>JAMXBD010000032.1:0-1394331 GCA_024138025.1 Combretum micranthum | reverse complement strand
TAGTAGATAATCTAAAACAATTGCAAGGCTTGAAAATAAAACTGTCATAGGAACAAAATGGGTTTTTAAAAATAAAATGGATGAATCTGGAATAGTAACTAAGAACAAAGCTAGGTTAGTTGCTAAAGTCTATACACAAGAAGAGGGATAGATTTTGATGAGACTTTTGCCCTGGTTGCAAGACCAGAATCTATAAGAATGTTTTTGGCATATGCTGCTCACAAAGATTTTATTCTTTATCAAATTGATGTCAAAAGTGCTTTTCTAAATGGTTTCATAAAAGAAGTAGTCTATGTCGAGCAACTACCGGGTTTTGAAAATAATGAATTTCCCAATCATGTTTTTAAATTGAACAAAGTTCTTTATGGTTTCAAGCAAGCTCCTAAAGCTTCGTATGAAAGACTCAGTAGCTTTTTGATAAATAATGGATTTTCAAGAGGAAAAATTGATACAACTCTTTTTTTTTTATCAAAAATCACAATTCTAATACATTAATCGTACAAATTTATGTAGATGACGTTGTGTTTGGTGCTATTAATTCTTCACTTATAAAAGTTTTTGTTGAGTCCAGCAAAAAGAATTTGAAATGAGTATGATAGGAGAACTCACTTATTTTCTTGGGCTACAAATTAAGCAATCAAAATCTGGAACATTTATTAATCAATCTAAATATACTAAAGATTTGTTAAAAAGGTTTAAAATGGACAGTTGTAAGTCTAAACCTATACCTATAAGCACTAGTGTAAAGCTAGACAAAGATGAAAAAGGTAAAAATGTTTGTGAAAAGATGTATAGATACATGATAGGTAGTTTGTTATATTTAACAGCTTCTAGACCTGATATCATGTTTTTTGTATGTGTATGTGCATGATTTCAATCTTGCCCAAAAGAATCTCACTTGGGTAGTTAAACGCATATTCAAGTACTTTGTGGGCACTATTGAAATTAGCTTGTGGTATCCCAAACATACTTCTTTTGAATTGTTGGGTACTCTGATGCTAACTTTGCTGGTAGCAAAGTAGATCGAAAAGCACAAGTGGCACATGTCATTTTCTTAGTAATTCTTTAATATCTTGGCACTAAAAGAAGTAAAATGTTGCATTATCAACTGCTGAAGCTCAATATATAGCTGCTGGCAGTTGTTGTGCACAAATTTTATGGATGAAACAAACTTTATTAGACTTTGGTTTAAAATTTGAAAGTGTACCGATTCGGCGTGATAATACGAGTGCTATAAATTTGACTAAAAATCCCATTCAACACTCAAGAACCAAGCATATTGAGATTAGACATTATTTCATTGGTGATTATGTTCTAAACAAGGACATTTGCTTGGAATTTGTTAATACAAACCGTCAGGTTGTTGATATTTTTACCAAACCCTTGAGTGAAGAATGATTTTACACTTTAAGAGGAGAATTAGACATGTTAAAAGTTGATGAGTGCTAAAACAATTTTGAACCAGGAACTTTCTTGAAAATCTGATCTTAAGTCTCTTAGTTGATAAATATTGCAGACTTTAGACTAAATTCTGCACTTGCATGCGTGTTTGTATTTGTGCTTGTATGCTAATGCTTGTCTTCTGTAGTTTTTTGTTGTTATGAATTTGTTTATATCCTTCTGTGCTTTTTTTAATTTAAAAAAAATAAAACAAAGGTTATTTGAACCAGGGAGAGACATTTTTTTTAAGGAAAATTTCCTTTTCTTTGTCTCGGTTTTTCATAAAAAAAAAAAAAAGAAGAAGCAAAGTTTGTTTTGAATAGGGGGAGAAATTTTATTTAGAAAAGTGCTTTTGATAGGGGAAGAAAATTGATTTTGTTTTAGTTAATTTTTTTTAACAACGTCTGTATTCTTCTTTTCTTTATTTTTTTTTTCTTTTTGATGAGAAATGGGGAGAAGTATTTGCACAATTAAGAATTATTTTAGAATTGATTGTGCATATTTATTCTCATCAAAAAGGAGAAGATTGTTGAACTTTATGTTCACGAATGATTTTGATGAGAATAATTATTACACAATTAATTATTTAAATATCATTAATTGTTTAAATACTTAATATATATATATATATGCTTTGTATTTGTTCTGTTGTTGTTTAAGTTTAACATAACAAAAAGTTGAAGAAAAGTCAAGACAAAGCTATTGAGCTCAATAGAAGAAAGGTAGAGGCACTATTCATCAGATAAAGACAAAAGACTAAGTTTTGTCAAAACTTGTAAAGTCATGTGTAAAGTCTAAGAGGTGTATTGATTTTGGAATAATCAATATAGTGGTAAAAGTCCTCTTTGAGGCATTTGCACCGTGGAGAGTAGGCAGTGGGTCGAACTCCACGTTAAATCATTGTGTTGCTTCTCTTTCTCTCTCTCCGTGCTTTTTTATCTCTGCTTTTTTGTTAATTAGTTTTAATTAGTTTATTCCGCTGCATTTGTTTGTTTAAGTTAACTCTTGTTTTATCTTAGTTAATTAATCTGGTTTGATAAAACCGAAAAATTTGTAATACTTAATTAACTCCCCCCCAAGTATTCCTTGTGTATTATTATTTCTAACACTAAGGGCCATGTTTTTCAACTCATTCAAACTCCTTAATACATTCACCCTAATTTTGTCCTTAATTTGCAACTTCAACCCATCTACATATCTAGCCACTTGCTGACCTTCACTCTCCCTCAAATCATTCTGCTTAGCTAATCTCATGAGCTCGGCTATATAATCATGGATAGATCATTGGCCTTGAGGACATCGTTGGTACTGCTGGAAACGGATTTGTTTATAGTCAAGAGGTAGAAAATCTCTTTGTAACAACTGCTTCATATGGAACCATGTCCACACATGCTGTCTACCCTCTCTCTACTTCCTGTTTTGCAATCTCTCCCACCAAACAGAGGCTCCTCCTTTTAACCTGCAAGCAACCAACCTTACCCTATGCTCCTTCAGTATCTCTATATAGCCGAAAAATCAATCTACTTTAGCTAATCAATCTAAGAATTCTTTTATATTTAAATTACCATTAAAACAAGAAATATCTACCTTTAAGTAGAAATCTCCACCGTCGCCCTGATTATAACCATAATAATTCCTCTAGTATCTACCATCTCCATCATCGCCTCGTCTCTGCGGTTGTCTCTTTTCATATAAAATCTCATCCTCCTTTTGAGTCCTTCAATAAGTAACTACAAGTCGATTGATCGAACCGCTGTAAGCATTCTTTGTCCTTGGTTGTCTCTCATCGATGCCCCTATCTCTATTGGTATCTACTGCCATCAAGTCAAAATGCTCAATTAGATCTTCAAAATGCTCTTCTAAATTCTCTAATCCATGGCATCGATTACCGCCTTAGGAACCTCAGTCTCTCAGACTCCCATATCTAGAGCACTTTCAAGAATACGATCGCCATCAACACCATCATTAACTGACATCTTTGTAGGAATTTACCATGCTTTAATACCACTATGACGCAGCACAGAAAGCGTAAAACACAAAATCAATCACATCAAATGATTTCAAAGAATGAAAGATTGCAAAGGTTGCAACTTTACTGAAAAATAAAGCTCTCAAAATAGGGTTTTCAATATGTGAAAATGATGTTATGATAATAAAGATAGAATCTTGGCTATATACACCATTACATAAGGCTTAAAAATTAATTAACAAAAAGTAAGTCAGTTAAATAATGGCTGACACAAAGTTGGTGAACAAAATGCTGAAGGCCAGTGGCCTAAATATTAAGTTTGGCGGCTTTGGAGCTAGCTTTGAAGATTTGCTCTCGGGAAACTTTGAAGGCCGGCAGCCTAAACCCCAAAGTCGGTGACCTTTTGCTCCAACGCCGGCAGCTTTCAAGCTATCTTTAAGGCTGGTTGTGCTGCTTCTTGGTGGCTTCATATCTTCCTTCTTGACTTCTTTAACAACTCCTGCTTATTCAAAAATACATCTGTTAGCTCGTCTGCATCATAGTGGTATTGTGTTCAAATGTAGAGATGGTGTTTTTGGTTCGTAGGATTGGCATTTTGGTTCGGGCTTTGGGTGTTGAGGTATAGATTTGAATAGTACGAAGGATGTTAGAATGTGTGTTTTGGTTTTGATTCTGAGTTTGGCAGAAAATTTTATGAGTGTCGTAGGTGGTTGTAATTTTATATTTGGTGTTTGGGGGTGATGGGTTAGAATTTGCATGGGTTTTTAGTTTGTGTTATTGTCGAGGTTTGTGTTGGTTGGTTTGATGTTAAGGATTTTTGGGTTGTCGAAGGTTGAATGGTGATAGGTTTGTTTTGGTGGACATTGACAGAGTAGTTATGGTGGTGTCTTTTCTATAGCTTAGAGAGAGAGAGAGACGCGTATGAGAGAGAAACTAAGTACAGGAAGAAAGGTCGAGAGGAAGAAGGAGGAAGATTGAGAGAACTTGGCAGTTGCGAGAGAGAAAGAAAGAGTTGGGGAAGATGGTCAAGATCAAGATCCATTAGAAGTTAGAGAGAGAGATTTATTAGTAATGTAGCCATTAATGGTCGTTACTGAATTTAAAAGGTCGGAGCAGTTTGAGAGACTAAATTTTGATGTAAAACAAGAAACTCAAATGCCCAGTTCTGGAAATTTCTAATGTTCTCTTTCTTCTCTCCTTCTAAAATTGTTAAGCTTCTATCTAACATAATATTGTGAACTTCAAAGTCTTCGCATTTTTTATTGACCTCTAATAAGTTTTCATTTATGATCTTTTAAACTAAAAGGTTCAATCCTTTTCTTCTTACCTTTGTCAACCAGCTTGAACACAATCCCGATGCATTGATAAAAGTTTGAGCTCAAGTATGATAAAGTTTCTAAAGGGTCTCTTCAGCATTATCTGGCACATTTGCTGACAAGTATGACTAATTGAGTGGGTAAATTATACCGGAAAATCTCAACATTTAAGAGTCAGTTTAATTAAGACTATAATGTTTCGAGTGGCTAAAAAAAGATCATAATATCTAGAGAAGTGGGTCAACTAAAGTCTCTGTTAACACGTGTCAACAGGAGACATAATTCGTATATTTAATTAAAACTCAAAATTTCATCATGTTATAGCATGTGTTAATGAGACCTTAATTGAATTACTTCTCTAAACATTAAGATCTTTTTTTAACCACTAAAAACATTTTGATCTCAAATGAACTTATTTCCACATGTTGTGACCTTCCGATGTAATTTATCCCTCACTAAATGTTGTAGTTTTTGCTCCATTATCTCTTAATTAAGTCAACTGATAGGTATTATAGTTAACCTTGTATAGTTTTTTTTCCTTTCAGTTATCTTCTTTTTTTTTTTTTTTTTTTTTTTTTTGCTTTAAGCAACAACTCCTACTGCCTTTGGTTTAGAAATCTATCCTTATTAAGGCAAACTTATATCAAATCTCATGGTTAGAAAGTCATATGCTTTTTCTTCATTGTTGTCTTGTTGTTGATATTAGTCATTTTTTCCTTGTTCTACTACCTTCCAATATTTTTTCGAAGTTTTTTAACTTTATTCCCTCTACTTAAGCTCTCTAGATGCCAGTAAAAACAACATATTCATAAGTATAGTTAGATTATACCCATAGGCAATTTCAAATGGTGACTTTTCCATGAAACTATGAACGGTTCCACTGTAAACAAATTCAACAATAGGTAGCACTCGTAGTTATCTGCTAAATTCTTTCCCATAGTGGCTTTCAAAAGCTTCCAACACCTAATCAACAACATCTGCTTGTCCATTAGTTAAGGATGATGTGATGGTGTACTAAACATTATTTTAGTCATGGTCACTTCTAAAATCTAACAATTTCTCATATTATACAAGTTCCAAGTATAAAGTGCATTATCATTTATCATTCTTATACAATTTCTATCTACCATCACCAAATAGAATCTCATCCTTAAACTACTCTTAGTAATCCTAAAATAAAATACATGTTAAGATCATTTTATAGTTTTGATGTAATAGGCAACGGCATATATACTTTAAGGGCCTCTCTTCCGCTTTTAGGCTTTTAGCTTTATTACACCCCACACGTTTGTCCATCACACAAGATGTCCTTAATTATCTTAGGTTAATGAAAATGCATTGCAATGAGTGATTAATATTATCCTAGAAAAGTTAACATGTCAAATTTCCCCATTAAATTGTATGATTGTGACAATAAACTACATTAAGTGTTGTTAGTAATTCATAAAAAGCGACCTATTCACATAAGATAGAATAATCCACTTGTCGATCTATCATACTTCCATTTATATATTATATTTTACTTATGTTGATATGTGGCTATCTTTGATATGTATACCTTATATAAATCCTACCCCATTTGTTAGTATTTTGTAACTTACTGTTAGCATGTCTAATTTGTGTTTTTGAAAAAGCGGAAAAAAATGAAAATGGAAAGCGCGCGCACCTGTATTCTAATTCAGCCCGAATCTTTTCTATGTTAGGATCTTGAGTTAGAGATGCCATAACCACCTCATCGAAATCATAGTTGAGCATTTTCCTGTGAACTTGCTCCTTAACCTGCAACAACAGAGTGGACTTACCAACACCAGAAGGACCATACACGCCCACCCTTTTGGAATCCAACAGCACCAAGGCTTTGTTGACGTCGTTGAGGATAGCATCTCTAGATGGGGGAGCATGATAGCTTATCCCTTTGTGCGAATCCGTCACCTTTCCCGGTGCACTCCGATAGTAGATCCTACGAAACTCGGATTTCCTTGTTTCGAACTGCTGAGTGGATTGTGTGATTACCTCTGCTTGCTTCCCGCTCATGTACCTTGTATAAGGATTGATGATAATGGTTCCTCGGAAGCAACTCTTGTGTTCCTTCTTTTCTTGGACATTCCTTGCTTTCTTGGTTGCCCCGTCTGCTTCCGTAAGCTAGTCCATGATTTGCTTCTCGATGTCCCTACCATTATCTCGTGCTTCTTCAACCTCATGGTTCACCCCCTCATACTCTCCAAACGTTGCGCTCATCTTCAAGATTCTTCACATAACCCTTATAACCCCAAATGTATTTCCATTTATCTTTCGCGAATTCAATAGCAGGCCTGGTAAGTAAATTTAACGCTTTATCTAGACTAAACATGATTTGGCTTTCTTTTCTTTTTTATTTTTACTTTTTTTTTTATTTCCCTTTATCTCTGTCTGTCTTTTTTTTTTTTTTGGGTTTTAAAAAACTTGAAAATAAACTAACAAAGAAGATAAAATTTACTTTTCTTTTTCTAAAAGAGAATCAACACGGTAATAAAATGAGCTAGGGTCTGTAGGAATTGAGAAACAAGAGAAGAACTGTAGAAGTCAGATCCAAAGTACAAGGACAGAAGTGAGTCGATGGAATTGAGGAAGGGCAGAAAGATAAATTTGGGCCGAGCCGAGAGGACAAACAATGGGCTTTAGCTCATGGTTAAAATAAAAGGCCATATGGTTATTGTGCATCATGGCCTGTTTACAAATTCAAATAGGAAGGATCTAGAGCTAAAAGTTAGGGAGAATCTATTATGCTAACAAATTACGTGTTGGCAATATCCACAAAACTGTTAGAATATTATGACAGTTGTTGCCACACCAAATTGATGTATTACATTTATAAATAGTAACTTTAGCTGTAATACTAAGCAGAAAATACAATTACAACAATTTGTCTAAATGCTTGAATTCAAGCTTTGGTAATCAATTCTCTCATATATCATTATTTCCACCCTGTTGCATTTCGTATCAGAGCTCCAAGATGGCTATGGAGACGCGTGAATTCAAGAGAATGGAAGAAGCCTTGAGAGCAGTCCTTAATGAGCAAGCAGAGAGGCATGAAAAATGGGTTAAAATGTTCTCTGAGACCCTGCAAAAACAATAAGATATGTTAGGAACTCAAAGTCAAACCATTAGCGAGCTCAGACACTAGCTAGATGGAAATTTGATGCTGGTAAAACACCTATCAACCTGCATGAGGCTTCCCCTTCGATGGTCATGTCAGCAGCAACAAATTCAAACTAGTCGAGTTACCAATTTCCTACCCGAAGCACCAAGATTGAATTTCCCATCTTTAATGGGGAAGATGTCAAGAATTGGGTGCTTAGGGCTGAACAATTCTTTGCCATTGATGAGACTCCCGAGCATTACAAGGTTAAGCTTGCTACCATGCATTTAGAAGCTAAACCTTATGAGTGGTACCACTCATATCTTAAAACCAGAAGCGCTGAGGAACCCATGACTTGGGAGGAATTGACCAAGGTTTTTTTGGGAGGAATTGACCAAGGTTTTGAATGCAAGATTCAATGATAAGGGCTATGAAGATCCAATGTTGAATCTGAAGGAGTTGCAGCAGACCGGTCCTCTACAAGACTACATAGATGAGTTCCTTCATCTATTATCACAGGTATAACTTATCGAAACTCATCTAGTAAGTTGTTTCTTAAGTGGATTGTGGCCCGAAATTCAATACCCTATTAGGATGTTTCAACCTAAATCTTTAACTCAAGCCTATACCCTGTCCAAGTTAGAAGAAGCCACCATTACTTCTTCTAAAGCCAACCTCAAGACCACCAAAATCTCCAGTACCAATACACACCCCACCAATTCAACAAGCACCAAACATTATAACCAAACACCCACTCAAAACAATACACACAACCAAAAACCCTTCTTTTCAGCCGCCAATACACCCAGACCAAACACATACCCACCCAACTGAAACACCAGACGCTTAACCCCAGAAGAATTAGAGGAAAAAAGAAGGAAGAAATTGTGTTTTTGGTGTGATGAATCCTTTGGACCAGGACACCATTGTAAGAGCAAGAGATTGAATATGTTAGTGATAGAGGGAGAAGAGGGAATGGCCATGGATGAGCTGGAAGAGCCTGTGGTGGAGGCACTAGAAGCTAAATTGTCCCAGTTGACTCTCAATGCATTGGGAGGGACACCAGGAATAAATGAACATTGTATGAGAGTGAGAGGAAGTTACAAGAAGAAAGGGTTGAACATATTAATTGATACTAGAAGCTCCTCTAATTTCATTGATGAAAGGTTTGCCAGAGGATTAAGTTGTGAAATGGTGAGGGTAGAGTCAGTAGCAGTCATTTTGGCTTATGGTATTAAGCTATTCAGCTCGTTTAGTGTTCCAGATTTATCATGGTAGATGCATGGTATTGTGTTTAATGTTGATTTTTATACCTTGCCTTTGAACACCTGTGACCTAATTCTGGGTATTCCTTGGTTGGCTTCCATCGGCACCATTAGTTGGAATTTCCAACTACTGAAGATGGAATTTAATTGGCAAGGAAAGAGATGTATACTACAAGGAGAAAGAGAACACATTATGGATATAACAGGGGCTTCCTTGTCCAACATTCTGAAAACCTCGAATCCCACCTTAGAGGTTCAATGTTGGATGGTTATTTGCACAGGAAATGATAGGGAAAATCCACATATCGGGACCCATCCCAAAATCATGGATTTGCTGGAAGAATTCCATGAAGTTTTCAATGAACCCAAGGCACTTCCACCCAATAGGAATTGCAATCATAGGATTCATTTGAAGGAGGAGTCCAACCCAGTTAATCTCAGGCCATATCACTATGCTTCTCTATAGAAATCTATTTTGGAGGAAATGGTCAGGGAGATGTTGAAAAGTGGAATCATAAGGCATAGTCATAGCCCCTTCGCTTCGCCAGTGGTTTTAGTAAAAAAAAAAAGACCACTCATGGCGAATGTGTGTAGACTATAGAGATCTTAATCAACAGACCATTAAAGATCGCTTCCCTATTCCCATTATTGAGGATTTGTTCGATGAGTTGCATGGGGCTAACTACTTCAGCAAGCTAGACCTACGATCAGGCTATCATCAAGTTTTAATGCATCCAAGTGATGCATATAAAACGGCCTTTAGAACTCATGAAGGACACTACGAGTTTCTAGTCATGCCATTTGGCTTGACAAATGCTCCATCCACCTTTCAAGGTCTCATGAATGAAGTATTCATACCTCATCTAAGATGATTTGTATTAGTCTTCTTTGATGACGTACTCATCTATAGGAAATACTTGGAGCTACACGTGGAACATTTGAGAGTGGTGTTCGAAATTCTTTAAGCTGAATAGCTTTATTTAAAGAGGACCAAATGTGTGTTCGGTGTTACCCAAATTGATTATTTGGGTCATATTATCACTAGGGAAGGGGTAACCATACATCCGAAGAAAGTGGAAGCAATTGACAAGTGGCCTACACCAAAGAATCTCAAACAGTTGAGAGGATTCTTGGGCCTAGATGGATACTACAAGAGGTTCATAAAGGGTTTTGGAACCATTGCCAAACCATTAACACTTCTACTAAAGAAGGACCAATTCGGTTGGGGACTTGAAGCCCAACGAGCTTTTGAACAGTTGAAGAGTGCTCTAATGCACTCCCCAGTGTTGAGTTTGCCAGACTATTCTAAGACATTCGTTATAGAGACTGATGCTAGTGGAGAAGGAATTGGAGCTGTCTTAATGCAAGACAGACACCCAATAGCTTTTATTAGCAAATCCTTAGCTCCTAAACACCGAGGATTATCAGTCTATGAGAAAGAGCTGTTGGCATTGGTATTTGCCGTAGAGAAATGGAGACACTACCTGATTGGGAGGCAATTTACTATAAGAACGGATCATCAAAGCCTCAAATACCTACTGGAACAACGGCTTGTAACCCCAACTCAACAAAAATGGCTGACAAAGCTACTAGGCTTAAATTATGTGATTGAATACAAGAGCGGACAATCCAACCTCGTTGCTGATGCTCTTTCTAGAAGGGAAGAGGTCCAACTAAACCAACTTACTATTCAAGCTACCATTCCTGAACTGTTGGAAGAAATAAAAAACAGCTGGTCTTTAAAAGGAGGGCATGGACCTTTGCTGGAACTCCTGTAGCAAGGTGGATCAGTGAAAAATTTCACATTCGAACAAGGAATACTAAGAAGGAAAGGAAAGATGGTAATAGGACCTGATTCTAATCTCAAGCTCAAGCTGCTGAATCTATACCATGGGGGTCCACCAGGTGGCCATTCTAGTGGACAAGCTACTTACAAGCGTCTCTCAGCCATATTCTATTGGCCAAAGCTGGAGCGTGAAGTTAGGAATTGCATCAGAAGTTGTGATGTGTGCCAACGTTACAAACATGAAAACGTGGCTACTCCTGGGTTATTATACCCACTCAATATTCCAAAGGGCTGCTGGCAAGAGGTCAGTCTACATTTTATTGAGGGATTACCTAATTCCAATGGTAAAAATGTTATTATGGTTGTGGTAGATAGATTAACAAAATATAGTCACTTCCTTGCACTATCCCACCCTTTCACAGCCGCTTAAGTGGCACAGATTTACTTAGACAATGTGTACAAATTGCATGGACTCCCTGAAACTATCACTAGTGATAGGGATCCAATTTTTATAAGTGTGTTTTGGAGGGAATTCTTTAAGTTGCAAGGAGTAGAGCTCAATGTTTCCACAGCTTACCACCCCCAGACGGACGGGCAAATAGAGGTGGTCAACAAATCCCTGGAGACCTACCTCAGATGCACGATAGGGGAATGCCCAAAGCGGTGGAGCTACTTTCTAACTCTAGCCAAGTGGTGGTTCAACACTACATACCACTCAAGTTCAAAAACCACTCCATTTCAAGCTCTCTACGGCTATCCTCCTCCCATACATCTACCATACATTCCAGGTGACTCAAGAGTGGAAGCAGTGGATTCACTCCTAACTGACAGAGAGGAAGCTATCAAGGTACTATGCTTCCACTTGAAGCGCGCGCAACACAGAATGAAGCAACAATCCGACAAAAAACACACAGATAGGGAATTTAAAATTGGAGACTTAGTGTTGCTAAAGCTATAACCATACAAGCAAGGAACCCTCCGAGCTTACAGAAACCAGAAACTAGCAACCAAGTTCTACGGACCCTACAAAGTAATAGAGAAGATCGGACAAGTGGCTTACCGTTTGGAGCTCCTACCAGACGCGGCTGTGCACCCCACCTTCCATGTCTCACAGTTGAAGAAGTACATCGGTCCTCGTCCTGATGTCTTTACCTCATTACCTGCAACAAAACATGAAAAAAGGTTGGAGCCACAGTACATCATCGACAGAAAGATGATAAAAAGACAAAATGTAGCAGCCACTATGGTGCTTGTAACATGGAAAGGAAAACCCGAATCAGAGGCTACCTGGGAAAACTTAGACAACATGAGGTTGAGGTTTCCTGAAAGCCCCTTGTGGACAAGGGTTTCAAACGAAGGAGGGCATGAGCTAGGGTCTGTAGGAATTGAGAAACAAGAGAAGAACTGTGGAAGTCAGATCCAAAGTACAAGGACAGAAGTGAGTCGATGGAATTGAGGAAGAGCAGAAAGATAAATTTTGCCTCTTCTGCTTCCGTAAGCTAGTCCATGATTTGCTTCTTGATGTCCCTACCATTATCTCGTGCTTCTTCAACCTCATGGTTCACCCCCTCATACTCTCTAAACGTTGCGCTCATCTTCAAGATTCCTCACATAACCCTTATAACCCCAAATGTATTTCCATTTATCTTTCGCGAATTCAATAGCAGGCCTAGTAAGTAAATTTAACGCTTTATCTAGATTGAACATGATTTGGCTTTCTTTTCTTTTTTATTTCCCTTTATCTCTGTCTGTCTTTCTTTTTTTTTTTTTTTGGGTTTTAACAAACTTGAAAATAAACTAACAAAGAAGATAAATTTTACTTTTCTTTTTTTAAAAGAGAATCAACACGGTAATAAAATGAGCTAGGGTCTGTAGGAATTGAGAAACAAGAGAAGAACTATGGAAGTCAGATCCGAAGTACAAGGACAGAAGTGAGTCGATGGAATTGAGGAAGGGCAGAAAGATAAATTTGGGCCGAGCCGAGAGGACAAACAATGGGCTTTAGCTCATGGTTAAAATAAAAGGCCATCTGGTTATTATGCATCATGGCCTGTTTACAAATTAAAATAGGAAGGATCTAGAGCTGGAAGTTAGGAAGAATCTATTATGCTAACAAATTACGTGCTGGCAATATCCACAAAACTGTTAGAATATTATGACAGTTGTTGCCCACACCAAATTGATGTATTACATTTATAAATAGTAACTTCAGCTGTAATACAAAGTAGAAAATACAATTACAACAATTTGTCTAAATGCTTGAATTCAAGCTTTGGTAATCAATTCTCTCACATATCATTATTTCCATCCTATTGCATAATATTTATAAAGATACTTAATTTTTCTATTTTTTGGCCCTTTTTTTTTCTCTTTTCAATTGACAAATAGCTAAGTTTAATAAAGAAAGTGGGAATATATGACAAAATAGATAAAGAGACTGAAAATATACAAAGAAAGTAGACACAACTAACAAAGAAGATAAATTTTACTTACTTTTTTTTTTCTCCTTTTGTCATTAGTTTTTCGTTTTTAGGGTTTTCTTTTTAATTTACAATTTTCTAATTTAAAAAGGAGAGTGGAAATGAATGACAAAATGGATAAAGAGACAACAAGTTAACAAAGAAAATAGACACAAAACTAACAAATAAGATAAATTTTCTTTATTTTTTTATTATTTATATATATATATATTTTGCTTTTTCTCCAATTTCTACAAACTTATAGTTAAATAGAAAAAAGAAAGAGAAAATATACTACAAAATGGATAAAGAGACTACTAACAAAGAAAATATACACAATTTTTTTTTTTAAAATTTTTTATGAAAGACGAAGAGAGCAGTGATTTAGTCGGCTATAAAGGAATCAAGTGAAGTGCTGATGCCACATGTTACACTTCATCGTCTCACCATTTATAGTTTGTCGCCATCTCACTTATATAGAATACTTACCGTGATTATTGCTGCAAATTTGTTCCCGCACGCACATTTCAATATTGGTATCGGAGCTGAGGACCCGTGCTAATCAAATATTAATTTTTAACTTTAATGGGAAACAGCATGTGTAATTTTTTTTTAATGACTAATTAATCCCATGCTGTCTGTGTCCATTTTTCCTTGGCCACAACAGAATCCCACGATGTCTTTTCTCGAAAATTCAAGGTGCGTTATTGCATTCACTAAGGATTATAGAAAGGCAGGACCTATCCGGCAATTATCACGTGTTGGGATTATATTAAGAGTTGATTTTTCGATTAAATTATTAATTTATTAATTTCAATTTTAATTGATTCTTTTTTTTTTTATTGGTAACACCACACCACCTGGCTTAACTTTATTCCTCTGAGTAATAACACAGTTACACGTGCCATAAATCATCGATTTTAATACCTAATGCTTATAAATAGATGCCAGATAACATCTGATACTTATTCTTCTTCTCTCCATCCATACGTTTTTTTCTTTTTCCACCTAATCTTCTTCTTTCATACTTAATTATTAAAAAGAAACGTACTTTCAACTATACATTAAAATTATATTAACGATTTTATTTCAAAATGATGTTTACACTGATAATTTTAACAGAAATTACCCAGCAAGTAAACAATTTTTAGCTATTTATACCTCAACTTAAGAACCAGGGGCGGGGGTGATGGAGCCCAACCTCCTAAATCTAGAAAAAAATTAATTTTTTGAATACTATTTTTTAAAAAATATATATTATATCTATATCTTAAAGAGCAAACTAAGACATAATAATAAGTATGGTATAATGATTAAGTATTTACTTTTAAATTCATGAAATCATGGTTCAAATTCTATGGCAAATTCTATGGGTTATATTTTTTTATTTGTCAACATGCATTTATTACACTAACCACTTCTTCTCTCTCTCATTTCCATTCTAATTTTATTACTAACCACTCATTCTCTCTCTCATTTTCATTCTAATTTTTTTCTTTCATAATAACTAATAGCATTAAATTCTTTTATTATAAAATTATATCTAATTAAGTAAACTCTTATGAATAACTATTTTTTATTTAAAGTGTACTACATATAATAATTATATTATCTATATTACAATTGCATCTTATTGCACACTAATTACATAATTTGATTTAGTAAATTTTTTTCTTCTACAATTATTGTAATTAACATGTATATGAATTCCTGAATAAATATTTTATCTAAATATATTTTATGATCTATTTATACTAAAAGCAATCATATTGCATATTAATTATATAATTTGATTTAGTAACATTTTTTCTATAATTATTGTTTATAAAATGAACATGAATTATTGAATAGATATCATACATGAATATATTTTATGATTCATTTTTGTTAAAAGCAAAACATAAATAAATATTAACTCTATATTTTTTATAAATACTTAAGTTTCAAGTGACATGTATACAATCTTTTATAAAATGCAGTAAATACCCTTAATTATTGTTTAAATGATTTCTCTTATAAAGTTTTAAAAACGTTCCACAATAAAATCATTAATGAAATTCTCATTAATATAAGATGTAATATAATTAAAATAGCGAGCAAATATAACTAAATGATTTTAAGATTAATCTAATTAAATTATGATCCGTAATTATATAATTCTATGTACATCCTGAGAACCCAAATATAGGAAAAATCTTACTATTTTTATCTGAACAAACTCTGCTTTTAAATTGAAAAAAACAAAGCGTGAAAGTTTTAGAAGCAACTAAAGCACGGGATAACTGAAGAAAAAATAATAATAAATAATGAAGTAAAGAGTAGATCAATTAATCTGGATGAAAAACCAAAACATAAAAAAAATAAAGTAAAACTTGGCTCCTACAACGCCGCGGAGACCTAGATCTAAGAAATACCATTTTTAAATTTGCAAATTTATGATCTAGGAAGACATTACCGAATTGATGGAATTGAATCGTAAAAGGATGATGGATGATTGACGAATAATAAACTAGATGAAAACATAGAGATTCGAAAATAAAATTAAAAAATAAATGAAAAAAATTGGATGAAAAATATGGAAAAAAATAATTTGAGCTATTTAATTTCCATTGTAGAGGAAAAGTAATGATTGACTTGTAAAACAATGGATTTTTTTTAGTCTACACTGAATAGGTAAAAGTTTATTAGATGTTTAAGTTAAGGAGAAGAAGAAGAGTTGGAAGAATTATTATTGTTATTGTTATCAATGGAAACTCAGCGGCAGTAGATAGCGAGAATCAACAACTTTGGATTGGGGGTATATAAATTTACAACTAAATTACATATAGATGAATTTTATACTCTTAAATGACTTCTAGATGATTGGTCGTTTCCAGTGGTGTTGAGCAAACAATGTTCTGCAATCAAGACAACTCAAATCAAACATTTTAGAAAATGTTACCTAATTAAAAGAGAGAATGTATCTCCAATATTTATACAAAATAGAATAAGTGATACTCTAAGATTATAAGTGTAGACGCATTTTCGCTTAATTAAACTTAAAAATATATACATAGAAATATGTATATATTTTAATCGCTATTATAAAACTGGTCTTTAAAAAATAGATATTTTGCGACGAAAATTTTTATCTTTAAAAATATGAATCAGATATAGATTTGCGACAAAATTTTGAAGAAAAAATTATGACATATTTTGTAATTTATATATGTTTTCCGATAGAATATGTGATAGATTACAAACAGATTTGCAACAAAATTTATTTATTATAAATCTACCTTTGATTTTAACGTGAAATATAATAATTTAGCATCATTTTTCTTTCTGTTTCAAATACTTCTATGATTTGGGCAAGACATATGATATTTGAGCACCAACTTTTTTTCTTTTCAAATTCTATTATAAATTTGTCTCTAAAACAAGTCACTTATGGTCTAACCCTAAGTGTGTGTAATGGTTTTCTAAAGATTAAATAGAAGTTTGTTGGGTAAGTTTCATTCTTATGTCTGATCATCAAGATTTAGAAGAACCTGAGGTAATGGCCAAGACAAGGGCCTATTCATAAAATTTGCAACTTTAAAAAACGAACAACAAAAGCCTTTTTAGGCCGGGTTAGTAGAAATGGATGCCTAAAATACTCAAGAAGCAATTGTTGCACCAACAAAGGAAGAACCACCCTTGTACAATTCGGCTTATGGTTCAAATCTTTTCATTCTTAAAATAAAATACATTTATCAAAAAACTTCAAGTATATATTATTATTACTAATACAAATATAAACAATATTTAAAACTAATTTTTTGCTTTTCATCTGTATCTATTTCTTATCAAACAGCCTGTTTGAAAAACGTTTATATGTCATCTACATGCAGATGAAATAAATAAACCTTATTTTTCAATAAAATAGCAAATTTTTATCTATTAAAAGTATATTAAATGTTTTGTATAACAAATTTTTAGACGTTTGATATCATTTAAATAGAAATTTATTGAACTTTATTCATAATATCAAATGGTTCATTGGTTGGAAGTTTATAAAAACTTAAAAGTTAAGTAACTTGTCGTGTAACTAAGATTAATTATAATTAATACTTAATCCCAAAATAAAGACAGATTTGCCATGGAATTTGTGTGTATATATATAATTTTTGTAATTTATATAAGAATTAGAGATAAATTTGCAACAGAATTTCGATCTCAAATTTGTGATAGATAAAAAATCTATCTCTAAAAGAATTAACGACAATTATTTTTTGTCTCTAAAGCCTAAATTTTTTGTTGTGAGTAAGTGATAAAAACAAAATATTATATTACAACCAAAATTTCACACTTTAGTGCTTTAAGGAATGAAAATGGCATTTTATAAACATTAGAAAATTATTCTAGTTCAATATTATATAGTTTTCATCACATGTTTAATTTATGATTCATTTAAATAATTAATTAATTTAAATTAGCCTAAATTATAAGCTTGAAAGAAATTTCGTGTGCATCCATTGACAAGAAAAAGCCAAAAGCCTTAATGATAAGATACACACACATATGGGAGGTTATGGGTTTAATTCTAAACAACAACATAAAAGAGATTTTATTTCCTGGCACTACAAGAGATAAGTGGCAATGTTTAATTATCTACAACATCATCTTCTTCGCCAAGCCAATAAAGAACATGCACAACACAGCCTACTAAGCCCACTTTAGCTCCATTTTGTATCAATTTAAGCTCACAATTTTACTAAATTAATGGCAAAATTGTAAACTACGCATAAAATACTTCACATTGGTATCAAAATTGCAGAATAATCTGGGTTTTAGTGGGTTAAATCGGAGTGGGAAAATTAAGAAAAATCAACTTCATACTTATTAAAAATATTAAGATTTGATATAAATTTGCATATTTTAGGTAATTTGAAAGATATAGGAAGGTTCCAATTGATACTTAAGACACAAATATCAAAATCAATTGGAATCAAATCCTCAAATTTAGCAAATTTCCAAATTCGTGCTAAAATTAAATTAAAAAAATCTTAGATTTGCAATTACCTAAAATTGACAAATTCCAATACCAAATTAAAACCTTTACTGGTATAAATAGAGCATATACATCCTTTACCTAGGGCTTTGGCTGTAAATTTACTTAAGTTTATGAATTTGTGTTCTTGATTTTCAATTGGGGTTTCAAACAGTAATCTCTTAATTCATGCTGATGCAAGTCAAATTTAACGAATTGAGTGTTGTAATAAGCTTCAGGGAATTGGGATCTTCAGATTAGTAGGTTGAGCGATGACTTAAGCAGCCGGAATCAACCTCGAGGGAAACCGCCGCTGCTGACTCTGACCTGAAGCTCCAGTCACCCCTTAAAACCGCATTCTGGCCAAAACCAAGTCCATTAGAGGGATCGCTGGCCTTTAGTGTATCCATCCGACGCATCTTTTCATCGTCAGTGCCACCAGATCGGCAGTTCCAATCCCCACCGGCGTTACCCCTGTGAGACCCAAATCTGACCCTACCAGCAACTCGACTCCGTTCTCTACTCTCCACGCAACTCCAGGTAAGTTTCTTATTCTATCTTTTCTTTTATTCATTAAATAATAATTAATAAAATAATATTATAATGGATTAATAATGATAATATAAAAAGAAGAGGAAAACCTAATTATAATGATATGGTATATGCGTGTGCAATATGAATGACTGGTGTTGGTAAAATCCAAAAAATATATATCTGTAATTAATAATGATGATGGTAATAGGTTTATTATTATTCGTAGTACTATGAAGCTTTAGATTTGTATTGTTTTAATTCCATTGTGCCATAATATATAACAACTTATAAATATTTGATTTTTACCCTGATATGTATATTTTGACAATAGAATATGGCTCTCTGTCCACTCGATCTATTGGATTTGAAGTCGAGGTACACCTGAAGGTCACAAAAGGAGCCCATGCTTGTGACGCCCAAGAAACCTCACCGCGAAAAGGCTGGCTGAGCCACACGAGCTCAACTATCCAGTGAACTCAACCTCATGATCTCCAACCAAAGCAAGTACTCTAATCGCATATCACGATCAGAGCGGACACCATCAGCTCGGCCTCACTCTAACAAGCCATGACTCTTCAGCTCAAGTATCCCCACTACGTTGGGTACTAAATTAGTTACTAAGAAGTGACTTATCTTAGTATAACCCTAAACACTTTAAATACGTGCCTTAGTATCGATGTAAGGCCTACTCTGATCCTACTCAAAGATACTACTATTTTAAAGGATCCAATGAAAGGTGGTGGTATCTTGCAAGGCAACCTAAGAGCTACTTTATGCTCTTTAGTGGACTTACGAGTTCTAATGGTCCTCAATGGAAGAAGAAGTTCTTGATCATTCGAGGTAAGGCAAGCACCCAACATCAGTTTGGCTTTTAGGTGAACTGGTGCGAGCCTATTCAAAATACAACAACGGAAAACAACACAAACCGATATATTACATCAGCCACGTCCTGCAAGGATTAGAGCAAAGATACACCAAATTGGAAAAAATTGCTCTAGCAGTGGTAATATCTGCGCGTCGACTATGTTTGTACTTTCAGGCACACCAGGTTGCTATCCTCACTGACATATCGATAAGGATAGTCCTCCAAAAGCTGAATGTCTTGAGAAGAATGATGAAGTATACAATCGAATTAGCGCTTATGGAGTACAATACCAACCTCGTGAAGCCACAATGGCACAAGCTCTTGCAGATTTTGTGGCTAAATATACCAGTACACCCAAGCCTAACCATAAGCAAAGGCCTGCATTGACCTGCCAGTAGAATAACAGCGCTAAGCATATTCCTTCCTTGGAGCACCGACAGGTGCTCAAAGTTATTTAAAATCTTTAAGAAACCCGATCAATTCGAATGGATGGAAAAATCACAATAGGCCTTTGACAAGCTGAAGTAATCTTGACAAAACCCCCACTATTATCGACCTTGCTTCAAGGTAAGATTTTGTATATTTACCTCACATTGCACTTGCTTGACCGACGTGGGTGGCACCATTGTCACGATTGCTTTAATCATGTCATGGTTAGCCTCCATCCCTTGTCAAGATACCCCATAGCCCAAAAGTTTTTTATGAGGTAACAAACATGCTTTTCTAGGGTTGAGCTTTAGATTTTAGAAGCGAAGTCCATCAAAGGTTTCTTGAAGGTCATGTAGGTGAGCCTCTTCTTGTTTACTCTTTACAATCATGTCGTCAACATAGACCTCCATGTTTCAACCTATTTACAATTTAAATATCTTAGTGACTAGCCTTTAGAAGGTAGCGCCGGCGTTTTTCAATCAGAATAGCATCATTTTGTAGTAGTATGTGTCGAAGGATGTGACGAACAAAGTATAGACCTCAACAGTTTCCTTCATTTTGATTTGGTTTTAGCCCAACAAGACATCCATGAAACTCAGTAGTTCGTGGCCCATGGTGTTGTCCACAAGTTAGTCGATTCGAAGTAATGGGAAGCAATCTTTTAACCATTCTTTGTTCAAATCGATGTAATATACACAAATCAGCCACTTCCTTTTGGGTTTTCTAACTAGGACTACATTGGCTAGCCATATGGGGTATTTTTCTTCCCTGATGAACCCTGCTTGAAGTAGCTTATGGACTTCTTCTTCTATAGAAGCTTGTCTTTCTGGGGCGAAGTACCTGATATTTTGGCGAACTAGCTTCATGATCACACTTTGGCTTATGCCTGCGATGTCCCTAGGCAACCATGCGAAGACATCCTTATTTGAATGCAAGAACATAATCAAGCTTTCTCTTATGTCGAGAGGGATCGATTTTCCTACCTTGGTGATGTGTTTGAGGTTATCTCTAATACGACTTCATTTATGATCTCGACCAACTCACCTCGACACCTGGGTTTATCGTTTTGTTCTTTGTCTATGATACAAGTGCAATCTCCCTTCAGGGCCTTGATGTATGGCTATTTAGAATGCTCTTAATCTCCGCGACATATCCATATCCTGGTTGGGATTGGGAACTTAGCTTTAAGGTGGGGTTGGGAAACAATCATGCCAAAGATCGACTACGTGGCCCTCCCTAATATGGCATTGTAAGATGACTAGTAGTAGTCTACTACAAGAAAGTCAATCTAGTGCATCAAATTGTAGAACTCTTCACCAAGCTTGAGGGGTAGAGTAATGATCTTATGAGGTTAAACAGACCAGTTGTCAAAACCATACAGCTCATGATCATATGGCCTTAACTTCGATTTTAGCTCATGTTCCATTTGCTCATATGTTGATTGAAGAGAATATCAACACTACTTCTTGTATCGATCAGGACCCTCTTGACTTTCTAGCCCAAAATGCGGCAAAAATCACTAAGGTATCTTGACGAAGGGTTTTGACCCCTTCATAAATCTTCATCCAAAAAGGAGATAGTAGTCGATCCTAGCCCCTTTAGTTCCAAGCTCATTATACTTATTTGGGTGAGCTTGGGCCAGGCGATATCCCAGCTCTTGTCAAAGTCAAAAGTTCACCTATGATGGTATTAATCTTGTCATGGTATTGTTGGCAGAGTTGGAGCTGATATGAGCAATCTCTGTGTTTAGCAACTTCTTGTGCTCATCTGTCAAGTGCTTTTGTAGGTAGCTCTATCTTTAGGTCGTGATTGATATACTGCTGAGCTACCAACATCGTATGTCATACTCAATGGCACTCTTGAGCTACCAACAATTTTTTGTATCATGTCCGCAATCACAGTAATATTTGCAGTATTGCTTGGAATCTTTCCTTTTGAAGCTCGATCTCATTGGAGGTGGAGGGGTAAGAGGCATTGGTTTCTATCTTGAGGAACACATCTTGGACAAGTAACTTTAAGGGTTAGACTTGTCATACCGAGAAGAACTTTCACTTGTCATCATTCCTGCGATTCTAATGTGCATAAGCTCAGTTGAAGTTACAACGGCCCTTTTGTTGATAGGAGAATAGGAGTGATTTTCTCGAGGACTTTTGCCACTTCCTTAGCTTCTACCCATTTCATGAAATAGTCACAACCAACTATTTTAGCTTATTGAGAGAGGAAATGAGCCTAAGATGTCCAGTCACCACATGCAAATGACTACGGACTGGTAAGGCAGAGTAGACCGATGCTTGGGTAGTTGATGGGGGCAATCTTTGATAGCGCTCGCACCACTGGATGATTTATTTTCTATCGCCTTCATTGTTGCCAAAAGTAGCCAGCTCGCACTCTTCTGGTGTGTAGTAATTGTGCCTTAACATGGTTTTCATTTAATGTGGAGCTCTTCTAGACACATTATCCTTCTTCTAGGCGTAACATCAAAGGAGCGGGAAACTAAAACCTCTTTTGTACATAACCCATTTATCAGAGTATAATTAGCTGCTCTATATATCAATTTTTTTGCTTCTATTTTTCCTGGAGGTAGGCTATGGTCCTTAAGGTACTGTCTTATTGAGGTCATTCAACTCAAGGGTGGGGTTATCTGTCCTAAATCTAGTACCTCGGGGGGTCTTGTAGTGGTGGATTTCTCCAATAAGAATTCGATGAAGATTTTTACTTTGATCTTTCTTATGTTGAGGGCTATCATTGAGGCGAGCTTGGAAAGTTTATCGATCTTCAAATTGTCAGCAATGGGTATCTTAATGATGTCGTAGGAGGGTAGCTCTCTAGTGAAGAATCAGACCGCTTCTAGATACTTGACAATTTCTTCATTTTTTGCTTCGTACATAACTTTGACCTATTGCACCAGGAGTTGGGAGTCAAAAAAGATTTTGAGGTCCCATATTTCTGCCCCTACACATGCAGCAAGCTTAAGCCCTGCTAATAGTGCCTCATATTTTGCTTTGTTGTTGCTTGCAAAGAAGCCAAATTTTAAGGGGTAACTGATCTTGAACCTATGGGAGCCCTTCCAAGATTAAGCCAGCACCACTTCCCCCCTTCGTAAAGATCCAGCTACATGGAGGGTCTATGTAGGCCTTTGGTTGTGGTTGAGCTTAGGCTACTGGTATATTTAGCCACAAAATCTACAAGAGCTTATGCCTTTATGGCTTCGTGAGGTTAGTATTGTGCTCCATAGGCGCTAAGTTCAATTGCATGCTTCATCATTCTCCTCGAGATGTCAGGCTTTTGGATGACCGTCCTTATTGATACATCGATGAGAACAATGAGCTAGTGTGCCTAAAAGTACAAACATAGCCGATCGCAGATATTATCATTGCTAAAGCAAAATTTTCCAATTTTGTGTATTTTTACTTTGGTCCTTGCAAGATGTAACTTATGTAATACATCGATTTAGGTTATTTTCCTTCCTCCCTGGTTAGCACTAAGGCTGTGCAAAAAAACCTACCAAATTATGAATTGACCCTGATCGAACTGAACCAAAGCAAAATTTTGGTTCTTTTTTGAAACGGTTCGGTGGATAGCAAACAGTTTACGATCCAATTCAAGATTCTGAATCGAACTGTATGGTTCGAACAGAACTGAACCATCTTACATATTTTTTAAATAAACATATTATTTTTACTTTTAATTGTTTTATTAAAAAAATAATTGTTTTTAAAATTTGTGACTTGAATATATATCATTCAGGAAAAAAAATAGATTTGTTATATTATGTTTTAATTGTTATGTCGTATGCAAACAAGATAGATTTTAGATTTTAGCTTCTAGTATTCTAGCTTATAAATATTTTTTCCCTTTTTCTTACTAATTAATTTACTTCTATTATTTAGTTACTTATTGATTTATATAATTGATAATATGTTAGTTAGAAGCATACAAAGAATTAAATTTTGTGTCTTACACTGGGATAAAGTCTAGTATACCATTATAGTTCAAAATATTAAAAAAAATAAGACTATTCATGATTATAATTTTATAATCGATGGAATCTCTTCCTTCCTATAAGTTTTAGATGTTTATTTGGTAAATGATTAATTTTAAATATTATTGTTTATATTTGCATTAGTGATAAGAAATATGTAATGGAATTTTTTTATAGAATATATTTTTTATTTTAGAATAAAAAAGGTTTGAACCGTAAATCAAACTATACTGAACCATTTTTTTCGGCTCAGAAAATTAAGAACCAAATCTTATGGTTTGGTTTGAACTTAAAAGAAAAACCAAATTGTAAATTACGGTGTGGTTGGGTTCGAGGACCAAACCAAACCGTACCATACCGTGCATACCCCTAGTTAACACAGATGAGAGAGCTTTGTTGCTCTCTCATTTGTGCTAGAAGAGCTCAATGTTGGGGAATGTAGCAACCACTTTACGCCTAAAGGAAGGTTGACAATTCGGAGGCCAATAAACTTTCCAAGCTCGCCTCCATAATAACCCTCAACATGGGAAAGATCGAAGAAAAAATCTTCATTGAATTCTTGCTCAAGAAATCCACCACTACAAGAACCCTCAAGGTACTAGATTTGCGACAGACAACCCTGCCCTCGAGCTGGATAACCCCAAGAGAATAGTATCTCAAGAATGACACCTTCCTCCAAACAAAATGAAAGCAAAAAATTTGATGTATAGAGCAACCAATTATACCCTAATCAACGGGATTTTGTACAAAAGAGGTTTCAGTTTCCCCCTCCTTCGATGTTTACACCAAGAAGAAGGACAATGTGTCCTGGAAGAACTCCACACTAAGGAATGCAACAACCATGTTAAGGCACAATCGCTGCATACCCAAGCAGTGTGAGCTGACTACTTCTGACCAACAATAAAGGCCAATGGAAAGGAGTAAGTCCAATGATACAAGCGCTATCAAAAGATTACCCCCATTAACCACTCCCTAAGCACCAATCTGCTATATCTTACTAGTCTAGTGGCCATTTGCCATGTGGGGATTGGACATCTTAGGCTAATTTCCTCCATCCACAAGCTAAAGGAAGTTCATAATAGGTGGCTGTGACCACTTCACACAATGGGTAGAAGCTGAAGCAGTAGCAAAAGTCACAAACAAAAATGTCCAACACTTCATCTACACAAACATCATAGCCAGATTTAGAGTCCTACACTCCATTGGGAGGATAATGGAAGCTAATTCAGCACTAAGAGGATCAAAGATCTCTACATCGAGTATCATATCACCCCATATTACACCTCAATTGAGCACCCCCAAGCAAATCGCTAGGTCGGAACAATCAACAAAACCATTATGCAAAGGCTAAAGGCTAGGGTAGAGCATTGGAGCAACAAATGGGTTGATGAATTGCCCATCATCCTATGGGGATATAGCACCACCTGATAAACCCCAACAGACAAAACCCCTTTTCACCTAGCTTTCGGATCAAAAGCCATTCTGCCCATGGAGCTGGAACTACTAAACATCCGAACTCTGTCCTAGAATGAGTTAGTTAATGAGATCGATCTTTGAATGGAGCTCGATGCTATAGAAAAGGGACAAGATACTGTGAGTAAAAGGGTTATTGCCTATCAGTAGAGAGTAGCCCAATACTATGACAAGAAAGTAAGGCACAAAGTCTTTCTCCTAAGAGATCTCATTCATAGAAAATTAAAGGCAACGGAGTCAAAAAAGGCTCGAGTTAAGCTTACCTTCAAATTGGGAAGATCCAGTCAGGGTAAAGGAAGTCTGAGGCAACGGTACATACAAACTCGAAACACTAGATGGCGACCTCATTCCCAAAACATGGACTGTGAACAACTTAAGAAAGTTCTTTGTACAGCTATGACATGCTTTGTATAAAACATGAATATAAGAAGAAAACGATCATGAATATAATGGAGATTCTATGTTAAAATCGCCTCTCCAAGCTTTTATGTGTTCAGCAGCACACAACAAACAAAAGATATTCAGTAGGGGCCAGAGGAGTTCAAACAACTCTATCCCCTCATGAGATTAGGTAAATCCCTCTTAAGGCTAAGTCCCGTCAAAGGCTCAGGTCCTCTCAAAGGTGAGTCCCGTCAAGAGCTCGGGTAACTCCCTCTCATAGGTAACTCTCCTCGTGAGCTCGAATAAATCCCTTTCAAGGGTAAGTCCCGCCAATAGCTCGAGTAACTCCCTCTTATGGGAACTCCCCTCGTGAACTCAAGTAAATCTCTCTCAAATGTAAGTTCCGTCAAGAGCTTGAGTAACTCCCTCTCAAGGTTAATTCCCCTCGAAAATCGGATAACTCCCCCTCAAAAGATAACTCTCTTCGAAACTCCCAGATCACAAAAAAAAAAAAAGACAAAAAGCAAAAGAAAACAAACACAAAAAAGAAGAGGTATCAAGAGAACAAACTGAAATTGAAGAAATAATTTTCATTAATTCAAAGAAGATCGTTATAATAGTTCTGACTAGCATTCTAACCAAAAAAAATATAATAAAGTTTACTAGAGTATAAGTTTCTTTGGGTTGAACACAACTTCAAGCTAGAGGCCCCCGCGAAGGATTTGAACCTTGAATTAGAAGCACTCTCCAATGTCCAGTTGACTACAACTTGAAAATGTGGATTTGGACTAAACATGACTTTGCTTCCTCGACCTCCCAACCACAAGCTTAAATTCATCCATCAACCTTCAGCCAACAATGAATTACAACTAGAGAAGGTATCAAAATGACCAGAAGGATAAAGGCAAAGTTAATCTCCCTTAAGTGAGCCGATAACCAATAAGCCATCATGAGTCTGGGCTCAAAGGGGAGAACATTCCCCCACACCCCCAACAACCTCCATTTGCCATTAAGAATGGCAAAAGAGAGGGGTTGAAATGAGGAGAAAGATTCAGATGGCCCCGCCACAACAACCTCAACCTCAAGAAGTACCCAAAGCTACAAATCGTTGATGAAGGATGAGCCGTTGCTCACAACAGCCCATCATCGTAGTCACCATGACCAATCCACCGAGTAAAGGTTGTGGCAACCAAGACCTAGAGGTTGGAAAAGAGAAACAAAGCCCCTAGTTAAATGGCCATGACAATGGTGGGAATGGGCATCAAGCAACACACCCAACATGCTACCATGACCCTAGTGATGAGCCCACATAAATAGGGACTGTAGGGCTTTCGACTTGCTTAAATAGAGACAATAGAGTTTCAATAGCACCACAAGACCTTCCACCTATAGGGGCTCAATCTTTCAACCCATAGCAGGTTAATGGAAAGAAGGTTCATGGTTTCTCAAACTCTTTGCAACCAAAGGATGGAAAGGAAAGTTTGAATTTGTGAAGCCAAGTAAGATAAAATGGGTTAATGGAGAGATATCCACCTGCCGGCTACGTATAAGCAACAAAGGCTCTACCACAACCTCATTAAATGCAAACCAAACCTTTGGGATCCCGAGTTTAGCTCATGCTAATTGTCCAATCGCACCTAGGGAATCCACATACATCGAAAAAGAAAGTTTTCTAGCACACGCTAACCCTCTAGCAAAACAACTTCATCCCCTATGGAAAGCTGTGCTGACGATTCACTGCTAACCAAGGAGCTAAATGACAAATGTAATATGGATGAAGAATAAAAAAAGAGACTCGAAAAAACAAAAGCAACTAAGAATGAGCTTGTTGAGCAACCATTAAGGAAATGGCAAATCATAGGTATGTGGCATAAACATGGCTTGAACTTGCAAAGTAATCCATGTATTAATAAAAAGTGCATATGCTTGAAGTATTACAGATAGAGAAGGTCCCCAGAACGTCGATACATGATACGAGCTTCAGATAAATCCCATAAAAAAAATCAGTTAAGCTACACTCGCTAAAAATCTTCTCGCTCGTCACAGGCTGAGGAGCTACGACAATAGCCTCGACCTATTACTCAACATGACCCTCTATTTGGGGCTCGACCATAATATAGGAAGTTACTAGCATCAAAGTCTATTGATCAAACATGTAAGCCTCAACTACAGGAGCAATGTCAACCCGGACTTCTTTACCCCCAAGAACAGTAGCGACATCAGCTTAGCCACCCTCTCCAATTTTGGCTTTACCTTACTCGCCTCCCTTTTCACCATCCTCTTTAGAAGAAAAAGCATCTGCTGAAGCCTCCCCTAAAGGAACTGCTAGAAAGCCAAGGTCCAAGTCCGGATACCTCTCCAACAACTCCTTTATCAACTTGGCAGCATTCATAATGAGCTTCACTTGGGCACCCTTACACTTCTTGCTCTTAAATAGCTCTCTCAATACCCACTTCTTAGTAACTCCTAGGATGAGCCGACCGCTCTTCAAGTCCTTTATGCAGAGCTGTAACAACAACGAGGAAGCAAATGAAGTCAAAACATAGGCAATGATGAATAATCATGCACTAAAGAATTCAAATGATCTTACCCTCAAATTCTCCTAATCTAAATTCGATGATAAAATGATCTCCCTTAACTTACCGATCTCCAAAGTTGCGACCTTAAGTTCTTGTTTCTGCCTCACAACTCACAATTGGGCATCACACAACTGACGATAAATCTCATCTCACTCGCCCTTCATACCCCTCCATTTAATCTCGAACTAAATAGCTATTGTTTCAGCAAAAGAAAGCTTCCTCTTCGTTTCGACCACGTTAGCTTGACTATGCAAGACCTTGTCTTTCGTCTGCTTTAGTAGCCTCTCATGCTTCTCGATAAGCATAAGTAGTTCACTCTTGCATCACATCTCACTCTGCTTAACCTCAGAGAGCTCTTTCTCTAATCTCGCTCTTGCTACCTCGAGCTCCTTTAAACCCTAAACAAATAAAAGCAACCCTAACTTATAGATCATGGAGAATTCAACAAAAGAAAGAAAGGAGGAACACAATATACTACCTCACGGTTTACCCTCAACACTCTAAAAGCCTCAACAATCGTCACCAAAACCAAAAAACAAACAACAAAAGAATGTGAATAGCTGAAGAACAAAACATCGATGTGAGCAAACATCGTAACCTCACCTCGTACATCTTCCATACTAAAAAATCTATAACTGATTCCACATATGACGGACCACCATAAAAGGCCCTCAACCTCTTCCTCTCTTCCAAGCGGGCCATATCCTCGAAAGAGGGCCATTCCACAAGTATGCCAGCCTACTTTAAAGCCCTCCCCTTAACAAAGTTGAGAGGACCACTTTACCAGGTTGACTCCCACAACCTATGACCCTTGCTCAATTAGTAGAAGCATTACTATTGCTCCCAGTAGCCTCTACCCTAAAAGATGGCATGCTACGAGCCCACACAAGCACAAGGGAAAGATGAATTGGATTCCGCTCCTCGAGAGATCGAAACGATGAGAAGGGCCCTCCGAGCAGACGATAAGGCTAGCCATTCCAACCTTAACAGCAATTACTCCAGCCTTGGCCACCACATCTCTGACTATGACACAAGCATCCCTTGGATGTTGCGCTTCCAAATCAACCACCTCGACAGCTTGAGGCTCTACCTCAATAAGATGTTTCCCTTAACATCCCTCTTCTTGGTGGGAGCCCTTTATCTTTTCTTTGGTGAAACAAAAAGAATGTCAACCACCTCTAACACCAGCATCTCAGGCTCTAAAAAAACATAACAAAAAACAATTAGTAATAAAGAAACAAAAACTTGCCTAATTGAGCTTAATAGCTTGAAAATCTCAAACCCTCCTCATAACGACATCTTTCTAGAGCTCGACTTGACAAGTGATAGGGGAGAAGAAAGAGAGAAGCCACAAGCGCAAAGGAATCAAGCCACACCTCCATCAATAATCGACATCCCACTCAAAAAGTTCTTCACCATAAGCTCAGCATCTAATTACTTCCTACCTTAAGAGCTCGTCTACCTAGTGATAACCCGCTCGACATTAGCATCATAGGGCCTCAACTTCGGAGGCATCATATTATGGATAAGTTTGCACCAATTTACCTAAAAGCCAAACTGATGTTAGGTGCCTGCCTTAGCTCAAACGATCCAAAACTCCTTCTTCTAGTGAGGACCATTGGAACTTGTAAGTCCACCAAAGAGCACAAAGGAGCTCTTAGGTCACCTCGTGAGATACCACTGCCCCTCATTAGATCCTTTGAAATAGTAGTATCTCTAAAGTAGAACCAGAGTAGGCCTCACACCAAGACTAAGGCACAAAACCTACCAACATTCGCCAAGCATTTGGAAGAAATTGTGTAGGAGAAAGCCAGTGATGGTTAAAAAAACCCCTCTCGGAATGGGGAGAACGGTGTCCGCAAACAAAAACTGAAAGCTTTCTCATATAAGGCAAAAGCCTACCCCTATAGCAAATACACCGGGCCAAAAGAAAAAGGAAGGACTACCTCCCAGTCCTCTAGACATCCTCGCATCTCACTCCTCCAGTGCTCTTCAAGCTCCGTGCTAGTAAGCATGCTACAAACTCTATGAGAACCATTACCAACAACCGCCTTGCTATAAAGAGGTACCATAGGGCTTTTCCCTTTGCCATCATTTGCATACTCACCTAAAGGAATCCAATACACCATTTTAGCAAGTTCGACATACTAACCCAAAAAAGAAGCACTGCCTATGGAGCTCCCCATGTCACCACAAATGATCAAATCTTGGCCACCACCTAAAGCTTAACCACAAACTAAAATACTTGCATCATCTCACTAGCTCGACCTTCTTGAGCTAATACTTGCCTCTCTCTCATCCCTCTTCACCTCATATATGAGCCTTTGAACCCTATTATCGGAGTCGTGTGAAAAAATGGGGTGTCAGAGTTACCTAGGCTCGACATCACTAAAATCTTAGGCACGTAGAAATATTAAAGAAGTCGATGAGGATTCAAGATGATGATTCTCTTAACAAAATACGAAAATGTTGTGAAGACTTGACCATGAAACACATGTATGTATAGAAGATCAGAGGGAGATGTAAAGGCCAAAATCCCTCGGGACGCATGAGCATGCCTCAAAGCCCTGACATCATAACCAATAATTGCAGCTATCAAATCCAGGGAATAGTTATTAGTAAGACCTTTCAAATCCACAGGGCCCCTCAGAAAACCACATGTCCTCGACTGCAATAAAGCATACTAAGTACAATTCCTAGTAGGAACTCAAATAGCCTTTACCAAAAAATATCTATGACATGGGGATGTAACTCAAATGAGAATCATAGCTCATCCAGTAACGACCACCTCAAGCCAATGATCTCGTGAGTTTTGAACTCTCCTTGCTCCCTCACAACGAAAGTGGGGGGACAAATGTTGACAATAGATTATAGCTTTCAGTCTACTTGGTCAGTTAAGCTTCAAGGCTGAGGTACACAAAGGGTCCAAAAGGGAGCCTGTGCTTATGACGCCTAAGAAACCTCACCTTAGAAAGGATGGCCAAGCCACATGAGCTTAGCTATCAAACGAACTCGACCTTTCGACCTTATGATCTTCGACCAAGATAAGCACTCCAGTCGCATATCATGATCGAGGGAAGATACCATCAGTTTAACTACACTCCAAGAAGCCATGACTCTTCAACTCGGGTATCCTTACCATGTCAGGTACTAAGTTAGCTACCGGGAAGTGACCTATCCCGGTATGACCCTAAACACTTTAAATACCACCATTCCCTCTTGGGGAAGGGTACACAAAAATAAGTAAACAAATAAAGAGAAGTAGACTTGTCTACCTCTTTATAGAGATACTGTCCTTATGCATAAACTAACTTAAGAATTGGAGTGACTGCGTCGAGAAACCCGTTACACCCTTCTGACCTTTCTTTAGTGCTTGCAGGAGCTAACTCTGCCGGCCCAGGATTAGCTCGTGCAATAGTATATATTCATAAATTGTATCATATTAATGTCTTGTGTTAATGATATTTTTTTTTATGATATACCAAGAAAATCTCGATTGAACCATGATATGTTAAATGCATGATATTCTTTGAAGATTTAGATATGTAATTGATTTCGTTATTCATAGGTGCATACCTGTTCATAATGCCATAAATTGAGATTTTATTGTGATATGATATTAAAGTGATATATCTTAATAATGAATGTGATCACATGAGTTTTTCTTCTTGAAACATGTATATTGAATGTTGATATTCCTTGTAATGTTCCTATTCATGATGACACATAGTGTGATTTGAAATTCATGTTATGATATGTGATTATAATTTCTCGTTCAAAATTTTTGTCACTTAGAAAAAAATTGGTTTTCATAAAATTAAAAAAACCAAAATTGATAGATCTAGGGTTCACATCGAAAAAGTCATTTTTGCAAAACTAATTAAATTTCATGAATTTAAAGTGATAAGATTTTAAAATGCTAAAATTAACCAACAAATTAATTTTTTTCTAAAACAACAATACATCATCTGATCCCTAATAACAAGTATGTTGGTACCTGTCGAGCCTGAATTTTGAAAATCATCCGGTTCATTTCTTTTAACCCGATTCATATTAAACCCTAACCCATTTAACATGAGATCCTCGACTAGGGATTAAAAGAAATTTAATTTTGAAAATATTTTGGAGTCGCCAACCGATAAAAATCGTAAAAAAATAAAAAGTTAGGATTAATGGGTCGGTTAATCCTAACTTAGCTACTAGTTTGCGGAAAATTTGATTTTAAAACCAAACTTTAAAAAAAATACTAGATATTTGAGTCCGGAGGCTAACCTATTAAAACCTAAGCGGTTACCACTTTAAGTTTAAAATTTAGAATTTATCCTTTTCTAAAAAAAAAAACTTGCAAAAAGAATATAAAAAAATAATAACAATATTTATAAGTCAGAAATCATTTTTAATAATTCTTTTCTATTTAATTTTTAGAAAAACTTATAATATTTATAAGGAAAAGCAAAACATTCAAAATTATATATAAAAAAAAAACTTTTAATTACATCCAGAATAATCGCAAAAGTTAAATATTTATAAAGAAAAATTAATTAATAAGAAATAATATATCAAATCCATTTTTACCATATTTAATTTTTTAAAAAAAAAATTAACAAACTAATAGTATTTAAACTTATAATATCTAATTAACTAAATAATAAACAAAAATAAATAAATAAATAAATTTATATTTTTTAATGTCGCCCCAAAGGTGCCTACATACTCGCTAATCGAGATCAGAAAAAATGTAGTTCTTTTTTTTATAAAGAACTTCTAATTTGTTGATTAATTTTGATTTTTAAGAACTTTTTTCACTTTAAGTTTTTTTTTTTAAATTTTGAATTTATTTAAAAAAAAATCTTTTAATTCTGATTCCTAAAATCTAATCACTTTTATTATTTTATAAAAATAGGATTTTTCTAAGTCTTTTTATTAATTTTGAAAATAATTTTTTTAATCAAAACAAACATACACATATTAACCTATTCATGGAAATTATTCAATAGATATCAAGACACACATACACATTAATGCATTTTTTTTATATCTAAACACACATATATATATTAACACATTCATACATATAAAAAAAAATTCAAAAATATCAAAGCATGCATGTATATATTAACATATTTTTCAAGAAAAATTCAAAAAAATATCAAATTTGCTAAAAAAAATAAATAAAATATTTTTTTCCTGATTTTTAGAAATTTTTCTTTTTGGATTTTTTGGATTTTTTTGGAATTGAATTTTTAATAATTTTTGTAATTAAAAATATTTATAAAAAAATAAATTACGGACTAACCTGGACCGTTGGATTAACTCGGATGAAATCTGGATCGTTGATCGCCTTGATTGAATCAAGAACGTCCGATCGGATTGACTGAATCTGGGACGTTGATCCTGAGATTTGATCACAACCGTTAGATCTGAAGATTAAACGTGGACTGTCAGATCTGTGGGGCGGACTGGATTCGGGTTGGAGTCGGGTCGGATTCCGATGGCTGTGGCATTGCTCGGCCTCTGAAACCTTGTCGGCCCGACCTATCTCGCAGCGGCGGATCTCCTAGTGGTGGTGGCTGGCGCCCAGATCAACCGTAGGTGGTGGTACGACGGTGACCCGACGGCGACGAGCGGAAAGAAAAATTCCAAAAAATTTGCAGAACTCCAAATTGCAAATTCGAGCAATTTCAAACACTCTAATCAAACAAAAACACCTCCCTAATGATTCTAACACTATTTAATTAGATCGAATTCCTCTAAATTACTTCGAATTTACAATTTTCGCAATTCGAACATAATCACTCTTATTTTCAGATCTTGATGTTCTAATGTGTATTTCCTGAAATTGACTTGTGCTTTTGGCTTGTGTGGTGGTCCTATTTATAGAGTTCGAATCAATTTGTCGTTTGAAGCTTTATGATTGTTTAATTTTTCGAATCACGAATCGTTCGTATTTTTGAAATAAAACAATCCAAAATTAGAACTCGATTCGTGATTGATTGTTTAAATTGATCACGAATCTTGTGTTTATAGATCATGATCCCTTGATTAAGTGTATTTAATTTGATCAATTGATACAATTCGGCCTGTTCGAGGGATCATATCACTTTGATGTGTTTTTGTTTATTTTCAACAAGAACGATTCAAAATTGGGACTCGATTCGTGATTGTTGGTTCAAATTGATCACGAAACATGTGTTTATACATCATGACTCTTCGATTAAGTGTGTTTAATTTGATCAAAGGACACGATTTTGCCATTTTTGAAATTTGAAGAAACACATTATTTCGCATTTTTTCCCCAATGTTCATGACTCAATTAAGGTGCCTTTTGGGATGAAATAATACACGAATTGTGTATAGATGTGATGTATCCCATGCCTAGTTTGTGTCTGTACACTTAATTTCGAAAAAAAACAAAGATTCATTGATCAAATGGTGTCTCAAAGTGGATGAACCGATGTGTCTTTTGGGAAAAAAAATGAACAAAAAAAGGAGGCAAAATCTACCTTGGGCTGAGATCGAACCTGGGTCCCCTTGTTCCTGAGCCTAGTGTGTCCATGGTTTGAACCGTTAGGCCATTGGCCTGTGCCTTGGTCATGTAGCTAAACCACTACTATTTAAGGCTCAAAAAATAAAATATATGTTATATCGAGCCCAAATAATTTTGTATTTTTATTAATTTTTTCCTACATATATTTTATTTACATTACTATTATTCATTAATTATTTTATTATACTTATTTTATTCCTCTATTTTTTATTTTCTACTTTCTATATTCTCTCTTTTTATTATACTATTTATTATTTATTATTATTATTATTACTATTATTATATTATTATTATTATTATGAACTCAACATGACACTAATTTATTATAAATTTAAGCCTATTTTTTAATTGGGCAAAAATTGGGTCAATAGCTGCCCCTCTTTGTGGTAAAGTTTGAACAAAACTTTTGCAACAAAGATAAAAAGATAACCAATTTTTGCTTAGCTTCTCCTCCCAACAAAGAGATTTTTATCCTGAAAGGATGGATTCTATATTGGACACCGTGCTAAACCATCTGTCGAGTTTAGACTTTGAGATTTGCTAGGTCAACTATCGGGCATAGGCTTAGAAAACTGATAGACCATTTGTCTGGCCTAGATTTAGAAAAATGATAGGCCGTCTGTTGCGCCTAGACTAAAAAATTGATAGACCGTCTGTCGGGTCTAGATTTTAGAAAACTGCTAGGTCATATGTCGGGGCCTAGGTTTGGTCATTTGTCGGACCTATGGGCTTTGGTTTGGTCCTTTGCCGGACCTATGGGCTTTAATTTGGTCATTTACCGGACCTATGGGCTTTAATTTGGTCATTTGCCGGACCTATGGGCTTTGGTTTGGTCATTTACCGGACCTATGGGCTTTGGTTTGGTCATTTTTGAACCCTTAAAGATTCGGTTTCTTGATCCATTTGGTGAAACTTGATCTTCGGGAAACTTGATCTTCTGATCCACTTGGGGATTCTTGATTTTCTTGGAACTTAACTTTCTGATCCATTGAGGAAACTTGATCTTTTTGATCCACTTGAGGAAACTTGATCTTCTTGATCCACTTGAGGAAACTTGATCTTTTGATCTACTTGAGGAAACTTGATCTTTTGACCTATTTGGGGAATCTTGATTTTCTCAGAAACTTGACTTATTGATTCATTTGGGAAAACTTGATCTTTCTTGATCCACTCGGGGACTCTAAACTTCTTGATCCATTTGAAGAATCTTGATCTTTTCGGTTAATGTGTTTAGGGCTTTTCCGTTGTTCACATAACCGTGTTCAAAAACTAGTTATCTTGTGCAATACAATCACCAGATAAAATTGCATATATGCATTTTAAAGCCATATGGGATGCTCAAATTACTTTCTAACAGTTTTATTGGGTTTGGGAATTTGTTTAAGTGATAGGTTGATATGAGATTTATGGTTTGATTTTGAATTTGGGATGAATGGAGATTTGGTCTGATTTGAGAATTTTTGGAAATTTGTTTGAATGATTTAATTAACGGGTTGAGATTTGACTTGAGTTCAAAGTTTTTGGATATCAACTTTGCTTGTAAAAACTAAAAATGAAATCAACTGAACACAGAAAATGACAAATTTTATTGATCATTCATAATACATCTTTACAGCATCTGAGTTTACAGGATCCTTTAAATCAGGTCCATCCATTTGGGAAAGAATCAATGCTCCTCCCACAATACTTTTCTAACTACATACGGTCCTTCGTAATTTGGTGTGAACTTTCCTCTGGAGTCTTGTACATTTGGCAGCATCTTTCTCAAAACCAAATCACCTTCTTGGAAGCTTCTTGGCTTGACCTTCTTGTTGAATGCTTTAGCCATTCTTTGCTGATAACTGGCCGTGACACATTGCAGTCAGCCTCTTTTCATCTAACAGATTCAACTGTTCAAATCTTTGTTTTATCCACTCAGCTTCATCGAGTTTGGTTTCACTAATATACGAAGTGATGGAATTTCAACTTCTACAGGTAAAACAGCTTCAGTTCCGTATACCAAGGAATAGGTGTTGCCCCGGTTGATGTTCTTACAGACGTTCGATACGCCATTAATGCGAGCGGTAACATTTCATGCCAATCTTTATAGACAATGGTCATCTTCTCAATAATTCTCTTGATGTTCTTATTGGCGGCTTCAACTGCCCCATTCATCTGTGGCCGATACGGAGTAGAATTCCGATGCTTGATCTTGAATTGCTGACACAAATTTGTTACTTCTTTGTTGTTCAAATTCGTACCATTATCAGTGATGATACTTTCCGGAGTTCCATATCGAGTGATGATGTCTCTTTTGATAAACCGCACAACCACGGACTTTGTTACACTTGCATAAGAAGCGGCTTCTACCCATTTAGTGAAGTAATCGATTGCAACCAATATGAACCGATGACCGTTTGAAGCTTTAGGTGAAATTGGCCCAATAACATCTATCCCCCATGTTGAGAAAGGCCATGGGGTTGACATTAACTGTAATTCTTTTGGAGGGGCACTTATCTTGTTTGCATAGATCTGGCATAAATGACAAGATCTCACATGTTTGATACAGTCTGATTCCATAGTTAACCAAAAGTATCCTAATCTCATAATCTTTTTGGCTAACATGTAACCACTCATATGAGGACCACAAATTCCTTCGTGAACTTCTTCCATGAGCTTCTGGGCCTCTTTTTCATCTACACATCTTAACAAAGTCGTGTCGAATGATCTTCTGTATAACGTATTTCCACTTAGCAAAAAATGACTGGCCAAACGCCTCAGTGACTTCTGATCTTTCTTGGTAGCACCTTCAGGATAATTACCCGTTTGCAAAAGAACTTTAATATCTTGGAACCAGGGTTCATCTGATTCAATCATGGCAGAATGCGGGTTCACTTCTCACCCGGACTTGCAAAGGTTGGATTCTTGCTCCTTCAGTAAACTGAATTAATGAGGCCAAAGTAGCCAGAGCATCAGCAAACTGATTTTGAGTTCTTGGCACATATACAAAGGAGATTTCCCTGAATCTTTCTATCAATTCTGCCAAGTGATTATGATAAGGAATCAACTTGGGATCCTTTGTTTTAAAATCTCCTCGAGTTTGAAAAATAATAAGTGATGAATCTCCAAAAACTTCGAGCTCTTGAATTTCCATTTGGATTGCCATCTCTAAACCCAAAATGCATGCTTCATATTCTGCTATATTATTCGTATAAGGGAACATTAATCTGGCCGCTGTTGGGTATTGGTTTCCTTCAGGTGAAATTAGGACTGCCCCTATTCCACATCCATACACATTAGCTGCTCCGTCAAAATACAATTTCCAATTCGGCATTCTTTCATCTTCCGTTTGTGTTACCCGAATCCCTTCATCGGGGAATTGATCTTGTTCCTTTAGTTCCTCATCAACCGGGCTTTCAGCGAGTTGATCAGCCAAGGCTTGTCCTTTAATTGAATTTTGTTAACATAGGTAATATCAAACTCAGACAAACATTTGCCATTTTGAAATTCGACCGACCAAGGCGGGCTTATTTGCCAGATACCTCAAGGATCATGCTTTGTAATTAACTCGATTGAGTAAAAGCGTGTATTGCCTGAGTCTATGCATAGTCCATACTAATGCACAGCAAGTTCTTTCTATCTCTGAATACTTTTGCTCTCCATTTGAGAATTTTTTGCTCAAGTAATAAATAGCTCTTTCTTTTCCATTTTCATCTTTTTGCCCGAGTACACAACCCATGGATTCCGAAAAAATTGTCAAGTATAAGAAAAAGGCTTTTCGGGTACTGGAGTGATCAAAATGGGGGATTTGTCAGATACTGCTTAATTCGGTTAAAGGCTTCTTCACATTCTTCATTCCATTCAATTTGGGCATTTTTTCTCAATAATTTAAACAGTGGTTGACATTTATCCGTCAACTGGGAAATGAATCGAGCAATGTAATTTAGTCTCCCCAAAAGACCTCTAATTTCTTTCAATGTTGTTGGGGGAGGTAATTCCTGAATTGCTTTGACCTTATCAGGATCAATTTCTATTCCTCTTTGACTGATCACAAATCCCAATAGTTTCCCAGAAGTTACTCCAAAAATGCATTTTCTGGGTTTAATTTTAATTGAAACTTTCTCAATCTTTCAAAAAGTTTCCTTAATACTTCTACATGATCTTCTCCTTCTTTTGATTTGGCAATCATGTCATCAACATATACTTCCACCTCTCTATGCATCATGTCATGCAATATGGTCTGCATTGCTCGCTGATAAGTTGCTCCGGCATTCTTGAGACCAAATGGCATGACCTTATAGCAAAAAGTTCCCCAGGCTGTGACAAATGTGGTTTTGACTTTGTCCTCTTCGGCCATCAATATTTGATTGTATCCCGAAAATCCATCCATAAATGAGAATAGATGGTTTCCAGCTGTATTGTCTACCAAGACATCAATATGTGGCAACGGGAAATTATCTTTTGGGGTCGCTTGATTCAAGTCTCTAAAGTCCACACAGATTCTAAGTTTCCCATTTTTCTTAAGTACTGGTACTATATTTGATACCCAATCTGAGTAATCCGAAACTTCAATGAATCCAACTTCGAGTAACTTCTTGACCTCATCTTTAATTTTAAGTAGCAAATCGGGTCTAAATCGCCTTAGTTTTTGCTTCTTAGGCTTAATGCCTTCTTTGGTTGGCAATTTATGGACCACAATTGACGGATCTAAACCGGGCATATCACTATATGACCATGCAAAAACATCCAAATACTCTGCTAGTAACTTAATCAAACCCTGTGTTGTGTCTTCTGGCAATTTACCCCCAATTCTCAAATTCCTAGGATCTTCACTTGTTCCCAAATTAACCAATTTAGTGGGTTCAGGGGTTTCAATCCTTTCATGATCAAAGTTTTGCCAATTTTCTTGTGTTTTCAATTGATAATCGATATCATCTTCAACGACTAACCCAGTAGGGTTGGAGGTGATATCGATATTTTCAGTATTTACAGACGCGAGATATCCCGGAACTCATTACAAAAGTCGGATCTGGTAGAATATGAATGGGGAAAGAATAAGAATATGGAAAAAACAAAAAATTTATTAAATTTGAAATGGTGTTTAAGTACACTTATTTGAGCAACACATAAAGCAGAAAAATACAAAACGCAATCTAATATCGGTCCTTACTTAAGAAAATTAAAACTAGCACAAGGTATGGAAAACCAATTCTTCAAAGCTATCTTCTTGGGTGGATCATCTTCCTTGGAGTCATCTGTCTTCTGGACATGATGAGGCTTTGGAAAGGAGCTTCTGATGTGCGGGATTTCGATGTCTGGATCATACTCTTTATTAAGTTCCTTGTTCTCATCTTATTCTTCATGTCTGCTACCTCTGTTTGAGTAGGAGAATATCCTAGGCCAAAAGTTCCTATCTGAGCTTCTTTTTCTTCATTTATTACACAGACTTCTTCAAATATTTGGAGCCCAAAGTCTTCTTCTTCTCCTTTTCCAATGTATGGAATAGCCGTTTCTTGATAGATGGCATAATCTTGTTCTCCCATAACGGTAACAAGTTGGCCATTTGCTACAAATTTAACCCTCTGGTGCAAGCTTGAGGGTATTGCTCCTGCTGCATGAATCCATGGCCTTCCAAGCAACAAATTAAATGTTCTTGGGATATCTATCACTTGAAAAGGAATTAGGAAAGTTTGAGGCCCAATAGTGACCTCTAATTCCACTTCTCCAATTATTTCCTTCTTTGATCCATCAAATGCTCGTACTACAGTAGGACTTGGCTTGATATTTGACGGGTCTACTTCCAACAAATTCAGAGTAGCCAGGGGGCATACATTCAGAGAAGATCCATTGTCAATAAGCACTCGGGAGACGACTACCATTGCTTTTGACAACAATAAAAAGAGCTTTATTATGTTGGCCACCTTCTTCCCTAATTCTTCGGAGAAGCTAATTTGCTCATTTGCAAAGACAGAATTAATGATATGTTCCAAGGTTTTTTCTGTCACATCTCTGGAACTTTTACTTCTTTGAGAACTTTGAACAAGGCCTCACGGTGAATATCAGAGCTAATTAACAAACCCATGAGTGATATTTGGGCTGGTCTTGGCTAGTTGTTCAACTACTTTGAATTCACTTGCCTTCATGAGTTTAGCCAATATTGCTTTCTCATCTTCCTTCTTTTCTTCATCATTCGGCGGCGGCGATGAATCCATGGTCACCTTCTTTGCAGTTGGTTCATAAAGTCTTCCCGAACGGGTAAGCCCGCCAATCATAGAAGCGTGATTAACTGTCTGGTAATCAAATGGGGCAGCTTTGTAATCTTTTACAGCAATTGGGATTTGAAAGTATAACTTCTAGGCTTCGAGACAGTTGCCTCTTCTTTACTGTTGTTCATCTCAAATTTGATTAACTTCGGTTCACATGTGATCATGCCAACAAATTTTTCTTCTTTCTTTGGTATAGGCTTTTCTTCATCTTCAGACTCTGATCCCCATCCAGTGGCAGGAGCATCAGCATATACGCGTGGTTCAAACCAATAGTCAACCAGATATTGGTACTTTCCATCATCTCCTAGAGTTCCGACAGTTGGGTCTCCAGCTTGGTATCTTGCCCACAATTCTGCCTGTGTGCTTGACTTTCTTGGCTTTGGGACCAGCATTTCCATGATATCTTCTTTTCTTATGATTCCATTTTGCAACAAATTGTAAATGGCTGGTCTGGTTTTGGTGCGATCTCTCAGATTGATATAGGGCAAATGCCCCATTTGGCGGAGATTCCATGCCACTTGTTCTATGGTGATAGGCAATTCATCCAAGTTGACTTCTGGGTTCGGCGCTTCGGCAGTGATCATATTAATAACCGACCCATGATTTGGCAATGGATTAGTAGAAACATTTGGAGGCTGCACAAAGTCTAATTGGATGGTCTTTGCATCAATAAGATCTTGAATCTTATGTTTGAGTCTCCAACAATAATCAGTGGAGTGCCCGATTTGCCCCATGTGATATTCACATTTTAAATCAGGGTTGTAGTTCCTGGGCTTATAATCATCTTTGGGTACTTCAAAGCCAATCAGATTATCGGCTCTCAATTTAGCCCATACTTGGCTGAGCGGAACCGGTATTGGAGTAAAATTGCGTCGGTTGGGCCTTGATTGTTGATTCGAAACAACCCTTTGTTGATTTTGACCTTGATTGGTCGGCAGAACTATGGATTTAGTAGGGTTTGCTGGACTTGAGATATTGACCATACCGACAGTCGAATCCTTTCCTTTGTACGAGACATTTTTAGGTGCTGTATACTTCTTTTCTACTTGCAGCTTTCCGCTGAGATAGTGATGGTTCATTTTCTCTTTAATTTAGAGCGACCGAGTTTTAAATTTATAACCTATATTTCATTTTCCTAAACACGGTCAAATCTAGCAAGTGCACCTATCGTTATGTGGTTTAGGATAGAGTATAGGGTCGTCTCCCACAAGGAACATTCTCAAGCACTAGTACTACTCTAATTTTCCTATGATCTAGCAAAATAATTAAAGAGTCGATTAATGAATGATTACTATTCTAAATTTAAAATTACACTAGATTATACTAAGAACACAATACAAATACAAATAGAACACAACAAGTTCAATTAATTTTTCTCATTTCCTTAACATGAATTTATACATATATTCTCTAATGATTACTACCTGCAAGAATCCATTGAGTATATGAATGTTCTTCTCAGAAGCATTCATTTCTAACAATTAGTGTGTCCATTGGAATCTCTTCCTAATTAACAGCCACTAGAAAGTTGCATGAAGATTTATTATTTCTGAATTCTTCAAACAAATGCAGAAAGTCTCATCGGGATATCTCTATCACTATGAGCGACTCGCCTAGTAAATAAGATCTATTCTAAAGAACCATCTCTCGATGTATTTAAAAAATTTGGTCAAGAAGGTGTTGCACCTTTACCACTTCTTGAGATAATTAATTCTATTTACTAGATCTAATTAATTATTAGATGTAATAAACTTTAACGATCAAATTCAAGTTAAATCATGAATAAATCTCATTCTCCACCCATACAGAATGACAAAAAAATAGATAAAGAATGATATTAACATATTTAGAAAAGATAGAAGAATGAGTAGAGAAAAATACAAAACTCCTTCATTGGATTTGGATGTAGATCTGGAGTCTTGTATACAACAAACGAACGACAAACATAATTACTAACAACTCACCTTCTCCCTCCTATAAAGAGGGAGGGTTTTATTACAATCTCAACACTCTCTTTTTTTTTTTTTTGTACAAGTCTTTTTGAATAAAATTCTGCATAATAATTCCTCATGTATTCTAATCTATACCTATATTAATTCTCTTGATCTGCTCCTCTTGAATGGATATGGTGTTGTTTTCATTCATCACATTGTTTGGTGAAGAGGTTCAACACTTGGATGAATGTATGTGTCTTGATCCCGAACCATTGCATCCATTGGTGAAAAGACACAACACTTAGAATGAATGTGCATCTTTTCTACATGAACCATTACATCAATTGGTGAAGAGACACAACACTTGGATGAATGAGTACATTGTCTTGCACGGGAAATCTTCCTCCAATTAGTCTCTTATGAAATTCTTCCAAAATCCCTTTAATTGTTTCCAATATGCTCTAATTTTACCTTAAATGAATATTTATCATACTTAAGTACAATTCTACTATAAATTATCTCAATAAAGCTATAAATTGGACTTAATTAACCTTTAAGATCAAGGATAAATTACGACAATCAGATAGCATTCTCAATCCTGCATCCGGCTACTACCACTTCTGAAAACTTGCTGACGCATGCCCTATGAGATGAGAAAAGAATGGCTCTTCTAGTGTGTTGATAAAAGTAAAAGTGAGATCCTTTTCGGGCATCGGATTGGTAATTCTTGCAGCTAAAGCTCTCCATCGTTGAGCATATTCCTTGAAAGCTTTGTCTTTCTTCTTCTTCATAGTACTCAAATCCCAGACCGAGGGTGCCATTTCGATATTGAACTTGTATTGGTTGAAAAATGCCTTGGCTAATTTATCCCAGGTATCAATTCTTGTGAGTCTAATTGGGCATACCAGGCTAATGCTGGACCAGTAAGGCTATCTTGAAAGGTTTGTACCATCAGTTTATCAAATTTGGCATACTGTCCCATACGTCGTGCATATAATCTTGTGTGCATGTTAGGACAGCCAGTTCCATCATATTTTTCGAACTCAGGTGCCTTGAATTTTTCAGGAAAGGCTCCTTCCTCAAATTGTGGCAGGTTTAAAATCGCAGTCTGATCAAAGCTGTCAAATGCCTTCATCTTTTCATACAATTTCTTCTCCATGTCTCTAGTTTGGGCTTCAAGCTCTTTCTTTAGTTCAGCCATATTAAACTCAGTTTGGGAATCATCAACGTTGACTGGTTGTTCCATGATTCCTTTTCCCTTCTGTACCCCAGAAGATTCTTCAGACACTATAGGGGTCTTGGACTGAGTAACATTCTGAGTCAAGATCTGCATCTGTTCGGTAATTCTAAGCAGGGTTTGTTCCATGGCATTGAGTCTCTGTTCAGTGGTCTGATCTGGGGTAGTGTTCTCGGTACTAGCCATCTTTGCTCGTGATCTAGTATAAATGGGACTTCTAACTGGTTTGGGACTATCTTTCAGGATTTTGGATTCGCTAGACTTGGTTCATAACTGGACCGGAAGAAGTAGGAAAAAAGAATACTAACATACAAACACAACGATGCAAATATGAATGCAATGGGGATAATGACCATCAAATTTGATAAACACATTTATTGGAGTTGTATTAAATAAATAATTCAAAAAACAATCTTCATACAAAGTTAAATTACTATACTAAAAGTTCAAGAATCTCGATTCCTAAAACTAAACTCAGGACTTCTAAACTAGTCTTCTGGTCTTGGCAGGGCAGATAATTTGATCCTCAAGCAGTTGAGTCCTTTTTCGAGCTTTCTTCAATTCATCCTCTAATAGTGCAATCCTGTTGTGAGCTTTTCCAAGCGGTCAGTCATCTCTCAATCTCTTTCCAAGTAATCCCGATGACAGACTTCAAGCCGAGCTGAAACCATTTCCATGTAAGCAATCATTTCAGGATCAGGTTCAGGTAGTGCTGATTCGAGAATGTTAGGAGCTTCATACTGGATGTCCTTATTCTTCTTCATTTGACTGGCTATGTACCACCTGGTTGCTCTATAATCCGAGTCACTTTATTTTCTGGCTCGACTTCGAAAACTGGCTTGATTTCCCTATCATCCCAGATGGCTTTTATTTGATTTACCTTGGACTGCTTTGCAATCTGGGTCAGGGTTGGATCCATATAGTCGAGAATAACTCGTCCCAACTCGGGCTTGACAGTAATGTCTTGCAACTTGCCATATTGCCTGATAACACTTGAGGGGTAATGGCCCGTATAGCCAGTGATTCCAATCAGGGGCACAGTTAGGTACTTCTTGCAACCTAAGATAACAGCAGGGCATTTAAACCAACGAGCTTGCCACATAAAGTCTTCAGGTCCCATGTCTTCAAATATTGCAAGTACAAACCAGAAAGGCTCATTGTCTTCCATATGGACCGGTTCAGCAAAAGACTGGATGAGATCATAACTCGGGCGGATAAGGGACCCATTAGCTAGGTCTTTTCCGTAGTACTTGGTGTGACTAGCAAACCAAACCATCAACAAATGCATGCTTGCCTTGAAACTGCCCCTGCCCTTAGACTTGATGTGATTCAAACTTCTGATTTGTTCTGCTAGAAGGGCGGGAACATATGACTTGCCAGTTGAATATTGTGCTACAAGCTCGATGACTCGGAAGTGAATGAATAGGTTCCCATGTGGAAAGAGTATGGTAGCAAAAGCAGCCACTATGAAATCATTAACTCTGTTTTCATTCCAGGTCACAACTAATACCGTAAAGGAATTCTGGTTGCTTATGTAATTATCAAGGTTTCCAACCAATCCATCAAGGTAGTTAATCGGATGGAGAATTCATTGCAACCCTTCATGGCTTCAATTACTGTTTCTCTTTTCAGTCCCAAAAATTTTGAAATGATGCGGATCGGACTATGAGTAAAGCTTGGTACATAGATCCCCTCGGAAGTGGGTGGGGCTTGAAGCAACCTAGCATATTCCTCAATGGTAGGACTTAGCACATGTTGACCTAGACGGAATGCCACCTCATTGGGTTCTTAGAGATAAACAAGGGCTCGAAACATGGTGAATGGAACTTGGACCTTAGGTAAATTGAGGATCGGGCCTAACCTATCCTTAATGAATGATTGTTGATTGGGGTCAAAACTAACCAACCATTGGTCCAGTAACAGCATTGGATCCTTGAAAGTCTCTACCCGGGGTTCCTTGATGAGACGAGCCCATAGGCTATTGCTATTGTCCGAACTCGAGGAAATCATTTCCTGGGGATTTATAAAGACCCTATTAGGAGACAAATCTTAAATTAAATTTTTTTTTTTAAATTTACAACTCCATTTTTTGAAAAAAAAATTTGGTTAAATCCCATGAATGCATGACTTGGGTAAGGTTCTATAGGTTCCCCGGTCTAGCAAATCATAAGGCTAAACCGGAGTGGGAGTCTTTTCTTGATCTAGAGGGTGGAAACCACAACCCCCGGACCTTACTTTGAACTCCTCGCTTAGGCTCTTAAGACGGCCTAGGTTCGACCGTATCTAGCACACATTGTGTGCATAAATGCAAATGCAGATGCGAATGAAATGAACTAATTTAAAATCTAAGTTACAGACATATATACAAGAACACATACTAACAGATAATTACGCAATATACAAAAATAAAGGATAAATTTTAAATTTTAAACTTAAGTGGCTAGCCCTCTTTTAAAAAAATAATAATAATAATAAGCGAGTCCCTAGTGGAGTCGCCAAGCTGTCGAGCCTGAATTTTAAAAATCATCCGGTTCATTTCTTTTAACCCGATTCATATTAAACCCTAACCCATTTAACATGAGATCCTTGACTAGGGATTAAAAGAAATTTAATTTTGAAAATATTTTGGAGTCGCCAACCGATAAAAATCGGAAAAAAAATGAAAAGTTAGGATTAATGAGTCGGTTAATCCTAACTTAGCTACTAGTCTGCGGAAAATTTGATTTTAAAACCAAACTTTAAAAAAAAATACTAGATATTTGAGTCCGGGGGCTAACCTATTAAAACCTAAGCGGTTACCACTTTAAGTTTAAAATTTAGAATTTATCCTTTCTAAAAAAAAAACTTGCAAAAAGAATTAAAAAAATAATAACAATATTTATAAGTCAGAAATCATTTTTAATAATTCTTTTTTTCTATTAATTTTTAGAAAAACTTATAATATTTATAAGGAAGAGCAAAACATTCAAAAATTATATATATAAAAAAAACTTTTAATTACATCTAGAAATAATCGCAAAAGTTAAATATTTATAAAGAAAAATTAATTAATAAGAAATAATATATCAAATCAAATCCATTTTTACCATATTTAATTTTTTTAAAAAGAAATTAACAAACTAATAGTATTTAAACTTATAATATCTAATTAACTAAATAATAAACAAAAATAAATAAATAAATAATTTTATATATTTTAATGTCGCCCCGAAGGTGCCTACGTACTCGCTAATCGAGATCAGACAAAACGTAGTTCTTTTTTTATAAAGAACTTCTAATTTGTTGATTAATTTTGATTTTTAAGAACTTTTTTCACTTTAAGTTTTTTTTTAATTTTGTATTTATCTTAAAAAAAATATTTTAATTCTGATTCCTAAAATTTAATCACTTTTATTATTTTATAAAAATAAGATTTTTCTAAATCTTTTATTAATTTTGAAAACAATTTTTTTAATCAAAACAAACATACACATATTAACCATTCATGGAAATTATTCAATAGATATCAAGACACACATACACATTAATGCATTTTTTTTATATCTAAACACCATATATATATTAACACATTCATACATATAAAAAAAAATTCAAAAATCAAAACATGCATGTATATATTAACATATTTTTCAAGAAAAATTCAAAAAATATCAAATTTGCTAAAAAAAAAAAAAAAAATTTTGATTTTTAGAAATTTTTTTGGATTTTTTGGGATTTTTCTTAATTTTTTAATAATTTTTGTAATTAAAAAAATATTTATAAAATAAATAAATTACGGACTAACCTGGACCGTTGGATTAACTCGGATGAAATCTGGATCGTTGATCACATTGATTGAATCAAGAACGTCGATCGGATTGACTGAATTTGGGACGTTGATCCTGAGATTTGATCACAACCATTAGATCTGAAGATTAAACATGGACCGTCAGATTTGTGGGGCGGACTGGATCCGGGTTTGAGTCGGGTCGGATTCCGGCGGCTGTGGCGTTGCTCGGCCTCTGAAACCTTGTCGGCCCGACCTATCTCGCAGCGGCGGATCTCCTAGTGGTGGTAGCTGGCGCCCAGATCAACCGTAGGTGGGTACGATGGTGACCCGGCGGCGACGAGCGGAAAGAAAAATTCCAAAAAATTTGCAGAACTCCAAATTGTAAATTCGAGCAATTTCAAACACTCTAATCAAACAAAAACACCCTCCCTAATGATTCTAACACTATTTAATTAGATCAAAATCCTCTCAATTACTTCGAATTTACAATTTTCGCAATTCGAACATAATCACTCTTATTTTCAGATCTTGATGTTCTAATGTGTATTTCCTGAAATTGTCTTATGCTTTTGGCTTGTGTGGTGGTCCTATTTATAGAGTTCGAATCAATTTGTCGTTTTGAAGCTTTATGATTGTTCAATTTTTCGAATCACGAATCGTTCGTATTTTTTGAAATAAGAACAATCCAAAATTAGAACTCGATTCGTGATTGATTGTTTAAATTGATCATGAATCTTGTGTTTATAGATCATGATCCCTTGATTAAGTGTATTTAATTTGATCAATTGATACAATTCGGCCATGTTCGAAGGATCATATCACTTTGATGTGTTTTTGTTTATTTTCAACAAGAACGATTCAAAATTGGGACTCGATTCGTGATTGTTGGTTCAAATTGATCACGAAACATGTGTTTTACATCATGACTCTTCGATTAAGTGTGTTTAATTTGATCAAAGGACACGATTTTGCCATTTTTGAAATTTGAAGAAACACATTATTTCGCATTTTTTCCCCAATGTTCATGACTCAATTAAGGTGCCTTTTGGGATGAAATAATTACACGAATTGTGTATAGATGTGTTGTATCCCATGCCTAGTTTGTCTGTACACTTAATTTCGAAAAAAAACAAAGATTCATTGATCAAATGGTGTCTCAAAGTGGATGAACCGATGTGTCTTTTGGGAAAAAAAATGAACAAAAAAGGAGGCAAAATCTGCCTTGGGCTGAGATCAAACCTGGGTCCCCTTGTTCCTGAGCCTAGTGTGTCCATGGTTTGAACCGTTAGGCCGTTGGCCTGTGCCTTGGTCATGTAGCTAAACCACTACTATTTAGGGCTCAAAAAAAAATATATGTTATATCGAGCCCAAATAATTTTATATTTTTATTAATTTTTTTCTATATATATTTTATTTACATTACTATTATTCATTTAATTATTTTATTATACTTATTTTATTCCTCTATTTTTTATTTTTCTATTTTCTATATTCTCTCTTTTTTATTATACTATTTATTATTTATTATTTTTTTTTATGAACTCAACATGACACTAATTTATTAAAATTTAAGCCTATTTTTTAATTGGGCAAAAATTGAGTGTCTACAGTACCAAACAGGCAACCCAAAATATAAAAACCTTATTTTTGTGAAATTGACGTGATTTTTGCATGTGAATATTTTTTCCTTTTGTAGTCTTTAAAAAAAATTGACTAATTTAATATATCTCATATAATATTCAATTTTAAGATATTAGGGAATGAGTTATATTTAGAAAATTAAAAGTGGTAACCATTAGGTTTTAATAAGATACCCATCGGACTCATGAATTTCTTGTTATTGTTTTAAAAACAATTTTTCTTGAATCAGTAGCAAAATTATGATCAACCTGCCCATTGATCTTAATTTGATTTTTTTTTTCAGCTTTAGTAAGGAGGCAACTCTAAAATTTTTCAAAACTAAAAATTTCCTTTAATTCTTAATTGAGGGTATATGTCAAACAGGTAAAGATTTAATGTAAATCGGATTAAAGAAAATTGAATTGGAAATCAAAATCTAGGCTCGACAAATTAGCAACTCCACTAGGAATCCATTTAAGAGGGCTAGCCACTTTATATTTTCTAATTAGAAATTTTTCCCCTTAATTTTTTTGAATATTTTGTACATAATACTTGTTTTGTGAATAGTATTACTAACCATTGCTTTGATGATGCAGACTTTTGAAAAAAAATGCATGAATACTATAGGGGAGCAATTTATATTTGTGAATGATATGTACTAGATGTAGTCAAAACCAGGCTATCTTAAGACTCTAGGATAAGGTAAGGGCTAATAGGCTTCAAATGTTGTGGTAACCCATTACTCGAAGCACAAAATAAGCCCCCACTCTATTTAACATAACTCGGCTCGTTAATCAGTGTTATGGATAAGTATCTATTAACTATTTGAAATTTTGAATAATAGTTCATATTTTGTGAAAACATTAATTTGAGTACTTATTTGTAGGTACTTTTGTTTTTGGCATGCCTAATATATCTTTTCGGTTATTCTATTGTTTTGCTATGAATGGAATCTACTTGTTCTCAAGTTTAAGGTATTTTGGATGACAACTTGGTATTTGGCTTAAAATTTCTATTTTAATGGTGAATTAGATTTTGTAATATACCAAAAGTTTTAATTAACTTAGAGATGCTAAGATCAATTAGAGAAAGTTGGATTATTATTTCCATTTTAGTTTGGTTTTGTTTTATTTAGTCAACATATTTTCAATTAAAGATTAAGGATAGATTATATTATTATTCTAAGTTATCAAAAGTGATACACACAAGTACACATCACGCAACAATCCATAATCTTCCAATTTTAAGGGATTGTATTTGCACATTTATTTTACTTAGTCAAGTTTAAATTAAGTCGTTTTACAATCAAACATCATCAAACAACACTTAAGCAATTATAACTTAAGGGTAGAAGGGAACCATACCTAGTGTTTCTCTACTTATTTGTGCAACTACTTAACTTAGTTGAGTTTTGAATTAAGCTGATTTAAAATCAAACTTCAAAACAAACACAATTATGAGGCAAAAACATAATACATATAGCAAGAATAAACATTATGCTAGTTAAGTCTATGTCTAAATATCAATAGAAGAAAATTTCAAAACAAGGAGATTAATTTTAGTGTAACCAACCAAATTTTACTTAGTCTTTAGTTAATGTCCATCATTGCAAGCAAACACACAAACATTCAAGTGGTAACCCATGACTCCCTTGACACTCATCTCACTGTATCTAAAACATATCCTAACTTATTATGTTGTAAGTAAACGAACAAAATAAATGTTTGCTCTCATACCATCTTAAACTATCATGCCCTGATTAGAGTTAAGGTGTGTTCAATTTTGTCACGTATAACACTTTGTGCATTATACACAAAGGCAATCATAAATTACTAGTTTATTGTGATCATCTATTAACCAATTTTAGTCTATGAAATTGTTTAATTAGTTTGAAAACCTTATAAAATTGCAGTAGAAAAGTAAACTTTACAGATAATTAATAAAGAGGCTACTCCCGTGGTAAACCTATAGAAAGATTAACCATTTAAAAGCAAATATCTCAAAAAATCTCAAGGTATATCCAAAACAATCATAAGAGATAATATTGATAAAGAAAGTATCAAAAAGGAATACTAAAAACTAGTGCAACCCAAGATTCAAAGAAATGCCTGAAAAACACAACAAGTCCAAACATAATATCATGAGCATTATAAACTAGCATCAAGAGTCCACAATCCTAGTTGCTAAGCTTATGAAGGAGCTCCTTGAAATCAGTCTCATAATCATAACGATCCTCATCTTATCCATCTAAACTTGAAAACAACAAGAGTGAGCCGAAGCCTAGTACATAATAATTTTGTTACACATGATATGACAAGTGCGCCTAGAATATATACAATGCAATCTCAACAATTTATAGTTATTATTTAAGGTGAAATAACCAACACATGAGTAATCACACTTTGGTCAACAAGCTCTGGGAATCTAGGCATCCTAAGTAGCAACAACTACTCAAGAGGTTGATTAAAGCTGGCTAGACACCTCATCTTCTAGAGAAATTTCTAAGTAATAGCCTTATCTAAGATTCATAGTCATTGTACATCTTTGCTTATCTCAATTAAGAATATATTACAACCCAATTGGCGCCCATAGTCGTGTGCTAGAATATATCACTTCTCACTGAGCCTAAGTAGATGTTATCCTGATACTGTTTCCCTTATCAACCATCCACCAAACCACCAAGAGTAGTCTAAGTACCTACCATGTTGGCATCACCTATCAAGATTGTCTGTCACGCCCCGATGGGTACTCTAAACGTGGCAGTCTACCGTACATAATGCTAAAGCCTAGGAATGACTACCTTAGTAATGCAAGGGATTCCATATCATATACAAGGCGTACATGACAACCAAGGGAACGCATCGGAGTAGCGCAATTTATATTGATAATAATTAAGTAACAAGGCAAGGAGAATATTTATCATAAAACATAAACATGGTAAATTACAATTCTTAGGGGTGTATCCCTCTATTGTCTTCAAATCAAAATAAATATACTTCTTAGAATTTCTAAAACACTAACATAACATATATTACATATAAGGAACCTTACAAAGTAACTTCATTTTATGTTTCCATTGCCTTCATAGAAGCTTAACATCCTTCCATGACTTCCTTAACGTCATGATCCTCAATTTAAGCCATGGGTATACTTGTTTCAACAAAATCTATAGGGGTATAAATTACAACTAGCTTAGTGAGGTATCCCTTTTCATTCGCACCATGTTTTCAAACAAGTTCATTTAAATTTTCACACATATGCTATGCATACAATGCAATATTCACGTGATTACACAAATATATATAGTTATCCCGAAACCATATATAGAGTGGATTTACCCCTCCATATCGAAGGTTAGGGAATCGGTGTTCAAGATCTGTGACCTTCTACTGCTAGTCCCCAGATCCCCACCTAAAGCGTTCGGTTGGCTCGGCTCCGAACCTAGAGTTGCATTCCCCGGGCGATTTGGATTCTCTAGGAAGGAACATGGTCCGTGTCATGACACGATAACAGCCAATCTAACTCTTGCATAGGAGTAGCAGCCTTCCGAAAGAGATGTGACTCGATAGATGCTATGCATGAGTGTTTCTTTTTTTTTTCTTAAGTAAACCTTATTAAGGTTTATTTAGGGGGCGATCAATCAATTTGATAAGCAATAAGCAATCATATAAATAAGTAAACAAAACACTTGAACACAATTGAAGTTGCGATATTCTTAATTCTCATTTCACACTTAATCATAGAATCACATATATACATATCCCCGAATTCCCTACACATCTCCATTTTTATATTTTCTTAGTATGCTAATGCTACTACTTTACAAGCACAAGCAAGGTAACGAAATTAAGAGGAATAACTCACTCGTCTATTTCACAATCTTCTTAGTTGTGGAAATCCTTAGAAAAGGTGATATTGTATCCTTCATCACCTAAACAAAAAGAAATACCTAGGATGAGTATTTTGTAGAAATTCTATTTAAACTTTCTAATTCTATTTCACTATGTTCGTCAAAATCATATAGAATGAAATTCTAATTTAAAATGGCCATAACTTGCTCATTTTAACTCGGAATTTAGCATATAATATACCGTTTTCTACCTATTCAAAAAGATCTAATCATATCTAAGGTTATTTTTGTTATATAAGGTCATTTGGGTTCCGAAAATGTAGGGTACAGATTTAAAACGAATATTTCTAGATTTTGTGAAGTAATTTTCCAACTCAACTTATTTAAAAATCTTTGATGAAAATATAGATATATAATATGATTGATAAATCCCTTTAGTATATAGATAAGCTCACTTTATATGCAAACATTTTAATGGTAGTGTCTCTGTCACACCCCGAAGGGTACCCTAAACGTGGCAGTATCGTACACAATATTAAAGCCTAAGAATAACCACCTCAGCGAAGGCTTCCATACTATGTAAAGCGTCTAACACATGGAGAGACTCATGGAGTAATACATTTTACGTTGATATAACTTGAGTAACAATGTCAAGGAATTTCAATTTACTATACTCAAATACAAAACACTATACTTCATATACGAATCACTATACTTCAAAATACAAATCATTAAACTTCAATTACATTCATCCACAGACTTCCCTACATAAACTATTACAAGGCAAATCATAAAAAAAACCTAGCTGATAACTCAAACATTCTTATTCATTGCCAAATCCTGAAGTCATGTTCGGCTCCAACCATCTCGGTCCCCACTTGCATTCTTGAGATAACCTGTTCATTTAAACAACTATTGGGGTATAAGCTACACTAGCTTAGTGAGAATTCCCTTAATTGTACCATAACAAGCAAGTTATAATCAACCATATGCTATGCATGAACAAACACATGAGCAAACAATTATGTATGGGTATCCGGAACCCACACACGAACGGATTTACGCCCTCCGTATCTTGGGTTAGGAATGGTATTGAAGTCTACACGACCGCTGCTAGTCCCAAGCCCTCGGCTCATAGCACTCGACTCGGCTAGGCTCACCCATGGAATGCATCCCATGCGCCTTAGTTCCCATGAATGAGCTCTGGCACCGGTCTCGTTATCCAAACGAGTCATCATCGGACCATACCGATCGACCTGCGTAGGAGTAGCACGCTACCAAATGCAATATGTCCGATGCGATGTATGACCAATTTAAATTTTTGCTTAGGTCAAAATATTCATATATTCTTTAGAATGACCAACCAATATCATACACATAACAGTAATAATATGAACAGTGCAGTTATCCAATCGAATCGGTTTCGATATGCTTTAGTATTCTTTGGCATACATTCATCGCAGTCTCTCATATATCCCATCCCATTCATATTGATTTTTATCTTGTTCCTATAATTCTAATAACTAGCTACAAGCACAAACAAGTAACAAAATAAGGAGAAAACTCACTCGGCCATTGGATCACCGGTCTTTTAGCAAAAGTAATCCGGCGGTAGGGAATTGTCAAATTCGGGGTCACCTAAAAAGGAAGAAATACTCTAATAAGTATTTCAACTCAAACTAATCCAAACGAGCTTATACAAACTATCAAATTCGTAATTCTCGTCCTAAGCAGAAATTCCAACTTAAAACGGCATAACTTGGTCATTTTAACTAGGAATTTCGCAAATTATATATCGATTTCTATCTACTTCGAAGATCTATCTATTTTCTAATTATATTTAAGTTTTGAAAACTTTGAAGCTTCAAAAAGGTCGGATCAGATTAGCACAGTAGCAAATTTCAATTCCGAAAAATAGTTTTGTAAATGTTTGTAATGTTCCTACTATATAGATTAGCTATACATGCAATATTGATGATTTCCTAACATGAATGACATGAGATGAGTTTAATGTATGCATGATCTTGATGATTTTTCTAAAAGAAAATTTTATAACTTTTTATTTTGCAAGACCATAATAACAAGTACTTATGAAAAATCTAATTTTTAACTTTGATCATTTCCATTTGTTTTGGATTTATTACTTAAGAAAATATAATTATTTTTGTTAAAATTGAGTCTTCATTATATCTATTACTTATGACCTTATTTCTACATAAAAATTTCCATTTTACACTTTGTAAACATGTTTTCAAGTAGAGTTGATTCCAAAATCCGAATTTTTGTAAAATTAGTTTTTGAGTGATTCCTTTAAGTAAAAATCATTTGACACTTAGAAAATTAAAGCCCAACCATGCCTAGCCACTAAGGACTTCACTTTTACATAAAGATTTGCATTTTACACTTTGCAAATATGTTTTCAAATAGGATTTACTCAAAAATCCGAATTTAGAATATCCACTTTTTGAATGATTCTTTTAGGAAAAACTTGTTTAATGCATTAAAATTTAAGACTTTATGGTACCTATTACTTAAGGACTCCATTAATTACATAAAACTTTCATTTTGAGCTTGGATAATAGGTATTCTTATGGCCTTCATTCAAAATTACGCATTTCACAAATTGACTACTAACTCAAAATTTCTCATCTTGATTCTATTTCTTGTTTTATACATTAATCTCATCAAAACTCATTTCAACTTATAAAAATCACTACTTAATGATATATATGACCTAAACTCTTCATTTTTCATATAAAACACAAGTTTTGAAGTTGATAAATGAGTTTTCAAAATTAGTCTTGGTTGAGATCCGAATTTACCAAATTTATTTTTGGACATATCTTTTGATAAAATCTATCTAAACTTATGAAAATCCATTCCTTACATATCATATCTTAAGAGCCTTTCATATCCTGAATAAAAACTTCATTTTTGAGTTGGAAAACATGTTTTTAAACTAGACCTTGGCCAAAATCCAAAAATAGAACTTTGTTTTGAAAATTAATCTTTGAAAATCACATTTGATTCTTGTAAAAAGAAGTCTTGATAATATACATACATTAAGCCTTCATTTTCTTAAGTAAAAATTACATTTTGACACTTGGAAAGTTTTTTTAAATAGGTTCTTGCCAAAATGCGAATTTCATAATTTTTGTTTGAGTTCAAAACCAAATCTACACTTAATATGAACATAAATACAAAACAAATGCATGGTAGTAAACTATAAACTCATATATCTAAACTTTACTCATCAAAATCTTTCATTTATGTTATCTATACCCTAAGCCCTTCATTTTAAATGAAAAATACACATTTTGAAGTTGAAAAACAATTTTCTAAATATGGTTCCATTTTCATCCGAATTTTTAAAAGATATTTTTGTTGTAACTAATATAGATTTGAGCTTCCTAACATTTTTCCACCATCATTAAGCTATTACAAGTTATCTAAGAGCATGAAACAAACGTCTAATGTATGTATGAACTTAAAACAACTAGATCTAGTCTATTAAACTAGTTATAAGTGCATAAACACTATGATAGCCATGTGAATCATGAATAGATGATGAATATATGAACAAATCACTAATAATAACAACATACCTTAATAATAAAACAAGATAATAACATAAAACTCAAATAACAAGATCTAAAACATTGTGATGGCAAGGATCTCATGTTCAAGTGTTTCCACCTCCCTAGCTTGAAGCTCATGGGGATTTTGTGTGGAATCACACATGAATGAACTTGCCATTACATGTTTCAAGATCCTAACGTGTAGATCTCTTACCTATTTGTTGTATGGAGCAATAAATTTGAAGGAAAAACAAAGTGTGTGTGAGGAATGGGAGGGGAGGTCACGGCTAGAGAAGGAGAGGAAGAGAGAGTTTTTGAGTTTTGAAACAAATGAAATGAAAAATGAAGAGAGAGAAAAGAAAAGGATTATTTATATTGGTGAATTAGGGTTTGTGTTGTATTGTAAAAGAATAAAAATAAAATGAATAGAGGGCAAATGGGGGAGGGTTTGCACCAGCCATGTGAGGAGGAGAGAGAGGGAGAGTTGAAATTGTTTTCAAAATTGGAATTTGTGTAATAAAAGTGTTAAATGTAATAATTTTGTAAGAAACAAAAATTTCTTGGAAAAAAAATATAATTGAGTGTTTGTAAGGATGTAAGACTAGGGTATGGGTGTGTGTGTAGTAGGTTGTACTTGTGAATAGTAATAAATAGTAGACAAGACATCTACTTTATCGGTAATAAAGAAAATACGGGAAAAAAGCTATAAATGTAATTTTTATAACCCGAAAAATTATAAAACTTATATTTTTGAAATCCTTATAAAATTTCGGTTCTAAAGAGTATTCCGGAATATTTTTCTGAGTTTCTAGTTCCAAGGCTCGCTTTTCCGTAATGGAGCTCGGGAAAGCCCAAAATAGAAAAATTTTCAAAATCAAAACTTTCTATGGTCTAAAATATATTTTAAAACAATATTCTGCATTAAATTATTTTATAAAAGTTCTTTTAATATGAAACCGAGGAAAAGCCAGATTTAGAGTTTCTAGGTTTTTCTCACAAAGCTTGAACTAAACCAGTTTAGGGTTTCGTTTTTCCGGTTTTCGAAGTTTACTTGATTATTAGGAAAACCGGGGTCTATTTATAAGAATAATAACATTGTGAAATGAATAGTAGTGAATAGTACCAAAAGACCAGTTAAATACCAGTAGTAATAAAATACGAAATAAATCGCAAAATCAAACAATTCTAGTTATCTAAATATTATAAAACTGATATATTTGAAATCTTAGGAAATTACGAGTCTAACGGTACTAATATCGTATATTTAATAATTCAAGTCCCGGGGCACGCTTTTCAAAGTTGTACCCGATCAGGTTCGAAATAAATCGAAAATTTGTTAATCTCATCTTTTAGAGCATCCTAGAATTAATACGAATCAACTACACCTTTTTCTCTTATTCTGACTCCTTAGTTTTGGAATATGGAATTGCCGGATCTAGGCTACTAGGGTTTCTTGGGAATTTTGTGGACTTAGGTTTTCCGGTTGACTTTCCGGTTTATAACTTTTGCCAATTTGGAAATTGATGTTTTACGTTTATACAACATATTTGATTTGAGAAATTTATCTTAATTTTATTTTTGTAAATATTCAATATCTTTTAATGTCTTCGAAATTCTTGAATTGGGTTTCATTTCCGAAAGTTAGTCGTTATTTACTTTTTCATAATTTGTTTTTGAGCTTTATATTACCCGATTTTATAAGTCAGAGTTAAATATGGAAATTTTTGTATGTCGTGGTTTTGAATTTGAAGACTGTTGAGTTATTATTTTATTTTTAAGTATTTTCATTTTCTCAATATTAAGAAATTTCTGGATTCATTCGTGATTTAGGACTTATCGAAATTCGGTTTTAATTTGGAGTGATTTTTAGGGTTTATTTTCGAAGTTCATCTTGGAATTATTTACTGAAATTTTCCGAGGCTTATAGTCTCAATAATTTATTTCATAAAACAATTCATTTTAAAGTGTTAAAACTTAACTTGATAAACTTCTTTTCAAGTATTTTGAAGAAACTTTATATTTTCCCAGGTTATTATGAATGAGTACATTCTTATTTTATTTTCCTTATTCTTTTTCCAAAACAAGTAAAATTTCCTTTAACTTTGGTCTTTTATAATTTTTACTTCTAGTGATAAAAGATCAAAGTTATCAAAAGTGTATTAAGTTGTTGAAAACCTATTTATAAATTTGTATTTAGAATGGTTTTAGAAAATTGGTCCTTTCTTCTTATATTTCTTGTTTAAAATACAAGTTCTTGTTTTCTAAAACTTGATATTTCATTTCCTCTATTTTTTTTAAAAGAATCCTTTTTATTGATTAAAAAATCCCTTGTTTTTGATCTTATCATACTTTGTATTCTTTGGAAATAAGTTTCTTCTTTAGAAACTTGAAAATCATTATTTTTTTCTAGGTGGGTTTATAACTTTATGAGTTGATTTTATCTTAACTTTAAAAACTAGTTTATTTCTTGGTTTTGTCATGGAGTTGAAAAGAGTTTAATCTTAAGTTTTTGTGAAAACTTTGAATACTAACAAATTATTTTACTAAAACTTAGGTGACCATATTATAAAAGAAAGTTTTTTTTATATTTCCTTGGTAAAGCTATCTTTGTTATTTAAGAAAACTTTGACAAAACTTGTATTATCCTATTTCTTTATTTGACAATAATCTCCATTATTTAATGACAAGTCATATAATAGAAAATTTAGTTTTAAGTTCTTTAATAAAGTAAAATTCTACTTTTAAATTTAGTTGAGACAATATCATTATGTAGATGCTATTATGAGTATGTAAAATAATAAGAATATGAGAAAATACTAGAAACAAATAATAATAAGCAAGATAATAAAAATATCAAGTATTGGGAACCTTAGCTTCATCAATGTATCCCGGTCAAGTGTTGGAAGCCTTAGCTTCATCAAGGCATCCCGGGACTAAGAATAGACTAGTCCCAAAAAAAATAAAGAAAAGATTGTTTTGACTTGATATAATCAAGTCTAAGACTAGAAAGACTAGTCTTAAAAATAACATGAAATAAATAAATTGCAAGGCATGAAATTAAATAAATACCAAGTGAGCTTATATGCTCTAAAGATTATATATAAATACATAAATATATTTAGTTAGATATAAATAAGAAGTTAGCATAATAATAACAATAAAATCAACATAATAACAACATAATAAAATAGGAAGTTCATGTGCAAGAATAAAACATGAACATGTTGTTACTTTTACTACTCATATGAGTTTCAAAACAACACCATAGTCATGTTAAGTTACATGATATGGATAACTAAATGGTTGGAAGAAATTTTTTACCTAAAGTGTTTATGTGGTATGAAGATGATAGTGAATATATTGTTATGTGGTTACTAAGAAATAGTAGTTGGATTGCGTATAGAGAGAAATTTTGTGAGTATTTAAGTGAAAGAGAGTTTTCGTGGAGAAAAATTTTGTGGAGAGTGTCTTGTAAGAATTTGAGAGAGTTTTGTAGTATAAAATGAGTTTGGTGTGAAAGAATGAAGGAAATGGGTTATTTATAGAATTTTGAAGTGAAAATTAGATGTAATAATTAATTTAAAAAAATAATTGAGAGAGAAGAGAAGAGAAGATGCGGCAAGCATGGGGAAGAAGAGAGGAGTGATTAAAAATTAATTTTAGAAAAAATGTAAGAGAGTTTAGTAATATGTGTGTAAAATTTTAATGGGAAAAGAAAATTATAAGAAATAGGTTGTAGGTGTAAGAATAGGTAGTAAGAAAAAGTAGAGATAGAGATAGAGATAGAGAAATAAAATGATAGTAGAAAAGTACTATGAAATAAACTAACAATTATAATACTGGTAATAAAAATACATATTAAATGCGATATCTGTAATTTTTAGCTACCGAAAAATTCTAAAACTAATATTTTGAAAACCTATATTTGCACATCTATTGGTATTAACGGAATATTTTTACCATTCGTGTACCAGGCACGGTTTTTGAAAACTGATCTCGTTCGGATCCAAAGGATATTAGAAATTTGTGAATATGATATTTTAAGCTTCCATATATTATTACGAACTATTATCACAATTTATTTCATTCCGTTGTTTAAGATTTTAGAGCGAGAGATTGCCAGATCTTAAAACACTAGGTTTGTTGTAAGCTTTCTTGACTTTTAGAGTTCCTGTTTAACTTCCGGTTTTGTTGAGTTATTCATAAGATCATAAAATTATGGAGTTTTGCCATATTATATTTTTAGTTCGATGTTTAAGTTATTTTATTTAATTTGTGATATTTAATAGTTTTCAATTCTCGGGATCGTTTAACCGAGTCTAAGGTTAAGAGTTAACTCAATTTGACTTTTGGTGAAAATTGAAACTTTTGATTCTAAAATTCACCGAAGGATTTAAGATCTTAGTATTTCGTTATCAAACATTATTTGGATATATTATCTTGATTTGCATGTTAGAAATTGGATAGATGATTTGATTAGTGTATAGATATCAAGTTAACCGATAATTAGATTTTTATATTTTGTTTGAGGGTTCTCATTTTCTCAAGACTAAGAATTATCGTGTTTGACCTGATTTAGAATTTAGTTTTAACTTGGGTCGATTTTTTGGGTTTCGATTTTAGTATTAGACTTCTAGGATTCTTTCTATGAATTATGAAAATTTCAAGGGTTTACAATCTACCCCCCTTAAAAAAAGTTTTGTCCTCAAAACTTGTTACGTGTATATAGTTTTGTAAAACTTGGTGAGAAACTTTATGTTGTATTTCGTCAATATTCTCGATATATGGAGTTATATCGTACTTTTATTTGTTAAGTCTATTTGGAACGGTATTATGATTACATTATGTTGTTTCCTTAGTCTGTATATATTTGATACCTTCTTTAGTTTTACTCCTAGGAAAAGGATTTGAAAGCTTATCGTTGTTTTAGTATCTCTTCTTTCATAATTTATGTTCCTCATTTATTCTTAGTCAGTGGTTTAGGAATTTCGTTAATTATGTGCGTTTAACATTCTATGCAATATAACATATATAAAATCACTAAGATTTGGTTTTAGTGACTTTCAACCTTCACTTTACTTGACCTTTTTAAAGAGTCTCAACTTGACTAAGACGACAGATGACTGACACTTGACTCAAATCAACTTTGGACTAATGACGACTCATTATCACACAACACTGGCACATTCACTCAACAAAGGAAGGTTGTGAATTCGCTTTTCCATTTATATGTGAGTATATATATGACATGCACGTATAAAATACGTAATGTTCATACTTATTCCATTCTTTAAGGATATTGTTGTTTTGTCTTTTACATGATCATCTTGACAAGGTTTGAGATCAAGATTTTTCGTTAATTTTGGAAAAATTTGGAAATTGTATGTTGAGATTTTATCATCACTGATTCTAGCCTTTAGATGGTAATATTTAAGCTTTTGATGTACTTTTGTTTTAGGTGTGTTTAGGGTAGATGGCATTTGATTTGATTTCTACTTTTGATATGTGTTAAAATTTCTGATGATTTTATATCTATCCATTTTGTTAGGTGGTGACGATTATGTAATCTAAGATCATTACTAGCAAACTGTTCCTCTAGTCCTAGCGGTGTAAAAAGGAAATCTAACATCTAAGGGTATGAAGGTAACCTGATATTGAATCTCATCAAGGAAATCCTGGGTTATGTTGTGTCATTGAGGGAACAAGGCTAACCCCAAGAAGAATCAAAGCTATCCAAGAAATGAGAAACCCCCACCCCCGTCAAGAGTGCAATAGCTCATTAAGAGAATAACTGCATTAAGTAAGTTCCTCATAAAATTTGTCACGCGCCAGAGGGATCCTAAACGTGGCAGTCCACCACAGATAATATTAAAACTAATGAATGACAATCCGTAGTCACGCATGAGCTTTGATATCATATGCAAGGCGTGCTTTCAAGATAGTAGGAGACTCACAGGGGTATTATGTTTAAATAGATAGCAAAAGAAAGCATAAACTTAAATGGATAAACATATGATCTTCATTCAATAACAAGTTCGTACATCATCTCAGGGCATTCCCCCGCCTTAAAGTCTTTGATCAACTATACTAGTAACAAAATAAACATAACTATCACATAAGTCTACTATAGAGATTTTTCCTAGAAGTCTATGTTCAAAACTAAAAATACATAAACTTCCTCCAAAAACTCCTAGTAGCATAAACTCATACCTAGCACACGGGGCTCCTCGGGGCCAACCATAGATAATCATACAGTAATAGAAAACTATAAGAGTATAAGCAAATCTAGCTTAGTGAGATAATTTCTATCTATATAACATTTCCATACGACAACCAAGTCATTTAATTCAAGCATATGAAATGCAACAATCACATAAGATCAACCAAATACACAAGATTAACCGGAATCAAGTGCAGCATGGATTTAACGCCTCCATGACAAGGTTGGGTGTTACAGGCCCATACGACCATCAATAATTACAGATTTGCCGGCTCCTGCTTGCCCTATAGACTTCCTGGCTCCTACTGCCCATATAGACTTACCGCTCCTAGTAGCCACCGCTACCCTTCTTCATTTCCCACACGAAGAATAGTAGTGAAATAAATGTGACTCACAAATATGATATGCATAATAAATTTCAATTAAACATTTAACCATATAAGTTGAATTCATGTTAAGTGATCAACCATAATTTCATCATATCAATACAAGAGTCACACTTTTATTAACATATCGTCTTTCGATATACTTAATTTCCATTCAACAATTATTTCATAACATTTGTTCATTTATCTTTCCTAATTTTCTAGTGCCATTAATCACAAGCACAAACAAGGAAATGTAACTTAGAAAAGAATTAACTCACTCCATATCGATAGATCTAATCAAAATAGTCCTTCGGATAGACGATCTCGGGTCCCTTGTCACCTAAACAAGATGAAATTCCCAAAATGAGTATTTCATAAAACTTCTATTCTTGAAGATTCTAATCTTTTCTTAAAATCGTGGTAAAATCGTATAAGGAGAAATTCCAACTTAAAATGGCTATAACTTGCTCATTTTAACTCGGAATTTTGCATATAATATACAATTTTCTACCTACTTGAAAAGATCTATGCATTTCTAAACTTATTTTCATAAAGCTAGGTCGTTTGGGTTCCGAAAAGACAGCGACCAGATTTGCCACGAATTTACAAAAACTTGTTTTCCTTCTTGTAAGCAAAGCTCAAATGAAAAGATAAATATTTCAAGTATTTTGTAAACTTTTTAAAAGATATATACATATATGTAATGACTCATAACAAATGGATAAAGTAAATGAAGTTGTCTCAACTTATAGAAAATAAGGTTTTAAAAGACTTTGAGATTCTATTGAAATATTCATTTTATTTCTGAATGATTTTGAGTTATTGGAGACGAATATTCTTTTTCTAAATTTAATCTCTTGTAATTACTTTAATTTCCTAAAGTGTGGTTTATTTTCTAAACTTGGATTCGAGAAGTAATAAAATGATATTCTTTTTTCTTGTAATGATTCCAAAAGAATTTCTATTTCTTGATGAAAGATAAGTTTTCATAAAACCTTTTGTTTATTTAAGAAAAATCATTTCCAAGCATGTTCATGAGTTTTTAGGAAATCTATTTCCTATTTTTATTTAACAAGAATCTTTATGAAAACACTTCCCCATTTATTTTTATTGAGACAAAAACATTATGTTCATGCATGAATATGAATCATAAACTATAGAAATATAAAGGAACATAATAACTTGAAAGTTTAAACGAATAAGAAAGTAAATCAAGTATTGGGACCTTAGCTTCATCAAGGTACCCCAGACTAAGAAAAGACTAGTCCCGAAAAAGGAAAATAAAAAGAATTGTTTTGACTTGATGAGGACAAGTCTAAGACTAGAATGACTAGTCTTAAAATCAACTTGAAATAAATAAATTGCAATGAACTAAATAAATTGCAAGACAATAAGCTTATATGCTCTAAATAGTATATATAGCTATATAGATATATTAGGTAGTAATAAACATAAAGCAAACATAAAGGAACATAAAGGAATTTGTGATTATGAACAAAAAACAAAGTATGAACCTATTGTTGCTTTCTTAACCTTCATGGTTTTAGAAAACACACATTAAGTTCATACTAAGTAGATGAACATAAAGAAAGCTTGGAGGATTTTCTTGAAGAAAGTTTATCTAAAGAAGAAACTAAAGAAAGCTTTCTTGTAAGACTTCTTGGAGAGGATTTTTGAGAGAGTTTGAGAGAGATTTTGGTATAGTAACTTTAGAGAAGAAGTGGTGTGAAAAAAGTGAAGGTATGAGGGGTTATTTATAGGAAAATGTGGACGATAATTTATGTTAATTAAATAAAGCAAAAATAAAACAAATTGGATGAGAGAGAGGGGTGTGGCCGGTGCATACATGGGGAAATGGGGGAGAGAAATTTATTTTTTTTGTTATTTTGTTAATTAAAAGTAAGAAATGAAAGATGTGAAATTGTATTGGAAATGAAAATATGTAAGAAACAGGTGTATGGTTTGTAAGAGTAAGTTGTAAGAAACAGTAGAGATAGGTGAATAGTATAGAATAGTAGAAAATAGTGTAATGTAAAAGTAAACACGACAATTTAATGCCGGTAGTAAGAAAATACGCGTATAAAAGCGATATCTGATATTTTTAGCTACCAAAAAATTACGAAATTGATATTTTTAGAAATCTCATATTTTTACGAGTCTGATGGTATATTTGAAATATTTTTCCTATTCCGAGCTCCTGGACACGTTTTTCAATAACTATATCCGATCGGGTTCAAAGGACACTCGAATTCCTTCAATCTGATATTTTTATATAACCTATAGCTATTACGAACTATAATAGCTAACTTTTCCAACTTCGTTTCCTAGGGCTTGAGAAAACGGCAATGCCGGACTTAAGCGATTACGGTAAACTAGGGTTTTGGTTGGCTTAAGAATCCGGTTGACTTCCGATTAGGTTTAAGCTTTTAAATTTGGATCCAAAAATTCGGGGATTTACAAAATTGCTGAGAAATGTTTGGAATTATTTAAGATTCTAAAGAAACTTGACAAGTTCAAATGGACTGAGAAGACCTGACAGGCCTTCAACAACCTCAAGTGTTTCCTAGCAACGCCTCTAGTGGTGTTGTCAACCCCAGTCTTAGGAGAAACCTGATACTTATATCTCATAGTAAGTGACCAACCTATAAACCCCTAATTTTTTCAGTACTCTTAGATGAAAACCCTAGAGCTAATATCAAAATTGGAACCCTAAAACCAACCTAAGTTAAAACCAAACTCTAAAAACTCTAGACGGGATCAAATGATTCAATAACATTAGGATATCAAATGATTTAAGTAAAGCATGAAACCCTAAAGCTAAGTAATTTAATAAAAAGTATCACTCTAAAATCTAGAAACCCTAAACTTGATCAAACAGTTTTTAAAACCTTAAAATGTTATATGAGTAAGAAAATTAGTACAAACCCAAAATATAAGTCAAATATGAGGTTTATACCTTAAAACGATGAGTTTTTTTGAAACTTTAATCGTTTCAAGGTTTTTCAATATCAGTTTATGTATCCAATCACCGACATGCAAATCAAGGCAAAATATTCCAACAAACTATACGTTAAAATAATATTAAGATATCTATATAATATAAGATAAGATTTTATCGAATCATAGCATTTATATGTGTATTTTATCTTTAGCTGTGATTAAATTGTCTTTCTACAATTCATTACTATAAACTAATATTCACATCAATCACCTTTTTCTTACACTCTTGCACCTTACTCTTATAACATCTCACACCCATCTAATCACTATACTTCATTATACTTTTTTTTAATATTTTTCTTCTTTAATTAATTGTTTTTTCTTTCTCTCCTTCTCTCTTTCATGGTCGACAACACCCACCCACCCACCCACCCATCCCCCAACACCTCAAAACCATTCTTTATCTATTTTATTTGCCTTTTCCAATTATTTTTCCATATTTACTTCTCTCACTTTTTCATCTATAAATACTTCTTCAATCTTCATTTTTACCACACTTTACAATCCTTCTTCCTCTCAAATTTTTCTCTCTTCTTTTTGCTTTTCCCTCCTTTAGTTCATGCCACACACACCCTCTTTATGCCTTCGCAAATTTTTCTTCCACTTTAGGCTAACACACTAAACCTACTCCATATATTATGCTATGTAACATATATACGTCTTAGTTTCATTTCCATGAAATATCCCGATGATGCAACATGCTAGAAAAAAAAATCTAAGACAACATACTTTGTTACATGTTATGTTCATGTTCATAAAGGTGTTACTTCATGTTTCACTTTATGTTCTTGATTAATCTTTCTAGCATTTAGGTATACAAGTGTGTGTGTGTGTGTGTGTATCCTTTAGAGCATATTGCTCTTTTTTACTTTATGCAATTTGTTTATTCCATGTTTTTGAGACTTATCCTTAATCAAAGTCTTAAACCTGTCCATCATCAAGTCAAAACAAAAAGGAGGCTTATCTATTTCTAAGTCCTGGGGACCTTGTCTAAATTCTAAAACTACCGTTTTAATTCTATTTCATCTTATTATATTTTATCTTACATTATTATGGAGACTAGATTATTTCAAGTCCCGAGAAGCATTGAATATAAGTGAAAACTCTCATGTTTTAATTTGTTATCTTTATATTTTATTATTGTCAACCTTCTACTTTAAGTTCATTTTATACTTGCAATATTTATAAAGTTTAAGTTTTATGTTCATATACATAAAAGTGCTCATAGTGATGTTGTTATAATGCTAAAATAATTGTTGAACTTAAAGGGCAATGATGGCTAAAAGTTTCTAAAATTGTAGGTAAGAATGAGATGATAATCTTGAGATTATCATGATGCTCATTGACTAATTTATAGAGAGCCTAACATAATATGGGAGATTCATAAAATTGTATACCTCTACATATTGACACTTCTTTGTTATGAAAAATATTTTCTAAATTCATTTTTAACACATAGGAATCATTTACCAAAAAAGAAATTGGAAAACAAAACCCATCCCCTAAATTTTCTACTAATGTCATGGCTATAAGTATAAAAAGAGGATGTGAAACTTTACTTTTTCTTTCTCAAATCAATATGATTTTTAATGTTTATAAATGATAAAATCAAGAAAAAACCCTAACTTTTAATTTTCCTTAAAATGACTAGACCTTCAACATGATTTTGGAGAATTTTCACAACTTGAAAATTCTTTTCTTAAAATCACAAAGAGTTTAATACTTTGGAAAATAAATGACTAAATGAAAATTGTTTATGAAACTCTTGAGTACACCATTTTCAAAAGATATAAAAAAAAATATAGAACCCCATTTTCAAAAATTGAATCACCCATTTATAAAATAATAAAAAAAATTCTAGAAGGTTCTCAAGATTACTAAATTTTTTTGCTTCATTACAATGGCTATTTAGTAGAAATTTCATTTTAAGCAACACCATTAGGATCATGCATATATTATGAGCTGACATTAGGTTTCGACCATGTTTAGGTATAGGAATAACAAATACATGACTTAGAGAGTCTATAAAAGGTACGACTGGTGAAAAAATATCAAAGTGGAATTAAATAGAGGTCTGGATGCAATCTGACCCCTATGATTCCAAGACCTAAATGACCTTAAATGTTTGAAACAATCGTAAAAATGGATAGAGCAGTCAAAGTAGATAAAAATCAACTACTCATGTGTGAAAATTAGAGTTAAAATGATCAAGTTATGGCCATTTTAAGATCTAACCTACATAATCGAGAAATATAGCGAGAATAGAATCCTTAGAAATAGAAGTTTAGATAAAGTTGATCCGAAACACTCATTTTGGGTTTTTCCTTGATTACGTAATGAGGATCTCAAAGCCACATTTCCCAATGATCACTTTGATAGAAAATTTATATCACGCCCCAAAGGGTACTCTAAACGTAATAGTCCACCGCATGCTAAACGAGACTTAAGAATCACTACCATAATCATTCAAAAGTCTTGTGTTAGTATGCAAGGCATTCCCTTACGACAATAGAATACATAAATAATTGGAGATTGATAGTTCAATTTGATAGGAAAAGCATAAAAACATAAACCATAGATATCTTAGGATCAGTTACAAAGCATTAAGGGGCATTCCCCTGCTACGCAAGAGTCTATGTATTATCTTTTAGGTAAAACCGTTCGTTTAAGGTTTACTACTAAAGACTATACAAACCAATCATAAACTTCTAAGGGGATAACTCCTAGTTTCGCATTAACTGATTTGGCTAGGTCCCGGGACCCAACCATATGTACGGGAACTGCATTAGAAAGAAACTGTGGGGGTATAAGCTATGCTAGCTTAGTGAGTTTCACTTCCAAAATTAAATACTTTAACAAGAAATATATCAGACAAGTTATATTAACAACCATATGAAATGCACGAGCACGTGAGCATACAATACATAAGACTTTCCGGGAGTCTTATGTTGAATGGATTTACGTCCTCCATTCAAGGTTATATGTTTTAGGCCCATACGACCATAGATTTCGATTTTTCTTATTTACATTGTGGTTGATTCAGACCCACCCACCCACTCACAATTTTGTAGTTGATACAAGTGCTTACACCACTACCATTTCAATTGCGGCCATTACACCAACATTCGAGTTTATAGGCCCCTCGTTGCCCAACTATTATGCCTTTTTCCCAAAAAGGTATAATAAAAAATGCAATGTGACTCAACATATGGTATGCATGGTCAATTTGATTATAAGATCATGGCATATTAATTAATGATTTATAGGCGATCACAAATATTGCAGACATTCCAAGTCTATACTAAATCATACAAGGATTTACAAAAAGTCTATTTCGATATTCTTATCATCGATTCAATCAATTGGGATCCACATGCACAATCCAATTCTATCTTACCTAAATCTAATGCCACTACCATTACAAGCACAATCATAAGCATATAATTTAAAATAGTGAACTCACTTGGCCATGGTCTCCGATCTCTAATGGTAGTAATCCAAAAACACAATTTCCCTCGATTCCAAAATCAACTAAATGAAAGAAATACCCCAATGACTATTTCATACCATAACTAATTCCAAATTTTCAAATAAAACTCTTTGAGTTCGTAATTTCCGTGGAAATTGGAAATTCCAACTTAAAACGGCCATAACTTGGTCATTTTAACTCGGAATTTCATAAATAAGCTATCGATTTCTATCTACTTCAAAAGATCTATCTATTTATGATGTTATTCTTGAGTTTTGAAAATGTTTAGATCTCTGAATGCTCGGATCAAATCTGATCAGTAACTAGAACTTGAAATTCCGAAATTATCTTGTGAAATTTGCATTATTTGTACCAAGTATATCATATGTGCATGAATTATCTACATGTTATTATCATGGATGACATGATATGAGCTATCTATATGTTTTCTATTAATGATTTATGATTAAAAAGAATTTTGTGAAAACTTTTACCTTGCAATAATGTTATGAACACTTGTTTGAGAAAACTAGCTTTATTTCCATGAAAATCATACATATTTTTACTATGATAAAGCCTTGATGACCTATGTGTCTAATGCTTTCATTATCTTAATATATTTCTTCATTCAAAGGTTGGAAAATAGATGTTTAAATGTGAGTTTTGCCTAGTGACGAATTTTGCACAATTTTTGGAAATGAATAATTTGTTTGATCTTAGTTGGAAAACTTTTCCTTTGTTTTAAGTTTCTACTTTGAAAAAACACATTTACTCTTATAATGATCAAGTCTTTATTACTTCTATTCCCTAAGGCTTCTATTTTTTCATTAAAATACTCATTTTGACATTTAGAAATAGGTGCTTAAATGGGGTTCATTTTTTTATCCGAATTTTGGAAAATTGTTTTTGAGATTATTTCTTGTGAAAAACTCATTTAATCTTTCTAAAATTAAGTCCTAATCAAACCTACTCCCTAAGGCTTCCATTTCTTTAATAAAGCTCTTATTTTAGGGTTGGAAGGTGTTCTTTTAGCATTTCATCTTAGTTACAAATTTCAAAATTTTTGTTGATGTTGAAACATATATCTTACTTAACTTTTGTAACTCTTTTCTTGTTTTGAAAATTTCTCTTAGTAAAACCATGATCAACTTATAAAAATCACTACTTTATGATACCCATTACCTAAGCCCTTCATTTTACATGTAATATCCTTATTTTGGAGTTGGAAAATAGGTTTTCTAAATGGTTCTTTCTCAAGATCCGAACTTTTTTTTAAATCACTTTTTGATAGAAACAAATGGACCTTTGAGTTTTTGTCAACACCTTCATCAAGACTATCATATTACAAATCCTTTATGTATGTAAAACAAGTGAATATGGCATTTAAGGCACTCTAGACAAATAGATCTACTATACTACTCATATTATGGATGTAAATGGAACATGAACACTATGTAGATGAGAGTAATAATGAAAATATAAGCACAAAATTTCCATAAGAACCATATATAGCAATAATATAGCAAAATACTAGTATATCAACTCTAATAACAAGATCTACATATTGTGATGGCAAGGATATCATGTTTTAGTGTTTCCACATTCCTAGCATAAAGCTCATGGCGATTTTTGATGGAACCACACATGTATGACTTTGCCATTACATGTTTTTATGGTGAGGGTCAAGATCTATTTATGTTTGGAGAAGGAAACTTAAAGAAAAAAAATTGTGTGTGTGTGTGTGTGGGGGGGGGGGGGGGGAGGGGGAAGGCAATGAAGCTCACGGTAAAGGGGAGTAGAGAGGGAGAGAAAAAACTTCCAAAAGTTGTTTTGTGAGAAAATGAGAGAAAGTGAAAAAGTGAAAGGTGAAAGAGATATTATATAGGAAAAGAACTTAGGGTTTGTGTAAATAATAAATTGAAAAAAAAAATCAAACAAATGAGAGAGAGGGAGCAAGGGAAGGTGCGGTTCATGTAAGGGAAGAGAGAAAGAGGTTTGAATTTTTGTAATAAAATTCAATTTTAATAAGTAACTTTAAGTAATAAGATGTATTAGAAAGGTAAACTTGTAAGGAAGTGATGTAAAATTGTAAGAATAGGTTGTAAGGATGTAAGAATAGGGTATGGGTGGTTGTACTTGATGAATAGTGTGAAAGAAAGCAAAAAGTTGATTAGACAATCAAATTACCGGTAGTAATGAAAATACGATAAAAAGTTATAACTGTAACTTTTATAACCTGAAAAACTATATAACTAATATATTTAAAAATATTATGAAATTATGAATCTAATGATAGTAATATCATATTTTTAATATCCCGAGTCTTGGGACACACTTTTCAAGGTCTATACTTGATCGAGCTTGAAATAGGTCAAAAATCCACTCATCTAATATTGTTAAGCACCATAATATTATTATGAGCCAAACTACACTTCCCACTCATATTTTGACTTCTTGGTTTGAGAACACGGGATTGTCGGATCTAAACTGCTAGGGTTTCCTGAGGTTTTGTTGACTTAGGGTTTCCGATTGACTTTTCGATTTAGGGTTTTATTTTAGAGTTAACTCGTTTCTATTGTTCCGGGGTTTCATTCTTGGAATTGTTGGACATAGGGTTTCTAAGTCCGACTGGTCTAGGGGTATTCTTTTAGGGTTTCGGTGTCCAATTTCCAGTTTTCCGAAATCGAACTCAAGTTTGCTAAGAAAACGAGGGTTTACAATTTCACTATGGATGAGTGAGTTTTCCTTATGATTTATTGCCTTACTTGTGCTTGTAGATAGTTGCCTTAGTCTTGCAAGTGCAAGATAAAAATAAATATGTATAGGGTTATGAATATATGTGTATGTGCTTCTATGAACGTGTGATAAGGGATCCTAAGAATATTGAAACTAATGAATAGTTGTTTAAATATATCATTTATATTGCATGTTGCTTATGTATGCATGATACTTGTTTGATCACCTTTAAGAATACCTTAATTATATTCATCTTTGATATAAATAAAATTGCCACGCATTGCATCCGTTGAGTCACATGTCAAAGGTTGCTACTCCTATACGAGGAATCACAAGGGCTAGGGTGGTCTAGCTCATTCTTAGGGGAACTAAATCGTATGGGAAACATGGACTTAAGGATGACGATGAGCCGCGCCAATCGATAGCTATGAGTGGGTACTCGAAGACTAGCAGTGAAGATTATGGAGACTTCAAATCAAATTTCCTAATCCTTAACACGAAGGGCATGAATCCGTTTTATGTATGGCTTATGGATACTCGTACATACTTGTTTGTAATTCGTGTTTACTGCATAGCATATGTTTGAAATTAATAAACTTGTTTGGTCTTGGTTGTGCAGTACAAATTAAGGAATTATCTCACTAAGCATGTTATTAGCTTACACCCCCATAGATTTTTGTTGAGATAGGAATACATGAGGCTTTACTCGAGGGATAAGATGTCAAGGAAATCACTAATAGATTTTGGAGCTTAAATGAAAGATGTGAGAGCAAAGAATGAAGTTTCTCCTAGAAACCCTTTTTATGTTGGATATGTGACACATTATTTTGGGGACTATTATGAATGACTATAATACCTTAACTATTTGAGGATATTAGTAGGGGTATGCCCCCTAAGACATGTAATCAATTTTGTTCAAGTTTATTAATATATAGTTCTCTTGCATTGCTATTTAATTGCTAGCATCATAAATTGTGCTACTCCAATGTGTTTTCTTTATTGTGAAATATCTTTTGTAAATATGGAGCCTTTGCAGGACTAAAGTACTCTTTCATAAGCTTCAATATTGTGTACGGCAAACTGCTATATTTAGGGTATCCCTTGGAGTATGACACGAGCTCTATCGACGGTCCTAACCTGAGCTAGAGGGACACAACACCAACATATATACTATATTAGCCATGTCCTCCAAGGAGCAGAACAAAGATACATAAAGTTAGAAAAGTTTGCTTTAGCAGCGGTAATGTTAGCTTGTCATTTATACCCATATTTCCAAGCACACCAAATCATCATCCTCACCAATGTACCACTAAGGTCGGTCCTCCAGAAGCCCAATGTGTTTAGAAGGATGATGAAATACTTCATTGAATTCAGCACATATAGGGTACAGTATCAACCTCGATATGCCATCAAGGTACAAGTGATGGCAGATTTTACAGCTAATTACCCTGATGTGTTGGAACCTTTAAATCTGCAAAAAACTATGTGGACTCTCCATGTAGATGGATCCTCTACACAAGGGGGGAGTGGAGCCGATCTAATCTTAGAAAGACCTCATGGAGTCAAAATCTACTACACCTTGAAATTTAGATTCCCTATGAGCAATAACATAGCGAAATATGAAGCTTCGCTAGCAAGACTAAAACTCACAACAAGCATTGGTGTAGGTACAAGAGATCTCAAAATCTTTTTAGACTTTTAGCTCATGGTGCAACAAGTCAAAGTTACATACGAAGCAAAGAAAGAAGAAATGGATGAATACTTAGAGGCGATCCAATCTCTCACTAAAGAATTACCCTACTAAGATATTATCAAAATACCCAGAGCTAACAATTCAAAGGCTAACAAACTCTCCAAGCTTGCCTCAATGATAGTTCCCGACGTAGGCAAAATCGAGGGAAAATATTTGTTAAGTTCCTCCCAAAAAAATCTACTATGAACAAAACCAATAAAGTATTCGAGCTACAACAAACAATACCACCACTGAGTTGGATGACACCGATAAAGAGATAGCTCCAAGATGGAACCATGGCCCCAGACAAAACTGAGGCAAAAAAATTGATGTTCAAGGCAACCAACTACACCCTAATTAATGGAGAATTGTAGAAAAAAGGCTTCAACTTCCCCTTACTTCGATGCTTGAGTCCAGATGAAGAACCAAAGGTTTTAGAAGACCTCCACATCGAGGAATGCAGTAACCACGTTAAAGCTAGTCTTTACACACCTGAGTCACATGAGCTAGCTACTTTTGGCCTACAATGAAAATTGATGCCAAGGAATTCTTGCAACGGTGAGAACAAATTAGAATATCGCCCCATAAATCACGTACCAAACACAAATCTACTATGCCCTACAAGTTCATGGCCATTCATCATGTGGGAACTTGACATCTTTGACCCTTTCCCCCTTCCATAGGACAAAGGAGATTCATCGTAGTCGGATGTGACTATTTCATGAAGTGGGTAGAAGCTAAAGCAATAGTTAAGGTCACAGACAAGAATGTTCTATATTTCCTATAAGTGAACCTCTTAGTAAGATTTAGGGTCCTTTACTTCATCGTAATGGAAAATGGAAAATAGTTCATCTCAAAGGGAATTAAGGACTTTTGCTCTAATTATATGATCATGGTGCACTACACCTCGGTCATGCACCCTTAGCTAATGGCCAGGTCAAGGCAATCAATAAAACCATCATGCAAAGCTTAAAAGCTAGAGTTGATCGCATAAGTGGTAAATAGGCAGACAAGCTTCCCAGTATACTATGGGGATACTATACTACTAGGTAAACCCCAACAAAAGAGATACCTTTCCAAATGGCTTTTGGATCTAAAGCAGTGCTACCCATTAAACTCAAACCACCAAACATCTAAGTCCAATCCTATGACGAACTCATCAATGAGGTGGGTCTCAAAGCAGAGCTAGATGCCATAGAAGAAACTTGAGATATAGTAAGTAGGGGGGTGGCAGCTTACCAACAGAGGGCAGCTAAGTACTATGACAGAAAAGTCAAGCACAAAGTCTTCCTCCCTAGTGATCTCGTCTATAGAAAGCTAGAGGCGATGAAATTAGAGGAAGCTTGTGGAAAGCTCGCTCTGAACTGGGAAGACCCTATTAGAGTAAAAGTAGCCTTAGGGAATGGGGCATACAAGCTTGAAACCTTAGATGGTGAGCTCATCCCTAGAACTTGGAATGTTAACAACTTGACACGAGCTTCCTCCCAACTCCCTTTTTAACAAAAAATATAGGATAAGTCTAGGAGGGGCCTCAGAGGTTCAAAGAACTTTACCCCTTCGTGCAGGTAGAGCTCGAGTAATTCCCTCAAGAGCTTAAGTAATTACATTTTAATGGTAATTCCCTTTGACAGCTCAGGTAACTCCCTCAAGAGCTCGAGTAACTCCCCTCGATAGCTCGGGTAAGCCCCTCAAGAGCTTCAATAATTCCCTTTCAATGGTACCTTCCTTTGTGAACTTGAGTCATTCCTCTTAAAGCTAGTTCACAGCAAGGGATCGAAGCCACACGACAATACACAACCCAAATTACTATCAACATGCTACTTTAAATATCATTTGTAAGCTAGAATTATTTGAGAATAAGTCCAAAGCAAGAGCAAAAAACCAAGATCATTGATTTGAAAAAGATTATTACAGTAGTTTTGACTGGCATCTCAGTCAGGGTAGTTTAACTAGCATCCTAGCTAAGAAATACAAAAATGAGATTTTTATAAATATAGAAATCTCCAAAGACACTCCAAGCTTCGAGATATGGAACATCGAAAGGGATTCGAACCTCAAATGGCAAGGATTGAATCTCCATCTTATTAGCCTTAACTCGGAGGTTCGAACTGAACATGACCTCACCGCCCTGACTTCCCAAGCACAAGTCTATCTAATCTCCGTGCTCTGCTATCAACCAAAGTCGACTATGAGAAGTTAACTAAGGGCAACAAGGAATCTAGCTCGAGAAGCAACTAGTCCAAGCACCTAGCCTTTTCGCAATTAGCCTCCCCCCCTCCCGCCTTGAAAGAGGGAGACATCACTTCCTCTATAATAAGCTCGCCTCGAATAAGCCATCAAGAGACCGAGCTCAAAAGGAGCACATGCTCCTATATACCCTACAACCTCACTCACTATGAAAATAGCCAAAAGAAAGGAGTTGAGAAGTAGAAGAAAGAGTTAGATGACCCCTCCACGACAACCTCGACCTTGATGTCGACCCTGAATAACATACCAAAGAGCTTATCATTGATTGAGGATTAGCCTCTGCTTACCTAGAACACGTCATTATAGTCACCATGACCATTTAACCTCAACTTGGGAACCATAGAAAGAAACATAACCCTAGATCAAATGGCAAAGGCAGAAATGGGAATTGAACCCTCGGCAAAATGTCCAACCCATTAGCCAACCTTAGTGATGAAACTACATAGATAGGGACTACAGGGCTTTTAACCCCCTTAAATAAAGATAGTAAAGTGTCAAAGGATTTTTCTTGTAGTCCTCAACTTCCAAGGTCTCAACTTCCCCATCTAAAGAAAAACAAACAAAAGCAACCACATAATTCAATCTATGAGGAAAGAAGAATGGCTTATGCAAAACTTAAAGTATGAAGTAAAAGACTGGGTTTAAGTTGTGAAGACGTATCCTACCCAACAGGACAATTTATAGGCTAAAATAAGTCACACCAAGATTGGCATTTAATGCAACCAAATCTCGAATACAACCTATCCCAACCATCCAATCAGACCTTGAAAATATATAGGCCTTGCAAATTAAAGACCCCTGGCACGCATGAGTCTAACCGTGAGACAAAGTCACAACCTACAACTAGTATGCTCCTACCTACCATTGCACCATAGACAAATCAACTGGTGCAGTTATACATAGGAGGATGCGATACGCTAAAGTATTACATAGCAAAGTGACCCCCGCTCAAAGGATCGACAACGAGCTTGAACTCGACCTACAACGAGTGTGCTCCTACCTACCACTGCGCCATAGACAAATCAACTGGTGCAATTATACATATAAGAACATGATACACTAAAGTACTACATGGCAAAGCGACCCCCGCATAAGGGATCAACAACGAACTTCAACTCGACCTAAGAAACTTATTAAGTCTTCAAACACTTAGTGGAATTTCAAACAAAGGTACAAAATCCAACCCAAGGAAATGAGCTAAAGCAACAAAACTTAGCTTGTAAAGAATGGAAAATAGGAATTTCATTGAGCAAAAGGGTTTTACGTGCAGAGCCACTAAGGCTTGAACAAATACATCTAACGAGCACGTAGTTCAACTTACATTACAAAAACAAAACAAATAAAGCATAATCAGAGTGACATCTAACAAAAATCTCCTGGCTCGTTACAAGTTGAGGAGCTACAGTAGTAGTCTCCTCCTAACCTTCACCAAAAGCGTCAAAAGTGACCCTGGGCTATCCTCCCGACACAATCTCGGCAACTACAGATTCAACATCCTGCTGATCTCCCTTCTCTACAATGTATGCAAAGACTTAACCTCCCTACTTAACGTGGGCACCTACCTGCTCGCCATTACCTCCAACCACCTCTTCATCATCTTCTTTTTCAACAAAACCTACTGGGACCTCGCTAAGGCACACAACCAAGAAACCAAGGTTCAGATCCTAACACCACTCCAAAAGCTCTCTCCTTATCAGCTTAGTATTATCCAAAACAAGCTTCCTTTGGACCTCTTTCCACTGCTTGTTCTTAAAAACTCCTTCAGGACCACTTTTAGCCACCCCACTGATGAGCCAGCCACTCTCTACATCATCCACATGGACCTACAATAGCAATAAGAAATCAAAAGGTAAAACAATATTCAACATAAAAAAAGAGGTTGCATTTCTACCTTCAGCATTTCTCGTTCCAAGTTAGATACTTAAACCTCTGCTTTTAACTATTAAGCTCCAAGCTAGTTAGCTCGACCATTCTCTTTGGCCTAGCGAACCCCACAATAGCATCCTTTAATTAAAGGGACAATGAATCATGTTCTTCCTTCACGCTCTTCCACTTCCCTTCAAAATCCATAGCAACAATCTCAGCCCTCAATAATTGCCTTCTCACCTCAAGCACATCAGCCTGACAATGCAAGGTCTTGTTCTCCATCTCCCTCTATAGCCTTTCGTTCTTCTCTATCACAAAGATTAGCTTGCTTTTGAGTTTTGAGCCTCCTCTCATTCTACTTCACCTCGCCATTCTTTCTTAAGATTTCCGATGACCCCTTGACCCTTCAAAGTTCTAAACAAAAGGCATTGAGTCCGCTTAACACAAAAAAAAAAAAAAAAAAAAGAGATTAAGAAACACAAGAACAAGGCTTACTCCCACACAACTATTCTTCAACAACTTGATAACTTTGCAAGTCGTTACCACAGCTTGAAAAGGAACAATAAAAAAAGAGAACTCCAGAGAAGTTATTCAAATAAAAGAGAGAGAGAGAGAGAGAGATGAATGATAACAGTAACATCCCCTACCTTATACACTTTACATGCTGAGAAATCCATAGACAAGAGCTTGCCAAAGAAAGTCCTTAACCTCTTTTGTCCTCAGGTAGAGCAGCCTCCTCAAAAGAAGCCGACTCAATAAGCATGTCACTTTAGTTCAAAGCCCTACTTTCGACAAAATCAATAGGGCCACCACAATACCCTTACTAGGTCAATCCCATGCCTCCAGACCTCACTTGGTCACCTAGGACAGTAGTACTGCTTCCAATAGCCTTGGTCCCCGAAGATGATACAATATTAGGTAGAAGAGCAAATGGAGAAGGTCACTCCCCCTACACTCTAAGTCAGGCCCCCCCCCCCCCCCCCCCCCCCCCCCCCCCCCCCCCCCCCCCCCCCCCCCCCCCCCCCCCCCCCCCCCCCCCCCCCCCCCCCCCCCCACCCCCCCCCCCCCCTTTCCCCGTTCCTCCTCCTCCTCCTCCTCCTCCCCCCACCTCTAGCATAGCACCTTCACCTCAAACTATCTATGCACTAACCTCTACACCCTACAGTTGACCTCAGCAGCTCGCTTCTTTGCAATCGCCTTCTCGTTACAAAAGCTTTCTTCCTTTTCTTTGATGGACTGATGAAGAGGTTGCTTACGTCTATCCCACATTTCAGGTTTTGAAACAAAAATAACAAGAACTAAGTTAATATAGGAAACAATAGTTAAGCTCAAATGCTTAGGAACTACGAATATGTCACCAAACAACAACAACATCCTCCTTCTATAGTTAACACGATGGGTGATAGGGTAGAAGGAGAGACTATGTCACACTTGAGTATCAACCCACACCTTCATTAGCAATTGGATTACCCCCACGAAGTTCTTAACCACAAGCTCGGCATCCAATGGCCCCACCATCTCATGACACCATAAACTCATTAATAACCTTTTGGGCATCAATATTGTGAGGCCCAACGTTAACGGCACCGAGAATGAGTTTGCACCACTTCACCTAGAAATCGAGTGGTGTTGGAGCCCCCTCCAACTCAAACGATGCAGAATCTCTTCTTCTAATATGAGATAGCAGAGCTCATAAAGCATCAAATAGCATAAACGAGCTCTTTGGTCACCTTGAGATGTACCACTATCCTTTGTAGGATTGCTTCAAAAAATAATATCTACGGAACAAGACCGAAGTAGGCTTCATTTGCAAGCAATGACATAGGGCTCGAAGGCTACTAGAAGATGCCTTGAGCTCAGAAGTACTGTACAAGAGAAAGCGGTGGTAATAAAAAAACCCCTTCTAAAAGGGAGGAAAAAACGACATCCTCTAGCTTAAGCTAAATGCCTTATCATATAGGGCGAATATCCACCCTCCCAATAAGCAAACTCATTTAGATCAAGAAAAGAGTACGATCTCTCAATCTACAAGGCAACCCTGCATCTCCTCCCCTCTGAGGCTCATGAAGCTCCACTTCAATTAGTACGCTGGAAACCCCATGGGGACCATTGCCGACAACGGCTCTATCATGTAATGACACCACTGAATCCTTCCCCTCACCATCATGTGGATATCTATCCAGAGGAATATGATACACCACCTCAGTAAGCTTGACATATAAGCCGACATAAGAATCAGCACTTCTCGAGCTCCCTTTGCTTCCCTGAACCTCCGAGTCCCAGCTAACTCTTAAAGTTGAAGCCCCATTTGAAAAGCTCACACCGTCATTCGAGCTCGAACCTTGTGGACTAGTGCTAGCCTCCCCCTCCTCTCTCAACCTCGTCAATAACCCCTTGGATCCTATCACTTGAATCATGTGAAAAGGACTGGGAACTACCTGAATCCAACATTATTGAGGTGCTAAGACAACAAAAAGAACACTCTTTTGAGCAAATTAAGACCACAGAATAAATGATGGTGACAAACCCTTGTGGGGCTGCGTATTTATAGGAAGGCGAGGGAAAGATGTGATGACCCTAACCCCTTGGGACATGGGAATAGGACTTAAACAACTAAAACGCCTTGATGTCATCATAGCCATCAATCACAACCATCAAATGTCAAGAGTCATCATTACAATAGCTACGACTCTTCACATCCGAAAAACCACATGTGTGAGTCAGGTGACCCTAAGTTAGCTAAAAAAGGACCATTATCTCAAAATAGCTCAATGCAAGTTTGCACGAGCTCCAAAAGAGAACATAAAAAACAATGGCAAAACTGCTCGAATGAAGAGAGCCCTTAGGACAATCTATTAGAAGAAGTTGACCTCGTAGGGTACGTATCTCCTTGTCTTCCCACAATGAAAGTAAGGAGGACAAGTGTTGACAGTGAAACATGAGCCACAACCCACTCGGTCCTCTTAGGCTTTTAGGCTAGAGAGATCATCGATCTCCCTAGCCCTTGAGAGAGGCTGACCCTAGATGATACCTTGATTATCAACCTCAATAAAGGAACCTGAGATGATGTCAAAGCCGCCTACTAAAGAAGACAGAGGACAACCTCTCATCGAGCTCGTTGTCAAGCTATTGCAACCAGATCAAGCTCGATGATCAGCAATCTATAGATGCAGCAACTACGAGGACACTTGAGTCTTGCCTCAAGACCAAAGGGACATAATGTTAGATTCTCTTAAAATAGGTTTTGATGATAACAAAAGAGTAAAAATGATTACTAATGAGTTTATTAAGTATGTATTATCAAGCTAAAGAGAAAAAAGAAAAATGATGAAGAGTATTCAGAATCCATAATGTTTTCCAGAAGGTTGCTTTAAGGATAAAGAATTTTTCCAGAAATCCAAAACCTTTTACAAAACCTTTCATTGCACTTTTGACAGCAGCTCTATATCACATGATTTCACTGTTCATCTTCTCCAACTTGATACAAATCATTCCAGTTTAGTACAAAAATGAATCTTGAAGACCTAGCTTAGAGTAAATGAGTTTCTTTAGGTAATATACTCATTAGTTCCACTTAAGTTGGTTTAATCCAAGGGGATTTAATGTTTTCATCAAAGTTTCTCTCTTATCAACATCTTCAATGATGAAATCTTCATGACAGATTCTTTACGTTTTTCTCCTTCAAGACAAGTGATTTATCATATCTACAATGTCCAAGATATCTATTTTCATGAGATTTTGTTTAAAAGATTAAAAAGAAGATAAATGTTATCTTGGATAGGATGAGGAAGAAGATCACGATGAACAACAATAACAAATAACAGCCAGATTTTTTATGAAAATCAAACAAGACTTATTATCATCTTTCCGTTACAGAATGAATTTGAATTTAAATTTGAAAAAGGATAAAGCTCACAAGATTCATCCGAGAAATACAAGGAAAAGCCTATTCATAACTTGCAATCAGTTTTGAAGATCACAACAGAATTTGAATTTGAAAAACAGATAAGGAAGAATATATTTTAGTCAGATCTTTGGGAATGTTTATCCATCTAGTTTGAACGTCAGAGCTGAACAGGAAAATGTATTATATAGAAAACAAAGAGAAAAAGAAGAAGATCAAGTAAAAAAAAAAAAAAAAGAAGCTGATACTATTCACATAAAAAAGAAGCTCTTTTTCTTACAATTATATACAAAACAAAACCAAAAGAAAACACAGAAGTTTCATTTTTTTCTAGAATATTCATAATTTCTTCTTATGTTTCAAGGAGCTGATCTTTTTACAATCTTTCTTTTTTTCTTTTTGATCTCGAAAATTTCTTCTCTTTGTGTAATTGAAGGAACATGTTATTGCCTTCTTAGTTGATTGTTCAATTACAGGATTAGACTCTGCAGATCGGTTGTAGCTAGATGATAGCCGTGAGAATCGAGCAGAGAAGATTGTACTGTCTTGTAATTTGAAGTTATTGGATATAGTGGAGCAAACCCGTAGGATAACGGGATCCCCGGCTCAGAGCTGGAAGAGTGGACTAATGCACAAGTTGGAACGACTATAAATTGCTGCCTGATCTTCTTTTCTCTATTCTTTTACTTTTATGCAATTTATTTTTATATTTGTTTAATTGGTATATTGTTCTCATTTTTTAAAAAGGCAAAAATTTATAATAATCAATTCAATCCCCCATTCTTGATTATATTCGGGACCAACACATTATCAACTCGTCCACACTTCATGCACGTAGAACTCTTCAACTTGGGCATCCACCTTGGGTGCCAGGTCAGCTACCAAGCATGCATTTACCCTAGTAAAGAAGATTTGGTGAACCCATTCTATTACGACCCTAAATATTATAAATAACCCTTCCAAGAAAAGGAAAAACCAATTTGTGTCTCTAAAAGAAGTAATTATCTTATTAAGAAGGGAGAACCCACAGACTAACTTAAGTATCGAAACGGCCATGCCGAGCACCTTTAATTGCTTTTTATGTATTTGTAGAAGCCTATCTCTACCAATATATTCAATTCGTGCAACAAATTGGATAATGGGCTTTCCTCCAAGATTAGGTAATGTATATTGACATTCTTAGTGCTAAACTATGGAGACTATATTTGGAACTGTTAATGCATACTCATGGGATCCAAACAAATTGTGTAAATTTTGACTCTTTTGCTGTTGTTAAACTGATTAAAGACAAGTCAACGTTAACACATTGAATCAAATTTTATCTCGTTTTACATGCTTATAGGGAAAAGCTTGTCTTATTCGGAGAAGGTGAAGACGAGAAGGAAAGAGAAGGCGCTGGCAAAGAAGTGCTTCTTTTTGTTCCTCCAACTGATGTCTCCTAACTATTGTTAAATCAATGTGTATATCATGAAATTAATGTACTGTCGTGTACTGCTGCATTCAAGTCATGGGGAACTTGGCTTTCCCCACCTGATGTACTAATATATGGTAAAAAATAATAAATAAATAAATAAAAAGAACAAGAAGGAAAGGAATGTGGGTGTTGAGTCAGAGCCGTTCTTAGCTGGGTAATTGGCCAATGAACGTCTGTGCGAGTATAAGATGAGACGTGCTATAGGTGTGGCTGGGTGGAAGAAGCCAAGGAAGAAATGATGAATTTCGAAATCAAAAACCACTCACGTTCATCCGGAAAAGAAATCAACTTAGAGCTCATGGAAATTCTATGGTTCATTATTAATTTTAACATATCAGTTTCATATAATAGCTCATATCACATCTAATATTGATCGAATAACTAAAACAGTTAATATTTCAATTAACTATACTTATTTTAATGATCAAATAATTAATTGAATGATTCCATCGACGAGACCGTAGAAGCTCCTACTCAATGAATTCTCAATCTTGTCCAATCATTAAAATAATTATTAAAATTCATGTAATAAATATTTTGATTAATTACAGAAACCTAACCTATTTTTTAACCAATTTAAAAACACATGATATTTTAATTTTTTTGTAACCTAAGTTTAATACAAAAGTGTCAATATTATTCAATAATTTTATAATAATATGTGTCAATATTTTATTGATCATAAAAATTATTTTTATATGTTTCTTCAATCTTCTCATTTAAAAAATTAACATTTTATTTATTTAATTTAATTGTAATAATTTTTATTAAAATAATTTTTTATACCAGTAAGACTCTAACATATATCTCTCTAATATAATTAATTATATTAACTTTTATATAAAACTCGGCCACTTATTCGTTAAAAAAATTAGCTTAGGTTATGTGTTTGTAAATTGACCAAAACATAGGTAATGTTTTTATAATTAACTCTAAATATTTTAATAATTTAATTATGATTATATATAAATCTAGATCTTACAATAACTTACAACCATTTAAAAAAATACAACAACAGATTTTTTTTTTCGCAAAGATGCAACAATTTTTATTTTAATTTTTATACTAATATTAATGCACCATGATGCATGTGCCTAACTGATGACCAACTGAAACTTGCTTATAAAGAATCCAGATTATAAAAGATTGTAGGTAGTTTTATGTTAGCAAGCATTTTACTATATTCTCTTCCAATATTACATGCTTATAAAAGGATCTTTTGGTTATATAAAAACTTAAAATGAAAGAAAAAATCCTACAAAAGCTAAAAAAATCTATGATTCCACTTTAATATTACAAATATATTAGGGATAATTTGTAAAGAATATCTTTGTATTAATAAGATGTCTTATTTTTCAATCTAGTATTAAAATTGTGCAAGAAAATTCATATATAATATAAATTTAAAAGGTCAATCTTTAAATTAACAAAGAAGGTGCAGTAGGATTTAGTTAATTGTAGATACAACTTCCATATATATATATATATATATATATATATTTTAAAGCACAGGATATTGGAGTGCATATGGATTTTACTTTTTAATGTATCATAAATTAATAGAAAATGTACTTATCTTTACAGAGAATGCATCTTATTTATTTTTCACCAAATTACAAATATATCAACTATATTTTTTAATATGCATTTAAACCCTTATCTTTTAAATTGTATCTTAGATCTAAATCATCAATGACATGCCATTTTAACCTTGATAATATATTCCAAGAACAAAAAGTAAGATTTGTATTTAAAAAAAAAAAGTCTCGCAAAATATTTAAGGGCCAAACAGACGATTGAAATCTTATAAAATAAATATAAACTTCAAATTAAACTCAGACTTCATCATCCTACATTTATCAGGCTTCACTAATTGTGGAAGTTGTAAGTCAAAAATATTATTAACTGATTAAACATCACAAATAATTTCAGACCATACACCTTCATATATACGCTTCAAATCTTCCCATGTTCATATTATCATAACGTATTTTCTCCCTTGAATTTAAATTCTATGAAAGCTGGTTGTTTTATAGAAGGTATTTCAAAATTTGAATGAGTTAATTGAGGGTCTAATATATGAATTGAAAGCTTGTTTAAATCCATGAGAAATCAACAAATTTAGCTTGAAGCCATCATCATCATCATCATCATTATTATTATTATTATTAAGAATTGCTTTAATTAAACTGAAATATCCCAAAAACCATTCTATAGGTAGTGGCAAATTACTATTTTCTTATTTATCATATCTCTAGCTTCCTTAAGAGAAAATCTTACTCTCTAAGAAACATTGGATTTTCTTATAAACCCACCCTTTCCCTATTCTCTCACAAGGACTTCAAAGAAATCATGGAATACCGTAAAATCCAAGAAGAACGATAACGGTGGAAAGAAAAGATTTGCAAGGAACCCTCATCCTTAGCTTCTAACCTATTAATTGATGTTAGTCAAAAAATTTCTTTAATAGGGAAAAAAATGGAAAAAGGAACAAGAGATAAATAAAGGTAATATATTTATGGTTAATAGATATATTTATGGAATTGTAAAAGATATGGTCAAGAATTTTGAAGTTGTGCTTGGTAGACGAAGAAAACAACAAACTGGGTTTGTTGTCAAATGTTGCATTAAATATCTTGAGTTGTATATGGGATAATATGATATGTGCTTGTGTACAGTAATATATATAAGGTAATCGTTTCCCCTCAATCTTTATTTTTTAGATATTATTAATAAAGATGATAATCATTATGATTTCATGAGATATGACATGTCTATTTCATGGTGAAATACACAGTAGTTTTGCAAAAGTAGACTACTTAGAATGAAGATATGAACTTTCAATTTGAAATTAAGGATTATAGTTGAACAAAATTTGAGTTTTATTTAGTTAGTTGTTTTTGAGAAGTGATGTAATAATTATTGAAAATTAGTAATTATGATAAAATATGAAGCTCTATTTGAGGTTATAGGCTGGTTTACAATTCTTACTCGTTATGAAAATAATATTGAACACACTACATGTACTTGTTAATAGTGTAGTAAGTGTTTATATATATATATATATATATATATATGGGTAAATTACAAAAAACTGACTTGTGTGAAATAGCTTAACTCACATGCATAATTAATTAATATTATATATATATATATATGTATTTGTTGATTTAATCAAATCATGAATTTTGTTAAGTATTAGTGACGTATTCTATGATTTGTGTGTGAATATGTGTGTATGTTTGACATTGTTAAAGTTTCATTTATTATGTTTGCAATATAGTTGATAAGTTATATTTGTTAAAAATAAATGTGTGCTAGTGTATTTGATATAAGTGTATATTAATGTTCTCATGCATGTTAAACTTAAGTTTAAGAGAATAAACCCAACCCAAATCTAAAGCAAAGTGTAGCAAAATTTTTTGTTGAAAACAAAGCCTAAACCAAGCCCAAAATCAAAGCCTAAAGCCCACTTGTTTCTTCCAAAAATCTACCATCAAAAGTCAACAAGCTAAGAGATAAATATCAATTTCTTTTTGACAAAATTAAATAACCCTAAACAAACCAAAATTACGGATTTCACAAGCTCCATTTCTCCAACTTCTTGATCAAATTTCTTTGCCCAGATCACTAAGAAATCTCTTTGACTCATCATCTACAAGTTAAGGTGAACTTTGTATGCATTTGTAGTTAGTTGTTTCTTTGTTTTTCCATGTAAGAATGATTTTTTTTTAATGAGATTCTATGGTTTAAATTTGATTTTGATGATTCTCTCATGTTTGGTATATGGTACCAGTATATAAGTTGGCTTATAAGATTTGATGTGTTCTTGAAGTGTATTGTTGAGTTTGGAGAAGAGCTGAAGTTGTTTCGAAAGTTGATATGTTGAGGTGTTAGAACATGTTTGTATGAAGGTGAAGTGAGTGGAAGTGATGATTTTGAGGTGTATGAAAAGTGTAGAAGTTGTTTAAGTTGAAGTGTAAGCTAGAGTTGGTTATAAAGAGTTTAGACAAAGTTGTGAAGTTTGGTTATGGTTAGGAGTGTAACGTTTCAGTATGGTTGAAGTAGATGAGTGTGTGTTTGAATGGTTTTGAGATGCTAAAAGTGGAAATTTAGATGTTTAGCTTCGAATTTTTCATGCTATGTTTTCGAATGGAAGCACGAAGGAAGCATGGGATCATGTTCGGATCGTGTATTGCACTATAATTGCAAAACAAAAAGTTGTAGAAAACACGGGTAGAACACGGGACCGTGTTCGCACCATACTTCTCTCTGTGTTCGAAATAAGAAGGAGAACGGTGACAATACAAGAGAAACATGGCTCCATGCACCAACCATGTTTCTCACTGTGGACGAGATATTTTTTACTTAAGTGAAACACGGGAAGAACATGCCCTCGTGTATTAACCGTGCTTCTCTCTGTATATGAATGTGTTTTGTAAAACCAAGAAACACGAGTGAAACACGGCACGACCAATTCAATTATCCTTCTCTCGGGTTGTTTTTTGCAAAAATCGAAGCGTGAATCCTTTTCCACCATGCTTCTTAATTAAATGGAGAGCACGAGATACGGCCGTATACCTTATTTTAGAAAAAAATGAATAAATATAAATAAATAAATAATATTTTTTTGTTGTTGTAATTTTATTTCTTTATATATATATATATATATTTTCCTTAATTGTTTCACTGTCTTGTGATTCGTATTTAAATAAAAATTTATGATATTAATATAAAATGAATTTCTTGCTACAGCTTCAAATCCTCAGTTGAGTACGTCTATTGATTCTTTTAGTGACAAGTCAAGTACACAGTAACTTGGTTGTTATTTGTCTAGGATAGACATGTCTAAATTAATCTTAATTGAAATGGATTAATAAACGTTTGTATTGGTTGTACTTTATGCCGTTCAATCTAGTCCAGGGAGTGGCAACCTTGTTCGTGCGGACACAGTAGTTTAGGCGCTTAAGCCACCCTGTCATGGTGCCATGACTTTTATAAGTGGCTCGACAGGTAATTAATAGAGAGAATAATATTAGTGTAATATTTGCTTATTATTAAGAAGAAGTAATATGATTTAGTTCACGTTTATGAGACCGATTGAGCTAAGTGATATTATGGATTAAGTTAAGTAAGGGTTATTAACCCTAGATGAAATTACTTTTCTCTTTATCGGTTATATTATTTAGGAGATATAGGTATTCGAGCCGTCTATATCAACCCCCTAAGCATTGTGTCATTACTCAGGACCCAGCTTCCCAATGGCTTGCTCCGAAGTTTGAATACTCCTTTATTGGTTGACTAACTTAATAAAATATTAATAATTTGATGGTTGATACATTGCATATAGTTTAAGTATGCATGTCACTTCGAATTTATTTGCATTACTTGTGTACTGTGCCTTTGGCTCATGATCTTCTATTTTAGGTGCTGAAGATGATGAGTATTATACTTAGATGGGTTATGGAATCGATTTTGATGACTTTTTGGATGACTGCGATGATTAGGAACCCCGACCTCTATGAAGGAAAATCTTTTGTAATAGATTAGGAGGAATATGTTTTTGAATTAATGTAATAGTTGTTAGATGTTCTGACAACTTATATGTATTTTATTTTAAGTATAACCTAGAGCTTAAGTTTAGATGCTCTTATTGTGTGTGTGTGTGTGTGTGTGTGTGTGTGTGTGTGTGTGTGTGTGTGTGTGTGTATAAGTAGTATTCCTTTTGTTTTTTTTTTTTTTTTAATACAAGTGGTAAGAAAGTTTGTAATATTATGTATGAGTTTCTATTTAGGAGATGTTATCAACGATTTTTATAGCAGATTTGGGTAAGCAATTCTACAAACTTTCTTTCTACAGACAACCTTACACATAATACTATGTATTACATGTGGCTGGGGGAATGGATTTGCACGTTTTAAATAAGTAACAAAATCCGAGTCCTCACACTATTATGATGATTCTTACAAATAAGTGATCTATGTTAATTTTTTCGACAATCCACTGACCCGTAATATACTCGGTCATGTTCCATCAAAATAAATCGTTAATAAATCCCATAAAAGGTAACAAGATATGTTTCTTCATTTAAGAGTCTATTTCCTCAAAACTAATCACTTCAAAATCAAAGATGAAAAAGTTTGTTTGTGCCAAAATAATCACTACAAAATCAAAGATGAATGCCTTTCTAGCTGGGGGGGTTGGTATTGAAGATGTCAACTTGAATCCTCATCTTGTACGTTCGATTTGTCTTTAATACGGTTTTTCACGAAATCAAACCAAATATACTGTCTTCAAAGTGAAACACTTTAGATTTCATGTTTACCACCAAACCAAATATTATGTAATGTATTCTTGTTCAATTCTGCAAGAAAGTAAGGAAATGCTTTTTTTTTTCCTTCTTTTTTTATTTTTTTTTATTATTTTGAAGAAAAAACTTAAAAAAAAAAAAAAAAAAAAAAAGAAATCCTGTGTTGGTCATCTTTAACTTCCTATTGCAACGTTGGCGGCCATGGAAGTCATATAAGACCTCAAAGCCGAGCTCATTTTGAGCTTAACATCTTCTTATCCTTGATCAAACCAAGTTGTTTGTACACCAAAGGACAAGAACCTAAAAGATTTTTTTTTCTAGATTCATGTTTTATTACAGATAAGAAGAAATCAAAATATTTGTAACTATATATTTAATTCATTTTCACCGCTACCTACCACTAAATGCAAAAAAGAGAGTTAACAAAAAAAATGATTTTTAGATAGAATCTCGACATAAATTTAAAGGCAATAAGAATGTAGAAGAAGAGATCGAAGAATTGAAGATTGGGATCGAAATATCTCTCTCTCTCTCTCCACCACTTTTTTCCTCTATTCACAAACACCAAAACCACCTCTCTCAACTACTCAAACCACCACTAATAGTCTTCTCACATCGTCCTTAATCTAAAGATTTAAATTTTTCTTCTTAAATAGCCAGCAAATGCCACTGGCGAGCATTGTCGAATAAAATGCCAAGATGAGAGTTGCTTCTATGATATGGAAGGGCAATCTGCGATTTTAGGTGAAACATCAAGTTTTCTATGTATTTGTTTTTAAGAATGTGGCTGTCATATGATCCAATTTAACGATTTATTTGGATAGAACATGACGAAGTATATTACAAGTCAGTTGATTGTTAAAAAAATTAATACAAGTCACTTATTTGCAAAAACACCAAAACATGACAGTTTTTTATAATTTACAATAATATAATAACAATAATAATAATAATAAAACCCAAAATCTACACATTGTTATGGACATGCGCCCCCTCCGGCCGCCCATTTCTTTCTTTCTTTTTTTCCTTTTTTTTTTTTGGGTAATATATTATATATAATCAAAGTTCAAAAGATGATAGGTTTCTTTTATAAAATCTATTGGTATAGTTTGGATTGTCTAATTTTATTTGTATCTTATCATCTTATATGTATTTAATCTGTATTTATATCTTATCTATATTTTATCTATATCTAATTTATTTGATCTGTTTAACAGTAAAAATATCGATTTTTCATCTGTTTCTAACAAATAATCCATTAAAAAATAATAAAAATAAAATGCTAAAACAACTTTAAAACAATGAACCAACCAGACACTTAAATAGTGCTACGGAGGCACCGGAACTCCTATCATGAGAGCGTATCTGGTAGTTGCAATATTAAAAGCATCACACAGAAGACAACCTTAAATTGGAGTAAAGCTTCGGCCAAGAGGGAATAATAATAACTGGAGTAAGGTCTAGAAACATTATTAAATGGCGCAATATACAAATCTGCACCGCCAGCAACAAGGAATTTGCCAAAAACAGCAACAGTTTCTAGTTCCTGTGCAACAATGAACAAACCAACGCCAGTACCAGTTTGTAAAAAATAGAATATCACCTTGAGACTCGATGAACAATGAATGAAACACAAAGTCTACAAATACACTATGCCGGCTACATTGTACAATGTAAGAAGAACAAAAACTCATTCACATGACATAAGATACACTTTCTAACGACCAAAAAAAGAGAAAGAATTATGATTCAGAGAAAAGGAAAGTAATTGGTGAAAAAAAAGTGGGAGATTAAACTCTACAGCTTCGGAAGGAATAACCTGATTCTCAAACACATTGAGCGGCCTTTCATCTTGTGGAGCAGTTTCTTCATCATTGGATGTGTTTAGCTGACAATAAATCTGCAGAATATAACAACACCAAGAGAAGTGTCATGAAGAGGTTATGGACTCAAATTGGGTTTGTTTTGTTTTGCTCACTCAATTAGTCGTAAAGTCAAGCAATATACTCGGCTGAGAATCTTCGGTTTAAGAACAGCACGAAGCATATACACAATTCAGTCACTGCTTTGTTTCGTGGAAGACAAAACAAAGCAGCAACTGAAATGTGGAAGACGTTTTCAAGAGCTGTTTTATCATTTGCTATAATTAAACTTTACTGTTGTCAAATATTCTCATAGTTATATTAGTCTCTAAACGTTGTGATAGCCGGTGGCTTTTTATAGATGAGTGGTCTTCAGATGCCATGATCACAAGAAGCAGCATGCAGTGTTAGTAAATTACCAACTGGAAATAGCAGTAGAAGATGAAAAGGATCATTTCATTTTAAAAGAGGAAATCATTTTTTCTCTTTCCATTAACATTTTCCAATCTAGTTTATCATTGCCACCAGCCACAATTACAATAATTAGGTTTAAATATGGTAGGGGTTAAATTATAGCAAACGCTTATAGCTCAAAAAACGTGTTTCATGGTACAATCACACCCACAGTCCTGTTAACTACAACTACTATTTACCAAAAAAGGAAAAAAAAAAAACTACTACGACTAAGTAGAACCATGTAAGTTAGCAGAGAATACACTGAAGGTGCTTTAGAACTTACCATTTAGAAAATTTATTATGTCTCTTCTGCCCCTGCTGCCGAGAATTATGTTTTCACATAGTCCATACCTCCACGCTTTCTCTTATTTGACCTTGAAAAGAAACAAATAGCCCAGGTTTTCTTCTGCTTCAGTGGTTTTGGTTTCTCTCTTTTCTCTACAAACTCTTCCATGTATTGGACAACAGCCTAACATGAATGATAAAGCACAGTCAGTCAAAAAAACACTTACACATAAATTAATCAATGGAAGAGAAATCTCTCTCTCTCTCTATATATATATAAACCACCTGAGCACCCTTTTCCGCAATGTGCCGAGGTGGTACTTCTAATGGATTCTGGTCTGTATGCAGAACGCGAAGCTTTGTTAGCAACCGGAAGGAGTCTGGAAGGACACGTATTTGGTTATTGCTGATATCTAGTTCCTCAAGCATTTCAAGGTTTCCAATAGACCGTGGCAGTGATCTCAGATCGGCAAAATTATTGCTTATATTTAACTTGACTAGTCGTGTGGCAAAACACAAGCTTTCAGGCACTGTCTCCAGTTCATTGAAGCTCACATTAAGCTCCTTCAAGTTTTCCAGAGATGACATAGTTGTGGGCAATTGTTTGATGTTATTGTAACGCACACATAGAACCTCCAATGTCGAGATTTTTCCTACAGCTTCAGGGAGGGCTTTGATCCGATTGTAATCCGCATGAAGCTCTCTAAGTGAGGAACACCTACCGATACTGTGTGGTAGTTCCTCAATATCATTTGTTTCAATGTTCAACTTCTGCAGGCTAACAAGTGATCCTATCGAATCAGGGAGTGCAGATAGCTTATTTGAGCTCAAATCAAGCTCCTGGAGGCGTATCAATCTGCCAAATGTAGAAGGCAAAGACACCAGCTGATTCCCAGCCAGATTCAAATAGATTAGGCTAAGGAGATCTCCAATGGATTCCGGCAATTCATTGATTTTATTAGAACGCAAGTCAAGCCTTGTCAGGGATGAAAGACCACCTATAGTAGCTGGTAGAGCCGATAATTGATTCTCAGATAAATCTAAAGTAATCAAACTTGATAGCTTTCCTATGGAATCGGGAAGCCACTCAATCTGATCCATCAACTTGTTCTGAAGATTTAGCTCTCGAGTGCCTTTCTTAGCAGACACTTCAATCAAACTGGCAAGCTTTATCAAACTCAATTTTTCACCATCTTGTCCTGCACAGAAGCACCAAATAACATAAAAAAAAATGACAAGAACAACTTTCAATACATCAAAACCTCAAATATAATGTGAACAGAGCAGAAATTGATAAACGTGTTACAATAATACTCAACTAAACTGGTCCTCAAAGCAGTAGGTAAATAGGATGGATCCCAAAAAGTTAAGGACAAAAGGTACCTGTAGCACTTGGAGTTTTGAGAGTTGAATCATGTATCTGCAGTGCTGATGACACACCGAGTCCTACTCCAATTGCGTCAACATGGAACGATGACTTTGCCTTTTTCACATAACTATCGCTCTTGTGAACAATTCACCACTCTTTGAAGATCCTTTACCAGAATGATAGAAGTTCGATGAAGGTCCCACAGAGGGCATATCTGATACCACAGAAGCTGAAGTGGCTGCACTAGGAACACTGCTTGAAACCTTAGGAGCAGCAGAACCATTTGAGTAATTTGTCCTTTGAGAACTCGATCCAGATGACAGGCACTCAGAAGCTCTCTGGATATACTCATCGAACAACAAGTGAATACCTTCAAGATCAAGGAGTTTCATGGCCTCCCTCTTTTGCTCATTGCTTTGGTAATAAACCGAATTCTTTTGCATCTCTTGTAGAATCATGAACAATTCTTCTGGAACATCCTTGCCTTTCTTTTGCCTCGCAATGGCATCGAGTCTAGCCTGGTCTTCCTTTTCAACATTACGAATCAAGGTTCTAGCCGCTTCAACCTCATCAATGGAAGGTCTAGTGGGTAGAGATCTATGAATTCTCATTATCTCCCCCACCACTCCATCAACCGATTGCAAATTCATAATTTCCATTTTTCTTAACCTAATTATGTAACCCAATAAGTTAAATCAAAACCGTTCCTTTGATTCTCTTTATCTCAAAAATTAGACCTCCATATCTGTGGCCACCAATAAATAAAAACCTCCACATCAATCACCATAATTCAAAACTAACTTGACAACTTCCCATATCATAATTTAAAGGAAAATCCAACTGCTCTCAAAAACATAACAAATGCATACAAATCAAGGATCTCTCCGAAACCCACCCTCGTCTAGACTAATATCAAAATTGGAAATTCCATCTCTTAATCAAAATTTAAACACAAATTCTATATCCCAAGAGCTCAAATTACGAGATAAACCTAACCCAGCAACCAAAATCATTCGTTTAATCCTCTCTCCAACAGCAATTTAAACACCACAACATCAAAATAAAAAAATAAAAATAAACAAAATTCAATAAATCCAGCAACATTATTTAACATGAGGCCAAAATTCTACTACCGTCAACCACGAAACAGCAAAACTACAAAATTATTATACAAAATCAAAGATCTTTAAACAAACTAACATTTCTCGAAATAAACCAACAAAACAGAGTATTATAAAAAGAATAAAATTCTAGAGAATTCAAACCTCTCAAGGAATTGGACTAGAAAGTTTGACAAAATGGGGAATTGAGTTGTTGAAAAAGACTAGCAAAACTTGGAAAAATACAAAGAAAAAGTCGATTATTGCGTTTGATTTTTCTTGAATGTAAAAGCCAATCTTCAAAACCAAGTTGTATTTGACGAAACCCACCTGCTATTTTTTCCATAAGAACATGAGAAATGGTAAAATGGAATGAAAATGAATCTTCTTCTTCGTTGCTTCCTCCTTTTCCTTTTCTCCTTCTTCTTTGCAGTTGTTTGGGGTTTTTTTTACTATATAAAGATATAAGCATATACATGCGAATAAAGAAAAAGATTGGGGCCTTTTTTCTAAATTTCGTATTTGTTTCGTGGGTCTTGATGAATAAAGCTTAAAGACACCGAAGAAACAGAAAGCAAGAGAAAGGCTCGATCAGACACAGAGAGAGCGAGTGAGTGAGAGAGGAAAACTGTGAGATTAATTATTATTGTTTTGGGACAAATTTTAGAAAGTGATATCAAACAAAAAAGGGGAGAAAATAAAAATAAAAAGATGAACATGCAAGGTTTTTGAAAGGAGTTTTTAGATAAAGGATCCCAGTTCTTACTGATATGAAAGGGTATTTTAATTTTGTAAGATATTTTTAGTAAAAGTGTTATATAAAAGTTAACGGGATAAAAAAATCGCAATATAAAATTCATATAAAATTCTTATAAATAAAATAATATGCTAAACGTAAGATGTTAAGATTTCATATTTTTTTTTTTTTTTTTTCAACGGACACCGTGCTCCCATAAGATTTTATGCAAAATTCATAGTATGAATATAACATTCTTTATTTAATCTAGGCCTAATTTTGCATAAATAATTTATTATTTAGTTACTGATTTGTAATATTGCTCATGCTATAAAAATTTAATAAATAAATAAATATTAGGATTTTGTTACAAATTCAAGATCGAACAAATATTAACCACTCAGGCCAAAAATAGAAAAAAAAAAAAACGTTAAGCACTATAAGTCTTAATTGAAAGCTTAATTTTCTCTGGTTAAAAAAAAAAAAGCTTAATTTTCTTTATTTTAATAGCTTAAGGAATAATTGGACAAAACAAAAGTTCGCCTCCGTTAATAATCACAATTGAAAAAGTTGTTTGGTTTCATGTGTTCATTTTTTGTAAAATATTTAATTAAGATTAAAAATATGATAAACTAACATTTTTATTTAATCTTTTTTTTTTTTTTTTTTTACAGTTTTGCTTTAAGATGTTTAAGGTTTTGTAGTTGTGGTTTATCTTAAAAAAAATAACAGTTTTCAACGAATCAATGAGTTGGATCATTTAAAATTCTGGTTGTTATGTGATTAGTTAAGTTCTGAGGTGGATATTAAATCCTAAAACTCTCATTTTTAAATTTCATATTCTATCGACTCTCAAACCTATTCAAATCATAATAAGTTTTTTCTATTTCAATTTATAATATGAGTAGAAATTGATTTATATATGGAGAGAAAGCAAAGATCATGATTCATATAGGTAAGTTTATAGCTGACAAAAACGAGAAAAGATTAATTCAATGATGATATATGATTACTGATGATTTTTTTATATTTAAACAATTTTATAAAAACTATGTGTTATTTTCATTATCTGTTTAAAAATGTATAGATTTACTTATTACTATTTATCCGAATAAGTAAATCACGCTCATCTAGTAAATGATTCATGTGAAAATGAAAGTTAGCAATTTCTTTTTTTAACTTTCAAATTAGGTAAATCATTGATGAATAAAATATAAAAAAAAAAAGAAAATAACGTGAAAAGGATACTGATTTTCTTCGTGATCGGTTATCAACAGAGGCTACTTTCTCTGGGTTAGCTTATAGTCATAGCGCGTTTAGCCTTTAGGATCTGTTTGGCAGATATGCCCCTCGTTTTTCCTTTTAATTAGCAGCAATGCCGTACTTCCTTAGTCATTGCCTTTCAATGTTAGCCTTATACAGAATGAGCAAGTGGACGACTTGCTATGAACAATTGATGGAGCTTTTATTATGAGATCCAACATAGACCTTTTTTTTTTTTTTTATTTGCCCTTTTTGTCTTGTAATGAATCTTATATATGGAGTGAAAGGCAATGACTGTGGTTAAATGGGAAAAAAAATGAAATAATTATTGTGAGTGTCGACATATAACACAAAGTTTTTTTTTTGGAGAACGAAAAAAAAAAAAAAACGGAATTCTGTGTTAATGTTTTCTCTTGTATAGTTAAGTTGTGTTTAATAATATGTAGATTGGAAATTTCAGTTTCAAATTTTTAGGATGTCACGAAAATAAACACTTAATAACGGGAGTATTTATACAGAAAATATATATATATATATACACGCATATATATGAGTATGAAGAAAGGATTATTTATATTGATGTAAATGAATTAAGTTGGTTCACAAATAATACGAGCTCAACTTAATTTTTACTGCAAGTCTATTTTTAGAATAACCGAGTCGAAGTCGAACTCAAGTTCGAACAATTTAAGTAGTTTATTGTACCGAGCTTGAGCCTTATCTACTTAGCTCAATAAGTTTATGAGCCTAATTGAACTAGAGTTAAGTGTAGATACTAATCAAATTCATCGAGCTAGGATTTTGATATTATTTTAATAAATTGAATCTAAACAAGTTTATCTGAGTTGAGTTTTAATTTATATAATGTTACATGAGCTTGAAATTTTAAATTTAGTAAGTTCAAGTTTTAAAATTTCAAATCAAGTTTGAGCTCAAGGTTAATATTTCGATTTAATGGTTTGCAGCCGTTGTTATTTATTTTAATACTCACAAAAGTATAATAAATTAACATTTATGGTTAAATTATAGTGCATTTTGGAACTCGGTACTTAGGCGTCTGGCTCATGGCTTAAATGATAATCTCAGGCTGACTCTAGTAAAAGATAGTGACCAGAATATATGTATTTACAAAAATGACCAAAGTGAAACAATGTTTGGTTCGGAAGAATCAAAATGAAATCGAGAGAAATCAACGGTACAAATGTTGTCTTTAGTGATGGATGCAAGAAAAACTATGGAAATGAGTGGGATGTTTCTTACTCTAAAGCCACTTGTGCTTCTCTTCAAAATCCAAGAAAAAAGTGATGAAATTAATTGAAAATAATTCAAAAAATTATAAAAATAGCCCGTGCATCTAAATTTATTAAATAAAAAAGAAAAGAATAATATTATTAAATAAGGAAAAAGAGTTATCACACCACATTAATGTTTATGATTTACTCTAATCGTTATTTAGTAAATTAAAGATTTACTTATTTTAATTATTTAAAATTCTTCCATGAAACTTACTGCTTTTGAGTTAATAAAGTTATTATTTTTCAGTTTCACTTTATTCAAAGTATCACATGCTGATATAAGGAGTCGAAGTGAAATCAGTCCATTCACTCATGGGCTATTTACCCCAACTATATATATATAATATATATGCTACTATTTTTAAAATTTGTGTCGAAATCATGACTTAAAGTCACGATTTCAAGTGTAATATTTCTATTTTTTTTTTTTTTTTCAAAAGTTTCTATTTTTAGAATTTTTTATTTTTTTCAATGTTTTTTTTTCCTTCTCCCTCCGACCATTTGCATCATTTTAGTCGGTTGGATTGAGCCATTGTCATTATAGGGGCAGAATTACAAAAATATGAATCTACCATAAATCATTTGAAGTTTAATGGCAATAAAGGAAGCATTTCGTTCTAAAGTCCTAAACGCTGACACTTGTCGGGTTCAAACAGGAACCTAGTCCGAACCAGGATCGGTCTAGCTTGGGGATTTTTAGCGCCCTTTTAGCCAATTCTTCTTAAAAAAAAATAAAAAACAAATCAAAGAAAAAATATTATTAAATATATAAATTTTAATATTTAAATTATTTTCGTGTGAATAAAATTTATTATCTATTCATAGTATTTAGTATGATTTTACTAATAATATATCAAATAAATGCAACTTACAGCTCAAATATGTTTTCAGTTGTTTATATAAATATTTATCAAAATAAGTGTGGCTATAATAAACAAAAAAAAAAATGTGAGACTACTTTTTATGTTACTAATTCTACAAGTAAAGTTGATAATGTTTGTATAAACATTGATGCACATTTCAAACAACTTTTTTAGGAAAATGGATTAAAGATTTTAATACTTTTCATTCCCAATTATTGTTTTGGTTTTTAAAATTTATATTACTTGAGATTACAATTCATTTCTTTTAATTGTTTTTTTTCTTTTACCTGTTCCAGTTCCTGTTATACAATTTTGGACCCGAAACCGGTGGTTAATTAATTCCGGGTCGAACTGTGTCTATGCTAAAGTAATATTTTGAGTGAGGGGAAAAAAAAAAAAAAGGAATAGAGAAGTATGAAAAAAGCTTACTATAATTTGATTGAGAGTTAGAAATACAGATTTGTTTTGCATGATCCACTGCTTCAGTTGTATGTTTTTTTAACCTTTCTTTGCGAGATTAAGTTACAAATCATGTTCTTTTATCGACTTATCATTATCATCAATGAATGACTACTCTCAATTAATTTTTTTTTTATGTCTTTTCCTTTATCCAACTTTGTTATTATTGTTTGTGCCGCAATCATGTTAAATTGGAGGAAGTAGTTCGATCCTTAAATGGTAATGTAAATTCCAATTATAAGTTGTCCAAGTCCATCGTATGGCTATTTATAAAAATAAAAATAAAACGATGGTTATGACAATTTGATCTTAACTAATCAAATTAATTTGAGTCATTATAGGCACATTATACAGCCATCATGGCACCAAATTTCAAATCATGTTCTTTTATTGGTTTATCATTTTCATCAATAAATTGCCACTCTCATCAAATAAGTTTAATCACTCTTTGTATATATCCGAGGTTTGTTGTAAAAGCAAATCACATGTTATTAGAGTTTAATTGGTGCATTGGTGTTGTAATATCTAATAATAAGTTCATCAAATCTATCATTTGACTATTCAAAAAAATAAAAATAAAGATAAAAACTTGACTGTAAAGATTTGCTCTTAACTAATTGAATTGATTCGACTCTTATAAGCATACTGAGTTGCGCTATTGTGGCACCAAATTGATGTAAGCATCACAAAATTCAAATGAAATATAGATAAAAGATTTTGGTGAAAATTATGAAACAATATACAACTTATTCCATATGTTTCATGGAAAAAGGCATGATGTAACTCAACCAGCATATTTTGCAACATAATTGATTAATAATCGCATTAACTAGACAATGCTAGTTTGATTTGAAGCATTAGAACATGGCTAATTTCATCAAATCAAGTGATTTGATAGATAATTGCCGAGTTCAACCGAAGATAGACCTTTTCCATTTATAAAGATGATATTATATTAAAAAGCAAATACTGTTATGTGCATAAACCTCTCTTTTTGTATTCTCTCAATTTGTATCGTCGATTTTATGTTCTAAATAATTGTCGTTATATTTCATCAAATCACTTGATTTGATAGATAAATTCCAAGTTCAATTGAAGATTGACTTTTTCATTTGTAAAGATGACATTACATGAAAAAGCAAATAATGTTATGCATAAAAGCCTCTCCATCCATGTTTGTTATAAGAAAGCCTAATCCTAATCACGATAATAACAAAACTGATTAATCAATCTGTGATCAAAAGTTAAATCTCCTCTTGCAAAAATGATAAACAATAAAACAATGTGAAATTATAAAAAAGATAACACAAGGATATAACGAGGAAAACCCAATGCGGGAAAAACCATGGGACAACAATGCTCAAATCTTCCACTATATACAATATAATGGGATTATAAGTTTTCTGTACTAGATCTGCCTAGTGAATCTCATAATTCTTCACGACAATCGGCGGATTACAAATAGAAATAAGATTTTTCTTCTAGAGTTTCACACTCTAGGATTTCCTTCACTTCTCTCTCTCTCTCTCTCTCTCTCTAGATCTCTCTATCTAGGCTTAAGAAGAGGAACACCACTTATTCTTTACAAACCTTAGGATACTAAGGAGAATATATATATACAAGGACACAAAGAAAACCAACAAACACTCAAAGCTAGCAGCGTTGCAACAGGTGTAAAAAAAACGTTTTGGAACAACATACGCCAACTTGTACACTAGCAGTGTAACCTCCTATGCCGGTGGTGTAGCCCCCAACATCGATGTAGGCTATCTAGAGCTATCGACAAGAATTTGCAAATTCCAACGCAAGCTAATATTATATGTAGGTCGGCGATGTACTATTTCCTGTTGCAGTGTACAAGTCCAAACTTCCTTTGATGCAAAAATTCTCCTTAAATTTAAATCCTCTTCTAAGTATAAGTCTTATACTTAAGATACCCTTGATTTGAATGTCCTCTAAACATATAAACATATATTTAAGATTTCCTTGTGCAAACGTGCTTGTCCATTCCTACTTTGATTCCAAAGTCTTCTAAATATATATCCAATATATATTTAGGCTCCCTTTAGTTATAGACCCATATGAGTTGAATCTATAACCCTAACAATCTCCTCCTTAAACTCATATGGGGGGTATCCCCAATTCTACTACCTTCCTTGATACGAAAAACCTTAGGTATATTAAACCCAAGACCCAACGTTCGTCAAATTGAATTAAACCCCAAGGATCGTCTAGGAAACCTGGTGGAAAACAACGACCCATTGCCTATATGGAGGCAAGAACCTTGGTATAGTCGTAAACGCCACAACTGGTGATGGCAAACCGATTGATAAGTCAAAGGGGTTGAACGCCATGGGAAACTGCCAATAAGTTCATAAATAAGTTTTTTCCAGAACTCAAAGAGAAAAAGATCTCGAATTTTCATTCATTTCATTCTGGTTTCAAAAGATTACATATTATGGGTTTTTATAGGCTTAGTTAGCCTAAAAAATTAAGCAACTAAATAATAAATACATGGAAGACTTAAAAGAAATTCAAACTAGTAATAAATACAAAAAAGAAATTCAAACTAAGCAATAATCAAGAAAAACTAAAAAGTTATATAAAAAAATTCAACTAATCAATAAATACAATGACGCCATCCAATCCTCATCATCCTCCTTTCGAAAAAGATTCGTCTCAAATCTCCAAACTGATGCGAACCACAAGCGACCTGCCTTGAGACCCAACATCAATAGCTTGAAAACATCATTCCTCTTTCTCGAAAAAGGTTTCATCGTTGAATCTCTAAACTGATGTAAACCACAAGCGACCTGCCTTGAGACCCAACATCAATATGCTTGGAAACTCTATCCTAAAAATCTAACCAGACTGATAAGCGACAAACCCTTTTTTTTTTTCTCTTTTCTTCTTCCTTTTTTTTTAAAAAAGATACAAATAGGATATGAACGACTCGAATTACCTCTCATCGAACTGGATATAAATTCTTAGAAATCATGTGCTTTGATACCAAATGATACAAAAAATCTTAGGTATATAAACCTATGACCCAACTTCTTCAAATGGAATTGAACCTCAAGGATCGTCTAAGAAACCTAGTGGAAAACCGCGACCCATTGCCTATATGGAGCAAGAACCTTGGTATAGTCGTAGACGCCACAATCGGTGATGGCAAACCGATTGATAAGTCAAAGGAGTTGAACGCTACGGGAAACTCCCAGTAAGTTCATAAATAAGTTCTTTCCAGAATTTAAAGAGAAAAAGATCTCAAATTTTCATTCATTTCATTCTAGTTTCAAAAGATTACATATGATGGTTTTTTATAGGCTTTAGTTAGCATAAAAAGAAATTCAAACTAAATAATAAATACATGGAAAACCGAAAAGACATAAAGAAATTCAAACTAAGCAATAAATACAAGAAAAACTTGATTAGTTTGAATTTTTTTATATAACTTTTTAGTTTTTCTTGTATTTATTGCTTAGTTTGAATTTCTTTCATGTTTTTTTCGGTTTTCCATGTATTTATTATTTAGTTTGAATTTCTTTTTAGGCTAACTAAAGCCTATAAAATACCATCATATGTAATCTTTTGAAACTAGAATGAAATGAATGAAAATTTGAGATCTTTTTCTCTTCAAGTTCTGGAAAGAACATATTTATGAACTTATAGGGAGTTTCCCATGGCGTTCAACCCCTTTGACTTATCAATCGATTTGCCATCACCGGTTGTGGCGTCTACGACTATACCAAGGTTTTTGCCTCAATTTAGGCAATGGGTCGCAGTTTTCCACTAGGTTTCTTAGACGATCCTTGGGGTTCAATTCCATTTGAAGAATGTTGGGTCTTAGATTTATTATACCTAAGGTTTTCTGTATCATATTTTTTTTTTTTTTAGTTTCAAGCCTTAAACAAGAAACCTAATTAAGAGAAATCAATTCCCTTTTTTTTTACAAGAAAAAAAACTAAAAAGTTATATAAAAAAATTCAAACTAATCAATAAATACAATGATGCAATCCAATCCTCATCATTCCTATAACACATTTTGTCAGACTGAAACCTTTCATAACCAGCTTTTGTCTTGTTCCTTGATTGTGAGCTCTTATTTCAGTCTTCACCCATCTGTTCTTCAGAGGTCCCTTGCCCTTAAGCAATTTCACAAAGTTAATTTTCCTATTCTCATGCAAGGATTTCATTCCATCTTGCATGGCTCTAACCTTTCCTTTCATCTTCTTATTTCCCATGACCTTTTATGACCATCCGACTCTCCCTAGGGATGCAACCGAGTTGACTTTCGGATGAGTTATGCGAACCCAAACTCGAACGGTTACACTATAGGGCATACCAAATCCGACCCTGTAACCCTGTAAGGTTTTCCTTCTATATCCAAACCCGCCCTACAGGATTTACTCTAAAACCGTCACTCTCGCTTAGTTACTCTCGCCTGACTATAAACTCGATTACCCGCCCGACCATCCGCCCAATTATCAACCTGAACCTGCCTTGCTTATCCTTTTTTTTTTCAATAGATTCAACAGACTTATGCCAATAAAATAATAGTCTAATATAACAATTCACCTTCTCTTTGCCAACCTGTTTTTAAATTTAGCTTGTTACTATGTTTATATTTAGTAAATGTATTTACATTACAAATTTTTTTTTACTAGGACTAACGGGTCAGGTGGGTATCCATTGGGTTTTAGTAGTATCCAAACCCGATCCTAATATTCTAAAGGTTTTTTACCTATGTCCAAAACCATCCCTATTACACTATAAGGTTTAACCCTATAAGGTTTTTATCGGGTTGTACGGTTAGAAACTCGTTAGTGACCGACCTGGTTGCATCCCTAACTCTCCCCCATCACTGAGTATCACATACTCATCTGGAATGAATCTAAGTAATGGTCTTCCATCTTTTGCAGATCTTCTTATCTCAAACTGTTGATGAGGCTCTTGGGATTCTTTAATTGAACCTCCCCCATTTCTTCCATAATTAGAACCTCTATGTGAGAGTATAGGATTCACATCTCCTTTACTTGGCTTTACTGACATTAAATAAAACGTATTCTTCTTCTTTCCATTTGCCACAATGGGAGAATCCTTTGTAAGCTTCCATCTTCCTTCATCAAAGTAGCTACTATAACCATCATCATCAAGCTTTCCTGCAGAAATAAGGTTAAGGCGGATGTTTAGAATATGTCTGACATCTCTGAGAGTGAGCCTGTAACCTATGTTAATCTTTAAAACTATGTTTCCAATGCCAACAATCCTAGATTTACCATCATTTCCCATCCTGACATTATTAAAATTACCATCAATGTAAGTTGAGAAGAACTCACCATGTGAAGTCACATGGAATGAGGCATCGGAATCAACAACCTAGTCATCATCATGACTTGCAAAGCTAACAAACTTCTCATCTCAGGCAATGATGATCTCATCATCATCTGCTATAGCTACTGCTGCGTATACATCCTTTTCTTCACATTTACCTTTCTCTTTTCTTCCAGAGTTTGCACTCTCGCTTCATGTGACTTGGCTTGTCACAATAGTAACATTTAGAAAATTTTCTGTCCTCTTGACTTGGACCTTCCACTGGATTTCTCAAATCTATCATCTTCATCAAATGATCTTCTATACCTGCTTCTACCATTCGTTCCTAGCTTACCAATAACAAGTGCCCTAGAACCAAATCCTGTATCCAGATCCTTCCTCCTAGCCTCTTCATTCATTAGGCTATCCTTCACTATTGTAAGGGTGAGCGTTCCTTCTAAGGTAGAGTTACCAATAGACACAATCAATGTCTCCCAACTATTAGCTAAGGAACTCAGCAACAACAGTACCTAGATTTCATCATCAAGCACCAGCTTCATGGCAGACAACTGATTCACTAGGCCTTGAAAATCATTCAAATGCATCGTCATGTTGGATCCATCCTTGTATTTCAGATTTACAACTCTCCTAATTAAGGAGCTTTTATTCAATGCCACCTGTCTCTCACACTTGGATTCTAACTTCCTCCATAAGACATCTGCTCTCGTTTCTTGGGCCACATGGTGATACGTACCGTGATCCACCTATTGTCGCATATAACCGATAGTATTCTTGTGCTTGATTGTCCAATTAGCATCAGACTTGTCATGTAGCTTTGTAGCATCACTGCCCAAAGGCAAATATAGATCTTTGCAATACAACGAATCCTTCATCATAGATTTCCATATAGTGTAATTTGTTAAATACAATTTGATCATCGTACTTGGTTATTCTTCCATATCTGCACTGTAACAAAAACCTTAATTTTCTTTTTGAATCTTATGCTCTGATACCACTTGTTAGGAGAAAGCCTAACCCTAATCACGGTACTAACAAAACTGATTAATCAAATAATTAATCAACATGTGATCAGAAGTTAAATCTCCCCTTACAAAAGCGATAAAAAATACAACAATGCGGCGTTATAAACAAATAACACTAGCATATAATGTGGAAAACCCAATGCGGGAAAAATCACGGGACCAGTAGCGCTCAAATCTTTCATTATAAACAATATATTAGGATTACAAGTTTTCTTCACTAAATTTATCTAATGAATCTCACAATTCTTCACCACAACCAATGGATTACAAATAAGAACAAGATTTTTCTTTTAGAGTTTCACACTCTAAGATTTTCCTCACTTTTCTCTTTTTCTCTCTCTAGATCTCTCATCTAAGCTTATGAAGAGGCATATCACTTGTTCCTTGCAAACACTAAGACAATAAGGAGAATATATATGCAACAACATAAGGAAAACCAATAGATACTCAAGGCTGGCGAAATTTAATTAAAGGCTGGCAGTGTTGCAACAAGTATAGAAAAATGACGTTCTAGAATAACATACGCCGGCTTGTACACTAGTAGTGTAACCCCCTATGCTGGTGGTGTAGCGCCCAACATCGATGTAGGCTGTTTGGAGCTCTCAGCAAGAATTTGCAAATTCCAACACTGGCTAATATTATATGTAGGCTGACAGTGTACTATTTCCTGTTGCAGGTGTACATGTCCAAACTTCCTTTGATGCAAAAATTCTCCTCATTTTTAAGCCATCTTCCAAGTATATGTCCTACACTTAGGATACCCTTGATTTGAATGTCCTCGATAAATATAAACATATATTTAGGATTTCCTTGTACAAACGTGCTGGTTCAATCCTACTTTGATTCCAAAGTCTTCTAAATATATTCAAATATATATCCGACATATATTTAGGCTCCCTTTGATTATAGACCCATATGATTTAGATCTATAACCCTAACAGTGTTCTCTCAAATTCTACAGACAATTTTATCTTCCAAATAATATCATTATACTTGACAGGAAAAAAATCATTATGCATATTCAATGGTGTTGTAATAAAACATAAGTAAGTATTAAATTTGATACAAAACTTTGCATGAAAACTCAATTTGATACAAGAACTTTGAAGCGATTAGTTTAATATTCAATCAAATTTTTTATAATTTAACATCTAATCAAACATGGAAGAGCCCAACTATTGTTGAATTTTTACTGTCACTCCTATCGTTGTCTAGCATAAATAAGTTGTTTCCTCTACGTCAACAAACGAAAAAAATAACATAATGAAAATTTTTATTAGATATTAAATCGATATATTTTACTAGAAGGTTATAACATTTAGAGGTAAGTTTTCATTTTATGTCACAACATTTCGGGTGATGAAAAAGAGGTCACAACAGTTAGAGAAATGATTCAATTGAGGTCTTCATTAGCATATGTCATAGCATATCAAATCTTCTAAGTTTTAATAAAATATTTCTCCTATTGACACATGTCAATGGTGACCTCAATTGATTTACTTCTCTAAATGTTGTGACTAGTTTTTCATCACTCAAAATGTTGTGACCTAAAATGAACTTATCCTCAAACGTTGTAACATTCTAGTGTAATTTACCTGTTATTAAATTGATCACTATAAAATTTAGATGCAATTCATATTTAGTACAAATTAGAACTGCAAGTGAATCAAGATAACTCACAAGATACTCGAGTTTGACTTGGTGATGACTCAAATTTGACTCGTTTGCAAACAAGTTAAGCTCGAGTTCAAGCTATTCAAGTAGCTACCGAGTTTAAGTTCGAGTTTCAAAATATTCAATTCGAGTAGTTTGCGAGCCTATTCAAGCTTCTTATATTTTTTTATATTAAATTCATAAACTTTGTGGTTTTTTTTCATTTTTAAAGTCATTTTTTTATTTTTTTTCTTCATATTCAATGATCCAAGTTTATTATATGTAAGAACAAGTAAACTAAAAACAATATTTTATTCTCGAATTCCAATTTTTTTTTAGTCTAATTCATTTTTATAAGAATAATTAAGTCTAACTTAATCGAACTCGGTTTTATCAAGTACTAATTTGAGTTGAGCTCGAGTTTAAAAAATAAAGCTCGATCAAGTTTGAGTTTGGGTTCGAGCTCTTAGTTTTCTATTTGAGTCAAGTTAAACTTAACAATGTCATTTTGACTTGACTTAATTGCAGCCTAATTCAAATATCAAATTTGATATCTTCCCTAGAATATAATCTTTTGGGAAAACTTGGATTATCCAACTTATCCTTTTATATGCCAATGTCCTACTCTTAATGATGCCAAATCTAAATTAATAAAGTTAGTTAAAAGCTACTTTAGGAGTAGACTACATTATCCCAGATCGTGTGAATTATACAAAGAAAGAAAGCAATTCGGTTGGGACCTACGTCCACACAAAACCCAATGTTCTGAACATTAATAAGAATGAGTTATGAGGTAATTTAATTCATAATATCAACGGGGATCAGATTAATAAATTAAATAACACATGCAATATGATATGATCCAGCACACACAAGAGCGTTATACATGTAATTCGCGCAAGGATAAGAGCTGGCAACATGGTAACATGGCACATGAAACTGTCTTAAGACGAGGAGAGAGAGAGGGAGAGCAGCATGTCGTTTTCTTGAAAATCAGTTGGCGCTGGCCCCTCCTTCACCTGGTAAGACTAGTGTCCAGAGGTTTTTCCATCTGGGAATGGAAAAAAAAGATTGATAAAACTAAATCGAACCAAAACAAAAGAAAAAAAATTAACTCAAAAAATATATTTAATTACTCCATCAATTTCGATTAAGAATCATAATTTATTTTTTTATTTCAGTTTTCGTTTCGATTTATAATCATGGAAAACCGATGATTATCAATTAACCATTAAAAAACTGATAATTCAAATATTTATGTTTTGATTATTATGCTATTATTGTATTGTAATTTGCAAAAACGAGGAGATTATAAAGTTTTAATGTATTTAATGTTATATTGGAGTCTTATTCCTAATGTACTATTAGTTTTATAGTTATTCAACTTGTTTATTTGTAATTTTTGGATGTAATTGTGATATTTAACTTGTTAATTTGTAATTTTTTAATATAATTATGAAACAAAAGAGTTTAAATTTTTATGAACCAATTGAAAAAATAGTTAACTGCAACTTTTAGTTAACAATTATATTAAATAGTTAAAAAACAAAAACTGAAAAAATGTTAATAAAAAAAATTTAACTATATTAAGATGATTAACCATTAATAATAGACTGGATTATATTTGATATTTGAAAAAACTGATTATTTTGATTCGGTTAAAAAATAAGATCATGCGTGCCCATCCCTATTTCCAACCTATGTGGCAGCTCAGCTTCTCTAGATTTCAAAGAGTTTTAATGGCTACGTTCCGTAAAATCAATGCCTGCAATTTGTTAATCTGGATTGTATTTTAATTGAGGCGTGTGTTTCAAAGTGACAAGTATATGGACTTATGGAGGGTATGATTATAATAGATATATATATATATATATTAATGAGATATATATATTTTTAATTTTACTTGATTACAAGTTATATTTAGGGCAAAACGGAAGTATCTCCTGTAAACATAGCTGTTGGCGTGGATATTTTTCTTAATTTCCATATGCAGTGAAAAATAAACTAAATTTTGATTTTCGTGTCAAACGTTGCAAATAATCTACTTAAATTTTTATTTTGATTTGAAAACCTCTTATATTATAACTTCATATGGTTTTCGTTTTAAACAAAAAAAAAATCCTTAAATACATTATCATTTTATCGAATTTTAGGAGGTTATATACACTACTTAAAAAGTCAATCATTGATTTATACTAAAATTAAAGTATAAAAATTATTATATAAGTAAATATATCAATATCATTGATAGATAAGTTTAGACTTGGGCCCATCAAATCTAATTTGACCTATCCAAAACATGAGTTAGTTCAATAGCCCATGAGTCGATTTTTTGGTTAGACCAAGTCTCCCCAACAAGGGCAAGTGAAGCATTTTTAAGTGCTTATCAACTTAGCCATGAGCATTATGCTTGGCATATAGCCGCTCAGTTTAGGTGACTCCACCCGACTCTCAGCAATGTTAGGATGTAGCTTAGTGGCTTATCGTCTACCATGTACTTAAATAGCTCCACAAACATACATGATACATCTACCTATGGTAATTATTAATCACCATTGTCCAATGGGTCAATGTCACGAACACCACCTGAACTTTCCTTAAATATTCAATTTACTACCAAAACTTTTATTTAATCCATTTGATACCTATATAAACTTTTAATGTTCAAAAGACTACATCCGTTAAGTGTCTTAACCCTATCTGCTTAGCTGGCTCTATTCACCTATCATGCACAGACACGTGTCATAGACGCCACATAAATCATTATCCACTTGGACATATATAATAACAATCACACATAAAAAACAATTATAGAAAACAATAATCAAAATAATAAAAGACTTATAACATGACAACATTCAAATTTACACATAAAAAAGAATCACCCACCAATCAATTTGTATAGACTTCTCAAACCTCAAAATGAGGAAACCCTAACCCATGATACTTCATATCAAAATTCGGCTTGAAACACCAAAATGATGGATTGAAACCCTACCTAGTGGGAACCTTATTCAACCTAAATCAAGCATGGTTGACATTGTCCCTTTTTACACACGAACGTTATTCCATCATCAAAGCATAAACCCTAAAATGTGAAATAGATAGTGGAATACACATTGAAACTTGACCCATGTGACTATGTAAGTTTCTTCTTGAATGAGACAGCTTGGACCGGTACCCACTACAGCATACACAAAGTAGTAGCTGTGGTCCCCAACCTAGGTGAAATAGTAGCGGTGGTCCCCAACTTAGGTTTCGTAGTAGTGGTCCCCAACTTGGGTTTCGCCTTTTCTTTTGAACTAAAATGGACATGCGTCAACAATGTCGTAGTGATAGGTAACTTTGCAACCATCATCTTTTCATATGATAAACATATTTCCATTCTGTACAATGTTAACTGGGTACAGTGTTGAAATGGTCCATTGTGCACACTATTATAAGGAAAGTTTAATATAGACATTTACACTATAAATACGCTTATACGAAATAGTCAATGTATAGGCTTGAATGGGTATAGTGTTGAAATGGTCCATTGTGTACACTGTTTTATGAAATCATCAGTATACAAATGCTTATACCTACCTTGTAGCTGCCTTTCTATTTTATTAGTTTTTTATGGTAACAGTGTGGTGTGACAATGTACAATGATCAAGTTATGGATGTACATATGGACCTCTAGGGTTATATATGTGTGGCATTTTATTCTCTTTATTCCTTGTATGCCCTTAACATGTACAACATTTTTCAATATATGAAGTAATCATGGTTATTTTTCACCTTTTAGGGTAAGCTTGGTGCTTCGAGTGGAAGGAAGGTTCGAAGGAGAGGGTGAATCAAAACAGTATACTAGTGGGGAGCAGATATGTTGGACGATTGAGCTGGAAGCCATACATGAATATGCATTGCTTTGCTTCTTTAGTGACTTTGGATTCATTAATATAGTGAAAATTTCCTTCCTGGTTTCGAGCAATACCATAGTCAATAGGTTGTTGTTGCTTACGTTAGGAGAAGAGGCACCTTACAATGCGATGGTAGCTATTGTAAGTGCAACTGGCAGTAGCCATATATACGTAGAACATGCACAAGGAAAGGTCACTCGTGAAGGGTTTGAACATCCTAGCAACACTGCAATTAGCATGGACTCAGAGGAGGAAGAAGAAGTTATGGAGATGGATTGTTTATATGACAACGACGATGATGAAGTGCTTGCTACTCGTTCCAAGCAGAAGTCGTTTATCACAAATAAGAGTTCATATCAGATAGAAGGCTTCAATATTGATGTAGATGCAATTTTTAAGGGGTATCAACATGAGAGCACTAATGATAAGAATGCAGCTAGGAAAGGGGGAATGGGTTGTGGTGTAGAGAGTGAGAATGATTTTTCTTCAAATGAGGGTAGTTTCTTCACTAGGTCTAGTGAGGAAAAGTTAGGTGAGGTTAGGCCAATGCGGAGAAAAAGAACAGAAGATCACTATAACTGCAACCATCCTTCTTCACATATATGTGTTAGGATGGTATTTGACAATCGAGACTAATTTAAGGATGCAATGACCAAGTATGCAGTGACTAATCATTGTGAATTAAGGATGACTTTGAATGATAAGCGCCGAGTCCAATACAAGTGCAAGAGTGAAGGATGCAATTTTGCCATCTTTGCCTCTATTGATAATAGAACAAGTGAGTTTATCGTATGGACTTTTAAGGACTCTCACGGAAAATTTTGTCGACCATCCTTCTCAAATAGCCGAGTCACGTGCAAAGTGCTTGGAAAGCACTTCTTATCAAGGCTGCGCATCATGCCAAAGATGTTAGCCATCGACATCAAATAGTTAGCCAAGGAAGAGTCACTTGTGGATGTGACATATAGTCAATCCAGGCGTGCTAAAGAGTGGGCCTTGAAGTAGATCAAATGATGATTTAGGATGGAAGTTGATAAATTATGGGACTATGCCTAAGCATTAAGGAATGCCTCTAAAGGTCATGACAACACTGTTGCAATTCTTGCAAAGCGACCAAGCCCTGCACATCCTTTGTATTTCAAGCGCCTATTTGTTTGTCTTGATGCATGTCGGCTTGGATTCTTAGAAGGATGTCAACCAATACTTAGGCTTGAAGGATGTTTTTTGAAGGGTAAGCTTAAAGGGGAGTTGCTCAATGCGGTGGCAAGAGATGCAAATGACCAAGTGTATCCCGTAGCTTAGGCTTACGTAGAAGGGGAGAACATGGATAGTTGGGCATGGTTCTTGGCAGAGCTTGATCCTTTAGTTGGACTAAGCTCTACTATGGGGCTTACTCTTATTAGTGACATGCAAAGGTGGTACCAATTTGTCTATTATATTAATTGTTCCGTACTCCTTATTCCTATATTATCGTATTCTGAAAGGTTTTTTTTTTATTTTTTTAAATTTACAAGGTCTTGAGAATGTAATATCAAGCAAATACCCTCTAGTGGAGCATCGCTTTTGTGCTAGGTACTTTTTCGCAAATCAGAGGAAGAAACACAAAGGCAATGAATTGCAAAGACTATTTTGAAGTTCTTGCAAGTCAACATCAGTGAGCAAGTTAGACCATTGCATAGAGAAATCAAGCCATCGGTAGTTGATGATATGTTGAAGCGAAGTGCTAAGCACCGGTGCAAGGCATTCTTTAGACATGAGACAAGGTATGATGTCGTAGATAATAACATGTCCGAGTGCTTCAACTCAACGGTGATGGAGGCGAGCAACATGTCCATTATTTCCATGATAGAGTGCATTAGGAAGCAGGTAATATTGTTTTCTCATGACTTATATGTATTAAGTGTCATTATAATCCAATCCTTTATATTGCTTCCATTGAGTTCTTTATTAATGTTGGTAGGTTATGAGCCAGATTGCAGCAAAGGTGGAGGAGGGCAAGAAGTGGCATGATCAATTTACTCCACGAATTTGGACAAAGATTGAGAGGCGAAAATGTGCTAGCTCCACTTGTTATCCCCTACCTAACGAACAAATGGAATTTGATGTCATCTAAGGTACAGATGGCTACGCCGTTGATATGGAAAATAAGACATGCAGCTGCAGTTTGTGGGGGTTAATTGGCATCCCATGCATGCACGCTTGTGCTTGTTTCTTCAATCTTGGTGGCAATGTGGATGAGTACATCGGCCCATGGTATTCGGTGGAGAAATTCCAAAAAAACATATGATCATGCCATCATGCCAGTTCTTAGTGCTAAATTTTAGGAGAAAACTAATCAAGAAAAGATGCAAGCCCCCATTCCTAGAAAAAGCCCTTAGCAGACCAAAGAAAAAAAGGAATCGAGAGGAAGGGGAAGGCAGTAGATGCTTTAAGCAAAGACCCCGTATCATGTCTTGCAAGCATTGTGGACTCTTAAATCATAACATGAGAGGATGTCCATCTAACAATGCTAGTAAGGAAGGGTATTCACTTAAAAGCTTATCTATGTGAGTTTCATTGTATGAAAACACATAAATTATGATCATTTCATGACGTGTTATTGTCATATTAGAATGGAAGCAATAATGTAAGTGATGTCGCCACTTCTCAAGACATTACCGGTGAAGAACAACCAAGTGAACAACCCACTAATGTATTTAATGTTGACAATTCTCATAACACGACTGCAAAAATACTTTAGAATATGTGAAGGCCTAAGGTAATTATTAAATGACTAGATGCCCTATGAATGCTACACTTAAACTGAAATGATTTTTATTGTGCAAAGTGCTGGTGCCAGTTTGAAAGAAAGAGTGCCAACCGAGACGGTCATGAATTTTGAGCATTTGGCATGGATGTCCCCAAGTGCTTTGAAGCAAGAGTAGTAGTAAGAGGATATCACCAATGTGCTGACCCTCCACAAAAGCAGCCTACTAAGGACCATGCAAATGTGGAACCGAATACAGTAATTTTAAGTAGCCAGCCATCGTTCAAGGAACAAGCTCCTAGCTATGCTGACCCCCCATGGAAGTAGCCTGCTAAGGACCGTGCAAATGTGGAACCAAATAGAGTAATTTCAAGTAGCCAGCCATTGTTCAAGGATCAAGCTCCTAGCCATAATCCTTTCGTAAGTTGGACCTTTCATGTTAGCTAACATCGCTCATTTTACATTAATATTGTTAACATTATGTGACTTTTTTTCACTCACCAATGTTCTTTTATACTGTAGACAATGACTAACTTGAACCATGTATGACCTATAAAAGCATGGATGAAGAAGGCATGCATGTCACACTCACATGAGGCATGGTTGCGATCACATATGACAGCTAGACAAGAGCAACTCCAAGCTAACTTAGTCGAAGCTTGTACCACACATCAAGCAAAAGCACAAAAAGCAAAAGAGAAGCTGCCGATAAGGCGAAGAGGCGAAAGGATCTCACTTGCAAATTTTTGTAAGAAGAAGTCGACAGGTCTGGTGTTTGTGCAATTGGACCAGTCAAGTGATGATGACCATTTGGCTAGACCACCAACATAAGAAAGCCGCCAAAGGAGCTAGAACCTTAAGCATTTCCCTATATTTGAAAATGTGAACTTGTGCTATTGGCATTGTTTTGCTGTTACTTTTTTTATGTGTGTGAAAGTGGTTCTCCTTTTGTATATGAAGAGGATCTTATATAGATAGGTGGAGTATGTGTATGTTGTGGGTGGAGTCTAGTCATGCAGGTCCTCCTTTTGTACATGTTGAGGACATTATGAATATAGGTACAGTGAGTGACTACTGTAAGTGGAGGCAGGTCATGGTTTAGTTGGTGGTCCTTGATCTTGTGTATGGTGCATCTAGTGGTTGTTTTTTTTTCTTTCATGAAATGTAAATAGCAGGATGACATAATATTATTTCGATGACTGCACTATTTGATAAATCTTAATGATCTTCTACTTAATATTTTGGACAATGTGTATGAGCTAAATTTGTTGTTGTTTTAATGTGGATTTTCCTTGTCATGGATTGTAGAGTACTGATGTGAAGTGTTTCGAATATTGATTTTTTTAATATGGAGATACTGAATTTGTAAAATTTCATCATGGATGTGTATCGATACTGTTGGAATCTCTAGATTTGCAGTGTAGCAGCCTCAACAAGCAAGGAATGATGTATTTCAAACATATGTTCTATATGCTTTCTTTGTGCTATTTTAAAATGGTGCATATATGTCATTACTTTAGATTTTAATAAGAATTGTATTCTTATCAGATGACATTATAGAAGAGATGTTATATCACGGAAAGAAATGCCAGTGCTTATGGTTTTATGCACATGAATCCGAGTCATGCTCCACAATAAGTGGAATATTATTCTATGGTAAATAGAGGTTTAGTTCAATTTTCCTAGTGGAGACCTCTAATGCCTTTTTTTTTTTTAAGTCATCACCTCTAATGCCTTTGCCATGATGAGTTCGCCTAAAACGGATTGGCAGCTTATATAACTTTTCCTTATCCATCTCAATCTTAAGTTATGAATCCATCACAGGTTATATAGCTTCAGAAGAAAGCAAGGATGTTTAATTTTGATTGAATTTAGTGATTTCAATAGACAAACATGTTTAATTTTTCTTCCAATATCTGATATTGATAGGCATCATAAATTCATGTTGGGTCATGTAGCACTGTCAATAATTTGTAAAATTTGATCGGACCTCCTACCATTCTCTTGGTTGTGAGTGTCAAATTACTCATACTGGCTTTTTCTACTATGTTTATTAACCCAAACTTCATAAAACAGTTATCATTCAAAAAGGAATAAACAAAACAAAGAAATAACACCACAAAAATCTATTCTTCATTACATTATCAAATTCCAGCCAAAAAACATTTGCCACCACAAGAGTTTGTTCTTCATGCTACATTCTACCTAAAAACATATTCCCTGGCTACTACAACCTGGAATCACATCATGATAACTTGTTCACTGTCTTGAAGATAGGAAATAAAATAAAATGCCAACCCATGTCATAATTAGCATCCACTAATATAACTTCATCCTACATCGAAGCCTTTCTAGCTAGGCATGTGTTGGGTTGTTTGGTTCATTCTCCTCCTCTTCTCCTAACTAACCTTCATGAGTTAAATGGTGAAACACATTGCTTCTCATTTGGGAATTAGACTTTATCATTTGAACTCTTTCCGTGTCCTCTGCCAAGGAAGTAGCCATCATCCCCTTCATGCTACCACCACGTTGATACTCTAATGTGTCCTGTTTATGTTCCTCGTTAGAATGTACCCACCTAAAGAAATTGCATCCATCTTCCTATAATGCATATCAAATGCAGCAAGTGGATAAATTCATCATACTGTTATCTTAAAGGACCACGAACCTAAAATAAACATAATGGATGTGAGAGCTTACCACGTCATATCTTGGGCATCCATAGAAGAAGCGACCTTGATTCATCTTCGTCCTTGTTACTAAAAGCCTCACTTTCATTCCACACCAACAAAAGACATAGCCTGAAGCACTCCTTCCAACCCGACGAATAGAACACGATGACGAGCTTGCATCTTTTACCATCTTCGATTGCTAATCAATTTTGATGGAAAATGGAGATTTTGCATCGTGGGTTAGGGTTTCCTCATTTGAGGGCTTGAGAAGTCCGTACAAATTGATTGGTGGGTGATTGATTTTTATGTGTAAATTTGAATGCTATCATGTTATAAGTCTTTTATTATTTTGATTATTGTTTTCTATAATTGTTTTTTTATGTGTTATTGTTATTATATATGTCTTGGTGGATAATGATTTATGCGGGGTCTATGATATGTGTCAGCACGTGATAGGTGAATAGAGCCAGCTAAGTAGACGGAGTTAAGGCACTTAACGGAGGTAGTCCTTTGAACGTTAAAAGTTTATATAGGTATTAAATTGACTAAACAAAAGTTTGGGTAGTAAATTGAATATTTAAGGAAAGTTCAGGTAGTGTTCGTGACATTGACCCTTCTCCAATAAAATACCCCTTAGGAGGATCAATTAGAGCCATCTAATAACACTTATCCAAAAATCTACTTTTATGCTTACTTACTATCTCTTACATATTATTAACTTGAGCATCAAATTGATTGTACTAGATAATCTCCCAATGCCTACTAACCTTTTTTTTTTTTTTTTAACAAGTACCTGAATATTTTGCCTGATGTTACATATATTTGCTTTGGTAGACAATTAAGCTTTCGAAAAGAATCGGTGGTTTCTAGTTTGCTTCTTGAATTGAAAAACTACCAAACTTTTTTTTTTATTTGTTTTAAGTTAACATTAAAAAAATACAAGTAAATGAATTTCACTTTTAAACTAAGATGAATTTTAATTTCAAAATAATAATTGGGTCTAAGAGTATTAAAATCTTTAATCCTTTCTTTCTTCAAATTTGCTTTAAATATGTATTTATTTATATAAAAACACATGCAATTTTAATTGTATTGTTGTACTATAAGATTGCAAAATACCCTAGATAATACAGAGAAAATTGCAAGACAAAATAAAGGTGTCCACCAACATTGTTAAAAATAAAAATTTACTTTTAAAAGAAGTTTAAATAAACCAAACCATATATGCTTTGAGGTTACATTTTATAGTGGATAATTAATAAAGTTATACTATTTATATGAAATGGCAGTGTGAAAAAAACTGTCGCTGACCTCCATTGATCTTCACACATGCTCTTGTTATACTTTTTTTATCCATTAATAATGTTAACATAATTTATTTCGGTATCTTCATCTACTACTGATAAATCTAAGCAAAAAATATTACATAAGCAAATGATATTATTCCATCTTCGAATATTTTATTGTAATCCACGAAAGCAACATCGAGATCGGAGAATTTAGGGACAATATCTATCAAGTTAATCTATTTCATAAATTGTTAGATTGTTTAGTTTATTTCTTAAAAATTTATTCCAGTCTTCTTTATGTTTGTGCCAAATGTTGACTTTGGATTAAAGGGTGGTTCCGCTAGTTTTTTAAATATGGAATCTAAACTATTTATTAATCCATACAGAAATATATGCATACATATGTATATTTAAAAGAAAATTTCAAGCATAACCTCAAAAACCTTTGATCCTTTAATCAAATAATTACATGTGGGCAGTTGTAAAGCCCATTACTATAAGAAAATTAGGTTTTAGAGATAAAATTTTTTATTTTTAAATATAAATTTCTGTTATAAAAATCAATTTTATTAATTCTATTTATTTTTACTAATTTTCTATTGCAAAATTTTTATCTTTATAGATTTTTTTTTTTCATAGTGAATAACAAAAAAGATGATATCATGAATCAATCTATCCAGTTTCTATGTTTCTTTTATCCCCAATCGAGATCCGTCGCCTATCCAAGCAATTCAATGAATTGGGGAGCACAATTTTGGTTTGCATTATGTCGACATGATCCATTTGGCCAACGGGCCAAACTTACAGTGAACCCTAGGTTTATAATCCTGTGATAAACCATTTCTTGAATCTGATGGCACGTTTGGTTTGCAAGATTATACCAAAATGGAATCGCAATTTCGAGTTTCATTCCCTTTTTCAATATTTGAAAACATTTTTAAAAACCGAAATCGCGATTTCTTGAAATTGATGATTTTGAAAATTCGATTTCGTCTTTGAGAAGATAAAATCATGAATTCGTTCCATCCTTATTAATTAAATGTGGTATAATTACTTTTTTTATCCTATCATGTATTCATATTTTGCATTTATTACTAAGGACATTTCCGACAATTATATTTTTTAGTCATTCCATTCCATGTAATCTTCCACACGTAGGAAAGAATCTGTCGTTCCCACACTCATTCCATACCAATCTATTCCATTCCAAATCATTCATGTGTGCCAAATATGACATAAGATACTTGTATGCGTATAATACATGTTTACTGATTTTTATTAAAAAAAAAGTTACCAAAATATACTTATAGAAAATTAATTACCATGTTACCAACGCAAAATCCCATATCATAAATGCTATACTTAAAAAAGTATAAAAACCATTTTATTTTTATAACAATTACATTTATTAGTTGCGATTTTACAGAAACAGTTCAAAATCACATTAACTAAATGGAATATTCAGATATCTACTTATCTAAGTTGTATATAATATATGTGATTTTTGTGTAAAATTCTAAATCGCATTTAAATATTGCAATTTTACAACGATAATCATATAATTATTATTATAAAATTTATATCTATGTGGATAAATTTTTCATAAGTTGATAAACAGATAAATATCTCTAAATGATGGGAACGACGGGAATGCAAGATTGATGCCCCAAATATCATACAATAGGGGCTGTAAAATCCAAATTTTTGTTCTATTTAGAACATGATTGGAAGGAGCTAGGCCATGCTAATGAGCCAAAGCCAAAGCCAAAGCGTATTAGTCCATCGCAGAGTGGTTTAGAAGAAATCTATCAATGGGATGTTCAGCAATTTATAAGGGTGTGAGTATCTTAAAAACCCTAACTTGTTTTCCATTTCCCTAATTAAATACATAGCTGGTGTAAAACTTATTTACCAATTCTATAAAACAAATTATTTAAATACAAATTAGATAATTTTAATTATAAAAAATACCAATATTTTGATTATAACTAAAAATCACATCTTTAATATGCAATTTACTACAAATAGAAAGTTTTACTACTTTTATAAAAATTATAAAAATCGCATATAAGACATGCAACATTCATAGAAAAAATAAAATGGTATTTTATAAATTTAATTTTGCATCCGTATTTGAACAATTATTTATATACAATTGGTATTAATATAAATAATTTTCCAATAAATCGGCAATTTTCTCAATGCATCTTAAGTTTATTCAAGCCCATATATATAGACTTGTAATAACGTTTATGCATTAAAAAGAAAACAAAAGAAAAGAAAAGAAAGAGTCCATAAGAGTCCATTTTTATACTAAGCAATTATTTCAATATAGTAAAATTGCTAATTTGCTCCAATACTTTTTTTACCTAAGTTCATTCAGGCTTTTCCACACAATACCATTTTATATATTATTTTTTCTTGTCTTAACATTTTGTTTCCGCTTGTCACGTGCAACACATAATCCATGCAATTCCAGAACATCATTTGAGGAGTTGATATATATGCATTCCACGCTATTCTATATTTAATCATGACCAATTGAAACGTCTTTAAATGGAAAAATTCAGATATATATACATACATATATATATATTTAGTTATTTTTATATGAGTCCACTCAAAATAAAGGCAACGGGCATGCGTGGTTGGTTAAACTATTAATTAGTTGATGGTGGTCTTAACGACGTTTTTTCTCTTATCAACCACTCTTTTTAACTTTAAAAAGTAAACTTTCTGTGCAACGAGCCCACGTGCGGTGTAGCGCACACATGAACTCTTAACTAATAGTTTCGTGACAACCGAATCGGGGAGATATGCTGATGTTGACGACGGCATTGATGATAAGAACCCAGTCTCACCACTTGAAAAAAAAATTATCAAGATCAAACTAAGCAATTCATGGAATTCAAAATTGATCAAGAAAGCAAAGTAGTATGGGAAATTTTGGGCGGTCGGATTCAACAAAAATGTCGTTTATTAATTTTTTTTCGAAAGTTAAATTACAGGGCCTAGTCAATATGCAGTGTACAGATCTTACCACTTAAAAAAAAGGAAAATGGACTCTAGAATCCCGGGAATAATCTTCTTATTTTCGAAAAAGCTATGAATGAAATTTAATATAAGATGTTGTATTGTATGAATTGTCAAATAAACTCTACTATATAGTTTAGATTTCTAAAATATATATTTCGACTAGGATTGCAGATGAGCTAATTGCTCGTGAATTATTCGAGCTCGGCTTGCCTTAAGCTTAATTAGTAAAGAAACTAAGTTTAAGTTTGATTTACACTCGCAAGTCAAGTCGTGAATAGGCTTATAAGTAAGCTCGTTAATAGACTTGTGAAGAAACTCATTAGATGATTTGTGAGCCTTAAGTTTTGCACATACAATATATTATATGTATAATTAAAATAATAAATAATAGTTTCTATTTGATATATATGTATATATATATAGTGGCTCTTATATATTATTTTTTAAGTTGAAAAGATCAAGTCATGAAAAACTTAAATGAAAAATGAGCTATCTAAACGAATTGACCCAAGCTTGAATGATAGACTCCATAAAAGCTCGGTTACTCTTAATAAAAAACGAGCCTAACTCAAGCCTCAATTTTACACTCGATAAAACATTTGGTTTAAACTTAAGTTCGATAACTTTTAAACGAGCTAAATCCGATCCGAGTCTTCAAAAACTCGACTCAACTTGATTCGGTTTTTCTAGTCCTAATTTCCTGCATATGATTACACATGCAACTATTTGTAGATGAAGTGGAAGGGACAATCGCAGCTGTCCCCTTAACTTTAAAATAATTTTAAAATTTAACCTTTTAGAAATTTTAAAGATTCTTTACTTTGCAATTGCATACTGCCTATATTAATCATGCTCTAATTTCTTTTAGAATATACAAATATAATCAAAGAACGCAATTGGTAAGGAAAAAAAATAAAGAAGTATGTAAATTTTTAGAATTTTATGTGTGTGTGTGTGTCCAAAAATATCATGGTAACATAATATATAATAGAAAAATTATGACTGGAATAGAAGTTACAACTACATAGAAATGGAAAGAATTCAATCTATCATAGAAAAATAAAAGTAAAATGACATATAATTTTATATATTATAATTTTTTCATACACCCATAACATATGTACACCTTAGGCTAATTTCATAATATAATGTCATGGCAATAGGAGATGGAAATAATTAGGGAAAATGCGAGAAGGGTGACGAGGAAGTGTTTGTAAGGTGGGTGGGAGGGGAGTCACAACTGGAGATGGGGACAAAGGACAGTGATTGAGGAGAGAACAGGTGTCGGCAGTTTGATTGGGGACACGTGTTGGGGTTAGTTTTAGGGTGTGTCTGTCTGAAAAGGTCCATCCAGCTCACGCATTAACCGTTTTCCGAGAGCGATGGGTGCGTCCTCACGTGTTTGTTATCCTCTGCCTCCTCACGTCCAGCTCATGAACTGTCCTCTCTGCTCCGCTTGTGTTGCATGGATTCCCCTTTCACACCCTCTCTTGACAATGACATGTCCGGTAAGTTGACACTCTTATCTATGTCTCTCGGCGGATGAGGTATTCAATATTTAACTTTGAGTCGTTTTAAGAAGTTAAGTTGTTTTTTATGATTTTTAGGTATATTGATTCTATTCTTTCTAACTTTTAAACATTTACATGTAAAAAACATGCATACATACTATATACACACACGACGCACATATCTCACACTCTTCTCTTCTATTCTCCAACGCTCCAAATAATTGCCATAAACTAATTCTCTCAAATTTTAGGTCTAGACTAATACATATACTATTAGTTTCATGATTCACTTACAAATCTAACTCCCTATTAAATAGTTGATTTGAGGTAACTAAAATTTGATAGGAGTTATAGGGTTAAGATATGTAACTTGCTGGAAATTTGCATAAAATATCAACAATGTCTTAGTGAGAAATAAGCAAATTCTTCTCCATTAGTGGATGCAAGATTATACGATTACGTGAGTCGAATCTTAATTAAGTTAATCTAAATTATTTTGTAATATTCACCTGCTATTATAATTATATTACATCTTATAGATTTATGAGAATTCATAATGATTTAATGTGATATTTTTTTTTAAAATTTATAAAAAAAAATCATTCAAAAAATAATTAAGAGTATTTTAGTACATTTAATAAGAAATGGTATATATGCCACTAGAAAATTAATTATTATAAAAATATAGAGTTAATATCTATAATTTTTTAATAAAAAATAAATCATAAAATATATCTATATAGGATATTTATTATGTATATACAAATAAATAAACATATGTGAAGGGTAATATGGTAAATAATGACATTTAAGAGGGTAATTTTGTCCATTTAACAAATGAATTTGATTAGACGAGGGTTGCTCTCGAAGGAGATGTGGAGCAACTTTAGATCGGCTAAAGGCCATCGGTGCTGGACATTTACACCGTCAGTGTTGAAGTTTAGGCCGTCGGCGTTGGGGCGACGTATCTTTTGCAAAGCTCGTCGTTCATGTTTTCAAGGCTGCTAGCTTTTATTTTAGGCCGCTGGCTTATCCACTTAAACCGCCCACCTATCCTAGCAGCTTACGACATATGAATCTATATATGTTTTCTATTTTATTAAGTGTCAAAAAATATACCATAAACTTCTTCCCTTTTAATAGCTCAACCTATGGTAATTCTAGGTAAGATTTTCCTCTCAATCTCTTTTGATTAAGATTTGGTTAGATCCTGATTCCTAAAGTATATAAATAAATTATAAAGAAGGGCAAAGTGTCATTTGATATAAAATAAGAGGATTTTATGGTCCATCCTAATGTTTATAAGTATGTTGTTTTATACGTCAGACTCAGGAATGAAAACAAGATGCATGGATGAAAGTTATTTGAAAGCCACTGAGATAGGCCGCCGGCCTTAGATTATAAGCCGATGGCCTTGACTTATAAGTTGCCGGCTTTGGGAATAAGCCGCCAGCTTTGTATGGTAAAGCCGCTAGGCCTTTGATGGAGCATGGGAAATACGAAGTTGATGTGTTTCCTAGGGTTTTTCCCTTGCCTATATATATCCCTTAACTTAGTCTCGTCCTACCTTTCTTAGCCTTTGGAAACCCTAAGAGGAGCAAGGAAACAAACATTTTGGTAAGTGTTTTTCCTTCCAATATTTTTGTGTGATCCAGTAGATTATCTCTCTAAGTGTTGTCTATCCCTTTTAAAAAGAATGTTGGTGGAGAATTCTTTGGTGAAACCTTAAGTTCTTGGAGGATTTGAGTTTTAGAGATCAAGAAGACTTGAGAGTCAAATTCTAGGTAAGGTATAAATCTATCTTGTACTTATGGTATTAAAGAAATATTCTTTTTCTGATTTGTTGTTTATATTCTAGAGATTTTGTGAATTGTGGAGAAAACCTTAAGTTGTAATTGATGATTTGGTCTTACGATCTAGAAGGTGTGAGAGCCAAAGCTTTGGGAAAAAATATGAATTTGTTCAGTTCTTGTTAATTTAAAGATGAAATCTTTCTTCATAGTTGATGTATTGTTGATTAGGAATTTTAGGGTTTTGAGTAATTTGTGGAGAAAAATTGTGTTTTGGGGATTCCATTATCTTGTGAACAAGAGGAAACAGATGTGTGAATTTGTTGTTGTAGATTTTGCGATTTGGATTATGGATTTTAGGATTTATGGTTTAATTATGTGTTGGAAAATAGATTCTCATTTGATATATATTGATGATTAGGATTTTGATGAGATTAGGGTTTTTAATCTTTTAAAACATTTTGTTGGTGAAGTTGGAATTTTGGGAAGCAAATCCAGGTACGACCATTCCATGCTTATTGTTTGTGCTTGTAGGATTAGAAAATAAATTGATTAAATCTTATATGACATGAATTGAATTTGTGCTACTTATGCTTGGCTATGGTTAGTAAAGACCACGCAGATGTGGCATAATGAGGTACCCTAATGATCTATGTGTGAGGTTGTCCGAAGGACCCGTGCATAGAGATGATTTTGATAGATTAGGTTTTGGCAGTATGGCTCCCGATTGTGTGGGAGATTTCCAACACCATATATGTATAATTACCTATTTTTTCTATATTGGTTGTTTTTAGAGAGTCATGAGACATTCGGGTTTTGGGATAGTGTACAATAGTTCTGAACTGTGTTGGTTGCTTGGCTAATTTGAGATAATAATTGGTGTTTATTGCATTAGTTTCTAAGTCGTATGTGATATTGTTTATTGCTTGATCATGTGCATGTGTTTTCAGTTTTGTGTACTCGGCGTTTTTTATCATTCCTTTATTTTCAAGTACAAGTGAAGATGATATTGTTTATGATTTATCTGAGTATGATTTATGTGTTGATCTAGTTATGATCTATATGTTGATCATCAGGATGGCGATGGTGGACTTGACTATCAGTGAGGGACCAGTAGAGCTTGAGCATGGGAATTAGGAAAGATATTGAAGATCTTTATGAATTCTTTTTTTTAATGTTATCAAACTAGTCTATATGTAAGTTTTGGTTAGTGTCAGCTTACGTTTTCAAAGAGAATATTAAAGATGATGTTTTCAAGTAACTTTTTTATGTGAGGTATTGGTGATGTATATTTTGACAAATTGGTGGATTTAGTATTTCGTAGCCTTGGTATGTTCTTATGAAGAGAAGACACGTGGCAAGTTGTAATGCCTTTAATTTAGGGTGTTACATATTCAATACTCCGTGCTCATTTTGTTAGCATTACATGTAGAAAAAAATAATGTTACTAAGTCAAATTATTTAACTAATGTGTAATATGATTGTTTTTAGCACAAATTGATCACAAAATATATGTGGATATGATAACTAATAAATAATTCATGTACATTTAAATAACATTAATTGAAAAAAATTACTAAATCAAATTATGTGATTAGTGTACAATAAAATTCAATTGTAATATGTATAATAATTATTACTCGTGGTATACTTTGAATATAAAATAGTTATTAATAATTTTTTTTAATTTGATAATTTTATGATAAAAGAATTTAATGTTATTAGTTACTGTAAAAAAAAAAAGTTAAAAAGACACACACACATATATAGAGAGAGTACTAGTCTAATAAATTGTATATTGAAAAAATAAAAAAAAAAGTACTTCCATGAGATTTAAACCCATGGATGTAAAAGTAGACACTTAACCATTAAATCACACTAAGTTTTATGCCATATTTTTTTTTTTAAAAAAACATTTAAAATCAATTTTTCTGCGACTGAGGGGGTCAGGGCCCGTCGCCTCGTTTAGATATGCTCTGTTCATTCATTCAACAACTAAAGCTCAATTTAATTAAAATTGTTCCATACAAAGTAGAAATGTTCTTACAGTTAATGCAAAAACTCAACTTAAACTCTATCAACTTACAAATATGTTTAGACTCCGAAATTTGTCAAGACAAATTGCATAAAATTTAAACTTCACCCGATAAACTCCTAAGTAGATTAAGATCAAGATTCATCCGACTCAATTATTGTCGGATCCACTTGAGTAAAAATTAAGCAAACGTTGGGTAGCTTTTCGAGTATATTATGCTCATTCATAGCCTTAATTAGACCAAATAAGTGAGCATGATAATGATCATATTAACAAGACTTTGGATGAATTAAATTTGTTATAGATTAAAAATTTTAACTTTTCACGTTTTTTTATATTAATTATATACTTTATAAAATATATTATTGGACCCTACAGAGTAATTCTTCCAAAAATTATTTACAACCCCAATTACTTATTCAATGATATACGGCTTTTGAATTTGCTTTGCAAACACAGTTAAAGTAAACATTAAGTGTACAAATATAAAATGAGAGTACGGTAAGAGAAGATTGCGTAAGAATTTATAAAGGTTCTGCTTTGTGCGATAGTCCTCTCTTTTAGCTCCAAGCCGAGGATCTGATATTCCACTCTGGTATAGTCCACTATATCTAATCAAAATCAAGATCACAAATAGTGTCTTCAATTCACTCTGACCAGACTTTACACTAACACTTAGATATTTCTGATCTCAAAACCTATTTGTAATCTAACTCTCACAAAATGATCAAAGAAAAGTGAGGAATAAAAGAATAGGAGATCCTTTAAAATTCAGCTCAAGTGTTAAGTAAAATAAAAGTAACAGAATTTAGCACAAAATAAGTCAGAGTATAATCGCAATATCACTGTTTGTATAAGAGCTTCTTCATGTCTACAAAAATTTGAACTCCACAGTCATATATTTTCATGTCTTCCAACAGCTAGAAGGTAATATGAGAGATATGTGCTAACGATTTAAAGAGAAGTTTGTTTCTTATATTATGCACCTGCTATAGATCGTATATTTCGTGCTTATCTCTAAATAAAAAATTTACATGATCTTTTCCTTACCATTGATAAAATTTGTGGAGAATATTTAGAAAAAACTGCTAAAGATATCTTACAAAAACTGCATCCGACATGCTTCACTTTGAAAGATCCCTATAAAATATGAGTGTATCTTGCTACATTTTATTTTTGAAATATTTGAACTTCATCTGCTGTTGAGACATGATCTTGAACCCACATATGTATGAGACTTCAACAAATAAAGCATCCTTGACAAAGCTGAAATATAATTAAACTTATACGGAATTTAGTTCAACTTGCTATCATGGAATTATTAAATCTTCAAAGGCCTTTAATCTAACATAAAGTCAAATACCCCAGATATATTAACCAACTTTGTAGAATATTTTGAATGTATTACCAATACATTCAACTTTGGAGTTGTGCCTTCAAATTGATGAAAACTTTTAATATAAACCTGATCTGCAATATTCTACTCAAATTCATCATATAACAATTCAATCCTCTGAGTCGGTCTCTATGTGTCACAGAGTTCTTCATAAGTTTCTAGATAATCTCTGAGTCACCTTCTAAGTTGAAACTTTCTTTGATGGAACCTTTTCTAGAAAACTTCTAAGCATGCTTGATTGATCAATTGAATCTTCTCATATATTTTAAAACTTATCAGCTACACACTCAATAACTTTGTTAGTAATCTTTACTCTTTTTTGTTATCACCAAAACTAATAATGGGAGAACTAACACAACACACACACACACACACACACACACACACACACACACACACACACGCACGCACACACACACGCACACACACACACACACATATATATATATATAATTACAAAATGCAACACATAATATGCATACATAACCATCGACAACAATAATCCCAATGGTTGAAGATGACTACCGAGAAAACTATTTAGGTTTTTGTTTGTTCAAAAAATCTATAGATATTAGAATCAATAAGGTTAGAAAGCTAAGGTTGTAAATTTTTGAGTTTTTCGGTTAGGGCTCATTATAAATTTATCCTAAAGTTTCACTTTTCTTTATGATAGATTGTTGCCTCCTTAGCATATTATAGGTTTTTTTTTTAACTATTATATTATTATAACTATAAAGGAAAAGAAAATGATTAAATTTGATATTCGCTAAGAAAACATAGTATCCAATGATAAGCCCAATCAAGGCCCGGTCACTAAAATAATATCTGATGGGTAAAGAAGCCCTAGCAAATACTCACGTGATCTTCTCTCTCTTCCGACAGAATTTTCTCTCAAATGTAAGTACTTTCTTTGTTCTTTACTCTCAAAAGTTCTTTGGAAAATTAGGGTTTTCAAACTTTATCAATCAAATCTTTTTAAACTTATGTCAAGTTTCAGATTTGTGTTTATTTATTTTACTAACTACTTGTGTTGTTCTCTTTTGTGAGGAAACTAAAAGGGTAAAGCTTGAAATGTAAACTGGAATTCAAGCTTCTAAAGGCTTCTTTAGAGATTTGCTAATTTCTGGGTAAAATCCTCCCTTTTGTCTCCATTGTATCTTTCTATTTATATTCGATTGTGAGAATCACAATCTGTAATTTGTTACAATACATATTTGTGTTCGTTTCAACTTGCCAGTTGTTCTTCTTATACATGCAAAAAGACAGATACTACATATGTATTTCCGTTATGATGTCCTATCTGTCTTTAAAGCTGTCCTACTATTACAAGTGAAAGAAACAAGTACTATATGTATGTTTCTGTTATTCTTTGCTTAGTTGTATCCTAAGTAATAAAATCTTGTAAATGTGATGGTCTTCTTCTGTGCCTTTGACTTCGTGACATAACAAGTTTCTCCCCTGTTGGAAAAACCACCTTGTCCTTAAGGTGATATTTGGGAAAATCTCATGTAAAATCTTGTAAATCTACCCTAAGAGGCATCCTTTATAGGAAGAGACTCCCACTATATTAACAGCTGCTTGAAAATCTGACATTGTCTATGAATACTTCGTGAATCCAAAATAGCTAGTGGTTTGACAATAGGAAAATTGTCATAAGAATCCCCTAGTTAATGTACTATAGTAGATTGTTCACCCTCCGCTTTCTTCAATAAAGAAACATAAAAAAATGGGATGGATTTTAGAAGTTAGAGGTAATTCCAAGAAGTAGGCCACATTTCCTACACGTCTACTGATTTGATAAGGCCCAAAATATCTTCGTGATAGCTTAAAAGAGAGCATATTGGTAAGAGATGTTTGCCTGTAGGGTCGTAGCTTCACGTACACCCAATCACCCACTGCATATGTTCTATCTGTCTTATGTTTGTCTAAGAATTGTTTCATGCGCAACTGAGCGTGACTCAAATTGGACTTTAACAAACGCAATAAATCATCTTTATTTTCCAACTCATGGTCCACAGCATCAATAGTAGTCTGTCCCTGAATATATTTGGGAATGGTGGAAGGAACTCTCGCATATAAAAGTTGAAATGGGGTCATGTGAGTACTGGTATGATAGCTTGTGTTAAAACAGTACTCAACCCAAGCAAGAAATTTAAGCCACTCCTTTGGATAATCCATAACAAGCTTGTAAGTATTGTTCCAAGCATCTATTCATGACTTCAGTTTGACCATCTTATTGCGGATGGTAAGCTGAACTCATTTTCAAAGTAGTGCCATTGAGCTCAAACAGCTTAGACTAGAATTTGTTCATAAAGATCTTATCCCTGTCCGAAACAATTAATTTTGGAATGCTATGTAACTTGACCCTATATCTACAAATAATCTTGCTACTGAAGTGACATTATAATGTACTGTGAGACTCCCAAAGTGAGTATATTTCGAAAGTCAATCTACTACAACCATAATAACAGAATAACCATTGGAAACTAGTAGCCCTATAATAAAATCCATAAAAATGTCTTAAAAAACCTCCTAAGGTATAGGAAGCGGTTGCAATAACCCTGCTGGGGATGTGGTCAAATGCTTAATATGTTGATACACATGGAAACACTTCACAAAAGCTTCAACATCCCTCTTCATATTAGGCCAAAAAAAAAAAAGAAAAGAATTAGATAGCCGCTTAAATGTTTTCAGCACCCTTAAATGTCCACCTACATGAGCTAAATGAAATTCTAATATCATAGAATTGAGAATGGAAGAATGAGGAGGGATAAAGATCTTGACCCCAGAAATAACAAATCATCTTTGGCAACTAAAGGCCACTGCAAAGAGACTCCTGCTTTACAATCTGTCAATAATTTCTGCCATTCCTTATTCTCTTTGAGATTGTACACAATTGGGCAGTAAATCAAAGAGAATAAGGAAGGCTCAAACTATTCAAAGCCTGGCTTGTAAACAATCTCATAATCATAGCCTAAAAGTTTCACAAATAATGCTGTTGTTCAAGTGTCTGAATAGTTTGAGAAAGAATCTCTTTCAAACTCTTCTGATCTGTCCGAATAATGAAATGCTACCCAATAAGTAATGTCTCCATTTCTGAACCGCCTCAACTAAAGCTACCATCTCACGTACATAAGCACTAGCTTTTTGTATTCGTAATGAAAATTTCTTGCTAAAGAAAGCAATGGGATGAGATACCTGTTGTAATATAGCACCCATACTTGCTCCTGAGGCATCGTATCCACAATAAAAGTTTGAGTAAAATCAGGCCATGCTAAACCGGAGTAGTCATGAGCAGGTTTAAACTGCAAAAAGGCTGATGCAGCTTGAGAATTCCAACATAAGCATCTTTCTTGAGTAAATTGATGAGAGGTGCAGCAATAGTAACACATGCTGCAGAAACAAAGTGGCCCAAATAATCAACTTTAGATTAGCCAAAAAGACATTTACTATGCCTCAGATAAAACTGATGTTCTTTGAGGCAAGTCAGAGTAGTCTCTAAATGACTCAAATGGTCATAAAGAGATTTGCTATAAATGAGGATATCATAAAAAAATAATAATGATGATGATGATGATGAATTTCCTTAGATAGGGCCTAAAAATGGTATTCATCACAAATTGAAACGTTGAAGGAGCATTGGATAAGCCAAATGACATAACCAAAAATTGATAATGGCTTTCGTGAGTACAAAAGGCCATTTTATGTATATTAGTAGGATACATGCGAATTTAGTGATAACCAGCATGCTAATCCAACTTGGAGAAAATAACCGCTCCAAACAGTTCATCCAAAAGCACATCAATAGTGGGTATTGGAAACTTGTCCCATACAGTAACTTGATTTAATGCACTATAATCAACACAGAATCTCCAGGATCTATATTTCTTTTTAACCAATAAAACTGGCGATGAAAACGGACTGGTGCTAGGCTATACAATTCCAAAATTCAACATTTCCTAAACCATCTTTTCAATTTTTCCTTTCTAATAACATAGATAACGGTAGGGTCTGACATTAATGGGTTGTGATTCATTCTTCAAATGTATATGATGTTGAGCATCACGTAGTGGGGCCAATGATGATGGAGTCTTAAAACACTTTGAAATCTGCCCAATAGCTCCTCGAAAGTTATTGCAAGTGGTATCAATAAGTGAGTGATCTGTCTGAGCCACTAAACTAAACAAACCAGTAATCTAATTAGATTTGATCAATTTGGTTAATTAAAGAGACTCAATTTGTTTAGGTAAAAGAGAAGAAATGCCCTGTAAGCAAACTGGATGACCATTCAACATGAAATCCATAGTAAGATGAGCATAGTTCATAGTGACAAGCCCTAAGGTCCGAAGCCACTTAATGCCCAAGACCAAATATGCATCTTGAATAGGGAGAACATATAAATCAGCATCAATATGAACTTGCCCCAAAATTAAAGGCACTTTCTCACAAAAACCTGTACAAGTCAAATATTCACCATTGCCAATCATCACTTTAAATGAAAGAAGTTGCCAATATAGGCAAATGTAATTGCCAAGCCACATGTTCCTATATGAAATCGTGAGTACTTCCTAAATCAACCAAAATAGAAACTAACTTTCCTCCAATTGTTCCCTCTAAGCGAAGAGTTCTAAGAGCCTGAGCACAAGACAAAGCATGATAACTAATCTCAATAGGGAATATCAATAGAGTCATGAGACACTGAATCTTATGGTTCCAAATCATCCTCATCATCATCAGGTTGTATAATCATAAGAAATTTGGCTTTACAAATATGGTCCTTGTTAAATTTCTTATCACAATTAAAACAAAGACCCTTATCTCTTCGAAGGGTGATTTTAGCAGGAGATAATCTTTTAAAAGGTAAGGTTTTCTTAAGGATGGTACTAGAGGCAGTAGTGGAGGAAGACGAGGATGAAGAAAATGTGGATTTAGAAGGAAAAAGTTTAGGTTTAATGGAAGTAAGAGGTGTGTAAGCGGAGGAAATACTAGTTTCAAGAAACTTATGACTATGGGGAGGAGGTGTATAGGCTAAAGTTGGATAAGGTAAAGTGTGTGTGAATTTAGACCCAAAAGATTAGCAAGGCTCATAGCTTGAATCAAACTAGTAGGTTGAACAGCTAAAACTTCTTGTTGAAGTATAGGTTTTAGCCCTGAAATAAAGCAACTCATTAGAAAACTTTCAGATAAACTAGTAACATGATTTGACAAGGATTCAAAAGCATGCTAATATTCAAACAACGTGCAGTTTAAACCAATTTTGAAAGCTTACCCTATGGATCCTCATACATAGAAGGACCAAAACGATGTTCCATAGCTTTCAAAAAACAGGGTAAATAGATAACAAACACCGCTCCTATATAACCATTGACACCAATCAGTAGCATCCTCTTCCATTGCAAAAGATGCAATTTTCAATTGTTCAGGGTCAGAAACATTATGTAAATAAAAAATAAATAAAATTGGTTGGCTTTAAAAATCCATGACAAAGGGTTATCCCAGAAAAACTTTAGTAAATCCAATTTTATATTCTTCATGTAAGAATATTGAGACTCCACAGTATTTGAATGCCCTTTGGAGGAAAATGATGAACTAATAATAGATTAGGATTCGGATTAATCTGATTCTCCATTTGCAATTTAACAAGTTGTAAACTTGATTCATATCAGCCAACAATCTATCAGTTTTAGACTTAGTGAAAGGATCTTACTTTCATGATTGAAGATCCTCTTTAAGTTGAGGAAAACACGAGTTCCATTAGTTGTGGTAGCAATGGAAATCAAACTCAATGAAAGCACCAATTGATAAGCCCAATCCAAGGCCCGGTCCACTAAAAATAATATCCGAGTGATAAAAAAAACCTAGCAAATACTCACGTGATCTTCTTTCTCTTCCGATAGAATTTCCTCTCAAATGCAAGTTCTCTCTTTGTTTTTTACTCTCGAAAGTTCTTTGGAAAATTAGGGTTTTCAAACTTTATCTATCAAATCTTTCTAAACTTACGTCAAGTTTCAGATCTGTGTTTATTTTTTTACTAACTACTTGCGTTGTTCTTTTTGTGAGGAAACTAAAAGGGTTAAAGCTTGAAATGTAAACTGGAATTCAAGCTTCTAGAGGCTTCTTTAGAGATTTGCTAATTTCTAAGTAAAATCCTCCCTTTTCATCTTTGTTGTTTCTTCTATTATATCTGATTGTGAGAATCACAATCTGTAATTTGTTACAATATACATGCAAAAAGATAGATACTATATATGTATTTCCTTTATGATGTCATATCTGTCTTTAAAGCTACCTACTATTACAAGTGAAAGAAACAAGTACTATATGTATGTTTCTGTTATTATTTGCTTAGCTGTATTCTAAGTAGTAAAATCTTGTAAATATGATGGTCTTCTTTTGTTCCTTTGGCTTCGTGACATAACACCAAATCGTTAAACTATAATGACCAAAATCTTATCATGTCATAGTTAGTCTTTAACGATGCTGGCTAGGTTTTTCCGCTAGAGGCCTTTTTTTTTTTTTTGATAAATAAGGTGTTTGTTTCAAACATGAATAGGTTTCAGCTGTCACCAACATCACCTCACTATGCTACAAGTTATCGCTCTAACACCATTTGGCATTAAAATAGGAGGAGTTCCATGATTAACCCAATGGCATTGTAATCACCAAATAACCTACCTAGTAAGCGGCCAAAAAATAAATAAATAAACAACTTACCTAGTTATTACAGAGACTCAATCCAGTTATTGCTCAAATTTGAAGAACCTTATCGTTTATCTCCTTCAATAATAACTGTAATAAGAAATAAAATCATAATAAGAAATACAAATTAATTAACAATAATAAACAATTAAAATCATTATGAAATTTGAAATTGTGACTGGAATCTACGAATCGCACTTTCCTATTGTCGGGGCTCACAACCAAGTCGAAACAACAATCATAGCTCACGATTGCGAAAGGTGGCGTATAATTTCTTCAATATATATATGTGTGTGTGGTTATTAAAATCTGGAGTCAAGTCATATAATTTTACAAGTTTATGTTTTTGGGATCTTTTTTAGTATTAAAAACATTTATAAAATCGTTTTGACACAAACTTAGTTAGAATCATGATTTAACTACATGATTTCACAAGTTTGCAATTTTATTTATTACATATAATTCTACATGATTTTATGTGATCCTACTCAATTTGTATACATAAATAATATCAAAAGTATTAACTGTATTTTTCATCAAATATTGAATGAAAGAACAATATACATCTTTAGCTTAGACAGATTACACAACTAACTTGAATGTTGTAGATCTCTCTACCAATGATTAATGAATTGTTGGGGAATAAAATGTGTTTTATTCCTCAAATAAGGCTAGTTAGGGATAAGGAAAAAGATAAAAGTGATAGATTTAAAGAATCAATGGAGCAGGATTTAAGAAGCTTTGATATTCATAATATTGATACTGTTGAAACTAAAGTATGAATGAGTACTTTAAAAGATTTAGAACTAGAAGATTCCGGTATTGGTAGTTCCAACAACAATGGCATTTACAATAATAAATATGGTTAAGAAAAAGGTATTTTGGCCATCATAGGGCAGCTGATAATTATTAATCCATTTTTTTTATTTGATAATAGTTTTTTTATGTTGTGATTTAATTATCAAACTTACTATTAGGGATGCAACTGGGGCGGGTTTGGGACAGGTCATATAAAACCCAAACTTGACTCGATTCCCTATAGGGTTACCCAAACCCGACCCATGATCCTATAGGGTTTTATGTGCAATTTCCAAACCCGCCCCTATAGGGTCATCGTCCTGACCCGCCCCGCTCCGTTGACTCGATTTTATTTTTATACTTTTTATTTTTTTCCTTTTTCATTCTTTATCATTTGTCTACTCGTCTTCGTGATATATCATTTATTTTACTTATTTGTTTTAATTCTTTCCATTTGATGGTGAAGCTATACATAAAAAAAAAAAAAAAATGTCAATAAGCTGGACAATTGATTTTTGATATATGATAATCAATTTGTACCATAACAAAGTAGAATTTACTTTACTTGAGGATTGACATAGATACATAAATAAGAATATTATCTCTTATTAATTATAAAAAAGCATGATATTCTCAATGGGATAAAAATAAATAAATTATATAATCATAGAGCTATAAAAATAATAAAAATTGGATATATCAAAGTTTTGATGTTATAAAAAAATTATTAATCTTAACGGGTCATATCGACCCTATAGGATCATAACTACCACCCAAACCCGACTTATGACCCTATAGGGTCACAAAATTTTTTCCAAACCTGTCCCATAATCCTATAAGGTTTTTAGCAGGTTGGGCAGATTAGATACCCTATAACGACCTGCCGGTTACATTCCTACCTACTATTGACATCTTACTTTTACACATCGGATATGTTTAATTATCTATATTATAACCTAAAAATAGAAAACGCATCGGAGTTGCAGATAGCCATAGTAAATGGGCAACGGCACGCATGGGCCACAGGTCGGCTTGACATGGTACGTGAAGGAAAAAGATAAAAGCGCGAGTATGCACTAGCCAGGCAGTAGTATACGAGGCATGAAAAATAAGTGGGCCTACACGATACGGCATGCGAATTAGCACGTCGGTTTTTTTTAACAATAATAAAAAACATAGTTTGTTTTAATTCACTGTAAATTATATTTAAATAAATAATTTTATTATTTTATTATTTTAATTAAATCCATTTGTATTATTAAATAATATAGTATTTTTTTTACATGATCTCAATTATATTATTATTAACATATAAGCTTGAAATTTTTTTAGCAAATAAAAAATGAAATTATCAAATAAATTATAATAGTAATTAAATTATACTAAATGTTAAACTTGCTTAATTAATTTATTTAGCATAATTGTAATAATAAATTAAATTAATAAATGCATTAAGATCAATGGAAAATTATATTTTATTAATAATATTTTTTATTTTTAAAAAATTAGAAGACAATTGAAAAAAAAAAATGGGTCATCAACTATACACCCTCCACCTCGTATTATACCATATCATCCTAGAATCATATAGTCTCACCCCATGTTTCATCTATGTCTACGACGGCAACTCTAGTGGTGACAATGACCTCCCAGTTCTTGAATCACTGTCCTCGAGCCATCAAAAGTGTGAGTCCATCTACTTCCTATCATTAGCATCAGACCAATCTTTTTAAACAAACTCATGCTTCAATGGTGTCCTCCTTTAGCCTATGGTAATGCAATTTGAGAAATCGTTCGCTTAAACTAAAAGCTGATTCTGGTGAAGTCGTTAAAGCTGGAGGAGCCAAAACATCTCGTGCTACTACAAAAAAGCACTGGCATCATGTGTGTGCTCTTCGTCCATCAGTCGAGGACATTGAATCATCATCCTCATTATCCCCTCCCTCTTCCCCAATTTCCAACCCCCCCCCTCCCCTCTGGTTCTCCTCCTCCATTGGTTGCGCCTTGTACACTAGCATGTTACTAAAAATTTCTTGGGAAGCTGCATGACTACTTCCAACATATTGCATAATTTGTTTACTTCTCTTGGAAAAACCCCAAGATGGTGACTGTTAGTTCATTGTGGTTGGACTGGCTGTAGATTCATCTAATCACGACCAATATAGGTCTTTATGTAATTTTGTTGCCTTAGTATGAAGATTTGTGGGTTGTGATTTAGGATTAGCTGCTCCAATATTCTTGTATAATGCCTTGATAAGTGTCTTAATCAAACGAAACATATACCGTTGATCTAATATTATTGCAACATGGAAGAGTAGAGGAAGAAGGACAAAATGATCTCGAAACTTACTTGCCATTACAAACATAGTGGCGACCGGATCAGGATCACGACAGTAGTTATCTAATACGTCCAATATGTCAACTAAGTGAGGAAGTATGCAATTGCTAGTGGGGTAATAACAACATGGCAAATGCTACATTAGGCCAAGAAATGCTTTTAGGACCTCCTTAAGTGCATGTTTATTTTCCAATCTCGTTCCTCCATCAGACCAATGTTAAGATTGGAGAGATTGAGTGAAGTATTATACAAATGAGTTAGAAGCCTTATACACTTTAATGCATTTTGAATGTAGAATTCCACTTGGTCTTGCAATGAAGTATAGGTAGCTTTTCCTCTAAACAAGATGTCTTGACAAACTCCATATACATCTATTTATACCTCTTTGAAACACAAAATAGTAGATTGTATACCTTATCTTTTCTATGTGTATGTCAATGCCATAAGCTTCAAGGCTTACTTGCACTACCATCAGACGTAGAAGAACTTCCCATCACATACTAAGTTTAACATTTTCTTTAGATATCGAATGGAAGCAGTGTTATTTAACCTATTGTCGAATGATATACTGAATATGGTATGTATACCATACGTTCAGAGGGTTTCTAGGATGTTATTTGATATAACATGGATGGTATGTTTCTCCTATAACAGTTGAAAAGTGATCATTTGCTTCTGGATTAACCATTAATCATCTATCCAGTAAGCAATTACATATATATAGCTGTCATCAATATCATTAAATGGGGATTTCCATATGTCTAAGGTAAGGGAGATGTTACACATGCAAAACAGAGTGCATTATTTAAACAGAAAATGACCATACCTACAAAGAAAGTTTGACAACACTTCCTTAAGGGCTTCACACTTTCTTTTAAAAGGGTCCATTGCATCATTTTCAACGTTTGCTGCCCTACATGTTCATATTAGGGTTGCATAACCTAAATTTCGAACTTGGAATGACCAGCCACACGAAATAATATATTTGTAATTGCCATCATTTTCCTAGCTTGTCTCATGCGTCTTTCTAGTCGGATTGCCAGTTGGCAGGATCAACTTTCACGTGTGATTCGATGTGTCGATTCAAGTGTCCCATGCCATTACGGTATCTACACAACAAATTTATTGCCACAAATACAACAAATGGAAAATTTAATAGATTCTACACTTGAAGAGGATTCGATGGCTTTTGTGAAGTAGTTCCAAACGGTTATTTTTTCTTTCAAGGCTATCTTGAAGAACCACTGGCCATGGCAGAGTCAGTGTTACTCTATGATTAGAATGATGGGTCTGTCGAGCTGAAAGATGTCACCTACAAATGGAAAATAATTACAATTAATTGGATAGTGGTGATAAAAAAAGAAAACGAACACAACATAATTTTACCCCTTCATCATTCCCACTTGACATGAAAAGCGATCATGTATCTGTTGGTAGAGAGTTAAAATACCTTACTACACCTACTTTTTACCTAGTGATATATTTAGGCATCAGTGGCAAGGACATAGGCATCGAATATCTAAGATCCCTTATCTAATTCATCAAGATAGTGAACCCTTGGGTAGTGTTTGGATATTAGTTATTAAAAACCCATGATAAATCTATTTTACTCTATTCCATTAATAGGAATCTAGGCTTTATCTAATACATTTCTAAGTAAATTCCTATGAATCTTATGCTTTTATTACTTAAATATTGTTTTTGTCAAATCCTAGAATCAAAAGAAGAAGAAACAAAGTGGTTTGAATCATATTTGGAGCAAAACAACAACAATTATACAAAGTAGAACTTGGTCAAGCCCTGCAAAGAAATCATCAAGGGCAAAACAACATAGCAAAAATGAGGCAAAATGATTCGTCGTGCCCTGGATCGAGTACTCAACAAGACCCTTGACTTTTGTATTGAGGTGATCGAACCTTCGACTTCATGATACAACTTATACTGCACCACAATGCCAAGCCCTAAATTCAACCCACCATCAAATCTAGACAAAATCACAACTTTGTTTAAAAAAAAAAAAAAAACACAGCTTAGGTCAAGGCCAACATTTGAGCCATCAACGAACTTGATGAATCCCGTGGTTAAACCTGAACAAGAATTCGTTGCAAAGAAAGCCACAGCTTTGATCAAGCCCTAACATTCGAGCAACTTTTGAGCACTCAATGTACACCACGAAAAGTGACCTCATGAGTTGGCATCCAAGACGCGCGCGTGGAGATGAAAATGAATTCAGTTATAAAGAATCTACTATGCTAACGAATAAAATCGTCATGATTCCTATGCCTGATCTTATAAATAAATGTGCACAAGCATGCGATAAGGATATATAGTATCATATGTAAAATATTTCTAATGTACAATAGAGAGAGAATTCTTGAGCAAAAGAACTGTTCCTTCTTGCTGAGAAATCTCAAAGTATTTTGGGTAAATTCATTATAAACCCAACATTTGTTTCTGTAATAGTTTGTGCTTAATTTGTAATTTCATCTTTAATTCCATATTATTTCTTCAGAATTTGTGCTTACTGTTTGAATCTATGGAGAAATAAACATTTAACTTAGGTTTTGCGAGTCCAAGTCCTGATTCATGTGATTTCAAAGTGTTTTAACGATTATCACTGAGTATTTGTAATTAGTAGCTAAAACTTAATTTAGTTGTTTTAAATGTGTGGTGCACCTTTCAGATTCATATTAGATTTTAATTGAATATACTGAGAGATTATTCTTTTGTATAGATTCAAGCTACTAATGGAGTTGCTCATAATCACCTTAGAGAGGGATGTTGAAACTTTCTATTGATTGTTTTTAAAATTCATTGGGTAAGTTTTAAAACAAAGGATTATTAAACTTTATGCGGATCTAAATTGCTGATAACTTGTGAAGATATTTCGGTGGTCTAGTCTAGATATAAAGCTATTGACTTTAAGAGAGGCTTTAACTTACACTAGTGAATTCGATAGTGCAAATATTCTAGTGTACAACTCTATGAGTTTATTAAGAAAACACATAATAAGGACTTGGTGAAGCAATCCCTAAGGCTTTTTCTTACATTAACAAGCTTATCTTATAATTTGCCCTAAAAAACATGTATATATTCATTAACCTTAGTATAACGTCTATTTTTATTATGTTCTTGTGAATTTTCTTTAGTTAGATAATAGATGAAAAGCGAATATGGTAAATGCCAAGAATCCCTTGAAGTACGACCTAATATTTTCTATGTTACTTCGGTAGGTACATTTGCTTAATGATGGTAGTTGCAACCAAAGTTGAACAAAACTAATTAGCTTATCATATAAATTTTTGGAAACTTCAACTTTGTGTTCTTAAATGTTTTTAACCTGACCAACGAACCAACTAACCCACTAGTCATCAAACTTGCTGAAGTTAGGAATATTACTTGGTGTGTTACTATTTCCAGCCATTTTGATTTTTGGGGATAACATAGGGAGAAGAATTAGTGAAGGAGCATAGTTGGATACAATTGTGAGCTAAAAAACTTCAACTTAGGTGAACTTTATGTTGATGTCTATTCCTCTATATATAGCCAAAGAAGCAACATACCACATTTGGTGAAGAAGTGACCACTTTGAGACTCAAAACATGCACACATTGTATCCCAACATGGCCACTTCTTCACCCAACATGGCTACTTTTATATGTTAAAAAAAAAAGAAAAAGAAAACCCAAACATGCTTGCATTTGGAACAACATGAGCACTTTTATTTCCCATGCACCCAACGAAATATTTTAGGTGGGAAACCAAACATAGGTACTTTGTTGCCTAGGCACTTCTGAGCTCTACATGGGCACTTTTGTCTTCTACCCAATTTATTTGTAAGCGGGAAATCTAACATGCTCATTTTGTACTTTCAAGTGGGCGCATTAGATTTTTTGTTTTTTCAGATTGTGGTACAAGCATACCCACTTTAAGATTCGACATGGGCACGTTAGTGCCCCTACATTCAATTTTTTTTTTTCATGTTAGGCATCAATGTGTCCGTTTTCACAGACAATGTGAGCACGTTGGAGTCTAATGTTCAATTTTTTTTTTTAACGTTAGGCACCAAGTGTGCATGTTGTTGAGCAAAGTGAGCACGTTGGTACCCAATGTTCATTTGTTTTTTCATAGTAAGGCATCAATGAGTAAATTTTTGAGAATAATGTGCCCAAGTGGATGTCGAACGGTTAAAAAAAATTGAACGTTAGGCACCAACATGTACACATTGTCCCCTGATGTGTACACATTGGCCCAATGTTTAGAATGCTGCCTATGTTTATTTAAACAATTTCGACATGGGCATTTTACCAATTCATTCTCAACACATTCTCCCTTCTTCTCTCCTCAAAAAACACTTCTTCTTTCATCTTTATGCTAGAAATAACTATAGAAAACTATGGAAGGTCATGGTAAATCATCTCATCAGCGTAAACATGACAAGAAATAACCTAAATGCGGCCCTCGTCTCCTATCTATTTGGCCTCAGCTTTCCTAAAGTTTACATGAGAGAACAGTTCGAAAGAATGTTCTACTCTTGATCCGATTTATTGGGGAAGGATTATGATTGACAATCATTAAATGAAGTCTATGACTTTAACAATGCTCTTGTTGCTACTAGGTTACTACTACTATTTCAATTTCCAAACTTGATTTATCCCGACTATGTTTAAATGTTATATTCCAACACAACTACAAAAGAAGTCGTGGAGGATAAATCTGTCACTCCTTAGATTGAAACCGAGCGATCTAGTCCATCAAAAGTGATGACTTATCTTTCCAACATTGTGTTCCACATCATTCGGAAGCCATCAATCGTCTATTGCACTTAAACAATGGGGGTGAAAAGGAAGATAGCAATTGGGATCTAGAAAGCGCATTCCCTTGGATTTATAGTGCTCCTGTTTTTTAAGGTGAGTCTGTCGCTAACCATATTAAGCATACAAATAAAAAACCTCACTTCGATATGTCAGTTGATATATCACATGCTATGCTATAACATTTGTGCAAAAAGGAACACAAACAACTTGACTATTGATGGCGTGTTCATGATAGACGCAATATTGTCGTATTGGTCGTTCAACGTTTGTTACATGGTTGTGCAAACTTTTCCAACGGGTGCTCGGAGAAAGGATTCTCACTTGGCGTATGGAAGGTTGATCACAACCCTTCTTACTAAGCATGGATTTGAACTCATGGGTTATGCAGAAACAAAAGCAAAATGCAGATTCCAAAAAGCCGACAACCAATCAAAAATGCATTTCATGTATGATCCCTAAAGCAAATAATACTATAGGGCTAGGGGTTGTGGTCGAGGTCAAAGGCAACCACAACAAGATCAGGGAGATGATGCTTGGGTGGATCTAAATTTCAACATCAAATGATTAGCCCTACCTTGGCATGATGAACCAGTGATGGAAGAAGGATAGGGCCAGGCATACCATCAATAACAAGAGCTCGATCATGGTGGGTTTGGTACGAGTTCAATAATGAAATGTTTGGAGAAAATTCAAAAGAGTCAAGAAGAGCAGAGCGGACTTATTAGGCAACATAATCAAATGCTCAAAAATCATAAGCGAATAATCAAAGGTCAACCAACAACACTCCAAAGTCATTACCAAATGCTCCAAAGTATCAATTCCATGTATGATTGAATCATTAAATTCCACAAATACTTCTTCCAATGGGAGGGCTACCAACTGAAGATTCATCGACCACCACTACCACCATGTCATCCCCCTAGCATTGTAGATAGTTAAGGTGGTCAGCAAGGCAGCAAAATCCTCATTCTTCATTTTTTTTTAAATGCAGTAGTTGTGTTTTTTTTTTTCAAATATTATGTAATTGCATATTATCAATGAAATGGATGATATTATTCTTTATTCATCATTTAGATTACACTATATAAAATGTAAAAATTATTTTATTATGTTTACATCATAAAACTTTTACAACTTATTTGAGTAATTTTTATATTCAAAATTCCGAAAACTAATAAACCATAAAAAAATGCAATTTTAAGAAAAAAATAAACTAGAAATCATACAAACTGTGCAATATCGAACCTGATTAAAGGTACGCAAACCGGCATGTGAACTAGCACACAGAGGCAGGCGACACGGTACGACACGTGAAAATAAAAAGCATGTGAAGCATGACACATAAGACACGTGGGCACAAATGGGCCAAACATACGACAGCACACGGCATGCTAAGCATGCAAAATTTAACACGCGAATGATATGGTAAGGCCCATTTTCCATGCCAAGTTGCAAGTGAAATATAAATATAATATCTCATTTGAATTATTAAATGGATTTATTTGGATTCTATGCACTCGCATAGATGCAATGGCCAACCCTTGAAATAAGGTTAACTCAATTTTGCAATAAAAAAAGTGAAATGTGACCACTCTCTCACGAAAATAGGCGAGATTATGTTGAGTATGTTTATTTCTATAGCTGTATATGTAATAATATAGATTATTGTATATATAATTTTTTTTAACACTGCATGGACATTAAAAGCCACATCCTCTTTAATATTTTAGATTTTTATGACATATTGTTTACATTTGCAATAAACTTAATTTACACATATTATAAAAGTTGGGATTTCCATATTCCAACTAGCTAATATAGGTAATATCACAAGTTTGATAATATTGATTACATATTATTTTGTGACAGTAGTGCTAGTAGATAATATATAGTTGTGGTTTAAGCAGTGAAAGATGATGGTGGGTATCTTGATCATTCATCTAGATCAAATACTTTGAGTCAAAATTCAACAAATTTGAATTCAATTTGATTGAATTTATTTTATATTAAGGGTCTATTTGGATTGTCTAATTTTTAACTGTATCTTTTCTAATACTGATTTGCATTTAATTTTCATCTTTATTTTATCTCTACCTAATCTGTTTATGAGTAAAATATTATTTTTCATCTGCATATGTTTCTTAAATATTTGTTTGAAAATGACAGAATAAGATGCCGAAATAATCAGAATAAGATGAAACAATAGACCCTAAAAGAATATTTCCTTTTAAGTTAAATTAACATTAATGTACGAACTCGATTATATCATACTCAAGCTTGCAAAACCATCTATACTCAAAGCTCATCAAGCCAAAGTCGTATGCAACTTGATAAATTACTTGAAAACCTTATGGTTGAGCTTCACTCAGCTTGGTTACAGTCAAATTATTTTTGAGTGAAAATCAAGTCAAAATTGAGTAGCCTTCGGATATATGATGCTTATTTGCATCATTAATTGAACTTGCTTCCATGATTTGAGGAATTAAAAGAATGCAATAACAATCCTATTAATGGATGCCCCTAAAGGTTTGAATTATTCAAGAATTAAAATTTTTTCATTTTTTTCATTATTGATTAGATAGGTAGTTAAAAACTAATTGCTTTCAAACGGCTACGGCGATGTATTGAAAGCATGCATATCGCATGCTCATCAACTCGAGGATGACTGCCAAGAAAATGATCTAGCCACCTAGGTTTTGCACGCTTTCGTTACCCCTTGAAATCCGTAGACATCACCTGTCAACTCAAGATCTAGGTTTTTCGGAGATTTTCAAGTAAAGCTCCTTCTAGATATTTGGCAAAAAAATACCATTTTTCTTTACGCAAACGATAGATTGTTGCCACCATGGCATGCCATAGTTGACTTTAACGTTGCTAGCTAGATTCTTTAGTCGGAGGCCTCTTTAACAACCTAAGTGCGTCATTGAAAATTTAGACTTAACGACGTTTGTTTCGAACATATACATTGATTGTCACTTATCACCTATGCCACCTCACTATGCTACATGCCATCGATTTAACACCATTTGGCATTTAAGTGAAAGTTCCTTAATGATATTTGGTCGAATTTGAAAAACCTTATTATTTACATCCCTAAATATTAATTGGTAAAGAAAAAGGAACTATAATATAAATTAATTAATGATTATATATAATTTAATCATTATCAAGGTTGACATTGTGACTGGCCACTGTAATACCTCGAAACCAAGTCAAAGCCACCATGGTTACTCTTGATAGGGAAGCGAAAGGGCGCATACAATCTCTTTCAGCTATATGTGGCTTGGTGGGGGTGATTACGATCGCGGCTAATTTATAGCAATTGTGGTTTAAGCATTTAACAATAATGGTAATTTATACAGAACATGAGGATTTATTTGACTAATCAAGGAGGAAGTACAAGGTATCAGGATCACACATATATTTGGGGTTGGAGATCTAGTTTTTCTTTTTTTTTTTTTTTATATACTAAGGGTTGGAGATCTAGTTTTTTTTTTTTTTTTTTTTTTTTTTTTATACTTATAATAGATTAGTACTATATTCACATGACAAGCTATGTACTTAAATTGTAATTAAATTTTGATATTGTAAGGTATTTTAGGTGGTATTTGGTTTGTGCAAATTTGTAACATTAAATTGGATAAAAATCCTAATCCCTTATTTGGTTGTTGTATTTAACAGTACACGGTAAGCTTTCGTAGCACCTGACAAATTTAAAGAAAAATTAGTACTACACGAAGGATAAGACAAATCTTTTTTTCACTATACAACTTAAACCTTTTATGACATTCGTATACTATACTTATGCATACTGAATAATAAATAGCACAAACATCCTTATTTAGTACTATACCTACCAAATGTGGTACTAGCAAATTGCACTATCTATTATTCCTTATGTTATGTTGTTCAATTTCTTTTATTCCGCCTATTTCTTATAATCAAACACTACTTTGTACAAGGACTCTACCAACCATCCAATTCCGACATAAAGTTATAAAGGAGTTAAGTAGCCTCATTTTAAAGTTTTGAAATTTCAACTGAATTTGCTAATGCTAACTCGATATGATACATTGTATGTAACAAATTTGAAGATTTAGATGCAATTATGCATTAACGTTATTAAAAAAAATTCTAACTAAATAGATATAATTTATAATAAAATACAAATTGATAAAAGCAATAATATCGAGCATTAAAGTGAACGCAAAATTTACAAGAGGCAACTACTACTGGGAATTATTGTCGGCTTATCACTCACAAGTCACAACAAGGAGCTAATCTGGCTCCACCACCATGGCTCACGCTTTAGAAAGGCTACATACAAATTGAAAAGCAATAAAAAAAAAAAAAAAAAAGAAGCCCTGAGCTGTCCACAACTAGAAAGGTGGGAATGAAAGTTGCAAATCCTAAATGGTGGTGGTCGAGCAGCCAGAGGAAATGAACATAACAGAAGATTGAGATGCATGAGCCTATAAAGGAGGGAGCATAATGGAAATTTAGTTTGCTTTATAAAGGGTATATAATTTAGTTTCAACTTCATCTACAAAGATTTTATCCTACTTCCGGTAGCAGTACAACGAGTGCATCGTACTGTCATATTATTCTAACCACCACAACAATTAAATTTCTCAAAAACAAATATGTTAAACTCGCAAGTCGCCATCGCACATGGATAGACATGTATAGAAACAGAATAGGATGAAATCAATAGAATTGTAAACCCATTGAATTATATATCAATAATGACATTTCACTTTAATCTATACCTTATTGATTTTACACATGTTTTTACCAGGACAAACATCATAAATTACAAATTTATAAAGTATCAAAATAACTTGCAACTTTAACAGCCATGCTAAAAACAACCGCATGCATAATAGTGATAAGATCATGATTGATAAAAATCTAAAAGGATTGCAGAATTTAATTGTTATCTTTTCAATAAAAAAAAAAAATGAAAGAAAAGCATTATTTAAAAAATAAATAAAAGATATTTTATCCAGTTCCATCTTTTCTTTTGTTTGATTCCAAAAAAACAGTTCTAATTTAATGATTCTGTATTTTAGGCTAAGCTTCAAAACAAATAATAGAATGTCATCCAAAGACCTCCCAGCAATAGGACTAATAATTCACATTGCAGATGATCCATCCTGAAAACATAAACATGGTGTTTTATTGGACTAAGCAAAGTATGGCATATGAAACAACCTCTTTAAGACCAACAGTAAAATAGTCCATAAAGAAACAAGCATTACAATATGAACATCTGCATTGACTTCCTATTTCCAGGCCATGTTGACCAGGCCTTGAGACATGTTGTTATTATTGCAGGCCCCGGTGCTATTATGACTAAGAGGGCCTACAGGCACCCCCGATGACTCACTATGTGTGCCGCGTGATATTGGGCTTCCACCTGCTGATGCTCCCGTGGTGAATTTTGATGGAGCATTTAGAGGTTCAGCATTAACACCTTGTATTTTCTCCTTCTGACTATCCACAGTGAAAGTACAAACAATAACCTGCATGATCAACAGATACCAAAGAGCAAAGAATGAGTTTAATTGAAACACCTGTCTGAATGCCTCATCCAAATGCAAAATTTTGAAGAAATGCTCATAGGAACGTTGCTTTTATCAGTCTTAACAAAGGTGAAGCACTGAATAAACTAGGTTCTAAAAGACCCAAGAAGACATCATAATTTACTTCATTTCTTGCTTGACAAGGCTCTAATTGTCAAAAACACATCGGAATATACGAAAAGAAGCAAACCTGAACTGGGGATGCTGCCATTAGAAGCCCCGCTACACCTCCACCCAAAACATGGCCATCGGGACCAGCCAGTGACACACTTAAACCTCCAGTTCTGCTACGTTGACCCCCACTTTCTGAGAAGAGAAAAGATCCAGACAGCGACAGGATTTCAAATCGTCCCTACATAAAAATCAGGCAGCAGATAGCATGGCATTACATTTATGAAGACTATATCTGTTGACAATTGATGGGAATGATACAAGAAAAATTAAACAAGAATAAGATGTTCACATTTACACATCTATACTCACATAAACAAACATAATAGCAACCATATGGAAGATAAACATGTTCACTAGGGATATTTGCAATATCTGCTTAGTCTAAGGCATTTTCAGAACTTCCTCTCTGACTTATTTCATGAGCTCTGTGTAATGCCTACCTATATTGCTGAGTTTAATAAACAGAATAGCTGCCAAGAAAAGGTCATCCCATCTATCAGCAAAATTATCTCTGTCAGGAGCACTTCCTATAGACAAAATGAGAATCTGAGGCCATGTGACAGCCCAAAGAACATCAAGGAGAGAAGGAAAATTTCCAAACATAGTTCACATTATAGGTACTAGGTACAAATGAGCCAAACCTACTTGCAGGCTATTAAAGTTTGGCTTGGTATATACTCAAGTTCAGTTTGACAACAATTGATTAAGTCAAGTTTGAGCTATTAGTAAAGTTTCTCAAGTGAAGCTTGAGCTTCATAATATTTGGCTCAACTAGCTCATGAGCCTAATCGGCTCAAGCTAAGCATTAATATTAGTCAAATTCAAGTTGAATTCGAATATCAATATTTTTTTAATTAAAAAAATATATATTTTTTCTCAGAAAGATAGAGTCTAATTGTGTTAAATTCAAACTTGTTGAGGGCTTCTTTGAGTCAAACTCAAGCTCAAAATTCTGAACTCAATTAGGTTCAAGTACTCTCTTGACTAAACTCATGTATAGCCCCAAGTAACATACAAGCCCATTCTTTTGGATGTGAGGCTTAATCTTGCTTCCAAGAACAAAACAAAAAATGTATCCAAACTCTTTGATAAGAAAAGACATACATGCATTAAGAGTTCTTGGGTTAAGCATAGTCAGCACAGGAGTCCCATCACAAAACCAAACTTCGAAGAGCAATGTAACAACTAACAATCGCAAGTGAATCAAGTGGAATCACAGTTGTCAATTGTAGAATTTTTGCATTTTCAAACCAGGTTCTGTCACTTGTAATTTGAAGCCATCAACAAGGAACCATTGGAGAGATATTTTTGTACATATACGACCATAATGGATTGTAAGATAGCTTTTTTTTGCTTATTATCTATCACAAGATAAGCATTTTACTCTCAAAAGCATACTGCAAGACAGAAACCTGAGAGTTACACGCATGCGCATGATTTTTCCATGCACAGCTTTACAGGAAGTGCTCATCTCAGATAAATTTATGAAGAATAAACCCTTCCAAAATGATCTTGGGGAAAAAAACTAAAAAGCCAAGACCTAGTTGCAGTACATAATATTGCCACATGCCTTGCTATAGCCAAAAGAAGAAGGTTCCATTTTCAGCTATAATATGCCCTTCTCAAGGAGCATGAGTGCATTTCACAAACAAGTGTGCAACACCTTACATTGAACAAACCAAGTATGAGAGGATATATTAGAACATGTCACAAGCATTTTCTATCAGTTTTCAGGATCTGTGTACTTTTCTCTTCCCCTAAACAAATGAGTCATCAACACATGCATTATGAGAAACAGCAGTAATACATGGTTACCTAACATAAATCAGAATAGACAACAAGAACAAACCTCATATGTTACAGTTCCACCAGATATTGATGCTTGATTTAGTGTAACATTAGATATTGCACCATTCCCAGATAATATGCAGATAGACCGTGGTCCACTTTGAGATAGAGCCATAATTTTTGCTGAGACATCCTATAAATGGTTGACATAATTAATAACTTAGTGAAACTTTCTTTCATGGACAGAGAAAGAAAAGAGGAAACAAAAAAAAAAAAAAATGCTGTTAGTGTAAAACTTCTCTTATATTACCAAAGACAAAACCACATACAACCAAGGCATTGACAAACATATACGTGCATAATACCATATATCTTTATCAAACTTTGGACTGAATCACAGCCACAACACAAATGGATTCAGTCCTCTTTCCTGTCTAGATTCCTGAAGAAGACTGCCCATGAGACCATCCATAGACAATCTCTCCCAGTCCAAAGTATAAACTCCTAAAGCTTCCTTGTCTGCAAGTTTGTCATTATGCTTTTACAAGGAAATAAAAACAGAAAAATACCACACTCCATTTAAAATGGAAGGAAGCATTATGGCAAACAAATGTTGATAAAAAGAAACATGTACAGAATGCTCAGTAACACAATGCAAGAAAGACTAAAAAAGCTGAACAGCAACAACATGGCTAAAGAAAATACATACCTACTTTGCTTAAATTTGACATGACCAAGAGGGTATTACTCAACTCTGACTAAGACAAAGACTTACTGCAGGTTTAATTCATTTCATAAGAGGGGAGGAAGTGAGGGATACAACTTATATATATATATATATATATATATTTATATTATAAGGAAAAGGCAATACTTGGCTCTGGTTCAGAGGAAGGATTGACAATAGAAATGATTGCATTATCAATTTTAAGTGTCATGCCACCTTCTAGAACCTTTATTTGAGTCAAGTCTTTTCAGAATTATTCATGTAACCCTTTATACCTTTGAATCCATTTCAGAGATTGACAACATAAGCATTTTAAGAGAGCCAAATGCCTGAGCCACATTTGGATTAACATAAAGATACTGCACACAAATAGAAAATTTGAGAGCTTCTTATGGTCTCTTACTTCAATCATATAAAAGGCCAAACATCAATTTTATCCAGTACTTCTATTCTGTTCTAATTCTAACTAAGAGTTTCCATTTTTAGACCAATCCAACAATCAATAGTCAAGTCACTTCTGTTTTTGAAGATGAAAGGGTACTACCATGGTGTAACCAGCAATTTCCGAGTACATAAACCACCCTACAAGACCCTACACAGGTTCAATATAGTCAGCACCATATAGATAGCCCAAGAAGTATTATGGCCAGGTCAATTCTATTTTGCCTATCAATGCCATATCAAGCAACTTTGCATAAGCTTTTATTTGTCTGATCAAGAAAATCAATGATAATACTTATCTATTGGATTTACCAGGAGATTATAGAGTTATATTTGTAACATCCAATGTGTCAGACTTGTCAACATATGTGTCGGATCATGTTGAAGACTCTTCAACCTTATAAAATTTGATGGCAAATCTTCATCAACCCCAAAGAGATTATGACAAGCAAGATGGCATTCAGATTGTTAACTCAATCTTGGAGTGCTTCCCCCTACGTTGGGCTCTCATATTTTGCTTTGACTTTACTGTCCAACTATTGTTTAGTCTCCTCTTATTTGACTAGTTATCATTTTATTATTCTCTGTGGTCAAAACCTTCAGTGTGCTTCTATTTGTTTGATCAGCTACTGTGCTGACATATCAAAGTGTGCTCGGTTTCTCAATTTGAGTATATGAAGATATGGTCAACTATCAAGGGATTCATGTATAAAAAGTTTAATACAAAATCAGTGATTCAAATATGGATTATATTTACTATAATGTGACTGCAAACCTAATGATTGAATTAGAGTCCAGACACAATCCAAAGCAAAATGCTCCTGAACAGTGTTAACAATTCCTTAAACACACCGCTACAGAAATAAGAAACTGACTATACTCTCTCACTACCACTCATCTCTATTTATACTTCTACTCTTCTATTTACAGGCCGCATGACAACACCTCATTGAACTCCTTAATTAACACTAATACTATCACAAATACCAACTATATGTATACTACATTTGACTACATCTAATATCTAATAGATTTACTAAGCTTGTTAGGAAGGATATGGATAGTGAGATAACAAATTAAAAAAATTCAAAAATGGATAAAATTGAAATGTTAGAAGCGTAGACTAGAATTCTATATCAGGGCTACAATAAACACATTTTTAGAGAGCAACTTTATCATAGGAAAACATTTTCATAATTGTTTTATTTGTGCGATTGACTCTATCCATATGTAGGATGGAAATATTTATAATTTCAATTATTCCTTGAACACTTAATGGTTAAATATGTTTCAAAGGATTGAAAATCCAACAGTAAGGAGCAACAGCACAAGACCTTTTCTTTAACAATTACAATATCACAAAAGTTGCTAACTTCTAACTCAAAATTTACTTGAAAATAAGAATTCATTTTACTGCAAAATAAAAGCTATCTATATATATATATATATATATATGTGAATGTATATAAGAGGGTGAAAAGGAAAAAATAAGACCAGCAGACCTACCTCTCCAGCTTTAACAGTAAGAACATGTGGGGTGAATCCAAACGCATTCAACCCTGTGCAGTAGGAAAAAAAAAAATGGATAAGGCGCACATACACACAAGGTGTACAAATAGGAATTATTCACAACATAATAGTCATTCTATAAGGAATCTTTTCCCTTGCTTTTGCATATAACAGTGTTTAATAAATCACCAACATTTAATGCTTTGGAAATGGAAATAATACTCCATTTTGAAAGTCAAACCAAATGCAGAAGAAAACCAAACCACACAAAAAAATAAAAATGAAGGGAAAAGATACACACACACATGCATATTTTTGTATATGTGTGTGCCAAGAAAAGCAGGCTCCATATGTTTTTATTTGTGACTGATCCTATGTATCAACGACAAAGACTTGGAAATAAAAATTGTATATATAATGGGTAAATTACAACGGAAGGTCATAACATTTTGGGATAAGTTCATTTTAATCCACAACATTTAGAAAAGTTCAAAAAAGGTCATAGAGTTTGAAAAAGTGTCTTATAAGATTTAATTAAATACTTCTTTATTAATACATATCAATAGAGTCTTAAAAGAAGGGTTTCTTAGGTTTTAATTAAATATTTCTACTATTGATACGTGTCCCACTTCTCTAAACACTGCTCACTAAATATTGTGACCTCTTTTGAACTTTTCAAAACGTTGTAAACTAAAATGAACTTACCCTAAAGTTGTGTCCTTTTGTATAATTTACCTTATAACTAATTAAGTGATCTACTAATGAATTGAAAAATCAGCCATGCAAAGAAGCCAAAGCCATGCACATGAAATGGAACCATCCTCCCGAATATAAAAAGCTGAAAAAGAAGCTCCAAGATATTATATTGCATTTGCTGTGCTCCGTACTATATTATATTATCCAAAAGTGGTTTCTCAGTGCTCTCCTTAATCCTATCAAGTTAAACAAACGATATCTATCTCTTCCAACATACTAAACTGAATTAAAAAACTGTCGCCAAAAACATATAAAGCAGAGCTACTCAAAAACATAACCTTGCATCAAACACATTACATTAAAGAGCACACAATGAAAGAGTCTTCATTACCATTTCCCACGTTTCCTAGAGCAGAAGGAGTACTAGGAACTTTAGGTTTGTTGCTAGAACCAGGAGGTCTGCCCCTCCCTCTTTTTCCTCCCACCGGGGTACCCGAATCCCTTCCGGTTGGTGACACCAATCCACTGGAGTGCACCATTGCGGGAGGGGACACCAATCCCCCGGATGGAGGGGATCCCATCCCAATTCCTACCCCACCGTCAGGAGTATATTTCCGGGGTCGGCCCCGCCTCCGCTTCACGGGATCACCACTCCCTACATTCTCCACATTCCCACCACCACCGCCATTTCCAGGTTGATAATTTGGTTGTGGGGTCAGGCAAAGGCCTGTAAAGAGCTGTACTATCTCCAGTATAAGCTAGTCTAGAATTAGGCAAACCACCACCAGTACTTAAATCTCCATGTTGTTGTGAACTAGGGTTTTGGCTGTTCATGAAACCCGAACCGTATGTTTCTGTGATACCGACATTATTTGGGGGTACAATGATCCGAATCCCCTGGAAACCTTAAAGTTTCGATCTTTAAACCCTAATTTGAAAATCCCTGCAAATTGAAGAAGATGAATTAGAGAAGCTTTTATATGAAATTAGTTAGAAGATGAATTAGAGCAGCTTTTATATGACCCAGTAAAATTCATGATGAGAGGATAGAGGATAAATTATCTAAGATGAGTTAATTGGAAGAATTTCTAGTTAAATTCTGAAATCCGGAGAAAATTAGGTAAACCCTAAACCCTAGATAACAAAAGAATTTGCAGATTCAATTATAATTAACAGATCAGTTCCATGACTTGATTGTGCTTCAGAAAAATCGTGAACAAAGTAAAAATATGAAAATTAAATTTAAAATATTTTTACAAAATTCAGTAACGAATTAGTTTGAGGAGACGAATTTTACTTTTTATTTTGTGGAATAAAGGAAGAAAAATCTGAAATTACAATTAATAATAAAAAAGGGGGTTTATGTTTTTTATTGTTTCTGAAGATTTAGAAAAGCCGGAATTTATAATATCCCCAAATAAACAGATGGGTATTTTCAATTTTCTTGACTCACCTGATCTGAGGTCCGGAGAAGAGTCAACAGTGTAAATTCCAAAATTAGGGTTTCAATTTCAAATTTGAAGGAAAAAATATAAAATAAAGAATTGAAGAAATAAAAGATTTTTCTTTTTTTGCCAAAAGAAGAGAATAAAAGATTTATATATATATATATATATATATATAATTCCAGAGCCTTAATTTTCAGTTTTTTCGGGATTATTCTTTTTGTTTTCAACCATTAATTGTTTTTCTTTTGCCGGCTAAATACATTGCTTTATCAACTAACAACCCAAGAATAAAAAAAGATAGATTTTTTTGCCAAAAAAAAAAAAGATCCTGTGCATGCTAATATTACCTATTACGGTAAATAAAAACTAAATAAAATGAAAGGAAAGAAAGAAAGAAGTTATTAGAAAAAAGGAAAAAAAATTAAATTTTCTAAAAAAATTAAAAATCCAAAATTTTGGAAATTATCCTAATTTTACCATATTTATAATGGTATTTTCAATTTCTCCATCCTTAAAAATTTTTTAAATAGAAATTGATTAACAAAAAGAAAGATAAAAATCATATTTTCAAAATATGATTATGTTTTGTAAGAAATTTTAAGTTTCATCATCACCATGTCAATGGTATTTTATAGTTGTGTACATGATAGCCTAGGACCTATACTCTTTATTTAAAATAGTAAATTTTTCTAAAAAATAGTCTATAGAAGATAAGCTTAAACAAAAATAATAAAAATAATAAATGGAGTACTACATTTCATTTCTTTTTTATTAATATTATAATATAATATTTAATAGGTTTGGTATATGGTATGTTGAAATTGTACTCTTTATATATTAGAATATATATTCTACAAGAGTAAATCCAAAAAATCTATACTAGTAAAAAGTGGGAAAAGAGTAGGAGTAACCATCACCCATGATCCCATAAGATAAGGAAAAAAAATAAGATAAGGTTAATATTTTTTGACATGACATTTTAGGATTCACTTAATAATAGTATATAGACAGATTATTAAATAATTTTTAATATGATTGGTATATGGTATGTTGGAATTGTACTCTTTATATATTACAATATAAGTTCTACCAAAGCAAATCCAAAAAATCAATACTAGTATTTTACCCTATAAACCTCAATGTCTATCTAAACCTTAATTGATTGAGGTTGATATAAGTGAGTATCTCTGGTATAAAGTTAGCCCCTCACCCTTCATTAAGATACAAATAAGGATAAAAAAAAAAAGAGAGAGGTGTTTTAAAGCACTATTTTTTAATTAAGTGAAATCGTGTCTACCATTTCTAGCATAGTTGATTATGAATATCTATTATAATGTATCATGTAATTTGAAAAAAAAAATTTCCAATTACATATCTATTCGTTTAAGCTTTTTATAGATACCTTTTTCAAAAATTGAAAAATGTTGCCATTTTGCATTTGAAATGGTCCTATCAACAGAATCATCCATTTGACTGTAAAAAATAAGTATATTAATTAGTATATTTACTTTTTTAAAGCATAAACAGGGTTAGGTGTGCAGCCTTTAAATAGTTGACCAAACTAATTTTATCAAAATTAATTATGGGACAAGGAATTTTTCCTTTTTTTCATTATTGTACATCTTCGTTTTAGTTTTTTCAAAGATTCTACCTCTTTAAATTGGTGAATGGTTTGTAACTGTTTAGATTCTAACTTTTTATTAAAATCTAACTAAATATTCTACAATTTTATAAATTACCAATAGTTATTGCTCTCTCTTAAACAATCATCAATTTTAATAATAATAATAATAATAATAATAATAATACCTTACCAAGCAAAAATATCTTTTCTATATTTTTCTTTCACCCTTTTTACAAACATTGCAATAATCTACAAGACCCCTTATATATATTTACAACTCTTTCAAAAAGATCCTCACATCATTTTTTTATTTTCCCAAAAGAATTTATTATGTAACAAACTTCTTTGTAAAATTTATTATCATGCCTAATTTCAAGAACTTTTTCTTTAAATACCTCTTCCTTATTACTTTTTCATATTGTTACAATACATTGCTTCCATTCATTCTAGAATTTTTGTTGGCTTTAATATTTTTAGAAAAATGTTATGTTTTATAGAACAAAATTTTCTTCTCACTCACTTCATTTCTCTCCTCTTTTTTGTTTGGTTCCCTCCTCTTCGTGCAGTTTTACGCCACACCACAAAGGTTAGGCATTTAAATTCATAAAAGTACTGTGAAAGCATATTGCTATAATTTGGAGGGGAAATTTTACTTTTGCTTTTTGCTCAATTTAACTATGTTATATACATATTTCGTATTTTTATCTGAATCTTCCTCTTTAAATTATATGTTTCGGACTAATTTAGTACTTTTCTCATGCGCATAAAAATTTCAAGAATCGCAGTAACATAATGGTAATTGTTAAGTTTTTACATGAAGCTAAATTTTTTTCCAAATATAATTTCTATGATAATGATACACAAAATGTTGCTTTTTAACCATTTATTTCTTGTATTTATTTGAATATTCCTTTTGCTTATAATTACCACAATTCTAAATTTTAATTAATTACTTTTTTTGCATATTTTTTATGCAATCACAAAATGAAGTTAATCACAATTGGATATTAGATTTTTTTTTTTTTATATGTTCTATGAAAATCCACTAAACAACAATCGAAATAGAGTCAATTCTAGACATCATCATAGGTCGGTTTCAAACCGATAACCGATCCAATCCTCTATTAGCAGTTTCTCAAATCGAGAACTAGCCCAAGAAGCTAGGCTTAGACCAGCCAAAGACGTACTAAATCTAATAGGTATGACCAATTTAACTCCCCCAACCAACCTGACCGAGCAGTGTGTGAACCATTGGTTTAAGAACTAGTTGAAATCGACAATTCAAATAATTCTCTAGCCACTAAGAAACTTCAAAAAAAAAAGTTAAAAGAAAAGATAATTGTAAATAAGAAACATATGTTTAAACCATTTTCATATGAATAGTGAAAATTTACATTCTATATATTAATATACATGAAAACATGTTATTGGATTTATATAGACTTCAAACCAAATTGCACTCTTATTTCTCATAACATGGTACTTGTTTTTTTTTTGTGGGACATGTTTGTATTTTTAATATTTGTAGTCTCACATTACTAATATTATAAATAAAAATGGATGTACTTGTGTATAAAATAAAAGTTCTTTCAACAAATTGACTAGCAGCAATTATTCTTAGGCCCAATTTTTATTTCATGTTAAAAATTTATTTTATCTTTTTATATAAATTAAATAAAATTATTTGAATTTTTCTTCAAATATGAGAGTCATAGTTCCTTAGAAACCAAGCTAAACCGAATTGCACCGCACCGCACCGTGACAATATAAGTGGTCATGGCATCTGTAGTTCTGCAAATCTGTCTCCCTCCGTATATAAGTGCGCACCACCTGAACCTCCCAACTCCTCTTTTGCATAGCTTGAGAAATTCACATAATTTATTATTTAAAAAAAAATTACTTCTCATCCTATTTATTCTAATGTGAACATGCATTGCAAATGTGTATTGTATTTAATATAATCACTATAATATCAATAGTTTAAGTTCTAAAGTCCTTATTGGCATTTTTAAATAACTATGGTATTACTATGATTATCAATTCTTATAGAAGTAAACGCTTTTGTATCATTTCGTACCATCTACTTAAAATTATAGGTCTTTGGGTTCCTTTTTGAAAAAAAAAATGAAGAAAAGTCGATCTGAAAAGATATTCCAAATCTAAGCGAGTGAAGGCGTTGTTAGTGGGAACGCTTACGGATTTGGCCCTATAGGAGCTCTTACTGGCAGTGTCTTGTGTGTAATTGTGTACACATCGACAGTACCTAGGGATAACGAAGAAGGCATCATTTTGTATTTAAGTTAGAAATTTTTGTAGTATATGAGATAAGCTAAGAATGAATTTGTTTAATTAGATAATAGTTCAAAGTTTTGTAATATATATTTATCTACCCTATTTTACTTTTTGATGGGGGATACCGAATCTCTACAGTTCTTGTGGACTGTAGGAATTTATATTTCCTTAATTATTATAAGATTTTTATGAATTAAAACTTGTATAGCATATATTAAGTAGAGTTTTGCCAATCTTTGATTCGCAAAACCGTTTTCATATCTTAGATGTATACTTGATATGTTTACTTCAGGTTTTCCTTCTAGGTCTCCCTTTAGGGTCGTGACAATAAGTTACTAAGCCTTTCATACTAAGATCTAGGAGCTTGTTTGAGACCATAAAGAGCTTTGTTTAATTTGTAAGCATGATTGGGAAATTCATTCTTTTCAAAACTCGATGGTTGCTCCACATAAACTTCTTCTTTTATGAAACCATTTAAGAAATCACTTTTGACATCCATTTGAAAAAGAGTAAAAAATTTTAATGCAACAAATACCAAAATCTTTCTAATGGATTTTAGTCTAGCAATCAGGGCAAAGGTCTCATCAAAATATATATCTTCTTCTTGATTATATCCTTTAACTACTAACCAAGTTTTGTTCCTTGTTATTGTTTTTGCTTCATCTAGTTTGTTTTTATAGACCCACTTAGTTCCAATAACTGGTCTACTATTAGGTCTAGGAACTAAGTCTATACCTTATTTCTTGTGAATTGATTTAATTCTTCTTGCATTAGTTGTATCCAAAATTCATCCTTTAAAGCTTCTTCTATAATTTTAGCCATAGTTTGGGATAGAAAGACTAGATTACTCATATTTATTAGATAGTCTTTACTTTATTCGAACATTCGCCTATTATTAGATCCTTTGGGTGCAAGCTAGCATATTTCCATTCTTTAAGAAGATCATAGTTAACAAATTCATCAAAAACATATGTTCATTCCTTCATCTACTTCTTTATTATTATTTTCAAGTGAAAAGTTATCGAAATCAACACAAACATTATCCATATCATCACTTGAACATATACGATGCAAAGAGTCATTAAAAGCAACATGAAGAGATTCTTCAACAACCAGGGTTCTTTTATTAAAAACTCTATAAGTCTTATTGGTTAAAGAATAACCTAGAAAAATGCCTTCATCACTTTTAGTACCAAACTTAGGTAGTTGATCTTTTCCATTGTTCAAGATATAACCTTAGCCAAAAGAGTGAAAATAAAAGATGTTAGGTCTTTTCCTTTCCAAAGCTCATAGGGAGTTTTCTTAAGAATTGGTCTTATGAAGACTTTATTAGATAGGTAGCATGTAGTGTTAACAACTTTAGCCCAAAAGTATTCAAGTATAGTGTCTTCACACAATATTCCGCTAGCCATTTCGATTAAAATTTTGTTTTTCCTTTTAGCTATACCATTTTTTTTGTGGTATTCTAGGTGTTGAAATGGTATATTTAATTCCAAATTCACTACAAAAATCATCAATTTCATAATTTTCAAATTCTCCCCCATGATCACTTTATCATTTTGGACTTTCTTGCAAAATCTAAAAAATGCATTATTTATTTCATCTTTAGATGCTAGGAAAAAAATTCCATGTATATCTAATGAATTCATCAATAATAACCAACGCTTATTTTTTGCCTCCCAAACTTAGTTTGAGTAGGACCAAATAAGTCCATATGTAATAGTTTCAATGGCATAGAAATGGAGATAACATTCTTTTAACTTAAAAGAAATCTTAGTTTGTTTTTCTTGTTGACATGCTTGATAAATCTTGTCCTTTTAAAAATTTATTTTAGTAATCCTTTGATAAGATTCTTTTTAATAAGTTTTGAAATTACATCCATACTAGCATGTTTCAATTTTCTGTGTCATAACCAACTATTATTATTTTTAGAGTAAAGACAAGTTTCATTTGAATTTGAAATCATCTAGATTGATTTTGTAAATATTTCTTTATCTATACCCTTCAAAATAAACTTGATTATTTTCAACTCTTTTAATAGAATATTTATTGGCAAGAAATGTTACTCTAAAATCATCATTACATAATTAGCTAACACTAAGCAAATTATGCTTTAAACCATCAATTAGAAGCACATTCTTTATAGTTAAATGTATGTTTAATAAAATGTTACCTTCACTAAAAATAGTTGACTTGTGATTGTCTCCGAAGGTAATATTCTCTTGATCTTTCAAGACTAAAGTTGTAAACCTGGATGCATCTCCGGTCATATGTCTAGAATAGCCACTGTCTAAGTACCATTTATTGTTGTCACTTAAAGATTCCTACAAAATAGGGGACTATTTATTTGGTACCCATTTGAGTTTGGGTCCTTTTCAGTTAGGTTAACGAGGATTTCTCTCTTAAAACCCAAACTAGCTTTCTTTTATGATTGAATGCATGGTTCTCCTTATTGCACAATTGTGTGCAGTATGACCAATTTTGTCACAATAGTTGCATGTCTTATGAGTAGCTTTCACAAATCTAGTTTTGTAAGACTTGCAACTCCTTTCTTCATTATAGCTAGTTCCATATTTATTTGAATCACACCTTTAATTTCCAAGAAGTATGCTCAAATTCTTTTTCCCTTTGGTGAACTTGGCTATGGTTTACTTTGAATCATCTACACTAGCTTTTAATATGATTTTTCATTTGTTAGTTCTTCTATCTCTTTTAAATTTCATCATTGCTATTACTAGCATATGCAATATTATCATCATTATTTAAGGTTTTTACTTCAATATCAAGAAAATCATTTTCAATTGTTAATTTCTCATTTATCTTGCTTATTCCATCATTTTTGCTTTTTAGCTTCTTACATTTATTATTCATCTTATCATTTTCTAATGTTAAAATATCAATTTCTTCATGTAGCTTCTCATTTTCTATTTTGACCTCCTCATATTTACTTCTAAATTCATCCAATACTTCTCCTACTTTCTTCATTATGGTTTTAAGCATGCCATTCTTTTTCTCCACTTTTATCAATCTACTACATATTTTATCATGCATTTCACAATTTCATCATAAGAAGGGTAAGATGGAGAACTTACTCCATCATCTAATGCTATGAAGCACACATTTTCATCCGAGTCATAATCCCGCCAAGTGGTGATAAAAGCTTCTTTTCTAGATCTCTTAGATGCTTTCTTAAGTATTGGATAATATTGTTGAATGTGTCATAGTTTGTGTTTGTACAGGTCATTACATCATTCTTTTCCTTTTTATATCTTGAGGAACTACTGTCACCATCCTTTCTTTTTGTCTTGTTATTGAACCTCATGAACTTCTTGAATTTTTTGTCATTACAAGTTCCTCATCATCATCATCTTCTTCTTCATTAGAATCATGACTTATAGTTTTTAAAGCGATAGCCTTCTTGTTTGATTCCTCTCCTTACTTCTTAATTAGCTCATGTGTCTTAAGAGCTCCAAGAAGTTCCTATTCACTCATAACACTTAAATCCCAGCTTTTCAATCGCAATTCTTTTAAGCTCCAATCCTAGGATAGACACTTGAGCAGTTTAGAATTTTTTCCACATTAGTGAAATTTTTTCCAAGCACACTCAAGAGATTTATGATGTTGATGAATCTATTATACATCTCATATATAGATTCATTTAGAAGCTTTTTGAAATTTTCAAATTATCCACATAAAAGACTTATTTTTGTATTTGTTATCTATTACTCTTGAAGTTTCTTTGTAAGTCTTTTCTAATTAATCCCATATATCTTTAGCAAATTTACATGTACATTCTATTAATATAACTTTCATTTAACCCACAATGCAATATATTCATAGCTATTTCATTCAAATCTAATCTTTTCCTATCTTCTTCATTGTAATATTTTTCTTCTTTTTCTTTAATAATCAAAGGCCCATTTTTCATTACATTCCATATTAGTCTATTTTGTGCTTTTAGAAAGATTTTCATTCTATATTTCAAATAGGGATAGTTTACCCCACTTAGAAGAGGTGGTCTATTGATAGCTTGTCCTTCTAGAACCCTAGTATATTTGATATCATGATCTTTACTCTAAATGTGACTGAGCACAAAACATTAGAGATGAGGCTTTGATAGAAAATGAAAACGCACTATAAAAAACTTAAGAGGGAGGTAAATTGAGTATTTGACCTAAATGCTCAAACAACAATTTTTTACACAATGGATCACTTTAAACTTTATAACAGCGAATATAACAATAATGAAGTACAATAAGAAATATAAAAGAGATAGAAAAAGAAGATTCAAGCCTAGATTTAACGTGGAGTTTAGCCCGCTTCTAAATCTCCATAATCACCTAAATTGCCTCCAATAGAGGACTTTACTCACGTTATTAATTTCACGCACACTAGCTCAAATAGAGTAGTACACAAGTTTACAACACACAAGAAATAGAAGATTTCCTTCTCTTTTATGAAACTCTCTTATAGATAACAAATACAATAATAGAGCTCTGATTTTGTTTTCTCTCTCTTCATAGATTTAGCAAAATAATGAATAAGAAATAATGAGAGAGTTTCTGATTTGTTTGTTTGCAAATGAAGGCTCTTGATTTTTTGTCACTTTTTGAATATCCCAAGCAACGTGTATTTATAGATTTCAAGAGCTTAAAAGTTCGTTAAAGATAACATTTTAAAGTCGTCAAGCATTAAATGTGTGTAACAGTTCTTTTATGCCACATTAGCTCATTTTTGAACTTGTCACACCTTAGTTCTTGTCGCACTTTAAACATGTTGCACCTTAAACTTATCACCTCTTAAACTTGTCGCCCCATAAGCTTGTCGTGTCTTAATTTAACCTTCAATCAAGTCTATACTTATTTGAACTCAACGTATCTTAATTTGAACTTGTTACACCCTATGAACAGTCCTGTCAAGCCCTCGATGAAAGCCAAGATCAACTTGCAATTAGGTTGTGCTTAGAGATTTGTACCGTTTGCTGGTTCGTTTTGCACCTGCACAAACTCCAGAGAACAATACATACACAAAACAAATATACATACTTTAGCATGTGGTTCATCAAAGTTATTTAACTAATTAAGTGTAGTTTAACATAATTAATGAAATAACCTAACTCTAATCCTAATTTAATTTTCATGCATATATTTTATTTGTTTTATATATCAAAATTTAGGAGCATGTTAAATTGATAAAATGATCATGTGTTAGTGTAATTGATATTAATGATAATATATGAGTATATGATAGTGTAAATTTATTTTGAATTTGTGTTAGTATAAATTGGTGTTAATATTTGTATTAGCATAATTAGATATTAATGTTGATGAATATGTTAGTGAAAATTTATATTAGAGCATGTACTATTAATGTGGATATGTGAGTAGAAGATATTATATAGTGCAGTCTACATGTTAGAATAAAATTTGAAGTGTAGAATAATGTGTTTGTGATGGAGAAAATATATGCTAATGTTTGTATTAATGTAATTAGTGTTTATATTTGTTAGTGCAAATAAAGTGTGTTTATGTTAGTGAAAATTTATATTGGTGCAAGTGTTAATGAAATTTGGTTACTAATGTTTATGTATGAATAAGTGTTGTTGTAAGTCTCGAAAAAATTTCAGTAAATAATTCTAAAATAAACATCGAAAATAAACTCAAAAAATGAATCCAAATTAAAACTGAACTTCAACTAGTCCTAAATCACGAACGAATCCAAAAATTTCTTAATCTTGAGAAAATGAAAATCTTTAAAAATAAAATAAGAACTCAACAGTCTTCAAATCCAAAACCACTACGTATGAAAAATTCTATATTTAACTATGACTTGTAAAATCGGGTAATATAGAACTAAAAAAAAAATTATTAAAAAGTAAATAAAAATAAACTTTCGGAAATAAAACCCAATTCAAGAATTCCGAAAACGTTAAGAAATATTAAAATACTTACAAAAATAAAACTTAAAATAATTTTCTCAACCAATTTCAAATTGGCAAAGATAAACCAGAAAATCACCCGAGAACCCAAAGTGGAATATAATAGTCCATGTAAACCCCTAATTTTTAGGATAATATCAAGTTCAAACCCTAAACCAAAGAGTCAACCAGAAAACCTAAGTCAACAATTCTTAGGAACCCTAGTAGTTTAGATCTAGCAATCCTGTATTCCTAAACCAAGGAGTCGAAATATGAGTAAAGGGTGTAATTTAGTTCGTAATAATACTAGGATGCTTCAAAAAATAAGATTAGCGAATTTTCAATCTATTTTGAACTCGATCGGGTACAGACTTCGAAAAGCATACCCTCGGGGCGTGAAATATTAAATATATGATATTAGTACCGTTAAACTCGTAATTTCATAAAATTTCCAAATATATCAATTATATAATTTTTGAGTTATAAAAGTTACAATTATAACCTTTTATCGTATTTTCATTACTACCGGTACTTTAAATGTCTCATCTACTTTTTTTTTTTATTTCTTCTGCACTATTCACAAATACAACTACCCAAACCTATTTCTTACATCCTTACATCTACTCTTACAATTACATCATTTTTTTACGATTTACTTTTCCAATATAACATTTATCATCTAAATTACTTATTTAATTCCAAAACTTACACAACACAACTCCTCTCTCTCTCTTTCCCCCATGAAACCGCGCAACTCCCTCTGTCTTTCCTCTCTCCAATTTGTTTTATTTTATTTTCTTTTATTACACAAACCCTAATCCAAGTCTATATATACTCCTTTATACCAACTTCCTCTCACTTTCTCACTTTTCACAAAGCAAAACTCTTGCAAAATTTTTCTTTCTCTCTTCCTCTTCCTTTGCCAAACCGTAACCCCCATACACTCACATATTTTTCTTCAAGTTTCTTGTTCTAAACATCCAATAGGTTATAGATCTATACTTTATTATCTTAAAACATGTAATGACAAGTTCATTCATGTGTGATTCCACACAAAATCCCCATGAGCTTTAAGCTAGGGATGGAAACACTTGAACATGAGATCTTACCATCACAATGTTATAGATCTTGTTATTTGAGTTATTTTGCTGTTATTTTGTTTTATTTTCAAGTTATATTGTTGTTGTTAATGATTTGTGCATCTATTCATCATTCACATAACCATCATAGTGTTCATGCATTCGTAACTAGTATAGTAAACTAGATCTAGTGTTTTGAGTTTCTAAATGCATTAGACTTTTGTTTTATGTTCTTAAATAACTTGTAATAGCTTGATGATAGTAGAAAAGTATTAGAAAGCTCAAGATCTATTTTGGTTTCAAAAAAATAACTTTTGAAAATTCGGATAAAAAAGGAACCACATTTAAAAAACTATTTTTCGACTTCAAAACAAGATTTTTATTAAATAAATGGAAGCCTTAAGGGATATGTTTGATTAGGAAATGGTTTTTGAAATACTAAATGAGTTTCACAAAGAAAACAAACTCAAATGAATATTTTAAAATTCGAATTTGAAAATAACCATTATTTAAACACCTGTTTCCAAAAGCCAAAATGATGATTTTTATAAAAAAAAAAAAAAAAATGGAAGTCCTAGGGGATACTTGTCATAAAGACCAAATTTTGACAAAGTTAAGAGAGGTTTATCAAAACATAATCTTAGAACAATAAATGGTTTCCAAGAATAGGCTAAACATTGTTTTTGTTCTTTAAAATTTTGCAAAATTCGTACTTAGGCAAACCACCTATTAAACATCTATTTTCTAACCCCAAAATGAAGGTTTTTATTAAACTAATGAAGGTGATGGCTATTTAGGTCATCAAGTTGAGTTTTGATAAAAGCAAGTATGATTTTATAAGAAGAAAAACTATTTTTCTTAAGTCTTGTAAATTTCAAAGTTTTGCAAAGTAAAAGTTTTTCAAAAAGAATTCTTAGTACTATATGTATACATATAGATAGATATCTCACAGCCTTCATGATAATTGCTTGTAGGTCTTACAAATGTACATGATGCATTGTAGAAACAAAGTTAGAAAAATAATACCACATACTTCTTGTTGACATTATCTAAGTACATGAGAAATTAGAAACTTCCAACACTCATTAATCATGCATGATATTGAGTTGTATATGCATATAATAGAGATTTTCAAAATAGGAAGAGATTTCAAAATATAAAATTTGAGTTTTATCCTAACCTTGTGAAATTCGGATGGTTTCAAGACCATGCCTTAAAAACCCTTATATCAACTCCAAAACTTGTGTTTTATATGAAAAATGAAGAGTATAGGTCATAGATATCATCAAGTAATGATTTTTATAAGTTGAGATGAGATTTGCTAAGAAAAATATGTAGAACAAGGAGTAAAATAAATTAGAAAAATTTGAGTTGTTAGTTATTTTAAGAAATTCGTAATAATAGAGTAATGGCATGAAAACACTTACTTTCCAAACTCAAAATAGAAGTTTTATTAAAGAAATGAAATTCTTAGTGGCTAGGTGTAAGCCCCGAAAAATTTTAGTAAATAATTCCAAAATAAACATCGAAAATAAACTCTAAAAATGACTCCAAATTAAAACCGAACTTCAACTAGTCCTAAGTCACGAGCGAATCTAGAAATTTCTTAATCTTGAGAAAATGAGAATCCTTAAAAAAAAATAAGAACTCAACGGTTTCAAATCCAAAACCACTACGTATGACAAATTCTATACGTAACTCTGACTTAAAAATCGGTAATATAGAGCCCAAAAACAAATTATTAAAAAGTAAATAAACGATTAACCTTCGAAATAAAACTTAATTCAATAATTCCGAAACGTTAAGAGATAATAAATACTTACAAAAATAAAATTATCAAACTAAATGTGTTATATAAACATAAAACATCAGTTTCCAAATTGGCAAAGATCTAAACGGAAAATCACCCGGAAACCCTAAGTGGAATACAGTAGTTTAAGTTCGGCAATCTCATGCGCTTAATCCTAGAGGCGGAGGTGTAGTTTAAGTGTGTAGAATAACTTATAATAATATAAGTCGCTTAAAAATATCATATTGGTAAATTTTTGACTTATTTCAAACCCGTTCGGATACAGACTTTGAAAAGCGTGTCTTGGCGCTCGAGATATCAAAAATATACCATTAGTAGCGTTAGACTTGTATTTTCATAAGGATTTCAAAAATATCAGTTTTATAATTTTTCAATAACTAGAAATATCTTATTTTTATTACATTCGTATTTTATTACTACCGGTAATTAACTAGTCTTTTGATATTATTCACTACTATTCATTATACAATTTTATTATTCTTATAAATCCTTATATTTTTAGATAAATATTTTATATTATAGAAAATTCTATTTTTCCAAAATTTAGTTCGTTTCGGGTTTTTACGGAATAGTTTCTTCTAAGACCTGATACTAAAAATAAAATAAATTAATTTAATAATTAAAATTATTTATATTTCATAAAAAAATTTTTAGAATTTTTCGAGTTATAAAAATATCAATTATAGCTCATATTCGCGTATTTTGATCATACTGATAACATATTTGTTGAAGTACTAAAATAATTCAAATAATTATTTAATTTTATTTATGAAAATTCGCCACTCATTTAAAGATATTTTTCTTAATTTTATTTTATATATTTCTTAATAAAAAGTACTTTTTCAACCATACTTCAAGTACACTTCAATTGTCACTTCTACACATTAATTAAGTTTTCTTTTACTCATTCTACACTCATTCCCATACTTGGACAGCTGACCACACCCTCATAATAGCCTCTTTTCTTTTATTTTAATGATATATTTAATGATTTAAAGTCTCATTTAGTTAACAAATTAAGTAACATAAGTTACACTTTCAAAAAAATCAAGTTACAAGACAATTACACTCCTCTTCTCTCATTGGAATTCACGTGCAGCCCCTCCCCAAATCCACCATTGTTTTAATTTTTTTTCAATTAATTAACACCATTAATACACTCCTCTCTCTCTATTTAATGCCTCTTATTTACACCTTTTCCTCCTTTAAAACGCTACACCATTTACTCTCTCTTTTCCTCTCTTTATTTCTTTCTTTGCCTTGTTCTTGCAAGAGAATTTCTTGCTTCTACACTCCATTCTTGAAGATCCTTAGCGTAAACCTTCTTCTTAAGCTTCCATAGATAATATAGTTAAAGTATAGTGAGAGTTTCATACATCAAATGACCTTCCATAAGCTTAAAAGCTAAGGATGGTGATGCCAAAATGAAACATTCCTCTTATCCATGATTATTTTCTTGTATCATTATTATTTTCTTGCTAAAAGTAGTTATATTTTTTAGATCTAACTTTTTTTGTAGCTTTGATTTTGTTTATGTTTTAGATCTTGTTATATGAGTTAATATTTTGTTATTGCTAATGATTTATGCATATATTCATCATTCACATAACCATCATAGTGTTCATGCATTTATAACTAGTATAGTAAACTAGATCTAGTTGTTTTAGGTTATAAATCCATTAGACTTTTGATAACTTGTAATAGCTTGATGATAGTAGAAAAGTTTTAGAAAGCTCAAGATCTATTTTAGTTTCAACAAAAATCTTTTTTGAAAATTTGGATAAAAAGGGAACCATATTTAGAAAAGCTATTTTTCAGCTTCAAAATGTGTATTTTTCATTTAAAATGAAGGGCTTAAGGAATAGATATCATAAATGAATGATTTTGAGGAGTAAAGTTTAGATCTATGAGTTTATAGTTTACTACTATGCATTTATTTTATATCCATGTTCCTATTATGTGTAGATCTTGGATTTGAACTTGAATAAAAATAGTGAAATTCGTATCTTGGCAAATCCCATATTTAAAAACCACTTTCCAAGTCTCAAAATGGAAGTTTTAGTTGAGAAAATGAAAGTTTAGTGGATGTATACCGTCAAGACTTCTTTTTACAAGAATCAAAGGTGATTTTCAAAAGTTACTTGCAAAATAAAAATCTCATTTTCGGATTTAGGCCAAGACATGGTTTAAAAACATGTTTTACAACTCAAAAATGAAGTTTTTATTCAAGAAATGGAAGGCTTTTAAGATAGGATATGTAAATGATGAATTTTCATAAGTTTAGATAAATTTTATCAAAAGATATATCCAAAAATAAAGTTGGTAAATTCAGATCTCAACCAAGACCAATTTTGAAAACCCATTTTTCAACACCAAAATGAAAGATTTGTTTAGAAAATGAAAGGCTTATGGAATAGGTATCAATAGGAGATGTTTTTTATAAGTAAATGGTAGATCTACTAGTAGAGATTCTCAAAAATAGGAAGAGATTACAAAATATGAAATTTGAGTTTTATCCAAATTTTGTAAATTCGGATGGTTTCAAAACCATGCCTTAAAAACCATTTTATCAACTCCAAAACTTGTGTTTTATATGAAAAATGAAGAGTTTAGGTCATAGATATCATCCAGTAATGATTTTTTAAATTAAGATGGGATTTGCTAAGACAAATATGTAGAGCAAGGAGTAGAAATAAAGTAGGAAAATTTGAATTATTTGTCATTTTAAGAAATTCGTAATAATAGAGTAATGGTATGAAAACCCCTATTTTTCAAACTCAAAATAAATGTTTTATTAAAGAAATGAAGTCTTAGTGGCAAGGTATGGTTGAGCCTTAATTTTCTAAGTATCAAATGATTTTTACTTAAAAGAATCACCACAAAAACAATTTTTACAAAATTCGGATTTTGGGATGAACCATATTTAAAAACATGTTTACAAAGTATAAAATGGGAATTTTTATTGAAAAACAAAGGCCTTAAGGAATATACATAATAAAAGCTTAATTTTAACAAGAATAAATAAACTTTCCTCAAGGAATTTTTCTAAAAACAAGTGGGAATTGTCAGACTACAAAACTAGCCTATCTAAGTTGATTTTTCATAAAGTCTTACAAAGAAAAAGTTTTCTAAAAATTTCTTTTATCAAATATCATCAAGAACATGTATATATATATCATGACATATCATTTATGATAGTAACTTGTTTATATTGCATGTATACTTGCTTTGGATGGTAGAAACTTCATGAACTTTACAAAATCAATTTTCTAAATCGGTTTCGCTACTGTTCTAATCTGATTCGATCTTTTCGAAGCTTCAAAGTTTTCAAAACTCAAATATGACATTACAATTAGATATATCTTTCGAAGTAAATAGAAATTGATATATAATTTACTAAATTCCAAGTTAAAACGACCAAGTTATGGCCGTTTTAAGTTGGAATTCCCGCTTAGGACAAGAATTACGAATTTAATAGTTTGTATAAGATAGTTTGGATTAGTTAAGTGATGAAATACCTATTATGGTATTTCTTCCTTTTTAGATGACTCCGAAATCGACGATTCCCTACCACCGGATTACTTTTACTAAGAGACCAGTGATCTAATGGCCGAGTGAGTTTTCTTCTTATTTTGTTACCTTGTTTGTGCTTATAGCTAGTTACATTAAAATTATAGGAACAAGATAAAAGCCGATATGAAAGGGCATGGGATAATCGATGAGATTTTGATGTATGTATGCCAAAGAATACTAAACCATATCGAAACCATGATTCGATTGGATAATTGCACTGTTCATATTATTTCTGTTTATGTATGTAATATTGGTTGTCACTCCAAAGAATGTATGAATGATTTGACCTAAGAAAAATTAAATTGGTCATGCATCGCATCAAACATGTTGCATTTGGTAACGTGCTACTCCTACGCATGGCGATCGGTATGGTCTGAGTACTGTTTGGATAATGAAACCCGGTATCAGAGCTCATTCTTAGGGAAACTAAGATGCACCGGGGATGCATTCCATGTGTGAGCCTAGCCGAGTCGAGTACTATGAGCCGAGGGGCTCGGGGACTAGCAGGTCGTGTAGACTTTCAATACCATCCCTAACCCAAGATACGGAGGGCGTAAATCCGTTCTGTGTATGGGTTCTAAATACCCATATATAATTATCTGCTCATGTGTTTATTCATGCATAGCATATAGATGATTTATAACTTGCTTGTTATGATACAGAATTAAGGGAATTCTCACTAAGCTAGTGTAGCTTATATCCCAATAGATGTTTGATTAAACAGGTTAACTCAAAATGCTACGTGGGGACCGAGATGGTTGGAGCTGAGTATGACTTCAAGATTCTGGCCGAAAGTAAGAATGCTTGAAGATATTAGCTAAGTTTTGTGAATTGCCTTTGTAATAGTTTGTGTAGTGAAATCTGTGGATGAATTGTAATTGAAGTATAGTGATTTTATATTTGAAGTATAGTGAATTGTGATTCCTTTACATTGTTACTCAAGTTGTATCAATATAAAATGTACCACTCCGATGTGTCTTCTCCACGTGTTAGCGCCTTGTACATAGTATGGAAGCCTTCACGTGACTGAGGTGATCATTTCTAGGTTTTAATATTGTGTACGGCAGACTGCGTTTAGATACCCTTCGGGCGTGACACTAGGTGTGGTTGAGCCTTAATTTTCTAAGTATCGAATGAGTTTTCTTAAAGGAATCACCACAAAAACAATTTTTACAAAATTCGGATTTTTGGATAAACCATATTTAAAAACATGTTTACAAAGTGTAAAATGGAAATTTTTGTTGAAAAATAAAGGCCTTAAGGAATATACATAATAAAGGCTTAATTTTTATAAGAATAAATATATTTTATCAAGGAGTTTTTCTAAAAACAAGTGGGGATTGTCAAGAATACAAGACTAGCTTTTTTAAGTTGATTTTTCATAGTCTTACAAGGAAAAAGTTTTCTAAAAATTTCTTTTATTAAATATCATCAAGAACATGTACATATACATCTCATGACATATCATTCATGATAGTAACTTGTTCATATTGCATGTATACTTGCTTTGGATCGTAGACACTTCATGAACATTCAAAAATCAATTTTCTAAAATTGTTTTCGCTACTGATCTGAACTAATCAGATCTTTTCGAAGCCTAAAAGTTTTCAAAACTTGAAAATAATATTATAATTAAATAGATCTTTTGAAGTAGATAGAAATCGTTATATAATTAGCTAAATTCTGAGTTAAAACGATGAAGTTATGGCCGTTTTAAATTAGAATTCCCGCATAGGACGAGAATTACAAATTTACTAGTTTTGTCAAATAGTTTGGATTAATTAAGTGATAAAATAATTATTAGGGTATTTCTTCCTTTTTAGGTGACCCCGAAATCGACGATTCCCTACCACTGGATTACTTTTACTAAGAGACCAGTTGATCCAATAGCCGAATGAGTTTTCCTCTTATTTTGATACCTTGTTTGTGCTTATAGCTAGTTGCATTGGAATTATAGGAACAAGATAAGAATCGATATGAATGGGATGGGATAGATAATGAGGTTTTGATGTATGTATGCTAAAGAATACTAAAGCATATCAAAACCATAAATCGATTGGATAACACACTATTCATATTATTTTTGTTTATGTGTATGATATTGGTTGATCACTCTAAAGAATGTATGAATAATTGGACCTACACAAAAATAAATTGGTCATGCATCGCATCAAACAAGGTGCATTTGGTAGTGTGCTACTCCTACGCTGGTCAATCGATATGGTCCGAGGACTCGTTTGGAGAATAAGACCCGATATCAGAGTTCATTCATAGGGAATTAAGGTGCACCGGGGATGCATCACATGTATGAGCTTAGCCAAGTCAAATGCTATGAGCCTATGGAGCTTGGAGACTAGCAGCGGATTATGTAGACTTTCAATACCATCCCTAACCCAAGATACAGAGGGCGTAAATCCGTTCAGTATATGGGTTCCGAAATACCCATACATAATTGTCTGCTCATGTATTTGTTCATGCATAGCATGGATGATTTATAACTTGCTTGTTATGGTTCAAAATTTAGGGAACTTTCACTAAGCTAGTGTAGCTTATACCCTAATAGATGTTTGATTAAACAAGTTAACTCAAGAATGCTACGTGGGGATCGAGATGGTTGGAGCCGAGTATGACTTTGGGATTCTGGCAGAAAGTAAGAATACTTGAATATATTAGTTAGGTTTTGTGAATTGCTTTGTAATAGTTTTATGTAGTGAAATCTTTGATGAATTGTAATTAAAGTATAGTGAATTGTATTTCCTTTACATTGTTACTCAAGTTGTACCAATATAAAATGTATTACTTCGATATGTCTCCTCCATATGTTAGACGCCTTGTACATAGTATGGAAACCTTCGCGTGACTGAGGCGGTCATTCTTAGGCTTTAATATTGTGTACGGTGGACTGCCACGTTTAGGTACCCTTCGAGACATGACGTTGTTATATATATGTTGTTATATGCATGGGAATATAGTAGATTTTTCATTGAAAACAAGCCCAAATCCAACATGATTTAATCTAAATTTCAAGTCCATGATTAGCCAAGTCCAAGCCCATTTAAGACTCCTAAAAATCTGCCTTCAAAAGTTAAAGAAGAGATAAACATAAACCTAAAATATGTAAAATTCAGTTGGAAAAATGAAGAAAAAAAATCAGACATCCAAAACAGCCCCAAACTGACACCTTTTACCTTCATAAACACACACATACAAGCTTCACTTTCTTCTACAAATTTCACAAGGAAGCCCACCTTCAAGCCTTCAACAAAGCTAAAACAACAAGTAAAGCTCCTTAAGGTAAGTATTGGTTGGTTTATGCATATGTTTGTTAGTTTAAGTTTTGCTTTAGGTGTGAGTCTGTATGCTAAAATAAGTTTAATGAATTATATGAGTTTATTTTGTGTTAGGTGATATTTTGATGACTTGAGAACTTGTATAATTTGCTAAGTAAATGACATAAAGTGTGAAGTAAATTGAAGTTGAAAATGAGAAGTGTTGGGGTGGTTTTTGAGAAGTGGATTTGGTGGTATGTTGTGTTGAATATGGATTTATGTTTGGAATGGTTGATATGAAGTTTGATGGTATTTGATGTTGTTGAATGAATATAGAAGTGTTAGAAACATGAAAACTAGTTTGTGTGATGAGATGTTGTTTTGATGTTTTGGTGGTATGTTGTGTTGAATGTGGATTTATGTTTGGAATGATTGATATGAAGTTTGATAGTGTTTAATGTTGTTGAATGAAAATAGAAGTGTTAGAAACATGAAAACTAGTTTGTGTGATGAGATGATGTTTTGATGGAAGTAAAATGTGTGAAAAAGTTTTTAAAGGAAGAAAGAAAACAGGCAAGTTGTAAGGTTCCAAACACCCTATCAAATGGCCTCGTTTAGAGGGTGTAGTAATTTCTTAGTAAGGATTTTAAGTTGAAATGGCCTTGGAAACGGCCCGTATGGGGAGGGGGAGTATGGAGTAAATGGCCTTGGAAACGACCCATTTGGAGGGGTATTGCACTCTCGGATCATATTTGAGTAAAATCTTGAGTTGAAACGGCCCTCCATACGACCTCGTTTGGTTTTCCCTACTACGATGATGTTTCGTATTTTGCTCATAACTTTTTCATCCGACCTCGGATTGAGGTGATTCAAGTTGCAATAGAAAGATTAAAAAGAGTTCTATAATTTCATGTATTAATTTTTTGAAAATTATAAAACTATTGATGATTAAATTTCACTTCTTTTCAGCTACAACATTCTTATAAACAAAGTTTAAAACTTGTTTTTGTTTGTTAAATGTGTGATTGCATAGGAAATGGATCTTTTGACCTAAAATGTGATAGACATATGATAATTGATGTGTTATGTCAATTGAGTGATATAATTAAGCATGAATTAAGTGGATTTGTAGATTTAACAAATAATTGAATTTCCATGAGTGTTAAACTAAAATAAGTTATGTTGTATATATTATTTCCTTTGCTTGTTTTATGATCTTATGATGACTTAGTAAAATTAAATGATCTTGATAAATATATAAATGATGATTTATGTTTTTATATGAATTTCATTTGAATTTCCTTGATGTTAAGTCTAAGATTCAATATATTTAAGTGGTGCTTTTCTTCAATTATCTTTCCTTGCATGTTATTTATTCTTATGATTTGTTATTGAGTTTAAATGAACTTGTTAAGTATGTAAATATTAAGTTAAGCTTCTGTATGAGTTATTTTTGAATTGCATGACCTTTAAGCTTAAGGCTAGTTATATTGTATTTATGAATTGAGATTAAATATGACAATCTTGTGAGCTTGTATAAGATCTTATTAGATATAATATATATATATATATATATGACTTGTTGATGTCTTTGTTGATAAAAGACCCTAAACAAAGTGAAAAGACATAACTTTAACAAACAAATAAGAACTTTTCATATTTTGATAGGGCAATATTCGCAGCTATAGTAGGGTTCCACATTAGTGTTTGATCAAATAGGAATTAAACAATATGAGTTTGATAAGTGAATAAATGAGTAATGGTTTAAGTCCTATATGAATTATATTTCTTGAACATATGTCGAGTTTTGATTTATGATTCTTCTAGAGTATCCTCTGAGTTGAGTATCTAATTTATCTTATGAGATGAGCTTCTAAAATACTTTTGAGAACTTGTTGGGATTCCTTATACCAGGTACGCAGTAACTTGGTTGTTGTTTTCTTAGGATAGGCATATACTCAATCAACCCTAATATGAAAAAACTCAAACTTTGTTTGATTGATTGTCCATTACGGCGTTAAATCAGTATCTTTCTTGGATGGCAAATCGATATCTGGTTTGAAGAGCAGCACCTTGCTCAGATTGGGGGCATGGTAGTTTTATGCACTTAGGCCACTCCTGTCATGATGCAATGACTTTCATAAGTGGTACGACAGAGAGTCGATAGGGATATTGATATCGGCATAACATTTACTTAAACCTGGGAAGAAATACAATGGTTTAGTTCAACGTTTATGGGAATGATGAAACTAGATTCATGTTGTGGGCTAAGTTTAAGTAGAGTCGGTAATGGTTGCGAGCCCTAGATGAGACTATTTTTTTTTTCATTTATGGACATATTATCTAGGAGATATAAGTCTCCGAATAACTTATATCAATCCTTTGAGCGTTGAGATCATTACTCAGGATCTTTAGATATCCTGTTGTCTGAAGTTTGAATATTCCCTTGTTGCTTAACTAACTAAAGATTATATAATAACCTAATGGTTGTCGCATTTGCATTTAGCTTAAGTATGTGTGCCACTTCGTATTTGATTTCGTTACTGTGTACTGGGCGTTTAGCTTATTATTTATCTTTCAGGTTTTGAAGATGATGAGTTCTATACCAGTTTAAGATATGGAACCAATTTTGAGGACTTCCAGAATGGCTAAGAGGATTAGGTACTTGACCATCGCTTTGATGGGAGTTTTGTAATAAATTAAGATAGAAGTTTTGTTAAAGCTTATGTTGTAATAACCCTATATGTTTTTGTTATTGGCTTGTTTACAAGCCCATGTTTGTGTTTAATTATTATGTATGTGTATAAGTGTATGAACTATGTTTCATGCCTTAAAGGTCATTTAAAGAAAATGTATCGAATTTATATGAAGTTTTTACAAAGGAAAAGTTCTTGAAATTGGTTTATAACTTGGGTTTTGGTAAATAATTATCCAAACCATTCTTTGTAGATAACCTTACATATAATTTCCGTAGATTATATGTGGTTGGGGAGCTGAATTCACCTACTTTAAATGTGTGGTGGATTTAGGGTCCTTATAATTAAGTAGTTAATTATGCAACTAATTGCGTCATTAAAATTCACTTTGAACATACAAGTTCAACATCATTAAAAATTGTCATATTAATCTTTGATACATATATTTATATATACTAAAATAGCCATGAATTCCTTAAATTACATATTAATGTGTTATTGGAATGATATATGTGTGTGTGTGTGTGTGTGTGTGTGTGCGTGTGCTTAGTTAATATAATTAGTGAACGTGTTATTTTATATGTGTATAGTATTATGAAATTAATATTATTGTTTGATATGTATAAATGTGTGTATAGTGTAATGAATATGTGTGTCTTTTTCGAATTAATATGCATGTGTTATGTTTAGAATTTAATCATATTACTTTTGAATAGCTTAGGATTTGTGACAGAAATTTGGCAAACTTTAAATCTACTTTTTAAGCCTAAATACAACTCAAATGCATTTGAAATTTGCCCAAATTAATCCTAGGACAAATATACCCCTAATGGCCAATTTTGGATGACAATTGACTTTAATTTGACAAGTTAAGACCTCTTTTTGGTAGCCCTATTTCCCTATACGAATTTTCATTTCTTTCTTTCTTTCTTCTTTTCTCATCCAAAATCTTAAACCCTAAGCCAAGATTAATTACAAGCTTTAGGATTTGAACATCATTCCAAGCCAAGATTTAGTCATGTGAGTTTAATGCAAACTTTATCTTTTATTTTATGTTCTATATTGTGTTTGTTTGTAAATGTTAGATAGAAATGATTTTGATGTAATAATTGGTGTGTGATTGATTTGATGCATTGATGATAGTTTGAATGAGATTATGTGGCTAATGGAGTGGTAGTTTATATCTTATATGAGTGTTGATGTGTGGGGATGAGTATTTTGGAAGATTGAAGATTGAGTAGTTGAGATGTGAATTTGAAGTGTGATTAGTTTTTTGATGATTAGAAGTAGAATTCATGTTGTTAGGATAGTGTTTGGATCATATAACAAGTTTTAGAAAGTTTGGATTAAGTTTGGGGAATTTTTGAAAAAAATAAACAAAGTTGTAATAAAACAGGGGAAATCAAAAACATTTTCGCATAGGCTAAAATTTGAACGTACGCTGGCATCTGGGGCTTCTACGCCGCCGGTTTATAGGCGGTGTAGGAACAGAATTAAAATTGTTAAAGCCGTTCGAACGCCGCTGGCTTTCACTGGAAAAGTCAGCTGCATTCATTTTTTTCACATTATACGCCGGCTACTGGGATTTCAAAGCCGCTAGCATAAAGTGAGAAGCTGCCAGTGTACATGGATACGCTGCCGGTATGTACCTCTCAGTAAACTTTTGGAAATTTGGATTTTGCATTCTACACCGGCTCAAAGCCGCCGGCGTAGAATGAAGGCCTCCAACGTACCATTGAACGCTGCCAACGTTAGCAGTGTTGATTTTCAGAGTATCAAACACCGATTCAAAGCTGCCGGCTTTGAGTGCCGGCATATCCCCTACGCTTTTGAATTTTAAAAACTTTCTTCAAAATTTTCGAAGTTTGATATATGATCAATTAAGTATTTGTTAAGCGTTATAGGATATAATAGGATGTTTAAATGCTTTATTATGACCTTGTATTAATTTATTTGAATTTCTTTGATTAATTGTATTTTCAACTAGTTAATTAGTACTTAAGCTAAGTGTGAAATTTAATATTGTTTTAAGCAGTGATAGATTCTCGTCCAGCTAACCCCGTTAATTCCTGAGCTATATCAGGTACGTAGTAACTTGCTTGTTTCTTTGCTAGGATAGGCATCAAAGTCAAACTACTTTAAATTAAGAAAAATCCTTTTGATATATGAGTGTTGATTGTCTTTGTTTGCCGTTGAATCTGGTTCGGAGAGCGGCACCCTGTTCAGAGGGGCAGGGTACTTTCTCATTAAATAGAATTGTTTAGGAGATATAGTATCTGAGCTACTCATATCAACCCCCTGAGCCTCACGATGCATTACTCAGGAACCCCTAGTATTACAGGCTACGCCGAAGGTGGGGCTGCCTAATCTGTATGAACAGTAGGGACCACTCAGGGAGGCGACGTAATACTAGATCCTTGTTGTCCGGAGTTTGAATACTCCCGTGTTGTTTTACTAACTAAAGACTTAACAATTAACCATTGGTTGTTGCATAATGCATTAGTTTAAGATTGTGTGATCCACTTTGCATTTGTATTCGTTACTTGTGTACTGGGCCTTTGGCTCATAATTTATCATTTCAGGTGATGACTCCGATGAGTTCTATATGAGTATGGGGTACAGAACCGACTTTGAAGATTTTCTTGATGGGTTGGAGGATTAGAGATGACCATGGACTCAATGAATCCCATGAATGTAATAGATTAGATGTGATTCCTTTTGATTGATAATGTAATTATAGTGTTAGTTGAGTTGTGTTTTGAAGATTTTGTTAAGCTTGTAAGAAAGCCTTTGGATGTAATATATATATATATATATATGTACTTAGCTATTTAGAAGTTAAGTTGTACTCCTTTGCAAAATGTGTTGATAGTGAAGTAGTATAGCTTCGCTTAAGGTTTTAGAAAACAAAATATATATATATATATGTAGATATATATTATGCATTCCATTATATTATTTATATGGAATTAGATAAGCAATTACTCAAACAATTCCTTCAGGCAACCTTACATATAATCTTATAGCTTATATGTGGTTGGGGAACTGTTATCGCTTATTTCAAATTTAGGGGTGATAGCGGGTCCTTACATATACATATTGTATTTTTGTATACTTTGAATTTAATACCTTTTTAGCATAATAAGCTTTTATGATCTATATCTTTTTATTAGTAATGTTATTTAATGATCCATTATCTTTCATTTTATAGATTTTCTTTCAATTAATTAAATTCAATTACTTTTAATTATGTTGTTCATTTAGTTACAAAGGATTGTAACCTTAAGTTTTACATAAAATAATTGCAATAAAAGAGTTACAATGTTTACATAATGTAATATATTAAATGACATAACTCTTCACACAAATATTATATTTTCACAATTTAAACGATTACAACTCTTCTCACATAATATGAGATTATATAAATATATAATAAAAATAATAATTAATAGAATATAGTGCCAACACATAATATTTATAATGAAATAATAAAATATATACAGTACTACTTTAATTTATCAACTTTCATAGTTAAATTATTAATTATGGTAATCATTTAAAAAAATTTAATATTTTATGAAATGTTATATAAATATATAAAAAAAAGTAGTTAATATCATATAGTGCCAACACATAATATATATATATATATATATAATGAAATAATAACTATATACAATGTAATCAATTTATCAACTTTCATTGTTAAATTGTTAATTATTGTAATCAATTAAATAAATTTAATATTTTCTTTAATGTTGTATTCACAAAAAAAAAATCATACATAACGCAATGTTTATTACCTTTTTTTTATTATAGTACTTGTCCAATATTACTTTTATTTTAAATTACTTTTCATGTATCTTTTCTTTTAGTGATATATTTATATTGTTAATTTTTATAAATTAATTGAATTATAATCGAAAATTTACTCGCACTTGTAGCTAATGTTATAAAAAATGGAGAATCTTCTATGGGTTTTGATACATTTTACATTTTTATTTCATATTCAATAGTAGATAAATAAAGGGAGAAGGATGAAAATATCATATGCATTTGAGCAAGTGCAACCAGTTAAATGTCTCCTAATATATAATTATTATAATAATATTTTATCTCTAATATTTATTATGATATGTAATTTTATAAGTATTTTATGATTTTATCTCTTATATATTATTTGTTCATATTTTAATTTTATTTTGGGAAATTTACCATTTGAAGAAGTTGATTTTTAAATTTTAATAGAATCTCATTTGTTGTCTAAAGAACCTATTTTTATTATTTTATTTCGTATAAAATGTTGTATTTGGCTATGTTATATATATTTGTTGTAAACCCTTGAATTTTTGCTAAGTTTATGTTTAAATCTTAGAATTAGAAGTCAACTGAAAATCCTAAAAGTCAACAAAAGACTGCAACAAACCCTAATGTTTAGATGCGGCAATCCCGCACTTTTAACCCTTAAGCAACAAAATTGAGATAATTGTGGATAATAGTTCGTAATAATATAGGAAAGTTTAAAAATATCATATTCGTTAATTTTTAATATGTTCGAATTCGAACGAGATTAGTCTTGAAAAGTGTGTCCAGGACTAGAAATAGTAAAAATATTCTGATGATACCATTAGATTCGTAATAATACAAGGATTTCAAAAATATCAATTTTATAATTTTTTGTCTAAAAATATCAGATATCACATTTATACATGTATTTTCTTTACTATCGATAGACTATTAGTATTGTTTACTATTCATTATCCTATTATATATTCATTACTATTCATCTATTTCTACTTTTTCTTAATCTATTCTTACTATCTATACACCTATTTCTTGTTTTTTTCTTTTCTAATACAACTTCATATCTCTCATATCTCATCTTAATAACTTTTTATTAATAAAAATACAAAAAACAAAATAAAATTCACTCTCTCTCTTTCTCTCTCCTAGGTATTGTTCACCCCTTTCCCTTTCTCTATTTGTTTTTCTTTTTCAATTTATTTTATTACATCAAATTTCTCTTCACAAAATTCTATAAATACCTCATCTCCCTTCATTCTTTCATACACTTCTTTTAAATACCAAAACTCTCCAAAATCACTCCACAAAAATCCTCTCTACCACATTTCCTTCTTCTTCTAATCAATAGGTAATTATCCTAAACTTTCTTCATGTTCATGTAACTTAGTATGAGCTTAGTGTATGTTTTCTAAAAACCATAAGAGGTTAAGAAAGCAACAATAGGTTCATACTTTGTTCTTGTTCATATATCCATTCTTATATTTCTAGATTGTTAATAAATTATTTCTTATGTTCATGTAACTTAGCATGAACATAATGTGTGTTTTCTAAAGACCCATATAGGTTAAGAAAGTAACATTATGTTCATGTTTTGTTCTTGTTAATATATTATGTTTTATTATTATGCTTTTACTATTATGCTATTATTATTATGCTTTTTCTTTCTTTCTTTTTCTCTTTTTTTTTTTTTGGGACTAGTCTATATATATATATATCTTTATCTTATTATGTGTTATTATTCCCTTTCTCATAACTACATATTCATAAACATGCATGAACATGTTGTATTGTCTCAAAAAATAAAAATAAAAAGGAGTTTTTTAAATGAAGAAAAATAAAAACTCTCTTAAAATATAAAATTTGTTACTTAGGAAATAATTTTTCCATAAAAACTTAAAATTTTATCTTAAAAATCTTTTCCAAAATTTAGATAAGACCATCACAAGTTTTTAGTAATAATAGTACAATAGATTTCATCAAAAAATAAACAAAGTAGGTTTATCACATACACTATTTTCAAACCAATAAAATAAGAAAATTTTTTGTCACTTAGAAAATAATTTTTCCATAAAAACTTAAAATTTTATCTTAACAAATCTATTCCAAAATTTAAATAAGACCATCACAAGTTTTTAGTAATAATAGTATAATAGATTTCATCAAAGAATAAACAAAATAGGTTTATTACATACACTCTTTTCAAACCAATAAAATAAGAAAGTTTCTTTAAAACTCAATATTGATAATTCTTTGATTGAAAAAGGTTTTTCTTAAACTTATTTGTGAGGTTCTCACCAACACTTTGAAATACTAAGGAATAGACATGTTTTACGAGATCATCTAAAAATAACCTTCTAGAAACAAGTCTTGCTTAGGAAATGAAATTAGTAAATAACTTAAAAGATCATCATCAATTATTTTAAAAAGGGACCTAACTTTGGAAAAATTAAGAACATATAAACAAGTAACTACTTTAAGAAATTTCAGTCACCACCATGAAATACTTAGAGAAACTATATTTTTCAACCATTAGGAATAAAATTTATAAGAATCTTAAAAGACAAAATTTATTTTTGGAAATTTTATTTATTCCCAAAAAGTTAGGAAATGAAGTTAAAAGAAGAAGACATTCACTTATAATAATTCAAGAAATTTTTCCAACAAACTAAAATGAATTTTCAAGTCTTAACTTTTTCCAAATTTTAAGACACATTGCTTTACCAAAATCATTGTTGAGGTAACACCACTAAATTCATGCATATGATATGAGTTTATATTATGTATTCAAAGAATTTTTCAACTATACAATTATCCATATTTTTGTACAAGAATATTTGGATGGAGAAAAGTTTGGAAAATTGTGTTTTGAAAGTTAAGATTTTCGTGATGATTCTGTACCTTGCTGTTTCGAGACCCAAACCAATTTTTATGACAAAAATAACCTTAGAAATGGATCAATCTTTCTAATGAGGTAGAAAACGGTATATATTATGCCAAAATTCTAAGTTAAAATGAGCAAGTTATGGTCATTTTAAGTTGAAATTTCTATCAATATGAATTTATCGCAACTACAAGATAGAATTAAAAATTTTGATTAGAAATTCCATGAAATACTCATTTTAGGTATTTCCTTTATTTTGGAAACGAAGAGGACGACATTTACTATCCTGAAGATTATTTCGATTAAGAAAATACCTTCAAGTCATGGCCGAGTAAGTTTACTTCCCTTATTTTTCATACTTATGATTGTGCTTGTAGTATAGTAGCACTAAAAATAGGAAAAAGATAAAATGGAAAGTACATGAACTTATAATGTTGGTGAAAGAACCTTAAGAATATCGAGTCATGAATTGCCTATAATGAATTGTATGTTCTACTAGTATGTTGAAGTATCTGAAATTGGTTGATCACTTGCAAGAAATTGTAATTAAATGGCTAGATTCTAAAAGAAATTTTGATGCATGCACTTCACAAATTGAGCCTTATTGCATTCGTTGTTATATAATTGGTGGGACAAGAGTATCATAGTGGTAGTTTGCTAAATCGATAGTATTTGCATGTGCCGAGTAGGAGCTGATAAGATCTAAATGTTTTTTATAGCGAATAGTAGCCGGTAAGAACTATAAAAATTGTTTTGTTAAAATTGTTGGCTATAATTGGCCAGAATACCTAACCCCGAATGAAGGGTGCAAATTCATTCAACATATGGTTCCCAAAAAAAACATATATTTTGTATGCTCACATGTTTGTTGCATTTCACTTGCTTGTATGATAAACTTGGTTGATACCTCTATTTCGAGCATGTTAATTGGGAATATTCTCACTAAGCTTGTAGAGCTTACACCCCTATAGATTTTTGTACATGCAGGACCATTTGTTCTTATATTTGAGGTCTTCACATATCCATGTGAAGACTTAGAATAAACTTTTTGGGAGCTTTTGGGGAAATCTTCTTGAAGACTTAGAATAAACTTCTCTAGAATCTTTTGGTAAAAGTATTTAAGTTTTCTTATAATGACTTAGTAATTTCTATATGATCCTTGGAGAATTAGTAGGGGAATGCCCTTAAGACTTTTAATTATTACTGTAAGTTAACTTTATTCCTTGATTCTTGTTTGTTCATTATTACTTGCTTAAACTATACTTCCTAATAACGTCTCCTATTACCGTGTTGTACACTTTACATATGATATCGAGAATTTCACGTGACTAATGCAATCATTCTTAAGTTTTGATATTGTATGTGGCGGACTGCCATGTTTAGGGTACTCTTTAGGGCATAACAAAAATAAGGTTTAGAGTGCTAACAATTCTACCACTATAACATTTAAGTGTTTACACAAAGACTACCTTTAATTATATAACCAAATCAAGTTTAGATTAAGAAAGCCTTATTTAAGTTTTGTAAACAACAATATCTAATAAAATCATATAACCAAATCATTAAAAATAATCCCATTAAGACAAAGAAAACTTCACAATATAGATATCAAAATTTCAGAAAAATAACAATATAATATTCAGCGCATTTAAATGCCTATCTCATCCAATCCCTCATCAATATCTAACCCATAGCTCATGTAATCATAACATTCATAACAAAATCATCATCACCACTTGAAAAAGAAAGAAATGAGTCGAAGCTAATATATAGTAATGCAAGCACACAAGATATGATCACGCACATTTATTCTAATGTAAATGCAACAACCAACAATCACATCTTTAATTTAGGCATAACAAAGCAACAGTGGAGCACCCACACTTCAACAACACATTATGGTAATTTGGGAGTTCTAAGTAGCAACAATTGTTTAGGGATTGAATAGGCAGCTTGGGTATCTAATCCCTTGAAAGAAATTCTAAGTAGCCTAGTTTAGGGGCTATAGTTGTTACATATTTTTACCTATCACAGTTCAAAATATAATGTGGCTCAATCAATGCCTACAGCCATGAACCGCATCATATTACTTCTCTTCGGTCCAAACTACATTACCCAAATATCATTCGCCCTATCAATCACTAGCTAAGCCACCATCGGTAGCTTAAGGCCTTCACTACCGTGCTGGCACTGCTGTGCAAGGTTTTGCTCCCTATACTAAATTAAACAATAAATAGTACACTCAAACAATCAATTAGGTCGTCTTTAAGTATTAGTTTATTTTAGGTTGATTACCCTACAAGCATCATGCAAGTCATTGCATACCTAAACTCAAGTAAGTATTAGTCACAAACCATTTGATAGGTATACTTAAGAATAAGAATTTATGTAAAGAAATTACTTTAAGTTATCAATTCATTCATTCATCCACAATTAATTGCTAGTCAAATTGAAGTTATATATGTATGTATGTATGTATGTATGCATGCATGCATGCATGCATGTATCACATATTCTTATTAAAGTTTACTTACTTCCTTTTAAGTGTTAATTGATAAATTTAATATCAAGTCTCACAAAAAATTTAGCTATTAAATCATATAGCATGATTTTAGGTTCATATTATATTTAATCAAATCACTAAACCTACCATATAGTAACTAAGTCCTCTAAGCGATATCCCCAATAATTGACTTGTTATTAAACCACTAGAATTTTATTAAGTAAGAAAGCTCATTAATAAAATCCCAAGGATCGAGAATTTTGAGACTAATAAACTTTCTAACTTCGCATGGGCCAAGACCCATAACCTTGACTAGTTAGACAAGAAAGTTTCCATTGAATTTCTACTAGAAAGAAGTATTGAGTAAAGGATAAAATTTCAAGAGATCCAATAAATAAATCATGAGCTTAGTTGGATGGATCCCACTATTAATTATCTTAAGGATGGCTCTCTTTCTGCCAACTGGATGAAGCTAAGAAATTGATGTGTAAAGCTACTAACCACACCATGGTTAGAAATTTTATACAAGCATGACCATAATATCCTTTACTCCAATGCCTATGTCATGACAAAGGCCATAATGCATTAGAAGAGTTACATGGGAAAAATGCAACAATCATGTCAAAAGTGTAACCCTGCATGTCTAAGCCCTTTGTCTCAAGAACCTTCGATTGGCTATGAAAAAGGATGCTAGTGATCTAGAACAAACATGCTCGAAATTCCATAGACATGCTTCACTTGCTTACACCCCGTGTGGTTAACGACACTTCCTTGTCAATCCATGGCATTTTTGTTAATGGGTACTTGACATACTTGTGCCTTTCCCCAAGGTGATTGGTCAAAGGTGATATGCTATGGTAAGGTTTGATTATTTTACCAATGGGTAGAAGTAGGTGTTGTTACCAAGATGATTGAGAGAAACATTGAATCCTTTGTGTTAAACCACATTATCACTAGATTCGATGTACCATATATCATGATCATGAATAGTGGAACCCAATTTGACAACCAAAAGTTTATAGAGTTCAGTTCTTGTCACCACATTAACCAAAGATATACTTCAGTCACTCACCCCAAACAAATGGACAAGTGGAAGCCAACAACAAGATTATTTTGAGCAGCTTAAGAAAGAAAGTTGAAGTTGCAAAAGGGACTTGAGCATATGAGTTGCCTAACATTCTAAGAGGTACCGCATTACTCATCACATCAACTAAGGAAATCCTATATTGATTGGCATTTAGTACTAACGTTGTTCATCCTATTAAATTGGAACTCCCCATTTTGCGTATACAAGATCTAGATATAACTATATTGGGTTGAAAGCTAGTTTAATACCATCAAGGAAGTTTGTGACTTAACAAGATTCAAATCTATTGTAATTAGCTCTGAGTGGTGATATTATGACTAAAAGGCTTTACACTAGCTATTATAGCTAAATAGCTAAATAACCCAGTATGCAGAAGGCTTGAAGTCATTAGGTTTGTGAAGGTCAAGGAAAGATAGCTTTTTATTGGGAGACCTAGATAAGGTAGCCGAAAATCTAAGACATGGAGCTTACCAGCTTGAGAGGTTAGATCGTTACCTTATCTCTCACATTTGGAGCATAATCAACCTTAAAAAATATTTTATGTAATTTAATCATGACGTGAACTTTAGTTTCATCAAATTCTATTTCATTTAGATAAAAGGCTCCTCAAGCTCAACCCAACATAACCACAACATAGGGCAGCATCATACCTTTCAGTTGACCTCCATATATCACTTGGTCGTTGATTACAAAATTGATCGAACTAATAGGGCACTTGGTCCACTCAACCATTGATCTCTATTTCGATCAACTCACTCGACCCATAACGTACTACCCCTATATTTTCAAGAAGTGTCTTAGTATTCTATTGGCTACTAAGAAACTTTCACGATTTCCACTGTTCCTACATTTTGGTAAGATTGCTAGCATGCTATAAATACTCCTCAAAAATGTCCTTTAGAGACAATTTGGCAATATTTAGCCTACATTCTACATTTTACACACTCAATACCTTTGTTATGTTACTAACTCAACCATCAGATTGGCTATACCAAATAACCCTTTGATGCTCACTAACCCTTTGTTGTTTTATACGCCCATCCAATTCAAGCCCAAAGTCCAACACACTTTACCGAACAAAGTAAGGCACCATCACCTTATATTTTAAACAATCTTAAAAAAAAAAAAATTATAGGTAATGAATTGATACTTTTAAATTTTAGGTAACTAATTACAAAATAGGTAAGGTTTAACTACCAAATGTGACAATTAGCACAATATTTGACACAAATTGTACTTTTTCTTTATCGCATAAATCGTATTTGTTTTCTTTTTTGCTTTTTTTTTTTTTACTTAATGATGTGATTGATGAGATGTAATAAAGTGGTGACTTATATGATAAGAAAATTTGATTTTGTGCAATGCATGAAGAAGCTATTGGGCTTCCAAGAAGATTAGCTTCATGGTGGGGAAGGGAAAGCCAATATAGACATTAAGAATCTATAAGCATCTAATTAGTCAAGATTACATATAATGTAAGTGGTGAACTACAAAAAAACTCATAGAGCTATGCAAATGTTTATTATTTCAATAAACTAATATTAAGATAGACGCCATATTACAAATAGAGAGATCTCTCTCCTTTAACTATTGATGAGTGATTTAAATGAAATCATAAAGTCTTAAACAAAAATTAGGTGGAAAGATTAAGCTTCAAAGTTAAATTATAAGCTTTATACAAATGGCATCAGATTGTAATCTTATGGATGCTAGATTTCATGGTCAAGCTTTCACCTAATCATATGAACGATTAAACAAAATTATGGTTGAGGAAACCCTAGTTGAAAGACATGCAAACTCGACATGGCTTTGATTATCCTTAACAAAACTTGGATTCCTAATTAATTGGCACATCGTTCAAATCTCTCTCTATTGATTTCAAAGGTAGTTAAGAATGAGGTAAAGGGTTCAAAATCTATTTCAATTTAAACAATTTTGGTGGGGTATTGATGGATGTAGGAAAGTGATTAAGAAAGCCTAGAGAGAAGTAGAGGAAAGGAAACAACAAATACTCAAGGAGTGATAAGGAAATTGCATTCTGTAGTAAGGTATTAGTAAATAAAATACCTATTAAAAACAATGCTAAAGACCTTGCTTATTTGCATTAGTCAACTTATCCTGCAACAAAAAGGGTGCTAATGAGTTGAGGTTAGGAGAGGAAACTCTCTAACATAATAGGGTTAATTTTGTGCAAAATCAAGAGGAATTATAGTGAATCTAAAATTTAAAGTAACTATCTCTATCATATTAAAGGAAATAAAACCCTTCTATGTAAAACAATTATGCATGTAATATAAAAATAGGATAAATTGTATTGAAAGGTATCAATATTTAAGGATAAGTTTATTTAAGGCATCAATATTTCAAGTTGTTGAATAGAGTAATCAACGTTTGAGAGTAAATTCAATTAAAGTATCACTTTTTAATGGTTAAAAAGACGAATAACATTTTGTAAAGTAAGTCAAATAAGGTATCTATAAATAACCATTGACCAAAATTAAGCAAAATCAAATGAAAATTAATTCAAACATTGATACCTTAAATGAACTTTGTGAAACGTTGATTCCTCATTTGATTCATTTAACGAAACATTGATTGCTATTTCCAACTACTTGAAACGTTAATACTTTAAATGAATTTACCCTCAAACATTAATACCTTCTAATATAATTTATCCATTAAAAAGTATGACGTTGGTCGTTCTTATTTATGAATCCATATATTTTGATAACTTTCACCTTTATCCATAAACACAATAAAACATACATAAATTATGTGGAAGTTGTTATGCATCTGATAATTGAAGAAAATTTATTTTTGTAAAAAATGTGGCTTTTATGACAAAGTAGTACATTAGTTTATAATATGGAACATGAACCGAATAAATATTTCACAAGCATTGTTTATATGTTGTTTTTCATATGATGGATCCAGCAACCTAAGGTTATTTGACTTGGGACTTACTGACTAAGGAAACCACTTTAGCGGCATTTAGATAAGCAAAAGGCATTGTTCAATGGTCTTGTAACTTGAGTAACTTAGCCTACAAGGTACCCTTTTGGAGAATAATATCTATTAACTTGAGTGATGAGCTTAGGATTATCAACTGAAAGCTCACTACATGAATTGTGAGGAAAACCCAAAAAAAAAATTAAACTTAATCAAGTTAACGTAGGTAGAGGTTCTATGGGGTCTAGTAGCCAAAGGAGCCACATTGACTTGATGATTATAAAAGAAGAAAGAGAAAGGAAAATCAATCACTCCCAACTCATATATTTATCTCAAAATAGGAGACAATTCAGGGGATTAATTGATGAAAAATACACAAAATTTAAATTATGGTGTTTTTAAAGGTGATAAATATACATTTTGGTTAAGTGTACAACGTGTAGCCAGGTATCACTTTACTAGTCAGTTTTGTACTTGATTTTAACTTTGAAATCCTAGTTTAAATGATGAGATTAAACTTTGATTTACTCAGATTAACCATTGAATTCTAGTATTTTCAAAATATCCTTGGGTATCATAAGATTAATGAGATAAGTTACTGAGGTTGTAATTCTAAATTTCAAGTGGATGTAAGGTGGGAATTTGGAGCTTTATTAATTCTTAGTGTAATTGTCAGTTGGTTTTCCTAAAAAGCATGATCATTTCAAGGATTTTTTTTTTTTTTTGTCGTCAATTTTATTTCTTATTTTAATTTATTTCCTATAGGACAAGCAAATGCTTAAGTGTAAGTAAATTTGATAAATCCTATTTAACACTTAATTATAAGTGCTAAAATGTTTTTATCTGGCTATTTTTGTAATTAATTTGATGAAAATAATACTTAAAATGCTTTTAATTTAATTTTAAGTTTTCGAAGTGTTGATCCAAGCAAAAGAAAAAATTTGAGCAAGTTTGATGCAGTTTGAAAGTAATTTGATAAAGTAATGAAGCATTAATGAAAGTGACATAAGGATATAATTGTGTCAAAGTTGTGTCAAGAAAACAATGCGGATTTGAGTGACATAACATGGACACAACAAATCCTCAACCTTGTCATTTTTGGATTATTGTCCAAAGAGCTACATGACATGCAACATAACTTGTCTCAATGATGTCACTTCCAACTTATGCCACTCGAGAGATATACAACAAAGGACATGTCGTGTCCCCATCGTGTCAAATACTAGTGCCCTAAAATTGAAAAAAAAAAAAATAGACATCTAAAAGAGAGATGTCTCATATTTTAGGAAAGAGAAGATATATTAAGCCAATTTAGGAAAGTTCTAAGAATGCAAACACTCTTACCCACAAAGATTAACAACTTTCCTAAATTATAGATTTCCTTTCCTAATTTGAGGACCACTTGCCAAATCAAAGAAGACAAGTTTTCACTTTCAAAGAAGTTTACTTTCCTATTGTAAAGAGAGAGAGCTTTCAATTTTAGTCATGGAGGAGCTCTATTAAAAGGGAAAGTCAGAACTTTCAAACACACATCTAGCAATCCACGAATTTCTCTTCAAAATCCAAGACATTCAAGATTCAGGCTTCAACCACTTTGTAAGATTTTTTTGTAACAAGGGATTAAATGTTTAAATGATGTTTAATTTTACTCCTTACTTTGTTATTGTAAATTTATGAAAGAGTAAACTCTTAATCTAGATTTTGATGAACCCTTTTTGTGTGATTTGTTTAACATTAATTCTAGTTATTGATTGATTTTCTAGAATCCAATTGTGTTACTCTTATTGTTATCATAAAGCAATAGTGTGTAATATTGATTCTTGATTAGATTTCACTCTAGTTAATCGATAAATTTTTTAGTGAATAGATTTGCATAGCTAGAGGAGTTGCATGCAACCTTAGACATAAGACAACATAAATATATGAAATGAGGGTGAAACATAATATAGAAATTCTAGATTGATAATGTTATCCTAAAGGGTTTTAACTGAAAGGATGTTTCAATTTATTAACCTTAGATTAGAATTTGATAATCTCAACAAAGGTATTGAATTACATTTAATCATATAGAAACTTATCAAGGACTCAAAGTTTAGCGCTTCTTGCAATTTGGTAAATCTTAACAAAAATCTTGGGTTGTGATTAATACTTTGATAAATTGATAAATGTTAATTACTTTATTAAAATTTATTTTTATCGATTAAACCTTAGGATAAGGATAAGTACTAATACTTATTGATTTCTATGGGATAATATTTATGCTTAATGCCTATACTATAGTATTGATAGGTGCACTTGCCTCGACAATCCTAATTGGAATTGAGTTTAATATTTTTAACTTATTATTGATTACCTACGATCTATATCAAGTTTTTGTAGCTATTATCAGAGATCGACATCATTAGAATAGTATATATCCTATTGATTTAGCCATTCTTTTCTTTTTACTTCTTTCTTTCTTTCCATTTGAACTTCGCGAGAATAACACTATTGACTCCTTCTTTATGTATGACCAGTGTCAATCTTGGGGACTTGGATGAATTAAACTTGGAGATCAACCATGCTTGTGGAGAAAATGAAAGAAGACAAGCTCAAGAATTAGTACAAGCTTTAGCTAATCTTCTAGAGACCATGGTGAGCAATAAAAACAGTAATGAGGACATGGAAACAATGTTTGAATGGACAAGACTCTCTTCAGATGACATTCACTCAAGTATAGTTCAACTGAGCATCATAGCTCACGACTTTGAAATCTGTCCAGACATTATCCAGATGGTCTAACAATGGGTCCAATTTGATGGTTGCATGATGAGGATCCAAACAACTACCTTTAGAGCATTTTAGAAATTTCTAATACTTTCAAGATCAATAGAATAAGTGACGATGCTATTTGACTCCATTTTTTTTTTTTTTAGCAATAGAGCAAAACAGTTGTTAAATTCTCTGTCAAGATATCCACTCACCATTTGGCAAGTCTTTGTAGAAACGCTTTTTAGATAAATATTTTTCACCTACAAAAACCACCAAGTGTGGATTTGATATTTCTCCATATTTCTAATTGGACACTAAAACTCTTTATGATACCTCTAAAAGATTTAACAAATTATTGAGGAAATGTCCACATCATGACTTACCCCCACGGATACATGTGCAAACATTCTATAATGGCTTGATTTATAGGATTATCAAATAATTGACATGGTCACTAGTATCATGCTCAATAGAAAAAGGCTATAATAGTGTTTGTAGTTGTTTGAAGAGATGACAACTGTAGACACCCAATTTTTGCCCAATTAATTAAGGCTTAAAATTTAATTAAACTCATTTTAAAAATAAAAAAAGCCTTAATTAAGTATTGATGAAGTTGGCTAAGTGATCAAGGCACAGACCAAATGGCCTGTTGGTTAAATGCATTGATCCAGACACACATCCAAGCTCAATGACACAAGTTCAAACCCTAGCAAAGGCAAAATTTTGTCTTTTTATCATCTCATTATTTTTGCCTTTGCATCTTCCTCAAATGTGACTTTTTGCCTTACTTTGCATCAACTTTTAACTGACAAGACATCATTGATTGTCAAAATTGATGATGGAATTGCAAAGTGGTTATAGAACATGAAAGATTAGTGCAAAAAACAACCCAAAAGTCACAAAATTCAATTTATAAAGCATTCAATTGCACATGAATGAGGAGTTACAAAAATTGATGAAATTGGACAATTAATCTATCCACATTGGATGAATCTGACATGGAATATGAAGGATCAATCATCAATTTATCGGTTAAGAATGAATCAAGCCCAAATTTTTGGTTAAATTCGTGGAAAAACAAAGAGGCAAAAAACGATTCATTTTCGAAACTGTTTGAAACGTAAAATTGAGCTTGCAACCTATAAATAGGAGGTCCAAGGATCAAAAGGCACAAGTCAATTTTCAAGAAACACATACACGATAGGATCAATTCGAAGTTCTCGAATTTAGGATGAAAAATTCGAATTTTTCAAATTCGAATTGATTGGATCAGATTTAATCCAAATTGAGTGTTGTAGGAATGTTAGAAACTTGATTTGGATGATTTAGTGTGCTTAGATTTTCTCGAATTGATCAAATTAAGCTCTGCAAATTTTTTTTTAATTTTTTTATTTCACCGTCGTACAACCACCACCGGAACCGCCGCTTGCCGCCGTTCTGGGTGCACGCCACCACCACCAGAAGCTTCACCACCGCATCAGAAGTCGGGCGACAAACTCTCAGCCGCCGACCACCACCGGAGCCGCCGGAATCAGCCCCGAAAGATCGCGCAATCGTCTTCTTCACCCGTCGGAGCTCCGAGATCCGACCCGAAGATTCGAACCCAACCCGATCGGTCATCGGTCAACGGTCATCGGTCAACGGTCAACGGTCAGCTCCGATGAGACGGCTCAGATTCAATCATCCAGATCAGACGGTCCAGATTTGATCAAGCAGATCAGCGGCCCAGATTTCACTAAGCAGATCAGACGGTCCAGATTTCATCAAGCAGATCAGCGGCCCATATTTCATCAAGCAGATCAGACGGTCCAGATTTGATCAAGCAGATCAGCGGCCCAGATTTCATCAAGCAGATCAGACGGTCCAGATTTGATCAAGCAGATCAGCGGCCCAGATTTCATCAAGCAGATCAGACGGCCCAGATTTGATCAAGCAGATCAGACGGCTCAGATTTCATCAAGCAGATCAGCGGCCCAGATTTGATCATCCAAATCCGACGGCCCATATTTGATCAAGCCGATCAACGCTTCAGATCAAGTCAAATCAGATCAGACGTCCCAGAATCAGTCTTCAGATCAGACGATCCAGAACTGATCCGCTTCATCCAACGGCCCAGGTAAGTCCGTATTATTATATTATTAGTTTATTATATAATTAATTTCAGAATAATAAAAAATAGCAAAAAATAGTAAAAAATTCAGAAAAAACTCAGAAAAATACAGAAAAATCTAGAAAAATCAAAATAATTATTTTTTTTATATAAATTTATTTTTTTGATATTTTTGATATTTTTTGAATATTTTTAGTATGTATTTATACATAAATTGCTTTTAGAAATGTGTATTTAATGCATGAAAAATAATTTTAATATATTGTGAAATATTCTGAATTGTGAATTTATGTCATGATTTTTTTAAAAAAAATAAAAAAAAAAAAATAAAAAATAATAATAAATGAACAAAATAAATAAAAATGATAAAATTGGATTTTCCAAAACCAAAATAAAAAAAAAAAATAAAATAATAAAAAATGATTTTTGGACTTAGAAAAATATGTTTTCATGAAATGAAAATCAATTGATTAGATCATAGGACCATCAAAAATGATTTTCATAAAAATATAAAATTTAATGAACTTAAATTGAGAATAGTTCAAAAATTAAAATTGACCAACAAATTAAAATTTTTAAAAAGAACTACATTTTGTCTGATCTCGATTAGCGAGTACGTAGGCACCTGCAGGGCGACATTAAAAATGAAAAAATGTTTTTATTTTTTTTAATAATATTGTGAATAAATATTTTTGTAAAATTAAGATATTTTATTGATATTCATGTTCTAAAAAAATAAAAAAAATAAATATGAATGATTTGACTTGTAAATATTTCTGTTATAATATTTTATTTGAGTTTTTGAGCATGAAAAGGATAAATTATAAATTTGAAATTCCAAAAGTGGTAACCATTTGGTTTTAATAGGTTAGCCCCCGAATCTATGATATCTGGTTTAAAAAGTTTGTTTTATTTTTAAATCAAATTTTCACAGACTAGTAGCTAAGTTAGGATCAACCGACCCATTGATCCTAGCTTTTATTTTTTCCCGATTTATATCAGGTGGTGACTCTAAAAAGTTTTCAAAAATTAAAATTTCTCTCAACCCCTAGTCGAGGATTCATGTTAAATGGGTTCGGGTTTAATGTGAATCGGGTTATGAGAAATGAACCAGATTAGTGGAAAAATCCAGGCTCGACAACAACTAATAATTATCAATAGTGTAATCCATGAGCAAAGTAAAAAGTTTCTAGAGCCTAGTGCATGGATTTTGCCACTATAATAGTTGCTCAATTTGAGGTTTAAAATAAAAAAAAAAATTGATGATATAACACTTAATTTGCAACCCAATTTTGTAGACCCAATTGTTATTCTTACAAGAAGAGACCAAACAGAGCATGTGGATTATCTTGGCATCCCCACAAGATAGCAAAACCCTTACAACAACACATATAATATGGAGTGAAGGAATCATTGGAATTTTTCCTTGGAGCAATTAGAGAGCTTAGAGACAAATTCCACCACCATGGGATTTTAGCAACCCTTGCATCAAGAGTAGAAGTCATATTTTGAAGAGGTGGTGATCAAATTTATTCAGACTTTAGAAGAACATCACCAAGCCACTGAAACAACTCTACAGAATCAAGAAGCAACTTCAAAAAATCATGAGGCTACTCTTCACAATTTAGAGACATAGGTAGGTCAAATTGCCAAGTTTCTCTCCAAATTGGGCCAAGTAGATTGCTGCCTAGAAACACCAAACCAAACCCTGAAGACACACATGAATGTAGTGATCCTTGTAAGTAGTGAAGAGTCGCAATCCAAACTTAAGGGGAAAGGGAAAGTTGCTAAAGATGAGAAAAAAACCAAAGGTGAGGAAAAGGATCCACAACTATCCTGCATAAAGCCTATAAATTACCATTCCCTTACCCCGCTACATTAAAGAGATAATAGAATGACAGGCACTTTGATAAGTTTCTTGAACAACTTAAGCAATTGAATATTAACTTACCCCTAGTTGAAGCTTTGACACATATGCCAACTATCTGAAGGATTTATTATCCAACAAAAAGAAATTGAAAGAGCTCCCCACAATGACACTAAGCGAGGAGTATTTTGCAATCATAAGAGGGTTTAGGAGTGAATTAAGATGTAACCAAAACAACTTAAACACTATTTAAGACCAGAACTTTTCAACCATCAAGTACCACATAACACTATTTAAACCAAAATAAATGGTACCATGAAGTAAGCACAGAGTAGAAAGAAATAACAAACAAATTCAAAAAACACATGGCAAGCTATGAAGAAGTAAGAACACAATATAATAGAAGTAAATGATAAAATCAAATATAATTAACGAAAAACCCAAAAAAAAAAAAAAAAAAAAAAGGAAGCAGAAATTGAACCCAATGGATTGTCCAACTAATGAACTAGCAAAGGAAAAAAAGGAATTAAAGACCGTTTATAGATTTTTATTTGAAAGGAGAGAGAACGCAAACATGTGTAACCAAACCTTAGGGTTTTTTAAAAATAAAATAAAATAGAAAAAGCTTAATAAACCCTAGTCATCTGGCAATGTGGCATGGTAAGGATGTGAAATGAGAAAATAAAATATAATAATATTACATTGAATGGATTCGCGGGGTGCACTTAGCTGTTTGAGAGACCTATTTAATGGAGGAGTCTGTAAATAAGTCTGCATATCGATCCTATAACTAGGACACGAATTTGACCATGTCACATCTGAGTCTAACCCATTTATTATCCGTGTCAGTTCTGCAAACCCAAACTCATTTATAATCATGCCATATCATGTTGTGGATTAAACATCGTCCATCCTAAATTGCCAGCAGCAAGTATATCACAGTACAAGGAAAATAAAACAATGCAAGTTTATTTGGATTATATTTGGTACGTTAAGTAATAGGAGAATTTTTCATTTTCTCCATTTTTTTAAGTTTTATGTTATTTGCCATAACAAGTGTAACAGCTAGTAGTGGCAGCAACATGAATGATAGTGACGTTTTTGCAGTAGTATCATAATGATGGCGATGGCAATTTGTTGCAAATGTTGTATTGGTAGTAGCGGTGGCAGTAGTAGCAACAATGATGGTAGCAATTATAGCAGTAGATTAGAATAGTGAAACTAAAATAATAATATCCATGCTAGTTTAGTATTTTTGTTAAAAGATTTTATTTTGTCATTTTTAATATTTTTTATATCATCAAATATATAACATAAAAATCTTTAAGTTCAAAAGGTTACCAACTAAACACTACCTAAAAGTACATATTTTATTTACACTTACAAATATACTTCTTATGCATGCCGTACAGAGGCAAGTATACATTCTTTGCATAAATTATATAGACTTTTTTCTTAGTCACTATGAATGTGCGCTGAGTTATATTTATACTCTATGATGAATAAACATTATAACGTACTGAAACGCAATTATTCTAGCCATCAAAGGTAATTAAGATAGAGCAAGATAAATTTAACATTGAATATTTACTATGATGTGATCAAGAGAATATGATGATAATTTACATCATTGAAAATTGCAAAAGAAAAATATAGAAAGGACCAAAAGAATCTTTGTTCATTCCCGAGTGGTGTCGTTCCATAATTTTCTCATCAGTTCTCCCTTGAAGTTTCCATCACATGGGGAAATAAATTCTGGCATTTTTCTAATAGTACACTTGAATCTCTTTCCGGTGGTACCATTGTTGAGGTCTCTTTCAAGATGTAGAAAACTGGCACCAGAGAGCAAAGTGTAGCAAGCCATATTTCACACACAAAGGACTAGTGTACTTTTGGAGATGATATGGGAAAATACATCCACACAATTTCAGAGAGCTTTTCTACATAAAGGCAAAAGAATGTACCTTGTGAAGAATCACCTTGCTTGCTTAAGCTCTCTATATGAGGAGTGATGGAAAAAATTTGCAACCATATCTGATGGTTCATCATCTATCACTCCTCTGAAGATACAAGCTGCAACACAGTGTTGATGCCATCACCATAGGTTGTAACCACTTTCCATGACCATCCAAACAAACACAAGAGTTCAAGCTACTTGGCTTCAACACTCTCTGTTCCTTTGTCTCCCTCAATGACAACCTTAAAACAGGGTTTAGAAGGGAATACAAATATACTAGAGGCAGCATCAGATGGCTGGAAACCAGAAGAATATCGAGCAGATGTGAGAGTAATCTTTGGTAGTTGCTGTGTACCTGAGACCAGCGGCACAACCTTATAGCTAAAAATGTGCTCTGACATTGGAAGTACAAAGGTTGTACCACTGTGAAATCCAGACAAAAGGAAACTTTGAGAATCTGCCAGTGAAAACTTCATCTCTTGGAGTAGATGTGTTTGGTTTTGAATTTTCACACGATATGTAAAAGGCTCTCCAAGAATAGCATAAGGAGGACATTCCAAGCTGATAATTATTGGGGGCATCTCTATCTTCACATCAGGGAGCTTATATTGTGTCAACACACTATTTTTAGTTGCAGACATGTTATGCTCCTTGTTTCCAAAATTTCTCCTCCATTTCAGGAACACATTTCCTAGATAGAGTGAGGAAGTATTAACCCTAGGAATGACAGTGAACACCTTTTTAAATTCCTCTCCTGGAACAAGAAGGGCAGAACTCATATCCTGACTTCCACCCCTAATGGAGCATGGGGTATCAACAGTATCATCATCCCTTTCAATAGTTAAAGATTACTCGTAGTGGAACTTCTGCGCAATTTCTAGCACTGACAATAAGTACATTTTTCTCATTTATAGGTATAGATGTGATCTGATCAGATTCAGAAACCTGCTTCATCCTTGATGGTAATAGAGGATCCCGCCGGAAAGGCAGCAAGAAGCAGTGGTTAATAGTAACTGCAATCTTACCATCAATCTCTAGGCTTTTATGAACATGTATTTTCTGAGCACTTGATTCATTCTCATGAGAAAAATAGCCCAGGGATACATAGAGCATAACTGGTTTCTGTCGATACCACTTGATCTTCAATTGGCACGACCATGAATCTCCATTTTTCAGAAACGGTACAGCTACTAATCCAAAGGATTGTTGGATTCTGTTGATTTTATCAGAGATTGAGTGAGAATCATCTTCTAATTCAGATACAGCAACACCAAAGCAGTTCAACATGATGACTATCTGAAGCAGATGACTCCATTTCCCTAGGGCTAAACAACCCACCTCCTCTAACATCAACTAGATTGATCTTCAGTTCACCATTGTAAACATCATGGCCTTTGGCTGTAATAGTTACAGGAACCATGAAGATTTCCCCAACTAAGGCTGGACCGACGCACCTAGACTCAGCTCAACTGTGGTTCCAGCTCTTCAACCTGGGTAGCCTTCTGGCCTGTGAATGCTAGTGCAGGATCTTTGGTGGGATATGTCTCCATACAATCTTCAAATTTCCAAAGAGGCAAGCCATCCATTGATGCAGGGCTTTCAGCTCGGCAGAATATGGTGAAATGAGGCCCCAACTTTACAATGACTGATGTGCATTCTAGCTTTCCACTTTGTTCTGGCAGAGATGACAATAGGCTTAGTGTCACAAATTAAGGAAAGTGAATAAAAGGTTCAGAAAAGGTATATGTGCAACCTTGTGCACATGCGGACCCCTTAAGCTGTATTGTTTGTTATAAAAATATAAATAAAAAAAAAGAACAAGAACAAGAAGAAGATAGAAGATAAAAATACCTGACTTCACAACATGCGTCAAACGCAACCATTTGTTCGGTACAAGGACAGAGAAGAAGAAACTTCTACTTGCTTGTTCTGCTGACTGGAATCCACTTCTATAGCAGAAATTTTCTTGGAGTTTACAATTGTGAAGTTGCATTCTGATTGGTTGAACTGAATTTCTATCTGATCAATTTCGACAGGGAGGGGCAATTGGGAAAGAGTGACACCGTTATTGAACTAGACATGCCTGGCTTTATTACTTGCTCATGGAAAGCGACAGAACCAAGGAGCACTATTCTAAGCGGACTAACAAGATCAATTTCTAGATGAAGTGGGTTTTCCCCAGTTACTTTTAGTTCATTACTTTCATCAGTCGATCCAACCTCAGAATCTTTAATAACAAGCTCCAAAACCTCCCTATGGATACTCTCTCTTTGAGGTAGACTTGGAGGTCCAGCAGGGCCACAATCCTTGAATCCATCAGGTTGGATACCACTACCAGCAGACACAGGCAAGGCAGCCATTTCAAGTGAATATTCCACGAAGCTTTTCACCGAACCAAGCTCCCTTGAGCACTCTCGTAAGAATCCTAATACCTCCCATAACAAAGTCACCCAACCCTCTTGTCTATAGAGAGTAGCAATACTGTCAAAAAGTTGTTTTGCGTGGCTGAAATCCCCAGTAGAAAAATATTCTTTTGCCATCTCCAACCCACAAATAGAACTCATCCGCTGGGCCTTGTGGCTAGTGTACGACTCATGAGACCTTTTTAGCAGTGCAATAATTTCATAGGAATCATGGAACCTTTTCCCTTCAGCAAGAGAATAACGAGTGTACTCTTCATCAGTAATGCTGCACAAGTAGATGAGGAAGTGTTAGAGCGAAATGAAGAATGTCCACATGCAATGTAATCAACAACAAACATACATACGGAAGCATTGTTACTGCATCTCCTTGCTCAATCAGTCGAGCAAACTGTCCCACATAAACAGAAGGTGCCACAGATTCATTACTGCCATCAATCTCACTATCATTTTCCAACATTGACAATGCAAGGTCAAGAGAAGCTTGCTTCTTCTTCAAGTATTGAGCTGCCAACTGTTCGTAATAAAGCAAACCCAAACAAGTTACAAGAAACAAAAACAAATATTATGGTGGTTTAACCAGATGGAACAAAAGAATGTAGGAGTAGAATTAAAAAAAGCAGTCTGCAACAGTAACGTATGGTGCTGAGCAAAGTTAAAAATGGCCCAAGTAGTTGATTTTGGTGAAGGAATCACAAGCAAGTTGAGCCTACAAAATCTGATGGATGAGTGAATTCTTTCAGCTCTATTATCATCATTAGATCCATACTGTCTAATAACCACAACCAACAACAGGAGACTGGAAGAGTAAAGCCCACAATGGGAGAGCCATGGGCATGCAGCATTATTAAGATTACAATCACACTGCACATCGGCACTTCCTGTCTAGTATTCAGGAGGTTTCTAACCATTTAGACATTAAAACAGATCCAAGGTGCATGTCACACCAAAATTGACTAGATTCTGCAGTAGACCACAGAACCCATTCCCGTATGCTGCAATATCAATCAATTTCAGAGTCCACAAAGTAATTCAAATAAGAGGCTTCATTCTCTTTAGATTATGATATTTAAAGAATCGATTTCAGCAAGCCAACCTGATAATAATATGCAGGGCGAAATTCCCACTCTGTCAAGGGTCCGTTGACAACCTAGAACTGTTGATAACATGTTTTGGCTGGTAGAGGAACTTCTTTCCAGCAACTCAGCAAACACTAGAAACTGTCTGCTCATCCACTCCCAATGGAGATAAATAACTTCAGGTGCCCCCACGAGCTTTTTGTAAGAAAGAATGTGCTGGCGGAACCATGTAGCTGCTTCTGTAGTTTTTCCAGCATGCAGTAGCAAAGTTGATACCTTAAAGTGCAACTGTTCACCTACGGTTTTTATCTCCACTAACCGTTGAATTGGAGGCAATCTTGTTGAAGTTCCAATCATCTACACAAAGTCAACCATTTTTCTCATTTTACTGATAATTACATTCTGTAATAGGCTTCTAGCCAAAGATTTGTCTACTGCAATCAGCCAATGGCAATGATCTTCATTTGTAGACAATTGTTAATTTTAAAACATTCATGCAATTTTTGTACGCTTCTGATGCCAGGTGACAACAGATTAAACCCTGTTGTTCAAGCTGTCAGATGATTTAAAAACAAAATTATAAAAAAAGGGTACTTAAAAAAAAATATGGTTTTTCCATAATGGCCTCTCAATTAATAAATCCCACCATAGCATGAAAAATTGCCTCTACCAATATGTTAATAAGACTGCAAAAAAACAACATGTAAAATTAAATTCAACCAACTCCAAGTTCTTGACAGCACTACAAAGAGATTCAAAAATACCTCTCGAAGACTGCTATAAGCTTCCTCATAAAATCTCAAAGCTTCAGCCCAATCTCTTCGGAATTCTGCATACACAGCAACCTAGAAGTTGTCCACTTATAGGTTAAGCAGAAAACAAAAACAAAGCAAAGCAAAAGGGGTGGGGAAAAAAAAAAAAAACTTGGATTAATAAAAATTCATGGAAACTGTGATACAAATAGAGCTTTTTAGGCCAAACAAAGTGTGGATAACACACATATCTTAGGTCAAAGCATTGCACCTGTCTTCACAAATTAAGCCCTTTTAGAAGTATGAAATAAAGGAGTAAAAAGTATATTTTTGATATTTTGATTGATGAAATATTTACACAGTACATATGTATTTATATACGTATAAGAGGTATAACTCTACCAACTCTACCTACCAACTCTACCTACCAACTCTACACTCTCCTTCAAGCTGGAGCATACAAATCATATGCACCAAGCTTGTTACAAATATATTCAATACGAGAACCTCTTAAAGATTTAGTCAATATATCTGCAAACTGATTATTTGAATTAACATGACTAGTGAAGATGCAACCAGATAAGATCTTTTCTCGGATGAAGTGACAATCAATCTCTATGTGCTTAGTTCTCTCATGAAAGACTAGATTGGAAGCTATATGTAATGCAGCCTGGTTATCACAAATTAGCTCCATTTGTTAAGTTTTACAAAATTTTAACTCCTTAAGCAACTGTTTCAACCAAATCAATTCACAAGTTGCTAAAGCCATGGTACGATATTCTACTTCTGCACTTGATCTAGCAACATCTTGTTTCTTACTTTTCCAAGATACCAGGTTGCCTCCAACAAGAATACAATACCCAGATGTAGATCGTCTATCAGATGGAGAACCTGCCCAATCAGCATCAGAATATCCAACCACTTTAGAGTGACCATAATCCTCGTATAGTAAACCTTTACCAGGAGCACTTTTCACATATCTAAGAATTTTGATCACTGCATTCCAATGACTAGTGCAAGGAGAATGAAGAAACCGACTGACAACACTAACTGCAAAAGATATATCAGATCGAGTAATAGTAAGATAATTGAGTCTTCCAACCAAACGATGATATCTTCCTGGATCTTCAAAAGACTCTCCCTATCCTGGTAACAACTTCACATTGGGATCCATAGGAGAATCCATAGGCTTGCAATTAAGCATTTCTGTTTCTTCCAGTATATATAAGACATATTTTCTTTGAGAGAGTACTATACCAGAACTGGATTGAGCAACTTCTATGCCAAGGAAGTATCTCAACAAGCCAAGATCCTTAGTTTAAAAATGTTTGAAAAGATGTGCCTTTAATTGAGTAATATCATCCTGATCATTACCAGTTATGACAATATCATCTACATACACTATTAAGTATATGCATTTTCCTTCAGATGTGTGCTTATAGAAAACTGAGTGATCAGATATACTCTGAATCATTCCAAACTCCATTACAACAATACTAACCGACTAAACCAGGCACGTGGAGATTGTTTCAAACCATAAAGTGAACGACGAAGTTTACATACCAGATTAGACTCCCCCTGAGCAACTAAGCCAGGCGGTTGCTCCATATAAATCTCCTCCTGGAGTTCACCATGAAGAAAAGCATTCTTAATATCCAATTGGTACAAGGGCCAATGGCGCATAGCTGCAATGGAGATAAATAAACGAACAGAAGACATCTTAGCAACCGGAGCGAATGTGTCACCATAGTCCAAACCATACACCTGAGTATAACCCTTGGCAACCAACCGAGTTTTGAGCCGATCAACTTTACCATCAGGACAGACCTTAATAGCATAAACCCTTTGACATCCAACAAGAGACTTACTGGGAGGCAAAGGAACTAAATCCCAAGTACCATTAGCATGTAAAGCAGTCATCTCATCTACCATTGCCTGTGTATATCCTGGATCTGAAAGAGTCTTACTCACATTCTTAGGAACAGAAATGGAAGATAGAGATGAAACAACGGTACAATAAGATGAAGATAACCGATGATAGCTAAGACAATTATAAAATGGGTGAGGATTATGAGTAGCACGGTTACCTTTTCTGATGGCAATAGGAAGATCGTTTTCCAATAGGTCCTCAGTAGGTGGAGACATTGGAATAGAAGATGAGTCAACAGGAGCCTCTAAAACAGGTGGGATATCTAATGTAGGAAAGTGTCGAGAGCGTCGATGGTAAACCTGAAATGGTGGAGGGGAAGGAATAGATTCAGAGACAACGGGGATAGACTCAGGAAGAACTAACTGAGGGAATAGGTAAAACCTTCGACAAAGGAGTCTCAGATGAAGAGGTGGAATAAAAAGAAGAAGATTCAAAAAATGTTACATCAGGGGACAAATAATAACGACGAGTAGTGGGTGAATAACACTTGTAACCTTTTTGATGTTTGGAGCAACCAAGGAAAACAGCCTTAATAGAACGCGCTGATAACTTATCCTGACCATGAGCCATATTGTGAACAAAACAGGTACAACCAAAAACACGTAAAGGAAGTACATACAAAGGTTGATCTGGAAATAAGATAGTGTGAGAAATTTTGTGCTGAAGAACAGATGAAGGCATTCTATTAATGAGATAACAAGCAGTGAGAACAGCATCAGCCCAAAAACGAGTAGGCACATGGTGATATAGAAGAAGTGTACAGGCAGTTTCAATGAGATGCCTATTTTTACGCTCAACAACTCCATTCTGTTGAGGTGTGTAAGCACAAGAGGACTGATGTAAAATGCCATGAGAGGATAGAAAATCAGTAAATTGAGCAGAAAAGTATTCAGGAGCATTATCACTACGCAAAATTTGTAGAGAAGCATTGAATTGTGTTTTAAGTTCAGCACAAAATGATTCAAAAATTGAAAATATCTCGAAACGACTTTTCATTAAATATAACCACGTACAGCACGAATAGTCATCAATAAAAGTGACAAAGTATTGATGACCCAAAACAGACACGACTCGACTAGGATCCCAAATATCAGAATGAACTACAGCAAAAGGAGAGGCAGCTCAATTATTGACCCTCTTAGGAAACAAAATTCTAGACTGTTTCCCAAGTTGACAAGACTCACAATCCAAAGAAGACAATTGAGAAAAATGAGGAACCATCTTATGAAATTTTGAGAGACTGGGATAACCCAAACGATTGTGGAGAAGGGTTAGAGAGACTGTAGTAAAACATGCCAGATGAGAAGCTAGAGAGTTAGTGAGATAGTAAAGCTCCTGTGACTCACATCCTGTGCCAATCGTCTGTCCCGTACTAAAATCCTGAAAAACAACAGAATGAGGATCAAATTTAATAGAGCAGTTTAGAGCACGGGTGACTTTACTAACAGAGATAAGATTAAACGGACAATGTAGAATGTAAAGAACATGTTTCAAAGGCACAGATGGTAAGGGTTGTGCACTACCCATTGCTTCAGGTACTACATGTGAACCATTTGCTACAGTAACAGATGATAATGGTGCAGATTTTAAGAAATGAGAAAACAAATGAGGATCACCAGAAATGTGTTCAGAAGCACCAGAATCAATCACCCATGGACCTAAAGTAGAAGACTGAGTGAGACATGCAACAGAATTACCAGTATGTGCAAAGGAAGCAGTAGAAGATGAAGACTGCTGTGAAACCTGATATTGTAAATAATTCTCAAGATCAGCTCCAGTGAGAAGTAGAGATTAAGGATATTGTGCAGTCGAAGAGGCAAGATTGGTATTCTGAATGATATTAGCTCGTGGAGAACGTCCATGCAATTTGAAACATTTGTCCCTGGTATGACCCCAACGATGGCAGTAAGTAACGATGGCAGTAAGTACACCTAGGACAAGTTCCTAACTTAACACTCCCACGATCTCCTGCTGGTCCTTCGCTGTCAATCATGTGATTTTGAGAAGTACTTTGAGTAACTAGAGTTGAATTATCCAAGGAAGAAAAACCAGTTACAGGTGCATTAGGAATTGATGAAGTACGAAGAAGTCGAGAAAAAACTTCATCCATAGATGGAATAGTAAGACTAGCCAAATCTGATCACGAATGGAAGTAAGATCAGGACCAAGTGTAGCAAGGATGCAAACCATGAAAAATTTGTCTCTTTGAGCTAAATCATCTTGGAGAGACTGACCAGGAGAAAGTAAAGAATTGTATTCAGCTTTTAAGATGCCCATCTGCCAAGAAAATCAGTAACTGACATATCTGTTTGTCTCAGATTAAGCAGAGTAGATATGACTGAGTACAAACGCTGAATATCATTTGTATAAAGTCTCTTTGCCTGAGTCCAAACATCATAGCAAGTTGAATAATGGCTGTAAATTAGATGAAGAGATGAATCGATGGACTGCCACAAAAGACTTAGTAAAAGAGCATAAACTCTTATCCATTGATCATTATCCTTATTCGGATCCTTCATTACATCATCCAATGTAGTGGTCAAATGGTCTTGTAAACCTTGACCGATGCACCATAAGTTCACACCTTAGACCAAGATATAATTTGAATTTCCTAGCAATTTCTCAGTTGCAATGGCAGGAGATGGAGATAAGCACTTGAAAAAGGACTAGTTTTCAAGGGAAAAGAATCAGCAATCATGGAGAATAACCTAGAAAAGGATAAATCAACAGCAGACAGCGGCGCGTGAACAGTGACGCGCGGCTGTTGGCTGCTAAAAACAGGCCGGAACCGAAGGATGGGAGTCCGACCAAAGGGAACAGGCGCGTGACTACAACGGTGGCGCGTGGCGGCGACAACAGAAATCAACAGCAGACGACGTCGAAGGCTCGTGGCGGCGTTTTCGGCGGCGAGCTTCCTGGGATTGGTCGTCGGAGAAGAGAGGAACACGACGACAAAATCAGATGTGAAATCCAACTTCGGGAAGAAAAGATCTGGACAGAAACAGCCGCGAAAATTAGGTTTTTTTTTTTTTTTTTTTTGGGGCAAAAACTAGGGTTTGTGTTTAGGCTCTGATACCATGTGAAATAAAGGAGTAAAAAGTATATTTTTGATATTTTGATTGATGAAATATTTACACAGTACATATATATTTATACGTATAAGAGGTATAACTCTACAATTCTACCTACCAACTTTACCTACCAACTCTACAAGAAGCATAACTAAAAGTCCAAAGAAAGACACTATAGACACATATCAATGAGAAGGGGAAAGCATTTGAACCTGTATATATCTAAGGTTATATAAAAAGGTTTGAAATATTTGGATGTTTGACCTTATATATTAAATGGGTGAGCAAATTGATAAGTATTTGATCAAAATGTTCATGGCCTAACAGGGCTTGTTCCCAAGATTGCATAGTAGTCTGAATATATAATATATATACTGAAAATTCAAGATCAAATACAGGAAATTTTTAACTTTATAAAACACATTTTGGGTGTTGAGGGGGTGGGGGGACCAATAGTACTCACTTTGAAACAGTAGCGTATATTCAATTCAATAGAATTAAAACTCTTCTTTTCAACCCGTGTTTTGATTCGTCTTCCTTCTTCTCTATAATATATTATTGCCAGCTCTGAAAATAAAGTTCCCAACCTGCAAGAAGAGAACTGATCTTCATTTTTTCAAAATTAAGGATCTAGAGCACAGACAGAAGAATTAAACATGCCTGTTGAGTGAACTTTTCAGTTCCATAGTATCATCAGGGGAAAAGACAACGATATACTTCAAGTCTACCTCAGCACGCTTGCGTAAAGCAATCATCCGATCCTCATTAATGTCATCTGTATCAAATGATTGATACAACAAATTGGGGCATTGATAGAGTAAATGTATAACTGAGAACTGAAAAGAACACAGGACATAAGCATCTAGCTCTATAATGACAAGATAATTGCCTTTATATCTAGCTCTATAATAACAAGATAATTGCCCTTATATCTCCTAAAAATTATTGCCAAAAATGAATCTCTCGCCTTGCTCTAAAGGTGCCGGATAACTGCTGTTAAAAAATAAGTTGATAAATCAAACTGAAGACGCCATTTAGACTGTTTCTTTGGGCATATTGGCCAAATTTTCCCCATTAAAAAGTCAGAAGCTCTATTAATCAAAACATAACTAGCAACTCAGATGGGGGTGAAAACACTTTCTGGTAAATGACAGACTGCTTACAACAATTTTTTTGGGTGAGGCAGACTGCTTACAACATTAGAGTGTAAATAATGGAGTCAGCAAGATTGAATGAATGTCAAGAAACACATGCAAGACTAGGCACCTTTTGCCATGTCACAGCCCATCAAAGAGCATCAACTACCCGTTCACTTGGCTAAATAAATAACACTATAATGGAATTGCTATTACTAAAGAACGTAATAGACCTATAATAAGATCTCCATTTATAATTTTTATTTAAATGAAAAAAATTTGGAAAAAAGACAATTCCAACATTGGATTGTCATTCATAGAGTCAAGTAAAGAATGGCTAGTTCATAGCATTGAGTAAATAATAACTATTCAATATTTTGTCACTCATAGGATTGATTAAAAAATGATCATTCAATACTTTTCGAAATAGAGATTCTTTATAAAATTACTTTTACAATCAACTAAACATTGTAATAGCTGTTTATAAAAAATAAGGTTGTAATAGAGTTGCTATCACAGTAAAGTGAATAAGTAGTTAGTATTCTACTTAGCAAAAAGGTCTCTCCACTATATAGTTCCATCCATATATAAATCTGGAAAACCTGAAATTACCCAAAGAAGGTTTTAACATACAGGTGTGCATAAGCAGTTGCTGACCATTATATTTGCTTTTAATTTAGAATCTAAGAGAAAAAAAGAGATTAGAAGAATTTTTTTCTGGATCTTGAACTGATTCCCTCCTGATTTTCAGCATTCTATAAGTGCCCATTTCACAAAGATCAGAATATTGATAATAACTGAAAACTAGATATCCCTTGACATCATAATGCATTGTGCTAAAAAGACTACTAGGATGATAATGAATCTAATCAAGTTGAAACCCAATTTTCTACATCACTGACATCATATCAACAATGTTTTTGTAAGAATAACCTAAAATCCCCTCAAGTCTGTTAGTTATCATACAAAAATATTTACTGGTAATTGAACTCGATATAGACTACATACCATTTGGAGACGATTGAACAACAACCAGAACCAATTTTACATTCCACGGCCGAATGACAGCTCTACAAAACAATAGCACTTCATCAACATGCCATAATCCACATACAAAAATACTTCGAATCAAATAGGAATCTAATCCTAACTTCCAAACGTCCATTAAACTAAGCCTAACAAAAATAACCATTGCTAGACATAATTTAGTTTGCATTTCCACATAAATTCAATCCAGAAATTGCGACATGTCAATTAACTCATTCAAACTAATCATATTTCAAAAAAAAAAAAAAAAAAGAAGAATACAACTCAAGATTCCCAAAAAAAGTTGGAAACTTTCCACTTCCACGATTCGAGTCATTCACATGCAGAATCCTCCAATTTCTTCTAATCGAGCTCAAAATCCATAAATACTTAACATTTTCAATGACCTAATTTCGCAATTGGAAACATAAAAACTGCAAAAAAAAAAAAAAATTTAAATGACGGAAAATTATCATACTTGACAATATCGAGATCATTGCAGAGCTGAAGCCACTGAGAGGGATCACCGGAGACATGATCGGAAGGGAACAAGAAAGCGAGAGCAGAAGGGACTCTAGTACGATGCTTGAGCAACCAATCGCGCTTAATGATGCCGCCAGGAGGAGATGGAGACTGGGAGGAGGTAGGAGAAGAATGCTTAGGGGTTGAAGGGAAGATAACAGAGATCTTAGAGAGATCAGGTAATGCGAGGGCATTGATAGGAGGTTGTTGAGAATGGAGGTGAGTGCAAATAGTGGAATGGTGGTGTGAACATCCAATGAGAGAGATTAGGGGTGGTGGTGGTGTTCGGAGTTCTTCTGGATAGTCTTCCATTGGAAAGATCAGGGTTAGGGTTAGGGTTAGGGTTAGGGTTCCGTTTATAGTTAAATGGATGGAGATCGATGGATCAGAGAGAGGAGGAGGAGGAGAGAGGTATGCACAGTACAGACAGTGGTGTGGGTACTTCCTCTGTCTCTCTTCGTCAGGGTCGCACCTTCTGTTCCTCCGATGGAAGAGAGATCAAAAAGGTATGTCCAATGTTGCTTAAAAATTATAAAAAAAAAAATCTATAAATTCAAATTGTAAAAAAAAAAAAAACAAAAATAATATTATTGTATCGCATCTTGAGAATGTGAATTTTTTAAAATTTATACTGTATCGCACTTTGATTGTATAATGCACTATAAACATGTATCGTATAACCAACGAGCGATACATGTATAATAGTACGTGTATCGCTTATTAGTTATGCGATACATTATAAACATGTATTGCACAAACTTTATGCAATGCACAAACTCTCAGTTTTTTTTTTTTTAACCTAGGTCGCTATATCTCCATCGAAGATGCGATACAAGTATAGATATTTATATCACCACTCCAAAATGCGACATAACAACACTACATGTGTTCTACCCGTCAAAACCTGTTGTTATTCATTTTTCACTCTCAAAATATTATTAGTTTAAAAAAGAATAAAAAGTCCAAAATTTATATTGCTACAAATATAGCATGGAGGTACGAACTGCAAAAATGGAAAAAATAATCATATTTTTTAAAAATTATAAAAATATCATCAAAGCAAAAATAATCCCAAAATTAAACAATTTGAACATATTTATTAAAAAACAAAAGAATTTAGATTGTATTGAAATCATCTATTAAAGAAATAAGTTTATTTAAATTGTCGTGAACTCGTTTTCTAAAAATAAGAGTTAAGTTAATACATCAATTCATCTCTTCCAAAAAGAGTTCATTACAAATTTAAACTTATCTCTCTAAAAGGCAAGTCTAGCTAGTCTATTTGCGCTAGTGGCATTTTTGTACTTTTTTTTCAAAATTTTTTTTCCTTATCTCACAAAGTGCAATTTAACTATATTTTTAAAATATATATAAATTAGTAAATTACTCGTAAGGTCCCAAATCGAATCGGTTTGGTTTTTCTTTTGAATTCGAATCTATTCATGCAATTTGATTTGTAACTTTTTCAAACCAAAAAAATAAAAATGGTTCAATATGATTCGGTTTCTGATTTAAATTGTTTTCTTATCCTTAAAAAAAAAAGACATTATATTAATAAGCTTAAGTTGCATATTCTTATCATTAATACAAATACAAATAATAATATTTAAAATTAATTATTTACCAAAATAAATACAAAAAATTTAAAGCGGACAAAAATTTCATGTATTATAAAACTATAATCGTATAATAGTATCATTCCCTCGATTCATCCAGAACTGCGATGATATACTCTACTCAATAAATTTTAATGCAATCTCAATATGATGCACAAATTTGAGTTTATTGTACTTTTAATCAATATCTTATCAATTATATAAATTAATAAGTAACTAATTATTTACATAAATCAATAGTAATTAGATAATAGAAGTTAACTAATCAATAAAACAATAGAAAAAAAAATGTTTAGAATACTATAGAGTAAAATCTAAAATTACCTTATTCATAAACACACCACAAGAATCAAAATATGATACAACCAATTTAATTTCATTGTTATGAAGGATACATGTCTAAATCAAAATTTCATAAGATAATTTAATATATTTTAATAAAATAATTAAATGAAAAACAATATGTTTGAGGATTTTTTTTTATAATATGTGAAACAATTTAATTTCAGGTATCAAACCGAACCACACACCTTTTACTTTTCACTAAACTAAATCATTTTGAAAAAAAGATAAATCTAAATTTGGTTGGACCCAGATGGTTTAATTTTTTTTTTTTCATGCCTCTACCCAAGATCGCATATAAAACTTTCCAATTTTGAAAATTAGTGTAGCTAAGTCTTATTATAAACTTAGTGCATATTATAAGTTCAGCATGCATCTACAATCAAGGAGTTTAAAAGTTATTTATCACTTTTTATATTTTTAAGTGAAAATATAAATAATTGATATATTATAAAATTAATTGTTTATACACCTTGAATTTAAAAGGTGCACTTCACATAGTATTAAAGTCTTAGGGTTTCAAAATTTTGTGATTTTTCGACCTTCATTGTCGATTTTATTGTTGGCCTTCATTGCCAACATTCTTTTCATCCTTTTTTGTGCCCCACCCTTCAGAGCCATTTTTTCTCATAATTTACCATGTTTGGCATTAAAATAATAACCTTTCTCAATCTAATGAGGAAACTACAAAACCCCCACCTTCCCATTGGTGAATTACATATACATCAATCCTATAGACTCAATGGTCAAAACTATTTGAAATGGTCTCCGCTTATTCGTACGTATCTAAAAGGCAAAGGAAAAATTAGCCATATTCTTAGTATAGGACCTAAACCTAATGAACTAAATTTTAAGGCTGAGATGAAGAGGATTCCATGATTATGTCTTGGTTATGAAGTTTGACGAAATTGGAGATTAATGATACATGCATGTTTCTCACTTTTGCAAAAGATATTTGGGATGCTCTCCATCAAGCGTACTCCAAAGCCAATGATGCTGCTTGAGTATATGAAGTCAAGGTGAAAATGGTTGCTGCAAACCCCGGTTTTTCAAGTAACCAAGATAACTCAAGAACCAGAAATCAAAACCCTAAACCGAAATAGCTTAAGACTGGAGCGAGAACTAGAAACCCTAAATCCGGCTTTTCCTCGGTTTCCAACTAAGAAGCTTTTATAAGAAAATTTAATTTTGAATATAGTTCTTGATTATATTTCAAACCAAGAAAAGATCAGATTTTGAGAAAATTTCAATTCCGGGTCTTCTCGAGACCCAATATAGAAAAGGTTGCCCCAGAACCTGAATTTCAAAAAATTTACTTGTGAATACTCATTTGAATTGAAATTTAATAAGGATTCCAAAAATATAAATTTCATAATTTTTCGGTTTATGAAAATTACAATTATAGCCTTTTTATTCGTATTTTTCTTACTACCGGTAATTAAGTTGTCTTGATTACTATTCATTATTATTCACAAGTACAACCTACTACTCATAAGTACACCCTATTCTTATAACCTTTCAATCACTCAAATTCATTTTCTTTTCCAAGAGTTATTTGTCTCTTAATTATTATTACGAGTTATGGCATTAATGTACAAATCAATCAAAACAAGTCACACAAAAACCAATTCCCCTCCTCCCCCCCCCCTCCCCTCCCCCCAATGGAGCTCCTTTGTGCAATTTTTTTTATTTTGTTTTATCACATTTAACCTAATTTCATTTCCTATATAAACTACATTTTCTCTCTCTCACTTCATCTCTCATTTTCAAACTTACAAAAGGTAAAAGCTCCAAATTCTCTCCCTCCTCCAACCCTATTGCTGTGACACTCATGGCTCCCACACACACACACACAACTTTTTTTTTTCTTCATTTATCTCCTATTTTACTCTATAAAAGAAATTTTACTCCTTCTACTCATAGATCCTTGTAATGGCAAGGATATCTTGGATATTTCCAACTAAATGTCCCCATGATCTCTTACTGGGGACAAGGAAATATCAATACAAGAATACCAAACTATCACAAAGTAGATCTTGCATTTAAGGAGCTTTCATGCCATAAGCTTTATGATCATTCATCAAAAAAGTGTTTGAACAAAAGATCTTTTATAAAAATGTAGTTTTTATGTTTTCAAAACCTATTTAAGCACTTAAGATAGTAGATCTATCATTTTACCACTCACATTCATGTAGGCATTTTTTATCTCATCTTTATGTTGATTTATGTGCATAAATGGTCATCATTGTTTTTGTCTTGAGTAAATACTTTGCTGGTATGTAGATCTATATAGGATGATTAATGAAACCAAAAAGGAAAACACTTTTCAAGAAATGAGCTAGTGTAAATTTGGATGACTTGAGAACCTAATTTAAAAACCTTTTTATCAACTTCAAAACATGTATTTTACAAGAAAAATGAAGCCTTTAGGTGATAGATAATGTTTGATGGTATTTTTCATAAGTTTAAATGAGTTTTTACCAAAGAAAATATTTAAAACAAGAGATGAAGTCCAATAGAAGTTTTGAGTTGGAAGTCTTGTAGGCAAAATTCGTAATAATGAATAGATGGTTAGAAAACACTAGTTTTCCAACTTCAAAAATGGTATTTTCTTAAATAAATGAAGTCTTTAGGGTATAAGTAAAATAAATACTTAAAGTTCTAAGTATAAAATACGTTTTTCTTAAGTGAATCAACTTAAAAATAAATTTTACTAAATTTGGATTTTTGGAACCGCCCTAGTATAAGACTCACTTAAAAGTTTACAAATGAATATTTTATTAAAGAAATAAAGGCCTTAGGATATATTTAATATAAAGGCCAAATTTTCTTTGAAATAAATAGGATTTTCCTAAGAAAAATCCTTAGAATAAGTTAATATGACCAAGTGCAGTAAAATTATTTGTTAAGCTATAGCATGAGATAGTGTCCTAAGACAAAGATTATTTAAATTCTTTAAATCTAAAAATTTATAAGACCTTAGACACCTAAGAGTTCATATCATGACATTCATGATAGGGAAATTCATTACCATGGCATTTAGTTTCATTTCTCACTTAGGAATCTCAAGAGCATTCACAAAAATTGCATTTTCGGAATCAACATAGCCGCTGGACAGATCTGATCCTTCATTTATGAGGCTTAGATATTTTCAAAACTTGGTTTAAACTTCATATTTAGAAAGCTCTTTCGAAGTAGATAAAAATCGATATAAAATTTGCGAAATTCCAAGTTAAAACGACCAAGTTATGGCCATTTTAAATCGGAACTTCGGAAATGACCCGAAAATGACCCGAATTCCGATTTCACTAAGTTGTTTTAGAGTTTTAGTATTCTTAGATGATAGAATACTTATTAGGGTATTTCTTTTGTGATTAGGCGAACCCGAGGACGTTGAATCTCTACCTCCGGACTATTACTATTAAAGACCGGCGAACCCATGAAGAGTGAGTTTCTCTTCCCAATTCATTTATTGTATGTGCTTGGTAAATTAGTGCACTAGAATGTAGGCCAAATGAATTGAATATGTATGATGGGGAATAATGGGAAATTGTATGTTGATGATGACATGAGAACTCAAAATAAGAATATCGAAACCGGGTGATAAATTCTGGTTGTGGTAGTCATGATGTATTGTTTGATGAAATTGTTTGATCGCTTGAATAAAATGACTTAATCGACTATTCGAACTAATGTCAAATTTGACATATGCATATCATAATGGGAAGGAGCATTAGCATTGGTTGGTTAATCATGATCCATAAATGAGATTAAATTGGTTGGTTAATCGTGATCCGGAAACGAAATAATTGTAGGTTACCCGTGAACCATAAATAGCATAAAGCTAGTACAGCAGTATTCGTTAATCTGCTAACTCAAGATGGAGGGCGCAAGTCCATCCACATATGATTTCCGGATAGTCATATGTATGCTGTTCTCATGTATTTGATGCATACACTTGCTTATTTAAATCACTTGTTTGAATTGTTGTGAAATGAATGTTATTGTGGAAGAATTCACTCACTAAGCTAGTTAGCTTACATCCCTACAGTTTCTTCCTTTTGCAGCTACCCAATTTATGGCTTAGGCAACGTGACCCGACTGCGCAGGTACAGGAGCTAGGAGTTTCCCTAGAAGTTGAATTTCTGTTTAGACTTCCATAGGAAACTTTTAAGACTTTGGATGACTGTATAAAGCCATTAAATATTCTTTTGCGGGGGAATGCCCCTTAGTAAATGTAATGTTTATTTATGTTTCATGAGTTATATTTTACTGCTAATGCATGCCAAATTAAGCTTTTATCTCCATTTGGACTTATATTCTATTATCGTAAAGATACGCCTTATATGGCATGTAGCGGACTGTTGCGTTTAGGATACCTAATGGGGCGTGACAGTTGCTGCAAAACAGGGCAAAAAAACAGTGACAGAATATGCGATTATGTTGTAAAATATGTAGTAAGAACTTGACCACTATTGAGTCCTTTAAATAAAGTGCCGCGATGATGCTATGATCTTTAAGAAGTTTATTGAGAAAGACCGAGTTTATGATTTTTTTGTTGCTCTAAATGTAGATTTTGATCAGGTTCGAATTCAGATTCTGGGTAAATATAATGTTCCTTCTCTTATTGAGGTCATCTCCATGATTTAAGCTGAGGAGAGTCGAAGAAGCACTATGTTAGCACTAAAGATAACTAAAGAATTAGCTTTGGTTGCATAAAAGAGAAACAACAAAAGTAAAATGAGAGATATATAATTGCCCTGGTGACAACCCCTGGTACACCTACTATAAGAAGCCAAGACACACTTTAAATCCCTAAAGTTTTACGTTCGATTAAGCCTAAACCTTAGTTAGAAGGTAAACTAGAAACCTTAAAGTCAACAAAACCCTAGTTAGACAATAATGTAAGTCCGGCAATCCCGTGTTCGTAACCCTAAGTAAATAAGTAAAAGATTAGTATGTAGAATAGTTCGTAATAACATAAAAAAAGCTTTAAAATATCAGATTAGTCAAACCGCTATTCGTTTTGGACCTGATCAAATACAGTTTTTGAACAACGTGTTCCAGGGCTTGGAATAGTAAATATATTCTGGATATAACATTACACTCGTAAAAATATAAGGTTTTCAAAAATATCAGTTTAATAATTTTTCGATAACTAAGAATATCAAATATAGCCTTTTTACGCATATTTTTATTACTATTGGTAATTTAATTGTCTTGTTTACTATTTATTACTATTCGATACTATTCATCTATCTCTACTTTTTCTTACAACATATTCTTACAACCATGCACCTATTTTCTTACAATTTTTATTTCCAATACAACTTCACATCTCTAACATCTTACTTTTTATTAGCAAAAATACAAAAAAATAAATATCTCTCCCTCCTTCTCTCTCAATTAGTGTCAGCCCCTCTCCTCTTTCACTCATATTTATTTTAATTTTCATTTATTTAATTAACACAAATTTTCCTCCACTTTTTCCTATAAATACCACCCTGTTCTTCCATTTTCTTTACACCTTTCATACACTATCATTACTATCTCAAAATCTCTCCAGAAGTTCTCTCTGTTTCTCTCTTTTCCATAGGTAATAATCTAAGCTTTCTATATGTTCATTTGCTTAGTATGAATATAATGTGTGTTTTCTAAACTCATTGAGGTTAGGAAAGCAACAATATGTTCATACTTTGTTCTTGTTCATCAATCTATTTTTCTTTACGTTGTTCATATTTATATCTAACTAAATATATCTATGTAGTTTATATATCTTTTAGAGCATATAAGCTCAATTGTTATTGCAATTTATTTACTTTCAAGTATTTTAATACTAGTCTTTCTAGTCTTATACTTGTCTCATCAAGTCAAGACAATTTTCTTTTTCTTTTGAACTAGTCTATTCTCAGTCCCAGAAGCCTTTAAGAAGCTCAGACTCCCAATACTTGCCAATTATTATTATTATGCTTATTTGTTTTTTATACTCTCTATTGTCTTATCTTGCGATATTTTTATCTTTTTATAAACTACATAATCATATTCATGCATGGCTAATATGTTGTTGTCCACATAAAAAAGAGATCTTTTTAATGAAAGACTAAACTCTTAAATTTTATCTCTTAATAAATATTTTTCACTAAGACTTAAAAGGATGTTTTCAAATAAATTCCTTTTTAAAAGTTTATATAAGCTCATCATGAAATTTCAAACTATTGATAAAGAAGTTTCTTCAAAGTCTTAAAGATATTTTCTTTTTGACAACATAGAAAATTTTTATATATAGATGATAATTTGATACTATTTTTATCAACTTCCTAAACTAAGAGCTAAACAAGTTTTCAAGAAAATCAACTTACAATCTTAAGAAACCCACTTAGAAAAAATGAATTTTGTCAACAATCTAAGAAACAAATTTTCAAGGAATAAACTCATTAAGTACTACTAAAGAAAACTTTTGTGAAACTATTTTTCAAATCCTAGAAATAAAATTGATAGATAACTTAAAAAAACCAAACTTTATTCCAACTCACTTTTGATAAACTAAAGAAATAAAAATATAGAATACTAAATTATGATAATCCAATAATTTATAAGTTATTTCAACCATATAAAGAAAAGTTTAACAAAACTAATTATTCAAAACTTAGAAAAGGTTGTTTTATGGAAATTAGTTAAATGAGACAACACCTATAACATCATGCATAAATTATGAGCCTATTATGTATCAAAGGAATTCTTTTCAAATATATACATATTTAAGTTTTTCTTAACAAGCTTTGAGTGAAGAAAGAATTAAAACAAGATGTTTTTAAAGAAAGGAATTTTCGTGGTAGATTTGTACCCCTTTGATCTAAGACCCAAATGAATTTTCATAGTAAAAATAACCTTAGAAATGGATAGATCTTTTCGAGTAGGTAGAAAATGACATATAATATGCAAAATTCCGAGTTAAAATGAGCTAGTAATGGTCATTTTAAGTTTGAACTTCCTCAAATCCAATTTTTACCACAATTTAGAGATAGACTTAGAATCTTTAAAGTAGAAATTCTATGAAAAACTCATTTTGGGTATTTCATCTTATTTAGGTGAAGAAGGAACCGATATCGCCTTCCTAGAAGATTATTTTGACTAGAAGCAATCGTCATGAAGTGAGTTGATCCCTTACTAATTTCATTTCCTTGAATGTGCTTGTAAGTAGTGGCACTAGAGATTAAGGAAAGATAAATGAATAAATGATTGTGTGAATGATTGAATGAAGGGGTTGTTAAATAAGAAGCTAAGTATATTGAAAGAAGGTTTGATCAATAATTTATGTTCTCTTGCAATGGTATGATGAATATTGTTTTGGTCACCTTTAACTTGAAATAAAAAATAATTGGATAAACCAATATTAAAAATGATTCATGCATGGCATATTGTAAGTCACATTTATTTTCGATACTATTCTTCGTGTGGGGAAACGAGGAATTATAGTGGTGGCTGGTAGTAGCTGCAAAGTCTACCTAGGCAAGTGGGAGCCGCTAAGTCCACAAATATTGATGGTTGAAGGACCAGTAACCACCCAAAACCTGACATATAGAGCGTAAAATCTATGCTATACATGGTTTCTGGTTAATCGTTGTATCTTGATTTCTCATATGATTGCTGCATTCACAGATGACTGTCTAAAATACTTGTATGTTTTATGCAAATGCTTTGAAGAAGGGAGTTATCTCACTAAGCTAGTTTTGCTTATACCTTTATAGCTTTTTGTTACAGTTTGATTATTTGTGGTTGGCACTAATGAAACCCTTTTGTCAGGTATGAGCCAAGTTACTAGGAGTTTTTGGAAAAAAGTTTACATATTTAGTTTTTGAGTATAGACTTCTAAGAAAAAATTCTCTATAGTAGACTTTTGTTATATTCATGTATGATTTTAAGATGGCTTAGATTTGCAAGACTTTTAGTACGGGGGAATGCGCCTAAGAAGTCGTAAGAATGTTTTATCTTAATGATTATTACATGTTTACCTTTATAAGTTCTTACATGCTTTTATTATCTTCTTAAACGTAATACCCCTGTGAGTCTCCTACTATCTTGGAAGCACATCTTGCATGTGATATCGAAGCTCCTGCGTGACGAAGATTGTCATTCATTAGCTTTAATATTATGTGCGGCGGACTGCCACGCTTAGGATACCGTTCGAAGTGTGACAGTTTAAGTTGGTATCAGAGAGCAAGTTTTAGGACAAAAGGTAGTAGAAATAGACATTAAGATAGATAATAAGAAGCTAGAACCTAAGCTTAAGATCTGATCATATATCCATTCTATTGGATGGTTAACCCTCCCCAAAGTGAAGTTGGGAAGTTCTGAATTTTGCTTCTCCTCCTCATATAAGCCTAAAACTCGGCCCATAGACTTTAACTCGATCTCATAGATCTTTCCACAAGCTTGGAAAACCAACTTTGAATTTTCTTCATCAGTATCAACTTTTAATGAGGAGAGAACTTCAAGAGTTAAATTCTTATAAGCCAGTTCCCTCTATCTAAAAATTTGTAGCCAAGGTGGATCTCAAATCAAAGCTAATACTCGATCTCTAATGCCAAAATCATCAAGTAACTCCCAATCCATATATTGAGACTTCATGAAATCCATTTTCATGAGGCGCTTCTTTCGTTCCTTAGCATACTGCTAGCTTGAGAGAACATTTCGGGACTGTGAACCAGACGAAGACAGCTTAGTAGTGTGTTGCTTCTTCTGTTTTGGAGCCATATCTGCATTAAAAAAATTTATTAGAATTGTGGTTGAACTAAATCCTAAATCTCATGCATCATGTAATATCTTTTAAGAACAAAACTTAGCACAATTTTAATTCCAATACTCCGAGAGCAATTTGATTAAATGACTTCAAAATATATACCTAATACATGTTACAACATGAATTGAATCCAATCTTGAAAACTAGGCATATCAAATAATGAATCTCATGGTATGAAATCGGTTTTGACAAGTGTACACTTGCAAAAATGGACTAAAACCTGGCAGCTTAGACTAGCCGGCTTAGAATTGAACATTAAAAATTCAAAATTCGTGGGGACAAAATGTAAGTCATGATTTTCAAAAATTGTCATTCAGAACTCTTTCAAAACTCCAAATTTTCCACAATTTTCGAATTTCTAAGTTCAAATTGGAGTAATTGAACTAATTGAAGTTAAATCACAACATATTAATTCATTTTGTTCATCCAATTTCAATCAAATCATCAAAGCCCCAATTTCGAATTTTTCAATATAATTTCTTCATCAAGAACCCTAATCCATGAATTCTTTCAATTCGATTAAACAATGTAATTTTAAGCCAATCCAACAAGCAGACAACATTCCATATCAATCACCCAACTATTATGAGAGCGAGAGTGAGAGTGAGTTGAGAGAAATAAGGGAGAGAGAGAAAAAAACCTGTTAAAAATTGAAATTACAGAACATACACTGGTAAATTTGTCGAGTACGTTGGTGGAGTACGTGCTGGTGTATTAAATTTTAATTCTTGCCGAGAGCAAATGGCCGGTGGCTTTGCATTATACACAGTCAGCGTACAAGTCTACGCTCGATAGAACGCTGGCAGCGTTTGAAACCCAGATGCCAGCGTTCGTCAGGATGAAAAGCCTTTAAGAATGATAATTACACCACCCTAAACACTGGCGGCGTAAAAAACATTAAGCCGGTGTTCTCTTAAATTTGGCCTCTATTTCATACGCTAGCTATAAGCTGATGGCTTTGAATTTTCTTTTGCTGACGTTCAGCATTTTTCTCTCTTTTTTTTCTAACTATATATAGCCCTAAAAATTATATTTTAGTACTCTAGACGTTAGAATACTTACCTTGCAATTCCTTAGAGCTTTTCAATTTGAACAAATCGTTCCTCATTCTCTTTTTGAAATTTGAATCTCCCCAATTAAAGCTTAATTGCATGATCTGTACACACTAAACACTAAGTTAGAAAAAACAAAACAAAAATACTACTATTAAGTTAAACATGGGTTGCCTCCCAAGAAACGCTTAGTTTAAAGTCGCTTACCCGACTTTTCTTGTTTAACTCAGCTTGGATCTTGAAGATCCAAGTCTTTCTTACTTGCCTCCACAAATTTCCTCTCCCAAAAGTGTTTCAGTTGATGACCATTGACTTGGAACGGCTCCTCTCCATCTTTCTTGATCTCAATCACCCCATAGGGAAAAACTTTTGTGATCTCAAATGGGCCGACCATCTAGACCTTAGCTTACCAGGAAAAAGCCTTAATCGAGAGTTAGAAAGTAAAACTTTTTGTCCTTCCTTGAAGTCTCGATATAAGATTTCTATCATGCCACTTCTTGGTTTTTTCCTTGTAGATATGAGCATTCTCAAAAGCATCATTACGAAACTCATCCAACTCATTCAATTGGAGTAACCTGTGGTTCCCAGCAGCTTGCCTATCAAAGTTTAAAAATTTTATAGCCAATAAGCTTTGTGTTCCAATTCCACAGGGAGATGACAAGCTTTTCCATAGCATGCGATATGGGGACATTCAATAGGATTCTTGTAAGCATTCGGTAAGCCCAAAGTGCATCATCAAGCTTTAGTGACCAATCCTTTCTTGATGAATTGACTGTTTTCTCAAGGATTCGCTTAAGCTTATTAGATAGCTCCACTGACCACTTGTTTGAGGATGATAGGGTTGGCCACCTTATGTCTCACTCCATACTTTGCAAGTAAACTATCAAATTGTTTATTGCAAAAGTGAGTTCCTCCATCACTAATAATTGCCCGTGGTGTCCCAAACCTAGTGAAAATATTTCTTTTTAAGAACTTAAGTACTCCTCGTGCATCATTAGTAGGTAAAGCAACAGCTTCAACCCACTTGGATACATAATCAACTAACAAGAATATACTTATTATTGAAGGATGATGAATGGTCCCATAAAGTCTATCCCCAAACATAAAAAATTTCTATCACTAGGATCCCATGCTGTGGCATCTCATGCCGCTTGGAAATATTCCTGTTCTTTGGCATTGATCACAACTTTGCACATATGCTCTACAATCTTTGAACAGAGTGGGCCAGTAAAATCCACATTGAAGTACTTTGGCAGCAGTTCGTTCAGTGCCAAAATGACCACCAGCTTCTCTATTATGGCAGTGATAAAGTATATCGGCAATTTCAGATGCAGGTACACATCTCCTAATTACTTGGTCTGCACAACTTTTAAAAAGAAATGGCTCATCCCAGAAATATTGTTTCACATCTGATAAAAATTTTCTTTTCTAGTGATGAGAAATATTATAAGGCAAAATTCTAGCAACCAAGTAATTCACTATATCTGCAAACCAAGGTAGATTTGTAATTGAAACTTCATAGAGATATTCATCAGGGAATGATTCATTAATAGGCAACTCATCTTTCTCATTTACAATCCTCGAAAGATGGTCAGCAACAACATTTTCCACTCCCTTCTTATCTCTAATCTCAATATCAAATTCTTGCAAAAGCAATATCCACCTTATAAGCCTAGGCTTTGCATCTGATTTTGCTAATAAATACTTAAGTGCATAATGGTCAGTATAATAATTACCTTAGAATGATAAGATATGATCTGAATTAGTCACAAGCAAATACTACAGCTAGCAATTCTTTTTCTGTGGTAGCATAATTTCGTTGTGCTTCATTCATCATCTTACTAGCGTAGTAAATTACTTGAAAAACTCGGTTCCTATTCTGACCAAGTACTGCACCAACTGCCATATCACCTGTGTCACACATCAGCTTAAAGGGTAGCTCCCAATCTGGTGCTACAATAACTAGTGTAGTGGTCAATTTTTCCTTCAGATGCTCAAAAGCTTGCACCCAATCATCGTCAAAGGAAAAGGGAGTATCTTTCTCTAGTAGAGCACAAAGAGGTCGTGAAATTTTGGAAAAATCCTTGACAAATCTCCTGTAGAATCCTGCATGTCCAAGGAAACTTCGTATTCCTTTCACATTCACTGGTGGTGGCAACTTGGAAATCACCTCGACTTTAGCTTTATCACTTCTATTCCCTTTCTTGAGATCTTATGGCCCAGCACAATTCCTTCTTTCATAAAGTGACACTTCTCCAGTTCAAAACCAAGTGAGTGTCCTTACATCTCTTGAGCACGGATGACAAATTCTCCAAACAGTTGTCAAATGAAGCTCCATATAGAAAAATCATCCATGAAAACTTCAATGAATTTCTCAATCATATCTGAGAATAATGCCATCATACATCTTTGGAAAGTTGATGGTGCATTACATAAACCAAAAGGCATGCGTCTAAATGCAAACGTACCGTATGGACAGGTAAATGTAGTCTTCTCCTTGGTCTTCTAGAGCTATTGGAATTTGATTATAGCCGAATACCCATCCAAGAAACAGTAATAATCATGCCCAGCTACCTCTCTAGCATTTGGTCTATGAAGGGAAGAGGAAAATGATCTTTGCGGGTGGCATTATTCAACTTTCGATAATCGATGCACACCCTCCATCCAGTCAGTCCGGGTTGGTATCAACTCATTCTTGTCATTATTCACAACTGTCATACCTCCCTTCTTAGGTACCACTTGAGTAGGACTACCCACTTACTATCGGAGATAGGATAAATAATTCCACATCAAGTAGCTTAAGTACCTCCTTCTTCACTACTTCTTTCAAAGTAGGATTAAGTCTTCTCTGTGGTTGAACTGTAGGCTTGCATTCAGCTTCCATAAGGATCCGATGAGTGCATACAGATGGATGGATTCCGTGAATATCTGCAATTGTCCACCCAATAGCCTCCTTATGTCTTCTAAGCACCTCAATTAACTTACTTTCTTGCTTAGATGATAACTCCACGGAAATGATAACCGGGAGTGTGGCATTATCACCTCAAAACACATACTTAAGGTGATTAGGAAGCTGTTTCAACTCAAGTTGAGGTGGCTCTTGAATGGATGGAATCAATTTCTTTGAACTAGCCTCTAAAGGCTCAAACTGAGGTGGTCTCGTCCAAGCTCCAGAAACTGTATCCACCAAGTGATTTTTATGCATATCTTCATCAGTGCTATCCCGATTATCTAGTATCAACAATCCATCTTCTCCAATTTCAGGAGCGATATCAAGCTCATCATCACTCCAATCATGTGAAAGCATGCTTTGAATACCCACTCATTAGAAGTATCCACACTATATTCTTGAACCAGCTGATCAATAGTATCAATATGGAACAAGTATCATTACCGGCTAAGTGTCTGAGAGATCGAAACACATCAAAAGTAACTTGCTCATCCATAGCCCGAAGTGTCAATTTTCCTTGTGCCACATCAATCAATGCTTGTCCAGTAGCAAGAAAGGTCTTCCAAGATCAATGGAATCTCCGGTCTTCAGCCATATCAAGAACGATAAAATGACTGGAAAAAGAAACTTGTCCACCTTGACTAACACATCCTCCACTATCCCTCTTGGATGTTTAATGCTTTGTCAGCTAGTTGTAAGGAAACTGTGGTCGGTTTACATTCTCCTAGCCCCAACTTCTTAAAAATGACAAAGGCATAAGATTTATACTTGCACCAAGATCACAAAGTGCCTTGTCAAATATGATTACCAATGATGCAAGGAATAGTGAAGCTGCCCGGATCTTTCAATTTTGGTGGCAACTTGTTCTGAAGAATAATTGTACACTGTGGGTTAGCATGACTGTCTCATGTTCAGCTAGGCGTCTTTTCTTTGTGAGGATATCTTTCATAAACTTTGCATAGATGGCATTGATTCAAGCGCATCCATGAATGGAATGTTGATGTGCAATTTCTTAAAAACTTCCAAAAACTTCTAAATTGATGATCAGTTGCTGCTACTTCAACCTTCCAGGAAAAGGAATAGGTGGAACGTAATGCTTCACTTTGGCTTCCATCTCTCATCTTCTTCCACCTCTCTTTTCGTTTATCATGGCTTGATGATGGTACATCTAACTTGATTTCAGGTGAATTTTCAGCCTTATCCTCATGCCTTTCATTGCCTTAGTCATAATTGTTTTGCCCTTTTCCTTTGCTTTTTCTTGCATTTCTGAACTGCTTCCTGCACCACTCTTGATGACTTCTTTTCCACTTCTAAGAGTGATTACTTTCACCTCCTCTTTAGGATTCTTTTCATAGTACTTGGAAGAGTGCCTTGAGGACGGTGTCTTGATGTTTCAGACAATTGAGCTATTTGAGTTTGCAAATCTTGAATAATTGAATCTTGATTTGTTTGCTTTTTTAATATCTCCTGCAAAAGCTCAACTGTTTTATCCTTTTCTTTTTGTGGATTTGTCTGTTGTTGATGCACAGGTAGTGGCGACGGCAATGTTCAAGGTGCATTCTGATTGCTCCATCGAAAATTCCCAGCTTTTCTCTCATATTGATTCACATAATTTGCTTACTCATTACATGAATGTGAAGCATAAGAATCTTCTGCAGGATACCCCAAATAACTCATGTGAGTATCATCTTCAGAAATCATATTCATGCTTGACTTATAACTCGATCCCCCTACTGACACAGGTTGCATTCGTCTCATCTGATCAGTGAGTGAAGCCACTTGTTGTTGAAGTTTAGAAACTGTTTCTGATTCATAAATGGCACCCACCGGTCTCAACTTATTCCACTCACTATGCTAGTGAAAAGTTGTTTTAGCCAACCCATTGATTAAATCGTAACCTTTATAGCACTTTTGTACGTCAAGCTCTCACCTCCTGTCGCATCAATCATCATTTTCAATTGATCTCCAAGAGCTGTGTAGAAAATTCTCATCTAATCATGAAGAGAGATTCCATGGTGTGGGCAACATCTGAGGAGCTCCTTAAATCTTTCCTATACTTCATACAGGGCTTCGCCTTCATACTACAGAAAGGAAAAGATTCCGTTCCTCACTTGGATCGTTTTGTTGAGAGAAAAGAATTATTCTAGAAACTGTTGTGCCAATTGATCCCAATTTGTGAGAGAATGTGGGGGTAGAGAATTGAGCCAACTTCTCGCCCTATCCCTTAGTGAAAAGGGGAACAATCTAAGGCGAATTGCGTCATTGGAAACCCCATTACTCTTTATTGTAGAACAGATCTACAGAAATTTTTTAGATGGTCATGTGGGTTGTCAAAACTACCTCCACCAAATTGATCTCCTTGCACCATTTATATTAGAGTTGGCTTTAATTCAAAGTTGTTTGCTTGAATAGCAGGCCAATCAATGGATGGTGCAACTCCATCAACTGTGGGCATAAAGTACTCCCACATTGGTCTATGGATCTCATTTCCTGCAATCGGCTGAGGAAGATTATTATTGGCCATAACAAGAACAGACAAATTTGGTTGCTCATCAGCTGGGTTCCTATTGCATGCATTTCCAGGATCTTCATTCTATCTCTCTTCAATAGGGGGAGGATTTTCTTGCAGGTTTCTTTCCATTGCTCTTGTATTTTGTGTTCATCTTTCTCTCAATTGACGGTGGTAAGTCCGATCGATCTCATGATCGAATTGCAAGTCTTGGTCTTGTTCACCTGATATACAAGAACAAACAGATCATGGTAAACTTTTTTTTTTTTCAAATTTTTATGGTCTTTTCTAAATTTATATGTTTAGTCTAAGGGCTTAATCACTATTCTAATATCAGCAAACGTAGCTTCCCGGCAACGATGCCAATTTGAAACTGGTAGTAATTACACACTAATAATTTTCAATTTCAAGCAATGGTGTAATACTTAACCGGTCAGCAAAATCACCGGGTGCAATGCAGTATTTTCTGGAAAGTCCAGGTCGTGTCCATAGAGAGCTAATGGCTAATTACTAGAAACTGAATTTTTACCCTAATCTAAGCAATTGAAAGTTCAGCTTTTTGATTAATCTATGATAATTTAACTAAAATTGACTACAAATGATTGTGAAGAACCAAAACCGTATGTTCTAGCAACAACAACGAGAGATATAGGTTTAAGAGATACAAATAATATATGAATAATGTATTTATATTCTCATTTGAAATGATTTATGCTTCAAATTGATTACTTGGGATTTAATCAAATTCACTAAGAATTGCTCACCTGTCGGAGTAGCAAAATTTTACATAGCATAAACTATCCTATTAAGGTAATTTATCTATGATTAATAGTTTAATAGCAATTTGCTCTCACCAAAATTACTATTCTAGTTAAAATTACAAAACAAACACCGCCAATTGACCTAAATTTGCAATTCTAACCGCATAAAGATCAGTGAATTCTTAAATTTTATCACAGGCTTGCATATTCCTATGACAAATCTCATTCAAAAACCTAAGTTTTACTTGTGTGGATTATTGAATCCCGCCCGGGTATCTCTAACCCTATCTATCTACTCTATGTTGATCAAGCACAAATTAAATAGATTACAAGTAGAAATAATTAAATTCCCAATTAATCAATTCCAATATCAATATAATTCATGTATCATTCCATCAAATCCATTCATACATATTCATAATAATCGATGAAGAACAATATCTCAATATACAATCAAGCAACAAAATTGATAAACAGAGATTGAAAACACCTTAACAATAGTTTCATTCCATATCTAGAGTCTTTAAATCCATAATCCCATAAACATGGGCATTTCTTGACTGTAGCTAAACCCTAATTGCCTCTAAGTTGCTAGAATATTAGGGTTTTAGTACCCTAAAAGAAAAACTAACTCAAACATTTGTAAATCTCTCTTTTGCTTACTTTTCTAATGAATTTTGAATGTATCTTTAACAAGGAAACCTTAAATTTATAGACAAAACTTTCAGGTGTTTCATCTAATTTTAGCAGTTACCACACATACGCCGGCAGCTATAACTTCTACGCCGGCAGCTTATAGGCGGTGTACATTGCTAAAATGCTTGTACACTGGCAGCTTTGGCTTCAACGTTTACGGTTTGTATTCTGTGGATGATCTACGCTGCTTAAATGTCGGTGGAGTAAGGTTTTGAAATGCCGGCGTTCAAATGAAACTTCAAAGGCTAGCTGTGCAGGTGATAACCCTAAAAAAATCAATTCTATGGACGCTCTAAGCCGTCTCAACGCCGGCGGCTTTGATTCCCAGAAAGCCAGTGTTGAATCAAATTGTAGAAGCTGGCTTAGTATCCCTCTACACTAACAGTGTTGAGCCAGTGTTAAATTCTTGGCTTCTGATCTTCTGCATACGCCGCCTCAAGGTCGGCGGCATATAAGATCAAATTTGCTGGCCTTTGATTTTTTTATTTTGTTCCATGTCAAAGCTGGTTGAACACCGGTAGCACAGAGACAGTGTTGAAGCTTTAATATGTTGATCATCCTCTAAGCCAGCTATATGCTGGTGGCGTATGATCCAGAAAAGCCGTCGTATCTCCTGAGATTCTTCACTTTCAACTCAAATTGCCCTGTAATGCTTTCCTTTGATAACTTTTGAACTGAAACATAAACCTAAACAATCCAAGTACCGATTGTGGAAATTTTTATGAAATTCAACTCAAATTAATCATTAGTTGCTTGTTAAAGTTATGTAAAATATGATCTTATCATAAACACTGGCTCCAAATAAAACTTATGTTTGGTGAGCTTGGCATACCAATTTTCTTCTTGTAATGTTCTCAAAACTAATCTCAAATGTTCTTTATGTTCTCCTTTAATCTTTGAATACATGAAAACATCATCAATATACACTATTACAACCGAATTCATTTACTCTTTAAAGACCCTTTTCATAAGATCCATAGATATAACTGGGGCATTTGTAAGATCGAAAAGCATAACCACGAATTCATAATGCCCGTATCTGGTCCTGACAACTGTCTTGAAAATATCGATAGCTTAAATCCATAGCTAGTGATATCTTGACCTTAAATCGATCTTAGAAAATACTTGCACTACTACAATGGGTACTTATTCTTAATCATTACTTGGTTTAACTCTTTATAATCTATACATAACCTCATGTTCCCATCTTTCTTTTTATAAACTCACTGGAACTCCTTAAGGTGATACGATTGGTTTAAAGAACTTCTTCTCAAGCAAGTCCTCCCGTTGAACTTTTAATTCCCCCAATTCCGTTGGAGCCATACGATACGGTATTTTGGACTTAGATAAAGTACCTCGCACCAGATCAATACGAAACTCTATTTCTTTTTTTTTTCAAGCTATAACCCTAGTAAATCTTCTGGAATTAAATCAAGGTATTCTCTCATGATTTGTATCCTCGTAGGATTGGTCTTTAATTCATCTCCTATTGTCAAAATTGCCCTTTACTAAAATTGACTTTTCCTACAACTCATGTGTAAGCTACATTGAAGGTCCTTGCACTTCAAGCTTATACGCAAAACGATCTCCATCCGATAAACTAAACTCCACGACTAGATCCAAATATAGCATTATGTTTCCTCAACCAGTCTACTCCTATGATATCCATTACTATAATATTCGTAGGTAAAACGTCACCTTCCTTTTTTTATATCCAAATTCTTTACAAATCCAAGTCAACATTGCTCCATATCCTAAAGCTATCTGCAAGCACACTCTTAACTGCCTTCTCATAACAAAACTACAAACTTCTCAAATATGCTTGAAAACTTGCACCTATGTCACAATCCTAAGAAGCACTTGGCCTCCAGGCTCTTTTCATTCTTTGGGTCGATATCCATATTATCTACACTTGAAAAAAAATACCTAAGGAACAACTTTTCCAAAACCTGTTACTGCCCAACCTTGACACTTGAAAAGCAGGCATTCTTAAGCTACTTGAAATCCTTGATATCAAACGGTCCATAATATCTACTACACTTCCTTTTTATACCTTGAACAGTTGATTTGTCTTGATAAAAGATTGACCTCTTCTCCCTGTCTTAGGTAAGGATGCTAGATATCTTAAGGTATAACCACCCAAAAGGATCTAAACATTATGATACTACAAGATATGATCTTATTAACACAAACAAACATATCTCCACAAAATAAAAGGGTAATCCAACTTAAGGATCAAAACTCTATAACTATAGGATGAAAACAACACTAATCTAGATAAGATCAAGAACCCTAATGTATTCTACCCCTCTCATCATTACTCACCATCCTAAGGAGTCAAAACTTAAATTTAATAGATCATAACCTTATTGCTCTGATACCAATTAAGCTGTAACGCCCTATAATAAGGACATTACAACCCGCCATGTGTCCTTCCCTTTCAAAGAACACTCCAAGGCTATGAAATACTAATCCACATATTATATAAAAAATACAACTCCAATACTCATATATAAAGGGTTCCTAGTAAACAATTTATCATATAAATAATACTATTGAATTAACTTGTTAGCATAAATCAAAGCTAACATCATCCTGACTTATAACTTAACTGAAAAATCCTATAAAGAAATCTTAAACATAAAGTAAATAAAATCTTAATCAAACTAATAATAGTTTCAAATTAAACTTCATAGATTATTAAATTGTCTTCCTATCTCTAAGTATCCAAAATTAACCTCTATTAATCCTTAGCAGGAAAGTTAAGTTCACTATCGCCATTGCCATGATCTATAAAGATGTCATATCTAGTATGATCATAAATCATCTTATCTTCTCAGTTCCTGAAAAATGAATGGAATGAGCAAAAACACCTAGTACGATAATCCACAAAACAAATGCATATGCACACGCAATATATATATATATATATAGCATATCAAATGCAACTTATTCTAATGCAATCAATCAAATTATTATCTTTATTAAGCCAGCCAAACAACACAGTTCAGAACTATGAATTCGTAGTTCCAAACTTGGAGTAACTCAAACTCCTGAAAATCAACCAACTTTTGAAAATAGGTAATTATACATATATTGGTGTTGGAGAATCATCCACACACTGCGACCTCTACCAAAACCTAATCTACTAGAAATCATTTCTATGCACGAGTCCCTTGAGACAATCTCACACATAGATCATCAGGGTGCCTCGTTGTATCACACTCTGCGTGGTCTTTACTAACTAAAGCCAAACACAAGCAGCAAACATAATTTCTTATTGTCATATAGAATTGAGTCAATTTAGAATTCTGATCCTACATCACTTATAGCAAACAAATCTAAAGCTACAAGCATACAGTAAACAAGGAATGGTCGTACCTGGTATTGCTTCCAACTCTTCAACAACATTCTTACCCTAATCTCTTCGATATCCCTGATCAACAATAATACACAATTAAATCCTAATTCCTTAATTTCATAATCTCGCTGAAAGAATCTATAACCCTAAATATAAATCTACAAAAAGTAATTAACACATCTATCTCTTTTGTTCACAATTCAAAGAAACCGTTCAACACAATTTTCTCCAAAACCTGTTAATCTCTCCACAACTTCCTTCAATACATATACGTAAAGTCTCCAATTAACAATTAAAAACAACAACAGATAAATTTCTTTGAACAACAATATAAACTGGATTCTTACGTACCTATAACTTGTAGATCTCAAATTGGAATAAGAACCCTAATCCATAATTCTCCTAAATTTCGATAATAAACTAAAATAATAAACCTATAATCCTCAAATCGAAGGAATTATAAAACCCTAAGAAAGGATTTACCTTTGGCCTTTGAATCAAAGTTTCCTAGATCTCCAATCACTCTAGGGTTTCGCCACAAATCTTGAATCTCCTTCAAATCCATAGAACAACTCGTATTAAAAAGATCGAACTAAAGAGAATGATTGAAAAAGACCAGAGAAAGACCCACTTACCTAGGGTTTTGTTGAGGAACAAATGTGAAAAGGTCGTGGGGGGTCTAGGGTCTATTTATAGAGGGAGTTGGCTTTAGAAAACGCAACCCTAGCTTAGGAAAAAACACTAGGTTCATGTCCAATTCAAGCAGCTAAAATCCATTCTTAATCAAGTCTTTGTCATGTGAGCACAATACAATTATATTCAAACTTTGACCATAAAACATTCTTATTTAATATCCTTTGACACTTTGACCCTTCTTAATAATCCTTTTATGTACTTTAGGGTTGATCATAAAGACCTCTTATTTTATATCAAATGACAAACTTGCCATTCTTTATAATTTATTTATCTTTATATTATAGATTGTATGTTTAATTTTGGTATTTATTTAAAAATGCAATATTAAGTTGAATAATTTATGCATTTAAAATTAATGATTAAAGAACATATAATGTTTTAACTATTGAATAATTGTATACACATATTATTTGTTTATCTCTTAAAATATGTAAGTATGAATTTAAGGTTATTATACATGCAATATTATGTGAAACAACATTTGTGCATAGTTATTCAAGTCATTTGCATTATTTGGGAAGTTATGCAACCATTTAGCTCTTTATTAAGAATTAATGTTTGGTGATCAATATAATTTTAATTAATTGGGAGTAACCATAGCATCTCTAATTGATTAGGATTATATATTTAGTTTTAAGATCACATTAAAACATTAATTGTAGTTAATCATATGCGATATAATAAAATTTGTCTATAGGATAAAATATCGGATTATATTTCTTAATCTACCCACATGAATTAAGAAAAGGAACATAATTCAATAGTTTTATCACAAGGTTATAGATGAAATCTAATTGAGTAGGACTTTAGCCCACAGCAAGTTTTATGTCACTAGATTCATGGATTAAAGAAAACATGATTTACATTGGTAAAAAATGATTTTTTATTGGTCTCAAATTATGAATAATAAGTATGTATGTCTAAACTTTGCAACTATTCAAACTGCAAACATTTCTGATATTAAATGTGAGATTCCCGAATTAAGGGTTGACAACTACAAGGTGTGAAGGAGAGAATTCTCCTCCATTTGGGCAAAATGGATATAGATTATGCTATTAGGAAAGATGAACCACCGAATATTACTAAAACCGGCACTCCAGATGCTATTGCTCTTTATGAAAAATGGGAGAGATCTAATCGTCTCTCTGTGATGTTCATAAAAACCAAAATATCTGTCGTATCTGTGGTTTTGTTGAATAGCATGATAATGTCAAGGATCTTTTGAAAGCCATTGATGAGCAATTTGCTACATCTAACAAGGCCCTTGCCAACACCTTAATTATTCAGTTGTCATCCATGAGGCTCACTGAGATAAGAGGAGTGCGTGATCATATCATGCGCATGAGGGACATAGTCGCTCGGCTGGAAGCCTTAGAGGTTACCATTTTGGAATCTTTCCTAGTGCACTACATTCTGTGCACTCTGTCCCAACAATATGGTCCTTTCAAAATCTCTTATAACACACATAAGGATAAGTTGTTATTAATGAACTATTGACCATGTGTGTGCAAGAAGAGGAAAGGTTGATAATGGAAGAGTGTGAAAGAGTGAACTTAGTTGTCTAAGAAAGAAAAGGTAGGATGATGCTAAGAATAAGAGAAAAGGCAAGATTCCTCCTCAGTCAGTCATAAAAAAAGAGTCAAAGTGTTTCTTCTACAAGAAGAAGGGGCACATGAAGAAACACTTATGTTTGTTTGTTGTGAATTAATATGGTCAATGTTAATCATAACACATCATGGATTGATTCTGGTTCTACAATCCATGCTTCTAATACCTTACAGTGTATGCAAAACCTAAGGAAGCCAGTGGGAAGTGAACAACATATCTATTTAGGAATCAAGATGAGTTCACATATGAAAGCCATTGCCACTTGCAATTTAGTTTTAAGTAGTGGTTTTATTTTGCATTTGGAAAAGACCTTTTATGTTCCAAATCTCTCTAAGGATTTGATTTCTGTTTCAAGACTTGTACCTTTAGGTTTTTTCTTTAATTTTTCAGATTCTGGTTTTATTTATCTAATAAATCTAAAGTTATTGGTTATGGAACGTTACCTGATGGTCTTCACTCCATTCAATTACAAAACGATGCCACTTATAATTCTATGCATGTTATTGCTAGGTTAAAATGATGTATGAGGAATTCTCTATGTTATCGCACCAAAGATTGGGACACATCTCCATTGAGAGAATTAAAAGATTGGTAAATGAAGGAGTACTTAGTATTTAGATTTTGCTTATTTTGAGACGTATGGATTACATTAAGTGTAAGGAAACTAAAAAGTCTAGAAAGGGTGCATAAAGGAGCACAAATCTATTAGAAATCATACGTATAGATATTTGTTGTCTAAACATGGCTGCAAATGGTCTAAAATACTTAATCACCTTCATAGGTGATTTTTCACCATATATGTATCTCTACTTACTTCATTCCAAGGATGAAACCTTGGATGTCTTTAAAGTTTTTAAGGTTGAAGTGGAGAATCATTGTGGAAAATAGATTAAGAATGTGAGCTCAGATAGTGGTGGAGAGTACTATGGTAGATACATAGAAAGTGGATAAGCACCTTGTATATTTGAAGTTTCTTCAGGAACATGGGATTGTTGCCCAATATACTATGTTTGGTTCTCTAGATCAGAATGGTGTAGCAGAAAAAAGAAACCAAACTTTAATGGGCATGGTAAGAAGTATGAGAAGTAACACAAAATTCCTCAGTTCCTATGGAATGAAGCACTAAAGACGACTACCTATATATTAAACTGAGTTCCAACTAAGGCTATCCCAAAGACACCTTTTAAGTTATTCAAGGTTGGAAACTGAGTTTGAGGCATATAAGCATTTGAGGATGTCCGTCTGAAGTGAGAATTTATAACCCACAATAGAAGAAGCTAGACCCTAAGACCATTAGTTGGTATTTCATTGGATATGATGAAAGGTCCAAAGGGTATAGATTCCATTATCTATCTCACAAAACTAGGATTATAGAATCAAGAAATGCAAAATTTCTTGAGAATAAATTGATCAGTGGGAGTGGTGAATTTCAAGACATAGTTTTTGAAAAGGACCATTATGAAGCTCAACCCTCTGGTTCAAGTGATAGATTAATTGTCATTTACACCCACAAGTTGAAATGGGCATTAGATAACTAACTACTGAAGTTCCACAACCTGCTAACATCGATCCAGTGGATCAAGTTGTAAATGAGGAACAAAAAGAAATTGTTGAGAAACCAGTTGAACAATAGGTTAAGCAACAAGTTCCTCGAGATGATGATGGTCCAACATTGAGGAGATCTACTAGAGTTAGAAATCAGCAATTCCTAGTGATTATGTAGTGTATCAATAAGAATCAACTATAACATTGGAGCTGAAAATGATCCTGAAATGTTTTCACAGGCCGTGAGTTCTAAGGAATTGAACCTATGGTACCCATGAAAGATGAGATGAATTCTACGGCATCTAACCAAGTCTGGGATCTCGTTAATTTACCTAATGGTGTAAAACCCATTGGATGTAAATGGGTCTTTAAGATAAAGAAAGACTCACAAGGCAACATTGAGAGACATAAGGCAAGACTCATTGCTAAAAGGTTCAAACAGAGGGAAGGAATTGACTACTTGGAGACGTTTTCTGCTGTATCTAGGAAAGATTCTCTCTGTGTAATTATGGCATTGGTAGCCATTTTGATTTTGAGTTACATCAAATGGATGAGAAAATGACATTCCTCAATGGTGATCTAGAAGAAGAGGTTTGCATGAAACAACCTTAAGGATTCTTCTATAGTGACGATGAGCATATAGTCTAACAGCTTATAAATCCATATATGGATTAAAATAAGCCTCCTGTAGTGGTATTTAAAATTCCTTGGGTCATCACTTCGTTGTTTTTTGAAGAGAACGTGATGGATCAATATATATACCAGAAGGTTAGTGGAGTATGACTCGTTTTCTTATGTTATAGTTAGATGATATTTTGCTTGCAAATAATGATAAACGTTTGCTATATGAGGTGAAGCAATTTCTCCAAAGAACTTTCATATGAAACGTATAGTGAGGCATCCTATGTCACTGGCATTAAGATTCATAGAGAAAGATCTCGATGCATTTTAAACTTGTCTTAAGAGACCTATATCAACAAGTTTTTAGAGAGATTTCACACGAAGGATTGTTACCAAGTGTAGCAACCATTGTGAAAGGCAACAGATTCGATTCGAGTCAGTACCCAAAAGATGATTTTGAACGAGAACAAATGAAGAACATTCCCTATGCTTCAGCTATTGGAAGCCTTATGTATGCTTAGGTCCGCACCAAACTTGACATCGCATATGCTGTTGGAATGTTAGACAGATATCAAAGTAACTCAGGTGTTGACCATTAGAAAGCTACAAAGAATGTTATGAGGTATCGTTAGGGGACAAAAGACTACCTTCTCATGTACAAACAAACTAATAATTTGGAGGTGATGGGCTACTCTAATTTAGACTACACTGGCTACATTGATTCATGAAAATCAACATCTAGTTATATTTTCATTCTAGCTGATGAAACTATATCTTGGAGAAGTGCAAAGCAGAACTTAACTACTACAAGGCTGATTCATTTCTTGTTTTGAACACATGGTGTGTGGTTAAAGAGTTTCATTTATGGGCTTAAAGTTGCGAATTCTATTTCTAAGCCGTTGAGAATGTACTATAACAACTCAACTGCAGTATTTATGGCTAAGAACAATAAGAGTGGGAGTTGAAGTAAGCACATCGACATCAAATATTTAGCCACAAAAGAATGTGTTAAGGAAAAGAAAGTGGTCATTGAGCACGCTAACAGTGAGTTGATGATTGCTTATCCTTTGACTAAATGCATGCCACCAAAGAACTTTAAGGATCATGTAATACGGATGGGACTTGGTTCCGTGATGTGATTTTCACCATACATTTATTATTTCAATGGAACTCTTATTCAATTTGATGTTTTCTCATATGGTTTTTATGCACATATTTATTTGTTTATTTTGAGATATATCATTTTGTTTGGACCTAGAATAAACATATGGTTTATTCATTAAGTTTAAGGGCTAGTATTGAGTGACTTGATATATTGTAATACATGGAAGATAATCCTCATATAAAAAGACCTATTGCCATGATTCATATATTTTGTTTCTTGTTATGTTTGATGTTGTGTTAAATGGACTAAGTGGGAGATTATTGGAATTTCTCGTTATTCTAGGAATATTTTTCCTATGTTTGTTAAAATGGATTTTGGTTGAAATCTTTGCTATTTTTATTGGGAAATCAGTTTCCAATTGTCCATTTTAGCAAAAGACCAAACCATATCTTCAGCAACTAAATCGTGAGAAAATCTCATGCACATGCCCTGCACACATCCGATGAAATCTGTGTTAGGCAGAGATCTATATATAGGATGTGATACTCTCTGATTTGGGTCACTAAGCCTACTCCTCCATTTAGAAAATTACACCATCGAATTGTGAGAGAGTAAGGGTTTAGAAAAGCCAAAATAGAAAATAAAACTCCATAAGGTGTAAGCTTTAACGCGAGCGATTTACAATCGAAATAGTTGAGGTATTCTTCTCGATCCATTTTGCTTCCGCTATTTGATCTAAATATGTTTATTTAGATTTTCAAAACATGTTTAGATTTATTCTTGATTTATAGCAAGTACTTAAGGCTAAATGAAGTTACTTGTGTTAGCAAGATTGTTCTTTGCAATGAGATTTGAATTTGCTTGGAAATATTTTAGATGTTCATTTGCTACTTATGTAAGTTATTATCGTGTCCGTGCATCGGTCCCATGAGGAATTGATTATTTGTGTATAGTTAAAGATGCACAAAATTAGCATATGATTCTATAGGATTTTCATTCATTATCGTTAAAGATGAACAAAGATCAAAACAACCATTAGTTTGACACATAGTTCACAAAATGCTATTTGAATTCATGTTGATTTTGGCATATATGAGAAACAATGAGTTTGTGATTAATCATTTGTAGGAAAATTAAAATAAATTTGTTTATTCGTTCTTTTTTTGTTTCGTTACTTTTTCTGGTCTTTTTTTTATGTGTATCAAAGTAGATATGCTTTCTCCTACTTGTAAGGTTTGATATCTTCAAAAAAGATATGAGTATATCACATGTGAGTAGTTAGAAAACCTATTATAAAAATAATTAAAAATATTTTTATTTCTGCTTAAGCTTCCTTGTTTATTATGCACATTTGCTTCATACTGTAAACTAACATTTGGTCCTTAAACTAAGCTGCATTAGGAATTCAAACATATCAATAACACAACCCAAGGCATAAATTCTTATAATTCATAAATCAAAGTAACATTAACTAAAAGCGCAGAATGTGAATAACATAATGCCCCTTTAGGTTGTATTTTTCTATTTTTCACTTGTTTAAGCACAAACGGATCTAGACTTTTTTTTTTTCAATTTTGAGTTATATTTCCTACTGAAACATACTACTTTTGCTTGTAATTTAATCAAGTAAATAGAGATATTGTCGCCCATTTCTCATTTCATTGACATGCTTGATGTAGAATTGGTTGAATATTAATGATATGATGAAAAATGGTGACAATTTCTAGGCTGTAGACAAATGGATGGGCAGTCTCCATAAAAAGCATCGATGTAAAATTAAAAGAAAGTGGTAAAGAATTGGTGATGCTAACTAGACCCAAAGGTTCCTTCCCAATTTCGTGTTGCAAGAAATCTAAACGGACAAGTTCCTTCCTAATTTCGTCTGATAATGAAGATATTGGAGGAGTGAAGAAGAAAAATGAGGAGATGAATAGGGATTTTCCAACCAATTCTAAAATGTCTCCAATCGCATAAGATGATGATTTTCACCATGTTCAAACTAATTAAATTTACAAGTTATGTTTATGTTTGTATGCCAGACAATAATGTACCATATTCTTGTTTGTTTGTACAAATTTTATTCAAAATCAAGTGTCTTTTGTCTTGTTTCATTTCTAACTATGTTATACAAACTTATTACTTCCAAGTTTCGTAAGAGTGCAAATTCAATTATATGTGATTAGACATTTATATATGTTATATTACCACGACAGGTTCATACATCACATAAGGATGTTTGAAGAATAAGTATTTGTAATTTAGTCGAACAACCACATTTGAAAATGCAAATTCAATTGAATTGCCACATTAATACACCACTAATATATATAAAACTATCACATTTAAATGTAGCCAAATTAATTCATTAGCCACATTTACTCAACAATTTGGTATAATGGTAATACCTAATGCATCAAATTTAGTACAATAGCCATATTTACACATGGCTAAAGTTAATTATAGTAACATTTAACCATCTCAAATGCGTGTGATATCACGTTTAAAAAATGGAAGGAAAATATTAGCCATGTTTAAAAAAATAGGAAAAAATGTGCCATGACTTTTAGTCACATAAAAAGGTGGCCTATCATATTACTATTAGCCATATTTAAATGAGGCATCTTGCATTCAAATTGGCACCCTTACTTTTTCTAGGTTTGTCTATCTTTTAAACATCACCAAACTAATGTGACATACCTTTTGTATCGTATATTAGCCACATTTATTCAATGTGGAATAAAATAATTGGCCATAGTTATTCTATATGCAATGACATTTATTAAACGTAGCTAAAGCCTATTTTTCTTGTAGTGTGTCTAACCCAAAAACTGGTTACAATAAACAATAGCATCTATCTAAAACACCTTTCATAACTATGCATGAGAAATTGCTATTACCAATATATAATCCCTTATAGAGATACCCCAAAACCTTGACACATGAAATCCATAGATAATTCATTATAATCAATGGTTATAGGTCTAAAACTTTGTAATCACTGAACTCCAAGTACCATGCCAACTCCTTGAATAGGCAATATATGAAAAGTGACAAGAAAAGCCAAATTTTAAACCATCACAAGTATATCCATACATTTCCCCTCATAAATCAATTTAGAACCATCACCAATCATAACATGAAAAGAATATTGGAACCATAGTTAAATCTAAATATTTGGCTAACTTTGGTTGCAAGAAATTATGTGTGCTACTACTATCCACTAAAATAGACATTATGTGATTGTTAACATATCTTATAAATGGCAATGTCTTTGAAATTTGCATTCCTGATAGGGCATGATAGCTAATAGTTGTTGCATCCTAACATTTGTCATCCGTATCATACTACATTTGTCCCTCCATCTTAGATGCATCTGTCACACCCCGAGGGGTACCCTAAACGTGGCTGCCCACCGTACACAATACTAAAGCTTAGGAATGACAACCTCAGTCATGCAAAGGCTTCCATATCATGTACAAGGCATACATCATAACCAAGGGAATGCATCAGAGTAGCGCAATTTATATTGATAATAATTAAGTAACAAGGTAAGAAGAATACTTATCATAAAACATAAACATGGTAAATTACAATTCTTAGGGGTGTATCCCTCTATTGTCTTCAAATCAAAATAAATACACTTTTTAGAATTTCTAAAATACTAACGTAGCATACATTACATATAAGGAACTTTACAAAGTAACTTCATCTTTGCCTTCATAGAAGCTTAACATCCTTCCATGACTTCCTTAATGTCATGATCCTCAATTTAAGCCATGGCTATACCTGTTTCAATAAAATCTATAAGGGTATAAGCTACAACTAGCTTAGTGAGGTATTCTTTTTCATTTGCACCATGTTTTCAAATAAGTTCATTTAAATTTTCACACATATGCTATGCATACAATGAAATATTCACGTGATTACGCAAATATATATAGTTATCCAGAACTATATATAGAACAGATTTACCCCTCCGTATCGAAGGTTAGGGAATCGGTGATGAAGATCCTTGATCTTCTACTACTAGTCCCCAGGTCCCTACCCAAAACGTTCGATTGGCTCTGCTCCGAACCTAGAGTTGCATTCCCCTGGTGATTTGGATTTTTTAGAAAGGACATGGCCTGTGTTACAGCACGATAACAGCCAATCCAACTCTACGCATAGGAGCAGCAGCGTTCCGAAAGTGATGTGACTCAATGGATACTATGCGTGAGCGTTTTATTTTTCTTAAGCCAAACCTTATTAAGGTTTATTAGGAGGCGATCAATCAATTTAGCAAATAATAAGCAATCATACAAGTAAGTAAATAAAAACACTTAAACAAACAATTTGAAGTTGTAATATTCTTAATTCTCATTTCACGCATAAACATAGAATCAGATATATATACATATCCCCGAATTCCTCATATATATCCATTTTTATCTTTTCTTAGTATACTAATGGCACTACTTTACAAGCACATGCAAGGAAACGAAATTAAGAGGAATAACTCACTCGTCCATTTTGTGATCTTTTTAGTCGTAGTAATCCTCAGGAAAGGCAATCTCGTATCCTTCGTCACTTAGACAAAAGAAATACCCAGGATGAATATTTCGTAGAAATTCTATTTTAAACTTTCTAATTCTATTTCACTATGTTCGTCAAATTTGTATAGAATGAAATTTCAATTTAAAATGGCCATAACTTGCTCATTTTAACTCGGAATTTCACATATAATATACCATTTTCTACCTATTCGAAAAGGTATAACCATTTCTAAGGTTATTTTTGTTATATAAGGTCATTTGGGTTCCAAAAACGTAGGGCACAGATTTAAAATGAATATTTCTAGGTTTTGCGAAAACTATTTTCTAACTCAACTTTATTTAAAAATCCTTTAGTAATATATATATATATATATATATATGATTGATAAATCTCTTTAGTATATAGATAAGCTCACTTTATATGCAAAATTTCTAATGGTAGTGTCTCAACAATTTATTTCATAAAACAATTTATTTTGAGTTGTTAAAACTTTAACTTTGACAAATTTCTTTTCAAGTATTTTGAAGAAACTTTATATTTTCATAGGTTATTATAAATGAGTATATTCTTAGTTTATTTTCTTCATTTCTTTTTCCAAAACAAGTAAATTTTCCTTTAACCTTAGTCTTTTATAAATTTTACTTCTAGTGATAAAAGATCAAAGTTTATCAAAAGTGTATTAAGTTGTTGAAAACCTTTTTTTTTTATGTAAATTTGTATTTAGAATGGTTTTAAAAAATGAGTCTCGTCTTCTTATATTTATTATTTAAAATATAAGTTTTTGTTTTCTAAAACTTGTTCTTCTATTTCCTTTGCAAAGAATCCTCTTTATTGATAAAATCCTTTGTTTTTAATCTTATCTTATTTATATTCTTTGAAAATAAGTTTCTTCTTTAGAAACTTGAAAATCATTATTTTCCTAAGTGGGTTTATAACTTTATGGGTTGAATTCATCTTAATTTTGAAAACTAGTTTGTTTCTTAGTTTTGTTATGGAGTGAAAAAGAGTTTAATCTTAAGTTTTTTGTGAAAACTTTGAATATTAACAAATTATTTTACTAAAACTTAGATTACCATAATATACAAAGAAAGTATTTATTTCTTATGTTTCTTGGTAAAGCTATTTTTGTTATTTGAGAAAACTTTGAGAAAACTTGTATTACTCCATTTCTATATTGTTGATAATAACCTATTATTTTGTGATAAGTCACATAATAGAAAATTTTGTTTTAAGTTTCTTTAATAAAGTAAAATTCTACTTTTAAATTAGTTGAGACAATATCATTATGTAGATGCAAGTATTATGAGCATGTAAAATAATAAGAATATGAGAAAATACTAGAAACAAATAGTAATAAGTAAGATAATAAAAATATCAAGTATGAGAACCTTAGCTTCATCAAGGTATCCCGGTCAAGTATTGGGAGCCTTAGCTTCATTAAAGCATCTCGGGACTAAGAATAGACTAGTCCCAAAAAAGAAAAAAGAAAATAAAGAAAATATTATTTTGACTTGATATGGACAAGTCTAAGACTAGAATTGCTAGTCATAAAGAAATAGCATGAAATAAATTAATTGCAAAGCATGAAATTAAATAAATAACAAGTGGCTTATATGCTCTAAAGATTATATATAAATACATAAATATATTTAGTTAGATACGAATAAGAAATTACAATAATAAAATTAACATAACAACATAATAAAATAGGAAGTTCATGTGCAAGAACAAAACATGAACATGTTGTTACTTTTACTACTTATATGAGTTTCAAAACAACACCATAGTCATGTTAAGTTACTTGATATGAGTAAATAAATAGTTGGAAGAAGTTTACCTAAAGTGTTTATGTGGTATGAAGATGGTAGATGAATGGGGTATTATGTGAGTGTGATATGTAGTAGATAATTTGTGTATAAGGAATGATTTTTGTGAAGAATTGGTTTAAGAGAGTTTTGGTAGAGCGAAATTTTGAAGAGAGGATTTGTGGAGAGATTTTGGGAGAGTTTTGGTAGTGAAATAAATTGTGTGAAAGAATGAAGGAGGAAGGGGTTATTTATAGAATTTTAGAGTGAAAATTAGATGTAATTAAATTAATTGAAAAACAAAATAATTGAGAGAAGAGGGAGAGAAGGTGGACGGCAAGCATGGGAGGAGAGAGAGAGGAGTGATTAAAAATTAATTTTAGAAGAAAAGTGTAAGAGAAGTTTGATAATATGTGGTATAGAATTTTTATGGGAAAAGAAAATTGTAAGAAATAGGTATGCAGGTGTAAGAATAGGTAGTAAGAAAAAGTAGAGATAGAGGAATAGTAATGAATAATAGAAAAGTACTATGAATAGTAAATTAGACAATTAAAATATTGGTAGTAATAAAAATACGCATATAAATGTGATGTCTGTAATTTTTAGTTACCGAAAAATTCTAAAACTGATATTTTTGAAAACCTTATATTTTTACGAGTCTATTGGTGTTAACGAATATTTTTGCCGTCCGATGTACCAGGGCACGATTTTTGAAAATTGATCCCATTCGGATCCAAAAGACACTAGAAATTTGCAAATATGATATTTTTAAGCTTCTCTATATTATTACGAACTATTATCAACAATTATTTTCATTTAGTTGTTAAGGGTTTAAGAGCGCGGGATTGCCGGATCTCAAAGACTAGGATTTGTTGTAAGCGTTGTTGATTTTAAGGGTTTCAGTTTGACTTTCGGTTTTGTTTAGTTATTCGTAAGATATAATTTTGGAGTTTTGACCGTATTATATTTTTAGTTCGATATCTATGGTTTATCTCATTTTATTTATGATTATTTAATAGTTTTCAGTTCTCGGGATCGTTTAATCGAGTCTAGGTTATGAGCTGACTCAGTTTGACTTTTGGTAAAAATTGAAATTTCTGATTCTAAAATTCACCGAGGGTTTTAAGATCTTAGCATTTCGTTGTCGAGCGTTATTTGGATATATCGTTTTGATTTGCATTTTAGGAATCGCATAGATGATTTGATTAGCGTACGGATGTTAATTCAACCGATAGTTGGATTTTCTATTTTGTTTTTTAGGGTTCTATTTTTCTCAAGATTAAGAAATCTCATTTTTTTATCTTATTTAGAATTAAGTTTTAACTTGGTTCGATTTTTTAGGGTTTTGATTTCGGTGTTTGACTCTTAGGATTATTTTCTAAGAATTATGAAATTTTCAGGGGTTTATAGCATCAACATAGTGCTTCTCATCACTATCATTCACTAAGATGAGCAAGAATTTGCATTTGCAATTTTGATTTTTGTGAATTTTTTCATCATAATTATAACACAAGGCTTTTTCTCTTCGAATGGTCATTTCTTCAAGAGATAGTTTCTTGATTGGAATTGTAGATTTGGTATCTGATTTAGAATTATTGGTTTGGATCAAAGGTATGGAAAATTGAAGTGTGGATGATGAAGATTTATTATAAGGTTATGTTTACTGTCTGTGTTTGAGTGTTTAGGGTATGTGTATGAATGTTTGGAAATGTGTTTGAGTTTTGAAAAAATGTTAGTTAAGAAATTTGGTCTTATGGAACTTAACCAAAGAAATGGCCTGCAACATATCTTTGAGCCGTGTAATTTTCAATTCCCATTTCAAATAGGATTTAAGACCCGAAATGAAACAACTTAGTAATAAACTATCTAAAAGTCCAACAATTGTTAGAAAGTGCCTCAAATTTGCATTTATAATCTTCTACAGGAGATGTTTGTAAAAGTTTGGATAATTGTCCTAGCATGACATCATATGTAGAATGTGCGAATCTACCTCTACTGCTCCCTTAAATGCATCCCAAGTAGTGATTTTCTTATTATTTTCTAACTACTGATACCATTCTAACGCCTTTTCCTCTAATCTAAATGCAGCTATAGTAATTCTATCTTCAATGGGCACTTTGTGAAAATTCAAGAAGTGCTTTGTCTAAATAACCATCCCATTGCATCCTCCCCATTAAACTTGAGAATCTCAAGCTTGATGCCCTTAAGATTGGAATTTGAAGTATCCTCATTAGAAAGTGATGATTCAACTCCACTAGATTGTTGTGATGATAATGACTATGTTTGATTCCCAATAGTCAACAAACCAATGCCGATAGTTTATAGATGTGTTGACCAATCGCAATCAATCAAATTAAATTTAAAACCCTATTCTTACTTTGCAACTGATCTTTAGGCAAGTGTATTTATCAATTGTAGTACCAGTGTAAGTACATGGGTCATTCCATTAGGACCTTTAATTACTAATAATTACCGTAATTCTACCATCTAGATGATATAGTTGAATGATAATGACATTTCTAAGAATTAATTACTTAGCTAACCCTAGCAATATGAGAGTCATGCATCTAAAAATATTAATCACAAAGCATACCTAGATCTTGATTCATCGCTAACCCTATAATTCATTCCTTATAAAATATCATTAATGATTCATTTAGCTTCTTGAATTGTAGGAACTCTATATTTAATTAACATCTCTTTCAAGAATGTTAATTTTTAACCCTACGTGATTAATGGAAATGTCTTTCATCATAAAATTGCATTATAGTTTAATATTCATAACAAAGATTAAATCTTTATGTAGAAAATTTGTGTAGTCTATATCTAGATCCACATTTAAACTTCTCTATTCATGCTAGATCTATCTCATTAATCAATCTTTTGACCTAATTAGTAAGAATCATGCATCTATCTAATACTACGCACATATTAAATAAAAAAGCAATAAACACACATGAATAAATTCAAGAATACATAAACTTCCATTAATGAAACAACCAAATCTTTATATTATAGTTAAGGTTTCTCAAAACCTATGGTGTAGAGATATGTTTTACCAAAGATAAAGATTTACATTTATGATATATAGAAAAATAAGAAGAAATCATGATAAAACCCCCTTAAATTGATGTCTTGTGATTTTGGATGAGCTCTTACGTTTCTCCACTCTAAAGTACTTACTTTTCTCTCTAAGATTTGTAAGAATTAAGATACATATCATAAATGATGAGTAAAGGTGGCTATTTATAGATAAGGATGAAAAAAGTTCTGCACAACAATCCTACACAGTCGTGTAGGATGGTTGCATAGAATGAAAACCCATGATTTTTGCTCAAAATGACTCTACACGACCCCAATCATAGCCTATGTAAGGAGCCCGGCAGTTTTAAAATGCTTCTGATCATTTTTGTCCTCCTACACAACCATTCTACATAAGTTATGTAACTCCTTATGTACTTTGAAATCACTTATTGGTCATGTTTCATCTTCTACACCAATATTCTATATATGCTTATGCAGAAAGATCATGTATGTTGTAAATTTTCACTTTGTCTATTTCTTCGTCAAAATCTCTTTTAACTCATCAAAGTGTTTTCATTAAGCTCAATATTTTCCTTTATTCATGAAATTAACATTTTAACAAAGTAAGTGTCCTTTTCTTTGATAATTCACATAAAATCTATATAATATAATATCAAAACAATGTGAATGATTAGGGTCTTTCGACACTTATCATTTGTTTTACTTCCTCCATGAATGCAACCAGATTTTTATCCATTTCTTGATTGATATTGGATGGTAATTTCTCTAACCTTTCTTCTAACGATAAACTTCTTATTTCAAGAGCCATTTGCCACAATGCTAAGAATCACGAATCTCTAAGACTTAAACAAGAAGATGAGAACACCAAATGATGGATCCTTAATACTTTCGGCCCAACCCAAGCTATGATATAAAAGCTCTTTCACTGTCTTTGTTTACTCTTTCTTTGCCACCTCTATTATCTAAGGTGATGCATAAACCCTACATATGCTTTGCTTTGATTTCTCTCTAGAGCTCTCTAATCGATCCCTCTCATATTTATGCAGGTGATGCTAGAATGGTGTATTCAAGTTCATTATACTCTTAAGAGTCATAAGGACACCAATGTTTTGGTGCCAAAAACTAATTTTCACCTTCTTTCTACTATATTTATAATCATTACATGCACGAGTAAGATCTTAATAGATCTCAACAAATCTAGTTATTTATGTATGTAACTATTAGTTTACTATTTCGACTACTCATTAGTTGAACCACTTTAGCTAATCTAGTCCTATAACCATCTATGGTTGTTTTCATAATTTTTTTTTTATTTTGATCTTGAAATGTAACATCCTCTTACAATTTTCTCTCCCTACAACCATAACTAACCCTTAATCCAAGCCTTTCTTTCTTAGAATTAGATTAAAAAGTGGTTCTTTTCTTATCTATCGTTTTTCTATTGCTGGTGAAGGGTATAATGAGAGACTTCAGTTTCAAACTCTTGATTACAATAAAGTTGAAGGGCAACAAGTTTTTGTCAGAAGATTTAATTGTCAATCTGCTAATTTAGTTAATGTAATTTATATACAATTAATGTAATTTATTAGATAGTCATGTAAATTAATGTAATTTATTAGATAGTCAAATATAAATTAAAGAAGCTGACAACCTAATTAAAGGGATTGACAGATCTCCTCTTTTGTATATTCCTTATTTAGGCAGGATTTCTATTGTATATATAGAAAAATGTTTCTCTAATAGAAACGATTTCAATTGCTAAAATTTCTCTATATTTGACATGGCATCAGAGCTTATACTCTTTACATAGTCATAGTTTAAAATTTTTTTTTCCTAGTTTGTTGTTCCTAATTCTTAGTTCTCTAGTAGCCTCATGTCTTTCGATAAAGAGTCTTTCTTGATCCATTTTAATGGCAAAACCTACTCAGTCTGGGCAATCCAATTCAAGATATATGTCAAAGGAAGAGATCTATGGGATCATGTTGATGGTAGAAAACTTGCTCTTGAGCAAGGTGTGGATAAATATACCAAATGGGAGGTCAAGGATGCACAAATCATGATATGGATTATAGGATACGTAGAACCTAACATTGTTTTAAATCTTTGATCCTCCAAGACTGTAGCTAAGATGTGGAATTACCTAAAGAAAATCTGCAGCTAACAAAATGCAGCTCGTAGATTCCAACTTGAACATGAATTGTCCATGATTCATCAAGATAATCTCTCTATTTCTTATTTTTATTCTAGCTTAATGAATCTTTGGGCCGAATATACTGATATAATCTATGCTACCTTACCTCTGAAGGTTTTGATGCCATCCAATCTATTCATGAAATTGTAAAAAAGATCAATTTCTCATGAAATTGAGATATGAATTTGAAGGTACTAGATTTAGTCTTATGAACCGAGATCCTGTTCCCTCCCTGGATATATGCCTTAATGAGCTACTATGAAGGAACAACGAATTCTCACTCAAGTAATCATGGAACAATGAAGATCCAAATGAGTGCTAATAGCTTACGCAGCACAAGGGAAGCCAAGAGATAAGGACACGAAGGTTGTTCAATGCTTTTGCCACAAAGGATTTGGTCATTTGTCCATAAAACTTTGCAACTATTGCAAAAAATATGGCCATATTTTCAAAGAATGCCTAATCCGACCTCCTTAGAGATATGAAAGAGCATTTATTACCTTGATTGGCCCATTTGGCACTGGTGGTTCAACGGATGCTACATTATTAATACAAAATGCTTCTACTCCTACTCAAACTCTAATGCATGAGATGGTTCAACAAATGATTTTCTTTGCCTTCTCTACTTTAGGACTATCGGGTAAACCTTCATATACTTCATCCACTTGATTTTGTGATTCCAGGGCAACAAATCATATGACAAATAATGATCAAATCCTAACTAATGCAAAGAAATATTCTAGAAACCTTGAGATTCATAGTACTGATGGCATTTTACTACCCATTACAGCCACTAATGATATTTCTCCTACTTTAATTGATGTTTTTGTTTCTCTAAGCCTTACCACTAACCCTGTTTTAGTTGGCCAATTAATTGACAATAATTGTATAGTAGAATTTTCTAAATCTAGTTGTGTTGTGTAGGATCAACAGTTAGGGAAGATGATTGCAAGGGGGCCTAAAGTAGGACATGTTTTTCCTCTCTAATTTCCTTTATCCTCGTGTCTTTCTTTTCCTTTTGTCACTTGTAATCTTACTCATGTTGATTGAGCATGGTACAAAGTCTTAGATATCCAAATTCTAATGTACTCCATACTTTGCTAAATTCTGGTTTACTTGGGAATAAAAAGCATGTTTCTATTAATGATGTTTAATTTGATTGTGATTCTTATAATCTTGTAAGAGTAAAACTTTGCCATTTCTACTCACATGCCTAATCCTATCTAACTTTTGGAAATGACACATAGTGAGTTGTGGGGTATGGCACCAATTATATCTCATGCTAATTACAAGTACTTTGTCACTTTTATTGATAACTATAGTCGCTTCACTTGTATTTATTTCTTGCATTCTAAAGATGAAGTACTTTTTGCGTTTAAGCTTTTTCATGCCCATGTTCAAACCCAATTTTCTACCAAAATTAAAACTTTACGTTCTGACAATGAGGGTGAATATATGTCCCATTTGCTTCAAGATTTCATACAAGCTAATGGAATAATCTCTCAAAGATCATGTCCTAAAGCCCCATAGCAAAATGGAATAGCCGAAATGAAAAATGGTCACCTACTTGATGTTATTCAAACCCTTTTATTAGAATCCTCAATGCCTACTTGGTTTTAGTGTGAAGCTCTCTCTGCTGCTATCTATCTCATCAACAAGTTACCTTCTCCTTCATTGAATCATGTCTCTCCTTTCCATAGGTTACTTGGTCATTCCTCCCATTACTTTAATCTTTGTACCTTTGGTTGTGTATGTTATGTTTATCTTCCTACACAAGAGCGCACAAAACTCATAGCCAAATCGGTTAAATGTGCTTTTCTAGGATATTCTGTGCATCACAAAGGTTTTCATTGTTACGATCTTAATTTAAGTCGTGTTCACATTTCTAGAAATGTATTTTTTTTTTAAATCATTATTTTTTTTCCAATCACCAGGACCCTCTTTCTCCTTCATTTTCTATGTTGCCTATATTTACTAATTCTACTATAGATCAAGACACTTCTTATGCACCCCCCTCAAGCTCCTTTCTTTGCTACTAATCCTCTCGCATCAACTGATTCTATCATTTCCAGACATTGTACTCGAGTTAGTAAACCACTGGATATGTATGGCTTTCCTAATCTTGTATCTTTGGCAGTCACTTTGTCTTTTATACCTATTCCCACATCTTATAAGCAGGCAATGGATCATGAGTGTTAGTGTAAAGCTATTGAAACAGAACTTCTTGCTCTTGAAGGAAACCAAACCTGGGATGTTGTACCACAACCTCCATCTATCAAATCACTTGGTAGCAAATTTGTGTTTTCCATAAAACTTCATTCTGATGGATCTATAGATCATTACAAGGCTTGGTTAGTAGTTCTTGGGAATAAGTAAGAGTATGGTCTAGACTACAAAGAGACTTTTGCACCAGTAGCTAAAATGACCATAGTGCAGACCATTCTAGCACTTGTAGCATCTCAGTCATGGCCTTTACTTCAAATGGATGTTAAGAATGTGTTTCTATATGGTGATCTCAAGGAAGAAGTGTACATAAAACTTCCATCTAGTATGCCTACTTCCTCTCCTAATGATGTTTGCAAACTAAAACGCTCCTTATATGGCTTGAAGCAGGCACTGCGTTTATGGTTTGGAAAGTTTAAATCCACTCTTCTTGGTTTTTCTTTTACTGAAAGCTAATATGACTCTTCTATGTTTCTCTAACGGACATCCAAAGGCATGGTTGTTCTTCTTGTTTATGTGGATGATATTGTCATCACTAGTTTTGATTTAGAGGCCTTCTTTAAGCTTCAAAAAATGCTGCACTTCACTTTCCACATAAAAGACCTTGGCTAACTTACCTACTTCTTGGGGTTAGAAATTCATCATTGTCCTTAAGGTATTTTCTTGAATCAACACAAATATACTCGGATCTAGTTTAGTTGGTAGGACTTACAGGTGGTACTTCTATTGACACTCCAATAGAAGTTAATGTAAAATATCGACGTGATGAAAGGGAGCTTCTTAAAGATCCTACTTTATATTGTAACTGGTTGGTAGTCTTATTTATCTAACCATTACTCGATCAGACATTTCTATGCTTTTCACACTGTTAGTAAGTTCATGCAGTCTCCTCGACATCTTCACCTATGTCGGGTGTGTCATTCGGTATCTCCTCGGCATGCTTAATCGTGACCTATTTTTTACTACTAGTTCTTTGCCTCAATTACAAGCCTATAGTGATGTAGACTGGGCTGGTTACCCAGACACGAGGAAATCCACTACTGGTTGGTGTATGTTTCTTGGTGATGCTCTTATCTCTTGGAGATGTAAAAAACAAGACTATGTATCCAAGTCATCCATTGAGCCAGAATACCATGCCATGTCTACTGCTTATTCTGAGATCATTTGGCTACGTAGTCTTCTTACTGCCACAACTTCAACTAACTCCATTGCATGTTGACAACACTAGTGCTATTCAAATTACTACCAATCCCGTCTACCATGACCGTACCAAACATATAGAGGTTGACTATCATTTCATCCGAGAGGCCTATGACCATCAAGTTATTGCTTTGCCTCATGTTTGTACCAATCTACAACTGGCTAATATCTTCACTAAATCCATGACACGTCAATGCCATAGTTTTCTCGTTGGCAAATTGATGCTTGTAGACTTAGCAACATCAATTTGAGGGGGGATGTCAGAAGATTAAGTTGTCAATCTACTAATTTAGTTAATGTAATTTATTAAATAGTCAAACCTAAATTAAAGGAGCTGACAAACTAATTAAAGGGATTGGTAGTCTCCTCTTTCATATATTCCTTATTTAGGTAGGAATACTATTGTATAGATAAAGAAAAATGTTTCTCTAATAGACATGTTTTCAATTGCTCAAAATTCTCTATATTTGACAGTTTTAACAGTGTTCTCAGACACTTTTTGGTGAGTTAGAACTTCCTTAAGTTATTCTTAATCTTTGGAAAATAACCATACTTATTTAGGATCAAGTTAATTAGTGGTTTCAAATTTAAAGAACAATTTCAAGAAATATAAAGTGAGTGAACAAATTCCATCTTTAATTATTGTTGGATGGCAATTTTCACTTTACAATCATGTTTAGCTAATGATAAAAGGTATGTTAGCATTCAAATGCTAGGGCATGGTAACCTATTACTAGCATATTTTGAAGGAGTAATCATAAGGTTGTAGCTAGCATCTGGGTACTAAGGGTTGGCATCTAGGGGTAACTATATTTCACATTATCCAACAGTTTCCAACCAAATGCAAAATGCTTAGGGTTTGAATGCCAACGCATGGTATCTAATTAATAGGCTTGTTTTGTGCAAACAAGGTATGCACAGTGAGTTAAACATAAGTGGACAATTGAAGTTATCCACATGCATTCGAAGGATAGCTTATGGTGTATGAATGCTAAGTAGCAGTAAACTAGCCAATTTAGCAATTAAAACAAGTGTAAAGTTGGGAGAAAAATGGGAAACAACCAGATTTCTTAAAGACACTATAAATAAGGATTCAAAGGCAAAATGTCAGATGTGGATTAAGCACAAAAACTTGCAATTAATCTACTTGTCTCATTCTCATTATTATATTTGTCTTTTGTACAACATTTACTACTTCTTGTGTTAGAAAAAGTTGGGTAGTGTCATTTGTGATATTATTTGCTAATATTTTGAAGGCACTACTCAAGTATAATTAAGTGATTTAGTGATAGTGAAAGTTGTGTCTTGTATAGATATTGAGTTTGTGAGAAGACATAACTTGAGTGAAATTATTGTGTGAAATTATGTGGTGTTATGATTTGGCTCTTTAGGATCAAATAGTTGAGTTAATTAAGAAAGTGTTGTGTGAAGTGTTTGTTAAGAGGCATTTGTGATAATGGAGAATAGGGGAGAGTCTAAACTCTACATAAACCATAACTTATTTCTCTATCTTTATATCTCTCATTTATTGCAATTTACTCTTATATTGTTTAACTTGTTAAAATTGTATCATTTCGAAATTAATTTGTAAAAGAGATAAAAACTTATGTAAAACTTAATTCAACCCCCCTTCCCCTCTTGAGTTTTAGCGTAGATGTTTAATTGATTTTACAATTGGTATCAGATCTAGCTCTAAGAATTTACCATTAAATTGCATTATAAAGTAAAGATCATGGATATAAATAGACTAAGCATCTTAGAAGGATAAGCAATCATTAGGCCATCTTTGTTAACCAAAACATAATGTTTTATGAAAATCATTTTAAGAGTTTGTGATATAGTGTTATGTAATATAGTTGAAAATGGGCATATAGTAATAGAAGGAAACGAAGAAAGAAATTACACCAATGTTGAAAAGGAAAAAAATTCAACTAAATGGTATTGCCATGAATATTTTGCATTATGGTTTGAATAAAATGATTTTATTAGAATCTATACATGTGAAAACAACTAACCAAATTCGAGATGAATTAGAAAATATTTATGAAGGAGCTTCTAGAGTTAAGGACAACAAAATAAGTCTATTATGCGAAGAATTTGAAAACTTTAAAATGTAATCAAATGAGTTAATTGATGAGATGCATGCCAGATTCATCAATATTACAAATCAATTGACAACACTTAGCAAGACATTTACTAATGTTGAGATTAATTCTAAACTTCTCAAGTCTTTACTATGAGAATGGGAAGCAAAAAGGATGACAAATGAGAAAGCTCAAGATTTAAGCTGATTAACAAAGTTAACCCATTAGCACACTCAAGACTCATGAAATTTTCAAAAAGCAAAGAGGAAAATCACAAAGGAAGGAGATGACCCTCGAAACATCATTTTCACACTCTAGTGAAGAAGATAAAAGCAATGATGATGGTGATGATGAGAAGGATGAATTGGAGCACATTTTAAAGAAATTCACAAAGTTCCTAAAATTCAACAAGATGTAGAAGGAAATAGATAAAACGAACACATCTAGATCCAAAAAGGAAAAGAAGAAGGTCATCACTTGCTTCAAGCACTACAAGCTCAGCCACATCTAATAATGTCATCTAATGCTCAAGAAGGTTGATAAAGAGATAGCAAAGAAGCAATGACGGTCGCGTAGAGCGACGATGACTCCATTGACTCCAATGAAAGCTTATGCTTCATGGTTTTAAACAATGAGGTATGTTCACCTTCATCTAGTATCTCATATGATGAGCTAAATAGCTTATTATAGTTCGAAAGACACGAAGCTTGAAGTTTTAAAAATTAATTTATAAAAAGTTAATGGTTCTAATTCAAATTCAAACATAATCGTTATAAGCAAGCACTATCATGCCCCGAGGGTACCCTAATAGTAATATACAAGTCACACTTGTATACTATTATTAGTTAACCTTCAAAAAGTGACATATTTTCAAACAACAGGATCTTTTAGTTGCTTAGATAAAAAAGGATAAATACATGTAAGTCATAAATTAATAAATATTGTCATAATAAGTAGAGGATATCATAATGATATTACAGACCATATAATCTTTCCATAAGTCTCTAAATACATAACTGATAAACCATATACTAACTAATCTATACTAGAAATAGTAGCAAACAACTTATCCCGATTTGACCCATGAATATCCAGCTCCTAAGGTCTTACCAGGGCTATACTCCTGGATGTAACAAGCTACGATCGTAATGTAAACATGAAAAGTCTTTAGGAGTGCGAGCAAAACCATGGGCTCAGTGAATAACCAGAACTTACCGCATATCAATCAAGTTTATTAACAATCATATGAAATGCAACAATCAAGCATATGCACAATTACAAGCCTGGATAACTCGAAATCCAAAGCAGGATTGAGAGTTATGCCCTCTCATCGGGGTTAAAGGAACACAATGCAATGGCCCACCTACCCAAGAGAAACTAAGCATACAAGAAAACAAAAGTATTCACTTTAATTATCACTTTAAATTAATCATATCTTAAACACTCATTTCCTATTTTTAGCCTTAGAAACTCTACTAAGTGTTAGTCATTTCATAGCGATATCATAAGCGGCATTCTTCATTTACCATTTAGTTCCTATGGTATCGACAGAACAAAAGTAATCTTGCATAGAACTAATAGCCTCTTTGCCTAGAAAAACCAAGTATTACCAGAGATTTAAAACACTAACACGTAGTAAGCTGCCACTTACTCAAATGCTGCTTATGCAAATCGTGCAATGCATGTTTATTTCATTTATGGTACCAATAGTTTTTAATCAAGTTTAAGGTGATCAATCATTATACAGATAAGCAATATGCTATACAATCAACGAGTTCATACAGAATTCTATTATCACAATTATTAAAGTAGTTTAGCAATCAACAATTCATCCAGCATATGATTCCCATAAACCCACATAGCAAAATCTTGTTATTTATCTTTTATTTAAGATACAGCTAAGTTACAAGCACAAACAATATAATAAGTATGAGTTACTTACCTGCTCATACTGGCTAATCGTAATAATCAACGAGGAAATCCTCATAAGTATCAAGGTCACCTATTGAGATAAATAAATATATTCATCAATAAAATATATTATATAACTAAACTCTTATTAGTGTCTAAGTGTCAAATATTGGTATTTGGTTTTATTTCTATTACTATATTGATCCTTTAATGGCCTTGTGATAACAATTATTATTTAATATTTATTTTCATTTTGCTTTTCTTGATCTTGTTTGATATTTATATATATTCTTATTGGGTGGTTATAGAGTTTGTCATTAGTAGATCAATATTTTATCTTTATTATTAGTATCACTTTTATATTATTCTTTAGTTAACTTATTATAGTAACTAATATTTAATTTCCTATCATTTAGTTTCGTCTTGTTTCTCTTGATCTGTCTTTGTATTATTACCTAACTATTTTAGAAATCACAATATTTGATATTTTAGCTTATTTTAAATTTTCATTCTTATATAGCTATACCTATATAACACAATTATCGTAATTTATTTTTATTCATAAAGCATCTTAATAATAATATTTTCTAATAGTTTTTTATAGCTTAATACTTTACAAATATTTAACCTATTACTTTTAAAATATTTGTATTTATTTGTTTTAATAAATCTATTCTGTTTATATTCATATATATATATATATATATATTCTGTTTCGGTTGAAATAGACTTCGTTCAGGAGAATAAGCATGCACGTCGGTATCCTATGCCATCGGCGTTTATTCCCAACAAGCCGGTGTTCGTGTTATTTTACACGTTACTTGTATCAGTGTATGCTGACTTAAGACCACCATCTTTACAACGTACGCTGGCTCCAATGCTGCTAGCATTGGATTCTTGTCACGCCCTAAGGGGTACCTTAAACATAACAATTCGTCGTACATAATACTAAAGCTTAAGAATGACTACCTTAGTCACGCAAAGGTTTCCATATTATGTACAAGGCGTACATCACAACTAAGGGAATGCATAGAAGTAGCACAATTTACATTGATAACAATTAAGTAACAAGGTAAGGAGAATACTTACCATAAAACATGAACATGGTTAATTACAAATCTTAGGAGCATACTCCCGCTATTGTCTTCAAGTCAATATAAATACACTTCTTAGAAGTCTCCAAAATACTAACATAGTCTATATTATATATAAGGAATTTACAAAATAACTTCATCCTATGTTACCATTGCCTCTACATAAGTGAAAATCCATCAATGACTTCTTTAATGTCATCATCTTCGAATAAAGCCACGAGTATACCTGTTTCAACAAAAATCTGTAAAGGTATAAGCTTACAACTAGCTTAGTGAGATATTCCCTCTCATTCGCACCATGATTTCAAACAAGTTCATTTAATTTTTCACGTATATGCTATGCATGTTATGCAATAATCACATGATTACATAAATATATATAGCTATCCGGAACCACATATAGAACGGATTTAGCCCTCCGTGTTGAAGGTTAGGGAATTGTTGATGAAGATCCTTGACCTTCTACTACTAGTCCCTAGGCGTCCACCCAAAGTATTCGGTTGGCTTGGCGCTGAACCTAGAGTCACATTCCCTGAGCGATGTAGATTCTCTAGGAAGAACAGGGCCTGTGTCCCAGGACGATAACAGCCCATCCAACTCTACGTGTAAGAGTAGCAACCTTTTCAAAAAAAATGTGACTCGATGGATGCTATGCGTGAGCATTTTGTTTTTCTTAAGCCAAACCTTATTAAGGTTTATTAGAGGTGATCAAACAATTTAGCAAACAATAAGTAATCATAAATGCAAGTGGATAAAACATTTAAACAAACAATTTGAAGTTGCGATATTCTTAATTCTCATGTCATCACATAAGCATAGAATCACATATATACATATCCCTGAATTCCCCACACATGTCCATTTTTATCTTTCCTTAGTGTTCTAATGCCACTATTCTCCAAGCACAAGCAAGTAACGAAATTAAAAGGAACAACTTACTCGACCATTTCGCAATCTCTTAGTCGTAGTAATTCTCAAGAAGGAAAATCTCGTATTCCACATCATCTAGACAAAAGAAATACCTCGAATGAGTATTTCGTAGGATTTCTACTTAAGCTTTCTAATTCTATTTTACTATGTTCGTAAAAAAATCGCATAAAAAGAAATTCCAACTTAAATTGACCATAATTTGCTCATTTTAACTTGGAATTTCGCATATAATATACCGCTTTCTACTTACTCGAAAAGATCTATCTATTTCTAAAGTTATTTTTTTCACAAAAAGCCTTTTGGGTTTAGAAACTATGAGGTACAGAATTGTAAACCCTTAATTTTTGAAGTAATTTCAGGCTTAAACCCTAAGTCGGAAAGTCAGCTGGAAACCCTAGGTCAACAAATCCCTAGGAAACCTTAGTAGTTTAGATCCGACAATCTTATGTTCTTAAACCAAGAAATTGAAATATAAGTGAAGAGTGTAGATTGGTTCGTAATAATATTAGGATGCTTAAAAATATCAGATTAGTGAATTTTCGACCTATTTCGAACCCGATCGAATACAAACTTTGAAAAGTGTGTCCCGGGGCTCGAGATACTAAAAATATGTTAGTAATACCGTTAGACTCGTAATTTCATAAGATTTCCAAATATATCAGTTATATAATTTTGCGGGTTATAAAAGTTACAGTTATAGCCTTTTATCGTATTTTCATTACTAGCGGTAATTTAATTGTCTAATCTACTTTTTGATTTCTAATCACACATTCACAAGTATAACCACTCATACCCTATTCTTACATCCTTACAACCTATTCTGACAATATTACATCATTTTCCTTACATTTACTTTTCCAATATATTTTATTACTTAAATTACATTTAAATTTGAATTTATTACATAAAACAAATATCAAATCTCTCTCTCTCTCTTTCTCTCCTCCTTTTTCAAACCAGCACAACCCCACCCCTCCCCTTGCTCTCTCATTTGTTTGATTTTTCCTTCATTTGTTTAATCACACAAACCCTAAATTCTCTTTCTATATAAACCCCTTCAAGTCTTACACTTTACACTTTTCTTTCTCTTCGTAAAAATCAAATTTTGAAGAGTTTCCTCTCCTCTTTTCTTTCTATTGTCGTGAGCCCCTCTTCCCCTCCTCCCTCCCTCCGCCTCCCCCCCCCCCCCAACACACACACACACACATACACACACACATTTTTCTTCTTCAAGTTTTCTTGTCTCAAACCATAGTAATAGATCTATACCTTACCACTATAAAACATGTCATGGTAAGATCATACATGTGTGGTTCCACTAAAAATCCATGAGCTTTATGCTAGGGATGTGGAAACACTTAAAATATGATATCTTTGCCATCACAATATTGTGGATCTTGTTATCTAAAGTTATTTTGCTATTATTTTGCTTTATTATTGATTTATGTTGTTACTATGGATGTTTTGTACATGTATTCATTATTTAACCTTATCTACATAATGTTTATAGTGCATTGCATTTATGATTAGAATGATATAATAGATCTAGTTGTTTTGAGTACATAAATGCCTTAGATTTTTGTTTTATGTACATAAATGACTTGTAGTAGCATAATAATAGTGGGCAAATATTGGAAAGTCTAAATATATTTTAGTTTCAATAAAAATGGTTTTTGGAAATTCGGATCTAAAAAGAACCCTATGTAGAAAAGCTATTTTTCTATTTCAAAATGAGTATTTTACATTAAAAATGAAAGGCTTAGGGAATAGGTATCATAAAGGAATGATTTTGATGAGTAAAGCTTAGATCTACTAAGAGATATTTTCAAAACAAGAAAAGTTTACAAAAAATTATGTTGGCATTATGTTTCAAACCCACCAACAAACTTAAAATTCTTAATAGGGAAGGTTTGATATGTGAATACCTATTTTTCAACCATAAAACAAGAGTTTTATTAAAGAAATGAAAGTCTTAAGGGGTAGGTTTGATTAGGAACTAATTTTAGAAAAATTAAATGAGTTTTACAAAAGGAACAATCTCAAATATAAATCTCAAAATTCGAATTTAGAAATGACCTCTATTTAAACACCTATTTCCAAAGGCCAAATGAGGATTTTGATGGAAAAATAGAAGTCCTGGAGAATACATGTAATAAAAACCTAATTTTGATAAGGATAAATGAAATTTATCAAAGTATAATCCTAAAACAAGGAAATGTTTCAAAGTATAGATTAAATAATGTTTTTATTCCTTAAAATTTTGTAAAATTCGTAACTAGGTAAACCCCTTATTTAAACATCTATTTTCTAAATCCAAAATGAAGAATTTTATTAAAATAATGAAAATGTTAGGCATATAGGTCATTAAGGTTGAGTTTTGATAAAGCAAGTGTAATTTTTGCCAGGAATAAAACTAGTTTTCTTAAGTTTAGTAATTTCAAAAGTTTTGCAAAGCAAAAGTTTTCTAAAAGAAATCTTAATATCAAATATCATTGAGGATATACATATAGATAACTCATCTCATGACATTCATGATAATAACTTGTAGGTATTGTATGTAAATATAATGCACTTGGTAGAAACAAAGCTAGGAAAATAGTATCTTACATATTCCAAAAAGCATTGTCTAAGTACATGAAGAAATAAATTGACCAACACCCATGCATCATGCATGAAATTGAGTTATATATGTATATAAAAGAGTCTTTCAAGACATGATGATAGCTAAGTATCTATCAAAGCTTTGGAATGATGTTTAGATTGAAATTAGAAATTGATTTGTGGGTTAAGAATCTTGTATAGCATTTTGTACGCTACTGCTCATGGACCAAACGACCTTGTTTGATGGAAATAACTTTAGAAATAGATAGCTCTCGTCAAATAGGTAGAAATCGGTATATAATATGCGAAATTCCGAGTTAAATGACCAAGTTATGGCTGTTTTAAGTTGGAATTTCCTCTTAGACAAACTTTGACGAACTTGTTAGAATAGAATTTAGAAGTTCATTCAAACTTTATAGAAATACTCATTAGAGTTATTTCTTTTGATTAGGAGACTTGGGAGATGAACTAGACCTTCCCGAGGATTATTACGATTAAGTAGATTTTCGCGCCATGGCAAAATGAGTTCACTTTCTTTAAATTACATGCTTATGATTGTGCTTGTAATGATAGTGGCATTAGAACTAGAACAAGATAAAAATTGGAATGTACATGTGATTTCTGTTTGTTTGAATTGATGATAAGAATATCAAAATGGGAATTGTTATAAGTATTTATAGGATTTAGTATAGAACTGAAGTGTCTGAAATATCTGTGATCACCTATAATTCGCCTAAATAATATGCCATAATCTTATAACTGAATTGTCCATGCATATCATATGTGGAGTCACATTGCATTTGTTATTATACCTTTGTAGGAAGAAGGCATAATAGCTCGGCAACGAGTGGGCCTGAAAACTCAAATGTTGGCATGGAATGGCCTGAATTAAAATGAAAGTGGTGTAGGCACTTGATTAACTACATAAACAATAAGTGGGTGGGCACCTGAATCAACCACTATATAAATGAGAAAAATTGAAATCTATGGTCGTATGGGCTTGAAACACCTAACCCCGAATGGAGGGCGCAAATCCATTCAACTTAGGACTCTCGGAAAGTCTTATGTATTGTATGCTCACAAGCTTGTGCGTTTCATATGATTGTTAATATAACTTGCTTGCCTTATTGTTTGATGAAGTATTTAATTTGGAAGTAAAACTCACAAAGCTTGTAAGCTTATACCCCTATAGTTTCCTGTTACAGTACAATTATTTATGGCTATCCCCAAGAGGCCACTTTCCTTAGATACAGCTTTTGGAATTTGAGGAACTTTTTGAAGAAGTTGGAACCTAGATGTTAGGCATAGACTTCTAGTTAAATCTCCTTAATTCTTATTTATATGTTATTATAAGAGACTTTTGCGAACCTAAGGTCTCTTAATATTTTGACGGAGGTATGCCCTGTAGATTTTTGTAATAGATTAATCTTAGTTATAACTATTATGATTTATATTCTTATCGCTATATATGTCTTCTTAAGCTATTTCGATTCAAAGTAAGGTCCCCTACATAGTGAATGTAAGCCTTACACCCAGTGTCTAAACTCACAGAATGACTGAGGTTGTCATATTTGAATATTGAGTGTGGTGGACTATCGCATATAGGATACCCTTTGGGGTGTGACAAGAATTATTTTGAATTTCCTATTCCTTAAAACATAATTTTTCAAACTTTTTCCTTATCCAAAAATCCCTTGGCAAAAATATAGGTATTTATATGACTGAAAAATCTTTTGAATATATATATATATATATATATATATATAGACTCATATTATATGCAAAATTCTAATGGTGTTGTCTCAACGATTATATTTCGTAAAACAATATCTTATGGTGTTAAAACTTGAACTTTGACAATTTCCTTTCTAAGTGTTTTGAATGAACATTACAAATTCTTGGGTTATTGTTATAAATGAGTATATTCTTTTTTTTTTCCAATTCCTTTTCTAAAATAAATAAATTTTTTCTTAGCTTTAGTCTTCTACAAATTTTACTTCTAGTGATAAAAAATGAAGTTTTCAAGATTTTTATTAAGTTGTTAATAACCTATAATAACTTGAGTTGTGAATATTTCCTTTTAAAAAAAATGGCTTTGACAAACAAGTCTTTTTTTTCTCCTTATATTTTCATTTTCCAACTTCTTTAAAAAAAAATAAACTTCATTTCTAAAACTTGGTATTTTAACTCTTTGACTAATTTCACTTGAAAGGAAATCATGTTTCAATATTTTCTTAAGTTTTTGATAACATCTATTATTCTTTTGTGACTTGTCATGTTTATATTCCTTTTTTATTTTTTTGAAAATGGTTTATCATTTAGAAACTTGGCAACTTCTATTTTTTCTAAGTGAGTTTATAATTTAGTAAGTTGATTTTATCATAACTTATTAAACTTAGTCTAGTTATTACTTTTTGTTATGGAGTTGGTAAAATCCTACAAGTAAGCTTTTTGAGAAAAATTTGCTTACCAAAGAATTATTAATACTAAGTTTTAATAAACTTTATGTGACTTATCATAATAAAAGAAAATGTTTATTTTGATAGTTAACTTCTTTGAGGAAATCATTTTCATCGTTATATAAGAAAAGTCTTAGTGGGTTTTGAAAAGAAGTTATAGAAATAATTTTTCCTATGTGGGTGAAAACAAAATCTTAATTTAGTAGTAAGGATATGTATACATTAAGAGAGGTAGGTTTCACTTTTCCTTTGTTTCCTTGGTATAATTATCCTTGTCGACACTTAGGAAAACTTTAGGAAAGTTTGAGAAGAGGTTGTAAAAATACATTTCTAAGTTGTTGTTGATAAATTTCTTTATTTGGTGACAAATTTTATAACAAAAGAGTTTAGTTTCATATTCTGTTATTAGAGAAAATTTCACTTTAGATTTTGTTGAGACTATAACATTATGATGTTGCACGTATATGAGTATGTAGTATGAAAATGAAATATAAGAAAGATATAAGAAGCAAAATAATAAGCAAGATAATAATATCAAGTATTAGGAACCTTAACTTCATCAAGGTAGCCCGATCAAGCATTGGGAGCCTTAGCTTCATCAAGGCAACCCAGAACTAAGAATAGACTAGTCCCCAAAAAAAAAAAAAAAAAAGAAAGAAAAGAAAAGCAATAATAAGAGCAAGTTAATAATAGTTGTGAGCATTTAGGCTCTATGAAATATATAGCTATACATGTAGATAATATATATATATATATATATTGTTAAGTTAGAAGAATAGTAACAATAATAACAACATAAGATCATCATAATAACAAGATAATAAAATTGGAATTCATGGCATGTGCAAAAACAAAACATGAACATGTTGTTGCTTCTACAACTCATGTGAGTTTTAAGAAACAAAACTGTAGTCATGCTAGGTTACATGACATGGGTAAAATAAATGGTTGAAAGCTTTACCTAGGAGGATTTTGATGAAGGATGAAGATGGTAGATGTAGATTATATAGGTAGTGATATGCGGTAAATGGTTATGTGTAGAGGAGGATTTTAAGAAAGATTTTGGAAGAATTTGGTTGAAGAGAGTTTTAGTAGAGAAGAATTGTGGAGAAATTTTGAGAGAGTTTTGTTATGTAAAATAAATGTGTGAAAGAAATGGAGGGAAATTAGGTATTTATAGTTGAAGATGGAGGGAAATTAAGTGTAATAAAATAAATTAAAATGGAAAAAATAGGTAGATAGTACATTAGGAGGCATCGGTTTTGAGTGAAATGGGGGAGAAAAATAATTGATTTTGTATTTTATAAGAAAAGATAAGTAATGTGTAAGATATGATTTGATTAGCGACGTATTGGAAAAGTAAAAAAAATAAGAAAATAGGTGAATAGGTAGTAAAAGTAGATAGTGAAAAAAAGTTGAGATAGATGAATAGTAATGAATAGTAAGATAGGACAATGAATAATAAATAAGACTAATAAATTACCGATAGTAAAGAAAATGTGTGTATAATTGCGATATCTGTAATTTTTAGTTACCGAAAAATTATGATACTGATATTTTTGGATTTTTATATTATTACGAATCTAACGGTGTTAATGGAATATTTTTACTGTTTGGCATACCCGGCACAGTTTTCGACAACTAATCTCGTTTGGATCTGAAGACACTAGAAATTGGCAAATATGATATTTTTAAGATTCCTATATTATTACAAACTATTATCAACAATTACTTCAGTGTTTTGTTTAGGGTTTGAGAGCATAGGATTGCGGATCTAAACATTAGGGTTTGTTGTAGATTTTGTTGACTTTTAGGGTTCCAGTTTGAATTCCGGCTTGTTGATTTATTCGTAGATCATAAAACTTTGGGGTTTTTTATCGTTTTATATTTTTTGTTCAACATTTATGTTTTATTTTTTTTTTTGTGATCTATTTAATATTTTTTAGTTCCAAGAATTGTTTAACCAAGTCTAGGGTTATGGGTTGACTTAGTTTGACTTTCAGTGGCAGTTGTCGAGCCTGGATTTTTTCCCACTATCTGGTTCATTTCTCCTAACCCGATTCACATTAAACCTGAACCCATTTAACATGAATCCTCGACTAGGGGTTAAAAGAAATTTTAATTTTTAAAAACTTTTTAGAGTCGCCACCCGATATAAATCGGGAAAAATAAAAAGCTAGGATCAATGGGTCGGTTGATCCTAACTTAGCTACTAGTCTACGAAAATTTGATTTGAAAAATCAACTTTTAAAACCAGATATCATGGATTCGGGGGCTAACCTATTAAAACCAAATGGTTACCACTTTTGGAATTTTAAATTTATAACCTATCCTTTATATGCTCAAAAATTCAAATAAAAATATTATAAGAGAAATATTTACAAGTCAAATCATTCATTTTTGTTTTTTATGTGCTTTTCTTCATTTTTATTTTTTATCATTATTATTATTTTTTTTTTACAAAAACTTATATTTACAAAAGAATTATTCACAATATTAAAAACAAAACATTTTTTTTATTTTTTAATGTCGCCCGCAGGTGCGACGTACTCGCTAATCGAGATCAGACAAAACGTAGTTCTTTTAAAAAGAACTTTAATTTGTTGATCAATTTTAATTTTTGAACTTTTATCACTTTAAGTTCATTAAATTTTGAATTTTTATGAAAATCATTTTTGATGGTCCTATGATCTAATCAATTGATTTTCATTTTATGAAAATATAATTTTTCTAAGTCCAAAAATCATTTTTTTATTTTTATTTTATTTTTTTAAAATTTTGGTTTTGGAAAATACAATTTTATCATTTTTATTTATTTATTTTATTTATTATTACTTTTTTTTATTTTTTATTTTTATTTTATTATTTTTTTAAAAAAAAAACCATTACATAAATTCACAATATATTCAGAATATTTTACAATATATTAAAATTATTTTTCATACATTAAATATGTATTCTAAAAGCAATTTATGTATAAATACATATTAAAAATATTCAAAAATATCAAAAATATTAATTTATATGAAAAATAATTATTTTGATTTTTCTGGATTTTTCTGAATTTTTCTGGATTTTTATGAATTTTTTACTATTTTTTATTATTTTCTGAAATTAATTATATAATAAACTAATAATAAAATAATGCGGACTTACCTGGACCGTTGGATGAAGCGGACGAGATCTGGAGCATCGATCGCGTTGACTGATCCTGATCGTCTGATGGAATTGACCAGATCTAGGGCGTTGATCGAGATGATTAAATCTGGGCCGTCTGATTTGTTTTGATGAAATATGGGCCGTCTGATCTGCTTGATCAAATCTGGATCGACTGATCTGCTTGATGAAATCTGGGCGCTGATCTGCTTGATCAAATCTGGACCGTCCGATCTGCTTGATTGAATCTAAGCCGCTGATTTGCTTGATCAAATCTGGACCGTCTGATCTGCTTGATTGAATCTGAGCCGCTGATCTGCTTGATCAAATCTGAACCGTCTGATCTGGATGATTGAATATGGACCGTCTGATCTGCTTGATTGAATCTGAACGTCTGATCTGGATGATTGAATCTGGACCGTCTGATCTTGATTGAATCTGAGCCGTCTGATCAGAGCTGACCGTTGACGTTGACCAGGGGCGGGTTGGACTTCGGATTTTCGGGTCGGATTTCGAGTCGGATCCGACCCGATCGGGCGAAGAAGACGAAGTCGCGACTTTTCGAGGAGGATTCGGCGGCTCTGGTGGTTGTCGGCGGCTGGGAGTTTGTCGGCCCGACTCCTATGGTGGTTGCACGACCGCTGGTGGTGGTAGCGTGCACCCAGAATGGCGGCAAGAGGCAGCTCCGGTGGCGGTCGTACGGCGGCGTTGATGAACAAAATTAAAAAAATTTTCAGAGATTAATTTGATCAATTTGAGCAAATCTAAGCACACTAAATCATTAAAATCAAGTTTCTAACATTCCTACAACACTCAATTTAGATCAAACATGATCCAACAACTTCGAATTTGAAAAATTCGAATTTTAACCCTAAACTTGAAAACTTCGAATTGATCGTATTGTGTATGTGTTTCTTCGAAATTGACTTGTGCCTTTTGATCATAGGACCCCCTATTTATAGGTTGCAAACTCAATTTTACGTTTCGTACAGTTTCAGAATTGAATCGATTTTTGCTTCTTGATTTTTCACGAATATAATTCGAAAATTCGTGATTAATTTGTTTGAAACTGATGAATTGATGATTGATTTTCATATCCTTCATCAAATTATTTAATATGGGTAGATGATTCATTAAATTTTTTATTCAATTTTTGTAACTCCTCATTTAAGTGCAATTGAATGCTTTTACAAATTGAATTTTTTCCCAATTTTTTTAGTACGAATTTTGTGACTTTTGGGTTGTTTTTGTACATGAATTGTGCACTAATCTTTCATATTCCATAACCACTTTGCAATTGCTTCATCAATTTCAATAATTAATGATGTTTTGTCAGTTAAAAACTGATGCAAAGTAAGGCAAAAGTCATGAAAAGGCAAAAATGATAAAAAGGCAAAAAAATTGCCTTTGCTAGGGTTTGAACCTGTGTCCTTGAGCTTGAGTGTGTATTTGGGTCAATGTATTTAACCAACAGGCCATTTGGCCTGTGCCTTGATCACTTAGCCAATTTCATCAATACTTAAGGCTTTTGAAAAAATGAGTTTAATTAAATTTAAGCCTTAATTAATTTGGGCAAAAATTGGGTGTCTACAGCTGCCCTCTTTGTGGTAAAGTTTGAACAAAACTTTTGCCACAAAGACAAAAAGATAACCAATTTTTGCTTAGCTTCTCCTCCCAAATTTTATTTTCAACAAGGAGATTTTTATCTTGTGCTAAACCATCTGTCGAGTTTAGACTTTGAGATTTGCTAGGTCAACTGTTGGACCTAGACTTAGAAAACTGATAGACCATCTGTCGGGTCTAGTTTTTGAGATTTGCTAGGTCAACTGTCGGACCTAGACTTAGAAAACTGATAGACCATCTGTCGGGTCTAGATTTTGAGATTTGCTAGGTCAATTGTCGGACCTAGACTTAGAAAACTGATAGACCATCTGTCGGGTCTAGATTTTGAGATTTGCTAGGTCAACTGTCGGACCTAGACTTAGAAAACTGATAGACCATCTGTCGGGTCTAGATTTTGAGATTTGCTAGGTCAACTGTCGGACCTAGACTTAAAAAACTGATAGACCATCTGTCGGGTCTAGATTTTGACATTTGCTAGGTCAACTGTCGGACCTAGACTTAAAAGACTGATAGACCATTTGTCGGGTCTAGATTTTGAGATTTGCTAGGTCAACTGTCGGACCTAGACTTAAAAAACTGATAGACCATCTGTCGGGTCTAGATTTTGAGATTTGCTAGGTCAACTGTCGGACCTAGACTTAGAAAACTGATAGACCATCTGTCGGGTCTAGATTTTGAGATTTGCTAGGTCAACTGTCGGACCTAGACTTAGAAAACTGATAGACCATCTGTGGTCTAGATTTTGAGATTTGCTAGGTCAACTGTTGGACCTAGACTTAAAAAACTGATAGACCATCTGTCGGGTCTAGATTTTGAGATTTGCTAGGTCAACTGTTGGACCTAGACTTAAAAAACTGATAGACCATCTGTCAGGTCTAGATTTTGAGATTTGCTAGGTCAACTGTCGGACCTAGACTTAGAAAACTGATAGACCATCTGTCGGGTCTAGATTTTGAGATTTGCTAGGTCAACTGTCGGACTTAGACTTAAAAAACTGATAAACCATCTGTCGGGTCTAGATTTTGAGATTTGCTAGGTCAACTGTCGGACCTAGACTTAGAAAACTGATAGACCATCTGTCGGGTCTAAATTTTGAGATTTGCTAGGTCAACTGTCGGACCTATGGGCTTTAATTTGGTCATTTGCCGGACCTATGGGCTTTGGTTTGGTCAATTGCCGGACCTATGGGCTTTGGTCATTTGGTTTTGGTCACCATCTGGAATGGAAGGACTTCTGAATTGTCTTGATCACCATCTTGAGTGGATGGATTTCTGAATTCTGTCTTCATCATCATCTTGAGTGGATAGATTTTGAATTTGGTCACCATCTCTAAAGGATGGATTTTGTATTTGGGTCACCATCTCTAAAGGATGGATTTTTTATTTGGTCACCATCTCAAAAGGATGGATTTTGAATTTGGTCACCATCTCAAAAGGATGGATTTTGTATTTCGGTCAGTACTAGACTATCTGTCGAGTCTAGATGAGGGGTACTTGTGATTTTTCAATCCACTTGGGGACTTGGTTTTTTTTTCTGATCCACTTGGGGACTTGGTTTTTTTCTGATCCACTTGGGGACTTGGTTTTTTTCTGATCCACTTAGGGAACTGGTTTTTTCTTATCCACTTAGGGACTTGGTTTTTTTCTGATCCACTTGGGGAACTGGTTTTTTCTGATCCACTTAGGGACTTGGTTTTTCTTTTTTGGAAAACTCGAATAGGCTTCAGACCTTTTTCTTTTTTGGGAGACTTGGATGGGCTTCAAGCATTTTTTTTTTTTTGAAAACTTAGATGGGCTTCAAGTTTTTCTTTTTTTGGAAAACTTGGTTTGAAAACTTGGATGGGCTTCAAGTTTTTCTTTCTCTTTTTTTTTTTTGGAAGACTTGGTTTGAAAACTTGGATGGGCTTCAAGTTTTTCTTTCTTCTTGGAAGACTCGGATGGACTTCAAGCTTTTCTTGAAAACTTTGGAAACTTGGTTCAAACGTACCCTATGAACTGGCGTTTGGTTTTAACATTAGTGCGCTTCTCGAGCTGACACTCGACTTGTTAAGGCGCTCCTTGAGCTGGCCTAAAACTTACAATTTGACAAGGCAGCCCAACACTTCCTTGAGTTGGCGATTCTCAATTTGAAGAATAGGATGAAACTCCTTTGGGCATACGATCCTAAAGATTGAAAGGTAGGATGACGCTCCTTTGAGCAGGTGATCCTAATACCTAAACAGGTAAGATGACGGTCCTTTGAGCGGGTGATCCTAAAACTTAAACACAAACTTGAAAATCAAGTTTTGAAAACGTAGCCTGAATTTTTTGGCTAATTTTTTAATGTGGGAAATTCTTCCCCTTTTTTCATTGAAAATTTTTAAGAAAACCTTTGAGAATTTTTTTTTTTTAAAAACCAAAACCTTATGCCCCTTTTTTTTTTTGCAAAGTTTTTTTTTCTTTTAATTTAAAAATTTAAACCAAAGGCAATTTTTTTACTTTTAATGAAGAAAACTTATTTTCTCTTTTTTTTGACTTTTTTTTTATTACTTTTCAGATATTTGGAAAAAACTTTTTTATTTTTATTTTTTTGGAAGAAATTCCTTCTTTTCTTGGACCTTTTAAAGGTAAAAAGTTTCCTTTTTTTTCTTTTTGAATTCCAACTTTTTTTTGAAAGTTACCAACAGGTAAAAATAATCATAAATAGGGTTTGCCCCATTGATCACTCATTTTTTTTTTCAGCCTAAGGCTTCACTATTAACCACCTAAGGTCTTTTATTGAAAAATTTTAATCATTGGGGGCAAAGTTTTTCTTTTAGGACATTAATTTGAAAATTGGGGCATTGTTTCCAACTTTGGGGCAATTAATTCCTAACCCTGAGGCAGACTTCTTTCAAATTGGGGCAAATGATTTCATGCCCCTGGGATGATTCTTACACCAAGGTTGGTTATCTTATTTTAAGTTACCTAATCAAAGAGGACTTCCTTACACTCTCTTAGGCTTATTTTCACACATTTGACTCGGATTCCAAAAATTATGGTCCGGCTTGCAAGTGACACACTTTGGTCAATCTATTAGGTCTTTTTTGGACTGTAATGTGGGCTTTTGGTTGTTGGCTTTAATCAAAAAGAGATATTTCATAAAGGCTTTTTTTTTTTTTTGAAAATTTTTCAACACATCCCGGGTTTACAAGTCAAGAACCCTTAAGGAAAACTTGAATATGCACTTATTCCTAGTTTCAAGAGCATTAATAAATCAACTCCTTTGATCCAAAGAGTCTCTAAAGGGTGGAATTGTGGATGGGCCCATAATATAGATTTTGGACCTTGTGTTTTGATGGGCTTTGAACTTTGAGCATGTGCCCCCAGTGTTTGGGTATGATCACCTTGTGTGATTGTCTTCCATCAGGGTGGAATTGTGGGTGGGTCCATGATATAAATTTTGGACCTTGTGTTTTGATGGGCCTTGAACTTTGAGCATGTGCCCCAGTGTTTGGGTATGATCACCTTGTGTGATTGTCTTCCATCAGGGTGGAATTGTGGGTGGGTCCATGATATAAATTTTGGACCTTGTGTTTTGATGGGCCTTGACTTTAAGCATATGCTTCTAATTCTTGGTTTAATCACCTTGCTTGGCTATTCTTCATTTTTTTTTCATTTTTTTTTGGCACTTTATTCATGCATCCCTTTTTTCTTCTTCTTTTGCAAGGTGATTTGTATTTTTTCCATTGGATGGCTTATAGCTCAAAGTATATGGATTGTGTATGGTTTGGGATAGAAACTCTTCTTCCTTTCAAAGGAAATGATTTATTTATGTCAATTGACTACTCTTGAATTGATGCAACTAGGGCAAGTGCATATAAGTTAATCCTTTTTCTCCTTGATAATGACCCTGACCTCCAAATTGCCCCGTTGTGGGGTACCCTAATGTAGGGTGGTTCTTGACAGGGCTTAATTTTAAAAAATTCTTCCTTAATAGGCTCAAATGGGTTAACAAAGGATAATGTGTTTAGGACTTTGAAATGAATGCCTAATGTCACTTTGACCTATGTATCAAATTCAAACTAGACCTCCTTTAAGGAATGAGTCCATTTTATCTCTCACAATTCACTCCACTCTTAGTGTGTAGGGTATGTGTTTGGGATTAAGTTTGCCTCTTTTCATTCTAGGCCACTATTTAATAAGAATTTTTGGGTTTTCAATCATCCATTTTTTTATTGCCTCAGGATATATAACTAAATGCCCCATTTGGATTTATCAAATGCCCCTAATCGGTAAAGTCCTTTTGGTTGCCCCTAGTTTTGATTTCATTTGCCTTTAGCTTAAAATGAATGATCATTGAGGTAACAATTTTGAAACATTCTTTTTCTGTTGGCAATTTTCCTTCTTTTCTAATTTTTTATTTTTTGAAAATAACCTTTATTCTCTTTCTCATTTGTTGGAAAACAATTTTTTTTTTTTCTTAAAAAAATTGTTGGAGAACAAGTTTGAAAAACTTTTATTCTCTTTTTTTTTAGACAACAACTTTTTGTTCTCACTTTTTAAAAAAATCTTCAAAAAAAAGAAATGGATGGATATTTACAAAAAAGAATGTTTGAAAATGATTATTTATCCTAAAGTGGAAAAAGGATATTTACAAAAATAATTCATTTTTTTCTTTTTTCTTTAAGGCAAAAATTATTTTACAAGAATAGTGGAACAAAAAAGACCCCCCTTTTTCTTTTAGAAGGAAATTCAAATGGGGGTTGATTTTTACAGGGATGATTATCCTGAAGACAAGGGAGAGGAATACATATGACAAAGGTAATTTTGATTGGAGAGGACCTATAACTATAGGTGGACAAAATTTACTCTATGAGTATTTACAAGTCTACTGTACACATTTTTTATTTTATTTTATTTTTTTCTTAAAAAAATGCAAAGATGCAAGATGCAAGCATACAGATGCAATTGGGGATAATGACCTTGAAAATTTGATGAAAAAATTTTGCTGGAGTTGATGAAAAATTATTTTTTTTAAAGCAAAAAAATAACTCCATTTTTTAAAAAAATTTTGGTCACTATCCATATAAATGGAGATAAGGACCCTGAAAGTTTTGGTGAAAAAGTTTTGTTGGAATTGATGAAAAATCATTTTTTTGAAAATCTTCTTTTTTTTTTGAAAAATAACAAAATTAATTAAGACTCATTTGAGAAAAAAAGAAATTAGTCACTATCCATGCCAATGGGGATAATGACAAAAAAAACTTTACTTGAAGTGGTATTAATTTTTTTTTAAAAAATAAAGGTTTAAAAACCATCTCAATCTAAAATTTTATTTACTAAAAAAAATGTTTGATTTTTGAAAACTTCCTTTTTTAGGAAAGAAACAACTCCACATTTTTAAAAAAATTTGGTGGACTTTTTTGAAATTTTTTATTTTTGAAAAAACATTTTTTGGAAGAAAATACAACTCCATTTTTTTGAAAAGTTTGGTCAAAATCCCATGTTGATGAATGCATGATTTGGTGTAGGTTCTATAGGTCCCCGATTTAGTGGTACTAAACCGGAGTGGGAGGACATTTCTTGATCTAGAGGGTGGAAAGCCACAGCCCCGGACCTTACTTCGTCCTCCTCGCTTAGGCTCTTAAGACGGCCTGGTACGACCGTATCTAGCACACAATCATGCTAATGCAAATGCAAATGCAAATATAAATAAACAAACAAGCTTTTTGCCTTCTTTTTTGTATACCTGCAAGGTTAGTATATATTTACAGAACAATTATTCAATATAATATACAAAGAATCATATATTCACAAAAATTGAGCAAGGATAAATTTAAAATTTAAAATTCCTAAGTGGCTAGCCCTCTCTTTTTTTTAAAAAAATTTAGGGTCCCCAGTGGAGTCGCCAAGCTGTCGAGCCTGGATTTTTTCCACTATCTGGTTCATTTCTCCTAACCCGATTCACATTAAACCCGAACCCATTTAACATGAATCCTCGACTAGGGGTTAAAAGAAATTTTAATTTTTGAAAATTTTAGAGTCGCCACCCGATATAAATCGGGAAAAAATAAAAAGCTAGGATCAATGGGTCGGTTGATCCTAACTTAGCTACTAGTCTGCGAAAATTTGATTTAAAAAATCAACTTTTAAAACCAGATATCATGGATTCGGGGGCTAACCTATTAAAACCAAATGGTTACCACTTTTGGAATTTTAAATTTATAATCTATCCTTTTCATGCTCAAAAATTCAAATAAAATATTATAAAAAATATTTACAAGTCAAATCATTTATTTTTTTTTTATGTGCTTTTCTTCATTTTTATTTTTATTTTTATTATTTTTTTTTAACAAAAACTTATATTTACAAAAATTTATTCACAATATTAAAAACAAAACATTTTTTTTATTTTTTAATGTCGCCCCGCAGGTGCCTACGTACTCGCTAATCGAGATCAGACAAAACGTAGTTCTTTTAAAAAGAATTTAATTTGTTGATCAATTTTAATTTTTGAACTTTTTCACTTTAAGTTCATTAAATTTTGAATTTTTATGAAAATCATTTTTGATGTCCTATGATCTAATCAATTGATTTTATTTTATGAAAATATAATTTTTCTAAGTCCAAAAATCATTTTTTTATTTTATTTTATTTTTTTTAAATTTTGGTTTTGGAAAATCCAATTTTACATTTTTATTTATTTTGTTTATTTATTATTATTTTTTTATTTTTTATTTTTATTTTATTATTTTTTTTTTAAAAAATCATACATAAATTCACAATATATTCAGAATATTTACAATATATTAAAATTATTTTTCATGCATTAAATATGCATTTCTAAAAGCAATTTATGTATAAATACATATTAAAAATATTCAAAAATATCAAAAATATTAATTTATATGAAAAATAATTATTTTGATTTTTCTGGATTTTTCTATATTTTTCTGAATTTTTCTGAATTTTTTATGAATTTTTTACTTTTTGCTATTTTTTATTATTTTCTGAAATTAATTATATAATAAACTATAATAAAATAATGCGGACTTACCTGGACCGTTGGATGAAGCGGACCAGATCTGGAGCGTCGATGCGTCGATTGACTGATCCTGATCGTCTGATGGAATTGACTAGATCTGGGGCGTTGATCGAGATGATTAAATCTGGGCCGTCTGATCTGTTTTGATGAAATCTGGGCCGTCTGATCTGCTTGATCAAATCTGGACCGTCCGATCTGCTTGATGAAATCTGGGCCGCTGATCTGCTTGATCAAATCTGGACCGTCCGATCTGCTTGATTGAATATAAGCCGCTGATCTGCTTGATCAAATCTGGACCGTCTGATCTGCTTGATTGAATATGAGCCGCTGATCTGCTTGATCAAATCTGAACCGTGTGATCTGGATGATTGAATCTGGACCGTCTGATCTGCTTGATTGAATCTGGACCGTCTGATCTGGATGATTGAATCTGGACCGTCTGATCTGCTTGATTGAATCTGAGCCGTCTGATCAGAGCTGACCGTTGACCGTTGACCAGGGACGGGTTGGACTTCGGATTTTTGGGTCGGATTTCGGGTCGGATCCAACCCGATCGGGCGAAGAAGACGAAGTCGCGACTTTTCGAGGAGGATTCCGGTGGCTCTGGTGGTTGTCGGCGGCTGGGAGTTTGTCGGCCCGACTCCTATGGTGGTTGCGTGTCCGCTGGTGGTGGTGGCGTGCACCCAGAACGGCGGCAAGAGGCAGCTCCGGTGGCGGTCGTACGGCGGCGTTGATGAACAAAATTAAAAAAATTTTCAGAGATTAATTTGATCAATTCGAGCAAATCTAAGCACACTAAATCATTAAAATCAAGTTTCTAACATTCCTACAACACTCAATTTAGATCAAACATGATCCAACAACTTCGAATTTGAAAAATTCGAATTTTAACCCTAAACTTGAAAACTTCGAATTGATCCTATTGTGTATGTGTTTCTTCAAAATTGACTTGTGCCTTTTGATCATAGGACCCCCTATTTATAGGTTGCAAGCTCAATTTTACGTTTCGTACAGTTTCAGAAATGAAACGATTTTTGCCTCTTGATTTTTCACGAATTTAATTCGAAAATTCGTGATTAATTTGTTTGAAACTGATGAATTGATGATTGATTTCTCATATCCTTCATCAAATTATTTAATATGGGTAGATGGTTCATTCAATTTTTTATTCAATTCTTGTAACTCCTCATTTAAGTGCAATTGAATGCTTTTACAAATTGAATTTTTTCCTAATTTTTTTAGCACGAATTTTGTGACTTTTGGGTTGTTTTTGTACATGAATTGTGCACTAATCTTTCATATTCCATAACCACTTTGCAATTGCTTCATCAATTTCAATAATTAATGATGTTTTGTCAGTTAAAAACTGATGCAAAGTAAGGCAAAAGTCATGAAAAGGCAAAAATGATAAAAAGGCAAAAATTTGCCTTTGCTAGGGTTTGAACCTGTGTCCTTGAGCTTGAGTGTGTATTTGGGTCAATGTATTTAACCAACAGGCCATTTGGCCTGTGCCTTGATCACTTAGCCAATTTCATCAATACTTAAGGCTTTTGAAAAAATGAGTTTAATTAAATTTAAGCCTTAATTAATTTGGGCAAAAATTGGGTGTCTACAGCAGTCTAAATTTTTTAATTCTAAAATTCACCTAAGGATTTAAGGTTTTAGTATTTTGTTGTCGAGCGTCATTTAGATATATCATCTTTATTTGCGTGTTAGAGATCGAATAGATGATTTGGTTGGCGTACGGATGTTAAATCAATCAATTGTATGATTCTCCATTTTGTTTTGATGGTTCTTTTTCTTAAGGTTAAGAATTTTCATATTTGATCTTATTTAGAGTTTGGTCTTAACTTGAGTCGGTTTTCAGGTCTCATTTTATTTTTTGTATTTGACTTTAGGATTATTTTTTAGAATTATGGAAAATTTTAGGGGTTTACAATTCCAATTTGTCGGCATTCATTCATTTTACATAAATATGAATTTTACGTAGCTTCTGTTCCAATGCATGCCATCTCAACACCGCTGCCTACCCTCGTAAGTCGCCGGCTTTAAGCGCATACACTACCGGTATAGGTAGTGTTGCCACTGTTCATCATCTTCTCCAATTTTTCACAATTCAAAACTTATATTTCTTATAAGATATATGTATTATACTTGCTCTTAAACTACTTATAAGTGTTTCCATGTGGTCTACAGTCATTTGTCATGACATAACAGCATGTATAACAACTTATAATTCTCATACTTGTGATTTCTTAATTTCTTCATATATGATAATGCTTTAATGTAGTTTTAAGATTAGATATTACCTTAGTTGAATGATTTGAGGTTTTAAATCTTCCCCCAATGCTTGATATGAACCTAGGGTTAACAATAACATTGTTTAAACTAATGTTCAAATTATAAACTAACCAAAAACGAATTTTGCACTTACTTTTATTTGATGATTTTCCTAAATTTGTAGTTGTCTTGTTGGAGTTAATTAATGCAGTTGTGTTTTGATATTTGAGTTGTTGTTTCACGGTGAAAGGAGGTAGAGGATTTAGCTATTTCAAGGTGAGTATTTATTGCTTTATTTCCTTACTGTTTATTATAGTGTTTATATATAAGGAAATAGAAATTGCAGCTCCTTTTCCTCCGAATTCCTCTTGGCTAAAGAACCTTGTTCCTCCTTTGTGTGCTGCATTTATTAGTGGTTGGCTTAGGATGTTTTGATTGACTTTTGCAACATTTTCTTTGACTTTTAATGCCTTTTTTGACCCAAGTTACCTCAAATTTTAGTTGGTGTAAATTTGTAGAAGATCTTGGCCACACGTTGTTCCTCCATTTCCATCAAATTGTATTATTATTGTTATAATATTACTTATTTAGTTAGTTGTTTAAGTTTTAGAGTAGTTTATTTAAGTTAAACGAGTATAAATATGATAGTTATTTGAGAGTTCTGTCTCCAAAAATTTAGTTAAAGCTTCCATAATTTTTTTAGGTTATTATTGAGTTCAATTTTGAGTTTGAAGTTTATGCTATTAATTATTTTTAGAATTTTATCTCACCCGATTAGGGTCTTCTAAGCTTAATAGGCTAATTTTCGTTTCAATCTCTAATAACTTTAGAATTTACTAACTAGATCAATGGTATGATCCAAATATTTATTTGGAGTCTAGATTATGTGTTATGAATCTGTTTTTATTCTTATTATATATTTATAAAAAAGATAGTTCATCCTTAAATTATCATTTTCTAACTATAAGGTTTATTGATTGTTTACTTTCTAATACTCTTAAAATCTTATTTAAATTATTTGTATACTTTGAGTTTTTCGATAACAGCATGAAATCTTAACTTTGGTATCTGTTACTATTTATAGAACTTTGTTTTAGGGTTTTAAGATATATATATATATATATATATATATAGGTTCATAACTACTTGTGATTTTATTCTAAAAGTCTTGGTTGAGTCTAATATTGACTTTTTATTTTCTATTTTCATATTTCTATCTATTTCTACTTGTATGAAAAAATCTCAGGGTTTACAAGCACACCTACCTAAGTAACATAAAACAATTAGGTCGTATTCCAAGGGATCGTTAGCATCTATCCCACTCACTTTCATCTATTATCTAGCCTAAGAAAATTCAAAGATTCATGATATTCACAAGCAAACTAAATATTTACAGTGCTAAACTACTATATACATGCTTTAAGGTTAACTCGTAAAAGGTATGTTCAAAATGCAAAGAATAACTTAGATCTTGCTTCATCAATTCTTATCATGTTATTTCTTAGAAGACAAACTCAATGAGTTCTTTGTTGAATATGTTTATATTGTCGAATTCATGAACATATATTAATGCCTCTCTCGAGTGTCATTAAAATCTAAACCTAAGTCGTACAACCAGAATCTCTTCCTAGGCATTAGTAACTTAGATTCACATTAAGAACAAGAATCCTTTAATTAACCATGTTTCATGAATATTTAACTAAGTGATAGAGGATTTCACCATTCTATCTCTAGATATTATAAACAATCTTCATTAATAGATTAGATCTATTCAAAAGAATTATTTGTAATCTATTTAGTTAAAATCCAACATGAGTTCACATGGTACCCACACATAAACCTAAGAAAATGCAGATTGAGCTATTAATTATAGGTACTCTACAATATTCAATGAATGTACAACAGAAGACACATGGATCAAGCTTTGGTGACACATGAATCAAGTTTTGGTTCCACATAATCTAAATAAAAACAATTATTTCTCCATGATATTCATTTATATAAGTATAAAATCAGAGAAATAATGAGAATTGAAGATAGAAAACAACTATGAGCACACGAATCCTTGCAAATTGAACTTGGAAAGCTCTAGAATTAACCCAAGAAGCTTGAACCTTAGCAGAACAGAGTTTTTCTCACTAGAATTCTCTCTCTAGTTAGTTACAAAAAGACATGAAATATTTATAATGAAATTCTGTGTAAAGTGTTTTTCCTACATTACAGTACATTACTATTTATTAGCAAAAAGTATGGAATAAATGAAGATTTTATTAATGACGTGGTAGATTTCGCATAACAAACTTTATCAGAAATAACGTAAACATGATAAAGGGTAGACTACGGGTACAATCGTAGGCTCAACTCATACTGAGATTGACTTTGAGTGAAATTTAAGACCAATAAGACACTAACATGTATTTCTCAAATAGTGTTTAATAATATTGACACTTGCTTGAAACTTAAGTTACCTAGTTGTCAAAAATTAATATAGGCTACATGTTTGCAAATAGGCAAAAACATGAGTAAGGTTTTTGAAATTAACCAAAAAAATAAGTAGCATGTTAAATCAATGAGGAAAAAGGTTGAGGAGAAATTAGATGATTTTGAAAATAAATTTGAAAATGTTAAATTAGTTGAAGATAATGAACATTTAAAGCTAGATTGAAAAATTGAATAAAAAGGATGATGATTTGAGCAAAACTAGTGAAAACTTGAAAATTATAATTGCTTAAAATTGAGAATAAAACTTTGAAAGGTGAAGGCAAAGTTTATGCATGTTTAAGAGGTAGAAGAGCTAAAATTTGAAAATACTATATTGAAAGTAACTTAGATGATTCAAAACAAATTACAATCAAATTCACCAAGGGTGAAAACAATTTAAATGTGCTTCTTGGAAAAAAAAAATTGGTTTGGACAAAGTGGAATTGACTATATGGGAAATAATAAAAACAAGTTCTATAAAGTTACTTTATGAAAGCTACTGATGAAACTTGGAATTATTGTAGTAAAGTTGGTCATGTTGCATAGAATTGTTAAATAAGAAGCAATAGTGTTTTGAATCATATAAAAGAAGCTTGTATGGGTCCCTAAGGGATAAGTTTATATTGCAATTGACTGCAATGGATCCTAATATGAATGAGTACCAAAGAGATGTGACTTATTTTGTAGGTACCTCAAGGCATTCCAACGGCACTAAGTATGGTATCTCTCCACTTGCTTTTATTATTTGTTTTGTACTCTAGAATATTATGGTTTCATGTGTTGGTATGCCTCATTTATGCAATTTTGTGTCATAGTAATCCTTGTACATAAATAAGCCTATGTGCTAAAACGAGGTCACAAATGCATGGAATTAGGTTTTTTTGAGTATAGTGCTTAAACAAGGCCTCTTTATTATATAAAACTTACTTAGATGATAAACATGCATGAGGAAATGCTTAAGTAAGTTTGTGCATTCTTGAAAAAATTCATACATTTTTTACCTTGATATGCACATAAAAGTAATATGATGGATTATATAAGAGTGACATGATCTTACATGAGTTTGATTGCAATATGAGTTTATGGAATGTGAGATCATGAAGATCTATGCATTGGTTCATAAGTTTGATCATTTTATGAGTTAGGTTAAAATGCTTTTTAGCGTCTTAACGTCTGACATGTAGCATCTAGACAACATCTACTTAAGCAGGCGAGTTCTTATGGGGTACCTAGCATGCCTAACTTTATAAATACCCTATACGGTTTAAGGATAATTAGCAAAATCCTATAGGGTTTTTGGTTGAGTTCTAGGTCGGGTTCTAGGATGGTTATAAATGTCGTTGGGAATGGGGATGTAACAGGGTCGGGTTTTGGGTGAGTCATGTGAACCCAAACCTGAACCCATTACACTATAGGGCATACCAAACCCGACCTTATAACCCTGTAAAGTTTTCTTTCTATATCTAAACTCGCCCTATAGGGTTTACTCTAAAACCCGCCACCCGCCCGATTATTCGACTGACTATCAACTCGATTACTCACCCGATCATCTGCTCAATTATCAACTCGAACCTACTTTGCTTATTGTTTCTTTTTTAATAGATTCAACAAACTTAAGCCAATAAAATAATAATCTAATAATATAGCAATTCACCTTTTCTTTACCAACTTTTTTTTAAATTTAGTCGTTACTATATTTATATTTAGTAAATGTATTTCCATTACAATTTTTTTTTACTAGGATTAACGGGTTGGGTGGATATCCATCAGGTTTTAGTAGAATCCAAACTCGACCCTAGTACTCGATAAGGCTTTTTTTACCTATGTCCAAGCCGACCCTATTACCCTATAGAGTTTTTATCAGGTTGGACGGTCAAAAACCCATTAATGGCCGACCCGATTGCATCCCTAGTTGGGAACCCAAACCCATTGAGAAAAAATATATATATTAGCTTATATATGGACACATGGTTGTTAATATATATATATATTATATTATATATATAAAACCCATTAGGATTTCTTCCAATAAAATAAAAAAATGGGGTTATAATGTTTGTATATATTAAACTTATATATAGAACCCTTATATGAGCATTTATTTAATAAAATTATAATATTTCTATCAGGTTTTAGGTTCAGGTTTAGGTCCAGGCTCGAGTGCCCTATAAGTTCTATTGGGTGGGTTTTTAGATTTATGGATAAAAACCTAATTGGGAATGGGACGAGTTTTGGGAACTTTATAGGGTATTAGATTCAAGTTTGTGAAACCCATCCCAAACCTGCCTCGGTTGCATCCCTACATCTACTGTTGTGCATCCTTTAAGCTATTTTATCTTTGATGATAGTTTCTCTTTTGTGTGCTTTGAAATTTCAAGACAAATGAAGCATGATGATGTGAGGAATACCTTTTTTGGCCTAAATTTGTTATGTGCAACAGTGTGCTTGCATTTCATGATAGCACATGTGTCAGCTTAAGCCAATACTTTGGTCATTTTTCACCCAATTTCCTCTCTCTTTACTACTTGGAAACTCATATTGTGATTTTGAAGAGGTCGGGGGGAGAAAATTTATATTTGCATAATTAACATGCTTATGTGATTGAGTGACTTATTGAGTATAACCTTAGTCCCTTTACTTAAGCATCAATTTTTGAACTCAGATTGTAAAAAAATTTCGTAACCCAAATACTTAACTAAAAGAAAGTGCTGGTTAAAGGGGAGTTAATTTTACAATGGTTGTTGCTATGTGATGTGTTAAAATGTGTAGTGTATTTGTTTTTGCATTTGTGTTTGTTGAAGTTTTGCAAGACATTGCCATACAGCAACTAATATCTAAACACTAAGACATGGCAAATGATAATAAGATCAAAAGGACTGATCATGAGACTACATCTAGTATCCGGTTGCTTGGTGCCTAAATGCCAGCCATGTTTCACGCGATCTGAGAGCTTCTGATCAGGTGCAAAATGCTTAAGGTCTAATCATCGAGCCATGGTCTACCAATAAGCTTATTTTGTGCAAATGGGTGCAAACAATGAGTTAAACATAAGGGGATGGTTAGAGCTTTTCATATGGTGCCTTGACAGTAACTTGTGGCGACTAGATACTGGGTAACATAAAATTAGTGATCATTCAATGCAAGGGAAAATTTAAGAGAAAATAGACGAATATCACATATCGTAAAAAACTCATAAATAAAGGTTAGAGGACAAAATTAAAGATGTTGGTCAAATTCAAAAACTTGCAATCCATTATGTCACTCTTGTTATTATATTTATCTCTTGCACATCATTTGCTACTTCTTGTGTTAGAGATAGGTGAGCAATGCCATTTGCTATATTACTTACTAATCTTTTGTAAGGCACTACCCAAGTATTATTAAGTGATTTAGTGAAAGTGAAAGTTGTGATATTGAATTTTGCAAGAAGGCACAACTAGTGAAATCATTATGGGGTGTTATGGTGTAGCTCCTTAGGAGCAAATATTTAAGTTGATTAATAAAGTGTTATGTGAGGTCTTTGTTTGGAGACATTTGTGATCATGGAGCATAGGTTGTGGTCCAAATTCCACGTTAAATCACTGCTTATTTCTTTATCCTTATCTCCTTTATTTATTATAATTTACTCTTATATTATTCTTGTATAGCTTAGTTTGTTGAAATCGCATCATTTAAACATTAATTTGTGCTTGAAGTGTGTTTTTAATGCTTTTATTGTTTTTACATTTATCAGATAACTATAAATGCATATTTTTAATTAAAATCAATTTACGTGTGAAAGCCATCGGTAAATATACCGATTGTGCAAGTATAGTTTAACACGAGTATTCAAGGTCATGATCCATAGGGAGCTTGTGACTAAATACTAGACTATAGTTATCCTACTCTAAGCTAGACAATTCAATACAAGGTTTTTCAAATTTCTAAATTACTTACATTACTTCTAAAATTACTCTAAAAACTACACTATCACTAATATTACTCTAAAAGATTCCTTCAATACACAAGTGTTGGATTATGTAATGGCTTATACGGGATTTTCATTCATTGTGTTGTAGTTATAATCAAGTTTGTTTATTTGGATTATGATTAAACTTACAAGAACTTGCTTTCCTCTTGAGTTGCAAAATTCTAATTATAACATGGATATTCTTCTTGAGTAATCCATTTATAATCAACAGGTAAATAACACGCTCCTCTCACAAGTCATGTTACCCTAATTGAACTCATGGCTCAAGCATGTATCTGTGTCCTAAACCATAATTTCAATTGCATTATGAACGTAAGTTCTACACCTTGAACCAAAATTGCACATGTCCATGTTAATCTTGAAATCATATTTTCAATTTCAATCAGGTTTTTGAATCTCTCTCAAGTATCTCAAACCCTAATTATTAGAGATTCATAAACAAAATTATCTTATGAACATTGAAATAGGAATAACCAAAATTCCAAATCAACAAGGCCCATTGTAAAAACTAATCAACTACTCAAGAAATCCATTAACCCATCACACAATCCCACTGAAACACTTTAACTCATACTTAAAAACATAATTTCATTGAAGATTAAGAGATGAGTACAATCCATTATAAAAGATAAAAAGAAGAAAACACCTAAAATTCACAAGAATGTCTTCTGGAAATCTTAAGGCCTAGCTCCACTATTAGTGATGGAAATGGAAGGTCTCGATGGTGTAATTGAAGGTAGAAGTGTATGGGTGAGTGTGTGGGTGAAGTGGATGAGCAAAGTGGGAGGAAAATGGAGATGGAGTGAGTAGTAGTCTATCTAAAGACAAAGACCAAGAAAAATGACAATTTGTAATCCTCTAGTTTTTACCAAAGCATGAGTTAAAATTTTTAAAGAATTAACATCTTTAATGCTTCGGTTAAGTGAAAATGATTTAGAAATAATATAAGAACAAGCAAGACTCTAGTTAATAATTTAAAGTTTGCTTCTGCAAGTTTGAGACCTAAATCTCATTTTTAATTTTTGTCATGAAATAATAATGTTTTTGATTGTATATAAATTAATGTTTATTTGATATCATAATATGTTTGTTTTATATACAATAAAGGTTTTGATTTTCATTTTTTATAATTAACTCTTTTCCCGAAGTACCAAAGATTACTTTGCAAGGTATCGCTATAAGTTTTAAAGCATGGCATGCTATCCTTTCTCTTAATAAAGTTTCTTTTATTAAATGCTAAAATTGCAATTCCAAGTTACACCATATTTCTTTTCTTTTATGCAAAAGAAAAGTAACATGAAATTTAGAAGTTTACGCCAATTAAATATCATTGTTTTCAGAAAACGAGCACCATGTTTTTGAAATCAACTTTTCTAACAGAATCTCTATTATGCAACCAAAATCGATTCTTCAAACCTTCACTTTCCTAACCTGAAAACTCTAAGATAGTGTGCATGTCATGCCCCAAGGGGCATCCTAAACGTAACAGTCCGCCACACTCAATATTAAAGCTTAAGTATAACAACCTTAGTCATTCTCAGAAGCTTCGATATTAAGTGAAAGGCGTGCTCTCACAAATTTAGAGGACCATACATGGAATTATGAAGCTTAAGAAGATATAATAACAAATTAAGAAAAGAAGATTCATAATATTCATGTGTTCAAAACAACAGTCTTACAAATCTTAGAGGCATTCCCCAGTCACAAATAATCTATTACAAGAATATTTCTATGAAGTCTATGTCTTATCAAATACTAAACTTTATCTAGAATTTCCTTAACCAAAAGAAAAGTACCTGGCTGCAGGGTCCACGTAGCCTCAACCACAAATAGGTAAACTGCAAAAGATATCTATAGAGGTATAACCTAATAGGTTTAGTGAGAACTATTTCCATAAATAACTTCTTATGTAATGAAATTCAAACAAGTTATTTAAGCAGACAAATGAAATGCAATATACACGTGGGCAAGCAAGGCATATAGTTTTTCGGGAACTATATGTTGAATGGATTTACTCCCTTCATTCAGGTTTTGGTGATACGTAACCTCAAAACAAGTAGTTTTAGTTAAAAAGTTATGCTTTCGATCAATACCGCCAAGCATATTAAGTCTACTTGAATTGAGTCATGCTTTCAGACTTTCCGCTAAGCATTTAACTCCATGTCGTCAAGCAATCGCTTTCCATTATAACCGTCAAGTGTTGCTTTCAACCTGACCTACCATCCTTCTCACCCAAGGATAATAACCCAATGCAATGTGACTCTCTTCATGGTATGCATGAATCAATTTATTTATAATATCATAGCATCATTATTATCAAATTTAAGGTGATCATAGAATTTCATACAAATCAAGTGCTATACTAAAAACAATGGTTTAATCAATTCCGGCCTCGATATCCTTAGGATCCTTTCAACAAATTTTTTGCATACATATCAATTTGTCTTTTCTTAATTCTAATGCGACTAAACTACAAGCAATCAAGTAAAGCACTTTATGGAAATAAACTCACGATGCCATGTCGACACATCTCTAAACGGATGAGTCGTTCACACAATCCACTTAGTTGAAATAGTCCTCGGGGTATGGATATCCTTCCTCGAGATCACCTAGTCAAGAAAAATACCCAAAATGAGTATTTCTTGATGACTTTCTTGAATTTTGACAAAAAATATCATGAGAACATCAAAGTTCGTACAAAGGAAGACTTTAATTTAAAATAGCCATAACTTAGTCATTTTAACTCAGAAATATACTGATTTCTACCTACTTGAAAAGATCTATCTTTTCTAAAACTATTTTTCTCAAACTAAGTCATTTAAGCTCTGAAATAGTGGTGATCAGATTCACCACGAATTTTCTCTAACCTAAAAGCAATTTGTTTCAATCATTAAATCATTTAAAAATTGTTTGATAAATACTTAATTATCTATATAGTTGAAAAATTCTTTTTTTTTTTTTATAGATACTTAGCTCATATTTTATTCAGATTAAGTGTTTGTTGTCTAACCATGTTTCTTGGTAAACAATGCTAATTAAGAATTTAGAAAGCTATAGTTTACAAGAAATCCATCTTGTAAATCCTTTAAAATGAATATTTTGATTTCCTTTGTTTTCAAAGAATTACTTTATGTTCATCTTATTATTTTTCTAAATGACTTTTTGATAAAATAAATTTCTTTTTTTCTAAATTCTTAATATTAGTGCTACTTTTTTTATTTATTTTCTTTGACTATTAAAAAAAAAATCTTGGTTTTGGAAGCTCTTATTTTCGTTTTAAGGGATTTCCTTATATTATGAAAATTATTTAAGTATCAAAGTCATCTTCTTTTAAGAAAACAAGAACATAGAAAGGATTTTAAAAGCTTTTTGAAAACAAAAGTAGCTTTTAATATTGTAGTGAATTCTTCCTAAAGCTTGGAAAAGAATTTTACTTTGGTTTAACCATAGATTTTATATTTCATGTAAAACTATTCTTAGGTGATAAAATCTCATTTTTTATCAAATATAAATGGAGCTTGAAAAATTTGGATAACAATTTTAATGGGCATGATTATGAGAAATAATAACAAGCAAAAATAACATAAATAAAAAAAATAAAGTCAAGTATTGGGAGTCTTAGCTTCTTCAAGGCTCCCGGGACTAGGAAGTAGACTAGTCCCAAAAGAAAAAAATAAAATAAAATAAAATAAACAAAAATTTCTTTTGACTTGATGAGGACAAGTCGAAAACTAGAGACTAATCTTAAAACAATAAAAAGTAAATAAATTACAATGGAAGAAATAAATAAATTACTTTGCATGAAAATAAATAAATTGCAAGTGAGCTTATATGCTTTAAAGAAAATATATATATACACACATAATAATACTTTAGATATAATAACAATAATAATATGAACAAAGTAAAATAACAACATAAACATAAATAGATATTCATGAACAAGAACAATACATGAACATAGTATAGCTTCCATAACATTTAATTTTTGGAAGCTCACACTATGGTCATGTAAAGTTACATGACATGAGAAAAAGAATATGTAAAGAAAAGTTTACCTAAAGAGGTTTTTGAAGTATTATGTGGTTATGGGTTTTGCGTATGTAGAAGGTGGTTTGAGATTATTTTGAGAGAGTACTTGGAGAGAGTGTTGAGAGGAAAATTTGACAGAGATTTGATAGTAAATTTATGGGTAGTAATTGTGTGAAAGAAGTGAAAGAGGAATGGGGTAATTATAGGAAATGAGGAGTGAATTTTTGTGTGATTTAAATAAAGATAAAATGAATCAAAATTGAGGGAGAGAGAGATGGGGTATGCGCCGGCCATCATGGAGAGAGGGGAGAGGAGAGATTTTGTTTTGTATTTTTGTTGATTAAAAGAATTAATAAGTAAGGTAGATGTGAAATAAAGTTATGAGAAAGGTAAAAAGTAAAGGTAATAGGTTATGATGTTATAAGAGTAGGTGTTAGAAAAATAGAGAGAAAAGAATAGTGTGGAATAGCAATGAATAGTATAATGTAAAGTAGATATGACTAATAAAGACTAGTAGTAAGAAAATACATGTATAATTGCAATATTTGTTATTTTTTTTTTACCAAAAAATTATAAACTGATATTTTTGAAAACCTTACATTTTTACGAGTTTAATGGTTATTCGGAATATTTTTACTATTCCAAGTTCGGGTCACGTTTTTCAAGAACTGTATCGTTCAGGTTTAAAACGATTCGTGGTTTACTAATATGATCTTTTTAAGCTTCCTTATGTAATTATGAACTATTCCACATACTAATCTCTTATTTACTTACTTTCTTAGGGTTGCTTATTCGGGATTGCCGGACTTAAACCATTACGTCCAACTAGGGTTTTGTTGACTTTGGTTTCCGGTTGACTTTTCAAATAGGGTTTGAGCTAAACCGATTCCAAAACTTTGGGAGTTTACATGCACAAACTTTACAACTAGTGTTTTGGAAAGAACATGCAGTAATCTAAAAAAGTATGACAAGTATCTTCATTTGCTTTATTTTCAAAGGCTTCGCGAAAATGTCTTTATAAATACACTAGTACATGTGCACATTTCACCGTTCATGTGTGAAACATCGTTTTTGATAGATGTTATATGTTAAAAAGCTAAAAAGGAATCTTATTTGCTAAGAAGTGATAAAAAAGAGTAAAAGCTTGCTTTGTGAGTTTGTTTAGACTTCGAATGTAAAATGTTTATTAAAAGCTTGTGAATAAAACTAACTTAACTCATATGAACAAAATATGATAGAAAATGTAATATAACAAAGTGAACCTACCTTAAAAGCTCTTACGTTGGATCTAGAGGTATGAATAAGAAGATAAGTCTTGTGTTAAGTTGGTGAATTGTATAGGTTGATGTGTCGAGTTATCTCTATGTGCGTTTTGATGCTAGGATCTATTCTAGAAGAGTTAGTGGTGAAATGGAGTAAGTTAGAGGTTGTTATATATGTTATTGGTGATCGCAAACTTGTTTTGCCCACGAGTTAGAATAGTGGCAAGTTTTGGGTAAAGGTCGAAGGGTGCATGTTAACGAGCAGACCACGTTGTAGCTCTAAATTTGAGCCCTCGAGCCTTCGACTTACCCCTCGATGGAAGCTGAGGATTACTGTGGGCTAGAGCCTTGAAGCACAGCTTTAGTTGTAAGTCAGGTCGAGCCCTCGACATACCTAGCAACATTGGCTATAAGCATTTTGGATGCCTTCAACACCCTAGTTGTTGAGACACAACCCTAGCTTTGAGTAGCGATGCACCCTACAACCCTTCCCGAGCAACCTACGATCCTTCCTAAGTGAAAAGCGATGAAGAAAAACATAAGTTAAGAAGTTTATAAGGAGAATCTAGGACACGTAAATTTAGTTAAGAGTTTCTTCTTTCTTATATGTGTAGTAATGTATGCTTATTATTCTATAAGAACCATAAACCATGATCTAGAGTTTCCAGTAGACTACTACGATCTCTAAGCAGGATGCACAAGTGAGTAACTTAAATCTTATCATGTTGTTGTGCTTGTAATATAGTTGCATTTATCTCTATATGAACATAATTGGTTATGTATGGGGATGGGAATAATATGTGTTGTATGGTGTTTGGATGTGTGACAAGCTTTAATATCAAAAGTGATAACAACTTCCTGTTGTTAATGTGTAGTGAATATTGATGATTGTTTGAACATAGTATGATTGGCAATAACCTAATCTAAGTCTTATTTGACCCTTAATCTAAAATAGACATGCATTGCACAACAACATACTGCATTAACATGGAACCCACATCACGTATCAATATTCCAATTCTATGGTAATGCCTTGTCATGCCAAGGAATCTGGTGGGGTTATCACAGGGTTGTTAGATCCACGAGAACTAAGCAGGCACTAAAGGACGTCACTCGAGTTGGAGTTGGCTTTTGCGGTGTTGATACCTAGGGAGTTTCTAAGATTCTAAAGTGAAGTTGAGACTATGTTGATTATATAATATAATGTATATATACTAAGCAAATTTGGAAAACTTCTCATTTCTTAGTTCTTAGTCTCTCCAAGGATTGGACTACTTGAGTTAGTCCTTCAACCCCCAAGAGAGGGCATAAATCACCATTGGTTTGGATTCCAGTAATTCGAACTCCATATTTCATATGGTTAAGTGTGGCATTGCATATGGTTGAAACTAAAACTTGTCTAGTATTTATTTGTTATGTGGTCTGATTATGTTATCTCGTTGAGCTATGGTGTGCTCATACTCGTACAAATTTATGTGCTTTCAGGGATCCATAGAGTTGATCCATGCTAGAGGTGAAGAGTGTAGTAGACTTCAAGGGGAAAACCAAGGCTCGAGTGAGAGTTGAAGATAGCATCTTTTGTATAGGGCTTATGTGTATAAGTTCTCTTGAAATTTATAAAGTTATGTCTAGGAGCTTAACCCAAGTTGTATGTAAATGACTTATTTATGGAACTTATATGTATGTGAAATTTCTTATCTTGACAACTCATAATCCTATTTTAATTATCCATGCCATAGAGTGTTCTACTAGTTTGATGCCCATAGAATTTTCTTAAAAGGCCTTAGTTGGCTCATTTAGATATGGTGATTTTTTATTCATAGTAACAAGGGGCGTCAACACTGTTAGGGTGCTCTATGGGGGTGTGACACAATCAAAGTGGTATATATATGGTCTGCAGAATTTAGTATGTGGAAGTATGGTGATGTGAAGATTGGTGAAGTTTAGTAGAGAGTGATATGACATGTATGAGAGGTTATGGTTAGAGCAATAGGTATATTCTGTAGAGTGGATCCCTGAAAACTTAAAAAAAAAGTACAAAAGAAGTCTTAAAAATATTTACAAGCAAAAAGTGAAAAAAATAACAAAGGAAATAAAATAGCATGTTGTTGGAGTTGATACTATCCAAGCTAGCTCGAATGTGTTGTTGGTCCTCGAAACTTGAGACGCCTATAATCCCCTTGATTTTACATAACCCGGTTATAATAAATATTATAAATAAAATATAAAATCATAAAATAACTATAATAAAAATATTAGAAATCACTCTAAATTTTTCACGATTTAAATTTTTATGTATGTCTTTTAAATAAATAATTATAGTAAAGAAATCACATGTATTAGAATTTAGAATTATAGAAAAATTTCTCTAAATAAATGAAATATAAATATCAAAATGAGACCTTCAAAGCAGTAAAGAAAATAAGTAAAGAATGGGGGACTTGATATGTAGTATAATATTTCAATATAAAAAAAGAGGGGGTATCGTGAAACTTTTAAAATATTAATTCTAGATAAATTATACATGAAGGATCAAATCAAATTATAACGTACTAAAATAACTACCTTAGTTATTTATTTATTTATTTTTATCTTATTGTAACTTGCAAAATCGTAAGCATTAAGGAATATGAAATGAATTCCATATAAAATTGGAAGTTGCGTGTCTTCTTCAATAATTTTCTGTAGTGTTACGTGTCAAATGTTGGGCAAACAATTTTCTGTCATTTAATTACTCCAGGGCACGGATGGATGTGTGGTTGTAAAATTCACTCCTTCCTTGAGAAGCAATTTTTAATATTACGGGAGGAATCTTTAGCGTGTAAATTTTGTTTGGCACGTAAAATAACATGTGTCATGAAGAATGCCTTTTACTGTTCTCCACTTGCTCCTCACGACTACCTAATACTATATATATGCATTACTAATGGGCATAAATTATTGTTGCCTGGAAAGAATCTAAGGCAAATTGGAATGTTAAGTGAATATGGAGGATTTACTATAAATAGTTTTTACTACTCTAGCAAGTAACGAGGAATACATATATACATACATTCATATATATAAAGAGAGAGAGAGAATTACTAGAAAATTTTATTTAACACCTTCATTATTGCAACAATCTTAAATTCTCTCGGTTCATAGCTATAGCCATAAAGGAATTATCAATTGGGGTTGCCACAATAAGGCATTTTCTTATCATATTCTTTATGTTACCTCATAATCTTGTAGTTATAAATAATTATTAGTAATATTTTGACATTTATATCAGCAATATAAATTCATCAGGTGATTATAAAAAAAAAAAAAACTATGTTTTACAAAATTTAGAAAATGCGAGATCAGCAACGAAGAAGCCGAAAAGTATATGGAATAGGCAAGTAAATATGTGTATGTATATAATCGGACTTATTAAAAAAATATAATAATAATAATAAAATAAAATTTATAGGAATTTCTAAATATAATAATTAAGCTATCTTACCGATATTGATACCTTAAACTTTGTCATCAAAGCGTTATATTTGTTTAATAGGTTTTCCTGAATAAACGAGCTAAAACATGATACGTTAATAAATTTAAAAGGGAATCTACAATAACTTATATATATATTATTACTTGTAAAACAAATCATATATAAAATATTTTTTTTGGTTGATTGAATAATTACTAATAATATATATTTATTAATTTTTGAAGTGAAAATTATTTTTAATAATTTTTTTAGAATTATTTTTATATAGTTATTTAAGTATATGTGTATGTAAATACTTTAACATTATAATTGATGTAGAAAAATATAATTTTATTAATTATGATTAGATAAAATAATTAATATTATGGTATTTATTAATTCTGGATTATTATTACTATTATTGTCAGTGATATTATTATTATTAATCAGATTATTATTATTATTACTATTACTACTACTACTACTACTACTATCCTTATTATTAATATTATTATTATCATTACCAATGTTAGTATTAGTAATATTGTTAATGATACTATTATTATGATAATTGATATTATTAATACCAATTATTATTATTTTTATTAGCACTAATGATATCATTATCATTATAAAAAATATACATATATTATAAATATATATTATTAATGATACTACTCTATTATGATTATTACTAGTATTATTATTACTATGATATGCATTATTATTATTATTGTTATTTTTAAGATTACTACTATTTTAATACAGTTATTATGAAAAATAATATTGGTATTACTAGCAAATTACCTTATAATTAACATTATTAATATTACTAACATTATTATCATTATTATTTATATTATTGTACTTTATAAATGAAAATAAAGTATAATAATTGTAAATACTTATTTTATGCATAAGAATGGAAATTTACATAAGATAAATTTTTGAATAATGTAATATCTTTTACATAGCAAGAAAATTTTATAAAGTATATAAAAAGAAATACAACGACACTAAATAATTAAATAAATACGAGTACTACAATGGGTCGGGTTAGGAACAATATAAAAACAACAATAATAATAATAACTATAAAATATAAGCCTACTAAATATCAATTTTTCGAATGCTCGATAGAATATAAATATTTTAAAATCAAGACAAGCAAAATGAAAATAAATATTAAATAATAATTAATTATCATAGGATCATTAAAGGACCAATACAAGTAATGGAAATTAAATTAAATATCAAGATAGCACACCTAGATAATTATAGAAGTTTAGTTATTCTAATTATATTATGTTAATAAATATTTTGTTATAATAAGTGACAATGAATTGTAATTAATATAAATAAAACTAATATATCTTAAATGAATTATTTTACTAAGTAAAATCATGTTGGATTGATTAAACTAATTAAATTAGATTTAGAAATTGAATTAGGCGATTAGTTTCAAATAACTCAGCTTAGATTAATATACTAAGTAAAATCATAAAAAGAAAGGAGTATGTAATTTCTAAAAAATGTCTAATTTAGAATTAGTGTAAATAATAGTATAAGTTATACCATAACTAATCTGGTGAATATATTATTTCAAATATCTTATTTTCGGAACTAATAGAAGAATAGATTAGTTAAATAATAAATATCTGTTATTTCATTTTCATAGGAAAAATAGATCAATTCTCGAATTTCCAGTAGCATATTCTAATAATTTAGTGAGGACCACAGGTGAGTAACTTTGACTTTATCATACCGTTTGTGCTTGTAATATAGCTGCATTTATAATAATAATAATAATAATAATATATAATAATAATAATAATAATAATAATAATAATAATAATAATATGTATTAAACTAATATGCATGTGAGGCTGGGTATACTACATGATGATTGGTGTATGCATGATTGCCAAAATTATCCTATTATAAGTGACAAGTTTATTGTATGATAATTTATATGAACCATGTTGATATTGTCTGTAAATTATATGATTACCTTAAACTTAACTAAAAGCTTTTGATACCATAAAAGAAAATGATCATGCATTATACGATTTGCATAAATAGCATTTGAGCAAATGGCAGCCTACTACGTGTTAGTATTTCGGCCCTCTGATAATGCTTGGTTGACCTAGGCTAAAAGCTATTAGATCAATGCAAGGTTACCTTTGAGCTGTTGGTACTATAGGAACTAAATAGTAAACGAAGGACGCCGCTTATGGTATCGCTTTGAAAGGACTAACACTTAGTGGAGTTTCTAAAGCAGAAAACGGGAAATGAGAGATTTAAGATATGGTTAATTTAAAGAGATAATTAAAGTAAGTATTGCTGTATTCCTGTATGCTTAGTCTCTCCTGGATAGGTGGGCCATAGCAATGTGATCCTTCAACCCCGATGAGAGGGCGTAAATCTCCATCTTGCTTTGGATTCTAGATCATCCAAGCTTGTAATGTACATATGATTGATTGTTACATTGCATATGATTGGTAATTATACTTGTTTGTTATTGTTTGATGTGTGGTTTAGTCAGGTTATCTCATTGAGACCGTGGTTCGCTCACCCTTCAACAGTTTTTGTATAGGACTAATACTAGCTGGGATTGAGCTAGAAATGTGTGAAGAGAGCTTCTCCAACAAACTCTATTAAAGATAGAAATATAGGATATGGTAAACTTAGAATGTAAATTAGTAATTTTTATAATAATTTAAATTTGTAAGTTGTAAGTTTGAAACCCATTTACATTATTTGGTAGGAGATACCGATTCTCTGCGATCTTGGTAGGAAGTGGACAATCGGATTCCATAATTGAAATCCAGTAATATAATATATATTTATATGAAAGATACTGATAAATAAATAGAGTCTTGTACACTCTGACTTACAAGACGGCTCTCATATTATAGGTGCACACGTGGTATAATAGTTTTAGATTAATCCTACTAGGCCCCCTTTAGAGATGTGACAACGCCTATTTAAATTTGTAGGTCCCGAAAATAATCAAGAAGGGGGGTTGAATTGATTATTTCAGAAATTGAAGATTTTTGCCTTTTTAAAACAATCCCCTTTGATTTAATAAACAAGAACAATATGAACAATTAAACTGCTATAAAATAAATTGTGAAATATAAATAGTGAAGAGATAAGAAGATCAGGCAAAAGATTTATAGTGGTTCCGCCTTGTGCGTCAGTCCACTCTTCCAGCTCCACGCGGATCCTGGTTGTCTTTACCAGTTGTGTTCCACTATTCAAATAAAAGTTACAAATCAACCTCGCAAAGGTCTAGTCTCACTGATAGTCTCACAAGCTTTACAAAAGCTAAACACTCAACTTCAGTGATGGATTCACTCTTTTACAATTCTCACACAAAATGAAACTAAAACAAGAGAATAAATATTATATCTCTACACTTTAAAACACAATGACCAAGCTCTCTTTCTCACGAAAAATGAAGACTGAATAATTCAATATGGATTGTCACTTATATCTTTTGTATCACGTTCTGAATGCTTTTTTTTTTCAGCTGGAGGTTCTGATATTTATATACATATCCATAACGTCTCCTTTGCTAAAAAATAGTATTCCAACGGCTAGAACTTTCTGTTTCGAAAGAGATATTCTATTGTTTTGAATTTTTCCAATCGAGATATTCTTGAATAAAATCTGGAAATCAAAAACCGAATCTGTTGGAGTAAAATCTTCTGTTGCCGTGATATTCTAGATAAGCCTTCTGTTGGAGATATGTTTGCTAAGATATTTCCGTGATATCCATAACTGAAAAACAAATTAGATAATATCCACGAGAAGAGGAATGGATAAACTACCGTATCTAATAAATATATCTCTTTGACTAATAATCAAATCTCTAGGATAACTTTCTGTTTTTCACCCATATCCTTATCCAAATAATCCTGGAAAATATCTTTAATCATTTTTGTAAAATAATTCCAACATATCGCAAAATAAATATACTTGATGTAATAAGTCCCAAAAAAAATATTATCCAAGTTTTATGGAACACATCAAGTATATTCCCCAAAATATACTTGACTGGTGGAGCTAGGTTTTGAAAATAATTCGAATTCCATAAAAAATAAATCAAGAAATATTTCTGTCAATCAAAACTTCTGAAATAAGTTCTGGAGCATTTTTCAGAAAAATCCTTCGATTAAGTTATTTTGAAGGTTCTGAAATAACTTCTGATAGACTTATTTTTCATCGCTGAAGGTTCTTAAACATCTTCTAACTAACGTATTTCTTACTTCCGAAAACTTATTTTTCATTTCCTAAGGTTCTGAAGAAACTTCTGACTAACATCATCAAAGCTTAAGCATAACTTCTGATTTTCCTTCTGACTTTAATAAAACTTGATCATGCTTTATTTTCGTTTAAGATGAAGATTCTGAACTTGCTTCTGTCTATATAATATCATCAAAATGAAGATTCTGAACTATGGAAGACCAAATAAACATATTCGAAACTAATAAGATATATATATATATATATATATATGAAACCTTAAACAAATATATCAATTAAATTTCATCTTTTGTCATCATCAAAATCATATTAGAATAATTCCAACATTCTCCCCTTTTTGATGATGACAAAACAAAACGAATCAATATTAAGCATCATCATTAGCACACTTTCAATTGCCCTGTCACACATACAGCATTCATCCTGTTCACAACACATACATCATCCATTCAACACCACACATAGCATCCATAGCATTCATTCAACACATAGCACATTTCTCCCCCTTTTTGTTATCATAAAAAAAATTCTCCCCCTGAGAAAATGCATAATAGAAATATAAAGAGAGAATGTAAAAACACATAATGAAGAAAGTCTTAAAACAACAGAAAAGATGTCAAAAAAAATTAAAAGGGTTTTTGGATTGATTATTTTGAAGAGGTGGCATCTTTTGTAGGAGAAGTGTCTAAGTCAATGATAGCTGGTCCTGGTCGGATGTAATGTGGAAATTGATCTTTCAAGAACATCTGAATTTCCCCTTGGAGATTCTTGACCGCTTGAGTTGATTTTGCAGATTTAACATCTAATTGATCAAACCATTTGGTGACCGAATCTCCAACTTTCCTCATTTGCTCCACCAGTTTGTCAAATGCTGTTACATTACGATTTAGATCGTCCTTCACATTACCACTGAACTCATCAAAAAGAGTTCGGATAAGATTTAGTTCTCTTTCAACATTTTGAAGAGTTTTTCTAAATTCGTATCTGTGTTGATCTAATTTTTCTTTCTGCAAATTTTGAACCGATACCATTTCTTCCTTTATGGTATCTTTGATCAAACTTTTGACAGATTCGAGATCTAAATCACTTAAACTAGCTTGGCTCCTACTTGCAGCAGCGTGTTCAGAGGTTTTCTCAGAAGATGGTTTGGATCCAGAAGGTTCTGATGGAGGTTCTGTTTTTGATCAAGAGAAGTCATCTTTGGAACTGCTTTGTTTTTGTGCCGAGGATGCACAAAATGTGATCCATCATTGGCATACCAAAGAAAATTTTTTACATATATGGACATGTGATGGAAAACTTCCTTGCCAAGCCGTTTTAACTTCAAAGGTTCACTAGAACTAGCTGGCAACTTAATCTTCTTGAATTCAAACATCTTCATCAGAACACTTCCAAAAATCAAACTTTCCTTATTCCTCCATATCTGATCTATAACCCTTGTAGCCATATCCAATTTCTTGTCATTCATCATGGCAAAAATGATCTGTGCATGTTCTATAGACATGGATGTGCTACTTCCTTTTCTAGGACATAAACATTCTATGATGATTTTGTGTAGAATTCTTGGATACAGCTCAAAATCAATAATCATTGCCTCTTTACCATAATCCATTTCTAATCCTCCATTTATAGCTGCAAAGAGTTCATTCTTGTTCATATTTACTACCTCAGGATCATCATTTACATCAACCATTTCAAAACATTGAATCACGTCTTTTCTTCCAAATATCACTTTTTGATTACAGACTCTTGATTTTAACCTATTGTCTTCTGTAATCTTAAGATTCGCATAAAATTCTTTGATACATTCTCCAAAAATTGTTACTTGAATAGAACATAAACCCATGCAACCAATAGGATTGAGAATTTCATCCCAGTAAAAACCATTATTTGAAAAGAAATTCAAATCTATAAAACTGCAAGAGCAAACCTCGTTCTTTCTTTTTCCCGTAACTCTTGCGGCAGAGCTCTGACCAGGGGTTGATTCAGAAACAACATCCTTGCTTTTCTTTTTCAAGATGGTAACTTTTTTCGATTTTTCTTTATCCTCTGACTTCTCAACTCTTTTCCTTTTCGAAGAAATACCAGAAGTTGGTGTCGAAAAAGAAGGTTTTGGGGATTTGGGTGTTGAGGGTTCTAGAATGTTCTTGAGAACCTTTTGAGGGAGATGGTGTGTGGGTCTTGTCCATACTGTCTTCTCGATAACGACTGGAGATTTGGAGGTATTTGACTTAAAATTTTTGTTTAAGTCTTTCGGATCTTTTGGAAGCCATATTACGAATTTGGAAGATGAAACGAAAAGTGGAAGATGGAGGAGTTTGATTTTCAAAAAGATTGTAAAAAGAAACGAAATCAGTTTTTGAAAAGAGTAAAATGTTTTCAAGAATTACTTTTGTATTTTCAACCAGTAATTAATGCACATGTTTAAAGAAATAAAAGAATTTTCTTTAAATAAAAGCAGCAAGATAATTATTTATTATTTTGATATTTAGCAAATAAATTAAAAAGGAAAGCACATGCCAATTTCATTCCTCAAAAATTCAAGTCTCACTTTATCAAGAGGTTTTGTAAAAATATCTGCCAATTGCATATCAGATGACACAAAGTCAATATTTATATTACCATTAATTACATGATCTCTAATAAAGTGATGTCGTATTTCAATGTGTTTTGATTTTGAATGATGTACTGGATTTTTTGTCAGATTTATTGCACTTGTGTTATCACATTTAATAGGAATATTTTTATAAACCAAACCATAATCATGCAATTGCTGTTTAATCCAAAGTAATTGAGCACAAATTACCAATAGAAACATATTCTGCTTCAGCTGTTGATAAAGCAACAGAATTTTGTTTCTTAGATGACCAAGAAACTAATTTGTCACCTAAAAATTGACAAGTACCAGATGTGCTTTTTCTATCAATTTTGCATCCAGCATAATCTGCATCAGAATATCCTAATAAATCGAAATTTTGATTTTTAGGATACCAAATGCCTAATTTTGAAGTATTTATCAAGTACTTGAAAATTCTTTTAACAGCTGTCAAATGTGTTTCTGTTGGTGTACTTTGAAATCTTGCACACAAACATACACTAAAAGAATATCAGGTCTAGATGCAGTTAAGTATAATAAGGAGCCAATGAGACTTCTATATAATTTTTCATTTACCTTTTTCCCATTTGAATCAGAATCTAACCTTGTTGAAGTACTCATAGGAGTTGCAGCTCCTTTACATCCTTCATACCAAATTTCTTAAGAATTTGTTTAGTGTATTTTTCTTGATGTATAAAGATTCCTTCTTTAGTTTGTTTAACTTGTAGTCCAAGGAAGAATGTTAACTCTCCCATCATAGACATTTCAAATTCTGCCTGCATGGACTTAGCAAACTCTTGACAATATACTTCATTAGTAGAACCAAATATAATATCATCCACATATATCTGTACTATTAAAGTATCTTGATCATATGTTTTTAGAAATAAAGTTGTATCAACAGATCCTCTTTGAAAACCTTTAGAGATTAAAAATAAAGTCAATCTTTCATACCATGCCCTTGGGGCTTGTTTTAAACCATATAAAGCTTTATTTAATTTAAAAACATAATCGGGTTTAAAAGGATCTTCAAAACCAGGGGTTGTTCTACAAACACTTCTTCTTTTATAAAACCATTTAGAAAAGCACTTTTTACATCCATTTGATAAACTTTAAAATCTTTAAAACATGCATATGCAAGCATTAAACGAATTGCTTCTAATCTAGCTACAGGTGCATATGTTTCATCATAATCTATTCCTTCTTCTTGTGAATATCCTTTGGCTACCAACCTTGCTTTGTTTCTAACGACTTTGCCATTTTCATCCAGTTTATTTTTGAAAACCCATTTAGTACCAATTATAGATTTTCCTTTAGGTCTTGGTACTAAATTCCATACATTGTTTCTTTGAAATTGACTTAGTTCCTCTTGCATGGCTTCTATCCAGCTATGATCATTTAAAGCTTCATCAACATTACTAGGTTCAATTTCAGATAATAAAGCAAAATGATTTTCAAAATCTTGTAAATTAGCTCTTGTTTTAACACCAGATTGAACATCACCAATTATTTGATTAGAAGGATGAGCAGATTTATATTTCCAACCCTTAGAAGATTTTGGTTCAAGAGCTGTAGGTTCTGAAGTACCTTCTGTATTACCTTCTGTGTTACTTCTGGAGAGGGTTCTGTTCTTTCAGATTCATGAGATTCATCAGTTGGTTCTTCAGACTTTTCTGAACTAGCTCTTCTTTAGGATTGGATTTTTCATCATTTCATCATCCTTTATATCTTCAACAAACTTAACATTTATAGATTCTTCAACGATTTTTGATAATTTATTAAAAACACGATAAGCACGACTATTTAAAGAATATCCTAAAAATATAGCTTCAACAGATCTTTCATCGAACTTACCTAGATTGTAAGCATTCTTTTTCACAAAACATTTAGAACCAAAAATATGGAAATAAGATACATTGGGTTTCTTACCTTTAAACAGTTCATATGCTGTTTTTGATGTCATAGGTCGAATATAAACACGATTGATGATGTAGCATGCTGTAGATACTGCTTCTGCCCAAAAATACTCAGCAATACCACTTTCATTTAACATAGATCTTGTCATTTCTTGTATAGTTCTATTTTTGCGTTCTACCACTCCATTTTGTTGAGGTGTATATGGAGCTGAGAAGTTATGAGATATACCTTGTTCTTCACAAAAATTCAAAAACTTTGAATTTTGAAATTCAGTTCCATGATCAGTTCTAAGACTAATTATGGAAAATCCCTTTTCATTTTGAATTTGTTTTGCAAATTTTTGAAAAGAATCAAAAGTATCTCTCTTATGTTGCAAAAACATAACCCAAGTATATCTTGAATAATCGTCAACAATCACAAGACCATATTTACTTCCACCCATGCTTAATACTCTTGTAGGTCCAAATAAATCAAGATGCAATAATTCAAGAGGACGTTTTGTTGAAATCTCATTTTTACCTTTGTGAGAAACAGACATCATCTTATTCTTTAAACAAGTATCACACTTCACATCATGTTTGATATTAATTTTAGGTAAACCTCTTATTATATTGTTTTTAGATAATTTTTCTAATTGATTGAAATTCACATGTCCTAATCGTTTATGCCAAGCGAAAATATTATCATTCATTGATAACAACAACAAGCATCTTCAACTTCATTAGGTTTTATCAGATATATATTTTTCTTTCTAAAACCTTCAAACAATTTCATACCTTTTTCATCAAAGGCAAAACATTTATCCTTTTCAAAAATCATTTTATAACCTTTGTCACATAATTGACTAATGCTTAGGAGATTATGTTTCAAACCTTTTACAAGATAAACATTTTCTATTATGTAAGGAGACATACCAATGCTTCCTGTTGCAATAATTTTACCTCTACTGTCATCTCCAAATTTCACATATCCTTTTTCTTCCCAAGTTATACTGTTGAACAATGAAGCATTTCCTGTCATGTCTGGAACATCCACTATCTAGGTACCACGTTCCTCTTATTTTAGCTGCATATTCCTGCAAAATTCAATAGGATTATACCTTTTTAGGAACCCAAACTAGTTTGGGTCCTTTATAAGACAAGCTCGTTTGGTATCTTTGTCTGACTTGATCATTACTGAGCTTGTTTCTTTTATAATAACAATATTTCTCAATATGTCCATGTTTATTACAAAAGAAACATGCATATGACAAGTTATCATTATTCCTGTTATTTACCTGTTTCTTATTATTTTGCATTTGGTAACTTCTGGAATACTTTCTGGTATTGTTTTCATATGGTGGATAACTTCTGGAATACCTTCTAGTATTACTTTCATGAGTATGATAACTTCTGAAGTTCCTTCTGGAGGTATTTCCATATGTAGGATAACTTCTGAAATATCTTCTGTTGTGACTTATATATTTATTTTTCACATGATTTGCATTTGAAGGTTCCTTCATTTTGCTTGGTGTATTTATTACTTTTGGTTGTGCTTTAACAAATACGGTTTTCTTATTTGCATTTGAACTAGATCCTTGCTCATATCCTAAACCATGTTTTTCAAAAGACAATCTTTGTGATGAGATCAACATTGTTAATTTTTTATCACTTTCATTAAACTTATTAAAGGTACTCTTTATTGAATTATAACTCATTAATTTTTATATTTAGAATGCTTTTCTTCTTTCAATAAATCATTGTCTTTTCTTAATTTTTCATTATAAACATGCAATTTCTCAACGTCATGCTTTAGAAAATTATTTTCATCAGCAAGCAATGAATTTGTTTGTTTCAAAGCATCTTTTCATTTCTTAGACAATTAATTTCATTTTCGTACTTAGTTAATTTTGAATCAGCCTTTTTAAGAGCTTTTAACAACTTTTTCATTTCAAGAAGCATGTCATCTTGAGTTATTTCATATCAGATTCAGATTCAGATGTACCTCAGAAGTAGCCATTAACAAAGATTTGCTTCTTCTTCATCTGTATCTTCTGGATTACTCTCTATCATCTAAATCGCTCCATGTTGCTAACATCGCTTGACTCTTCTTTTTGTATTTCCATTTCTTGATCAAGGTAGGACATTCATACTTTATGTGTCCCGTTTCTTGCATTCATAACAAGATTTCCTTCTTTTCCTTTTCTTTCCTTTTTCTTTATATCCTTTCCTGCATCATTTTTATCATATTCAGTGTTCTTTTAAAACACTAAATTTCTTACCTCTTTGCTTCTTGAAGAACCGATTGAGCTTTTAGCTAGAAGATTGATGTCATCTTCTTCATCTTCACTATCATCAATCAGCTCGTTTTACTTCCTTGGCTTTGAAAGCAATCCCTAGAACTACTTTCTTCTCCTTGAGTGACTTTTGTGAGATTCATAAGCTAACAATTTTTCTCTTAATTGACTAAGAGATAGTGGTTGAGATCCTGTGCTTCTTCATAGCGTTTTCTTTGCATCCCAGATGGTGGCAAAATTCTCAACATTTTCCTTACTAGATCTGGATCACCAATCACTTTGCCAAGTGATGCAAGCTCATTCGTTATAGCTGTGAACCTGTTGAAGCATCTTTAACAGACTCGTCAGATTTAAATTTAAACAGTTCATACTTTTCAAGCAAAGCATTTATTTAGTTTCTCTAATTGTATTTGTTCCTTCATAAGTTACACTTAGCCTATCCCAAATGTCTTCTGTACTACATGAAGAAATCAGATAAAATTCTGAAGCAGCAATGGTAGCAGCAAATTCTTGGCTCTGTTGTTTTTTTCAATTATCTTCTTTTCACTATCTGTCAGCACTGAGTTCCCATTCAAGGTAATCACATTGTCTCTAATAGAAATTACCTGCCAAGGTCATAATCGTTAGCCTTTATGTAAGTTTCCATACGCATTTTCAAAAGAAAAGTTTGTGCCATCAAAGAAAGGAGCACGATTAATTCTACATTGTTCTCAGCCATTTTATAGATCACTCAAATCAATAAAAGAGCCCTGCTCTGATACCAATTGTTGGTATCAGATTTAAAACAAATACTCCTTTTAAAAATTGAGCTTGGCTCTTACCAATTGTTGGTCCCGAAAATAATCAAGAAGGGGGTTGAATTGATTATTTCAAAATTAAGATTTTTGCCTTTTAAAAACAATCCCCTTTGATTTTAATAAACAAGAACAATATGAACAATTAAAATGCTATAAAATAAATTGTTGAGAAGATCAGGCAAAAGATTTATAGTGGTTCCGCCTTGTGCGTCAGTCCACTCTTCCAGCTCCACGCTGGGATCCTGGTTGTCTTTACCAGTTGTGTTCCACTATTCAAATAAAAAGTTACAAATCAACCTCGCAAAGGTCTAGTCTCACTGATGAGTCTCACAAGCTTCTACAAAAGCTAAACACTCAACTTCAGTGATGGATTCACTCTTTTACAATTCTCACACAAAATGAAACTAAAACAGAGAATAAATATTATATCTCTACACTTTAAAACACAATGACCAAGCTCTCTTTCTCACGAAAAATGAAACTGAATAATTCAATATGTTGTCTTATATCTTTTGTATCACGTTCTTAATGATTTTTTTTTTTTTTTAGCTGGAGGTTCTGATATTTATATACATATCCATAACGTCTCCTTTGCTAAAAATAGCATTCCAACGGCTAGAAGTTTCTGTTTCGAAAGAGATATTCTACTGTTTTGAATTTTTCCAATCGAGATATTCTTGAATAAATCTGGAAATCAAAAACCGAATCTGTTGGAGTAAATCTTCTGTTGCCGTGATATTCTAGATAAACCTTCTTGGAGATAAGTTTGCTAAGATATTTCTGATATCCATAACTGAAAAACAAATTAGATAATATCCCACGAGAAGAGGAATGGATAAACTACCGTATCTAATAAATATATCTCTTTGACTAATAATCAAATCTCTAGGATAACTTTCTGTTTTTCACCCATATCCTTATCAAAAAATCCTGGAAAATATCTTTAATCATTTTTGTAAAATAATTCCAACATATCGCAAAATAAATATACTTGATGTAATAAGTCCTAAAAAAATATTATCTAAGTTTTATGGAACACATCAAGTATATTCCCCAAAATATACTTGACTGGTGGAGCTAGGTTTGAAAATAATTCGAATTCCATAAAAAATAAATCAAGAAATATTTCTGTCAATCAAAACTTCTGAAATAAGTTCTGGAGCATTTTTTAGAAAAAATCCTTCGATTAAGTTATTTTGAAGGTTCTGAAACATCTTCTGACTAACGTATTTCTTACTTCCGAAAACTTATTTTTCATTTTCTAAGGTTCTGAAGAAACTTCTGACTAACATCATCAAAGCTTAAGCATAACTTCTGATTTTCCTTCTGACTTTAATAAAACTTGATCATGCTTTATTTTAAGATGAAGATTCTGAACTTGCTTCTGTCTATATAATTATCATCAAAATGAAGATTCTGAACTATGGAAGACCAAATAATAAACATATTCGAAACTAATAAGATATATATATATATATATATATATAAACCTTAAACAAATATATCAATTAAATTTCATCTTTTGTCATCATCAAAATCATATTAGAATAATTCCAACATCCACACCTTATGATTAATCATAAGATATCGTGTGACAAAGGGACTGAATAACTGATTGTTAATAGGTAAAGTCGGATCACCGATCTTCACTTAATTTGGGTAGGCATAATGTCTTGCTGGAGACCAATTATGTCTTGTAGACCTTAAAAGATATTTAAAGGCTACTGCCAACATTGAGTGTACCTACAGGGTCACACACAAAAGAACGAATGAAATATATTATGGGTTTATAATTAAACCTATAGGAATTCTTATATTTATTATTCTTAAATAGTTTAAGAATAATAAATGATTATGACATATAATTAATATTTAATGAAATAATGTATTTTGTTAAATATTTAAACATCTCATCATATTTATCTTCTAGGGTTTTCTTTAGGGTTTTCTATATGTCTATATATATATAGATCTATAGACAGCCTTTTAGGTTAGACTCTTTGACGTCACATTAGACGGCAGAGAAATTCTGCAAACCTAAAAGAGAGAAAAGAAGAAAAATAATTCTTACACGAATTGGATTCGTGTTCTTGAGTGCTAGCACATAATCGTTCACATGTGGATACCGTAGATGACGCTTGTGATACTGCAACATCTGTAGATCCGCATAAGGAGTTATACGAAATTCGAAAAAGGAGGTTAGTTTTTTGAATTACATGTCTTTTATGTTATAGATTTGTTAAATGCATGGATCCGCAAATTGGGAATTTAAGGTGCAAAATAAAAATAAAACGTTTTCCGCTACACATCTTTGATTTTGATTTTTTTTTTTATCGTTAAATTCCCTACAACATTATCTCAAAGTAGGAACATTAAGTTGCAAATTTGAAACTTTACGTATTAAATTAATTTAAATTTGATGATACAAAACACTTGTATTACCTTAGCCCTCTTATTCAGAATAGCATAACAGCAAAGTAGTGAAACAGCCCACAAGCCTAGGGGCCAGGTAAGGTAATATTTTTCTCATTCAGAAACATTGTTCCTGTTGTGGTACCAAAATAACCATAGCCCACTATCCTATGTTTTGCACAACCTTTAATTATTACCTTACTCTAATTGATCTTTGAAGTTGTTGCCTAGATTACATTGAGTAAGATTTATCTTTGATGCGTGTAAATGCTGATGAAAAATACCAAATCTCTGGCTAATGAGCTGCTTTTGAACCAGATATATCTTTGCCGCTAGTATATGCTGGAGAAATGCATCCTTTAAAAAGGTGCTTTTGAAAAGACCTAGTGATATTGTCTTTTAGGGTTACAATCACTTTTCCTATTCAGAGGACATTCATAAATACTTTTGAATTACATATTGTATGTATTGCATGTAGTAGGAGTCTGAACCCTACTTCCTTATCTATTAGCCACGTTGTACCTAATTACTAATATTAAATGTGCATAGTTTATATTGGCATCTTTATATTTCTTTAGGATTATGATAAATCTTTGAACGGAATTTGCAGCTTTATAATGAAGATGACTTTGATGGTGTAATAGATTGTAGACAAATATTGTGAATTTCTATTGCGATGGGTTCGGACATCTATGTCGAGTGAGTTTACCATTGCGTGTTCGGTAACATGTGGATAGAGCATCACTATGCAAGCATTTCCAGTATCAAAATGACATGGACAAACCACACTTTACTTTCAGATCTCTTTAGATATCCCATGCACTTGGTGATTGTCATATAGGCAATGACCCCAAGTCATTAGCCTATTCGGTTGAGGTATGCCTTCTTATATGGCCTCTCAATTGACTATTTGATGTAAGGGTGAAGATCAGTAAGCAAAATTTAAGCATTGGCTTAACACTGCCAGTGTAGAAGAGGAGAGTAGACGGCTTCTACAATTTCATCTAACGTTAGCTGTTTAGGAATCAAAGCAGCCAGCTTTGAGATGACCTTGAGTGTCTACAGAATCCCAATTTTTAAGGTTTTCACCTTTACAACCGGCCTTGAAGTAGATCTGGCCAGCCTTTGATGTTTTCATTACACACCAGTATATGAAACCCTACACCGCTGGCATTTAAGCAGCGTAGGTTATCCATAGAATGCAAATCTTTAGAGCTGAAGCCAAGGCTGCCAGTGTTCAAGCATCATAGCAGTGTAACGTCGCTTATATGCCGTCGGTGTTAAAAGTGTAACTGTCAGCGTACACTTTGTAACTGCAGAATTCAAATGAAAAGTCTGGAATTCTTTCTTTATAAGCTAGGGTTTCCTTCACAATTTGGATATATGAATGAGATACGAATTATAGCAGCTTTTCTTTCTTTGTTAGGATTTGTTAGAGATTTTGAGAGAGAGTGAATTTGGAGCCTTTTATTGACAAGATTTTGAAAGTGAAGATCTTAACATTTGAATTGGTGATATCTAATCTTACTTTTTTCATGCAATTCATCTATTTGATTTCCTTGATTATTATGTCATTTGCAATTTCTCATTTAATTGATAAATCATTATCCATGAGTAGCTAAATTGTCATTGCGAGAAGTTGATGAATCCTTAAGCATGCTAATATGATTTTTGAAATTATGTTATATGGTTGTTAAGGTTATGGAATATTCATATTGAATTCCTGTTATACATCTTATTTCTGTAAGGAATTTGATTTATAAGAATCTTGATAACTCGAAAGGGAAATTAGGATTCATAGGAATTCATAAATTAAGGTTAAATAAGAATTGTGGAAGCGGTGGAGTTTAATCTGATTTGGAAATTGTCCATTGTTATTCATTATTTGCTCACTGCGAGGTAAATACAAAGACCTTACTCGGGATCGGGCTTTTTAGTATTGATAGCATGGAGAGGTATTTTTTTCAGCTCGTTGAGGGCCTTCTGGGAATTTTTTGTCCATCGAAACTTGTCTGGCTTTTTGAGGATTTTGAAGAATTCTAAGCATCGGTCTGCAGAATTTGAAAGAAACCTACTTAGCGCGGTTATCCTCCCTGTGAGCCATTATACTTCTCTTATCAACTTAAGTGGGCTCATTGTTAGGATTTCTTGGATTGTGTTGAGGCCTGGTTCGATTCCTCTTTAGGATATGGCATATCTTAAAAACTTTCTTGCTGAAGCTCTAAATGTACTCTTTTGCAGATTCAGCTTTAGGTTGTAAAAACAAAGTCAATCGAAAGTTTCCTGGAGATCGTATAGATGATCTTTGAGTCGTATGCTTTCATGATCATGTCATCAACATAGACTTCCATGTTACGACCCATTTGAGGTTTGAATACCTCAGTGACTAACCTCTGAAATGTGGCGCTAGTGTTCTTTAATCCGAAGGGCATCATTTTATAGTAGTATATGCCAAATGATGTAACAAATGAGGTGTGGACCTTATCTATGTCCCTCATTTTGATCTAGTTATAACCAAAGAAGGCATCCATAAAACTTAAGAGCTCGTACCTCGAGGTGTTGTCAAAGAGCTAATCAATCCATGGTGGCGAGGAGCAATCTTTTAGGCATGCTTTATTGAGGTATGTGTAACATACACACATTCGCCATTTATCGCCAGACTTCTTGACCAAGACTTCATTGGCTAACAAAGTGGGGTATTTTTCTTCCCTAATAACCCCAACCTGGAGTAGTTTCTGGACCTCTTTTCGATGGTGGCCTGCCTTTTTACGGTGAAGTGTTGGATTTTCTATCGTACTGGCTCTTGGTCTTTGTTGATGTCGAGCTGGTGTGTGATCACATTAGAGCTTATGCCCATCATGGCAGCTGGTGTCCAAGCAAAGACATCCTTATTTTCCTTTAAAAAGGCAATCAAATCCTCTTTGATATCGGGGTGGGGAGTCGCTCCCACTTTGATTGTATGGTCAAGGTTGTCATCGAAGGTAACCTCCTCTTAAGCTCAAATGGCTTGTTCTGCTATTTGAGGTTATACCCTAGTTCCATCTCCATTGAGCATAGACAATCTCCTTTTAAGGCTCTGATGTATAGCTATCGAGATTAGTCTTAGTCTCTTCACACACACCCTATTCCCTGTAGGCTAGGAAATTTAGTCTTGAGGTGGGGTTAGGAGACAACCATGGAGAATATTGATTGACTACCCCTTCCTAATATGGCGTTATAAAGAGGCCAGCAAGCAACCACAAGCAAATCTATTAGGTGCTTAACATTGTACAGCTCTTCCTCGAGCTCGAGAGGTAGAGTGATAATGCCTCGAGGTCTAATGGGTCGGTTGTCGAAACTGTATAGCTGTATAGCTTGTGGTCGTATGGCCTCAGCTTTGGCTTCAATTCATGTTTCATTTACTCGTAGGCCTGATTGAAGAGGATGTCAGTGTTACTTTCTGTGTCAATCAATAGCCTCATCACCTTCTATTCTAATATACAAGCAACTATAATGAAGGCATCCTAGCAAGGGGTCTGGATCCCCTCAACATCAAAAATGAAATTGTGGAGTCGATCTTCAGTTTCTTAGGTTCAATGTTCATTACTAGTAGAGATGTACTCGAGCTAGGTCGCAATCCGACTCTTGTTGAGGTAATGAGCCCGCTTATGATGGTATTAATCTCACTATGACACAACCAACGAGGACGAAGGTGATCCAAACGGGCAATAGCCATCTTTTTGGGTTCGTCAACCTTTCTATTCTATGCCGGGGGTTCCAACTTTTGATCGTGATCGATGTATTGCTTCAGCTAACTTTGGTGTATGGCATCTTTTATGGTACTTTTGAGCTACCGGTAGTTGCTCGTATCATGCCCACGGTTGCAGTGATACTTGCAATATTCCTTAGAATCATTTCGAATAATTCGGAGATACCAAACGTTATAGTTAACATGTTTGTACGTGTGTGCATTAATTTGTGAGACTTAGTAATAATAAGCCCTCATCCTATGCAGAATTTTAATTTTACCACAAATCATGTGGCTTATACCATATTGCATCATGTACGGATCATGTAAAATCCAGCAATTTAATAACATATTTTCAATTCCATTTTTTTAGGATGACATATGCTATAAATTTGATAATATATTTTGAAGCAACTTAAAATAGGATGATATCACAAATATTGCAATCTTATTATGACGTATAAATGTAATAATAAATAACTATTTCTTCCCAATTTACGGGCTCTTTCAATAACGTATTATACATTCAATATAAACACGCTATGTATAGATATTACACATAATGTAGCATAGAACGTATTATAATTATACACAATATTTTATAATAAATTATAAAAAAATGATATTGCATACATTTTTTCAACATATATGCAACAAGAAGAGCAATAAATAACATAACATTAAATATATGTACCCTGCAATAATTATTCAATGATATTTAATTTATATATGTTTTAATAGTAATATTATACATATACATATGGCTAGTTGAAAAAGAAAAAGAGAGGGACAGAGGGGTAGAGAGGGGGAAAAGAAAAACACTGAAGTTGAGATTGAGACTTCATTTCAATTCTGGGCCAATAAAGTCCTCTGCTGATCCATATAAAAGAGGTAATTTAGGAATCACCCAAAGGTGGTCGCTTTTGGTAATAATGGCAGAAATTCAGTGTGTTCATTTCAGACTCAGACGCCCCCACTTGCGTATATTCATTTCGGTTTCTTTGTATAATATAAATCCAAAAATTAAAAAATAAATGATAACATAAATATGGGAAATGAAAAAAAAATCAAAATCAAAATCAATCATACTATTATATATTTAAAATTTTAAAATTTATTTTTTTTTTTTCTTTTTTTAAAATCTATTTTAATAACTTTATAGTAAGAAATGACGAACCCCATTTTTGTCCGTATTTTTAATGCGTTTATCCTTCTTTTGTCAGTTCCACTTCCACTACTCAAGTCAGGACATTTTTTTCCTCCTTTTTTAAAGCTCGTCTCCCTTCTCAAACAAGGGTTTAACAGTAACACCTCAATACCAGGAAAACATCCACACAATCTCTCTCTCTCTCTCTCTCTCTCGCGCGCGCACACACATGTTTTGGTTTTAAGTTACCCTACCACTCATTAATATCCAGGAATGTCGAAAATGTCTCCTTACTTCGGCTTCGGACACTCCTTGATCTCCTGCATCAATATTTCATTTGAGTCCTAATAAGTACCTTAAAACCCCCTTTCCCCTTTTGTACAGACACCGCCAGACCTACCATGAAAACCAACCAAAGCATTAGAGCTTTTAGTCCAGTTCAGTACTATAAAATTTTTACAACCACAACCACATGAATGGAGTTTCAAGGCTAAGTACAAAGAAATAGTTAGCTGTTACTAGGATCTGTGTGTGGTGTGTGTGTGAGGACTAGTTAGTTAATCAATGGAATAGTGTTTTTTTTAGAAATGTACCTCATGCCCATGTTGTAATCCACAAGGCTAAAACTAGATATGCAACTGGGGCGGGTTTGGGATAAGTCATATAAGACCAAAACCCGACCTGCTTTCCAATAGGGTATCCCAAACCCGACCTGCGAACCTATAGGGTTTTATATTTAATACTCAAAGCCATCACTACAAGGTTTTGATCCTGACCCACCTTGCCCCACGATCAGCTTCATTTATTTATTTTTTCCCCCTTTTCAACTCTTAGTTAAATTCAATTGCATCTTCCATCAAAATATTAGGTGATAGGCCGACAGCTAGACTTTACTATGGTCTAAACCGAGCTAGACTAGTTACAGCACACTCGCCAATCCACATGCTCATAGATCTAGCTATTTTATTTGTTAAAACAACAAAAATTAATAATATTGTAAAAATAAATTTTTAAGAGATAAAATAAAAAATTAGAAAAAAATAAAGTTAAAACTATTAACAACCATTCTTAGAGATAAAGAATTAGTAGGGTTTTGTTTTTTTAAATTTCAAACTCAATTTTTTAAATTGTTTATAATATGATGGGTTCGGGTTATCCATCGGGTTTTTTTAATGATCCAAATCCGACTCGAAACCCTATAGGATTGGCATGTGATTTCCTAAACTCGCCTCGCGACCTTATAGGATTTTTAAACAGTTCAGGCAGGTTGGATACCCTATAATGACCCGTTCCGATTGCATCCCTAGCTAAAACATGACAACCTTTGCTTGAAACATGCTCATCAAAGGGTTTTCGGGCCAGTCATTTTTGTATAATTGTTAAGTAACTAGAGCTTTACTATCAAGTATAGTACCTTAATCTGTTTACCTATGCTATAAAACATTATCGTATAAAACAAAGGTCTAATAAGGTTTTAGAGCATAGTTACTTTACATGTTAAAAGGAAAAACTAGCCGGACATAATGGAAGAAAACTTACAAAAGCTTTATTGAAGATGATGGAAATATGCTACAATGGTTGAGGAAATTTGCTATAGCTATTATAAGAACACTCTTGTGGAAATTAAACACTTTTTATATAACATATTTCTCGTGTATCTCTCATATTCCATGTTTTCATTTGGTTAAAATATCTAGCCATAACATAACGAATTATATATTTAAATTTATCTTGACTAGTCAAAGACTATATTCCATCCATTTAAGCAATATGTGTTTCATCCTTAGCAGTAATTATTGAGGAACTTTGAACTTTTTTGGAGAATTTATTGGTAGTATGGGTTGAGCTATATAACTAATTATGACCTGTAGTCCTTCCATTATTTCATATTAGCTTGTTTCTTAGGATTGAACGTTAAAGGTACTTGTCTATAAACTTTGAGAAGATATTGGCTTCCTTTGTGGTCTAATGTCTGTTTGAAATTCAATTTATATATAGATCATATAGTATATGTCATAATAGTAATAGTATACATTGGTTGGGGGAAAAAAGAAAAAGAGAGAGGGGAAAAAAAGAAAAAAAAACACTAAAATTGAGATTGAGACTTTATTTGAAGTCTGGGCCAATGAAGTGCTCTGCCAATGCATATAAAAGAGGTAATTGAGGAATCAAAGTGGTCACTTTCAGTGATCATGCAGAAATTCAGTGGTGTTTATGTCAGACACCCCAACTTGTACATATTCATTACAGTTTCTTTGTACAATATAAATCCAAACATTAAAAAAAATAAAGGATAACATAAATATGGGAAATGAAAAAAAATAAAAACTATACTATTATATATTTAATTTTTATTTTAAAAATTTTAAATTTATTTATTTTTCTATTTTTAAAATCTATTTTAATAATTTTATAATAAGAAATGACGAACCCGATTTTTGTCCGTATTTTTAATGCGTCAAGACATTTTCTTTTTCAAAGACCGTCTCCCTTCTCAAACAAGGGTTCAACAGTAACACACACGGGGCTATATAGAGAAATGTCAATACCAGGAAAACATCACCACCACCACCACCAACACACACACACACACGTAGTGGTTTTAAGTTACTCTACTACTAGTAATATCCAGGAATGTCGAAAATGTCTCCTTACTTCGGCTTCGGACACTCCTTCGCCTGCATCGTTATTTCATTTGAGTCCTAAGTACCTTAAAACCCCTTTCCCCTTTTGTACAGACACCGCCAGACTCACCGTGAAAACCAACCAAAGCCTTAGAGCTTTTAGTCCAGTTCAGTACTATAAAATTTTTGCAACCACAACCACATGAATAGTGTTTCAAGGCGAAGTACAAAAGCAGCACAAAAGTAGTCACAGTCATAACAGAAGAAGTAGTTACCTGTTACTAGGATCTGTGTGTGTGTGTGTGTGTGTACATATATAGCAAAGAAATATGAATAATGAATAAAGGGTGACTAAAGGGATTATGCGAGATTTATCCCTGATAGTGGTGCCACTGGGTATGGAGTCTAGCCAGCTCGAATTGGCTCCTATCATCATTCTCGCACACCCATGTAAACACATAAACACGAAGAATTACTAAGATATAGTAAATCAAATCGAAAAGATTGAAGGAGAACTCGGAATTAGGGTTTCTTACCTCATTCGAGTGACGCTGTGGTGAGAGAAGTAGCAGAAACATGGGGAAGTGTGGAAAAGAGGATTTTATAGTGTGCTTAATTTAGGGATTTAGTGGACTTACAGAAGTCGTCTGGGAAACAAATAGCAAGTGTTAGAAGTCAATGCCTCTGGGGTCCAGGTTTCAACCAACTGACGAGGAATGCCTTACTTACTTGGAGGGAAGAATACGTGGGAATCACGGCTATTTACGTGTGATTCCTGAGCTCAATGTCTATGATTGGGATCCAGAGGAATTACCCCAGAAGTTCAGAGGTAATTAACGTAGTTTCCTCCTATTACTGAAATCCGAAACCTTACTTCCTGGTACTAATTGCAAACAGCTAAACTTAAAGGCGAGCTTTCATACTTTTTGAAAACATGCACGTACTCTCAAAGTGCCGCTATTTGTCGCTAAATTATCATAACAGCGATACTTTTGGGAGTTGGGGCACTAGTGACGGTTTGGCTGTGCTGATGTCTTACGTTTTTTTATTTTTTTTTTTTATATAAATCGTATTTATGATTGATCAAATATTTGCAGAATCATCCATAATACGATCGAAAGATCAGCAATGGTGGTTTACATGTCCTTTGCAGTTCAGAACTTCCAGCAAAAGTAAAATCAGAAGGAAAACAAAATCTGGTTACTGGAAATTAACTGGAAAAGAAACTCCAGTTAAAAGCAAAAGGGGTGATAAAATTGGTGTAAAGAGAATTTTAGGTTTTTACGATCATTGTTATCCCAAGGCGACTGATTGGGTGATGCATGAGTATCACTTAACAGATAAGGGTGTAAGTGCGATCATTTGAGATCAGGTACTTTCATATAATATATATATATATTTCAGTACCTACATGCTCTTCATATTCTTACCTTATCGGCTCACGTTACTTATTAAGCTCATCTAATGGAAATGCCTAGGATGATATGGTGCTCTACCATGTAATGGATAAATCCCATGATGTTTCAAGCGAATATATGCCTTTGGATTCTGATGATGAAGAAGCAGAACATAAGTTCCAGAGGTAAGAACAGGATGATTACCATGAGAGGAAACTTTTTAGTATATATGACTCCACCTAGGTTAATAGGACGGAATATTCATATAACTGCCTTCTGATTGATATTTGATATACACCAGGAAACTATCCGGGCCACAGTGAAGTCATCTTCAGACCTGCTGCCTCAGCCTGTGAATACCCACTCTTTGGCTAGCCAGAGTTATTCGTATCCTAAACCAGATGAGTTTCATATCGATGACATTACGAGAGGCGACCCCGAGGATAAACACGATCCGGATGATGATGTTGATGACTACCCAGCAAGTTCGATGCAAATCGATCTGGAAGGAGAGAGAGGATTAACCGAAGAAACCATTACAGAGGTCTATGGACAGGTAACACTTGTTCACTTTTGTTTTTATTCCATTCAGAAACATGATCTTCTCTGTGGCAATACCAATTTAATGTGAGCCTTGAATCAATTCAGATTCAATACATGTCTAGGGTTCCTAACAAATTAATTATCAATATACAATTGCCTAAATCATATCTAAGAAATAAAATAAGAAAATTTATATGTAAGTCACGAGTGTGATTTACGATATGATGTTTTGGTACCGTCACTGTATCAAGACTATCAAAAGGGATGTATATCGCTTTTCAAAATCGCGATATTCTTGTACGTATATCGCGATTTAGAGAGGTGATATACAATCATATGTAGTTTCTTTAACACGCTATATGCATATGGACCTTATATCCTGTTTTGCATCTGTGATTTTGATACTAGAATTTGGTAATTATTTTAATTTTGACCCTAAAAGAGTAATTAATTTCAAAAGATGTCATAAACAAGAAATCAAGTCTATCAAAAGTGATATGTATATGGCTTTTCAAAATCGCGACATCCTTGTATGTATATCGCAATCTAGAGAGGTGATATGTAGTCATATATATTTTCTTTAACACGTGATATGCATATGGATGAGAATTTAAACGCGATATGCATATCTTGTTTTGCATCCTTGTATGTATGGAGGCTCGTGATGGATGAAAATTTATTGTCCTCTTGGTGCATATCTTGTTTTGCATCCTTGTATGTATGGAGGCTCGTGATGGATGAAAATTTATTGTCCTCTTGGTGCATATCTTGTTTTGCATCCTTGTATGTATGGAGGCTCGTGCTATCTTATTCGTGTCTTAATAAATGAATATTTGATATGTATAAAAAATTTAAAAAAATTCCTAAAATAGTGCAAATAATAATTATCACTTCAAGACGCATGTCAAGTACTCATTCTTTAGGGTAAGAATGAGACAGCATCATAGAGACGGCAAATTTGTTTTCAGCTCTTGATTTACTATTGAAAGCGATTTATATAATTATAGCGAGCCTTGGAAGGTTGCATGACTAACTAACCATCCGTGTGTATAATATATATATATATATATATTTTTTTTTTTTTTTATCTTTCAATATCATTAAAGTGAAGGGCATATTTTGGTGTCTTAGGTGTATCTATATACATATATATATTATTTTTTATTACATTACTTACCTTGGAGTTCAATATTAGTTTCAAAATAATTACAATACAACTGCTTTGGTCTATTTCTTCCTATATTATGTATTCTAAAGTGAGGTGGGTAATTGTTAACTTTTTCTCTCTCTTCATAACACACTTTTTCAATCTTCTTGTTCTTTTTTTTTTTTAATTTGTTTTTCCTGAATTGAACACTGATTTTCATGGTTCTTCTCTCTCCAATCTTTTATTCATTAATTTTATATGTAATTTACTATACTTTATAGTTTTATTTTATTTTTACACACACATTATGTCAACCACTAGTATATATAAAAGAAAAAGGAAAGGAGATAAAAAGAAGCCTCTACAGGTAATCAAACCATGCAGCCCAAGTGTGACTAATTAGTTCTAGAGACATTTTCTTTATTTTATCTTTTTAAACATAAATAGTGAGAGCTATGGATACTACTGGGGTGGAGTCTATGACCTAACATGGTGGCTTACAAAGAGCAAGGGCCGTCTCTTAAAAAAACTCCCACCAAAGGGTAAGAGCTGGTCAATAGTAGCTACCCAGCAATTTCTTCTTTCTTTTACTGTTTTCTCTTTTAATTTAAACTTCTTTTTTTAGTTTTTCTATTTTTGTTTTGTTTTTTTTTTTATTTTTATAAATGTATTTAATATAGGTATGTATATATGTATGTATGTATGTATATGATGTGTATACAAATAGAAATGTTTAGGAGATATTTAAATTAAAAAACCAACATTTGTTTTGGATTTTATGATAATATTTTATGATTTTATTCCAGTAATATATATAATGATAATATTTAAACAAAATTATTAATAGTGCTACTTGATTATAACCTAAAGGCTTCATTTAGATTCCCTAGGCATCATATAAGCTCTTTGAGATCTTCCTTCTCTTAAGGACTTTTTCACTTTCTCCGAAATATTTCATTTTAGTTTCTTATTTGTCACGTTAACTTATTCTTCATTTGCTACTTTAAAAACTAAACAAAATAAATATATACCCATGCATATATTTTTTTATGCCATCAACATTTATAAAAATTTAGAAATATATTTTGTGGTTTTTCATAAAGGACCTAAAAATGTTGAAGAATTTTGTCATAACAGTGGAAAACCTAGGGGGAAAAAAAACCAGTACCTTAGCATATGTAATTGTAATAAGGGCCTCTGTCGAGCATGTTCTAATAATGTGGTGAAGGCACATCAACATTTATGTCACATTAGCATTAATGCAGACAAAATCAAGAGGGTCGTTGTATTTTGAAGGGTGAATGTCCAATTTGGAATCTAAACTATGCATAAAAATTTAATTTGGTGTCTGAATTTTGAAGAAATAAACTTAGGCCGATTAAATTTTTCATAGCTATTTTTACTATTCCATACAACGTTTGCTCTGTTTGCTGACTTGGAATAGACAACTTATCATTGAATTTTTACTCTCTCCTAATGCCACATAGCACTGATAAGTTGTTTTCTCCACGTCAGCAAACATGGTAGAAGGTGTTGAGAAATTTAGTGAAAATAGCAATGGAATATTTGTTTTGGTATGAAATTGACAATTTCAAAGTTTAAGTACCAAATAAAATATCTATATAAAGTTAGGTAGCAAATTTGACATTTTTCCTATTTTGAAAAAGTAAATTTCCAATATATTTTACATTAATGTAATTTATTTTAAAATTTCAAATCTAAGGACCAATGGGAAATTCAAATACCTATCAAGGAGGAGATTGGCTAGATTTATCACCACCAATAATAAGACTAAAGGGAGATATGTAACCACACACAATTCCAAATCTTCAATCAAATCCTTACAAGATCAAAGCATGCCCATTCTAACTCTCAGCTTGTAGAAACTAGAAAACATTTGAAATGCTCCTAGCTTGATAGACTAGCTTCAGGACCTCTAGGATACGACATTAGCAAGCACGATCCTCGTAGATCAATCATTTGGAAGCTCTTCTTACTAGATTTCATACATAGCTTGCAAGAAAGGTTTTCAAAACTCATATGCTTTGTATGAGCAATAAAGTCTTTCAATAACTAATGTTAAGTGTATAATCCTTCCTATTTTTCTAAGGCCAATAAAACAAATGACAGAGTAAGCGATGTGAGAGAGGAAGTTCATTATTTATCATCTTGTTTAGAAATGTTAGATTCTTATAGTACTCTAGATGCCTCAGATATAAAATATGGATAAAATTACTTGATTTCATTCAAGAGCTCAAATAAATTACTCCACTATTAAAAAGGAAATTCTATTATTTATGCATTTCAAATATTCAAAAGATTTCTTATATAAATTGATTGCAAGTGAGCAAAAGAAATTTTGCAAAAGGATGTGAAGAAACATCTCCAAGTGAATATTTGCTAAGTGACAAGCGATTTTGTTGGCTTGTGATTTCTAAATTAAAGATATCAAAAGAGAATCCAACTCATTATTCCATTTCTAACGATAGAATTTTTACAGGATCAGATCAATCAATCTCAACAAGACTATGCGATGAATGCTCCAAGTCTTACAACTACACCTTTGAAGACATCCTCGACTCATGCCTGCACCGTTACGATATCTACTCCACCATCACCTCACAGTCAGATAACTAATGCTCAGACTTCAAATCACTTTATTTATTTAACTTCTGATCCACCAGAGGTACATAGTTTGAGCACTACTATCTCCCCAATTACTCCCTCACATGTTCCCCATGAATATTGTTTTCAACATCCCATAACTCAGCTAGAAATGGGTAGGGATGTAGAGTGTGGAAATCTCCTTATGGATATTTCCGATCAACTATCTATAGATTACAAGTCCATGTTTGACAACCCTCCTTGATCCAACTACCGTCGGACTTCCAAGGAAATTGTGGATGCACCCTCTTTTCCTAGTCCACACCCCCAGCCTACTCTGGTAACAGAGGAAGGTTCTATTCCTCAAATTTTATATCCTCAACAAACTCTTAACTTTAACTATACACTTAGTGAAGATGAGCTCAGATACCTAACTGAAGGTAAGCAACCTAGGTATGGGTAAAACTAAGAAACTAATTAACCCAAACTATCCAAATTAAGAAGGAAGTTCAACTTCGTGAACAAAACTTTCACGAAAGGATTCTTGAATTTACTAAAGGTAAGCAACCTAGGTATGGGTAAAACTAAGAAACTAATTAACCCAAACTATCCAAATTAAGAAGGAAGTTCAACTTCGTGAACAAAACTTTCACGAAAGGGTTCTTGAATTTACTAAAGGTAAGCAACCTAGGTATGGGTAAAACTAAGAAACTAATTAACCCAAACTATCCAAATTAAGAAGGAAGTTCAACTTCGTGAACAAAACTTTCACGAAAGGGTTCTTGAATTTACTAAAGAAACTCAAGGTCAAATCCTTAAATTAGAACAAAGCTCTCAAGAAAGAGTTAAAGAACTTGAAAAACAATTCTTGGAACGAATTACAGAACTTAACCAAATTAAGAAGTTCAACTTAGTGAGCAAAACTTTCAAGAAGAACAACTTATAGAAACTTAGCCAAATTAAGAAGGAAGTTCAACTTGGTGAACAAAACTTTCAAGAAAGGATTCTTGAATTTACTAAGCAAACTCAAGATCAAATCCTTAAATTAGAAATTTGGATTGGATACTGCTGGATTACCGCAGGAAAAGAGCTTAAGAATTGAGCCAAAATCAATTCATACAGCCGACTGCATAGGCAAATGGGACTATATGTCCAGAAAAGGCCTGGGAGCTGAGCCACAGTCAGTTCTAAAAACAGTCGATAAGGTAGGCACATGTGTCCAAAAGGACAAAGGTTTAGCGATTGAACCCCAGTCAATCGGAAGCAGTAGTGGAACTGCAGTGAACGCCTTAGGTTCACAAGGTTTAGAGGTTGAACCTTAAAAATCAACCAGTGCGGCTAGTGGTAGCCAGAACAGTGTGAGAGCACCAGATCTCAGACCAAGCACTTCGCAGGGCCAAGAAAATGGAAATACCTTTAACAAATTGAAACCAGAGCGGGACAACAATTTCTAATGATAATATCATCAAGGTGAGAATTTTGTACTCTAGAAACATGTTTTGTAAATCGAAACAGGATCTACAATAGAGTTAAGTTCCTTCAAGGGGCTAACCCCATGTTGGTTTTCGACTCAGCTATTGAATCACCTCAATCGATTTTATCTCCAAGTTTGAATTTGCTGAACACTTCTCCAGCATTGTCTCCTATCACATGTGCATATATGATAGGAGAGGAGACACCTTTCCTAATACAGAAGTCCATCTTCCAGTGAAGTCAATCCAAAAAATTCTGTTAACACCCCATGAAGTTTGCATTGGGGACACTGCAACAACTAATGAAGAGAATCTAATCAGTGCGCTCATCACAGGGACAGAGATTGCTGACAGCCTCAGCATTGAGGTAAAATCAGTAACATGAGCTAAATAGGGATCATTGTATTGAACACAAGCTTTGTTCGGCGAAAAATGCTATTTCTAGTATCAGTAGTCAAGATTATAGACTCCTGAAAAAAGCTTATGTCGCTTTTCATCGGTCTTTCTATAGGTATCACATCAAGACTTCATGGAACCAAGTCACCCGCTCCCATCAGCTAATACCAATCATTTCTTCTCAATCATTTGCGAACGGAGTCAGGAGCAGACTGAGAGTATGAACTTCCTGATTATCTGCAAAGATATTTTAGTCCTGATGAACCACCGCTTAATATTTTTTAGCGCTTGGGCAATGGTTCCGGCAGTGTGCTCTCTAAAGGGGTAAGTAATAGTTCTCATTCTACCATTGTAGAGGTGACATACTTACACGAGCATTCGAAAGTTATCCCACAATACCTTAGTATCTAATGATTTATATAATCCGTCCCTCGGATTAGCTGCAAAGTCTGGTTGTAATTGTTACCAAGGGTCTAGTATATATTACAGTAGGTAGTCTAGCTTATCATTTCCTTCCTTCCAAGGAGATGGTTTTGTATCCGTAATTTGCTTTCCGATTTCTTGCCTATTTGAAAATATAGGTTTGTTTGCTTTGAGTTGTCTCTAGAATGCTTGTGCTTCGAGCTTTCATTGATCTTTATTGTGTATGAAGATAGTTATTTATTGATGTATTTTAAGCTAAGTGGTTCTGCAACTCGATACCCTCTTCTTCCTCCTATCTATTGAAGAAAGTCAAAAGGCGGATTGGATTTATGATCATTCTATTTATCGGGACTCACGCATTCCACATATTGGTAGCATTAAATGAGGATATATTACTGATTTATATTCATTGTTCAAATGCTCATCATATGCCAGTTTGAGCAGGAATGCAACTGAATCTTTGAACTTCATTGCCTTTCTCTAGTTTGTCTCAATGCTCATAGGCCGAGCTGAGCGTTCTTCATTGATGAGATTATGCGGCAGTGTTAGAAGCTGAGACGCAATATATTCCAACATGTCTTTTGCACCTCTTAATTGTCAGATAAATTAAGCTGACGCTTTAAATCCATAGCAAAACTTGGTTCTTTATCATGTGATGAGAAGAACAAAAACTGATGCTTCAAGCATTGGCCTCCAATAGTGACAAAGTGGAATGTGAATTCACGAAGGTAAGTGAAGCATGCTTTTTGCTAAGTTTTGCTAGTATACAGCTCAACATGGGGCAAAACGAATATTTATATAACGCACTTCTGCTTGACTAAAAGCAGGAAATTGTTAATACAAGTCATCGAGGGAGTACCGACTATTTGTACATGATGACTCGCTTAATTTAGGAGAAACATGAGCTCGACAAAGGCTGAGATAAAGTGATTGTCATTTTAGGCAATTGACATCTGAATTTTTAATTTTTATAATTTAGTACTTCTATTTTAAAATAGTTTAATTCAGTGTCTTTATCGGATAAACATTTTCGCAGCCATGCTAAGTTGTCTTTTCTCTTTTTTTTTTTTTTTTGGGCAAATTACATATGAAGCATTAACATTTGGAAAGTTTAAATAAGTATTAATATTTTATAAGGTGAATTAAATAAGATATTAATGTTTTAAATTATAAAAAAAAAATTAATATAATAAAATGATGCAAACAAGAGTTTTAATTTTTTTTAGTTGTCACTACTTAAAACATTGGTTTTATTATTATTATTATTGTTTAAAATGTTGATTTTCATTTAATCCAATAATCCACTTTGTGTTGCGAAACATTGGTTATTTTTCTTAACTACACCAAACGATATTATCTTCTTTGAACTTTCTTGAATGTTGATGTCTTCGTATTAATTAACATCCTTTTTTTTTTTTTCACATTTGGCATCCAAGTAGAATGTCTTACTAATTGCGATCTTGGAAATTATAAAGTTAATTGCAAAAATATTTCCATTTCATACACCAAAAGAAATTAGACAGGGGGCTCTTTTTGTTTTTTTAATTATAAAAGATTTAAGTTTCATAATTTCCAAAGTTGAATTGATAAGATGGTTCACATGGATTAAATAATTTACAAAATGATATGTGGATTCTATTTTTGTAAACACATCTATTTTTGATGTTTTTTGTGGCATTTTATTTGTCCTTTTATATACTTTGTGTCCTTAAGTTTTAGGACATTTCTATTTTTGATAGTTTTTATGTCTCTATTTTTTATAGCCTTTGAGTCTGCTTATATTTGAACTACTTAAGGCAAAGGAACAGTCAATTTTGCATCAGTAATATTATTTGGAGCCATGTTTGCTTTGTTTTCCCCAAAATTTTGAATTTACACGTAGATTTTCGATTTTTGGATACCATTACCTAGGAAGTCTTAGGATCAATAAGTAATTGAAGACCACATTTCGACAATTGTGCGTGATTCAATGGATCGCAATAAAATTCTAATTATTTTAGTATGCTAATAGTCTTCGACAGACTAGTAGTGGTATTAGAGTCACGCCCGATCATCTATTGGGTGTAATTCCGTCAAATATTTTTTAAGACACACTTACACTCAATCTAAGCCCTTCATTTTATTCCAATCCATAGTGTCCATCAAATGGTTCACTAAACAAATTCCCATTCCTATTTTTTCAGGCCATTATACCTTTAAAAAGAAGGACTTGTTTTCAATTTAAAAATATATGGGAAACAATTGAAAATGGGGCTACTGTGTTGAAGGATACTCCCACTTCTAGTTTAACCCCTATTGAAAAGGAGAAATTGGAGGACAACAAGGCCAAGGGTTCTAAGGCTTTATACTATATCTAAACAGTAGTAGCGAATCATGTATTTCTAATTATTTATGCGAATACATCTGTAAAGGAAGCATGGAGAAGATATTACAAAATAAAGGGGTTTAGAAAAAATACTTATAAGTATTACTGAAAAGTATGACCCAATAGTCACCACTATTAAAGAAACAAAAGATCTTACCACTTCAATAGTCACAAAGTTGGTTAGATCACTTGAGGTCTATGAAAAAAGACGAAGTAGGCGAGAAGAAAGTTTTCTTGAAATTGCTTTTTAGTTTAAACTAAATATAAGGTCTTAGAAATTCAACTTTAAAAAAGGAGGAAATTTCAGAAAGCATCTAGACATGGACAAAATCAAAATAATGGAAAATATCTGCAATGTCATATCTACATGAGAACCAATCAACTCGAGAAAGATTGTCACTTTCATGGTAAGCCTCAATACCGACATTGTACAAGATTTGGACATTTAGAGAAAGATTATAGACTAAAAGAAAAGCATCAAGCTAATTACATTGAAGAAGGTCCAAGTAGTGACTAGCTCTTCTACACTGGCAACTCAATAGTAGAGACTAGAGATGCTACATGGGATATTGATAGCGTTGCCAGCAACAACATGACTTACAGTAAGAGTGTATTTACAAAGCTGAATGATTCCTTCAAGACCAATGTCCAACTCGATGATAGTTATACCTTAAAGATTAAAGGAAAAGGGTACATCACCATCAGCTACACGAGTCATTAATGATGCCATGTATATTCCTAACCTTCAAACGAATCTATTCGATTTTTAGTGAAATGATAGAGGCATACACCCTACATTTTGAATGAGATTCATTCACCATCCATGACAATAAAGATAAGTCCCTCATTATTGCTAAAGTAAAGACAACAGAGCACAAATGCTTTCCTATCCAACTACAGTACTTTAGTGGCATTGCCATGCAAATTTAAGATGCTCAGTCGTGGCTTTGGTACAAAAGAAAAAGACACTTCAACTTTCAAGGCCTGAAAATACTACATCAAAAAAGGATAATGTCAGATCTACTGCAAATTCAAATTACTAATGGTGTTTGTGAAGCTTGTTCAAAAGGTAAACAATGAAGGAAGCCATTCCCTTCAACAAGTTCTTAAAGAGCTAAAAAGGCCTTGGAACTTAGTCATACAAACATTTGCAGATCAATAAGGTCACTATGACTTCAACAAAACAGGTATTTTATCCTTTTTATATAGATTATTACACTAGAATGAATTAGGTATATTTCATGTAAGAGAAGTAAGAGGTTCTTAATATTTTTAAGAAATTTAAAAATCTTGCGAAGAATCAAAGCGATAGAAGCATTAAAATTTTGAGGAATGATTGTGGAAAAGAATACAACAGCAGAGCATTGGGCATTAAACATCAATTAGCCATAGCCCTCGTTAAAATGGAGTCTCCTAAAGGAAGAATAGAACAGTCCTGGAGATGGTAAGATTTATGCTCCACGAAGAACACTTACCAAAAATTTTATGGGCTGAAGTAACGTATATAATAGTCTACCTATTCAACAAATGTCTAACTAAATCTATCCATAACATGACACCTATAACATTATGGGCTAAACGAAAGCCCTCTGCTAAACACCTTAAAGTCTTTGGCTACATCTGTTATGCTCACATCCCAATAAAAAGAAAGCATAAGATACAGGTAAAAACCGAAAACGGCATTTTTCCTTAGCTACAATACACAATCAAAAGGTCATCATGTATATAATCTGAAAACCAAGAAACTACTTATTAGTAGATATGTTGAGTTCGATGAAAATGTCTTATGGAATAAAGATGAAGAAAAGGAAGGAAGAAAAGCAATAATGGCTCCAACAGTACAAAGAACCACACAACAAGAAGAAGAAGAGGAGATATTGCAACAAACTGAGAAGCTAAAACTAGAATCTACACCATCACCAAGATCTCCAGTACTAGTATAGGAGATTGAAAAAGAATCTTCGTTAGAGTCACCACCTTAAAGAAAAAAGGCCTTGACTGATATATATAAAACATGTAATCTTGTCATGATGGAACCAAAAAGCTTTGAGATAATTGTTAAACCAAAAGAATAGATTAAAGTAATGGAAGAAGAAATCAAAATGATATATGTCATGCCCCAAATAAGGTTTAAAGCGCCAACAGTTCTGCCACGTATAACACTTAAGCGTTATACATAAAGGCTATCCTTAACCAAGGGACTTTCTAACAAATTTTTAATTAAGAAATCCTTATTTAAATTTCATAAATAATAGTAAATAATCTCTTAATAATACATTAGAAACTTCATAATAAAAATATTAAATACTTAGATTAATAACAAAACAGTGTCCAACAACTCTTTCAACTCATAATAATCAATGCATCCATACCAACATCAAAAAAAAAAAAAGAATGAGTCGAAGCCTAGTACAATAACAATATAAGCACACACGGTATGATCACATACTCCTATTTTAATGCACATGCAATAACCATAAATTTATATCTTCAATTTAGATGGAGCAAATCAACAGTGGAGCACTCGCACTCTAGCAATATGCTATAGGAATTTTGGATTTCTGAGGAGCAGCAACTACTCAAAGGTTGATATAGGCAGCCCAAGTACTTATGTCCCCTAAAAGAAATTCTAAGTAAGTAGCTTTGTCTATGGTTCACAATCATTACTTATCTCTACCTATCACAGTCTATAATATAAAATCGATCCCATTAATGTGAGTCACACTATATTACTTCTTTTCAATCTAAATAGATATTGCCTCGATATTGTTTTCCTTATCAGTTACCTGCTGAGCCATCTTGATATACCATATATATAGGTAAAGATGACCTAAACATCTAATTGCCATGTTAGCACCGCCACGCAAGGTTATTGCTCCCTAGACCAGGTTAAATGACATAGGCACATTCAGGCAATTAATTGGGTCGTCTTTAATTATGAACCCATTTTAGGATGTTTATCTATTCAAGCAACACCCAATCATGGTATACCTATACTCAAGTAGGAATCCCGCCATAGATAAATAATAGGTAATCCACAAAACGAGAATCTGTATAAGAAAGTAATCTCATAAATTTTAAGTCAGCAACTCTAATATTAATCCCTACTTCATTAACTATTATTATTTGTTATATTTAAGATTCGACATAATTTCTATTTAGATTATTAACTTATAATTCAACGTGTTGTTCTAATAAATTATAGTTTTTAGTCATCTAAAATATATAGAAGTTCCTTATATACCCAAACCAATCACTTAAGCTTGCTTTATGGTTATTAAGTCTTTAATGTAATATTAATACAACTTATAACTAAACAAATAGACTTTTATTAGGTAAATTTATTCATTTAATATATAATTAGTCTATCCATATCCTTCATAGTCTAACATTACTCCATGCAAGCCATGGAACCTAAACTTGCTTCCCAATAAAATTATTTCTTCTTACAAGTGATTATTTATATCTATTCTATTAAATAGATTCCTAAAATCAAAATAATTAATTATTCATCTTAATTCGTATTTTAATACAAAAAAATATTATTTACAATTATTCCATATTTATTTAATTAGAATCAACTTCGTATAATATCATCTTTAGCTTATTTTAAGAATCAAATCATGAATAATAATCAAGAAATTATCAATTACACAAGTCTTTCCTAAATTCTAGCATGCATTCATCAATATAAACTAATACTATTCATCATTCATTCCTAAACCATCCTAAACATATTTATTTAATGTTGTTTCTCATAATAATTCCTTAGACCTAAGCTTTACAACTTAAAACATGAATTATTGATCAAAAGATCATCAATTGCATTAGTTTTTCCTGATTCCCAACACACCAATATCATTATAAACTAATATTAATTATTATCTATTCTTAAATCTATAGATTTCATATCAAAAATCAATTATTTCATTATTCAGTCATTAATCATAGCAACAGAACACATGAATATAAGATTATAAGTTAGATTACTTACTTATGAAGAGTAAAAACACATTTAAACTACTACTACTGCTACTGCTACTACCACCACCCCCACCACCATCAATTAAGGGATTGCTTGTTGTGGAAACTTCTTAAGCACACATCATCCCTTTTCTTGATTTTTTTTATTATCCTGTGATAATTTTTGTATTAATATTGTCATTAAAGGATTAAGGGAATCTAGGAAATCATTCTCATCTTTTTCTCTTGGTTTCTCTTGTGTAGATCTCTAAATAAGAGAGAGAGTTTTTGTTTGTTTTCTTCTAATAGAATTTAAAGAGAGAGTTTTTTAGAGTGAAATTTCTTGGAGAAGTTTTGAGAATGAGGAATCAGCAGAAAGAGGAAACTAAGGCATTTATACAAGGGTGGGATGCCTTACATATATAAATTATACGTTTGAGATTGAAATTACTTTCATGCTCTTATGTTTTATTTTTATTAAGTTACTACCTAAATTGTCCTTTTTATCAATCCTTGTTTGTTTCATGACATGTGGCGTATATTAATTAATATTGTCCTTTTAAATTACTTGCTTTTCATAAATATTATATTCCTAATTTTTATGCTACTTTATTGTTCTTAAAAATTTCCTATTATCTTTTATTTGAATACTATTATTATTACTTGTGAATATATTTTTCTATGATATATTTTTTCCAACATATTTGTTATTATGCATTAATGTTATTGTCTTTATTAATTTTATTTACCTTGTAAGAAATTTTTGGGATATTTCAATAGAAAAGAATGAAGCATGGGAATTAGTCGACCGGCCAATGATAAGGAAGTAATTAAAGTTAAATGGATCTACAAGACAAAGCTGAATGCATATGGTACAATTGAGAAGCAGAAAGCACGACTCATGGCAAAATAGTATTCTTAACTTCCGGGTATCAACTATATAGAGACTTTTGCACTGGTAGCGATTGGACACTATAAGAGCACTTGTCACGCTAGTAACTCAAAAGAGATGGAAGACATATCAAATGGAAATGAAGTCAACATTTTCGAATGGTTACACTGATGAAGAAACCTATGTGGAGTAGTATCAAGGATTCATAGTTAAAGATTATGAAGACAAAGTCTTGAGATTAAAGAAAGCACTTTATGCGTTGAAGCAAGCACTGAGAGTTTGGTATAATAGGATAGACAATTACTTCATAGAATAAGGGATTCAAGAGGACCTTGAGTGAGACAACATACTACATAAAGAGTCAAGGTAACTTCATTGCTCTCATTGTTTCCTTATACTTAAATGACCTCATTTATATAAGAAACAATGAGAGAATGGTTTAGAATTTCATGGAAGACATGATGAAGACATTTTAGATGAGTGATCTTGGGTTAATGCATTACTTCATCGGGATTGAGATAAACAAAGAAGAAGATGGAGTATTTATATCTTAAAAGAAATATATAGAGACACTTCTAAAGAAATTCAAGATGGAAGGTTGCAAGATAGTTGCAATGCCACTTGTCCCCAACAAAAAGTACATGAAAGAAGATAGCTTAATATATAGAAGCTTCATTGAAAGCCTATTATATCTAACGACTACACGACCAGGAATCATGTTTGCCACAAGTTTATTGTCAAGATTCATGTAGAACCAAAGTCAAGTACATTATGGAGTTGCCAAACAAATAAGATATGAAATGTTGTGGAATTTGGTACGAGTCAACAAAATGAAGCAAGATTAATTAGTTACACAGACAGTGTCATGTATATGTATGTTATATATGTAGCATATAATCAACCATATATTGATATATTTATATATATTATTTGTTAGATAAGATCTATATGATATATTACATGTATATACTATATCAATATATATAAATAATTTATTTCATATATGGATAATTTTGTTATTTTATAATTTTGTTAGGGATAATATTAAAATAAGAAGACAAAACGATATTAATATGTTTTAACAAGTTCGTGGGTTTATAAATGGGTTTGGGTCATAAACCCAGCTCGGACACATTTAAATTCATGTCGTTTTCGGGTTTAGCCCGTTTATTAATTGTGTCGACTTTTATTTACTCAAACCCTTTTATAATCGTGTCATATCCAAGTTCATGGGTCGTGTTCCAAATTGCCAGCACTATTAGTACTACTAATTCCAAGTCTCCTAAAGTAGCCATTTGTACTTTATTTAATCTAAATTTTCGTGTTGTATTCTCATGACTCTTTAAACCTATATAATTAATAATTTCTTCCATAATGTCACTTTCATCTCCTTTCTTAACCTTTAGAAGGTACTTAACCTTTTCACGATGAATGAAAAATATCTTAACAGCTCCTTATTAGATGAATTAACCTTCTACATTAGCTATCCATTTACTATAAGATAGGAGATCTTAAATAGTGAAGCTAGTGGATTAATAAATTAAATTGAGTTAAAGAAGCAAATATCATGTTAGTATACTTGTGATTTAATGGGTCTATTCCGCAATGTGAAAACTTAGTTTGTTTTTCTTGGTTTTGATAGTTCAATATATCTGAATCAAGACGAGATGTAGAATTAGTAAAATAGTAAATTTAAACTCACATTTTTCTTAAGAGTATATAGTTGGACAATTTTTTTTCTTTATTCCATTTTAGCTTAGAAAAATCTAATAGAATTATAAACTGATAGAACCATACAAATTAATCTATGACCTTAGCAATTCTGGCTATCTTAGGTATCACAATCTAGTTTTCATGCGATCGATGTGCATTCACATACATCTTCTTCGTCTTTACAAAGAAGCAAACAAATCATACAAAAAACCTAAGACAATGATAGTAGTACCTCTAAGTTGTTTAGTACATTGTTGATATAATAGGTACAAGTAGTTGTAGTGAAGATGAGGAAGGGGTGTTTTTTTTTTCTCTAAAGCTTGATGGTTGGTTAAAGTTATCAATTTTTTGGCACTTTTCCTAATGGTACATGACACTTTTCATGCATCTACTTTAATAGTCCCATCTAAGACGACTTCTAATCAGGGAAGTGGAGTCTCGAGTCCTTTTTGGTATTCATTGTAACCAAAAGGTAGACAAAATGTCCCTAATACTCACCATTAACAATACTAGAAAACTAGCCTTTAGAGACAGAAAATTTGTGACGGAAAATTTCTGTCTCCAAAAAAATGAATTAGAGATAGATTTGCGATGGATTTGTGATGACATAAATTACGAATAATCTTCTAATTTTTATACGCTTTTGCGATGGATTACATATTGATTTGCGACAAAAATTTTTCTGTTGTAAATCTGTCTTTGATTTTAGAGGAAAATAAATTATTTTAGCACTAATTTCTATTTTTTTAAATTCTGTTGCAAATTTGTCTCTAAATTAAATTATTACATATATGTATATATAAATAATTATGTTTAAAATTTAGTTTTAATTATACATATTTAATTAATATATATATAAATGTGCATTATATAATAAGGACATATATTATATTTGTAAATTAATTTTATTATATAATAACAATAATATGTATAATCATATGTTATTTACAACTAATTATATATTTTTTATTTATAATATATTTATTATTAACATTACATATTTATATATTATAAACCATAAGTTAAAAATAGTACTTAAAATATAATAATTATATTCATATCTTATTATATATTCTTTTTCATAATAAATTATATAAAAAATCAAATTATAACACTTAATAAAATAGTGTATAACAATAATATAATATGTTATATACAAGTAATATCATAACATACTACATAAAAATAAAGTATATTTCAATAATAAAATATGTAAAATAAAATAATTAATATAAAATGTAAACTCAGTATATTTAAACATATACAAATATATAAATAATATATTATATTTTAATAATATATTAATATATAACTGTAATACAGTTTTTAGAAGAAAGTATTTTTGTTATTATGAATTTACTAAGAAGAACTATGTCCTCTTCTAGCTTTGCTCCCTCGGAGGAAGGTTCAGAAGATAATATTTTAAATCGAGATGAAATACATATGAAGGATTTTGATGAAGCCATAGATAATTGGAAAATTCCAAAGCTGGCTTACAATGAAATATATCAAATGGCTAAGTGGAAAATCTTTTCCAAAAACGACTATATTATAGCCACAGAAGAAAAGGATGTTCCTATTTCTGATGGCCTCACCTCTATGGAGATTCTTAACAGAGAATCTATCAAAAAATATTCCAAGGAATGGAATTATATCCACATAGGTCTGGTCCAAGTAGGAGCTAAACCTCTTACTAAATTAGGCCTGGATACTTCCATCCTGATGATACTCAGAGATTCTAGAGAACTGGAGTATGAAAGATCAATTCATGCTGTAGTAGAAACTAGTCTGAGTAATGGCCCTGTCCAATTCGATTGTCATCCCAATGTGACCAAAGGGTTAAAGGATAAAACAATCATGAAATCTTTAATTCCTCAGATTAAGACTCATAACTACCGAATGTTGGAAGGATCACTTCCAATGGCTGTAATATACAGGATATATTATAAACTTATGAAAACAGCTTTTGGATTTAAGGCTTTTAAGGTTGACATGAGAGGTCAAACCTTATTAATCCAGACAGATCTTTCAAAAGCCAATGTTTCTATCCCCAAAATGATTCAATGGAACCAAATCAATCTACCCCAGCAATGGGAAGTAGATAATCCCCTTCCAAAAAAGATTGTGTATAACACCGAACCCACCAATGTTATATAACATCCTGAAGGAAAAGTAACCATACAATTTTCTAGGAGATCTCTAGATCTACCCAGAAATAATGTGGAAATTAGGACAATGTCGTTTTCTTCTTCAAGGAGATCTGTTGACCTGTCTCCACCAGCGATTACTATTCCTCCTCTGATACCTCCTATAAATACCAGACCTCCCCCAAATCAAAATAATCCTCCTTCTGTTGAAACTACTCTTGAAATTCCAAATCAAAGCAATACGTCTTTGATAGGAATTGTGACTGGAGATAATGGTTTACCTAGATCAGTTCACCAACAAACTGATTATGAGGAACCAGCCTTCTCAGAGGTCCAAGAGGATGAACTCAACGTTTTAGATAAACCTTTTACACCTGGCAGGAAATATCTAAACAAAGATTTTGGTTCAACCAAAAATGAGAAAATCAGGAAATGGTATTTTAATACTTTTTCTGATTTTAAAAATGAAATCAAAGATGAATATTATAAATTCATGTTTGATGACCAAATCCAAATATTATTCTTTGATTGGTTCCAGGAATATTATTTGGCCCCTAAACAAATCAATGTTATAAACCATTGTTTCACTTGGCAGATTGGTGATGGACAAACAATTGAGTCCAACCATTCACCACTCACCCAATTAAAAAAAGTTTATAAGAATAAGGAGATTACCTTGGCACCTTTCAAGTCTTCTGATAAAGAAGAAAATGGAATCAGGAAAATCATTGAGCAAAATAACTTTACCAATCAACATTTGCACACTATGGGCAAACAGTTAGACAGGATTGAAGTTATTTTGGACAATGATAAACCCAAAGTTTTCCCAAATGTTTCTTTAAACATTCCAAAAAACCCCTCTAAGAATTTTTAAAAGCTTTAGAGAAAAAGGAAATTAAGGCCCCTTTGATAAAACCTTTTGAATGTCCCAAAAAACCTTCTAAAGAATTTTCAGAAGCATTAAAAAGAAAATCAAAAGAACAAACTGATTTCAACAAAACCCCCAATACTGCAACATCTTCTTATACAAATTTCATGAACTTAACCATTGAGGATACCCCTAATCAAAATATCAATGTTTTAAATGAAACTGATAACGAATCAGTTAACAGTTCACTTTTCGAACAAATTGATCAAATCAATAAAGTTACCTGGAAAGAACCCCAGAAACTTCACTATCAGAGAGCAACCCCTCCTGATGTTTTGATCGAAGAAATGATGAAAACAATTATCAAAACAAATATTCTGCAGGATCCACTTATGAATGGAACATAGATGGAGCCTCAGAACAAAAAATTCTCAATGTTTTGAATCAAATGATAATGTTTTCGAACACCAACAAAGCAAATGATACAAGTGATTATCACATCGCCATAATGATAATTTCCGGTTTTACTAGACAATTAAAAGGTTGGTGGGATAATTATTGGATGATGAAAGAAGGAATTTTATTCTTACTTCATACAAAGTCGATGAAGAAGGAATAAAAATCTTTGATGAAAATGATGAACCTATCCCCCATATGGTTAATACTCTCATATATTCTATTAGCCAACATTTTATTGGTGATCCATCTCACTTTAGAGATAGATCCTTAGAATTGTTGTCTAATATGAAATGTAAATCATTAGGAGAATTTTCGCCCATATAAAGATGTATTCTCCAAAGGGTCCTCCTTAGAAATGATTGTAATCAAGCTTTTGGAAAGAAAAGTTTCTTATAGGATTACCTAATCTCATAGGTGATCAAGTAAGAAATAAAATTAGAGAAGATTACAATGGTGAAATTCCTTATGATCAACTTTCATATGGAGAATTAGCCTCATATGTTTCTAAAATTGGAACAAATCTTTGCACCAACATCAGACTTCAAAACAATTAAAGAATGAACAAAGAATGAAACACAAAAGTCTTGGTGACTTCTGTGCCTAATAATGATCCCTCTTTTGAAAATAAAAATTCAAAAAACAAATGCTCTGATACCATGGATATAAAGGATCAAACAACAATATGTATTAAACATAGGATGAAATATATATGAGAAGATATGAGGAATAACACAGATAATAAGAAATTTCAACCACCACGCAAGGTATTCCTTAGCAAGAGGAGTCTACTTATGAAGCAATAATCAAATATAGCAAGAACATAAACAAATTCTTTATCGAATGGAAAATATATTACATATACTGAAGGTGTGGATCATATACCTCAAGACAGACGCATATGTGTGTGTGTTGTGAATCTTGAGGGACCAGTGAGTAAGGCTTGAGAATTAGTAGAGAGACAGAGTGTATGAAAGAGAGAGTGAGCGAGAGAAATGAGAGGGTGTTTGAGAGAGATGAGAGAGTGTTTGAGAGAGATGGGAATTGCTCGGAGGTGTTTTCTCTGATTGTGTGTAAAGACTGGTGCTGAGTATGTGAGAGGAGTTCTGCTTATATAGGCAAGAAATAAGGGTTGTACTGTAGTAAACAGTACACATAATGGCCAACAGTTCTCTGTTTAAATAGTGAATAGCCATGTGGTTTTACTGTTGTGAACAGTAAAAATTGAGAGAATCCAAGGTGTTACTGTTTTACTTTCGGTGGTTTTATCCCGAGAGTAAAAAGACAGTATCTTTCATGATACATAGTCAATGTACAAGTTTTGTACATCAGAAAATGGTGTATAATTTTACAGTGCACGACTTATATACGTAGCATTCTACGTATTTTATACAATTAAGTCCTACACTATTACATTGGTGGACTTTTGTCATGGTTCTGCTAAATTGATAACATAACAATTGTCTTCATTGGAGTCTCCACTGATGCTTGATTCTTCATCATTGGTTGATCCAGCAGAGGTTTCATTGAGGGTTGCCAAGGCCATTTCCAGAAGCTGCTTCATTTGTTCTGGTGTTTTAGCCTGTGACATGGTTGACATGATAAATCCTTTATCATGAAAGAAGGGGCTTTGTTGTTCAGGTGTTGACATTGTTGAGGCGCTGCTTGAATGGCTATTAATCTATTGGATAATAGCAGTCTCTTCAAGTTTGTCCCAAATTCTGTAGTTATCCCACCATTTGACTTTGTATCTCCTGGTGAGAATGGTTGCTGCATTATTGGTTCTATATTCATAAAACCAGCTCATTACCCATGAAACGTTGATATGTAAGAAAAACATCATTTCTTTCTTAAAAAACTTTTCATGAGGTTTTAAGGAGTAATTTTTTAGAAAGGTATCGAAGCCTTTCTGTGCATTTAGATGAAGGATCTCATTCACAGCTCCAAACTCATCCCAGCTTGCAAACCAGTAGGGAGGTTTCTAGAAGAACATTTGTCAAAGAAGATGAGCCATGTATGAGTTCGTATAGCATTTGATGGAAGAAAGCATTCCACCAAGCTGCTTATAATCATAATAATTATATTACATTCGGTGGTTAGGTTGAGCATTGGTGATTGGGATATTAAAGTTGATGGGTTCAAAGGGTTGTTTTCCAAATGTGCTAGTTCATTCACTAAAGTTATAAACCTTGCGAATTCTAGCAGTTGAATAGAGGGTGATTCCATTTTATTGAAAATGCTTAAAGGAAACTGATTGTGTTTCAGTTAAGGTTTTCTCATAGAATTCCAAAGTTTTGAAAATGTCATTTGGAATAAAATGAAATTTTTCTGAAAACATTTTACTAGCATATTCATAAGGGTCTTTTTCAAGTACATCTCTTCTGCTAGGAGGATATATTTGAAAATGGCTTTTATGAAAAATGCTGATTTTTGAACATTTTTATGAGTGATAATTTCTTTCCTTGAGGAAGAAGCTACCTCAGTTATTTGAAAATTTTGGTGTGACTTCTTTCGAGAAAGAACCACACTTTCTTGTTGTGGTTGTACCAATGTATGAGATTTTTTATTAAGAGGTTTCTCTTCCTCTTCTGTACATTTTGCCATTAGGGCCACTGAAGGGTTAGGCGTATTTTTTGCTTCAAGGGCCTTTATGGAATGAGTGTTTGCTTGGCTAAGGGCCATTGCCAGTGCCTTGAACAGTTCAGGGGTAAGAAATTGGGATAAATCTTCCGTTGATTGGAAAGATTTTTGAGAAGGGGATTGAACCATTTGAGATGGCTCATTTTTTGAGGGTTGAACCTCCTGAGTGGATGGTTCATTTATTGTAAAGGGTTTGGCTACATTAAGCCATGTTTTAATGTCTGTGAGAGATTTTTGAGAAGGGGATTGAACCATTTGAGATGGCTCATTTTTTTAGGGTTGAACCTCCTGGGTGGATGGTTCATTTATTGTAAAGGGTTTGGCTACATTAAGCCATGTTTTAATGTCTGTGAGACCTTTCTTTTTTGGGGGGTCTGCTTTCCCCTTTCCTTTGTCTTTCTTGGGAGGCATCTCCCTGCAGAAATTCACGGGTGAGGAAGTCAGGTAGTGTATTGGTTTTTCCATTGATGTGTTCAATATCGAAATCAAAACAGGATAGAATTGATTGCCATCTGGCAAAAATCTGTTTAGAAGCCAAATTTTGAACATCATTTTGTAAAACATTTTTTGCTGACTTACAATCAACTTTTAAAAGAAATTTTTGGTTTAACAAATCTCCTTGAAATTTTGAAATTGTTAAAACAATGGCTAAAATTTCTTTTTTGATAGTGGAGTAGTTCATTTGACATTCATTCCAGTGTTTGGAGACAAATTGAACTATACATTCTTTTCCATTATTGACTTGTTTGAGAATACCACCATAACCAATATCGGACGCATCAGTCTCTACAATTTTTTGTAGAGATGGGTCAGCAATATTGAGGCAAGGTATTTCTTTGATTTTGGTTTTGATAAGTCTGACAACATTGGTATGTTTATCAGACCAAGGAGGAGGATTTTTCTTAAGTCTATCATGCAATGGTTTGCAGATAATACTTAAGTTAGGGAAAAAATCCGCGACATAATTAAGACTTCCTAAGAACCTTTGAAGTTGGTTCTTATCCTTAATTTCATCAGGGAATTTGGAAGTGAACTCTATTGACCTTTGGATTGGTAATATAGTTCCATTGTGGATGTTGAATCCCAAAAATCTAATTTTCGTTTGAAAAAGAGAAATTTTTGTTGGGGAAACAACAAGTCCATTTTTCTTAGCAACGTTCATAAATAATTTAACATGCTTGAAGTGTTGATCTATGTTTGGAGAGTATATCAACACATCATCAATATAAATTATTATGAAGTTGGAGAAATCATTGAATATTTCATTCATGATTCTCTGGAACTCAGAAGGTGCATTTTTGAGCCGAATGGCATAACATTCCATTCATACTGCCCAAAAGGAACAGTAAACGCGGTTTTATACCTATCGGCTTCATTAATTTGAATTTGCCAGAATCCAGATTTCATATCAAATTTTGAAAAGATTCTAGCACCATAGAGGCGATTGAGTAAATCTCTTTTATTAGGTATTGGATACCTAATCCATTTGAGTGCTGTGTTGAGAGGTTTGTAATTAATTACAAGTCTAGGTGTTCCTCTCTCAATCTCAGCATTTTTATTGACATAAAAAGCCGAGCAACTCCATGGGGATTTACTCTTTCTGATTAAGGATTTTTGTAATAAATCATTGATTTCTTGTTTACAATGATTTAGAACAATTTGATTCATTTGTGTTGGTCTTGCCTTGGTAGGAATGTTCTTTTCATCAAAATCATTTTCATAAGGAAGATCAACAATATGGCATTTTCGATTCCAAAAGGCATTTGGTAGGTTTGAACAAATCGATTTTTGAATTTCTTTTTGTAATTTAGAAACATTTTCTTTTAGAGTTTTTTCTAAAAGTTGTTTTTCAATTTTACAGAAAGATAAATCATTTTGTAAAAATTCCAAATGCTTTTCTTTTGATTGAATCAGGCAATTCAATTCTGAAATCGAATTTTCCTTTAATTGGTTTAATGACCTTGTTCTAGGTTTTGAGACAAAATTAAAAATGATCTTGTTTTTCAAATATTTAGTCTCAATGCCTTGATCATTAACCTTGAAAGGTTGGATAAGATTGATGAAAGGTGTTCCTAGATAACATTCTGCTTAAGGTTTTTGACAAGAGGAAAGCAGTGTTATAAGAAACATTATCTTTCATTATCTTAACATCTGTTAACTTGAAATCAATCTGTAGTTTGTTACCAGAAGCTGAACTAAGAGATTGGGTTGTTTTCTCAAAATATTTTGTTGGTACTAACCCTTCTCTTATGCAATTTAAATCTGCTCCGGTATCAAATAATGCAGTTGTTTCCAAGATGAATTCATTGTTGATTTTCAAAGTGATGTTGATGATCCATTTTCTAGTGGTTACTTCTACAAGATGTAGAAGGTAATCATCTTGATCCTGAGATTCTGAAGACTTCATTTTTTCAATATGTTTTCTTTTTCAGAATCAGAATCTTCCTGATTTAAACTTTGTTTGAAATCAAGAAATTCTTGTTGCAACTTCATTTGCATGAGTTTTAATTCTTTGATTTCTTCTTTCTGAATTTTTATTTCAGAATGAAGATCATTGACAGAGATTGGTTTTTTCTGTTTTGGTTTTCCTTTTTCAAGAATTTCATTAAGACTATAGGGAGCTTTGGTATGATATGATTCATACTCTGCTTTTCTATTTTCTTAATGTATTCTTGTTTTTCGGAATCTGGCATTTGGTCTAACTTTAGAAGAATATCTTCTTCTTCTTTGGTTAGAACATATATTTCTTCTGAAGAAGTGGATTCAATGTCATTGGCTTGAATTCCTTCATTGTCAGAGGAGGAAATAATCAGAATCAGAGGAATAATCATTTTCAGCAAAAATTTGCAAAAGGTGTTCCATTGTTTCTTCATTAAGGTTTAATTCATTGATTTTGTTGTTGATTTTGCAGAATTTTGCCGTATGCCCAATTTTTCCACATTTGAAACATTTAAGTTTTTTCCAAAATTGTTTTTCTTTCTTTTTGGAAGGTTTGTTGTTCTGTTGTTTTTTCTCATATTTATTTTTCTTAAAGAATTTCTTCTTTTTGAAATTTCTTTTAGATTTTTTATGAGAAAAACATTCAGTACATTTGTTTTTTGAATTTTTATTTTCAAAAGAGGGATCATATTGGGCACAGAAGTCACCAAGACTTTTGTGTTTCATTCTTTGTTCATTCTTCAATTGTTTTTGAAGTCTGATGTTGGTGCAAAGATTTGTTCCAATTTTAGAAACATATGAGGCTAATTCTCCATATGAAAGTTGATCATAAGGAATTTCACCATTGTAATCTTCTCTAATTTTATTTCTTACTTGATCACCTATGAGATTAGGTAATCCTGCAAGAAACTTTTCTTTCCAAAAAGCTTGATTACAATCATTTCTAAGGAGGACCCTTTGGAAGAATACATCCTTATATGGGCGAAATTCTCCTAATGATTTACATTTCATATTAGACAACAATTCTAAGGATCTGTCTCTAAAGTGAGATGGATCACCAATAAAATGTTGGCTAATAGAATATATGAGAGTATTAACCATATGGGGGATAGGTTCATCATTTTCATCAAGGATTTTTATTCCTTCTTCATCGACTTTGTATGAAGTAAGAATAAAATTCCTTCTTTCATCATCCAAATAATTATCCCACCAACCTTTTAATTGTCCAGTAAAACCGGAAATTATCATTATGGCGATGTGATAATCACTTGTATCATTTGCTTTGTTGGTGTTTGAAAACATTATCATTTGATTCAAAACATTGAGAATTTTTTGTTCTGAGGCTCCATCTATGTTCCATTCATAAGTGGATCCTGCAGAATATTTGTTTTGATAATTGTTTTCATCATTTTCTTCGATCAAAACATCAGGAGGGGTTGCTCTCTGATAGTAAAGTTTCTGGGGTTCTTTCCAGGTAACTTTATTGATTTGATCAATTTGTTCGAAAAGTGAACTGTTAACTGATTCGTTATCAGTTTCATTTAAAACATTGATATTTTGATTAGGGGTATCCTCAATGGTCAAGTTCATGAGTTTTGTATAAGAAGATGTTGCAGTATTAGGGGTTTTGTTGAAATCAATTTGTTCTTTTGATTTTCTTTTTAATGCTTCTAAAAATTCTTTAGAAGGTTTTTTGGGAATTCAAAAGGTTTTATCAAAGGGGCCTTAATTTCCTTTTTCTCTAAAGCTTTTAAAAATTCTCTAGGGGTTTTTTGGAATGTTTAAAGAAACATTTGGGAAAACTTTGGGTTTATCATTATCCAAAATAACTTCAATCCTGTCTAACTGTTTGCCCATAGTGTGCAAATGTTGATTGGTAAAGTTATTTTGCTCAATGATTTTCCTGATTCCATTTTCTTCTTTATCAGAAGACTTGAAAGGTGCCAGAGTAATCTCCTTATTCTTATAAACTTGTTTTAATTGGGTGAGTGGTGGATGGTTGGACTCAATTGTTTGTCCATCACCAATCTGCCAAGTAAAACAATGGTTTATAACATTGATTTGTTTAGGGGCCAAATAATATTCCTGGAACCAATCAAAGAATAATATTTGGGTTTGATTATCAAACATGAATTTGTAATATTCATCTTTGATTTCATTTTTAAAATCAGAAAAAGTATTAAAATACCATTTCCTGATTTTCTCATTTTTGGTTGAACCAAAATCTTTGTTTAGATATTTCCTGTCAGGTGTAAAAGGTTTATCTAAAACGTTCAGTTCATCCTCTTGGACCTCTGAGAAGGCTGGTTCCTCATAATCAGTTTGTTGGTGAACTGATCTAGGTAAACCATTATCTCCAGTCACAATTCCTATCAAAGACGTATTGCTTTGATTTGGAATTTCAAGAGTAGTTTCAACAGAAGGAGGATTATTTTGATTTGGGGGAGGTCTGGTATTTATAGGAGGTATCAGAGGAGGAATAGTAATCGCGGGTGGAGGCAGGTCAACAGATCTCCTTGAAGAAGAAGACGACATTGTCCTAATTTCCACATTATTTATGGGTAGATCTAGAGATCTCCTAGAAATTGTATGGTTACTTTTCCTTCAGGATGTTGTATAACATTGGTGGGTTCAGTGTTATACACAATCTTTTTTGGAAGGGGATTATCTACTTCCCATTGCTGGGGTAGATTGATTTGGTTCCATTGAATCATTTTGGGGATAGAAACATTGGCTTTTGAAAGATCTATCTGGATTAATAAGGTTTGACCTCTCATGTCAACCTTAAAAGCCTTAAATCCAAAAGCTGTTTTCATAAGTTTGTAATATATCCTGTATATTACAGCCATTGGAAGTGATCCTTCCAACATTCAGTAGTTATGAGTCTTAATCTGAGGAATTAAAGATTTCATGATTGTTTTATCCTTTAACCTTATGGTCACATTGGCATGACAATCGAATTGGACAAGGCCATTACTCAAACTAGTTTCTACTACAGCATGAATTGATCTTTCATACTCCAGTTCTCTAGAATCTCTGAGTATCATCAGGACGGAAGTATCCAGGCTTAATTTAGTAAGAGGTTTAGCTCCTACTTGGACCAGACCTATGTGGATATAATTCCATTCCTTGGAATATTTTTTGATAGATTCTCTGTTAAGAATCTCCATAGAGGTGAGGCCATCAGAAATAGGAACATCCTTTTCTTCTGTGGCTATAACATAGTCGTTTTTGGAAAAGATTTTCCACTTAGCCATTTGATATATTTCATTGTAAGCCAGCTTTGGAATTTTCCAATTATTATGGCTTCATCAAAATCCTTCATATGTATTTCATCTCGATTTAAAATATTATCTTCTGAACCTTGCTCCGAGGGAGCAAAGCTAGAAGAGGACATAGTTCTTCTTAGTAAATTCATAATAACAAAAATACTTTCTTCTAAAATTGTATTACATTTTTATAGGACTACTTTTATCCCAAACTGTGACTTCCAAATTATGACCTTCAGCAACCTCTCTAGGATTTACACCCGGCCTCAGTAGGCTAGTCTCACTCTGGGATCACCACTAATGGTAATCGTCCCAAGTAAAATTGTAATATAACTTTATCTCTCTTTTTTTTTTTTTTTTACGAACTATATCCTCCCCCTGGCTCTGATACCATGGATATAAATATAATATATTCATATGTTTTTTAATAACATATTTGGGGAAAAAATAATATACTATGTAAAAATATAGTATATTTAAGTAATAAAATATATAATATATAATAATTAGTTAAATATATTTAAATTGGTATTATATATTGTTTTATTAATATATTAATTAAAAATATTTTTTTATATTGTTTATATTATATTATAATTTATTAAGTGTAACAAAAATGAAATAAAAAATAAACACATTAATTAAAAATATGCAATTTATTAAGTTAATATAAAATATTAAATAAGTAATGTAAAAAGTATAATTATAATATATATCATTAAATATATATAAATTTATATGTATAACATTATTTATATTTACATAATATTAATATTTTTAAATAATAATATCATATTTGGAAAAAAATTGTATATATTAATATTATATATTATTTTAATAAAATTATAATGAAAAATCCTTAATAAATAGGTAAAGTGAAATTATAAAATAAAAATAAATTATAAAAGATATGTTAAATGTTTTATAGTTATAATATTGTAAATTGTGATATCTCTTAAATAAACAGTAGTGAAACTTTACTCATGAAGATACGAATTGGTTTATCGATTTAGTGCTTGTGAAAACTTTAATGTTAAGTATACTTAGTATATAGCGTTCTATGATGGGTGACCTCTTGGAAAGGATAAATAAGAGGCAAATGTGTATTTTTTTTAATAATTTGTCTTAGAATTAGAGACAGATTTATGATGGAATAATTTTATTTAATATTTACTAATTGGATATTTAAAAATATCGAATTATAAAACATGGACAAATTTGCGACAGAAATTCCGTAGCAAATTCGCGACGGAAAATAAATCTGTCTCTAAAAGAATTAGCGACGATGATTTTTTAAACAGAAATTTGCGATGGAAAATCTGTCTCTGAAAGTCTTTAGAGACAAATTTTTCACTTTTAGAGACAGAATTTTTTGTCTCTAAAGCCAAAATTTCTTATAGTGTAATGAAAAGATATCTTGATATCCCAATTGTAAGATAGGGAACTCACAATCACTATTGCATGGTCAATTGAATGCCGAGGTGAACATGTTGTAATACATTTTCCTATCAATGGTTTATGGCTACAATAATTTTATTTTGTAATTTGTAATAAAACTATGTCTATATATGTGCTAATGAGAAATTAATCATATTTTTCAATTACATGCATGGTTTATTGCATAAACGAATGCAATATTTTAAAATATTTGTAAAAATTGTTAGGAAAATGATTAAAGAAGTTAGTGTAAGGTTTGTTAAAAAGAACAGAAGGAAAATTAATCGTGAAATAGTTAAAAAATCATAAATAAATTGGAATATCTAATAACATCATGCCCATGGTGGGGTGAAATAGAAAAACACACATAGGCATGTGGGCCTGTGTGTCTACTATTGGCTATTTGTTTATTTAACTAAACAAGCCCTGGTTCATGTGCCCTACAGCTAAGAAATGCAAGGCGTAAACATGCCACATGTCCATGAATTTCTATGCTTAGGTAACCAAGACTTGATCTCAAGTTTGCTTGAGTTAGGACATAAGGCCTTTTAATCATTGTACATAACAAGAAAATTTTAGTTAAAAGATTTGTTAGCTTGTAACTAAATGGTATGAGCATTTATTTCCCAATGACATGGATAAGATTTGAACTTTTTTTTCTCTACTTGTACTATATAAAATTGTTTGAAAAAAAATTTATTTGATTTAATGCTACAAAAAGTTACTATAAGTAACTACCAGCATTTTGCAATGGGTACAGCAGATTGTACATCTCCAAGTTGTCAAAATAAACAGAAATTTCAATACAAATAAAAAGGAACTCAACTATGTGGCTCTCTTTGCCATTTCATTGAAAAAGAAAATGGTGAATAGTAAATACATCTTTTTATAATGATTTTATGTATATTTTATTCTTATTTTTTATTTCAAATATTTAGACAATTCATCTTTAAATAAAAATAATAAAAAAGTATTAAATTCTAAAAAAATTAAAATTAAAATGATCATATAGAAGTATAATTATACCTTTTTAAAGATTTAGATGTATAATCACTCAAACCGAAGATGAAGAGACTAAACCTACACAAAACAACATATGCGAAATATTACAATTTACCAAGAGATAAGAGGGAAAAAATCCCTTGAGGGTTGATGAGGAAGAAAACGAAGCTAGTTGATAGGCCACTTATTTTCTAGTAGAGTAAGCGTGATGATATATCGTTCAAATCAATAACAATAAAATAAGTCTACACTAATCAAGTCATTGTTTTTTCAATTCTTAAATAACGATGTAAACAAGTAGATTGAAGTAATATAAAGTTGGCGGGGAAAAAAGAAAAAGCAATATAAAGTTAAACTCGAGTCTATGTGCTGCTTAAACTCAATAGAACTTAAAAATTTAAATTGAACTTGATATTATATTCATTTAGACCTTTTCCCCTCTCTTAAACACTAATTCTCTTTCTAAATCAATAATGTTGATATTTGAATTTGATTGGAATGTGATTCATACTTAAGTTCTAATCAAGTTTGATTCCACTTGTAGATAACAAATTGATCTCAAATAAGTATGTACCAAACTCCAAAAATAACTGTTTTTTTTTTTTTTTTGGGTGGTGGGGTTATGGGGGTGCGGGCCTAAGTCCTTGTCCTATATAAATGTTTTACTATATATTATGTGGTTTATAAATTATATGTGTTTTGCATCATGTACTTCTAGACATCTCATGGGATGCTATAAGTTTAAAATTGGCCTGAAATCGACGAGTCTTGGTTCTAATTTTCTAGAATCGTGAGCTTGATGGTTTACATAATAATTCTAGACTTGAGCTGGCTTATGAATTTTTTTTTTTGTATAACAAAGTTAAAAAAATTACTTTTAAATTAAACGAATTTAACAATATGATAATCTTTCAAATTCACTCCCTAAATAGATATAGTCATATCTTATATGAAATCATCGTGCGCTTCTCCATCCCTGGGCAGTCTAGAAAGCATCCAAAGCCAAAGCTAAAGGTGGTCATTTTCATGAATGTCAGAAATTTTGGATGCATGTGTTGGGAAAAATATATTGAAATGGCCAAAATTTATTAAAAAATAGTAAAAATAAAAATTATCGTTTTTCTTAGATAAAATTGACATTAAAAGTCAAATTCTAAAATAAAAATATAAATCTTGAAATGGAAAAAAAATATAGATCTTAAAAATGTGTATATAAAATACTTAAATTTTCATAAAATTTTAATTATTTTAATTTAAAAATTTATAATATATTATTTATTTAAGAACTATTTTAAGGCCATCTTTAATGCAAGTTTCCTTACAACGATTCTAATGAATAAGAAACTCTGTGCTCGCCCCTTCCACGTTAAACCAAAAGTAAAATGCTTGTCAGAGTTCTCTGGCAAGGAACGTTGCTTCATCCACTGAAGCCAAATATTTTAAGATAAGAAAATTAAAATAAGATGAGCCAATGACAGAAAAAATAAAGCAAAGTAAGATTCTAAATAAATATAGCTGTTCTGTATTACCATAAGGCCGTTCTGAATTTTTTTTCCAATTTTATTCCTTTCTTCTTGTATAAATAAGGAAAATTATGTATGTATTTACACACCATATTTTTATAATAAAATAAGTTGTTAAAATCTCTTTTAGTTCTAAATTGAAGCAACACATAGATTCCAACAGCTCTCAAAATTTGCCTCATTTTCAGCATTCACAAAGCACATAAAATTTTCAAATAACTCCAAATTCGCAAAGCGGCTCTTATTTTCCATCCAAGTGTTTTTTCAAGGTCTTCCAAAATTTCCATATCCTACAATTTTTCTAATCACGAACCAAAATGCACAAAATTTTATTCAACCATATAATTTCAATCAAAACCCAAGAGATATGATACCACCATACTTTCATTATGCTCCTAACTTTGCACCCAAAAACATGCAACAAATACACTTCAATTGGAACAAATCCCTCGCAACCTATGTCAGATCAATCATCGTAAACACCAATGAGCACAAGTTCGCAAGACCCGCCATATTCCACTCAAATAAATTTAGAAGATGAAGATGAAAATGAAAATAAGGCGATCAAGGTTGTAGAAAAAGTAGGAGCAACATGATGATAAACTTCTTATTCATGCATGTTTGAGGGTTAGTAAAGACTCCATAGTTGGAAATGATCAACCTTGCAGACTTTTTGGAAATGAATCCATGAAACTTTTGAGGAAGGACAAGCTTTTGACAAGGAGAAAAGTCCACAAAAACGAACATGGCAATAGTGTAAATCTTGATGGAGCAAAATCTCAAAAGATGTCATGAAATTTAGAGCTTAATATGACCAAATCGAGCGACGATCACATAATGAAAAAAATGAGCATGATTACATAAAAGATGCTCATGATTTGTTTAAACAAAATGAAGAAAAAAAATGCACAGTAGAGTATTGTTGGGTAATATTGCGTAATGAACCAAAATGGAGGTCCCAAATTGGCAATGCCAAGAAAAGTCAAAGCAAGCGAACTAAGGTGAGCACATCTGGAGTGTATACAAGTATATCCTCAAATAATGATATGTCGATAAATGACGACGTTAGTGAACCACTCATTTGTCCACCTGGTAAAGCTGCAAGTAAGAGGAAAGGAAAAGAAAAATTAGGAAAAGTAAGGAGGTGAAAGAAGTGTTTGAGAAGTTAGAAGACTTTAATAGTGTAGATGGTGAAAGAGCTGCGATCGTATGCAAATATAATGAAATTTGTGAACAAAAGGAACGTCGGAAGCAGTTAGAATGGGAAAGATCAATAATGTTTGGTGATACATCGTCAATAGATGAAGTACAAAGGCATTGGATTGAAGAGATGCGTAAGGAAATTATGGAAAAAAAGAAGTGACCATTAGTTTTATTTTCAATTACTATGATGTAACTTTCTAGTAATCAATTGTCGTTGTAAGGTTCTAATGATGAATTTTTAATGACTTACATTTGGGAGCATCCATTAATCTAATCAAACTTTTAAAAATAATAGTTTCAAGTATCCATTAGTCAAATCATCTTTTAAAAGTAGCCGTTGTAAGGCAGCGTCAGCCATATCATCCTTTAAAAGTAGCCGTTGTAAAAAAGTAGTTGTTATACGGTAGCCTTAAGAATATAAATATAGGCAAGCTGATACATCTTCATCATCTGCTTTCATTTATCCCATCTTCATTCAAAGATAAACTATTCTTCTCTCACCTAAAATTCATGTCGACAACTAGCTCCGATTCTAATTCAAGTTGAAAAAAAGGCCAATAAAGTAGTTGAAGAGCTAATCCAATTAGAGATTATGTGGGCAGAACTATGAATTCTTTATATCAAATGCTCCTTGAGTTATGTGAGAGTTCTTTTACAAGAAGACATAAGAGAAAGTACATAGATAGAGGTCGTCTTGAAGGCCATAGCCGTTTACATAATGACTACTTCTCAGATAACTCGGTATACAGTGAAGAATAATTCCGGCGAAGATTCTGAATGAGGAAAGCTGTATTTCTCTGCATTGTAGAGGCACTACAGGATTATTCTCCCTTTTTTAAACAAAAGAGCACTACAGCTATACGAATACTAGCATACGGAGCAGTAAGTGATGTTTTAGATGACTATTTGCGAAAGGCTGGAGGTACAATAATTCAATGTGTGAAAAAATTCGTTGAAGGTATCATTACTTGTTTTGGTGATGAGTACTTATGCAGGCTTAATCCTATGGATATTCAATGCTCACTTGCTGTTACTGAGCAATGTGGATTTCCTGGTATGATATGGAGCATCGATTGTATGCATTGGGAGTGAAAGATTTGTCTAGTTGCATGGCATGGCATGTACCCTTGAGATGATCATGGATGTCCAACAATTATGTTAGAAACTATTGTCTCATATGATGCTTGGATATGGCATGATTTTTTTGGTATCCTGGGCTCAAACAATGACATTAACGTGTAAAAGCGCTCTCCCTTATTTGATGATGTTTTAGAGAGACGAGCTCCACCGGCCAACTACGCCATCAATGGTAGAAGCTATAACACTAGATATTATATCACTGATGGTATATATCCGAATGGTCAATATTGTTAAATCTATATCTTACCCACGTAGTCCAATGGAGAAATTATTTGCTAAGCACCAATAAGGGTATAGAAAAGATGTTGAACGAGCTTTCGGAGTGTTACAATCTCGTTTTCATATAGGTCGTAGACCTTCTCGTTTTTGAGATCAAGAGATTATAGGAAAAATAATGAGACAATATATAATTCTGCATATTATGATTGTTGAGGATGAACGTGATGACTATAACTTCAATTATGAAATTCAGAATTATGAATCAGGTGGCACCAATGATCCAATACCTCATATCGCACACAATTATATTGAAAATTATCCAACGTACCTTCAAAACAATCTTCAACTTCGCAATAGAGCAAAGCATCATCGGCCGCAAGTCGACTTGATCGAACATGTGTGGCAGCAATTTGGAACTACTAGTTAATACTTAGTAGCTAGTGTTTTTCAATTATTATTAATTATTGATGGTTTTGTTTCCTTTTTTTTTTTAATTAGTGTTTTTCCAATTTATGGCCCTTTTATCATGTAAATTATGTCTTTTGGAGCAGTCTTTGGACATATGTTCTTCTTCTCCACATACAAAACAAGTCAATTAGTCTACTTAAGATTGTATCAATTTCTATTTTTCCTGTTTCTGTTAAGTTGTATACAAAGCAGCAATTCACACATTTTGTTCCTATTTCTAAATTATCATAATTATCTATAAATTATGTAAACAAGTCTCCATCCATTTATTCCTTTAAGTTTCCTATCTACTTGTTATTTTTTGTTTTCGTTCATGGAATTAGCATAGCTTATTCCGTGCAACTCTTTCTGATCTATGTGTAGGAAGTTTCTCATGTTATTTTCTATATGTATCCACTTTAATTTAAGTGATTGTTTTCCTTGTTTGACATATTAATAGTATCATTTGATCAAATAATTAATTTAAATTTTATTAATTATAATTTCCATGATAATAAATTTAATATTAATAACAACATACGTATATCATTAAATCAAATAATTAATTTAAATTTCTATGATAACAAATTAAATATAATAGTATATGTATATAATATTTGTACTGTAATATTGTTTAATTTTTTTTATTATTTATACTAAAATTATTCTTAATATAATAATAAGAATATTAGGTAAAAGTAATAGTAACGTGAAACCTATAAAAATTTTTAAAAAATTATTAAAAAGTACCTAAAAATAAAGTGAAGAATTTTTTAAAATGAAAAATTTCTTAAAATGCGTCAAGAAAATCTAAATAAGTTTCTTTGCATTAAAAATGATCTATTATTGTTATAATAACAAGTAAGGTAAATTAATTTTAATATCCTTTGTTTGAAATTTTATAAAAATGTTGGCCGGAAGTAAAAGTAAAAAAAGGGGCCCCCAGATTTTTTACCGCGTTTATCGCTGCTCTTGTCAGTTCCACCACTGCCCACTGAAGACTTTTTTCCTTCATTTTGCAGGTCTGTTTCCCTTCTCAAGCAAGGCATTAACAGTAACACACACGGATACGGACTATATGGAAATGTCGGTACCACGAAAATATCCACACACACGCGTGTAGAAGTTTTAAGTTACTCTTACTCTACCGCTCATTTAATCCAGGAATGTCGAAAATGTCTCCTTACATCGGCTTCGGACACTCCTTGATCTCGTGGCATTATTTCATTTGAGTCGTAAATACCTTAAAAACGCCTTTCCGCTTTTGTACGGTCACGAGACCTATCATGAAAACCAACCAATGGTTTAGAGCTTTTAGTCGAGTTCAGTACTATAAAAATTTTAGGACCACAACCACAACCACATGAATAGTGTTACAAGGTGAAGTTGAAGTACAAGAACGACACCAAAAGCCTACGTGGATGAAAGATTTTTGTACTCAAAATAAACAAAGCAGTAGTTGAATGTACAAAGTAGTCACAGTAGCATGCATAGAAGTCACAGATCATAACAGTAGGAGTAGTTAGCTGTTACTAGGATCTTTATACATAGCTCTGGGCACTTGCAGTCCAGCCAGCTGAAATTGGCTCCATCATCATTCTCGCGCACACATGTAAACACAAAAGCACAAAGAATTAGTAAGGAGAACTCCGAATTAGGTTTCCTTACCTCATTCGAGTGACATTGTGAGAATATGTGGGAATCCATGCAATTCTTGTTATTCCTGAGCTTAATTTCTGTGATTGGGATGCATGGGAATTACCCCAGAAGTTCAGAGGTAACATAGCTTCCTCCTATTACTGAAATCCGAAATCCTACTTCCTGGTACTACTTGCAAACAGCTAAACTTAAAAGCGAGCTTTCATCGTTTTTGAAAAAACGCACATACAAAGTGCCGCCATCTGATAGTTTTGGGAGTTGGGACACTGGTGACGGTTTGGCTGTGTTGATGTCCTTTTTTTTTTTTTTTTTCGTTCTATATCGTATTTATGATTGATCAAATGTTTGCAGAGTCATCGATAGTACGATCCGAAAATCAGAAGTGGTGGTTTATATGTCCTCTGCAGTTCAGAACTTCAAGCAAAAGTAAAACCAGAAGGAAAACAAAATCTGGCTACTGAAAATCAATTGGAAATGATGAAATTGTTAAAAAAAAGGGGTGAGCAAGTTGGGGTCATGAAAACTTTAGTTTTTCGCCATGATTGTTATACCAAGGTGGTCGATTGGGTCATGTATGAGTATCGCTTAACAGATAATGGTGAAAATGCGATCATTCGGAATCAGGTGCTCACACATTTTTCGGTACCAACATGCTCTTCCCATTTTTACCTTATTAGTTAGCTCACATTACTTATTGAGCTCATCTCTAATGAAATGCGTAGGATGAGTTGGTGCTCTACTGTGTAAAGAACAGATCCGGTGATGTTTCATGTGTAAGTACGCTTCTGGATTCTGATGTTGAGGCGGCCTATAACAACATAGATTTTCAGAAGTAAGAGCAGGATGATTACCCTGAGAGGAAATTTTTAGTGCATGACTCCACCTCTAGGTTAATAGGACGGAATATTCATCTAACTGCCATCTGATTTTTGGTCAAAAAAAAAAAAAAAAACTGCCTTCTGATTGATATTTGATATACACCAGGAAACTATCCAGGCCACGATGAAGTCATTTTCAGACCTGCTGCCTCAGCCTGTGAATAACCACTCTGGCAAGCCAGAGTCATTCGCATCCTGAACCAGATGAAATTTATATTGATGAAATTATGAGAGGCAACCCCGAGGATGAGCTCGATCATGACGACGACGACGACGATTATTACCCATCAAATTCAATGCAAATCGATCTGGAAGGAGACTGTTTTAAGCAATGAAACACTTGTAGAGGTCTATGGACAGGTAACACTGTTTACTTTTGTTTTTATGTAATTCAGAAACATGATATGTTCTTCGTGGCAATACCAATTTAATGTTAGCCTTAGATCAATGGCCTAAGCACGTCTCTATCGTTTTTAGGAAAATATTACCAAACATATATTCCATTAAAATAGATTATTTAAACCCATTTCAAAATAGTGAAAGGAAAATGTGATTGGCATTTAATAACTAGTCCTTTCTAAACTTAATATCCAATCAAAACGATGGGAGGAAATTGCTATTTCCAAAAGTTGCATCGAAACCAGATCGTAAATGAATCGAGTCGAATCGATACAGTAACAAATTCGGACTCGACTTAAATAAAAAAAACTTGAATTTGATCAAGCTTTGATTTTTAAGCTCGAACCAAACTCTAATATAATACTTGATAATCTTGAACTTGACTCGATTAAGCTGGATTATTTGCTTAAATATTGATTTAAATGTAAATATATTTAACATTTAATAAGTTTGAATTGGGCTCGTCCTAATTTAATATTCGTTTAAGCTCGATTAAACTCCTGCGCTCACTGTATCGAGTATTTTAATGCTCGAATTCGAGCTCAGAAACTATTCAAGTAGTTTAAACTCAAGCTCGACTTGATTAGAAGTGAGTCAAATTTGAATATTCGTCAAGCCGAGCTTAAGTAGCTCGTGGGTGGCTTAATTTATTTGCAACTTTAATTATAACTTTTCAATGTTATTTATATAAAAAAATCCATTGTTGATGAAAATAGCATGCTTATGAGATTTTAAAGCAAGAATCTTTAAAACAGAGTAATTAATATAAATCCAATCTTGTTTGAGTAATTAATTTCATAAATGATTCCAAACAGAAAAAAGAAAAAAATCCGATGATATTTCTTATTAAGTGTGTGTTCTTGCTTGCAATTACCGTAAAACCTGCTTAGGAAGGCTTTAGCAAGTGTTAGGGCTTTGTTATCACCCCTAATTTGCACCCATTATATGACAATTGTCTTGTTCTGTGTCCTGTCATTGGATCAATTATGTAATTTGTAATCTTAATAATTTAGCCTCCCAGTAACTATGAAACCACACTCTTAACTTAACTTTTAAGATACACTAAAATTAAAAAAAAAAATGTTGATTTTTTTATAATATTTCCCAAACATGTATATGGACTGTATACATATATTATATAAATTAATAAAAAAAAATTTAAAAATTGTTTTGGTGCCACTTTCGGCCACGTCATAAGGACAGGCGATGGCCAGTGAATATAACTTGGGTCCCACCGTCTATGTATATATATATTAAAAAAATAGAGGAGGAAAAAGATGCCTCTAAACCTTATTGGATCATGCAGCCCAAGTGCGATCGATTAGAATGTAGGTCTAAAAGCATTTAATTTTGTTTTCTTTTGAAAATATAGGTGGTGCGAGCCATGTACGCCGGGATCAAATCTATGACCTCGGCCACGAGTCAATTCCGTATCTTCAGCCAAATCCGCATTCCACCCCAAGTCAATTCCATATCTTCAGCCAAATCCCATTCGACCTTTATTGGGGATTTATTAGCACAGAAACTAAACATAAGCAATTCTTTTACGAGTTGTCATAATTAGGATTGTGAAAAAAATCGATCGAATCATGAATCGAATTGGACTGGATCGGACCGGACCGAACCGAATCAAAATTTCGATTCTTTTTTGAAATGATTCGGTTCATTGAAGAGCAAACGGGTCGCGGTTCGGTTTGGGACCATGAACCGAACTGTATGGTTCGAATCGAACCAAACCGTTTTATATATTAAAAAAATTAAACATATTATTTTTACTCTTAATTGTTTTATTAATGGTACATATCTATGTCACAAATTTTAAAAACAATTAATTTTTTTAAATAAATTAATTATTTTTAAAATTTTTTACTTAGATATGTGTTAGTCATTAGAATAAAATTAAATTTTTTATAATATGTTTCAATTGTTATGTTATTTATAAGTAAGATAGATTTTAGAATTTAAATTCTAGTATTCTAACTAAAAAAAATTAATTGTTGTAAATTTTTTTTACTTAGATATGTGTTATTCATTAGAATAAAATTAGATTTTTTATAATATGTTTTAATTGTTATGTTATCTATAAGTAAGGTAGGTTTTAGAATTTAACCTCTAGTATTCTAACTTTTGCATATTTCTTTTCCATTTGTTTACTAATTAATCTATTTTATTATTTAGTTACTTATTGGTTTATATAATTGGTAATATGTTAGTTAGAAGTATACAACGAATTACATTTTATGTCTTATATTGAGATAAAGTCTAGTATATCATTATAGTTCAAGATAATTTAAAAAAATGAGACTAGTCATAGTTATAATTTTATAATGGATGAAATCTTTTCCTTCTTATAAGTTTTACATGTTTATTTGATAAATGATTAATTTTAAATATTATTGTTTATATTTGCATTAGTGATAAGAAATATGTAATTGAATTTTTTTAATAGAATATATTTTTTATTTTATAAAAAACGGTTCGAACTGCAAACCGAAACTTACTGGATCGTTTTTTTTCGGTTCGAAAAAATTACGAATCGAACCGTATAGTTAGATTCGAATTTAAAAGAAAAACCGAATCGTAAATTGCGGTGCGGTTCGGTTCGAGATGCAAACAGAACCGAACCGAACCGAACAGAACCGTACCATACCATACACACCTCTAATCATAGTTTTGTTGATTTTCTCGGCCAAACAATTTATGAAGTTGTAATTTTTTTTCCTTTTTTGATTTTTTTTTAGCTTTTCCTTTTTGGTATTGGTTTTGAATAATTTATGCAATGTAGAACAAGTTAAAAATTTAAAAAATTGTTAAGTCCATAGATAGAGTGGAGAGTTTCTTAGAACAACTCTCATTATTAAGCAATTCTATAATTTATCCATGAATCATTTCGAAAGAGTGGTTTAATATTTTTTTTTAACAATTGTAGACTTTAAGTAAGTTAAGGAACTCACTTTTTGAGTTGCTTACTTAAGCAACTTTGATATTGATTCTTATGTCAAAAACCTTGTTATATTAGTTAAATGGAGTTGCTTGACCTAAGTTCTTGTGATAAGTAACTCCAATAAAGATGCTTGTAATAGGGAAAATTGTTTAAGATACTGACATATTATATTAAGTAATTTTCTAAGTTATTTATGGATAAAGATGGTCTTATGCACATTAAAACTGCTTTGTCTCATCTTTTTGTAATTGGTTTGATAGATTATTTAGGGTAAATGCCCTATTTGGTACCCGAATTTTGACCAAAAGATCAATTAAGTATCTGAACTTTTAATTTGTTCAATTTTATACCCAAAATTAACTTTTCGTGCCCTAAATACTATCTCGTTCTTTTATTGTTTTTTAAAAAAAAATGACATGTGTCAAACAGTGATTGGATGGATAGTGATTAGGGCACCAAAAATTCATTTGAGGTATGAAATTAAACAAATTAAAAGTTTATGTATCTTTGGTTAAACTTAAGGTATCAAATAAGGCATTAACCTTATTATATATGTCTTTTTAAATGATGTTTGTTAAGTAATAGACACATAGAAAAATAGATATTTTTACTCATAAATAAATCAAATATAGATTAGATATAGATAAGATATATATGAAAGTTAAACAATCCAAACAGACCCATAGCTCTTATATTGCACAAACTGAAGAACTTTTAGAATGTTCCTAGCTTGATAGGCTTGTTACGGGACCTCTTTAACACACTACATTAGTAAGCACGATCCTCATTGACCAGTCATTTAGAAACTATTCTTAATGGGATTTTTTTTTTTGCCAACATTGTTCTTACTAGATTACCCATACATAGATCGCAAGAAATTTTTCCAAGACTTAATTATCGCAATGATATGACCAGTCGCTCTATAACTAATATGATGTTTAATATATAATCCACCTTTGTTTCTAAGCTCAATAAAAAACTTCAATAGAATAAAGAAATGACAAAGTAAGAGATATGAGAAAGGAATTACATAATTTATCATGTTTAGAAATATTTTGGTTCTTTTAGTACTCTGGATGCTTTGAATATAAAATATGAATATGACGTAGCATGAAAGCATAAAGCAAACAAACTCCACATCGATAGAATCAAAATATCAAAGCCTGCAAAAGATTGCAACTTTTGGAGAAAAATTGCTTAATGAGGGTTCAAAAATGTAATAATAATATTGTCCACCCTCTAAAAATAGGTTTTGAGACTGTATATATTGATATAATAAAGTTCTAGAAGATAAAACAAGAAAACAAATCATGCATGCATAAGCTGGGAGAAAGGTTGGCGGCCTTTGAACGTCATTATCGAGGGGCCTAGAACAAACAGGCATTGATTAGTCAGCAGCTTTGAAGTTAAAGGCTAGTGGTGTTGGGATATATGCCGGCAACCTAGACTACCAGTGTAGTCTTTTATAACAACACCACGATCGTTGTCGGACCGGTGGTACAATTTGGGTCTTTCATCTTCATTCTACGTTAGCTTAAGGTCGATGGCCTTCATGAATATGCTGGTGGCGTACTTGGCAACATCTGCTACTTTCAGACGGCTTGCACAAGGTACCTTCATCTCCACTTTGCTCAAATAAACCTCTGCTATCATATCCACATCAGAATCAAATTGTTCGACTTCATTAGGATTTCCTCCAAGAGCTCTAATAAATTACTCCACTGTATAATAGGAAATTTCATCCTATTATGTATGCATTTCAAAAATTCAAAAGATTTCTTGTATAAAGTGATTGTAAGTTAGCAAAAGAAATTTTGAACAAGGGTGTAAAAAAAGGTCTCCAAGTGAATATTTGCTAGGTCACTGGCGATTTTATGGCTTGTGAATTCTAAATTAAGTATATTAAAACAGAATCCAATTCATTAATCCGTTATCTTTTTTATTTTTTATTTTATTTTTGGTCACTCATTGTTCCGTTATCTAGCAAGAGAGTTAATACAGGAGAAATATAAGATAAATCAATTCCGACGGGATTATACCATGGAGGCTCCAAGTCTTACAACTACACCATTGGGGACATCCTCAACTTATGCCAATTTTGTTGAGACAATACCTACACCGCCATCACTCAAAGTCAGATAACTTACGTTCAGACCTCAAATCCGTCTATTTATTTAACGGTTTTTGGTGAAAATGGGACGGTTTGAAAAAATTTGTCCCGAAATGGGACTTTTTGGAAAATTATTCTAGAAATGGGTTAGTGAAGGCACTGTATGGACAACGCCTTTAATTTTCGCAACGGCGTCTTTAGCTTGGGCAGTTACGAACGGCGCCTTCAAGGCATCCCCCAGCCCGCTCCCCTTCCCCTGCAGAAAAAGTCCGATGTACAACCAATGTAAAAAATGAAACAGCTATAACCAGTAAAACAGACAAAAAAAGGGTGAATCGAAGATCTTCAACGTGCAAAAATTACACCAATACTATCTCCCTGATTCTACAGAAATAATTCGAACACCCAAAACACAGAAATTGTAACACCAAAAACAACACATCCAATAGCTCCATCCTGCAAACTTACTTCAACACCCCAAACCTGCCCAACACATTTTGACATGTACAACCTGTCAATAATGATATTTGAAACGTGCAGAAGAAACATTCACTAACAACACAACTAAGATAAAGAAAATGTAATTACATGCCATAAATACATATGAGTTTAATAGTTTAAATGAAAAGCAAATACAAAGTAGAAAAATATAACGCTATCCCCTCCTAGTGGGCCTCCGTACGCTCCTAGAGATCCTAGACAATATGGATCGTGCACCACGCTGTGCAGGTGCTGGCTCAGGAGGATCAGCCTCTCAGTAGGTGATGCACTGAAATCTGGTGGAGGGACAAAGGAGACATGGGTGGGTCTCCTATGCTGTGATAACTGTGTAACTCCCTCACCCATATCGGCATAATCAGGTGGAGGTACAGGGCGCCTCTTCTGCGGCGGTGGTGGAGGCTGATGAGATGAAGAGCCAACCTCGCTGTATGGAGTATGGTAGGAAGGCAATGATGAGGTGCTATGGCGTCCCCTGATAATTGTAGATGTGGATCGAGGTAGTGATGGAGCATGACGAACAGTCCGATACTACTGCTGATCGTGCTCACTCTCATCCTCTGCAGCAGCTTCACCCTCGGTAGGCACGGTGTACCGAAACTCAGGATAAAGATGGTCGATAACTCCATGCTCATCTACAGTCTGTATGGCGTCATCTGCAATGGAATGAACTTCTGCTATATCAGAAGTCATCCTGATCCGCCAAAATCGATCGGCCTGCAACAATGGAGGAAGTGAGATTCGCAATTGTATATCTTTATATATGAGAAATGAAATATAAGATCTATGTCTCACCAAACGACCGACCATAGCACCAGTATGGCTAATATATCTCCTGGTGACACGTCTAAACCAATGCAAGTAGTTAGGGTCGACCTCGAATGGAAGCTCAACATCGACCAGGCGATGCTGTCTCTCATTCTACATTTCATGGTACACAGCGTGATGAACAACCAATTAGTGTCGACGCCCCCTCAAATCTATCTTATGCAGGTCGCTATCCGTGTTACATCCAGGTGGAACTCTCTGGTAATCCCCAAACTGTCGAATGACACGATTTGGGAAACACCACTCGATGTATGAAAAGCAAATGAGAGGGACCCGGGCTGTCCAGACATCCATACCCTGACGACAGTATGGTGGAAGTCTATGGAGGATGTCGTCTGTGTAAGGGAGCCAAACAATCTGTCTCATAAAACAAAACTCGTTACAGAAAGAAACAATAATACTTATGTAACTTTTAGGGAAATGTGAAAGGAATTATACTATTCAGACCTTATCATGTCAAACGCCTCCCTATAAGCTGAGATGACGTGAGATGGGTGGCGAGTAGTGTCCCGGATGATCCTCCATCGTGCAGTGAGGGGCGCTTCAGCATGTAATAGTGGACCAAAACGTGCTCGAGGTGCTATAACAGGAATAAATCCCATGCCCACACCTGCAATAGCACAAGCGTTCCACCAGTCGGCTCCACATCCTCAAAAGAAGCACGACAAAGCTGATGGTATAACCAGCTAAGGCAGGCACTACCCCAGCTGTACTGCCCCACCTGAGCGAAGTCCTCTAACAATAGCAGGAACATAGAGTGTACTAGTGAACCAGATTTATCTGCAAATATACACCCATCCATTAGCTGCAGTATGTAAGCATGAGCGTGCCTCATGATCTGCTCCTCTGGTGCATCATCCAGTAAATGAACAAAATGTGACCGTAGCCAAGTAAGGCTTAGACGCCCTCCACGAGATGTACCACCCTGTGGGTAAGCCCCTAATAGGCTCATGCACTCTGACTGCCACCCGGTAGCAATGGATGTGCTACCAACTACTGGTAAACCATGTACTGACAGTCCTAATTGGACCTCCACATCCTGTAATGTGATAGTCATCTCCCCATGAGGCAGGTGGAAGGCATGAGTATCTGGACGCCATCTCTCCACCAACGCAGAAATGAGATGCCAATCAAGCTGAATGTAGGGGAGACATGCAAGACCAATGAAGCCAGCCTGCTCCAAATAAGGCAATATACGCTCGTCTATATGGCGTCCAACCTGGTCATCCCTGGAGGTCGGTTCCCTGCGCCTAACAAGGAGCGCTGTAGCGGATGCCTGGAAGAAATACATCAAATGTTATTACCTATATTGATATTGTGAATCCACAAAGCTGAAATGGAAGTGCAGTATGTGATTTGGTACCTCATCTAACCAAACAGCTGAGGAACGATGTCTGCCCTGCTGGGAAAGTACTGAATCATCAATGGGGCCTGGCTCCATCTACCCTGCATGTAAGAAGGAAATGAGAAAATGTGATTAAAATACGTTAACTAGATAATCGAAAATGAGACAACATTCGACAAATTCAAACCACGATATCACCAAACCTTGACGAACTTTGTCCTGCTCTGTCTGGACAACTCCTTCTATTGTGACCATCCCGTTTACATAGGCCACAGGTTACTCTATCGAGCCGTTCTCTCCAATCCATTTCCATTGTATATTGCTTTGTCTTAGGTTTTCCTTTTCCCCTTGCACTCGCGGATCAGGAATAAGGCAAGGGAAGTTGGCTGGGATGGCCAGTCGAGTTCATCTCCAATTGGGTAGAAATGAGATTCATAACATTGCACTTCGTTCGTCCACCTATACCATGGCCGACAAAGGAAGTCCAATCCACATTAGCAAATCCTGCAGCTGCCATTACATGGGAACATGGCAGTCGGTATATTTGCCATTTGTTGCATGTGCATGAACGTTGCGAAAAGTCCACCTTATGTGTTCTACCACCACGCTTCAAGCGACCTTTCTCCCGTCGAGTACCGTACGTACCTCGAACAATCCAGTACCTCTATTAAATCGAGTTACTTGATGCGAACTAGCCCTTGAAGCCCATAAATCTATCTTCTTCTTGGCATATGATGTGAAAACCTTGCCGCTCATAATGGCATTCCTCGCTGCAGACAGTCTTCCTTCCCAATACATGACACAGTTGTAGAAGATTTTTTTCACCAGCCCACATACAGGTAATCCTCTGGCTCCCTTGATGACAGAATTGTATGTTTCTGCCATGTTTGTAGTCATGTACCCAAAACGGTAACATCCATCAAATGCTAGTGTCCAAGACTCTTTGGGTAGGATCATATCTCCATTTGATTGTACTTGATTGAACCACTCTACTGCTTCTTTGTCAATATTCTTCACAAGCTCCATAGACTTCTCGAATTTTTCGCCTAAGCCTGAAATGCAGCATATGTCACTAAGTTCTTGCACCTTTGATTCTTATAAACTCTGTTGAAATTGCAGGCAATATTTCGTACGCAAAATCGATGCACCGCAAAGGGAGGTTGCACCCATTTGATTCATCCGCAACAGCCCAATAATACCAGCCCCCTATCTGAGATGATGCATACAGTCTCTTCTCCTGTGTCCTATAACCCCTCGTTTCAACTTCCTCAAAAACCATGACCATGCTTCTTTAGACTCAGATGGAGCCAGACAGAACGCTAATGGTAAGATGGGTTGTCTCCATCTACACCACATGCCACGAGCAACACATGCTTGTATTTGTATAGAAATGTACCATCAATACAAATAACAGGCCTACAATGCTTAAAGGCCTCAATGCAAGGACCAAAGCTCCAGAAAACCCACTTAAAATGCGCCTCATCGGGTATAGGTGATCTTGTCCACCCCCACTCTACTATCGACCCCGGATTAGTTGACTTGATTGCATTGAATAGCTTTGGAAGTTCATTGTAAGATTTGACCCAGTCACCATAAACCATAGCAATTGCTTTTTTCTTTCCTTCCCAAATCCTTCTACGAGAAACCATATACCCATATACGGTCAAACAGTGAGACTCGAGCTCCTTTGCTTTGCAATCTGGATTTTTCGAACAAAACTGATAAACTCTCGAGCTAGGATATTCGAGTCTATCTGTGAATGGTCCTGTCCTAGTAACGGATTAGTGCAAGAATGGGGACCATCAAGCTTGGTGATTACAAAAAGTCCTTCTAGTTTTTTCAAACAAGCCCGTATCCGCCACGAACAACCTTGATCACTTTTACTGCAATGAGCGATCCATAGATTTTTCTTAGACTCATCAACTCGGAAGTTGCAGTGTCTTCTAATGTGAAAAGCTTTCACAGTCTCAATTAGATCATCCTTTGTCTTGAACATCATACCCTTCACTAATTCTTGGCTATCACAAATATTTGCAGACATAGCATCCATTTCATCTTCAAATGTCACATAGCCATCACCGCCTCCACCTACATTGAAATAGGGAATTGAGTCTCTTACCGAAGCCTGACTTGACATTGAATCTCGTGGCAGTGAACTATGTGGGCCAGCAACACCTGCAACGTTTCCCCTTTGAACTTCTTTCCTACTGTATTATCATCCTCCTCGTCTACCTCATCTTCGATTGTATCACCATTTTCATCCACATTAAAACCACCATCAGATGATCATCTTCTATCCCGGTAGCAAACACTGGTGCCACTTCCTGTGCTACTCTATTCTCAAATTCTGACAGTGTCTCATCAAATGGCATGGGTTCATATTGTTCACAATGCATGGGCGAAGCTGGCACAGCTCCTTCATTCTGTGAGCGAATATTCGAAGACGAACCAAGCTGAAATTGAAACTGCTGCCCACCAAACATGTTACCATGTTGTTCATTCAACTCATATGGAGCATGAGCTACATTTTCATTAGTCGCTCGATCAGTGACCTTCACAAATATTTCCTGAATTAGCCTAGCACCCAACTCAACAGCAAGCGAAATCAGATCCTCAAAACTGTCATCATCTGCAATTGGCATTAACATGTACACAACCCCATGACTCATATAATGTGCGTGTCTGTGTATTATCTCCACATCACTATGATTATAATCCACACCTATCTTGCCACAAATGATTGCCTTAAAATTTTCGAAGTTGGCATTCACCCTAACCTTCACTTTCCCGATGGGAGGCCTGTCATATTGTGGCCCATAATTTCCATCCACTATGTTGCCATGAGCATAAACAATGAACCTTACAGAATTAGCCATTCCAAAACCTATCCACAGCAAACTAAAATGTTAACACAACACTTCAAACAGCATTCACTCACATTTTAATTCAACAACATGAGTCACAAACCGATATCTTTTACACCACTTCACCTATACCATTACCACTCAAAACCACTTCCCATCACTACTCCTACACCACTTTTAATCATTCGCATACACTACTCTTACACCACTTTACCGATCTACATCATTCACTCAAAACAAACAAACTCACGTATAATCACATTTCTTATTACTCATGTTCATGTAAACATCATAATCCTCAACTTAAGCTATTGAAGCATTTCATCGAACATCTTATATGCATGAAAAAATTCTCCATTAAAACTCCCTGGATCAGCTAATGTAATTCCACAAATTTCACATATACACTTTATACTACTCCTACAACACTTCATAACTCAGAATCATCCGCTAAAACATCCAGATCTGAAAAATGGACTTGTATGTGGTTGCATAAAATGTGAGTGAATGCTGTTTGAAGTGTTGTGTTAACATTTTAATTTGCTGGATAGGTTTTGGAATGGCTAATTCTGTAAGGTTCATTGTTTATGCTCATGGCAACATAGTAGATGGAAATTATGGGCCACAATATGACAGGCTTCCCATCGGGAAAGTGAAGGTTAGGGTGAATGCCAACTTCGAAAATTTTAAGGCAATCATTTGTGGCAAGATAGGTGTGGATTATAATCATAGTGATGTGGAGATAATACACAGACACGCACATTATATGAGTCATGGGGTTGTGTACATGTTAATGCCAATTGCAAATGATGATAGTTTTGAGGATCTGATTTCGCTTGCTGTTGAGTTGGGTGCTAGGCTAATTCAGGAAATATTTGTGAAGTCACTGATCGAGCTGCGGCTAATGAAAATGTAGCTCATGCTCCATATGAGTTGAATGAACAATATGGTAACATGTTTGGTGGGCAACAATTTCAATTTCAGCTTGGTTCGTCTTCGAATATTCCCTCACAGAATGAAGGCGCTGTGCCAGCTTCGCCCATGCATTGTGAACAATATGAACCCATGCCATTTGATGAGACACTGTCAGAATTTGAGAATAGAGTAGCATAGGAAGTGCCACCAATGTTTGCTACCGGGATAGAAGATGATCATTCTGATGGTAGTTTTAATATGGATGAAAATGGTGATACAATCGAAGATGAGGTAGGCAAGGAGGATGATAATACAGTAGAAGAAGAAGTTCAAAGGGAAAACGTTGCAGGTGTTGCTGGCCCACATAGTTCACTGCCACGAGATTTAATGTTAAGTCAGGCTTTGATAAGAGACTCAATTCCCTATTTCACTGTAGGTGAAGGCGGTGATGGCTATGTGACATTTGAAGATGAAATGGATGCTATGTCTGCAAATATTTGTGATAGATAAGAATTAGTGAAGGGTATGATGTTCAAGACAAAGGATGATCTAATTGAGACTGTGAAAGTTTTTCACATTAGAAGACACTGCAACTTCCGAGTTGATGAGTCTAAGAAAAATCTATGGATCGCTCATTGCAGTAAAAGTGATCAAGGTTGTTCGTGGCGGATAGGGGCTTGTTTGAAAAAACTACAAGGACTTTTTGTAATCACCAAGCTTGATGGTCCCCAATACCCGATGAAGTGCATTCACAAATAGACTCGAATATCCTAACTAGAGAGTTTATCAGTTTTGTTTGGAAAAATCCAGATTGCAAAGAAAAGAAGCTCGAGTCTCACTGTTTGACCGTATATGGGTATATGGTTTCTTGTAGAAGGATTTGGGAATGAAAGAAAAAAAGCAATTGCTATGGTTTATGGTGACTGGATCAAATCTTACAATGAACTTCCAAAGCTATTCAATGCAATCAAGTCAACTAATCCGGGGTCGATAGTAGAGTGGGGGTGGACAAGATCACCAATACCCTGAAGTGCATTTTAAGTGGGTTTTCTGGAGCTTTGGTCCTTGCGTTGAGGCCTTTAAGCATTGTAAGCCTGTTATTTGTATTGATGGTACATTTCTATACGGCAAATACAAGCATGTGTTGCTCGTGGCATGTGGTGTAGATGGGACAACCCCATCTTACCATTAGCGTTCTGTCTGGCTCCATCTGAGTCTAAAGAAGCATGGTCATGGTTTTTGAAGAAGTTGAAACGAGGGGTTATACGACACAGGAGAGAAGAGACTGTATGCATCATCTCAGATAGGGGGCTGGTATTATTGGAGCTGTTGCGGTTGAATCAAATGGGTAGCAACCTCCCTTTGAGGTGCATCGATTTTGCGTACGAAATATTGCCTGCAATTTCAACAGAGTTTATAAGAATCAAAGGTGCAAGAACTTAGTGACATATGCTGCATTTCAGGCTCAGGCGCGAAAATTCGAGAAGTCTATGGAGCTTGTGAAGAATATTGACAAAAAAGCAGTAGAGTGGTTCAATCAAGTACAATCAAATGGAGATATGATCCTACCCAAAGAGTCTTGGACACTAGCATTTGATGGATGTACCGTTTTGGGTACATGACTACAAACATGGCAGAAACATACAATTCTGTCATCAAGGGAGCAGAGGATTACCTGTATGTGGGCTGGTGAAAAAAATCTTTTACAACTGTGTCATGTATTGGGAAGAAGACTGTCTGCAGCGAGGAATGCCATTATGAGGCGAGGTTTTCACATCATTGCAAGAAGAAGATAGATTTATGGGCTTCACGGGCTACTTCGCATCAAGTAACTCGATTTAATAGAGGTACTGGATTGTTCGAGGTACGTACGGGTACTCGACGGGAGAAAGGTCGCTTGAAGCGTGGTGGTAGAACACATAAGGTTGACTTTTCGCAACGTTCATGCACATGCAACAAATGGCAAATATACCGACTGCCATGTTCCCATGTAATGGCAGCTGCAGGATTTGCTAATGTGGATTGGACTTCCTTTGGGCCATGGTATAGGTGGACGAATGAAGTGCAATGTTATGAATCTCATTTCTACCCAATTGGAGATGAACTCGACTGGCCATCCCCAGCCAACTTCCCTTGCCTTATTCCTGATCCGCGAGTGCAAGGGGAAAAGGAAAACCTAGGACAAAGCGATATACAATGGAAATGGATTGGAGAGAACCCGATAGAGTAACCTGTGGCCTATGTAGACGGGATGGTCACAATAGAAGGAGTTGTCCAGACAGAGCAGGACAAAGTTCGTCAAGGTTTGGTGATATCGTGGTTTGAATTTGTCGAATGTTGTTCATTTTCGATTATGTAGTTATATTTTTTTTTTTTCATGTAATCTCATTTCCTTCTTACATGCAGGGTAGATGGAGCCAGGCCCCATTGATGATTCAGTACTTTCCCAGCAGGGCAGACATCGTTCCTCAGCTGTTTGGTTAGATGAGGTACCAAATCACATACTGCACTTCCATTTTCAGCTTTGTGGATTCACAATCATAACATGGGTAATAACGTTTCATGTATTTCTTCCAGGCATCCGCTACAGCGCTCCTTGTTAGGCGTAGGGAACCGACCTCCAGGCACGACCAGGTTGGACGCCCTATAGACGAGCGTATATTGCCTTATTTGGAGCAGGCTGGATTCATTGGTCTTGCACGTCTCCCCTACATTCAGCTTGATTGGCATCTCATTTCTGCGTTGGTGGAGAGATGGCGTCCAGAGACTCACCTTCCACTTGCCTCATGGGGAGATGACCATCACGTTACAGGATGTGGAGGTCCAGTTAGGACTGCCAGTACATGGTTTACCAGTAGTTGGTAGCACATCCATTGCTACCGGGTGGCAGTCAGAGTGCATGAGGCTATTAGGGGCTTACCCACAGGGTGGTATCTCGTGGAGGTCGTCTGAGCCTTACTTGGCTACGGTCACATTTTGCATTTACCGGATGATGCACCAGAGGAGCAGATCATGAGGCATGCTCGTGCTTACATACTGCAGCTAATGGGTGGGTGTATATTTGCAGATAAATCTGGTTCACTAGTACACTCTATGTTCCTGCCATTGTTAGAGGACTTCGCTCAGGGGGCAGTACAGCTGGGGTAGTGCTGCCTTAGCTGGTTATACCGTCAGCTTTGTCGTGCTTTTTCGAGGTGTGGAGCAGATTGGTGGAGCGCTTGTGCTATTGCAGGTGTGGGCATGGGATCGATTCCCTGTTATAGCACCTCGAGCACGTTTTGGTCCACCATTACATGCTGCAGCGCCCCTTGCTGCACGATGGTCGATCATCCGGGACACTACTCGCCACCCATCTCACGTCATCTCAGCTTATAGGGAGGCGTTTGACATGATAGGGTCTGAACAGGTATAATTCCTTTCACATTCCCTAAAAGTTACATAAGTATTATTGTTTCTTTGTGTAACGAGTTTTGTTTTATGGACAGATTGTTTGGCTCCCTTACACAGATGACATCCTCCATAGACTTCCACCATACTGTCGTCAGGGTATGGATGTCTGGACAGCCCGGGTCCCCTCATTTGCTTTTCATACATCGAGTGGTGTTTCCCAGATCGTGTCATTCGACAGTTTGGGGGTTACCAGAGTTCCACTGGATGTAACACGGATAGGACCTGCATAAGATAGATTTGAGGGGGCGGGTCGACACTAATTGGTTGTTCATCACGCTGTGTACCATGAAATGTGGAATGAGAGACAGATCGCCTGGTCGATGTTGACCTTCCATTCGGGGTCGACCCTGACTACTTGCGTTGGTTTAGACGTGTCACCAGGAGATATATTAGCCATACTGGTGCTATGGTCGGTGGTTTGGTGAGACATAGATCTTATATTTCATTTCTCATATATAAAGATATGCAATTGCGAATCTCACTTCCTCCATTATTGCAGGCCGATCGATTTAGGCGGATCAGGATGACTTCTGATATAGCAGAAGTTCATTCCATTGCAGATGAGGCCATACAGACTGTAGATGAGCATGGTGTTATCGACCATCTTTATCCTGAGTTCGGTACACCGCCTACCGAGGTGAAGCTGCTGCAGAGGATGAGAGTGAGCATGATCAGCAGCAGTACCAGACTGTTCGTCATGCTCCATCACTAGCTCGATCCACATCTACAATTGTCAGGGGACGCCATAGCACCTCATCATTGCCTTCCTACCATACTCCATACAGCGAGGTTGGCTCTTCATCTCATCAGCCTCCACCACCGCCGCAGAAGAGGCGTCCAGTACCTCCACCTGATGATGCCGATATGGGTGAGGGAGTTACACAGTTATCACAGCATAGGAGACCCACCCATGCCTCCCTGTCCCTCCACCAGATTTCAGTGCATCACCTACTGAGGAGGCTGATCCTCCTGAGCCAGCACCTGCACAGCGTGGTGCACGATCCATATTGTCTAGGATCTCTAGGAGCGTACGGAGGCCCCTAGGAGGAGATAGCGTTATATTTTCTACTTTGTATTTGCTTTTCATTTAAACTATTAAACTCATATGTATTTATGGCATGTAATTATTTTCTTTATCTTAGTTGTGTTGTTAGTGAATGTTGCTTCTGCACGTTTTAAATATCATTATTGACAGGTTGTACATGTCAAAATGTGTTGGGCAGGTTTTGGGTGTTGAAGTAAGTTTGCAGGATGGATGTGTTGTTTTTGGTGTTACAATTTCTGTGTTTTGGGTGTTCGAATTATTTCTGTAGAATCAGGGAGATAGTATTGGTGTAATTTTTGCACGTTGAAGATCTTCGATTCACCTTTTTTTTGTCTGTTTTACTGGTTATAGCTGTTTCATTTTTTACATTGGTTGTATATTGAACTTTTTTTGCAGGGGAAGGGGGAGCGGGTTGGGGGATTGCCTTGAAGGCGCCGTTCGTAACGGCACCTTCTACACTGCCCAAGCTAAAGGTGCCGTCTTCAACGGCGCCTACAAGCCAAAATTAAAAGGCGCTGTCCCACACAGCGCCTTCACTAACCCATTTCTAGAATAATTTTCCAGAAAGTCCCATTTCGGGACAAATTTTTTCAAACCGTCCCATTTTCGCCCAAAAACCTTCGGGGAATTAAGTACATGCTAAAGGTGCCGTTTGTAACGGTGCCTTCTCCTTGTGGCAAAGGCGCTGTTATTCAAGAGGTACTTTATGAATGGATCCTTTTTCATTAGGTTCTGAAGAAATAACTAGCGGATGTTTAACATTCTCATCTATAGGGTTTCTTTCTACTTTAGGAGTGTTAACTTCTGAAATTTCTGATTGGGTCTCTTGAGGAGTCTCTTTAATGTGTCCTTTCCCACTTTCCTTTGGATTAGGAACATATTCTATCTCCTTCCAATCATTACTTTGCACCGACATCTCAAACTCTACAGGATATTCATGTATTACTTTCTGTTTTTGATGAAATCGGTGGTCCAATTGAAACATGGTTTCCTCATAATTAAGAGGAAGAAATTTATCTTTTAATAATTGTTTCATCCTAAACCATGTCCTAATAGGTATATTTCCTTCATAACTTCTCCTTTTCCATAGTCTCTCCCACCATACAAACGCATAGCCTTGAGAGTGCATGCTACTAACCTTACCCTTTTTTCCTCTAGCACCTCCATATAATTAAATATTCACTTAATCTCAACAATCCAATGTACAAACTCCTCAATCCCTAATTCTCCTCTAAAATATGAAATTTCTACATTTAACTTGAAATCATTCATTCCATATTCATTCCTACGTCTGTAATAATTATTAAAATTACATCGTCCATAGGTCTTACCTTTTTCAAATCTGCCACCACCATCCTGTCTTTGTGGTTGTTCCTCTTCCTCCATCAATTCATTTTCCTCATCAGAATCATAGTCATAATGATCATCAAAATTACGACAGTTACCTCTATATTCACTCCTACGACTTGCAGTAATAGGTCTAACAACAGGATTGTCGCGAGCATATTTTGCCTTTGGTCATCTCCCATAATTGTTCCTGTTGCTGTTGGTATTAGATCGCTCCATCAAATCATCAAAGTGCTGCTCATTACGCTGGAATCTCTGATCTATGCTACCTAACACTGCCCTTCCACCCAAGGATTTGGCTCTCAGGACTTCCACATCTCAAACACCGTTAAAGACGTAACCGCCGTTAGCATTGACGTTAATTACCATCTTTACATGAACTCACCTTGCTCTGATAGCAATCTAACGCAGCACGGAAGCGTTTGAATGAAAAATCAATTCGACGATTGATTTCAAAATGTGAACTTAATCACACAATTGCTAAACAATTGCAAATTTAGAAAAAAATTTCTCAATTTAATATCAAATATGTCAAATATTAGTTGTCTTGCAAAAACAACCCTAAAAGTCTATTTATACTATTACATGAAAATCTTAAAAAGGAAAAATCCTAAAAAGGTAAATAATAAATACAATATTATCCTAAAAGGCAAACAATAAATACAATATTGACTAATACTACATATAATATATATAGTCCCAAGAAAAAGGAAATAAATCAATAAAACAATTAAATCATTCAATGCTGGTCCAAGGCAAATCTGGCGGAATTAAATCATTTAATGTTGTTTCCCTTTCCGCTGCTTAGATGACTCCCCCTTCGTTAAATATTCATCTAATAAAATAAGATATATTGACTAAATCAAATCTATCCTAATAAAGTAAAAATCTTCCATATCTTCATCTTCTAAATTATCTTCTTGATGTTAATCTTGTCTTCATCAAAAAGTCAGGTAGACCTATTGAGAGCTTCAATCCTGTTGTATGTGAAAGAAAAATATTACATCAAGGTAATTAGATGAAGATGCTTCTCAAGAGTATTACTTCGCAAGATCGTTATGAACATCATGAGGACAACTTGGCGGAGTTTAAATCGTGTTATAGTTGAAAGAAAAACATTGATAGTAGCATCAATGTTATTTGATAAAGACCCTTCTTAAGGGCATTACTTCATAAGCTCATTATGGGAAACATGAGGAAGACATGGTAAGAGTTTCAAATCATGTTATAGTTGATGAAAATGTTGAAATCAACATCAAGGTTAATAGATGAAGACATTTCTCAAGAGCATTGCTTCACAAGATCATTATTGAGCCAGCTTCAAAGTTATCAGAAGATGACTGTGATGGAATCAATATTTCTCAATATGAATCTCAGTTGAAGTGATGATTCAAAATTTTGTTCAAACATGTGAGAAGAGTGTCTAATGGTTAATTATGCTCAACCAATAAAGAATCATGTTCAAAAATAATTATCTAGAATGGTAGAATTGCTCAAAATTATTCAAAAGCAGAAGCTATATCCTGACAGGCCAAGACGAGAAAATTTCTTAGAAGAAGCGCCACTGATGGGTCAAGACAAACAGTTTTCTTAAAAGAAGCATTACCGATGAATCAAGAAAAACAACCTTCTCAGAAGAAGCATTATCGACGGATCAATACAAAAGACTTTCTCCAAAGAAGCTCTATTGATAGATTAAGACAAACGACTTTCTCAAAATTAGCTTTACTGAGTAATAATAAAGATTAATTTTTTTTCCAAAAGAAAGAATTTTTTATCAAAATCATCAACATTGAAGATATCGTTTGATCAAATATATAAAGGGACATGACATCTAGGGAGGAGACATTCGCCTTTTGCAATTCCTTTAACCCTTCTCAACAATATAACCTCTCGTCTTCTTTGTAATCATTTCTTGTATCAAGTCCTTTTTATCTATTATAACATGAAGGGTACTCATAATTTTGTAAGTCATTTTGATCTTTTGTAATGCTTTCTATTAATAATTATAACCATCTATTGCTTTCATCTTTTGCAATTCGTTATGGTTTGACATTAGAAAAGTTAAAACAATATATAAAATTGTAGAAGGAAACAATGAAGATATTAAAGGGGATGATTGATTGATTAAATTTTGAACTCCAATAGCTAGATAATATACTATTAAATAAAAAAGATTAAGCTAAATGAGAATACTTATAGTAAAATCTTTAGCATGAAATATAAAAAACAACGAAGGTTGTTCATTCGATATAAACTCTTAAGAAATTATCATTAATAGATCTTGGTAGATTGGAGAAAGACATTTCTCAAGAGCATTACTTCATAAGATCATTATGGATAGCATGACAATTTGGCAGAAGTTCCAAATCCTATAATAGTTGAAAGAAAAATAATGAAATTAGTGTCAAGGTTGTTAGAAGAAGACACTTATCAAGAGCATTACTTCATAAGATCATTATGGACAATATAATGTTTACTTCGCAAGAGGTTCAAATCCTCTTATATTGGGAAGAAAAATATGTAAATTAGTATCAAGTTACTTGAAGAAGACACTTCTTGTAATGCCTTAAATTCAGGTTCGTTTATAATTGCCACGTGTCCATGCAAATATGGATACGGAAAGAGTATAGTAAAAATATCCACAAAAAGTTATGTTGTTTATAAAATCAACTATGTGGAAGTTTGTGTTTCAAACTAAATTTTTGCATACCAAATTTGATATTTACCAATTAATTTTGTAGTTAATATGAACATTTTGAAGAAATATTGCGAATAAATTATAATATGTAAGTCCAAAAGAGGTGTTTTGTTATAGTAATGTAAATAAAATCTTGAGACAATAACAAAAATGATACTTGAACTTTTGCAAAAAGAATAATTTTGTACTTCAAGTTTGATTTTGGACAATTTGGTACTTGAATAAAGTTTTTGTTGACTTTTTTTATATCTGAAACTTGGTTTTAACAATTTTGGTACCTGAGCTAACTTTTCTTGGGCTTTTTTCATACTTCATTTACAGTTGCTTCAAGTATGAAAAAAGTGCATGCAAATTTTATTCAAGTTTCAAAATTATCAAAACCAAACTTCAGGTATGAAAAAAATAAACGAAAACTTTGTTTAATTACTAAGTTATTTAAAACCAAACTTCAAGTATTCAATTGTTCTTTTTACGAAAGTTTAGATACTATTTTTGTCATTAATCCTAAAATCTTTTTTATTAGTTGGAATATGACACCAATAAGAAATTTCCCCATAACTTCATAGATCCACTAATAAGAGATTTGATCATCTTGCAAATAAATATATATAATAGCTCATTTGGATATAGATTGAGGCATTGGTGATATTCGTGTAGGCATGGGTCTTTGGTTGGTGTCGTGTGCAAGGGGATTCTTAGTTCTTGTAGGAGTTGGGGTTTATGATAGAAGTATTGTTGGTTGGAATTTCCAGTGGGAGCCTTTTTTTGGTTGGGTGTGTTTGCTTCTTCTTGTGAGCATTGTATGCTATATGGTGGTTCTTTAACCTTGCCTTTTGTATATCTAAGGTTTCTTTCTTTTGTTATGCAAGAGAGAGTAGTGTCTTGTGTGTCGATAGTGAGTTTGGATTTTGGATTTTAAGCGTGTTGGATTTTGGGTTTGTTGGGGTGTTGGTTACTGGTTATAAAGACGTGTGGTATTGATAGTTGTTTATGATTAGATTTCTTATTGATTCTTTCAATATTCTACTTTGGTTTGGTCATTTGGTGTTTGACTAGACAATTTATTTAGGGCATTGATTTGATTAAACTGTTATTTTATTGGATTTATTTCTGGTTAATTGTCATTATTAAAAATTGATATTGGGTTCCCATGGTTGACAAGCAGAAAACTGTTATAATAGATATTATTCCAGCGTTGTCTAAAATCACTAAACATGAAATTATTGGTACCAACTATTTGGACGAAGTAAAACAATTAGGATATATTTGTAAAGCATCACTAAAGACAATCATCTTGTTGATAATTTACCAACAGATGATGCTCATAAAGATTTGTTAGGAGATGATGCAGGATTATTTTTATAGATAAGAAATTCTATTGATAATGAAGTGATGAGTTTGATTATTACTGTGAGCATGTGAAAAAATTAATGGAATATTTAGAATTTTTGTATTTTGGAAAAGGGAATCTTTGCCGAATTTATTAAGTTTGTAAGTAGTTTTATCGTTATGAGTAGAATGATCAGTCTCTTTAGAAATATTTTAAGAATTTCAAAAAGATTTATGAGGAGTTAAATGCTTTGTTTTCATTCAGTGCTAATATTAAAGTGCAATAGTCGCAATGGGAGAAGATGACTCTAGTAGGCCTCAATCCTCAATTTGAGATTGCCAAATCTCAACTTTTATCCAGTATTGACATTTCTTCCTTGCATGAGGTATTTACTTGAGTTTTTTGCATAGATATTGTTACCTTTACTACCTCTTCTACTCCAGCCCCTAGTGCTTTTGTCAATCGAAATAGTGGATCTAGAATTGCTAAGTCCTCTAATTAGAATTATAATGGAGGAAATAATTCAAGGGGAGTTAAATGTTTTTATTGTCATGAGGTCATGAGCATGATCACATTAAGCGCACATATAAAAAATTGTTGAATAAATCTCAGAGGTCTCATTTAGCTCATATTGTAGAAACTATTGCAAGTCTATGTGAACAGATTGTTACCCTATCTGCAGATGAGTTTGGCAAGTGTTGCCAGTATCAAGAAAAAATAAAAAAATTTATCAAACTTTGTGTGTAGACACCTCATCTCAAAATGGTGTGGTTAAGAGGAAAAATAGACCCCTTTTGGAAACAACCATGGCACTTTTATTTTAGACTCATGTTCCTAAACACTTTTGGGCAGAAGCTGTCAATGGTATGTTTCCTAATTAATCGTATGTCGTCTTTGATTCTTTAGGATGGGGTTTCTTATAGCATTCTTTTTCCCACAAAACCTTTGTTTCTTATTGAGCCTTGTATATTTGAGAGTTCATATTTTGTTCAGGATGTTCGCTCTTGTGTTACTAAGTTAAATCTCATGTTAGTGAAATGTGTTTTCTTAGGTTACTCCTATGTATAGAAAGGATCTCACCTTTGTGGAATATTGTTCTTTCTTTCCTGCTTCTTGTAAACCTATTGATAATGAGAGGGAGAATGATGATTTATTGGTTTATCATATAACCTATGAGACATCAAATGTACCTTCAACAACAATACCACCTTCCTTAACTCCTCCTCTAATAGGTCATGTGTATATTAGATATCAACATCCTCTTGTTAGAAGTCTAGCACCAATTTCTTCTTTAACATTAAACCTACCAAACATTGGTTAGGATCTTCTCATTACTCTTTGCAAATGTAAACGGCAGTGCACTTATCCTATTTCATCATTTGTTTCATGTGATCATATATCATCACTTTCCTGCTCTTTTATCACCTCTTTTGACCATATATCTAATCCTCACACTCTTCACGAGACTTTATCTCATCCTGGTTGACATGCTGTAATGATAGATTGAATGTTTTAGATGCTAACAGTACTTGGCAATTGGTAAGTTTACTTGTAGGAAGGCCATAGGATGTAAATGAGTGTTTGTAGTGAAGGCTAATCCTGATGGCTTAATTGCTTGATTGGAAGCCTGTTTTATTACTTAGGGCTATACTCAAACTTATTAAGTAAATCATTGTGATACTTTCTCCTCTATGGCTAAATTGACATTTGATCATTTATTCATATTTATAGCCACTACTCATGATTGATTATTGCATCAGTTCAATATAAATAATGCTTTCCTACATGGTGATCTTCCAGTGGCAGTCTATATGGAGCAAATACCGGGGTTCGTTGCTCAGGGAGGAAATGGGAAAGTGTGTTGTCTCAAAAAGTCTTGTATGGTTTGATGCAGAATCTTCATGTATAGTTTGGCAAATTTAGTGAGGTAATTGAAAAGTTTAGAATGACCAATAGTAAAACACCATTTAGTATTTTATAGGCACTCTTTGTCTTGTATCGTTCTTTTTGTTGGTATGTTGATGATATTATTATTACTGGAAATGATGCTATAGGAATATCATCTCTAAAGGTTTTTCTCTACAATTGGCCATATTATGGACTTCGGATCTTTGAAGTATTTCTTGGAAGTCAAGAAAATGAGGAGTAAGACAGGTATTTTTTTTTATCTCAATGAAAATACGTACTTGATCTGTTAGGTGAGAAAGAAAATCAGGTGCAACACCATGTAATACTCTAATGATACCAAATTTGCAACTTACCTAAAGATGGATAACTACTTGGAATCCTGACAGATATCAAAGACTAGTTGGAAAGCTGAATTATCTTATGGTGGCTCATCTAGATATTGTGTATCCTATTAGTGTGGTGAGTCAATACTTGTCCTTTCCTATAGTTCATCAGTTGCTTTGGAATAGATTTTGTATTATTTAAAGTGTGTTCCGAAAGAGATGTATACTATATAAGAACCATGGTCGTTCTTGTATAAAATATTTTTCAGATGCAGATTGGGTTGGATCTAAGGACGACCTACAGTCTATTACTTGTATTATGTTTTTTTCGGATGGAATTTGGTTTCATGGAAATTAAGAAGTATAATGTTGTATCAAGATCTAGTGTAGATCAGAATATCAAGCCACGACTTAGTCTACATGTGAAGTAATGTGAATATACCAGATATTGTCTAAGGTTGGGCTTCAAACTTCAATATCAACTAGGTTGTGGGGTGATAACCAATCTATTTTTTACATCAAATCAAATCTAATATTTCATGAGAGAACTAAACATACTAAGAGTGAGTGCCATTTTATTCATAAAAAGATGTGACAAAACTTAATTTCTCCTGCATATGCAAAAATTGGAGAATAACTAAGAGATCTTTTTACTGAACCTTTAACTGAGATTCAGATTAATGATCTTTGTAATAAGCTAGGCATGATTAGCATCTATGGTCCAGATTAATTAGAATCTCTCATTTACACTTCTTTCATTTTTTTATCTTTCCTTATGTATATAAATATGTATGATTGGTATCAATGAACATATAGAATATATTCCACTCACTTCCTACTCTTTCTCTAGTTATAAATTCTAATAAAGTTCAATTTGACCTATGATTATTAATAGGGTAAATCTCAAATAAGTATTTTTAAAACTCTATAATTAACATTTTTTGTATAAGTAATAAGACGTTATCCAATGTAGAATTTTTTTTACAATCATGTGGTTTATAATTGCATATGTTTTTACATTGTGAACTTCTGCATCTCTCCATGAGTTGATATGAGTTCAAAAGAGGCTCGCAATTGACGAAATAGTAGGTGTGATAGGTCTTATTATAGTTCTAGAGTGATAGGTTAGAACCATAACATGATCTACTATACCTAATACTTCGTTATCGATCTACCATTTTTGGATCATACCATGACTTACTAGACCTAACACTTCCTCAAGGACCTACGACTTCAAGATTATATCTTGACTTATCATATCTATCATTTCCTTATTGACCTACCGCATACATTAGCTTATGAAATTTTGGCAACCAACCACTTTGAGGTACGATCATAAAGAGGCGTGATATATTGGCTTGTTGGTGCTAGACTAACCGATATACCAGTTGTATAGATATTTGTTCCAAAATACATATTTATATCGACTTGCTAATACTAGCCTAAATGGCATGATGGCTTTATGGATAATTGTTCTAAAATAGTTTCTTATACCGGTTTGTTGGTACTTACCGACTTGTGCATCCTTACTTTGTATGAATCGTAAACACTTACAATAATATATATACACAAAGGAAATACCATGTACAAAATATACAACATGAAGTTTGCTACATTAATCCACATTCTTTCGACAAAATATAAACAACTTCGTTTGTACAATATATATTTGTATTACCATGCAAGTGCTATGATACCCAAAAGCAATTGCCCACTACCAGTTGCGGCTTAAGGCATTGTGAAGATTCCTCTCCTTAGGATATAGCAAGTTCTCTTTAGATAAGAAATCTTGATTGTCATTTACCATTGGTCTTCTCATTTACCATCGATACTCTTTTCATACTCATTGGCCTCTTCATTTACCATTGTTAAGCTCTTTGTAGTGTTTATGTCTGGAAAAATGTTTGGACATATCTTTTGAGTGTGTTTAGTTCACAATAATTGCTGCACCTTTAGGGCTACTGGTAGGCTTATTCTGCTATGACACTTGGGCGTGCCTCTTTGGCTGTTGGGTCCTTGATTCTTTACACAACATTTGTGTTATCATTTGAATCATCATATAATATAAAGACTCCTTCCATCTTTATTGTTACTTGTTCCACTCACCTATGACTTCATTATAACCTTCTGGTGTTTGGCTCGCCTACTAGTACAATTGGCTATATGTAATTGACAAATGCTCCATACCATGCTTTGCAGCCCATAATTGTCCCCTCCCCATAGGTTATAGAACCCCCCCTGACCATGGAGCACCTCGACCTTTTTAGTCCATCGATTTATGATGAGATTAAATAGTGTCTCCACGAGCTCCTCAACATTTGCCACATGTATCGCATGACAATAAGGGAGCCCATTCATCTCAAACTCTATGCATGAGCACTGAATGAAGGGGTCTTGTGTCTTAAGCACCACATGCTCTACCTTAGTTTCATCTCTATATTGCCGCGTGATATACTAGTTGAAGTAACTGCCATCGGTTCTATGCTTTTAATTATAACATGCCAAAGAGTTTCTACACGAATTTGTTGTTAGATCTTGTTGAACAAAGCAAGCGTGAACATCTTGACATCATGCAATTTAATTTTTCTCAAAATTGTCTTTGGTGCAGGCTGTTTATGTCTATTTTCATACTTCTATGGTTTCTTGATGACGAAGAGCATCAATGGCTCTATTCATTTCCTTAATAAATTGGTACAGCCTAAAACCCTTTTGTACAATTTTTTTCACTTGTGAATAAACAGATTCACACCATTGTGTGGTGCGCATGCATATTAAAAGTTACCACAAAGATATGCCACAACCAATGAATGCCTATTTGTAGGGGTGGGCACGGATCTGTTTGGTTCGATTTTTCCTAAAACCAAACCAAACCATAATTTACGATTTGGTTTTTTTTTTTTTTTCCATTCTAAACCATATCTTTAAGTAATGGTTTGGTTCGGATTATAATTTTTTTAAACCACTAATTAATGGTTTGGTTCGGTTTGCATTACGGTTTAAATCAAAATTCTAACTAAAATTTTTCCTTATTTTAGTTTTTTTACATTTGTGTAGATTCTTAAATATTTATATCATTTTACAAAGTTGATATTATAAACCACGATAAAATACTTTATAAATTCATCATACTTTTAATCTATAGTTCTCTATAAAATCAATTATCCATCAATAAAATACATTCACTAACCAATACATAGTAAGTCATAATATATGATTTTTAATATAACCATCATGTCAATTATCTACCAATAATTTAGCTAAAATAAAAAATCATCTATCAACAAAATTCATCAATGAATAAAATGACCAATTGACAAAATATATTAAACAATTAATACATAATGAAAGTTTATAACTGAATAAATAAATTTCATACTTTACAAAGTTAAAAGCTATTGAAAAAAAAAAAAACAATAGTTCATCATCAACAAAAAATTACATATCATGAGCTTAAAAAAATTAAAAAAGAACAAGTTGATTTTAATTAATTTTCATCAAATAATAAATATCAAATGAAATCATATAAATATATAGTAAAATATTATTATATTTTTCTAAAACGGTTTGGTTCGGTTTTACGGATTGATTTGGTTTATCTTCCAAACCAAACCATAAATTTACGGATTAGTTCGGATTTAAAAAATTTCAAACCAAACCATGAAAAAAACCATGTTTTCGGTTTAGATTGGTTCGGTTACGAATTTGTTCAGTTCAATCGGTTTTTTTGCCCACCCCTACCTATTTGTATATGTTGCTTCCATCAAGTATTGCTATAAAGACCATTCTTGGAAACAATATCTGCCCATATTTTCTCACAATCCTTAATAAACGTTGGAGAATAAAAATATTCCCTATAAGTAAGAAACTCTAAATTCTTGATATGTGTCTTACAATTGTGTTCTAAATGCCAACCACAGATCTTATGTGCTAATTATGGCCAACTTCATTTATAGCGCGTGTATAGCCTTTGCACCATTCATAATTCTTGACCTTAGATGTTTCCTACCTATTGTCTTAGTGAAGTTTGCAAGCAGCCAATAGTATGCGTTTGCTATTTTGCCTGTTACAAGTGTAGTAGCAAATATGCAAGTTTGATGATGGTGATTAAACCTAATAATAACTACATTGGGCATATTATAAACATTTGTTTTATCGGTTGAAATAAATACCATAACGTCTCCAAAGCAATGATAGTCTATACATCCTTTAGAGTCGACTCACATCAAATGCGTCTGTTGCCCCTTCTCCAATTCTATTTGATAGAAAAATGTAGGATCTTCTTTGCTCTTTGTGACCATATATACGATCATCAAATTAGAATTACCTCGATCAATATTCTTCTCTTATTGATTCCAAATGTAGTTGTTTAAGTCTACTGAGTGAATCCAAAATTGTTGTCCCCACTTGATAAAATAACTAGGCGCCTCATTATTTATTTTGGTGTGATGCCAGTCTTGTGGAGGATGTTGAAATGTGCCTTATTCGTTGATGAAATCTTCTTATTTCTCTTAAGTATGAATGATTGTTTCGGTAGTACAAGCTTGTGATTATGATCTATGACTATATTCTTGACTTTCCATAGTCCATTGCCTTTCGTTAGTACTCTAAATATCACCCTAAAATCAATTAGTGTCACAGATTGTCTATATGCTGATGCATCCCCATAGTACCATCCTTTGAAGTCTCTGCTCGACTGTAAACCCACCTTTGCATTGTGATTGTATTGTCCTTCACCTTTCGCTGGTCCTGTTGCCTTATATTAAACTCCATCAACATTGCATATATTCTATAAAAATCTCTTGCTTCCTCGCGCAAAGGAAACATGAATGTCTCATTATCCTCCATCGTTAAATACTTATACATAGTGACATCCTACCATTGAACGTCATTTCTTTCATGGCACTTTCCCTTATATTTGGAATAATATTCCAACTTTGACTACTCCTTTCTTTGATGCTCTTTTTATAGTATATATTTTGTGACCACATGGATGCTTTGATAGCCACATCATTGTTTTTTTTCCCCTTTTTTTTTTTTTTTTTTTTTTGGTTTTGAACCTCTATCGGCAATGTTTCAAGTAATTCACTTTTTTTTTTTTTTTGGGCCGAATGAGCAACACTCTTTAAACCTTTTCTATATAGAGGGTTGCACTTGTAAGTGGCTATTTTTCTTAAGGAGAGTGAAGCCTACCATGTAGCTATTATGTCTCAACTACGCTCAATTAATGTCCATCCAACTTTCAAACCAACCAATGCAAATTAAAAAATCGCAACGCCTTCTAGCCAAACAACACAAAATAGTCCACAACCAAAGAATACAATCGAAAACACATATGACCATCGTGCACAATTGAAAATAGATGGAATCAAAGCTAGAGACCTACCACTTTACGTAGACTTAGCACTCCATGTTGAACTACCATTCCTACAACTTCTGTACTAATCTACCATTTTATGTCGACCTAGCAATTTCATAACTTCTTTACTGACCTACCACTTTACGAAAACCTAACACTTCTCATTCTAGTCAAACAACACGAAAGTTTATAAGACGCTTGACAATTGCATTTGTAGATGCCTTGTAAATACAAATTCCATTTCTACAAGTATCAATATAAACAATGTTGTATAATTTATACAATTACTATTTAAGGATTTACAAATATATACATAAGTAAAATAGGACTCAAAACTACTGCTAGTGGTCTTTCAAACAAGACACTATAAAACCTTGGGTGCATTAGGCTTTAATGGATCAATGTTCATGGAAAATTAGATTTACAATTAGAAAAACGTTCATATTAGCATCAACATGGATAATAAGGACAACTACATACATCTAAGAGGGAAAAAAAAGAAAGATAGACAAATATGAATACACTTAGCACAAACAAATTTAACAACTTGTTCCATCTACAATACATCGGTAGGGGTGCTGCATTAATTTTTTCAAGTTAGTGCACTAATCCAGCTAACTATATGGTAAATACACCAAAATGCTCCAATGGTCCCAATAACTAATAAATCAATACAATATATTATAATTGCTCAATTCTCTCGTACAAGGGCTATAAAGTTCTCCCTTACTAGTAACATATTCATCGCTTTAGTAGGTGTTTCTTTGCTTCCCTGATGTATTCTTTTTCTTTTTTCTTCCACCTCTAACACCAACCCCGCTAATATCTTCCAGCGATGGTGGTAATCTACTACCTAAACGAATTAAATGAAGTGGTTGGTTAGAAAAAAATGTAGAAGGGAGCTTTTTTTTTTTTCTCGGGGTATACAGCAAAAAAATCATGAAATAAATGTATCGGACCCCATATGTATTTATTTAAATTATTTGCTTTCATGAATTTTATTGCATAAATGGCATAATTTTATTGCATGTAGACAATGGATGAGTGTTAGGTTGATAATATTGGATCAATGACTTTATGATATGTGCATATACATGAAATAAAGGGATGCACGTACTAGTCATTGTGTTTCATTTGGTCAGGAATGTAACATGAGTAAATAAATTCTTACTTATTCAATTGCTTGACTCACGAATCTCCTCGAGTAAGTTGCCACCAGAGGTCCATTTATGTAAGAGTTTATTTATGTTCTCAAGTTACATACAACAAGAAGAGAGCAACAATGTTACTGTCGATCCCTCAACACCAGACCATTTTTGAAACTAGTGTAAAGTATAACAAATAAGAATCACATACCATAATCTTATATGTATTCTCTCATGCTGTTTTAGGGCCACCTCTCGGAATGCATCATATCCAGGATAAGGACTTTGTGATCTTGCATGCGCACTACTAGCATTGTATAGTGACTGTTGTTTATGTTTATTGGAATGTATATCTACAAAATAAGATAGAGTATATGAGTTTGATGTAATCATCGTGGATAATTCATATGATGTACCTCTTGGTAAATGTTCAAATTGATCATATATTTCTCGATAAGACTAGTCATACACTTTGAAGGGAAGCTACATCCAAGTGCTATTTGCTGCACACAGTATAATTAATCTGTCAACACATATCAAGCAATGTAAATGAAAAAAGAGAATCAAATTTTTATTGAGGCCACATGGGGCAAGTACCACTTTGTATAAAGAGGATATGATGCAATGACCTCACGAGTCCTTTTATATGCAATCATGTTAAAAGTCTGTAGATGGATGGTTTAAAATACCCAATCAGCTTGTGGTATATTCTAACACAATTACCATAATGGAAAGCATGGGATCTTATTCACGGTCCCATCGATTCAATCGTCGAGCTTTAAGGTCTACATATTGGAGCACATTAAGTGGAAGAATTCTATACAACGAGCACCTCTTTGACAACCATTTCATGTCAAGATAAGCCATACTCTTAACATGTAACTAAAGAGTAGTGGGCCTATCACTTTATTACATAACCTATCAAACCTCTCACTTTTTGATATAATCTACTATACCTACCTCTTTTTCCCATAACTTACTACACTTACTACTTTTTTGACCTATCATACCTATAACTTTTAAAATAAACACTTAAAAATTTTTGAGATTCTAATTTAGTGTAGCAGACCACTGCTATCTCCAATTGAGATAGTGATGAGTAGGGTGGGTGCCTCTCTCATTTGGGAAAAGTTTCTCTACATATTACATAAAGATAACAATCCATTATAAATAAATAGAATGAGTATTTCTAGAATAAGGATATAGAAAAAGATGTTTGTGATTGCACATTCACCATTAGATATGGCGTGACGGTCCAATTGCTGGTCTTATGTCCATTTGGCCCATTGGTGGTGTAATGGTAGAGTGTTCTAGGTCGTTTTAGCCATAGGTTGGTGAATGGGGGACCTAAGGAATCGGCTTATACGACGTTCGGCTGTATGCGTGGTTATTTTATCCATAGGAGATGATGCATCCTTTAATACCTACTTCTCATTAGCATCCTATATCACACGACATACAATTTAAAGATGCTCACATCAAATGATTAATTGAAAGGGAATATAAAAGGAATACCTCAACCGGATGTGCTGGTGAGTTGGGGTCACCACTTATGCGACAATCACTAGGCATGGGGGATATCTGAAGAAATCCAAAAGCAAAGTGCGGCTTGTCTATATCACTTTTATGTTAGAAACGCTTGCATAATGATGGTCTATTCACCCGTTGCCAAGCATGCAATGTAGCAAGCTCACCCGATATGGATGTCCGAAACCCCTACAATTGATATTCATAGTATTTTTCTACAGTCTGTTGCATCATCCAACTCATTTCTATTATGGAGCTGTTGATTTTGTCCAAAGATTTATCAGTCTTAAATAAACATGGGCATGTTAGTATAAATTATGCACATTTAGTGTTAGTGATCGGGTAGAACGTAGTTAATAAATGGGGAAGTAGAGTTTAGATTCCTATTGAATGCAATATATACAATATACAATACAGTAGTATTTGTGAATGTTTTCTAAATAAGGATATCAACACAGAGAAAAGAAAGGCGAAAAAATAAGACAACGGGGATTGTACCTTCATGATCGTTTGTTGTGAATGATGGTCACAGTGGAGTCGAACCTCCGAGTCGGATTAACGAAGTTGTACGTTCCCTCAATGTTGTTTAGAAATGCAAAGAAGAAATTTGAAGATGAAGCAAATGACTTTTGTCTTTTGCCTTCCCTCCACACCAAAGCACAGGACTTGTACATTTGGGTCGAATATGAGTCAGACAATCATTGGGCCCGTCTCGTAAATTCTTAAATGCTGGCTTGATAATGGATCAATGATAACTAATAACTATATCAACAGATGGGTCGAATTTGATTCTATTATTCTATTTCAATCAATTTATTTAATTTTATTATAAAATATTTTATTTAATAGTTACAATTACTCAATAATTAGTTTTTTTTTTTCTATTTTGATTTCTTTATTATATTAGTTATTGCATTATTGTTTATTGTGGTCTATATTATAGAATTTGATTAATTTTTATATATTGAAATTTGATTTCAAATTTCTTTTTGACCAGTTAATAGCTACATTGAATTATCCCTAATGCCTATAGCTAGGCCCAATAAGAGTATATACGGTATCATCTACCTCTAGGCTCCTAAAGCTTGTAAGAAACTCACAGATGGTGGAATGGGCTTGCTTAAGGTCAGGTGGAACATATTAGTTCAAAACAGGTTCAAGTACCACAATCAACCCTATAATAATTCAGGTCGGACCAATTTGGGCCTAGGCTGTGACCACCCAACACCACTGTAGGTTTCAACATCCAATTATGAATGGTGAACCTTGGTGCCTACAGCTAGGCTCAATAATAGTATACACGATATCATCTAGCCTCGGCTCTTAAAACTTGCATGAAGCTCCATGGATGGTGGAATGGGCTTGCCTGAGGTCGGGTGGCCATATTAGTTTGGAACAAGTACAAAGTACCATAATTAACCCTGCAATAATCGGGATAGATTGGTTTGGACTCTGGTAGTAACCACTCGACACCATTGTAGGTTTCAACATCCAACTGTGTGGTGGACCTCCATGTTGATATGCATGTCTGGTTGGGTTGCTTTTAAAATATAGACATGGACTTTGTGAAGATCTAGTTTAGATGAGTGATCCTTAATCTTGTACGAATGGTTTTTGGTAGTATATGCTGGACAAATGCATCCTTTAAAAAGGTGCTTTTGAAAAGACCTAGTGATATTGTCTTTTAGGGTTTCCATCACTTTTCCTATTCAGAGGACATTCGTAAATACTTTTGAATTACATATTATATGTATTGCATGTAGTGGGAGTCTGAACCTTGCTTCCTTATCTATTAGCCACGTTGTACCTGATTACTAATATTAAATGTGCATAGTTTATATTGGCATCTCTATATTTCTTAAGGATTATGATAAATCTTTGAACGGAGTTAGCAGCTTTATAATGAAGATGACTTTGATGGTGCAATAGATTGTAGACAAATATTGTGAATTTCTATTACGATGGGTTCGGACATCTATGTCGAGTGAGTTTACTACATTGCGTGTTCGGCAACATGTGGATAGAGCATCACTATACAAGCATTTCCAGTGTAAAAATGACATGGACAAACCACACTTTATTTTCGGATCTCTTTAGATATCTCATGCACTTGGTGATTGTCATATAAGCAATGACCCCAAGTCATTAGCATATTTGGTTGAGGTATGCCTTCTTATATGCCCTCTCAATTGATTATTTGATGTAAGGATGAAGATCAGTAAGCAAAATTTAAGCATTGGCTCAACACTGCCAGTGTAGAAGAGGAGAGTAGACGGCTTCTACAATTTCATCCAACGCTAGCTGTCTGGGAACCAAAGCAGCCAGCGTTGAGATGACCTTGAGTGTCTACAGAATCCTAATTTTTAAGGTTTTCACCTATATAGGCAGCCTTGAAGTAGATCTGGCCAGCCTTTGATGTTTTCATTACACGTCGGTAAATGAAACCCTACATCGCAGGCATTTAAGCAACGTAGGTTATCCACAGAATGCAAATCTTTAGAGCTGAAGCCAAGGCTGCCAGTGTTCAGGCATCATAGTAGTGTATGCCGCTTATATTCCATCGGTGTTAAAAGTGTAACTGTCGGTGTAAACGTTGTAACTGCAGAATTCAAATGAAAAATCTAGAATTCTTTCTTTATAAGCTAGGGTTTCCTTCACAATTTGGATATACGAATGAGATACGAATTATAGCAGCTTTCTTTCTTTGTTAATATTTGTTAGAGATTTTGAGAGAGAGTGAATTTGGAGCCTTTTATTGACAAGATTTTGCAAGTGAAGATCTTAACATTTGAATTGGTGATATCTAATCTTACTTTTTTTTTTATGCAATTCATCTGTTTGATTTCATTGATTATTATGTCATTTGCAATTTCTCATTTAATTGATGAATCATTATCCATGAGTAGCTAAATTGTCATTGCAGGAAGTTGATGAATCCTTAATTATGATAATATGATTTTTGAAATTATGTTATATGGTTGTTAACGTTATGGAATATTCATATTGAATTCTTGTTATACATCTTATTTCTGTAAGGAATTTGATTTATAAGAATCTTGATAACTCGAAAGGGAAATTAGGGTTCATAAGAATTCATAAATTAAGGTTAAATAACAATTGCGGAAGTGGCGGGAGTTTAATCTAATTTAGAAATTGTTCATTGTTATCCATTATTTGCTCACTGTGAGGTAAAGATACAAGAGCTTGCTCGGGATCGGGCTTTTTAGTATTGATAGCATGGAGAGGTATTTTTTCAGCTCATTGAAGGCCCTTTGGGATTTTTTTGTCCATTGAAACTTGTCTGGCTTTTTGAGGATTTTGAAGAATTTCGAGCATCGGTTTGCACAATTTGAAAGAAACCTACCTAGCGCGGCTATCCTCCCTATGAGCCATTATACTTCTCTTATCAACTTAAGTGGGCTCATTGTTAGGATTTCTTGGATTGTGTTGAGGCCTGGTTCGATTCCTCTTTAGGATATGGCGTATCTTAAAAACTTTCCTGCTGAAGCTCTAAATGTACTCTTTTGCAGATTCAGCTTTAGATTGTAAAAACAAAGTCAATCGAAAGTTTCCTGGAGATTGTACAGATGATCTTTGGGTCGTATGCTTTCACGATCATGTCATCAACATAGACTTCCATGTTACGACCCATTTAAGGTTTGAACACCTCGGTGGCTAACCTCTGAAATGCGGCGCTAGCGTTCTTTAATCCGAAGGGCATCATTTTATAGTGGTATATGCCAAATGATGTAATAAATGAGATGTGGACCTTATCTATGTCCCTCATTTTGATCTGGTTATAACCAAAGAAGGCATCCATAAAGCTTAAGAGCTCATACCTCGAGGTGTTGTCAAAGAGCTGATCAATCCGTGGTGCCGGGGAGCAATCTTTTAGGCATGCTTTATTGAGGTATGTGTAACATACACACATTTGCCATTTATCACCAGACTTCTTAACCAAGACTTCATTGGCTAACCAAGTGGGGTATTTTTCTTCCCTAATAACCCCAACTGAGCAGTTTCTAGAGTTCTTTTCGATGGTGGCCTACCTTTCTACTGCGAAGTGTTGGATTTTTTATCGTAATGGCTTTTGGTCTTTGTTGATGTCGAGATGGTGTGTGATTACATTGGAGCTTATGCCCGTCATGCCAGCAGGTCTCCAAGCAAAGATATCCTTATTTTCCTTTAAAAAGGCAATCAAATCCTCTTTGATATCATAGTAGGGAGTCGCTCCCACTTTGATTGTGTGGTCAAGGTTGTCATCGAGGGCAACCTCCTCCCCAAGCTCAAATGGATTGCTGTGCTGTTTGAGGTTATACCCTAGTTCCATCTCCATTGAGCATAAACAATCTCCTTTTAAGGCTTTGATGTATAGCTGTTGAGATTAGTCTTAGTCTCTTCAGCACACACCTATTCCTTGTGGGCTAGGAAATTTATTCTTGAGGTGGGGTTAGGAGACAACCATGGAGAATATTGATTGACTACCCCTCCCTAATATGGCGTTATAAGGAGGCCAGCAAGCAACCACAAGCAAATCTATTAGGTGCTCAACATTGTACGGCTCTTTCTCGAGCTCGAGAGGCAGAGTGATAATGCCTCGAGTACTGATGGGTCGGTTGTTGAAGCTGTATAGCTGTATAGCTCGTGGTCATATGGCCTCAGCTTTGGCTTCAATTTATGTTTCATTTACTTGTAGGCTTGATTGAAGAGGATGTCAGTGTTACTTTCTGTGTCAATCAATAGCCTCTTCACCTTCTATTCTAATATACAAGCAACTATAATGAAGGCATCCTAGTAAGGGGTCTGGATCCCCTCAACGTCAAAAATGAAATCGTAGAGTCGATCTTCAGTTTCTTAGGTTCAGTGTTCATTACTAGTAGAGATGTACTTGAGTTAAGTGGCAATCCGACTCTTGTTGAGGTAATGGGCTCGCCTATGATGGTATTAATCTCACCATGACACAACTAACGAGGACGAAAGTGATCCGAATGGTCTTGGGCAATAGCCATCTTTTTGGGTTCGTCAACCTTTCTATTATATGTCTGGGGTTCCAACTTTTGATCGTGATCTATGTATTGCTTCAGCTAACTTTGGTATATGGCATCTTTTATGGTACTTTTGAGCTACCAATAGCTGCTTGTATCATGCCCACGGTTACAGTGATACTTGCAATATTCCTTAGAATCCTTTCATCGTAAACTTGGTCTCATCGGGGGTGGTAGCAGTAGGAGACCTTAGTTTCTTATCTCAAGAAACACGTTATGCACTTGTAATTTGAGGGGAGTAAACTTGTCGTATGTTGGAAAGAGTCTTCACTTATCGCCATCTTTAAAACCTCAGTTATTATCGACTTAGTTGGTGTCATGGTGATCTCTTGGCTGATTCTTTTACCGAGGTGTATTGTTGAAATCTTGAGCCTAGTTTGACCGATTTTCAACCTCTCTTCGAGCATTCCTTGTATCTTCTTATCGGATATATTTCGAAGCTTTCCCCTCACTTGTTCAAGCATGATAAGTTGGCACTTGGAGAGAGAGTTGAAGAATAGGCTGTCGACAAGAATTCCTTGTTTGATGGCTTTTAAAGCCCTACCTTGATTGAGATTTGGGATTTTCAGGCACGCTTTGTTGAATCTTGCCAAATAGTCCCATAAGGGTTCATCTGGTCTTTGTCGCACCGTGTAAAGGTGGGACACATTCTTCTTTGGTGGTTTGCTCGCCATAAAGTGTGCGACAAAGAGGTTGGTGAGCAGATAAAAGGAACTCACCATGTTTGGTTCAAGTTTGTTGAATTAAACCTTGGTCGTACCTCAAATGGTTGTAAGGAAAGTCTTACACCATATGGCATCTGAAAAATTGTGTATTGCCATGGTGGATTGAAATTGGGCGATATGGTCCTCTAAGTTCATTATCCCATCCTACTATTTTAGAATAGGTAGCCAAGCCATAGGGAGTACTTCAGATTGAATTTCATGTAGAAAAGGCATTTTATCTAGGGGTGCTTTTACAATGGGCTCACTTTCAAAGCCTTCCTTAATGTTGGACTTTCTCTTCATCATGTCACGTATATCTTCAAGGGCGCATTCCCTAATGAAAACAAGTTGTGTGTCTTTTAGGACAAGAGTGGGGGTGTCGATCCCAACCTGGACAGGGATCTGTCGTCCTTCCTTTTTTAGGTCGATAATTGTCTACCTAATGCCTAGTGGCTGCTCAAGCCAATTACTATGAGGCTGTATGCACTTGTGATGCACTGTTGGCAGCTCTCACAGGGCCAGCGAGGCGTGAGCCCTATGATGAGTGCTTTGGGTCGATCTAGAGTTGTAAGACCGCTCTTTGGCGAAGGCTCTAGCTTGCGAAATGCTTGTAGCATGCTCGTGATTCCGTCCGATTGTGTCCTCATCACGTTTGAGTGATGATCGGATTGGAGAAGTGCTCTTCCGTGCACTAGAGTTCTACTCTTCTAACTGCAGGTTCAATCCCTCTAACTCTATTATCTTAGCTTGTAAGATGTGTTTGACCGTTCATTTTCTACATTCCGGTGTACTAGATGTCTACATAGGTGTTCCAGCTCCAGAATTCGACTCTCATCTATATGGTCGACGTCAGTGGTGACGGTCGGACCATTACATGGCATTTCGGAAGCCTTGCCATTAACAGGGTGAGATATGGCAGTAAGGGAGCAGAATTACCTTGATTCTTGCTTCGTCGTGGCTTGGGCATTATGAGGATGTGGTTCTGTCGGTTAGGGTTTCTGAATTTTTTTTAAATTTTTTTAGAAAAAGGCATCAGAAATGTGTTTAATGGTTTGATTTTCCATAGATGGTGCCGAAATGTTGCACGAGTTGAATTTGATCCGTAGAGATTGCTCTTGTAAACACCAAGAAATTGATTAGAGGGACGCCAAGGGTTGTCTGGCGTGGCCACTCCGATACTTAAGTCAGTCTATTGTAAAAGTGGGGTTCATACAAAAAGAATGTTAGACAAGTTGTTTTTCTGTTTGTACTCTATGTTTTTCTGTTCCCCTTCTTGTCCCCTTACTAGGGAGGCAAAGAGGGGTATTTATAAGGTTTTTGAATCATACCAGGACAGCTAGTACAAGGCTTGGTACTAGGCGCAGGGATGATACCCGAGCTGGTGAGTCTAACTTCGTGGAGTGTGGCTGAGCTGTTGATGTCCCTTACTCATGAGGTGTGACTATGATGTGCATTATAGCCAAGAATGATGAGGACCTGAGAGTGAAGACTCGATGTCGGATAGGGATGCAATTGGATGGGTCATTATAGGATACACGTCCGCTAGACCTGTAAAAAACCCTATAGGGTCGTTACGGGACAAGTTTGGGAAAAATTTTTGTGGCCCTATAAGGTCACGGGTCGGATTTGGGTCATAGTTATGACCCTATTGGGTCGACCTGGTCCGTTAAGAATACTAAAAGAAAAACAATCTTATAACATCAAAACTTTGATATATCCATTTTTTTATTATTTTTAGAGCTCTATGATTGTATAATTTATTTTTTTGTCCCATCGAGAATGTCATTTTTTTATAATTAATAAGAGGCAACATTTATATTTATGTATCTATGTCAATCCTCAAGTAAAGTAAATTCTACTATGTTGTGTTGCAAATTTATTACCATACATCGAAAAATCAATTGTCTAGCTTACTGATTTTTTTTTATGCGTAGCTTTACCATTAAAGGAAAAGAAATCGAAACAAATAAGTAAAATGGAGAATATATCAAGAATACAAGTAGACAAATAAAAAGAATGAAAAAGGAAAAGAAAGAAAAAAAAGGTGTAAATACAAAATTGGTCAATGAAGTGGGGCGGGTCAAGACCTTGACCTTATAGGGACAGATTTGATATTGCACATAAAACCCTAAAGGATCGCAAGCCGGGTTTGGGTAACCCTATAGGGAATCGGGTTGGGTTTGTGTTTTATATGACCCATCCCAAAACTCGTCCTAGTTGCATCCCTAGCATCGGGTTGGGTCGAGGCTAAGTTGGTAGACTTAGCAACCTAATGAGCTCATAGATTTGTTCTAATGTGAAGACTTGAGAGTGAGTCCCACATCATCGTGTATAGCTGAGGTTTTATGCTCTTCGATGACTTTAAGTCGGGATGGACCAAGCTTTCGTCTTCTTGGGCTTTTGAGGGCAATATGTTTTTCTAGACCTAAGAGATCGAGTGGGCCTTGGGTTATACTTTACTGTTAACATAAAGAGAGAAAGTAGTGAAGAGAGAGAAAGATAGGAGAGTAATCATCATACCTTGGTGTATATATTTTGTCACCAATAAACCATAATTTATTTAATAATATATATGCTAATATCTTAAAAAAATCATATACACGGTTATCATTTCTTGGATATTTGATGGGTAGAGGTCTAGTTTAAACCATGACTAAACCTGCTAGGTCCGGGTCTATTTTCTAGGGACCCCTAATTGCCTCATGTAGGGGGCAGGCAGGTCTAACCCATGGACCTGGTGGGTCCCAAGGTTGGTCCTAACTCGTCCCCTTTTAAAAAAAAAATAAAGAAACAATTTTTTTTCATTGAAATAATTAAATTATATACTTTAAATACATAAAATAGGCTTAAGATTATACTATATTTAGCTCATATTCAATTAACACTATCAAGGATGTGCAATTATTTATATACACGCACATCCCTATGGAGTTGAAACATTAACAATGTGGGACTAGAGTAACACTATAAAAGAGTAGAGTTTATAAAAAAGAATAATAATAATAATAAGTCTCACATTAGTTAGATTTGCGATCCTTCTCTTGGTGGAACTCTATAGAAAGCATGAGACATGGTGGTGTTGAATTATATTTATTATATGTGTTGTTGTCAATAATGCATTAAATATTGTGAATAGATAATTAATAATTTCTATTCACATAAAAAAGAATCTAAACATTAAATATTATTTACTTTATTTTACTTTTTTATTATTTAAAATCTTATATTAATTTTATTCTATACTTATATTTATTTTTTATTTTGATAATAATAACACCATATTAAATTTTTATTTTTTTTTCATTAAAGGACCCATAAGGAGCTGCTGCATCCTTCAATTTAGATAGTGGACTCTCAGACAATGGTAGGTTCGCTTAGTGAGTCAAAATCACAAGAGACACTATAGATATTTTATATTTTCCTCAAATAATTATTTGCTTTATATTTTACACAAAGTAAACATTATAATATTAATTTATGTTGGATTATAATTAAATTCCTGCGTTATTTTATATGGCAAAGTGAATAAGCCGTAAATATTTTAATTTTTTTTATTTGAATCTAAATCTTTAATTTTTTTTCTGTTTTAATTCTTAACATTTACAAAAATTAATAGATAAGTCATTACCGTTAATTCGGGTCTTGTAATATACTTTGATTGTTGAAAATTATTAATTTTAATAAAAAAAATAGCGAGGGACATGCGAAGCGAAGACGTTTGGGTGTATATCCGGTGTTTGATTTGGTTGAGAGGAGAAGAGTTGACAAATGGCTGAGGATGGACGGTGATACCAGAAGCAGGCGTTTGGTTTATTGTAAATTAATAATTTATTTTTTAGGTAAATGAAAATATATATCAAATCTTCAAAATTAACGAAAAAAATTAATGGTGTTAAAAAAAATTGTTTATAAACTTTTACAAATATCGAAGACTGAAATAGATAAAATTAATAGTTTAGGGCTTTAATAAAAAGTAAAAACAGAAGACAAAATATGTTTTTTTTTTCTTTTTTATTAAAAATGAGCATTTTTTTTAATTTTAGTGAATTTATTTTGTTTGTATTATTTATTAATATCATTAAATAAAATTGTTATGATGATATGGTAACATGGTGATTATAAATCAATATTTTTATTATATCGAGGTCCACACATGTTGGAATAAAAGTCTATATGTCTGTTGCATCGAATCAACTATATAATTATTAATTAACCTAAACATATTGACATGGACCTATTTTAAGACCAACCAGGTAGGGAGGACAATATTTGAAACATATCTGTATCATATTTGGGTACGCGCATTTTCCCCCGGCTCATGGCAAAAGACGCGGAGATCGTGCGCTCCACGTCTCGCCTTGCGCCAGGCCCAGCAACGCTCATCTCCCTTATCTGTCCTCTTAATTTTATGCGGCACGGGCGTTGTAATCTCTATGAAAGTTCAACGTTTTTGAATTTTGATTAATCGTTAATTCATTATCTCTATGACAGGGCAAATTATCTGCAAAATTTTGAAGAGTTTTGTTAATGGGTATATATTTTTTTCCTATTATATGACGGAGATTTAAATTTGTTCCATTTTATATAGGAAACCAGTGTTAATACTGGCAATTTATATTAACGATATGTTTATAAATTTTTTTGTGCAATTTAACACAGTGATTGGGAATTAAGAACAAGAAAAAATGAAAAATATTTAGATACACAAAAATATTTCTATAATCAATTTTCATATGAAAAATGAAAAAAAAAAATTATAGTCTTGTGGTAATTGTGATACGACTGGTTCCATTATATTATTAAAATGTTTGAATATATTCCAATTGTGATTGGAAGGATGAACCAAGGTTGATTACAATTTTTGTTTTAATGAGAGAATGAATTGTATAAATGCTTTACAACTTAGTTAAGTTATATTTAATAAGTAAAACTTGTTTTTTATATGCTTAGGCTTTAACGGGCATATATGTATTTGTGTTTATATGTGTGTTGTTCTCTGCAGATTGTGTAGAAACAAATTGTTATGCTCTAGTGTTGATCGTGGCCTTTGTCGAAGGCTCGATTGGTCTAATCAAAGTGTAAATCTAAGGCACGATAAATGAAACAAAACAAGATGCACAAATTTGATCGCAGGTCATATTGAGACCTTGACAAGTTTAACACCAAGGCATGACAAGTTTAAATCTGAGGCTCGACAAGCACAGACTTGGTCGCTGGGTAAATTGAGGCGCCACGAATTTAAAACACGACAAGTCCATGACACGACGGTTTAAAAAATAGTCATTGCAGACTTTTAAATTAGACCATTGGCGGTTCTTTTGAGGACAAACAACTATATTTTTTAAAGCTGATTTATATAGAATGTTTTGGGGCGATTTTCAGGAGAGATTAAAGGAGAGAGAAGAGAGTAGAACTTAACTTGTATATATTATGTAAAAATACTCTTTGTTTTGTGTTTGTTTTTGTTTAGTGAATAGTATCATTCGTGAGATTAGTGAGCTAATATTATGAAGCACTATTCACATATTTGTTTATGAGTGTTTTAGTGAAGTCCCTATGTGTAGAGATATCTGCGTGAAGCCTTACGTGTCAAGTAGGCATTGAGTGAAGTCCTCGTTAAGGGGCATTGTGTGAAGTCCTCTGTGTTGTGGTAATATGAAGTCCTTTGTTGATGAGACATTGTTGTGAGTTTTCTTAATTGAATGAATTCTGTGAAGTCCTCCTTGAGGGAAACAAATTGTAGATTATGGACACAAAGGGGTGGGTCAAACTCCAAGTTAAATCTAGTGTAATCTTCTTCTTCCCTCATCTCTTTATTATTATTGCTGTAATTGTGTGTAAAAAGAAAAAGAGATAATGATCGGTAAAGTGAGCTTAAAATTGGTTTAAAAACCCATATCATAGCTTCCGCTTTCGCAATATGTTCGTGTAATCAAGCCTTGTGATGCATGGTTTTTCAACATGAAATTCTTAATATATTTTATTATATTAATATTTTATAATAAATTTAACGATGGTAAGAATGCAATAGGTTTACGGCAGGTTGCATGTTTTAACCCAGCGAAAAAGAGTTTATTAATAAAGTAATCTTTCCATTAATTTTTTTGTAATGCATGCTGCGTTAGCTTTTGAAAAGGGATACAGCTAGAATAAAGCTATGTGTAAGAGGGCACTAGTTATTGAAGCCTTCAAGGTATGGGAATTCGTGGTAACTTGTAAAGATTTACATTACACATATACTATCATGCCCCTAATTTCATCTAACACTATAGTTTTGCCACTCATCCTAGCGAAGCTACATGGAAGAGTTCATTAAACTAAGTGGATTGCTAGTTAATTTTAGATTATGTAAAACTCTTTATTAACTTTAAAAAAAATGATTTATTTGTAGCATAAAGTAAAAGGTTCTGAGGAAAAATGAAAAAATAAATAATTTTCTAAAAGCTACTTTAAGGAGCAAATAACGCAAAATATCATATCTGATAAAGATAGTATAAAAAAAATACCAAAACGAGTATCATAGAGCATGTTAGATATCTCTCTAAAATATGATAAAGTCTCACTACATGAAACATCTCTTAAAATAGGTAAAAGAGTCCAATGAATCGAATAACCGTCATCTGCAAGCCACTCCTTGATGTCAAACTCGTACCCACTATAATCATAACAAACAACATCATTAGCATCATCATAAGTCTTATCGTTAGAACCTAAAATAGTAAAATCATATGCATAAGCTGTAAAGCCTCATGTACAACAACACAAGCACATATGACATGTACACACGAACCTAATCTAGCAATTAACAACCCATCAATATATCTTTAATCAAATGTGACTAGGAACAACACAAGCAATTAGACATGTACACACGAACCTAATCTAGCAATTAACAACCCATCAATATATCTTTAATCAAATGTGACTAGGGATGCCCGATAATGAAGAACCCGACTCCAAACCCACCCTACAATACAAGTGTTGCTTTTTTTTTTTTAAGTTTACATTGAAAATAAATGTATCAACTTTTTTCTTTAGATAATTTTCCTTGTAATTACATGATTTTTTATTTAATATATTACATTTCCTAGCTACCACCATTTTCAAAATAATTATAACAAGTTAAAGATATAAGAATTTATTCAAATTGCAGGTTTTCATACCAGGATATGAAATAATTGAAATAAAAAAAATATATTTATAACATTCTGACAACTTTTTAATCATCGAACTTTACAACACACAAAAACTAAGTGTGTGGATTTTAAAGATAATTTTTAGTGGTAGATATAATATTCAAAATGCTTAACAATTTTATCCTATCAATTTAAAAAATAATTAAAGTCGATCCATGGATGAGCACGACGGCACAGGTGAACTTTTTTAAAAATTTTATGGAGTATTGTATGTGTGTTCTATGAATTTGTGTATGAAATGCGGCTAGAGTTGAGGAAGGACCGTGTGTATATGTGTATTACTGTTAATGTTTTGAATTTTTTTTTTAATTTTATCGAGTCGGGTTGGGTTTTTATCGAGTTTACATACTTGACTCGAAACCTTGTAGTGTTTGATCCTATAGAGTTTTTAGCTGGTCGGATATCCTATAACGACCCACCCGATTGCATCTCTAAGTGTGACAAGCAACAATAGAGTACTCATGACTTCGACAACACTGACGGGGAATGGAATAGGTCCTAACTAAATGCATCTACTTAGGGGGTTGATAAGACAAATTGATGCCTTATCGATAGGAAGAGAACTAGAAGGAAACTAGCCTCATCTAAGATTAACAGTCGTTATTTAGACATTAACCAATCTAGTCAATCAACACTATATGACCCAATGAGTCCCCCGCTTTTAGACCACTCTTGAATGCAAAATCACTCTAGATGGTTAATTGTAACCTAAGTGTCTAATTATCATGTTAAAGCCTTAGGGCTCTAACAAAGGTATCGCTCTCCTACTCAAGGCAATCATGCACACTCAAGCATAAATTGAAAGTATTAGTTAGGTTTAATATCTATCATAGCATCCAACATACAAGTCGCTGCGTACTTGTGATAGCAAAGCTTTTGTAATACAAGTCTTGAGTATAAGAGCGAGTATTATCTGACAAAGAGACATGTATATATCAGTATTGAATATAAATCGTTCATTAATGTATCCATGATGTCACCAAAAGTAGAAAGTTCCATCTCTAACCTTAGTATTGCCGTGAGTTGCAACTTTCCAATCCCCAAAGTTTTCATGCACAAGTACTGTATATTGAATTTGCAAATAAATTTACATACATAGATAAGGTTCATCAATAGATATTAAGATATTCTAATAACCATTGATTATCATTAGGATTCAACGTATAATATCCACTACACATAAACATGAGTTGTAGGAGATAGAACTTAACCATAATATGCGAAATTAAGTTAAGTCCTTTGGTTTTATTGGCTATTAAGTCATCATTCCAGCGTACAATCTTATTTTTTTTTTTTTAGCTCTCAATCATTTTAGTCATCATATAGCCTACAATAATGAGCTAAATTTCCAAAATGTGATCGGCCAACGGCACTAAAAGTCCAAATCTTCATACCATACACCCAGTCTTGTTCTTTGGTTCTTTTGCTTAACTAAATAACTCAGTAATACTCTATATTCTTGAAACACTCACCTATAATATATACATCCCACACCGTGAATTGACCATTTAAACGTTATAATTATATGCTAAATTATGTACTAAAACCCCTAAAGATTTTTGTATGCTCTATCACACCCCAACTCCAATATTTATAGTACTCCACAATAACTATGCTTAAAATAATGATCTCACACATCAATTTTTTATTTCCTTCATGCGACAGAAGTCATCTTCTTGTAAGTCCCATTATCACCAACATAAATTAACTCTTGGATTCAAACGAGGGAGACGATCCATAAAATTTTTTTTTTTTTTTACATGACTCGATTATATATATAATAATTACCAATTTTTCAATGTGGTGAGATATATATTTTTAATCATCTAATGGTACTAGTGCATAAGAGCATCAATTCATCCCCAAGCCACTTAATTGTATTCTTGGTAAATGTCCAAATCAATTGTAAAAAACAAAAAAAAACAAAATAAAATAATAATGTTACTATTGATAAAGGCATGGTTTAGTACTCCTTTGACGTTGAAAATGAACCACACACCTCTCAGACCTTCAAATGCGTTAAAAATGTCCAAAGGTATACCATGTCAAGACTTCTCAAATATTTTAGTATTCTATTCTAGAAAATAACACTATGTATTCATCATTTCACCACCCAAAAAGAGGAAAACAAAAACCATAACATTTAAAATAGAAAAACATTGTTCAATTTCACGTAGATATATGTGTATATATATATATATTATCTACCCTAATCTATGTATTATTCAAATTAATAACTTTTCTTTTTTCTTTTTACTAACAAAAACACTATAGAAATGTTTTTCAATAATAATTTATCAATAACTTTTCGTAACGTGCAAAAATAACAAATTAGTTTGAATTTTTTATTGGACAGTGATAAGAATTATTATTATTATTATTTTGGCCAATTAATCCTTAATACTAAATAATGACAATGTAAGTCACTAAAATCAAAAAGGCAATTCAACCATTGCAGCATTTAAATTCCGCATAAAGTAGCCCCACAAATATTATTTATTAATAATATGAAATAATTACAGCACAACAAGATATAACGAACAAAATGAACACGACTGCACCATTATTATCATAGAGTATGGTTTTGTTACATAAGTATTCATCAATCCATCATCAATTAAAGAATTTAACCTATTTCTTCGTATTTTCATCTCGACATGACCATCAATTTCTTATGATTAATTAATTTTATTTATTTATTTTTTTCAATCCAGATCTCACCACTCAAATGAATACCCTCACGTTATTTGAATATATTATATTCGTTACGATCATTCATATATATTCCGGTTGAAAATCACGTGCATGTATTATTTCTCTTTTATTAAAAAAAATATTTAGCATGTTGGCTCAAAATCAAGCAAAGGAATCAGGATTATCACCTTACATTATATCCCTACATTCGACGCTAGAGATGATAAAATCCAGCACATAAATTGGCACCCAAATTCATCATAATGTGAATAAATTAAATACATTCATATTTTTGTTCTTATGTCTCGGTTTTCCAAGGGAACAAATAGGTAAACTTTAGTGTGATCAAGATACATGTTTATCTTTATTTAATATAAAATAATATCAATTATTTGTTGATTAGAAGCATAAATTGTAATTTAATGTTAATGCCAATTCATATAGCATGTTTTACATGTTTATTTTATTAATCGACCAACTAATTCATAAAATCAATATCAAAATCATTCGAAGGAGATAGATGTATGATCAATGTCAAATTACATATATATAAATCATAGAATAATAAAATTAACATTCAACATAATCTCTATCATGTCCTTAATAGAGAACCTAGAAGGATTATCTTAAAATCATCATATCACGTGTGCACTCATAATATGATAACCATCTTAGAAGTGAAAGTTTGTAAGACTCTAGTTTATTATTCTCTCACAGTGTTATACATATATACATTTATCAAGAAAATAGTTTGCATCCCAATAATTCCACAAATGACAAGGACCATAGAAAATTGGATACCCTACCAAAAAATAAGATAAGATAATCTTGAGTCTATCTTCTAGCTACTTAGGAATTACTAAAGGGAGAAGAAAGTTTAGGAAAATGAAATTATGTTTTAAATGTTTCTCTCAACTATGTCTAGTCTACAAGATTCCAAGTCGTCCAACTGTCTTGGCTTGATCTTTAGTATACTTTGTACTCGAATCCTATCCTAATCACAGTTTTTGATTTTCCTTGCAAAAGCAAACTATTGGAGGGTAAGCTGCATCCATCTTAGTGAGATATTCCTTCATTCGTACCATAACAACTAAACATGCAAGTTTTAAGTTCAAGAATATGCTGCGCATGCTATGCAACAAACATATGAGCACATTAGCACATATGGGTATATGGAAACCATAGATAGAATAGATTTACGCCATTCATGACAAGGGTTCGGGAATGCTTTGTAAATAAACAAGATCCTTTTGATTATCTAACTCTATTTACATTCCAACTAACCACCGCTGTAATGCCCCAAAGGGTACCCTAAATGCGACAGTTCACCACATTCAATATTAAACTTCAAGTATAACAACTTTAATCATCCTAAAAGTTTCGATACCAAATGCAAAGCGTATCTTCATGATCATAGAGAGCCATACTTTGAAACAAGTTGTTTAAGAAGATATAATAGTAACTAAGAAGGAAAATCATAACATTAAAACTTAATCATAATATGAGGAATCTTACAAATATCAAAGAGGCATTCCCCAAACAAAATATATTTAGTTCATCAAAGTCTATCTTTCAAAAGAAAATATACCGAAGTTTTACTTAAAAGTCTAAGTCTACATCTAGTTCTTGAATTCTTTTCAAAAGCTTTTGAATCCAAAAGATGGTACCTGAGAGAAATAGCCTCTGGGCTTCGGCCATAAGTAAGGGTGTTGTAAAAGGTATCTAGAACGATGTAAGCTTACTTGCTTAGTGAGAAATATTTCCATAATAAAATACTCGTACAACCATTAATCATACTAGTTAATTTATCGAGTATATGAAAATGCAACAAACACGTGAGCATACAATACACATGATTTACCAAGAATCATATGTTGAATGGATTTATACCATCTACTCGGGGTTAGGTGTTCCAAGCCATATAGACCGCTATTTGCAAATAAGATTTTTGTAGTTCATTTAAGCCACTACTAGCCGCTAAAATGTAGCTCATTAAGGCAATTACTTGCCATTAAATTTATTTGGGCGACCATTCGCTGTTATGCAGAGTTTTGAGTTCTATAGACCTCACTACTATGCCCTTGTCCCACTAAATGTATAGTAATGAATGCAATGTGACTCATTTCATGTTATGCATGAATCCATTTGATTTAGTATTCTTAATATGGTATTAGATTTTTTAAAGGTGATCATACAATTTCAAACATATTAGTACTATACTAAATCAATCAATTTACTTAAGCAATTTAAATAAGTTCAACCTAGATTTTGAACAAGATGTTCCTCATAAATAAGGTTCTCCTTCAATTGTGGTGGTTCTAGCTCCATGATTTGGTCGGGGTCTGGTACTTGTTTCCTTAACACTGAGATGTGGAACACATTATGTACACCTAACAAATCTGGTGGCAATGCTATGATAGGCCAAATCATCAATTCTTTCAAGCACCTCAAATGGTCCAATGTACCTTGGGCATAGCTTTTCTTGTACTCAGACTCGATGTATACTTCTTATAGGATTAATCTTTAGATACACATGATTGTCGACTTCGAAATCAAGAACTCTCTACTTCTAATCCACCTAACTCTTTTTTCAGTCTTGAGCTTCTTTCATCTTCTGTTGGATAATTCGGACTTTACTTATTGCATATTGGATGAGATTAGGTCTAATGACAAACTTTTCTACATCATCCCAAAATAAGGGTGATCTACACTTTCGTCCATATAAGGCTTCATAGGGTAGCATCTTGACAGTTGAATGGTAGTTATTGTTATAAGCGAATCCAACCAAAGGTAACTGCACTTCCCAGAGCATACTTTCTAAAGTTTGAATAGTCCATTCTAATTGTCCATCCGTCTAAGGGTGGTATGCAATGCTAAAATACAACTTAGTCCCCATACACTTCTGCAAACTTATCTAGAATTTTGATACAAATCTTAGGTCTCTATTAGATACAATCTTTGTTGGAACTCCATGTAGCCCCACGATCTCCCTTATATATAGCTTTGCCAACTTATCCATTGAATAGGTCATATTAATTGAAATGAAGTGTGCCAACTTGATAAGTTGGTCCACTATGACCCGTATGGCTCACATCTGGTTAATGTTCAGGGTAAACCACATATGAAGTCCATCATAATCTGATCCCATTTCCATTCCAGTATGGCCAATGGCTTCAGCAATCCTCCCCGCGTTTGATGTTCCACTTTCACTTGTTGGCATATAGGGTACTTCATCACAAAATCTACTACATCTTCTTTCATACCATTCCACCAATAGTAGCTTTTGAGATCTTGATACATTTTAGTTCCTTTGGGATACATTGTATATCTAGAATTGTAAGCTTCTCTCATAATCTCCTTCTTCATTTCTTTATCATTTGGTACACATAACCTTCCCTTCATCCTTATTACATCTTCCTCATCAACCTCGAAATTGATATGCTTTTCCTCCTGAAGTTCTTGTTTTATCCTTTGAATTGCATCATCATAACATTGGGCTTCCTTGATCCTTTCTATCAAAGTCGGTTCCATAGCTAAGTTAGAAATCTCCACTTCCACATCTTGTCCGATGAATTCAATACTTAACTTCTCAAACTATTTTATCAACTCCTTTTTGTCGGTAAGCAACATAGTGACTTCTCATGATTCTTTTGACTTAATGCATTGGCTATAGCATTAACTCTGCCTGGGCAATAATTTATGCCAAGATCATAATCTTTTGTAAGCTCCTGCCATCTCCTTTACTGCATGTTTAGCTCCTTCTACATGAACAAGTACTTAACTCTTGTGGTCGATATTGATCTCACATCTTTGTCCATAGAGATAGTGTCTCCATAACTTGAGTGCAAACACTACAGTAGCTAGCTTGAGATTATGGGTTGGATAATTCTACTAGCGTGGTCGCAATTAGCATGAACCATAGGCAATTACCTTCCCGTCTTACATTAGGACCATTTCTTGAAGCGCTGCTATGCATCGTGTAAGGCTTCTCCTTGTTTGGTAACACTAAGATCAGTGTGGAAACAAGCTGTTGCTTAAGTTCTTGGAAGTTTTTCTCTCTTTTATTTGTCCATATAAACTTTTCATTCTTTTGAGTTAGTTGAGTCAACGGTCTGGCTATTTTGGAAAAGTCTTTCACAAGCTTCCGATAATAGCCAGCTAAGCCCAAGAAACTTCTTACTTCCTTGGTGATTTCCAATCCATTACCGCTTTTATCTTCTTAGCATCCATAGATATTCCTTCTTTTGATACTACATGATCTAAGAAAGAAATTTGATCCAACCAAGCATACAACTTATGCTCTCTCAATATCTGTAGTGCAATCCGTAGATGTTCCTCATGTTGCTCGTGTGCTTTTGAGTATACAAGGATATCATCATTGAACATGATAGCACACTTGTCCAACAAAGGCTTGTATACCCTATTCATCAGATCCATAAAAGCAGCTGGTGAGTTTGTTAACTCGAAAGGCATCACCAAAAACTTGTAATGTCCGTATCTCGTCCGAAAGGTCGTCTTTGACACATCTTTAGGCTTAATCCTTAGCCGATGGTATCCCGAATGCAAATCAATGCATAAGAATACACTTGTCCCATGTAATTGATTAAAGAGATTGTCAATCTATGGTAACGAGTACTTTTTCTTGATGATGACTTTGTTAAGTTATCGGTAGTCGATGCAGAGCCTCATAGATCCGTCTTTCTTCTTCACAAACAACACCGGAGTTCCCTAAGGTGAGATACTTAATCTAATGAATCCTTAGTCCAGCAACTCTCGTAGCTACTTTATGAGTTCCTTGAGCTCAACGATGCCATACGGTATAGTGCCTTTGATATTGGTTCCATATTTGCCAGCAATTCGATCTCAAAATTGATTTCTCTCTTTGCTGGTAACCTGAGCAACTCATCCGGAAAGACACCTGGGATAAGCTCCTCCTTTTCTTCTACTGTGTTACCAACATAATCATCTATTCTTTCCTCAACTTCTTCCAATAGCCCAAATGAGCACAACTCCTTCCCTCTTGAAATCGTAGATTCTCCAACAAACGTTGCTCGTTTTCCTGCTTACTCCAAAAATTCTACTTTCTTATTTCGACAATCAATCTTAGCTTTGGTAAGAGATAACCAACTCATACCTATGATCACTTCCAATGTATTCATTTCCATTACTATGAAATCACAGGTGGAAAGATATCCTTGTATCATCAATGGATAGTTCCTTAACATCTCCATTGTCATAACAACACTTCATGTGGGGATTTTTATCTTAAAGCTAGAGGTGGTTGTTGTTATGGGTAATCCTATCTCTTTAGCCAAACTAGGCATGATAAAAGAATGAGTTGCTCCAGAATCAAAAAGGGCATAAGCATTTTGATGAGCTACTTGTATATTTCCTGCGTTTTCAACATGAGGGATAAGTAATTTCCTATTCCAAGATCCTACTTATTCACTAATCTATAACTTATAGACATTATTGCCTATATTACAGGGAATCAAAAGGAATAAACAACGTTAAGGTTTTAAGGCTAACCAGTAACTAGATCGTAGCTATAGCCATCTTCTTCCTCGAGAGCTGCTAACTCCACTCCTTCCTCTTCCATCTCCTTGCACATCCATTGTCCTTCTAGATTATAAATCTTGAATCTAAGCATCGATGATCCAGTTTGATTCCAGTTCCCATTCCTGTTTTTTGACCATGCTGGGGTAGATCCTCCATATGGACCTGAAGATCGTGTTGGGGCACTCTTCCTTTGTGGGCAATCATTGACAAAATGCCCAACTTGTTGTCAAACATAATAGGTGTTAGTTGCTTTCTTTAGGCACTCCGGCATCTTGTAGTTCGAGTCTCCACAAAGTAGCATTTACCTTGCAATTAAGGGCACCTCTTAGGATAGTGCATCCCCTTGCACTTCCAACAGATAATGGGCTTAGGTGCAAACTTCTTGCTATTTGCATCACTTTTGAAGTTGCTAAAAGGTCTAAAACTCTTCTACGGGAGTGTGGAACTCATTCCTTCCTGATACCTCCTTCCAAAAATAGGGGCTTTCTTCTCTATAGTCCATGCTTTTCTCTTCTTGGCTCCTTCGACAATTCAAGCCCTTTCTACTAACTTCCGAAAAGATCTTATATTGAACTATTTCAGCTTAACTCGCAATTCCTCATCCAAACACTGAGAAAAACTTGTCTCTTTAGTTCCTCACTGGACTTGTAGGAATCCGATGCATACTGCAGCAACCAGCTGAACTCGGTTTCATATTGTTCCACAATTCGACCTTTCTGGGTAATATGCAGGGAATCGGCGTTGTACTACACATGAAGGCTTCTAGGGAAATGGTTCTCCAAAAACTCTTGTCAAAACATGTCCCAAGTGACTGGGGATAGGAATTCTTATCTCTTGGACTCCCACTACACTCAGGCATTAAGGCGGAGCATGTAAGTACCAGAATTGATTCTTAAGTAATGGGGTACCTTATATGCCTCAAAGGATCTCTCAATCAGTGCCAGCCAGTCTTCGGCCTTATCCAGCTTACCAAAAGCTCCATTGAAGTACCGATTACTTTTGATGAACTCTGCCAAAGAGCTTCTGTATGGCCTTGGTGGTGGTAGCGGCAGTACAGGTGCAGTGTGAGATTGTGCACTTCCTGGGGCACACACTTCCATTGATGCTTGTTAATACAGATCGATGTATATTCGATTTAACGATGGACCTAGTGCTTCCAATTACGAATTAGGGTTTGTGATGAATTATGCAATGATATAGTGAAAATAACAAAAAATTAAAGATATGAACGATTAATCTTTGGATATAATGCACCAAAGATAAACTAAACTAGCTATTCTAGACAATCGATATGACTCACGATGATTAGAACAACGAGGATAGATCAATATAACACACAATCAAGAAAGTTCATCATAAGGACAATTCAAGATTACCAATGGTAAGATTTAAGTCAAAAGTGCCTATTACATCTTCTAAAATCCCTTATATAGACCCACAAATCGGGCAAGGGTAAATATGTAAAATAAATAAACAAAAGAAATTAATTAAAAGGTCGTTTAAAAATAAAGGAAGACAGAACTAAGATAACTCTGTCAATCATGGCCGTGACACGAGCTACGATCCTTGCGGATCAAAATTCATCTTTTCATTCCAGGCAAATACAAGCGTTATTTGCTCAATTACGATCGAGATCACGGGTGTTATAGAGCCGTGATCTTCTCGTGAACAATGCATCTAGCATAACAATAAACTATAGTATGTGCTGCAGCCGTTATTGAGATTATGAGTGATGTTACGACCGTATTTGTGGGCGTGATCTCCACTGTTGATGATTTTCCAAATTTTGTCTTCGTCCCTAAATCGGGTGATCGCCTAAGTGATCCATGATTCCTATCATTTCCTCTGAGCTCATGAAGATTTGCCCTCAAATCTTGATCATAGTTGTCTTGATTACAAGCTTCACCCTTCATCTTCAAACTCTGTTCCTCATGTGACATATGCTTTGTTTGCCTACTAGCGAATTTCTTCTTAGCTACTTTTGGCACTAACAATAATGACTTTTTTTTAAGAGGATTCAACTCCTCATGTGTTTGTTTCACAACTTCGGGACTCATAAAAAAAAAAAAACTTAATTCTCCTCCCTTTGAACAAAACAGAATAAGTGTTGTCCCTACCATTATGGTTCACGTCTTCATCAAATAACCATGGACACCCCAAAAGAATATGGGATGCATTCATTCGCACTACATCGCAAAGAACCTTATCAATATAATAATTTGGTAAAGAAATAGGAACCGATACCTGCTTAGTGACATGACCAAATCCTTTGTCATTAATCCAATGCAACCGATAGATTGTGGATAGAAGTGGTTAGAAATTGCAATTTCTCCACCAATGATGTTGCCACAATATTAGTGCAACTACCTAAATCAATGATAGCTACATAAACAGCCCCGTTCACTACAAACTTCACATGGAATATATTCTCCCGCTGTTCTTATTCAGCTACTGGTATCACACTCAAACTCCTCCTCAACACACCATTCAAAGGAATAATAGGCCCTAATATTTGCTCAACTTGCACCTCTTTCACATATTCCTTGTCAGAATTAGTATGATTGACTTTCTCCTCTTCGTCATCGCTCTCTAGACAACCTCCACGAATGTAAACAGCACGTCTATTTAGACATTGAGCAGCAATATGTCCAAAACCTAAGCATTTAGAACACTTAATTTCTCTAGTTTTCTTCCTAACACTATTGGAGTCATTCGATTTAGCCATCGACTTCGCTTTCTCATTATTAAACTTCTCATGACTAAACTTATACTTCTCAACATCCTTATGATCACTAATAACCTCCTTTTCATCATTATGCCAAGAAAACTTTTCCTTACCATCATACTTAGAAAAGTTACTTCAAGATTTGTGAAACTTCCGTTATCTTTTAACCTTTCTCGCCATCAACATTGCCTCTTCTAAAGTATTGATCCGTTGAAGCTCTACAATATCCGATATCTCATTTTTCAAACTAGCAATGAATCGAGTAATCGATTGTACCGAAGCGTCCATAATTTGGCTTTGAATGGTTAGAATCTCAAATTCTTGGATATATTCAGCTACACTTCTACTACCTTGGCATAAAGTATGCAACCGCATTAGTAACTCTTAACTATAGTATTCCGGCACAAATCTTCATTGTAAAAGCACTCGCATCTCAGCCCTAGTATTCACATCATGTTCTTGTTCCTCCTTCGACCAGCCAACACATTCTTCCATCAATGGGAAGCATATCCTTTGAATTTAATTGCAGTCAATTTAATTTGTTGCACATCATCAAAATCATGGTATTCAAATAGTTTTTCATTTTGGTCCTTTAAGTCATAATACTTATCTTCTCCTCTGGTACCATTGAAAGATGGAACTTTTAATTTTATGGTCTCTATACCACGTAATCCTCTAGGTATATGACCTTCACGAGATTCATCGACTTCATCATCATATTCTCCAATCCTATGTCCTCTCATCAGATGTCGTACATGTCCCCTTCCGCTTCCACACACATCTACTACTCCACTGCGAGGAAATTGCATCCTAGGGTTTTCCTCCAATTCCTCAACATGTCTTGGTTCATGTGTTTCATGGGTAGGAGGTGTGTCTCTAACTATTTGTTCTATTCTTCTTAGGCCTTCCTCTTGTTGTTGCATCATGCTCTACATCATCTCCCTCATGAATTCCATAAAGTTCCCCATATTCATAGCTTCCTCCCTTTTTGAAGTATTGCAATCTACACTCTTAGTTTCAGTCTTCCCAGACTTTTTCTAGGAAATCAACTATGTGAGAAAAATCCTTAATACTGGATACCTAAGTCTAACACGCAACCTTAAGCTCTAATACCAAGATGATATGAATCGATGTATATCCAATTTAATGACAGATCTAGTGCTTCCAATTGCGAATTAAGGTTTGTGATGAATTATGCGAAGATATAGTGAAATAACAGAAAATTAAAGATATGAACGATTAATCTATGGATATGGCACACCAAAGATAAATCGAACTAGCTAGTCTAGACACTTGATATGACTCACGATGAATAAAACAACGAGGATAGATCGATAAAATACACACGATCAAGAAAGTTCGTCACAAGGACAATTCAAGATTACCAATGGTAAGATTTAAGTCGAAAGTGCCCATTACATCTTCTAAAATCCCTTATATAGACCCACAAGTCCGGTAAGGGTAAATATGTAAAATAACTAAGCAAAAGAAATTAATTAAAAGGTTTCTTAAAAATAAAGTAAGATAGAATTGAGATAAATCTATCAATCATGGTTGTGACATGGGCCATGATCCTTGCGGATCAAAATTCATCTTCTCATTCCAGGCAGATACGAGCATTATTTGCTTAATTACGGTCGAGACCACGAGCATTATAGAGGTCTTGATCTCCTCGGATACAATGCATCTAGCATCAGAATCAACCATAGTCTTTGCTATGGCTGTTATTGAGATTACGGATGACGTTACGGCTGTATTTGTGGGTATGGTCTCCACTATTGATGGTTTTTCAAATTTTGTCTTCTTCACTAAATTGGGTGATCGCCTAAGTGATCTATGATTCCTATCACTTGTGGTGTAGGTTGCAGTGGAGTTGGTGTTGGCATTGGAATATTCTATCTAAGGGCAACCAATATCTGAGCCAATTGCCCAAATGTGACTTACAAATTCACTTATGGTTTGGCAGCTTGAGGATTCTAAGGAGGTGCAGTAGATTAATTAACTTCCTCCATAGGTTGATTAGAGGCGCCTTGCTCTTGTCATCATCTCCTTCTACCTTGGCTGTTTTGATTTTATTTACGTAAGCTCGGTAATCTTTTCAATAAATCATTAAGTCTTTAAGCGAAAATTTGCGAAATTCACGAAAATTTTATCTCATATGAACAACATAAAGCTTGAAATAAGAAATCACGAAATAGATAAGGAAATTCTGCAAAAAATCAAAATTCACATAATCATAACAACTTCATTCAAATAGGAAATCAATATTGGGTTCAAGATTAGTACAAACTGAAATGAAAAACGATAGTAACAACACATAAAGCAACTTTACATAAAGAAAAACACAAAATGGAACTACCCGACCTAACATTCTAGGTATTTATTACAAAATTGACTATTGAACTAAGTGGGATGTGCTCAATTTTATCTTCCTACTCGACTTGTTCCTTCCCTCCTTCCTCCTTCTTTCTTCTTTTCCCAATCTACAGGAATGGTGCATCTTCTGGATTTCGACTTGATGATCTTATGTGTTTCTTGGTCATGAATTGTTTCAGGTATTGGTTCATGGTCATCATCCTTTTTCTAGCCAACTCTTTGGCTCTTTTTGGCAAATCTGCAATCGCATCTTCTCCATAAACTCCATCATTTTCTAAGAACAACACACGATCAAGTTAAGATTCCTCCTCAGTAGTACGTTGTGGTGTAGGCTCCCGAGACACCCTTCTGCTACCTAAAGATTACTCACTTTGCTCATAAGCTTTGCTTAATATCAAGGATCAAAGGCTTCATTGTCAGAATCAATGTTCACCAAAGGATTTGGGGGCATCGCATACACATCCATTGTTGGGGTAGTTGCACAATTCCTTAATGACAATTAAGCTTGTCGTTCTTCATATCATTGAATGTTCCCATGAGGGTCACTCTCTTCCTTCGTCCATAATTGGTGCTCCTAGGGTACGATGGGGTCAAGTCCAACTAGTTCTTCATCTGGTCTTCCTCTGGATCTTCTTCTTCTTCCTCTTATTCCTCCTTGGGTTCCTTTTCTCTCGTTGCATTCGGTCCAACATCTATGAGCATCTCATCATCATAAGCTTAATTCCAATAAGAGTTGGTGGTTGTGTTGGAACGTCTCCAAGTGTTTTGAGAATATTCTGGTAAATACCTTGCTGGTAGAATGATACTTCATAGTCAGCCTTCCAGCACTTGTTGCGATTCTTAAGTTGATCATGAGCATAGATAAACAGTGGTCCTATCGCCCTCCAAATTTGGAAATCTAGAAAAGTGGGGTCTCCTTCTCTTCGGAACACAGACTTAGCTTCTTGCAGCATGGTTTCATGGTATGCGTATCAAGCAATACTTCCTATAGCATAGATGACTTCTAACTCCGACCGCTTCTTCCTCCTTATCGGACAATATTTGATATTATTCACAATTCTTTCCCACTTCGTATTCCTTGGTTCTTTCTTCCACAAGACAAACATTTCTTTTAATGACTTAGGTCTTTCGACTAAGGCAAATTTCTCGCATAACACTCTAAGTCTCAGTCGATAATTTGCAAAGGTCTTATCATGTCTTTTGTGGAACCTCTGGGCCTCCAAATGAGCTTTACCTAAGGTCATTTATTCATAAAAAGAAAGGGAGTTAGCAAACTTATTTTACCCATGCTAAACCTATCTAAGTCTTTTCTTATTTCCATTCTAATTTTTTCTTCTTAAGTCCATTTCTATTGTTATAATCTTAATTTCTTAACCATGTACTGATACCAACTTAAACTGTTATGTCTCAAAAGATACCCTAAACACCACAATCCACCACACTCAATATTAAAGCTCAAGTATAACAACCTTAGTCATCCCAAAAGTTTCGATACCGGGTGTAAAGCGTACCTTCATGATAATAGAGAACCATACTTTGAAACAAGTTGTTTAAGGAGATATAATAGCAATTAAGAAGGGAAATCATAGCATTAAAACCTAATCATAATACAAGGGACCTAACAAATATCAAAGGGGCATTCCCTGAACAAAATATATGTAGTTCATCAAAGTCTATCTTTTAAAAGAAAAAACACTAGAGTTTTACTTAAAAGTCTAAGTCTACATCTAGCTCTTGACTTCTTTCAAAAGCTTCTAAATCTAAAAGATGGTACCTGAGAGAAATAGCCTCTGGGCTTCAGCCATAAGTAAGGGTGCTGCAAAAGGTATCTAGAATGGTGTAAGCTTACTTGCTTAGTGAAAAATATTTCCATAATAAAGTACTCGTACAACCATTAATCAAACTAGTTAATTTATCAAGTGTATGAAAATGTAATAAACACGTGAGCATGCGATACACATAATTTATCGGGAATCATGTGTTCAATGGATTTACGCCTACCATTCGAGGATAGGTGTTACAGGCCATATAGACCGCTATTCGCAAATTAGATTTTTGTAGTTCATTTAAGCCATTATTAGTCGCTAAAATGTAGTTCATTAAGGCAACTACTTGCCATTAAATTTATTCGAGCAACCATTCGCTGTTATACAGAGTTTCGGGCTCTACGGATCTCACTACTATGTCTTTGTCCCACCGAGAATATAGTAATGAATACAATATGACTCAATTCATGTTACGCATGAATCCATTTGATTTAGTATTCTTACCATGGTATTAGATATTTTAAAGTTGATCATATAATTTCAAACATATCGGTGCTATACTAAATCAATCAATTTACTTAAGCAATTCTCCTCTCGATATACTTAATCATAATTTCAACCATATAAGTACGGCACATGCGTTTCATCTTTTTATCTTTTCCTAATTCTAATGTCGATATTCTTTAAGCAAAAACATAAGTATAAAACGTAAGAAATAAACTCACTCAGCCATATGCGATAGTCCATTAGTCAAAATAGTCGTCTAGGTAAGAAAGTCACCTTTCATATCACCTAAACAAGAGAAATACCCAAAATGAGTTTTTCATGGAAGTTCTATTTAAACTTGCCAATTCTATTTTACTAAGTTCATCAAAATTTGGATAGAGTGAATTTCTAACTTAAAATGGCTATAACTTGCTTATTTTAACTCAGAATTTCGCATATTATATGTCATTTTCTACCTACTCGAAAAGATCTATCTATTTCTAAGGTTTTTTTTTTTTAATCATAAAAGGTCATTTGGGTTCCAAAATGGTATGTTAAAGAACTGTTACGAAAATCCCAACCCTTAAAAATGCACTTTTCCAAGCTTTTTATCAACCAAAAATCCCATAGCAAACACATGGATATTTATATAGATGAAAAATTCTTTTTATACATATATAAACTCATATTACATGCATGATTCAAGTGTTGTTGTCCAAACTATGATTTTTCATAAAACAATCTCCTTTAGGAATTTAAAGATTGGAATCTATAAGTTTCTTTTGTAAATTTATTGAAATGAAAATAAGATTTTTAGTCTATTTTAAATGAGTACTTTTTAGATTATAACCACCATTTTCTACTTCATAGACTTTACAAAAATAAACTTTGATATTTTTGAAAACGTGTTACTTTAGGTTGTTTAATTATATTGCTTTCCTAAGTGTTTTCTTAACTAGTGAGTTTTTTTTAACTTATCGTAGAAATTTGTCTAGTTATCAGTGTTTATTAGAATGTTGGTATAGGTTCTTTTAAATAATTTTTTAAGAAAAACTTGTTTAACAAAGGATTATCACCCTTAAGATTTAATAATAAATTTATTTTTTTTAGTGTTTTGAAAAAGAGAACAAGGAACTACTTACTATGCCTTGGAAAAGAATTTTAGATAATATCATCACTTAAAAATCTAGGTTAAACTTATTTAAGTTCTTGAAATGAAACTTTTCCAAAGTGCCAACATTACTTTTTTAAAGAGTTTAGTCTTTAATTTTAATAAAAAAAAACTCCTTTTATTTATACAACAACATTATGATTATGCATGAACATAAACATAAACATATAATTATATTATATGAAGAAAAATAACTCATTGGAATATAGAAATATAGGAAATTAAATAAGCATATGAACATATAAATAAAGCCAAGTATTAAAAGTCTTAGCTTGTATCAAGGCTTTCAGACTAGAGATAGACTAGTCTCATAAAGGAAAAGAAAAGGAAAGAAAAGAAAGGAAAGGAAAGGGAAATTGTTTTGGCTTAATAAGGACAAGTGTAAGACTAGAAATATTAGTGTTAATAAAATTGCATAAAATAAATAATTTACAAGAAAGAAAGAAAGAAATTGCATGAGCAAAATAAAATTTATGTTAGTGAGCCTATATGCTCTAAGAATATATATATATTTACTTAGTAATATATATAGTTAGATTAGGAGCAATAATAAAACATAACAATATAACAATAATAAAAATAATACTTGAACATTGTTAAACAAGACATGAACATATTGTTGCTTCCATAATACCCGTTGGTTTAGGAAACATATACTATGGTTATGTTATATTAAGAATAGATAGTAACAAAAAGTAGAGATAGAAGAATAGTAATTAATAGTATAGATAGTAACATGAATAGTAGACAAGATAAATTAATACCAGTAGTAAAGAAAATAAGCGCAAATGAGTTATATCTTATATTTTTAGATACCCAAAAAATCTAAAACTAATATTTTTGGAATCCTCATATTATTACGAGTCTAACGGTGTTATTAGAATATTTTTACCGTTTCAAGGGTCCAAACCCTGTTTTCATAAACTGATCTTGTTCAGGTCCAAATCGAATTAAATTTTTACGAATATGATCCTTTTAAGCTTTACTATATTATTACATACTATAATCTATAATTATCTCAATTTTATTGTTTAAGAGTTTAGAATGTGGGATTGTCGGGCTCAGATGCACTAGAGCTTGTTAAAGAATTATTGACTTTAGGGTTTCCGGTTGACCTCCGGTTATAAAGCATAAAAATGAACATAAAATCTTGGGGTTTACAACCACCACTAGTCCTCGAGCACTAGCCTACGATGATCGATCCAGTGCGGCTCTATCATGAGGTCGTATTCCATGAACGACTTAGTTTCTCAAGCCGAAGTAGGGCCGATACTCTATATACTATTAGTCATCCATCCGGTCCCGTGCGTAGGAGTAGTAGTGAAGAGAAAAGTGACTCGAAAAATACAATGCATGAAAATTTATTTTTCTTAAGCCAAATCTTATTAAGGTTCATTAAGAGGGTGATCAAACAATTTAAGAAACACCAAGCAACTATACATATAAGTAATCGAAGCACTTAAACAAGCAATTCAAGATTACGATATGCTTAATGTTCACTTTATCGAATAAGCATAAAATCACATACATAACCCATGGATCCCTATACATATCCATTTTATCTTTTTCTTATCAAACTAGTACAAGTAGTTATAAGCACATACAAGGTAATGAAATCATAAGTAAAAACTCACTTGCTCATAGTGCAATTCCTCAGTTGAAGTGATCCTTGGGGAAAGTAGCTTTATGGTCCTCGTTGTACAAAAAAGGGAAAAACCCAAAATGAGTGTTTCGAATCAACTTCATCCAAACTTCTACTTCTAAGGATTTTATTTATGCTAGATTTTTTAGTTACTTAGTTTAGACCTTAAAACGGCCATAACTTGGTCATTTCAAATTTGATTTTTGCATATGAGTAGTCAATTTCTACCTACTTCGAATGTTCTATCCATTTCTAGGGTTATTTTAAACATTGAAAGCCATTTAGGTCTTAGAAAAAACTAATCAAATTACATCCATACCTTTATTCAACTTCTTTTTTTATATTTTTCACAAGTTTCACCTTATGTAGACTCTCTAAGCCATGTATTTGTTATTCTTATATCCAAACATATTATTTGAAGCATAAAAATAGCTCGTAATACATGCATAATCCTAATGATGTTGCTTTGAAGAGTATCTTCATAAAAGTGGCTTTTGTAGTAAAGAGAAGATTTTTAAATTCATGGGTAGTAAACTCAGGATTCTTATAGTAAAAATTATATTCTTATGACCTTTCAAAGTGAGTAATTCCTAACTTGAAAATACGATTCTATACTTGTTTCATTCTTTTTTAAAATTTCGGTATATTTGGGAATTTCATAAACAAGTTTTATGTAGTCATTTATTTTTAGAACATTGATTTCTATGATTTTAAGAAAAGAGCTTCAGGTTGTAAATTTTTTTAAAAAACATGCCTAGGACTACGCAATTTTTAAAGAAAATTTAGGTGTAAGGTTTGTTTTTTGGTTCTATCATATATAACATTAAAATTCACATTGACTTAAGGAAAAAAAATTAAAATCTCATATGCCCTTTCTATGCCTATAGGTCACGACATTCTTGAGAAAACACAAGGATAATTTTTATTTTCAAATTTTCTTTTGGAAAATAATTTTTCATGTATTAAAAATGAGTTTTAAAAAATATTTTAAATAATAAAAAGTTATCAATATATAGAGGTTCATAACTTTATGAATCTCTCATATTATGCTAGGCTCTTTAAACTAGTAAGTGATTATAATGACAATCTCAAGGTTATCGTCTTGCTTTTAGATTTAGAGACTTTTAGCCATCATTGTATTTTAGGTTTAAAATTCATTTTGGCATTATAACAACATTACTATGAGCATTTTATGTACATGAATATAAAGAAAATAAAATTTTAAACAATGAACATAAAAAAATAAATTTGTTGGCATGAAATTAAATAATATAAAGTAGAATGGGAATTTTAGATTTAAGACAAGGCTTCCTGAGACTTGAAGTGGACAAGTTACCAAGATAACATGAAAATTAAAATGGGAGTCTTAGATTTAGACAAGATTCCCCAAGACTTTGAAACAGACAAGTCTTGAAAATAAATTGCATAAAAATAAATTGCTTGGAATGTAAAGAACATGAAATAAATAAAATGTTATATTAGTCAACAATATGCTCTAAAAACTATATATATATACATAAAGTTATATATATATAAATTTATATTAGTATATATAAAGTAAATATAAAGTGAAAAAGAACATAAATATAACATGAAACAAGTATGTTGTGTAGTATTTCCATCCCTAGCACTCAAGCATCATGGATAATTTTCTATAAATCATACATAAAGACATACATACATGATCATAAACATAAATAAGGATAGTGTTTAGAGGTATTTATAGTGTACAAGGAAGAAGAGAAATGAAGGGGGAAAAAAATAAACAAAGAGAGAGGAGGGGTAAGAAGGGAGGGGCCGGCGGTAAATAAAGAGAGGGAGAGAGAAAAGGGAAAAAAAAAAGAAAAGAAAGAAAGAAAGAAGGAAGGAAGAAAGAGAGAAAGAAAGGATGGGCATAAGTGGTAGGTTTGTAAAGTGATGAAAATGCGAGATGAAGGGAGTATTTATAGAGGATGTGAAGTAAGTGGAAGCTTACTTACTAAAGAAGGGAATGAGGAAAAAGAGAAGATGGATGTGATAATTCTCTTATCAGTAGAGATCAAGATACGCATAAAACTTTATTGGATTGGCGATTTTATAATTCGATAAATTAGTAGATGATATTAGAAAAATAATATAATATTATTTTATCATTAATTATTATCCAGTTTTGTTATCTCGGTTATTTTCTAACGACCAATTACGGTAATTCTTTGTTTTAACTGATGAAATTTTAACTCAATAAATTAACATTATATTATAGAAAATTATTTCATATTATTTTATTATTAAATATTATTTAAATATATGACCTCGATTTATGTGTTAATGGTCAAATACACAAAATGTTTAGTGTGGGTTTTCGGATCAATTTAGCTACCATATTTTAGATTGTTTTGATGGTAATACATTTTTTCTAAGCAACTTTCCTTTAGGGTTTTGAGTTTTCCATAACCCATAGCCCATTTGATATCCTAGGGTTTCTTGAATTTTATTTAATCCCGTTTAGATTTTTTGGGTTCCAAATTGTTGGGGATCCGAGTTTAATTTAATTCATATAATATGTCAAGGTGGTAAGATCCGAATTTTTGGGGATCCAAGTTTAATTTAATTCATATGGTATTCTAAGGTATTAAGATTTATTTTATTTGATCTAAGGCTTCTAAGTTTTGGTATGATTTTATAAGGTTTAGGATTTCGGTTCCGATGCAAATTTCTAAGGTTTGCAATGTGTTTGATTTATTGCACTAAAATTCTAATTAATTTTCTATTAATATCATATTATTATATTCTTTAATTTATGTGTTTGCTATTTGCTATTATAATCATCTGATACTGTATTTGTTGTACCAAATGATTTGTTAGATACATCAGTCATGCCGATAAATGCACTTTTCCTAGATAATTAACTCAGGGGTTTATTGGCTAGATTTTTATAACTTGTATTAAGTATATCAAGTCTACTGGCTTGTGTCTAGGATTCTTAGGTTTCTAATCAAATCGATACAAATTAGGGTTTCTAATATCGTCACTAATGCTAAGGCTTGCTCTAAACTTTTTGAAAAATTTAGGGGTTCACATCTATAGATATCACCTAGGGCTTTCTAGAAAATATTTAGGATTTTAGGATCTCTCGAGTGAGGTCCAGACTTTATGAACTAGGGTTTTAATCTTACGAATTTTGGGTTTTGTGGTCTAATTCTAGTCATTGCTTTCAATGACCCTCTTAGTTGGTAACTAAGGTTTTAGAGGTTTTCCTTATCCTTTATCTTAACTTTTCTTTTCATTGTTAAATCAACAACTCCCCATCTCTATCACCTCCATCATAGCTTGGATATTTGTAAATAGACGTAGCATCTTCCATTCATTGGTTAATCTTTTCCATTAGTGAATAACTACTTATCTAACTATGCTTATCAAAATCCAATGATCAATCAACTTAGTACTTTAGTTCTAATAACTTCAAGTAACAACTACGTGGATCAAAGCCTACTCTCTTTAATTGATAAGGTATTGATCTCCTTTATGGTTGTTAGGGATGTAAACGAGTCGGGTCATTCTGTCCCAAACCCGACCCGATTAAAAATTGGGTGTCCCAGAACCCGACCCGATTTCTTAGAAACCTGACCCGACCCGAGCCCAACCCGTTTAACCTATTACATAATTAAATGCATCATTTTATTATTTGATTAAATTATTATTGTAGTGAGGCATGTTTAGGAGGGCAAAAATTTCAATAGAGTTGATAAAGATCCTAATTTTTATTTAAAAAAAATTAGAAAACGTTAAAGACAAGTAAAAAATTATTAAACGTGAAAACTGAATATATAAGGTAAAGTCAGTAACTCAAGACATATCATTGCTTAAAATTATTAGAAGACTTACATATATATATATATATATATAATACATTCAACTCAAAATAATAATAATAATAATAATAATAATAATAATAATAATAATAATAATAAAAAATGACACTACACGATCTACATATTCTTGATTTATTTATCATTACATATATATAATATCTATTTTTTTTTTTTAGAAAATTAACTTTTATACTTTGTTGTGTTGCATGGGAAAGAAATGAATTTTGAAAAAGTGGGGAAGGTTGCACATGGAAATCGATTTTCTCTGGATAATTGGTCAGTGATTATTAATTGTAAATATAATTTATATCCTATCATGTGACTCAATACATGAATAACAAAATGATTATATGAAAAGCATCATTCAACTAATGAATAAGTAAATTCCTTAAACTAAAATTTTAAATTTTTTTAAATTAAATCGGGTCGGGTTTTCCCAACGGGTTATGAGTACAACCCAAAACCCGACCCTAAACTCTATAGGGTCTGACCCTATAGGGTTTTTAGCGGGGCGGGCGGGTGGGTACCCTATAACGACCCGCCCCGGTTGCATCCCTAATGGTTGTATTGATTATCACTATATTTGAAAATTTTCTCTTATTAAATAACTTTGATCAGCTGTATAAATGTCACAACATAAGATGATCGATTTCCTACCTTCCTGTGCTTGTCCAAACTTCTACATAATCCTTTTGTAACCATTCGGACATTAATTTCAAACATAATATCCACTAATCCACCAATACCAAATATTTCCATAGTCATCTCTTGATTGGGAATCTTGTTTTAAAGATTATTAATAATTCTACCAACTTGATATATTATTCTAAACCATTATACTGCAATCTTCCAATCATGATTAAATTTATATATGGCATCTTACCTTTTTTTGAATAATCATAAGTATAAAATTCGTTATTCTCCAACTCTCATGTATTCATTAATTTGTTTATTTGAGATCCATATCTTAGGGGTTTGAATTACTTTCTTCTAGATGGATGACATTTGTCATTGATACGATCGCTATATCCTTATGACTTCTTACTTGTAATCCTTAGTTTTGATTACCCAAGGTTGTGGAAGTTATATTTTGCGTCTTGGAATTTTATTGGTGAGGATTCTAATATCCAAACTATAATCAAATTGTTCCTAGTTATCATTCTTAAATCATGAAAAATAAGGAGTGACACGACCTTTTTCTCACATCTTTTTAAAATTTATGTTATATTTTTGGTAATTATCATATTTAGATAGGGGTTTCACAATAAATCAACTACAAAACCTCATTAATACTTATTTATTACTTTAAATTTACACTTACTAGTGAGTTACTACTTCTAATTTTTTCTTGAATAAAAAGGTACCCGACATCCTTATCAAATAATAGGTTGAAGGTTGATTGTTTTATTTCAAGATTTTGTATTGAAATGGATTAAGGAATTTGGAATATTGAAGCAAGATTGAGGGTTCATGGGTGAGATATTTAAACAAAGGTTCATTAGGGTTAGGGGTTTAATCTAGATGGTTGGAAGCTTGCCAAATGGCAATAAGATATGGATTAAGAGGGAACATATAGGTTTTACGGATGTAGATTTGTAGTGTATGAACTCTTTTGAGTTTTTTGGAAAAAAAAAAAAAAAAGGAACTCATTTTAGTTTTTATTTAATCCTAAAGTTACTTGTTTGGACATGTAACCCTAATTATCAAACCATCATTGATTATTAAGGATTATCCCACATCGATTTATCATTTTACTATATTATCAAAGTTTTTTTTTTTTTTTTTGCTTATGTGATATTTTATTTTAATTAAATCTTATTTTTCTAATTTATCTTATTAAAGCTTAGGTTATTTCATGAACAAGGTAGATTCCGACCAAAAATTTTTGCAATAGGCAAAATGATATGACATATTCCTCTTATTCATCTTAAAAACAACATGAAGCCTATACCTTATATACTATACCATCTAAGTTTTTATTATCATGCATCTTATTTTAATATGTATGTTGCTCTATACTTATCTTAATAAATATCTTTCTCTACTATTATTGATTTAAATATATATTGAAATTATCTATCCACGAAAAACTATCTACTTTATGAACAAAAAAAAAAAAAAAATTTATCATCCCACACTAACAAAAAAAATTAAGAAATCAACCTCATCAAATAATTTTTCTTTAATTAATTTTAGGTGGTGATATTGGACTTACAGTTTAAAGACTACTGATTTTGTGTTAGGTGCTAAGCCTAAAGAGAGAGCTCAACCTAAAAAACTAGCTTATCAAGTGAGAGAGCTCTCTAAGTAAAGTATTCTTCCACAATTTCTTGTGGAACTGATTTGGGATCATCATATTACCCATCTCTTGAGAAGCCGACACCCTCGATTGCCCACTCTATGTGGTCCATTCTATATGGCTTTAACTCTGGTCTTCTTTGCTAGGTAGCATTTTTCCAGGTCGTTCCTTCCTGGGTTGCCCCTTCTGCTAGCACTGACACTCTTAATGAGGGCACTAAATGTTAGGTGCTAAGCTTGAAGAGAGAGCTCAATCCAAAAGACCAGCCTATCAAATGGGAGAGTTTTCAAGCTTAAGTATCATTCCATAATTTCTCATGGAACAGATATGGGATCGTAATATTACCCACCTTTTGAGAAGCCAATGCCCTCAGCAACTCACTCCAAGTGGTGCACTATATACGGCTTTTACTCTAGCATTTTCTGCTTGGTAGCCCTTTTCCAAGTCACTCCTTCTAGGGTCACTGCTGGCACTGGCACTGGCACTAACACTCTCAACGAGAGCAGCAAATATGAGATACTAAGCCTGAAGAGCGAGTCCAGCCCAAAAGACTAGCCTATCAAGTAGGAAAGCTCTTCAAGCTTAAGTTTCCTTCCACAATTTCTCGTGGAGCCGATGTGGCATTGTAACACTTTGAGACTTAACCAGTTGTAATATATATATATATATATATATATTTTTTTTTTTTTTATGGGAAGGGGTGATATGCACATGGATATCCTTTACAAACTTTCAAATATTACTAATAATTTTCTTAAACTTTGATAAGACGACAATATAAATGACATTAATTTTTTGGTTCGGTACAAATATATTGAAATCAATGTTTAAAGGGTGTTACAAGCTATTTTCCAATTTATCAAAGTTCGAGAAAATAATTTGCAATATTTGAATGTTGAAGGGCATGTCTATATAAAAGTCAAAGTTTATGGGCAATTTGCATTCTCCTTTTCTTTTTTTTCTTTTAATAATTCAAAGTGTATATGCTAATGTTTTAATATTGTAAAAAGAAATTTTTAATTAACTTTATAGATTTTACGAAATTTTATACACAAAAGGTGATATATTCCAATTACAAATTTATAGAACTTTAAATTACAAGATAGGATATATAAAATACGACTTTATTACTTACATAAAGTTTTTCTATCTTCTAATGCTGTCCTTACACGTGTCATTGCTAAAGTATTTATCATCGTATGAGGAACACTTAACACACTTTTTTTTATTTTTCCCATCTTAGATGCGAAACATGGACGTATCCTTCATTTGAAGATTGCTCCGCTTAATTCTGGAATAGAGTTATCAATTTACGGTTGAAAAAAGAGGAGGGGAGGGGGGGGGGGGGGGAGAGAACAAATGCATTTGCATATGATTCAAAATTTGCTCTTGAAAATATCTGTCGATGGGTGGTTGTTAGCCCATGATCCCCTACATGGCTACATATGATCTATTTTCTTCATTGGGTTCTCGTGATAGACACAAAAGGCAAGCCCAACTCGTCAAAGCAAGCGGTTTACAGGCTTAACCTACGGCCGCTATATTAGCCATAAAAGATGCTCGAGGATTTATCCATGTTTTATCTATATCTTATCTGTTTATAAGTAATTTTTTTTTATCTATATCTAATTCTTAACAAAACATGTGTTTGAAAATGACAATAAAACAATGTCAAAACAACCCAAATGAACGAAAGAAACAGACCGACTTGCCACAGAACTGACTTAACCATATCCAACTTGGACTCAGATAATTAATGTACCAATAAGCATTGGCAATTAAGATATTGTCGACAAAGATAGTCAGAAAAGCTCACAACCCACGCTAGCTCTCCTGTATTTATGCTGTCGTCCATAATGCATTTGCCATTGTTTAATATATAATGTTTACCGTTGGTGAGAAAAAATCAAACAACTCTAAGCATGAAGATGAGGCATGTTTATAAAGAATCAAAGCATGGAATTGAGCACTGCGTGTAAAAAAATCGAACTGTCTCATAATCTATTACAAGACGATTAATTATTTAATTCAATTCAATTATAGTCAAGTTAGTGCTCTAGAGTAACTTATCAAGCTAAACTCGATGTAAAATAAATAATTAGTTTGATAAGTTTGGGAGCTTAACTAAACTCAAATTAATCTTAAGTGTTGATGTTATGGATAATACTTGAATTTTGATGAAATATGTAATTAGTTATCTAAACTTTAAAATTGATCAATTTTATAGTTGAATTTTAAAATTAATCAATTTAGAGTTCAATTGGAGATGAATTAAGTAGTATTAGTAAAGTTTTTTAGATATTTTACGATCATGTTTAGGAGCTAAATTGAGTAAACATAAAAGCAAAGAGACACAACTGTACCTAATTAAAATTTGAAGGTCTATGTAAATGTTTGATAGTTTGAAAGTTAATAGTATTTCTATTCTTTTTTTTTTTTTTTCTCAATGCTGGGCAAAAGCTTAACGAAATTGGAGATCGAAAGATTTTCAGAAAAGCTAAGAAATTTTATTGAAAAAGTCTAGATACCAAGCCGTTCTAAAGAAGTTAGGAGAAATATCTAGTTTGTATTGCCAGATTTTTATACGTATGAAATCTATATTGGTAATTTATTAGTATTTTGGTAATTTATTGGTATTTGATCAATCTCAGTTTGGTTTGGTTAATTTATAAATAAAACTGTCAATTGTTTATTAGTATCATATTTGTATCGATTCTATTTAAAAATGAAAAGAAAGTTACCATCCAAACGGGCCCACATTATGGGAAAATGAGTGGAAGTTGGGACATAGACGTTTTCATAGGTAGAGGATTGAAAATGAAGTATGAACTGCAACTTGAGTTAGGACAACAACTTGGCAATAGGAAGAATTTTGAAGCAAAGACGAAGACAAAATTTTCTAACAATCTGAAAAGTATTTATTCCTCATTTTAATTTGTTGACACTTATCTTTGAAATTTCAAATATTGGAATTTTTTTTTTCATAGTTTTTAATAATTAGCCACTCTTCGGATAAGACCAAATTAGATGATTGCTTTTGCCTTGCATCCAAAGCTTCCTCTCTTATTGATAGCTAAATAATATCGTATAGAAACCAAACAGCATATAAAAATATTTTTAAAATATAATGTGATTTTTAATGAATTCATTTATGATTGTCGGTTGATGCTCTCCCCATAAAAATCCAAAAAGAAGAGAAAAGAAAAGGAAAGGGGAAAAAAACATAGGTGTCTGGATATTTAATAAATTCCTATTAATGCTTCTTCTCTGGGCTTTCTGCAGTTTACTTGCTGATGGCTTTATGTGAAGTTAACTAGTCCTAAATTCTTTTTTATTGATATCAGGAGAAATTATTAATTCTATTGCTTGGAATATTGATGGACTGTGGATAGATCTCCTAAAATTTTTAAAATTTTATTTTATTTCTTCATAACTTTTAGAAATGTAAAATATATATATAGGTACTTCAAATTGATATTATGATCTTAAAATCATCAATATTTAAGATATTTTAAGTGATAGTTTCAAGATTTTACATCAATAATTGGATTATTTATGTATTTTCAAAAATTCAAAAGAAATGATGTCACATTTTAAGAATTTATGAATTTTATACATACCTTATCAATATTTTGTTTTTTTTTTTTTTTTGGCCACTACCTGATCAATAGTTTAGAAAATAAATTTGCAATTATTATTTTAGTACTAATGTGCAACAACTTGCTTACATCTCTAACCTTAGGCTAGAGCATCTATTTAGGCTCAATTGAAGTGAGCCAATGTGTAATTGTTTTAGAATACTCGTTAAAGGTTTCATGAGCAAACCATAATCTTGCTTTAAAAAAAAAATAATAATAATAAAAGAAGAAGAAGAAGAAGAAGAAAAATACTTTAATATTGTCACACATGACATAAGAACAAAGTACAATAAAAAATAGTTTCTTTTATATCATAAGAAGTGGAACTTTTTTATTTTTGATGCACTAAAAAATCGGAGTTTAGAACGTATTACCCATAATTATATATATTTCCCTTCGTAAGAATGATAAGTGGACAGAATTGTTGAGAATTGTCAACTGTTGGACCATCCTATTTTTCTCAAGTAAAGAACCACTAAAAATATGACATTGAAGTTCCTTTTTATATGAGTTTCCGCATCAAGAGCCTTATCTTTTAAAGTTTTTACACACTCAAAAAGTAAATTAATTTATATTATTTTATTACTATATAAAAGTAAAAATATTACATAAAATAAATAAGTCCCATTAAATATATCTATTAAAAACGTAATGGATCCTTCCCAAGATTTCCTCACATTACTACGCACCCGAAGGTTCTTACTAGGAATGTTACTGTTTATTACATCTGATTGGTTACTTAGCATGCAGACAGAACTATCACCATCACTTTCTTCTTGGTTCCATAAAAGTCCTTCAGAGTCAGCCATGTTGATGTTGCTTGGAGAGTAAAGCTAACGTTTGACTAGTCAGACCTCATAATTGATGCGAAAATTAATAAATGTCTAGAAACGCTTCTTACTTATACAAGCATCATATACACGGCTCCCTCTTGAATTGAGAGCCAATCCAAAATCATCATGATAATTTAAGAACCTGAATCGAGTTGATTAATCAATTCCAAAACTAACTATAAAAACACTGATTTTATAATTTTTAAGCAGTTTTTCGATCTAAAACTAATAGAATATGCAATTCCATCTAATTCTATTAAAAAAATAATATTAAATATATAATTATTAATATTTAAATTATTTTATATATAATAAAATTTATTATTAGTTCATAATATTTAATATTTTATTATCAACAACATAAATACATTTAGCTTAAAATCATATATAATTAGTTTAAATAAACTTCTCCTAAAAGAAAAATTCATTTTCTTAATAATATGATACTACTTTTTGCACTCTAAAGTATTTTACAATATCATATTATTAACTATAATTGATACTGGATATATTTATTTATAAATAAATACGCATTCTAAACAAATTTTTAAAAATTTTGATTAAATAATTTAACACTTTCAGATCCAATAATTATTTTGAGTTTAAAATTTGTTTTATTAAAAACTAAAATTCATTTTATTTATTTTTATTTTAATAAAAGGTGGTTCTGTGGTTTCAAAACAGGTACAGAAACCCAGTGGGTCCATTAAACCGGACTAGAACCGTTGGAGACGGTTCCGATCTCTCAATTTCAAGAGCCAGATTAGCAGTTCCGGTTCTGATTTGATACAATTCCGTTTTACAACCATGTCCATGTCTATAAAAATAGTATAATGTATATAATTTTATTGACATTTTTATTAAAACATTTCAAATACACTATTATCTTCATGTAACATGAGCTACCTTTTCTTTTTTATTTTCTACTAAAACCTAAACCTGTGTATAAGTGAAAGAGAAATGAATTTGAATAAATGAGATAAATGAACATTGATCATGAGCACGTGGAAGCTTGGACCTACTGTAAAATAATAAAATATCATAACGTAAATGGACATTATTATTATTATTATTATTTGATGAATCAACAATAAACAATTAGATATAAAATATATCTGTTTTATCTTGCTGTATGAGGACATGCATCCAGTATGTCCAATCACATAAATTTTTATCTGTAATTTGGTGGCAAGTACATATCAACATGTATCTTTTGGCATAGCAATAGAGACAATTTGGCATAGGCAACTATTAACATATAAGAATAAGACGCATAAAATGTTAAAAATCATGCATTTTGCTGTGCAAAGTTTTGGTGCTATCTCACCATGTCGATATTCGCATTCAATGGACCAACGCGTAGATGGATTGCTGCTACTGCTCGAGCCTAGGGGCATGCCTGATAAGTAAGTTTGCGTCTTCTTGACGGAACACCTAACGGGAGCGTGAAAGGAAATACGCCGTACAAAGAGGTCTTGGTTTCTGGCTGTGCCTCCTTAAACCGGGTAAGTTTATATCATCTTCCATTAAATATTCCTATGCTGGAAAACTCTATAGCCCTGGCATATTTTTTAATGAAACCGATTTTATCAGCTATCTCACATTATAGAATCATCTCCAATTATAATCATATTACTAAAATACTTAATATTATACTTATTATATCTGTCATAAATGCCGAATAATTGATCAAATGGTCCTGTCGAATGGATTGTAAAAATTCCCATTAAAAAGCATAGAAAGTTATATATTAACTTTGCATGGTTTGAAAGTGGATAGAAACCTTGTAATGATCGTGTGATTCGAATTAGATCATGCGGGTTCATGGATTTCTTTTTTTCCTCCCTTATTTTTCTGTACAAGCATGTAGTTAGTACATTCCGCTCAAATCAAGAAAAACACAAGCCTATATAAGGCTACAAACAACATACGCACAATGATCCTTGAAAATTAAATTAGCCACTCTTAAGTTATTTAAACAAGGATTTCAAAACATCAAGACTTATACCATATAAACAAAATGCTGAGGCTTGTCTTAGCCCTTCCATCTCAAGCAGTTTGTTAGAGAACAACAATATAGGAAGATGAGAAAGCATCATGATTATTTTCCATTAGAATCAGCACAACAATACGGAAATCAAACTCAATCATAAAATGTGAAAGCTTGGGCTCAGAGTGAAAGCCTCAAATATGCTTCAAAGTTCCATAATTGGTGGACATATAGCCTAATTAGGTGATTTTTTTTCCCCTTTTTAGACCAAAAAACCGCTTAATTAGGCTTGAAGAGGCTAGTTGCATTGCCTTAGTAGCTTGTCTCTATTGTTGTCCCATAAAATTAGCAAATTACCACATTATCCTAGTCAAAGGTGACTCTCACCTCTTTAGGCAAATATATATATATATATATATTTTTTTTTTTTTTTTGTTTTATGTGTCTAAAATTAATTAATAATATTAAATATATAAAGCATATATTTTATAATTTATTTGATAATTCCATTGTTTAATAATAGTGTGCGAATTTTTTCCATGTTTTATATTAAATAATAACATAAATATTAAATTAATAATATTTTGTATTATTGTAGCAAATAAAAACAAAATAATATCAAACTATTAAAAAAGTCTAATGTACAAGCTATCATACACAATGAAGCCAAAGTCATGAGATAGACAGGATGTATATCTCACAAAAAATAACAACGCGATTATAAGAAAATTAACATTTACAGACACAAAATTCTATGATGGAAAATTAGTAAAATAACTTCTATCTCTACTGATAAAATTAGTGACAAGGTTTTTTTTTATAGAAATTTACTTTTAGAGAAATAAATTTGTCCCTGAAGCATCATTTTCTTTTAGTGGACTTAACAACTTAAAAGAAATAAATATAGACCATGACATCAGACTAACCTAGCGTCTATGAACCTGGCACTTTTGGACTAGAGTCATTGAACTACTCGGAGCCATCTATGATGCCAAGGAAAAAGTGGTAAGAACGTATGGTGGGAATTATTTATAAGTAGGGGGTGCAGACATGTAGTTGGAGCTGAAATACCACCATTGTGATGAAAAAGGAGCATGCTGAGACAATCCTAGTCCCAGTGGAAAAGCCATACCGGGGAATGGATTGGAATCGTGAGTGGGCTACTGCTGGAGGATGGGTCGACTAAGGGTACTCCCCATAATGTTGTTAGGAGCCATGGAATATAACATGGCGGTAGGGGGCTGACCCTACTACTATAAGAAGCTACTTAAGGATCCGACTAGGAGTAGAGGCATTGACTGAGCGTATCCGGATGGCTGGCTTGGAATGCTGTAATCTCCATAGTTGTATTGTTGCGGAGGAGGAGCAACAAGAGTAGACAATGTCAAAGTGAGAAAGGATTAGCTCAGATCAGAAGGTACTCAAAAGCAGTGTGACTGAAGGTAAGGTAGATACTATCCACAATATGGTATGGAAGGTCTATTCACCAACAAATGAAGAAACCCCTCTATCTTTGAGAAATTATACATGAACACCCTCATATCGACACTATCCAAGCTGTCACTTGACTCATCCTAAGGCTACTCATAGTAGCCATACCTCTCTTCGAAGATCGACACACCTTATGCCATGCTACACCAATATCTAGATCTATATCCCCTCCTCCATGATAATGACATCACTCCTAAGCTCCTGGCTCGTCTGAGCAGCCTTAATATCCTCTTTCTCTCTCCCAGCAACCATTTTCACCTAATTGAAATAAAGAAACAATTATCTTAATAGTACGATGTAAAAATATATATACTATATTACCATCAAAAGAAATGGTTGAATAATCTCATATGATTAGTTTGTGTCTCCTCAAACAACCACTCTAGTGTAGGTTGTCTATTCCTTTTTTTTTTTTTTTTTTTCATGTGTGTTCACTAGTAGCTCTAAATAGTCGTGCATTTTTGAAAGAGGAGAAAAAAAGGAAAAGAAATGATAAAGGGTTATACTCATACATTATGTGGATATAGTGAATGAAATAGAAAGTAGACATTGTCTTAACCACCGTCCTCCTTGTAAGGAACCGCAATCATCACTATAATTAAAATAGGCGATAACGGTTCCCCAACCACATATAACCTGTAAGATTATATGTACGGTTGTCTAAAAGAATTGTTTGAGTAATTGTTTATCTAATTCCACATAGCTAATATAATAGAAACCATAATTTTTCAAAACTTTTAACAAAACACACTATACTATTATCATATTTCGCAAAAGAAGCAAACTTATGTTATACATAGCTAAGTACATATATATATATTTATATTACATCCAAAGGCTTCTTACAAGCCTTAACAAAATTACACATATAAAATCCATCTAAAACTTTAAATACAACCACAAAATTAACATAACTATTCTATTACAAAAATTGGATTCCACTAAGTCTAAGGTCATCTCTAGTCCTCCAAATCATCAAGAAAATCCTCGAAATCGGTTCCATACCCTATACTCGTGTAAAACTAGTCGGATTCATCATCTGAAATGGTTAAAATATGAGCCAAAGGCCCAGTACACAAGTAACGAATACAAATGCAAAGTGATTCACACATGCTTAAGCTAAATGCAAAATGCAACAACCAATATGTTGGTCCCAATAATGTAAGCAAGAGGGGGGGTGAATTGCTTTTTCACAAAAATAAATTCTTTTCGAAATTTTCAATTCACTTCCTTTTGATTACTTTATTAAACTTAGAATTAATTAAACTTGCTGTTTAGAAACTAATCACAGCTGATAATCACACTTGTATATCTATTTTAATTCAAAACAGATCAAAATTAATTTTATGCGGAATACAGACAACTCTCTGAAGTACTCTCTGAAACAGGTTCTGAAACGTGACAGTTCATCAAATACTTCAATATAAATTGCACGAAAATAAAAAGAGTAGGGTAGAGAAAAATGCAAATCGATTTATAGAGGTTCCGCCTCGAGCGTCAGTCCTCTCTTCCAACTCCACGTTGGGGACCCGGTATTCCACACCAGTTTGTTCCACTATATCCAAAATCAAAAGTTACAAGCTTGTCTTGCCAATCCTCTTGGCTACAATACACTCTGTCCCAATTCTCACGGTTATCCTATAACACACAATTGGTCTAACAGATAACTTGCAACACTCAACCTCACTAAAAAAAATTGAGTGATACTCAATCAAGGAAATACAATAAATATCCTATCTTTCGAACAAAAATATTGTGAACACTTTGTAACGCAAGGACTTTTGAGAGAAATGCACTCGAAGACTTTTTCTTTCAGAGAGTTAGAGCAAGATTCGTTCTTCTCATCATATCTTCCTTGTTGTTGTGCTTCCTCTATATATTTTTTTATCTCAACGGCTAGCAAAGAAGTCGTTCAAAACAATTCGAATTCTTCTCAAATTGAAAATATTTGACTTGGCAAATTCCCTCCTTTGAAGTGTCTGTTACGTGTATGATCAATCCCGAATAATCTTCTTAGCTTTATCCAAATTTCGTTGATGCTGTCATCTGATAATGTCTCATATATCTTGATATGTTTATCCATAACAATTTGGATAAATACTTCAACAAACTATCCCATAAAAATAGTGATATCCTTTATCCTTGAAGATAAGCTTTAAAAGATCTTCGTTTCGAAAATTTGAACCAACATGAACTTGGTAAAATATATCCTTTATCTTTAGGAATTTGCTGACCACGTGAAACATAAAAATCTGACGATCTTCTTCCTCAAGAAAATTAAATAGACGTAACTTATAATAAAATTGATAAAATAAATCCCCTTGGATATTTTATCCAACTTTAGTGGAACAAAATGAATATACTACCCAAATATATTCATTTCGTGGAGTCAGGCCTTCAGATGATAAGGTATAAATAAATTCGCAACATTCTGTGCATCTTCTGTTCTGGAACAGATTTAGTTTCTGATCTTCCTTCTGAAAATGAATCTGAAATACTTTCTGAAAATGACTCTGAACTACCTTCTGAAACAATTTCTAAAAAAAATCTGATGATTAGTTCAATCATGAAATATTTTGGTTTTGTTTTTGGTTTTGGTTTTGATTGCTATACTTTATTTATTTGTTAAAAAGACTTTTACTCCTTTTTGTTATCATCAAAATATTATGAGAGATTCCAACATTGTTTCAGCCATGATACTTGGATCACTCAATAATAATTGAGGCAAGCTCTGAATCTACCTCACCCTCTCCGTCTTTTCAGAAAAAGAAAGCTGACCCTAAGAAGGTATCAAAAAGGGGAAATAAACAGAAGGAGGAAACCCTAAAACCTGTCAAGTTGGTTAAATCCAAAATCCACCCTTGTTCTTTTATCGATTTCCAATTCTTTGAAAAGAAAGGATTTTATGCTGGTTTTTGGCTAGACAGAATAGGAGCTAAAGGGTTATGTGATTTACGCATTGATATAATTGGAGGATTAGTTGAAGAATTTTACAAGAATCTGAAATTTGAAAATGAGACATTGTTGATCTCGAAAGTTGGAGGAAAAAGGATCGTGGTCAATAGAAAGATGCTGATTAATTGTTTAGGTCTGTTAGATCATGGGGATGATCACGAGCTGATAACCTTAGGTAGAAATGAATCTATGCAACTCTTGAATGATGGCATTGGAAAGTTTCATGCCAAAGATATTTTCATTTCTGAATTCGAGTTGTTGATAAGGTTGCTGCACAAGATTATTATCGAGTGCATATTACCAAAGAAAGGAAGTCCTACTTCCATTTCTAAAGAGGAAGCAATCATTGTTCTGGGGATGAAGTTGCAAAAACAACTAGACTTGCCTAGGATTATCTTACGGCACATGTGGAGAAATAAAAAGCACATGATTTATGGAAACATAATCATGAAAATTTTGCAAAAACATCATGTGAAGATGCCTAAGCATGTTCGTAGTCCTCAAATAATGAAGAAGATTGGTGATAAAGTGATTAAGCACATGAGTATTTCGATAAAGGAGAAATTTTGGTACAGCATTGATGGAGCTTTCTATGTTCATCCGAAGAATCGCAAGAGAGAATTGACTCTCAAAAGAATCTTGGACGAAATAGAAAAAGAGGATCCACATGGTGTTGAAAAATCAAAGAAGAGGAAATCTGATAAGGATGCCAAAGGAAAAGGGAAGGCTCCTATTGCAGCAAAGAAGAGAAAAAGGGATTATGAGTTGGGGACTGGGAAGAAGTTTGAGATCAAAGAAGGGCAGACTGTTGAATCAGATTCTGATTCAGAGACTGAATCAGAGGGTATTCCCTTAAAGCCACCAGGAGAGACGTCCCAACCTATCTCTCTCCAACAGATTGACAATCTCATTTCTTCTCGAATGGAAGCATTCTTGAAGAAATTTGATTTGTCCTCTGTTCAAAAATCTCCTTTAGTCCTCCCCGCCCTCAAGTGGAAACCACTCCATCTGAGCCAATTTCTGATCCTGTCTTTCCTACAACAACACCTGGTTCATCATCTCCACCTACGGCTGACATTCCTAAAGATCCAACATCTCCATCAGCTGCTGGAATCCCTCATATTGCTGATCCTGACTCCATTTCACCTATAAGATGTAAGCAACCAGCAGAACATTCCTGAACCAACTACATTGCTATCCAATGAAAAAGTCCTGCTACTGCAAACCCTGTTGCAGCTAAAACATTCTGTTGACCCTACTCCTGAACACAAGCTCGCTTCTCTCCTATCCATCCCTCAACAATCCCCTGAACAACAAACTGATTTCCACAATCTCCAAACTCCAACTCCTGCTAAATTCTCTGGCAGAAGAAATCTCGCAGGAAGAAAAATCTAAAAAGAAATAGAGTCCTTTTTTTTTAACAGACAATTTCTCTTAGCGAATTTTCATATTTTGTTTTTCGGTTTGTATGAAAATATTTCTCTTTGATATTTTTGTGATATTTTCTGTTATGCTGAAATCTCTATATTTCCTTGACTTGAATGAATTTTATATATAATTCAGGGGAGTTACTTTTTTATTCTGATAACAAAGAAGAGATAGATATAATGAACAACTTAAGATATCAATATAGTTGTGCAATATGCTTATGATATGAATTTGATATATTTGTGAGTTAGTGATTGATCCGTATGTATGAGTTTTGGTTAAATCTATATTTTTTTGATAATATATTATATTTGTTTTTAATCATAAGGTTTTTTATCTTCAAAATATTATGAGATTCCAACACAATAATTTATTATTCATTCTTTAGTTATCATACACCATGGGAGATTCAAACTCCTAGGCAACAAGTCTAGTATCACGTTCGCCTCCCTTAGTGGTCCCTACTGTTCATATAGACTAGGCACCCCACCTTCCGTAGCCCATAATACTAGGGATCCTGTAACACATCACGACTCAGGGTTGATATATAGCTCGATACTTATATATCTCTAAATAAACCTATCCAATAATGAGAAGTACCACCCCCCAATAAGCAAGGTGCCGCTCTCCAAACCAGATTTAACGGCATACAAGGACAATCAACACTCTTCAATTAATATTTTTTTTTCAATTTAGAGTAACTTGATTTGATGCCTATCATAGCAAAGAAATAAGCAAGTTACTGCATACCTGAGATAGCTCGGGAACTAATGGGATTGGCCGAGCGAGGATCTATCACTGTTCAAGATAATATTGAATTTTCCACTTAGTTTAAGCACTAATCAACTAGTTACAAATATAATTAATCAAATAAATTCAAATGAATTATCACAAGGTCATAACAAAGCATTTAAATATCCTATTATATCATAGAATACTTAACAATTATTCAATTGATCATATATTAAGCTTTGGAAAATCTTGAAGAAAGTTTTTGAAAATGAAAAGTGCAAGGGATACGCCGGTCTTAACGCCGATGGCGTTGAACCGGTGCACAACACACTAAAGTTCAACACTTGCTAACACTGGCAGCGTTTAAGGATACGCGGGCAGCCTTCAGTCTACACTGATGGCTTTGAGCCGGTGTAGACTACAACTCTAAATTTTCAAAAATTTTCGAGAGTTACATGGGATTGGTCTACGCCCGTGAATACTCCCAACACCGGCAGCATATCCATGTACGCCGACAGCTTTGGATCCTACGCCAGTGGCCTTAAGCCCGCCGTTAAAAATGATGATTTTGTTCTCATTCCACACTGTCTCTAAGCCGGCGGCGTTGGAACCCTAATAGCCAGCATACATTTTGAAAAATAAATACTGGCAAACTTTTCTAGCGAAAGCTGGCAGCGTTTCAAACGACTTTAAAAAAATTGGTTCTGATCATCTTCAACACCGCCTCTACGCCGGCAGCATTGAAGTACCAGATGCTGGCGTACGCTCAAATTAAACCTATATGAAAATGTTTTATTTCCCCTGTTTTCTTTACAAACCCTATTCACTTTAAAAATTCTTCAAACTTAATCTAAGCTTTCCAAAACTTGTTATATGTTTTAAACACCATCCAAACAACATAAACTCTACTTCTAATCATCAAACACCCAACTACAACATTCAAACACCAACCACACTTCAATTCCACACTTCAACTACTCAATTTAATTCCACCACTTATCAACACTCCTTACTACTTCCTAACACTTAACTAAGCTCACCAATAGCAATGCAAGATCTAACATATATCAATACATAAATCAATCAACTCAATTGGCATCTACTAATCCTACCATATGTTTTACATCCACTAACAAGAAAGAAAATAAAACAAAAAGGATTAGGCTTGCATTAACTTGCATGATTAAGCTTTGGCTTGGAGTGATGTTTGAATCCAAGGGCTTGTGATTGATTTTGTCTTAGGGTTTAGGGTTTTGAGATGGAAGGAAGAAAGAAAGAAAAGAAAAGAAAATTCGTATGAAATGAATAGGGCTGCCAAAAGAGTCCCTAATTAATCCAAATTGAAGTAAATACTAATCCAAAGTTTGACTTTAGGGGTATATTTGACCTAGGGTTAATTTGGTTAAATTTGGAATGCATTTGAGTTTAATTTGAGCTTAAAAAGTATGCTTAAACTTTGTAAAAATTCTGTCATCAATTCTTAAATAATTCACAAGTTATTTTATTAATTCTAAACATAACACATGCATATTAATTTACAAAAGACACATATTTATTACACTATGCACACATTAATACATATAATACAATAATATTAATTTCATTGTATTACACACATACAAAATAACACATATTCAACACATGCACTAATTAAATTATTCATGCACATATATCTCATTTCAAAACCATATATTATTTCAATAACACATGAGAATATAAATTAGGAAATTCATGGCTATTTCACGCCCCCACCCCCGCATGCATCATTTTCTTCCTTTTTTAAATCTTCATATTAACTTTTAACTGATGCATGCAATATAAAGAAGCACAATGTGTTTAGTAAGTGCAATTTCATTAGTCATGCATCAATTAGTGGTTATAAAACAAACATATCTAATACTTCTCATTGGTCTTAAAGAAGCGACACAACTCCCTCCACTCATCGGCCTTGTGCTCTAACCTTTAAGATGGCAAACTTGTTGATGTCTCTCCTTCACTTATCTTCCTATTATACTTATGTACCTTTTAATGTATTTGGCTATAGGATTTGCTAACTAGGAAATCCAATGTGCTTTACCATTTTTTAATGGCCTGCCGACTGGAGGGTTAGGAGAACTTTTGTTATATATTAATATAAAATTGAAGCCATAAAGTTGGAAAAATTCATATAAGTATGTATGGGATTGGAAGTATACTTACCATAACTGTCCGGGCAATACAATGACAATATGCCTCTGGAAAGGTTAACCACATGTTGCCTTTGATACCTTCTAATGGAGGAGTAAGATCTCCAACCTAACCATCCTAGTAAAGTTACACATGATCCCCAAATATTCATTAGACATGGTAATCCTTTGCCTCTAGCTGGTCCTTCTTAATTCCTTATCTACCCTAAACCCTTTATACATGTCTTTATGTCTCCTTAAATGCATGATATCTATCTCCCCCTAGGCGATAGCTCGAGTAATCTCCTCTTACTTCACCCTCACACATTCTTCCCTAGCTCTAGCTTACCTACCAACCCCTACTATTGTGTAACATGGACCATGGGATCACCAGACATTGTAGCCCCTGTTTGAGCAAGATTAGTAAGCAATGATGTAAACATCTACCCACACAAACAAATAGAACAATTAATAGAAGGATCATACATGGATAGTAAAATTGGAATAAAATAATCATAATTGTGACTTCACAAGTGTACTACTTAAGGTAGGTCAATGTATCTTGCATGATCTGATCGAAGTAGTCACGATCTATCCTACAAATCATAATATTATAGCTGTAGTATATCCAGATCACTATAAATTCAAATATGTAAAAACAATAAAATAACCCTATATGTTATTCTACTCATCTTTGTCATCACTTGTGCAATTAGAACCCTCTTTTAGGTTGAGTAAGCATGCTAGGTTTCTAGGATCAACCATTTGTTAGAAGGGCTTGCACTAAGGCCTTTCAATCATTTGTCTAAAGGGCTCCTCGATATTGGGTTACTCTTTTACCTCACCTTCATTAGGCACCTGAACTTAAAGAAAACCTTAGGTAAATAGATGCCAATCGTTGACTTTTTGGATAAACTTGCAATCGTCGTTCTCTTGCTTAAGTCTCGTAAGTAAAATACCTTTTGGGCATGTAGAATGTACAAAATCATTGTTGTACCAAGTCCTTTATGTGTTAATAGAGATGAGGTCTTCATCGATGCTCTTTGGTTTATCCCTGTTGAAATAAGTTGAAAATGAAACAAAACTTTAGCCACACAGTCTTTTTCTTTTTAGAATGAAGTTTCCATCTCACCTCTCCACATACCCAACTATAAAGGCTGTGAAACTCTTTTAAGAACAGCACATAGTCAGTCCAACAAGCACGTATTGTGTTTACATCCATTCCCTACTGTCGCAGCATCTTTCAAGCATCATAATATGAAAAGAGCAACAAGTTTTTGTTTGTCACAAAATTTTTATAAACATAACCCAGATTTTAAAACTTTTCATAGATTGTTTGTCGTCGACCTTTATATTCATCATTTGAAACACCATTGACAACACTGAGAACTTGGTAAATCCTAGGTACATTGGGCTTTTTTCACTTTCAAACGTCCTTCTCCATTGATTTTCGCCAGTGTCACTACTTTCATCCTCGCTATTGGTGTCATCTCTCTCTATACCACTCATATCAATAGCTAGATCCTCCAAAATTCGCTGATCATATTGATCTTTGAAGGGTGGGTACACATCCTAAATATTCCCTTCTCCTTATTGAGGACATCATCTTCATCATTAGTTCTTTTAGACTCTTTACCATGATAAATTTACCTTAAGTATATTTAGGCCAATCCCCTTGTCATGAGGTGATGCTCGATTATTTGCACAGATTCCCATGACATGTTTAGACAAGCTCTACATGGGCATCTTATCAATCCATCCACCTTCTTGTGGTTCACCACTACTCTTGAAAACCCCCTAACCCCATTTATATATTTGAGTGATGTTAAATCACATGTAATGTGCCAACTCTATTCTAGCATCCTTCGGTAAAATTTAGTAGAGGACATTACCTTATTATAATAGTTTATCCCTTTTATTTTTCTTCCTATTACTTTTCCCATTTTCGTAAAGTTGTTAACATGAAGTTACTACTAAGATTAGTAATAAGTTTGGTGAATCAACATACGAAACATTACGCTTTAAGTTGCGACAAAGATATAACAAGACATTGTATATATTTAAGTAAACACCACACATATTGCATACACGTACATACACGAAATGGCATAAATTATTAATTACCATTTCCAAAATTACACAAGTGAAACAACATATATTCATATATAAACATGTCAATCCCTTTGTATGAAATTTCTATAACCTATAGTAAGACAAAGTAAATATTTAAATAAATAGAACACACATTATTTATAAATAAATTATTAAACTATCCACATATACGATTATATATATAATATAACAAGAATTTCTATATACATGATAAAATTAAATATATATATATGTATAACTATATGTAAAAATACGTTATAGATATTCAAAGTGCAAAAATAAATTACTAAAAATTGAAGTAAAAACAAAGACCACTACCGCAAAAAATTATGAATTTTTAGCTAGAAACCTGAAAAATAAAATAAAAAATAAAGGAAAATTGCAAAAACACTCCATGAACTTTTAGGGTGATGCCGATTGACCCACGAATTTTCAAAGTAAGGTTTTTTAGCTGCCAAACTCTAATCTATATGTGGGGTTAAGGATACGTCATATTTTCCATTAAAATAAATGGTAAAAGGTGTGATTGAATCCCTAAGCTTTTCATATAGGTGTGGATTCACCCTTAAACTTTTGTCTATATGGGGATTTATATCTCCCCCTCTCCCCCAAACGGTTAACTATTCTTACAATGCAAATTTTTGAAAGTTTAGGGGGTCAAAAACCTTACATGGGTCAATGCGCACTACCCTGAAAGTTTAAGAGGTGTTTTTGCTATTATCTAAAAAATATATATGACAACTTATCGATAATTTATTAAATGAAAGAAAAAAATAAAGAAAATGAGAACTTGAGAGAGAGTGAAATTGAGCATGGGAGGGAAATGAAGTGTGAGGGGTTTAGGTTTACAGTGAAATGGAGAGGCGAGTCTTGCCTCTTTTAATCAAAAGGGGCGAGACTCAATGCATACTAGTATACATTATAGGAGACAAATGGGTTAGGGTATGACACATGAGAAAGAAGGGGATATATTACCAATTTGACCTTATTTTTAAAGAAAATTAAATTAAATGGGATTACCATTTGAGGTTAAGTTCAAACAATAAATCAATATTTTGAAGTAGTTTAAAATGGATATCAATATTGGATAAAGTGATACGAATAAGAGATTGTTACTCTGCTATTATAAATATTTTAACATGGCACATTTGGGTGAAGTCATGTCAACATCTATTTGTAATACTAAAAGAAATGTTGATCACTATTTTTTTTTTATCACTTAAAATATCCATCACCTATTTTCCTTGCTTTGTATAACATTGATCCCCTTTTTTTAACCACTTAAAATATTGATTCCTTATTTGAATTTACTAGTAAATATTGATCCTCTCTAGTATAAATTATTTTTTATTTTTGTGATGATTTTCAAAAGCATTTCAATGATAATAATATATTATATTGATGAAAATTCATTGATAACTCATCATTTAAAGTTGTCTTCGACTGGATTTGTATCTAAATAGGACATGGATATTAGATCAACATTTTAGACAACTTAATTCATTCTCTCTAAACCGAAGAAAGATATGCAAATTATATAAGTGGGTACATTAGACATGACTCACTAATAAGAGATTGTGCATGTTTAGCATCATTGGTTTGTTCTCTATATAAACAAACTTAGATAATCCAGACTTGATGTTTTCATGTATCTTGTAGATAACTTTGATGTTGTCAAACATATTTCTAACTTAGATTTTAAATAATATGCTTATTGAGTTCTACACAAATTATAGAGATGATAATATTCATTATTTGGATAAGAAGTTGGTATTCATGATTGTCTGATTAGGATAAAAATGGCTAATATACAGTTGGCTACAAAAGAACTTATTAAGTCAATTCATCTTAAAAACCATATTAAATTATTAAACATTAATAGCATAGCATGTAATAATTAAATCAATATACCATTCAATAAGGAGATTCCATTACACAATAATGGATTCATATTGTTTGTCATTCACAACCTTACTCTATCTATAAAAGATACAATATTTGTATATCGGAACCTCAACACCAAGCTCAAAAACTTCTATTTAACTGAAAATAGAAGCTTTTGACATCATGATTGCGTGATTAGCCACGTATAGACTTGTAATTGTTACCATGTTATGCATCATGGTTCACATCATGAACATAAATTTAATCAAGAATCATAGCATACAAAATTATAATGAATTTTCATTAGTTCCACTTCACATACTATATTAAATTAATATATATATATATATATATTTGCAAAAACAATCAACAGACAATTTAAAGGACATTGATCACTCTCGAGTCTTTAATCCGTATTTAAGTCTTAAATATACCAAAATTTTGATTGCTTAAGATACACACTTACTTTAGGAGTTAAACTATGAAAATACTATAACACAAGATAGGGAGTCCTGATTGATTAGAACACCCACATTATGTTAGCAATCATTTTTGGAATTACTAAGCAACCAATCAATACTTCAATTAACCTTTATTTAGTTTATCAAACTATTCAAATCTAATATTACTAACTTGGTTTTATCTACTGTTTTCCCTCAGAATTACCCAAACACGATATCATTAACTTTAGTTCTTTTTACCATTTTCCCATTTGAGTTTACCATTTCTTCTTAGTTACTCAAAGAATTCAGAACTTTCTTGACAATCTTCATATTATAAGTTTCCAAATATATATATACGACGTTTTTGTTATCCCTTGATTCAAAAATATGTTATAGGTTTTAAAATCCTCAATTCACAGTCAATACATCTTTAATTTCACTTTCCTAAATCAAATATAATAAAGACCTAAATTCCCCTTTTAACTTCAAAAGTCAGACTTTACAGATTTATTACAATTAATTTTCTCTTCTATCTTCTTTCCATATATCGTATCAAGTTGATCAATGTGCATCACTTTTTTATTTCAATTTCACTTCTTTTTTTTCGGCCGAAATTTCAATTTCGCTTGGACAAAGCAAGAATTATCAATTTCATGCCTATTCAATTTGTTTGAAACGAGATTTATTTTTTCTTTTCTCAAATGAATCCCCATTTTGGTCTTCCCCTCCTAGAAATATGTAGGAGGACTTCAAGGTTTCTAGAAAAATTTTGTGATGTTTTTTAATTTGGAAGAAAATGAGCGTCTTTAGTTTATAAACCCTTTTTATTTCTTCCATGATTATAAGTTGATTGGAAATTATCTGTATAACCTTAGATTTAGACTGACTATAAAGATAGTGCACATTAATCATATCTAAAAATGAATATGTCTGGAACAAACTGAGAAAATGTTTATAATAAAATTATGTTTCTTCTTTTTTAACTATTTGGTTTGCACCCGTATCCTGTTTACTCTTGAAAAAAAAAAAAAAAAAGACACTGGAAACAACAAATTAGCATCCACAAAAAAAAAAAAAAAAAAAAAGGGGGGATAACATAAACTGTACAAAAGGCAAATTTTGACCATTTTAAAAAACACAATCAATGACGCCTCCATGCACACTCACAATTGGGAGCGCTTGGGGTTAGCCATGGCTAGATTATTATTACCCATGAATTTTTTTTTATTTTCTTTTTACATTTATTTATTTTCATGTTTCTTAGGGAAAAACTATAAAGAAGTGATCAAAATTCATGTCTTTTAAAATAAAGAGTGGTTTAAGTACTTATTTTCAAGAAAAAAATGGGGAAATAATTCATCAATAAAAAAATTAAGGGTAAATATCATATTTGGCACCTAAAAACTTTATATATATTTATATATTTAAATTCATAAAATTTAAAATTATTAATTTGCTATCCGAACTTTATCCATTTTTCAATGAATTACTTAAATTTTATTCTCTTTTAGATTTAACTAGCTAAATAGAATTGTTTTAGATACCATGGATGACCTTACAAAAATCATAAGTGATACATTAAAATTTTTAAAATTCAGGTATAATTGTAAAAATATAGATACTAAAAGGATTTGTATGCAATCGATCATACAAAAACAGGTATTTAATTGTAAAAAAATGCAGATACTAAAAGGATTTGTATGCAATAGATCATAAAAATATTGAGATCAAATTGAATATTAAAAAAATAAATTTAATATTGTGTTTAAAAAATAAATAAATAAATAAATAAATACGCCCTACAGTAAAAAAAAGGTGATTAAAATATTGGGGCAGCACACCCAAAATATTTTACAATTTTATTTGCTTTCAAGTGTGCGCGTTATGTTTGCACATTTCTTTTTGTTTCATTCACGAAAAGCATGCTTAACGTTAAAGCACCCAAAAATCGTCTTGTAATTATTTGTTCACAAGAAAAATGAGCACTTAAACACCCCTTTTTTCCACTAAAGCATGGGATGGCATGCTCATGGAAATCGTTATATGTGTCTCTATTGGCAAATTTGGCATCGGGATCCATCTACTAAGTACAAACATATTTAGTGGACTCTGGCCATCGATTTATTACCAGCTCCAAGTCTGTCTATTAATCATGCAATCCAATGCACCTATACATTAGGTCGCTATCTGAACACGGCCCTAATATAGATGGTAGAGGAAAAATTCGATATTTTTATGGTGGTTATAATGAAATCAATCTTGTTATATTAATAAATAATTTAAAATTTTTCTACTCATGATTCAACTTCTTAAAATTTTTTATGTTAATTTATTTTATAATCAATTTAATTTTGAAAATACTAACAATGGAAGAACCATTGAAGTTCTCTGCAATTGAATTTATAGTGCTATTGGGAGTTGGATTGAAGAGTTTACAAGGGAATGGGAAGTGCGAAAATTAATGAGGGCACTTTACAATGAAATCAATCACGTTATATTAATACAATTTATATTTTTTTTAATCTTGATCAAGTTTTTTAAATTTTTTTATACTAATCTCTGTTACAATCAATCTGATTTTGATAATACTAACGAAATATCCATTGAAGGACCCTTAAAGTTCCCTACGATTGAATATATGGTGCTCGTAGGAGTTGGATTGAAGAGTTTACTTGGGAATGGGAAGTGCGAAAGTTAATGGGGGCACTCATATTTTTGGTGTTGCAGTCGATATGTCCATTAATACGATGTTCCTATGTATAAATAGTATCCGTTGTAAATTTTATTTATTCATTTGTGTATGAATATGAGTGGGGTTGTCATCAAAACGAGATGTTATTTAATAATAAGTTTTGAAGTATCGTAAGTGATTCTTTGTATATAAGATCTGCTGCTTATACGATAGATCTATATCTGTATCTTGATTTGGTGGAGTAAAGATATTTATTAAATAAGGATGAAAAATTCTAATAGTCTGAAAAGATGTGCATTTTGAACTGATATGAATGATGCAATTCGATTTTACCAACAGGCTTCCCAAATCCTTATTAAACCTATAAATAATAGGGGTAAAGTGTTTAACTTTCATGCCTATGCACTTATCATTTTAATCTTTAAAAAATGCAATTAAATCTCTTATATAATATATATTAAAATAAAGTAAATATTACTTACTAAAAAAATGAAAAAAAAAAAAGAAAACCCTAAATGTTGATGAAGGATTTTCCTTTTTTTCTTTTTCTCCTTTTTTTAGCCAGGGTTGGTGGAGGATTTAGGTGCACATTTCAAACATATCAAGGGAGTAAATGTATAATTTAATTCGTTTATAATTTTATGAAGAGAAATTAACATAAATCCATTGCAATATGCAAAATGATTTTTCTGTTTTATGAGTTAGTGCACTCATAAGCTATAAGCTTATATGGATTGAGAAACACATATTATAATATTCTAATTTTTATTCCAATAACATATAAATTGTAATTTTAAATGGTATGATTGACCTTTAACAAGTGTCTCAAAAATTTTTATTCCTTGATGAGAGTTTTTCTCACATTGAAAATGATAAAAGAATAATGACTTTCACATGTGAGCGAATATAAAAACCAACTGTCCAATCCATATTAGGCACTTAATTACTCTTTGAAAAAAATGGCTTTAATTGTTATATTCAAAAACTAAGTTTATGGTGAAGATTAGGCTTTAAGAATCATATTTTAGGGATAATGGTACTACGGTGCCACAATCATCATATAATGCAATAAAATGGGTACTAAGTGTAGGGACAATGAACATTAGGATTGGCCATTATAGCATAAAGGTCAACCATAGTGGTGTCATCTCCTATTCATGTCCTACAAGTCCAAAGAAGATGAAAGTCCATGCCTTTTGAAATATGAGAACACTTGACTTTTCCTTCTAAAACCGCGTAATAACTTACACATCTAACTTATTGAAAAATTCTATTGTTATCCAATAACTCACACCATATTCTATTATGATCGAATCACTATAATAATTAATAATTTTAATTATTATATTTATTTTAATAATTAGATGATTAATTAAATGATTCCACCAACGAGACCGTCAAAGCACTCCTTACTTATATTAATTTTGACCTCACTTGCTCCTTTAGCCCTTTGTACGCCAGAACAAAATAGAATAAAACTGAGACCTCAAGCTCATAAAAGATCTTGGTCGTTAATTAAACTTTCTGTATCCAAAGTAGTGCACTATTCATCTACATCTAGTCCGATTCACAATGCCTTTATATAGTGAATATTCAATGTGAAGTTTAACCTTTTGTATTTTTTTTTTACTTTAATTTTCACGTGATAAAATATGAGAAACTAAATTAAGAAAATGCTTTTCGGTGAAAATGCGGAGGGCTCAGCCGATTGTGCACCGGAGAAGAACTTTTTTTTCATCTCTATGTAGCGGTGTATTTTTTTTTCCCTTTTTTTAAACTACCTTTTGGACAAAATTTATTATGTAAATTGTCTTTTTTTTTTCCTTTCTCTTTTCTCTGTTTTTTTTTTCCTTCATTTTAACCTCACTTTTTTGTTCCTTATTTTACGCGCAATTTTAAGTAGTTTGGAAGCTTAGACTGTTTTGGTGGGGCTTGATAAAGTTAAGAGTTGGTCAATCCCCATTACAGAATGCTCCATTTACTTATAGCCATTGACGAAGTCTTCCTTTTACCGCAACGGTGGGTCCAATTTTTTAAATCATCAGCTACCCGCCGGTGCTTTAGTTGCAATTGCATGGGGAGGGAGGCGCACAACAAAAGTTTTTAGAAAATATGTTGTAATTGCAGTGCGAAAACATATATTTTTATCAACGGATTTAGAAAGTGCTAACAAAGAAAACAATACTTGATATTTATTATGTCACTTCTTTTGACAAGCTACCAAGTGATATTGCTTAACGACTCTGATTGATACATATACCTGACCTTAATTAATAATCCAACGATTCGAAATGTTTAGATGTATGGCCAATTTCAATGGCTATGTTGCATAAATATTGTGTGATCAAATTACAATATAACAATTACTACTATATATATTCAACCACATTACACATTGAATTAAATCAAACCAAAAACTAGAGGTCGATTGTTTTATGTGAGTCAACCCATTCTGATCAATTTCGGCTTGTAAGTTCAATGGGGTAAAGAAATTTGGTCCATTAGACAAATGGGCCAAAATTTCTTAATCTTAACTCAGTCCACTTTGGTATGCAGATTAAACAAGTCAACCCACTTTATCTGATCTATTTTACTCACTTGTATATCCTTATGAGTTAAACATGTCAAATTCAGTTTAATCCATTTATGTTAATTGAAAGGGATATATATATATATATATATAATATAAAAAAATTAAGTTTTATAAAGTTTTATGTATTTAATGATTAAATTTATTACTTATTATATAAGAATAATTTTTTAAAACTAATTTATTGGATATCATAATTTGTTCAAAATAATAAATATATACTTAAAAAAATTATTAGATACATGCCCATCAATTTGTCATTTTTTTGTTACCATTAACATATAAGTTTAAGCTCGAATATAAAAATTTTATGAACAATGCTGCATTAATAATCATTTTTATTTTTTATTTATACAAGTGGGTTACAGTTAACCCACTCAACCCATGGGTCAACCCACTTTGGCCTGCAGGGTTAAATAAGTAGATAAAACCGCTTGTTTTTCTAAACAGACTAAAAAAATTGCCTAACCTAGTTTTAAAGCAAGTCAATTAGGTTGGCTTGTGCACCAAAGCCCTTTGACATACTTCTATTAAAAATCTCACTTTTATGGATTTGATTTAAAAAAATCCTTAATCCAAACCAATTTAAGAATTTGTTATGATTGATTTAAAAGAGTAAACTATATTAAATAGACATGAAAAAGAGCACATTTATTTCAAGAAATAAAGTGAAACTGGCTTGTGATTGAAAATTTTTTTACATTCTTACAAAGCAATTAGAAAAAAAAAATTTTAAGTTTATACTTATCGAAATATATGTGTGTGTGTGTGTGACTTTCATTAGAGGTGAGTGGATATTCTTATCATATATGCCATATGGTACCCACCCGTACTTTACTTAACTAGATACGATCAAGGTAGGCATTGATGGTCATAAGATAGAGTAGAAATATAATTTTTCTAGAACCTACTCTCGTAAAATGGGTTATGAGCATGAGTTTTTCATAATTGCACCACCTTATACTCATTATAGAACTTATACTTTCTTGGAACCTATATTCTATTATATAAAGAGTATAAGTTATGGGGCAATTTATACTTTTTTTTCCCAAAACGTGTTCTATACTTATCCTGGAAACTTGTACGCTATTAAAAGATTATAAAATAATATAAATAGATAAGAACTAATGTTAATACTCCATTTTTTTATTTTGTAATCACTTTCATTTAAGATTGTAATTTGTCATCTACCTTTTTAGAAATTGTTATTTTTGAAAAAAAATTGCTATTTTATTATGAAAGTATTTGTAAATTTTTTGTTGGAAGAACTTTGATTGCATATATATATATAACTTTTAAGTTATATAATTTATCTTTTGAAGCTAATCAATACAAAAGGGCTTCTAAAGTTTTTTCATTTTCGAATTTGCTAAATGCTCAACTATTTAGTCGATATTACGAAATCGGGTTCTATAAGTTTTTTTTTTTTTTTTTTGCAGATTTTAACTTCAACATAAATAAATTCTGCATATTGTAGAGCTTATGATATTAATAAATCATTTTTAATTTTTTAATAGGTTATTTATAATAAGTATATGAAAATAAAGTAGTTTTACAAATTATACATATCGTTTATGTTATAATAAACTTAAAATTTTAAAAAGAAATAAAAATTGTACAGTTCTATAGATCGATCCTCCGCATCATGTGAGTTTTATAGGTACGAAATGGTACGAAATACCATAAAGTAGGTTCCCAAAAAAAAAAAAATTGTATCTTGCAAATTATAGCAGAGTACCAGTAATTAGTACTTCATATCTTAATCATCTTATTTAAAAAAAAATCTTATCATGGTAGAAAATGCTACAACTTAATAAAATATGATAGAATTTATCGTTGTATTGCCAAACACAAATTGACAACATCACATAAATTCCTCATTATAAAAATAAGGTCTTGGCTATAAGCATAACATCAACATAGTCAATTACTTCCCAAACCATATTACACTAAAATAAAAAAAAGAAGTCTAATGTAAAATCAATCACTTCTTGAAAATCATCATTGTTCATATTAGATACGTATTGTCACGCCTCAAAAGGGGGTCTAGTAGGATTAATCTAAAGCTATCATACCACATGTGCATCCATAATATGAGAACTATCTTTCAAGTCAGAGATTACAAGACTCTATCTTATTTATTTATATTATATGATATAGATATAATATTTTTATCTAAACTTATTATGGATCCCGATTTTCCATAATCTGTCAGGATCGCAGAGAATCGGTATCCCCTACCAAATAATAAAAATGGGGTTTCAATTTTACAAAATGTAAACTCACTACTATTTGTACAAATTATTCACAATTGTAATCTAAGTTCTGATAACCTATTTCTAACTTCAAGAAAGTTTGATGGAGAGGCACTCTTCATACATTCCAGGCCCAATCTCAGCTATCATTGTTCCTACACAAAAGCTGTTGGGGGTGAGCGAATCACAGGCTCAGTGAGTTCATTCCTCACTACTATCGGTCACACAAGTCATCAAGCATTAATTAAACACTCATGCAAATCTATGTATACACGGTATGAATGTATGCGTTATGAATGCGAGCAACACATCTATGGGAGTCCGAAGCCATAAATGATGTAGATTTACGCTGTCTACATATCAGTTGTCTCCCATATTTACTTTACATGGGACACCTCATTTTATTTTTTACGATATTGCATGGTAATTGCGTCCATCCAGACTTAACTAATGATTATATGTCATCGGTAAAAAGCAATATTTTCCAACGTTCACGTGATTTACACTGGTTAATACTGATTAATATTTAGATATGTCCATTACCAATTACTGGTGAATCAAACTATCCATCATCAATCCATGGTGAATCAGGCAAGTAGACCCCCAATCAGGCAACATCTACCGCCTCTTGACAAGTGGACCCCCAATCAGGCAACGTCCACTGTCAAAACAATACTCAGGAATGTCCTATGTATGTTTCATAAACTCTTTTGGAAAAACTCGTTTAAGAAATAAAAGAGCGACTTGAGATTTTTCAAATCATGGTCTTTGGAAAATATATTTAATTGCAAATTCAGGACATTACCTACATGAGATTTCAAGCACATGTGACAAATATATTCTATTTGTTTAGTCGAGTGATTAAACTTGTTTATTTATTCTGGCGATCATGTAGATGATAGCATTCACATTAATCAATCATTCATTCATCAGACAAGCAATATAACCATTCATAACAACAAGCTGTAGCAAACATAAGCAAATAGCATATCATCGGAAATCCCTCACCTAGCTTTCTTATTTACTTGATATGTCCTTGGAAAGGTACTTGGGGTTTGAGAACGTGGCTCAATATCTCCTATGAAATAAAATAACAATTTGTTCATTCTAGTATTTATAGTTTTGTAATAAGTCCTAAAATTAGTTTGTACTATTTTTAGTCTTATTTTCACATTTCTGACCTAATTTTGACTTTATAGAATACTTTAAGTCTTATTTTGCTTAATAATTTTATTATTAAGCTTTTATTATTTATGTAGTCCTTTAGTAAGTCTATCCTAAGATAGCTAGTATCTAGTACTTATCATTTATTTTCATTCTGTTTATCTTGATTGCAGTTGACATCTAGATTTTATTTAGAGTGTTTTTTTATTCTAAATTTATTCAAGTTTCTCTTTAGTTAGTGCCTATATTGATAGTGGATCTTTTTATTATTTCTTCGTTTGTCATAGTGACATTTAGCATTTAGTTCTCTAATCATTTTCCTAACATATTTGTAATTTCCTAGAGCTTAAATATATTTTAAATATTTATTAAACTTAAATTTTATTTCATTGAATAATTATAGTGTTTGTGTTTAATAGTTCAGTATTTTATTATCATCATCATTTTTATATCGTTTGTTAGTGTGATCATCTTATGGTAATTAATATTTATTTTCTAACATTTAGTTTCATCGTGTTTCTTTTTATTTTATTTGAAGTTATTATATGTTATTTTTAGGAATCACACTATTTTTAGTTTTAATTTTCCACTTATATATATTATTTTTTTTCTTTTTATAAAATAACTATTGAATAATTATCATAATAAAATTATTTTGTTTAATTAGCTAAAGTGTAAATGGTTGTTAAAATATATCACTTACAAATTCTTAAGCTTGTTAGTTTTAAATTTATTTATAGTTAATTATTTATAAATTTTTTATCTTAAGGTATTATTATTATTATTATTATTATTATTATTATTATTATTATTATTATTATTATTATTATTATTATCTGTTACATTAACAGATTCTTCTTTAGGGAAGTTTTACACATACGCCAGCATCCTATGCTGCCGGCATTAGTTTCAGCATGCCAGTGGTCGTGTAAATTTTACACGTTCAAAACTCTAGTGTACACTGGCTTTGAAGGTCGCCAGTGTATAACGTACACCGGCTACAATACTGCCAGCATTGAATTCAAATTTGCCAGCATTCGTCTATTTTATGTAAAAAAAAATATTATGTAGCTTCTGTGTCTAAGGTGTACTGCCTCAACGCCGCTAGTCTATTCGTATAAGTCGCCAACGTTGAGGACATGCACTGCCGGTGTAGAGCCGGTTTAGCTACTGTTCATCATCTTCTCCAAATTTTCTTCATTCGAAACTTAATTTTCTTTTAATATATGTGTATTATACTTCATTTAAACTACTCCTAAGTGTTTTTATACACATTACACGTGTTGTACATGATATATTAGTATATATTACTTCTTTTAATCATCACACAACCTAGTTTCTAGCTTCAACATATAACATACTATATAGAGAGAGTGTTGGGGTTGGATTTTATCTTGTATGGACTGATTTGAAGGTGTTATACTCCTCCTCAGAGCTAGATTCGAACCTAAAGTTAACAATAACCTTGTTTAAGCTAGTGTTTGACATATAACTAACTTAAAAACGAATTTAACTTACCTTGTTTTTCCTTTTCCAAGCTTGTTTGTGTTGTTTATGGATTATGTTGGTGTGTTTTAGAAGTTTAAATGGGGACAAAATTAGGTGTTGGTTGAGTGGCTTGTTGGCTATTGTCTTGACGTAAGCTATGGGTTTTGGTTTATAGTTCATTAAGTACTACATGTATATATGTATAAGGTAGCAACTTGTAATAAATTTTGGCCAAGATGAAGTCTCCACCAAATTCTAGCTAGATTACTCATGATTTGGGCTTCATTTATTGATTTGTTTGTTGGGAAATTTTCATTGGCTAATCCCTTAGTCATGTTGACCTTGTTTGGTGCATGTTTGGGAAATTTTTTGAGGATTTTAGCTGGAGCAATTTGGAGATTTCCAGCCATAATACATCCTTTGCCCTACAGAATTTTGAGCAATTAATAATATAATATTATTTAGTTAGTTAATTATCTTATTTTCAACATAGTTTATTAAGTTAAACGGGTACAAATATGTAAGTTATTTGAGAGTTCTATATCTAGAATTTCGTATAAAGTTTCTACAAATTTCCCTAGGTTGTTTTTTTAACACAGATTTGAGTTTAATATTTATACGATTAAGATTTTCTAGTTCTAGTAAGTTGAATTAGGATTTTAGTTCCCATTGGTTCAAAATTTCCTAACTAGAATAATGGTGCAATCCAAATATTTTTCTAAAGTCTAGATTATCAGTTATAGATATGTTTTCGTCCTTATTGTGTATTTATAATACTAGCAGTTCACCTTTTAGTTATATTTTTTTAATCAATGAATTCTATAAGGGAGTTGTCTTTTATTGGTTTTGAAGTGTAAGGCTACTTTTAATTATATCTTGAGTTATTTACTCAAGATACGAAATCTTGTCTTTGGTATTAGTTAGGGTCAAAGAATTTTATATTCACGGTTTTTAAGTTATAAATGAGTTTATTATTACTCAAGATTTATTCTAGAGTTTTTATTTGATTATAAGTTTAATATCTATTTTACATTTACTATTCTGTTATAAAGATACTTAGGTTATACTAATTAAGTTAGAATTTTATTTTCTATAAACTTAAAATATTCTAACTTAAAATATTCTAACTAAGTATTGGTATGATTCAAAGATTTAGTTAAGGTTTAGATTCTTTAGTATTGATCGGTTTTTAATCACCTTGTGTATTTCATTATCCTAATGATTTAGCTTTTAAAAATATCTTTTTATGACTTATAGGTTCTAAAATTAATCGTCTTTTCTTTTATTTTGAAATTTAAAGTCAACTACAATTATTTGTTGTGTTATTGATTCGTGTCGTAGAATCTTGTTCTAAGAATTTATTTATTTTAATAATTAGTATTTATAAATTTCTAAAAATATTTCAAAATTGTAAAATATTAGAATTAATTCAAAAATCATTATTTTATTATTTTAACAAATATATGATTTATTTCCTAAATATTGAACTGATTTTGAATTTTATAGTAACGATCTGTTTATCATCTATCATTATATTCATACTTTAATAGTTTTAATTCGTGAAAACTTGGGAGTAATTTCTGTAACTTTTATTTATAGTTCTTAATGATTCTGTATTATATTTTTAATAATTATTATAATTAGGTTATGTAGAATTAGGGTGATTACACACACAACATGGAATCTCCTTCCACATTTTCTCAAGTTAAAGTAGTCCTCATAGGATATCTTAGTTCACAACAATAGGTTAGTTCATTTTTATCTTCAAAAAAACAAAATCCAATCTTCAATACCCATTCTTCAACAACTCACACTGAACAACACATTACAAAAGATGTTGTCGCTACTTTAATTCATGGTGTTCAAAGAATATTCACTATCCTTACTTTTTGTCATTTCCTTAGCTTCTACAAGTACAATTAAGTTATGGTGAGAAATAAGGTTCTTTTCTTAAAATGGGTGATAAATGATTTGGGATTTTGGAAAATTAGGGTTTTCTAGCAAACATTTTTGATATCTGCTATCTTTTTTTTAATGATGGACAGTGCTTTTGGCTGAGGAGTGAGATGGTTAGTTTATATTGGTTATGTCAAGATTATTTGGGTTAGTTGTTTTCGGAAGCGCTAAGTTAGTTTTAAGGTTAAGTTGGTTTATTTTAAGGATTGGGCTAATTTGATGTGGCAACACATATTAACTATTTAATCTCTTTAGATGTGATGTTAGCAAATTTTAATAGAATAAATAAGGAACATTAACAAAAATCCTATATTGGAATAAATAACAAACATTAATGCAAATCTTATGTTGATTTATTTTTAATAACATAGGTCCCAAAATGACAAAACACAAAATATACATCCCAAATTCGAAAAAAAAAAAACAATGGTACTTAAGGTGTATTTTTCCCCAATTACAAATAATAATGAAACAAACAATATGAGTTGATTAAAGTGTGTGTGTGTGTATATATAACACACCACTTATATTATATAATATATATATATATATATGTAATAATAGATTTCTAAAGTGCCAATATAAAAGTCATGTTTACATATCCCCATTTTTTAATTTCAAAATTCTCTACCTTTTTCTATTACAAAGTACTCTACATTTATTTCACTAAATGAATAAATTAAGTTACAATGTAATTACTATTACTAGGGAATGGAATAAGTTATAATAGGATTTCATTTATTATTTTTTTTCCTTAATGAGGTAATCTAGAGAAAAATGTATTGAATCGCTATTCATATATTTGGGTATGGTATGACCATTCAATTATTTGCATAATAGAAATTCCTTTCGAAATTATTATTTCCTACGAATTTAACCTAAGAGAAGATAGGTAGGGAAAAAAAAAAGCTCTTATGTTATTCATTCTATTTGACTATTTTTATGATTAAAAACTAATGGGAAGGGTTTTTCTATTTTATATGTATATTATTTGGAAAAAGGAAAAAAAAAAAGGTAGAGAGATTATTTTAAACAACTATATAGAAAGTAATTATACTAGAAAAGAGTAATGTTGAAAAGTTACTTAAGTAGTTGTATGAAAATGTCATTGTCATTTCTAGATATACATATATATAGTATTTTTATATAATCTCATATATGACTAATAAATGGGTTAATTTCACTCATAGTAACTGGACTTTTTCGATTATAATAGAAATATGCCTAAACAAAATTTTATTGTAAGAAAATGCTTAAACATTTTTAATCTTTCACTCATGGCACCTCTTGACAGATTCCGTCCATTTATTTGTTAAGAATATGAGGTGGCAAGCAGACCGATTAAATTATTGTTGTTTTCCATGCTTTTTTATTTTATTTTTATTATTTTTACTTTTTCTCTCCCTCTCTCTTCTCATGCACTTCTTCTTCTTCTTCTTTCTAACCTAAACCCCAAATCATTAAAAAAAAAATCAACTATTAACCAAGATATTGAAGTGATATTCGCTCTTACTTTATGCTCTTTTTTTTTTTAAAAAAAAAGATATTTATATCCCTAGGAAATCAGAAATAAATGTTCTTAGAAGAAATATTTTCTCCATCTATTTGTACCAAAAAGTTCTTCAATCTACAATTTATCAAAGAATAGTAGTAAAAGTTTATATTTTTTCTGCTAACCAACAAAAATCTATTGGCACTAATATCATATTTTAAATCTGTTTGTGGAATGAGGTAATTTAGAGAGAAGTTATGGGTTGTCATTAAAACTCTAGAGAGAGAAAGTTATTCTTCATAATAAAGGCATGTATTTTTCCATTTGAAATTGAAAATGAATGTTGAAACCCCAACGCGCACCCCCCCCCCCCCCCCCCCCCCCCCCCCCCCCCCACCCCACCCAAACAAAAAAAAAAAAAAAAAAAAAAACACACACACACACACACACAAAGCAGCTTGTCATCTGATGAACTGTACTTGATCAATCATTTGCGGGTTTCTTGAGGGTTGCAAATGGAAAAAGGCGATAGCTTTTTAATTATTTGAGTGGTAGAGTAGTTATCCATGGTAGTTTTATGGGTCAAGAAGATGTGGAGCAAGATTGAAAGAAAACCAAAACTTTAATGGCGTTACTAAAATTTGAGGAAGCCATGGAGGAAGAGGATTGTTGAAATGTTCTAAACCAAATATGCTAAATCAATTTGCATGTGTGTATTGTTTAGTAATTCCATGAATCGATTGTGATGATTTTATTGATCTAAATTTAAATATAGGTGTAATTAAGTATAAGTATTAAAGTGTATTAAAATGAATTGTATTGTGATGTTTTATTTCTTCTTTAATGCATTAGAGCCCATTTGGAAATCATTTTTTTTTTTCGAAATTCTTAAAGAACAGGCCCTAATCTAGTTTTAATGAAAACCCAAGCCCAATAGCCAAACCAAGCCCAACCCTTGAAAACCTTCTAACACCTTCTAATGCACAAAAGTCCAATGGCAGATTTTATCTAATATATCAAGTAAAGAAAGAAACTCTCAAAATCGACCCTTAAAAGCGCTACTTCCAAGATCCATATTTCCATCAATTTCAATCAAGATTTCCCTTGCAAACACATCAACACTTCCTTCTTTTGTACTTCTTTTGTAATTTCTTCTATGGTCTGTGGTTCCTATGAGTCCAAAATTGGATATCAATGCAATATTCTAAAACTCTCAACTACTTTAATATAATATATTAGAAAAAAAGAAGGATAGATAGATGACAAATAATCCATATATGAATCATGTCGGCAATAAACTTTAATTGGACGATTTAGGGTAAAACATAAGTCTTAATCCTTTGCTTTTCTGTAATCTACTTTTCTATCCATCTTTATGTAATCAAGTCAAAAAAACTCAATTTTTATTATTATTTTCAAAAAGCTTTAAAATTTTTAAAAATTTAGATTCATCTAGAAAACTCTATGTGGTTCAATACTCCAATTGATCAACAGGAAAGACCATATATCATATTATTTTTTTTTCAATAGTTCAGGTCTTAAAAGAATTCAATAACGTTGGCTAAGAAAAAGAAATCAATTATAGATTTTCAATAAATTTAGGACCTAATCTTAAAATTTACGCAAAAGATTAGTATGAATTCTTACTATATTTACTCTACGTGAAATTTTATAATTTTGTTATTAATTCTAATACAACCGATCTTATTATCATTCAATAATTCATATCATATCTTATCGTAATCCAATCATTAAAATAATTAATATCTTAATTATTAAATTTATTTCAAGAATTATTTATCTAAATGATTTCATTGATGCAACCGTACACTTAATACATATAGCATAACGCCGTGTCCGGAAATGTTTTATAATAGTCCATTCATGTAAGACAAGAAAGATAATAAAAATCAAACCCATCCTCTTTGTTGATTCGTAGTCCAATCCTAATCTAACACAAACATGACCTCTCTTTACTCAGTCAAGCAACAGCACACCATTGCGCGACCCACCACTCGCCTCAAAAGTCCAGTTAAACACTCATGTTTCCACAGCATCCGCCCAATATAACAACCTTTTCCAATAAGAAAAAAATATTTTAAATTCTTTTTATATATATAGGTATTTATACATAATCAAGTTTTTTCATTTTTGGTATGCAAATTTGCTATAATGTGATTGTTATTTATTTTTAATGATATTTATTGATCAGCCATAAACTCCTAATTAATGATATTCATTGATCCTATGATATAGTCATAAACTCCTAATTTCTAGAAGTCTTTCACGCCGACACTCCCTCTCAAGTTGGTGCATAGATATCTATCATGCCCAACTTGTTAAGTGAGTTATGAAAATTCTTACTACATACTGCTTTAGTTAGGATATCTGTTAACTGGTTTTTGATTTTACAAAGGAAAACCAGATTATCTTTTCTTCAAGATTTTGTTTGATGAAGTGTCGATCAACCTCCACATGCTTAGTTCGATCATGTTGCACCGGATTATGAGAAATATCAATAGTTGCTTTGTTATCTCAAAATAAATCCATCTCACATTTAGGAGGAAATCCAATCTCAAACAACAAATTTTTAAGCCAAAGAAGTTCACATAATCCTTTTGGCATTCCTCTAAATTCTGCTTCCGCACTTGATAATGCCACTACCTTTTGCTTCTTACTTCTCTATGTAACAAGATTCCCACCACAAATGTGAAATAGCCTGAAGTTGACTTTCTATCTAAAATATTTCTAGCTCAATCCGCATCTGTATACCCTTCAATATTCAGATGACCATTCTTAGAGAACAAAATGCCTTTACTAGGTGATGGTTTTAGATATTGAAGAATCTAAATGACCGCATTCATATGATCTTCGCTAGGGCAATGTATGAATTGGCTAACTACACTGATGCATAAGCAATATCAGGTTAGGTATGAGATAAATAGATCAACTTACCAACTAGCCTCTAGTATCTTCCTTTGTCTGTTGGTACTTGATTTGAGTATTCTCCAAGTCGGTGATTTTGAATTATAGGTACATCATTTGGTTTGTAGTCCAATAACCTGACTTCAGTTAATAAATCCAGCACATATTTCCATTGAGAAAGAAATATCCCTTGATTGGATCTAGCAACTTCAATCCCCAAGAAGTATTTGAGTCCTCCTAAATTCTTCATCTCAAATTTTGATGCCAATTGAGATTGAACTTTTGCTATCTCATCTATATCATCTCCTGTAATGATCATATCGTCAACATAGACGATTAGAGCTGTAATCTTGCCTTGTTGGTGTTTCAAGAATAAAGTGTGGTCAGAGTTACTTTGTCGATAGCTATATTTCTTCATTGCGACACTCAATCTTCCAAACCAAGCTCGAGGTAACTGTTTGAATCCATATAAAGTTCTCTATAACTTGCAAACGACCTTATTGTCAGAGTCTGCCACATATCCAGGAGGGATATCTATATAAATTTCTTCTTCAAGGTCACCATGAAGAAAGGCATTTTTTACATCAAATTGATGTAAAGGCCAATGAAGATTTACTGCAAGGGACAATAAAACTCTGATTGTGTTCAATTTTGCCACTGAAGACAAGGTTTCTTGATAATCGACTCCATATGTTTGTGTGTATCCCTTGGCAACCACTCTAGCTTTGTACCTTTCAACAGATCTATCTGCTTTGTATTTAACTGAAAACACCCATTTACACCCTACTGTCTTCTTCCCTTCTAGTAATGTAGCAAGAATCCATGTTTTATTTTTCAACAAGGCCACCATCTCTTCCTTCATGGCTTGAGTTCGTCTAGGGTTCTATAATGCCTCTTCTGCATTAGTGGGAATGTGATGAGATGAGAGATCATTTGCAAAGCTTTCCAAAGATTCAGATAGTAATCCAGTGGACATGTAATTGGCAACATGATATTTGGATCGTCATTCTTTCATCTCGGGAAAGTATCGACTTGGGGGCATACCATGATTATGCCTATAAGGTAATCTATAGCCAGGGATAGAAGCAACAGTATCTATGACATTAGAAGGTTGATGATCAATAGGGGTCGATGGAGAACTTACCTCAGTGGTATTTTGAGGAGATGGACTAGTGGTTATTGGTGAAGAAGGGGGCACGTCATCATTGAGGAAGTTGTCTCTGACTCATTCTGAATGTCATATTCATTAAAGCCTAGCCACTCAGCCACTCATATCTCATCCAATTCAACTCTTCACTAGAATTCTCCCTTGACGAGGTGGAGTAGAGAGCTTAGCAGTAAAGAACATTTCAGTTTCAAAAAATGTGGCATCCATAGTGACATATGTTCGCCTATGAGTGGGATTGAAGCAGCGATATCCATTTTGGTGTAGGCCATAGCCTAAGAAAATGCACCTTACAACCCGATGATCAATTTTTGTACATTGATTCTTTTGGACATGAACAAATACAACACACCCAAACACGCGTGGTGGCATCATCAAGATTGAGAGCAGTGTTACAAAATGAGATAATGCTTGAAGAGGAGTTTTCATTTCAAGAACTTTCGTTGGCATCCTTTTGATAACATAAACTGCATGCATAATTGCCTATGCCCAATAATGCCCAATCATATTAGCCCCAATAAGAAGAACTCTAGCAGTCTCAAGAATATACCGATTTTTCTGTTCGGCCACTCCATTATGTTGAGGAGTATGCGAACATGATTTCTCATGAATCATTCCATGTTGACGAAAGCAGTCATTAAATTGCGTGTTGACATATTCTCCACCATTATCGGAACGAAGAACCTGTAATTTGGTGCAGTATTGTGTACAAACCATATTATAAAAGGACTGAAAGGTATTGAAAACCTCATCCTTATGTTTCAACAAATACAACCACATCATCCGTGTGCAATCATCAACAAAAATCACAAACCATCGATAGCCATGCATATTAGGTTTTGGGGATGGTCACCACACATCAGTATGGATCAAGGAAAAAGGAATGGTACTTTTATTAAAACTCAAAGGATAAGTGGCCCGATGGCTTTTCGCAAAAATACAAGCCTCGCATTTAAATTGAGAAATTACCATATCTGAAAATAAATCTAGAAGAACATGTTTCAAATATCCAAATGACGGATGACCTAATGACGATGCCAAAGCTAAACTTGCTCCTCCTTGGACATATTCTGATGAGCGGTGTAACATGCTTTACTAATCTTTACGTCCATCAAATAGTATAGTCCCCCCTTTCTCAATACCATGTCCAATAATCTCCTTTGTTAGAATATCCTGAAGAAGAAAAAGATTAGGATAAATATTTGCAACACAATTCAAATCTTTGGTAAGTTGACTCACAGACACTAATTTGTGAGAAAGAGATGGAACAAGAAGAGTATTGGATAATGGCATATTAGGTGCCACTATTATTGTACCAGCCTCTATTAGTGGGGAAATTTTTCCATTGGCATTTGTAATGTTGGTTCTTCTAGGCTTGGATCTTTGGGAGATATCATTTTTATCATATGTAATATGGTTAGAGGCTCCTGAGTCAAGAATCCATTGGCCATGAGCATTGTTTATTTTAAATTCATGTAGATTCATACCTGTGACTGGTTTATGAATTTCAGTGGTGCTAACATTGTGAGCTTGAGCTGGAATTAAGGAAAGAGTCATATCATTGATGGCAACTGATCCTTGACCTCTAGTCATTTGGTCATTCTTGCCTGTGTCATTGGTTCCTTCAACATTGTGCTTTTTCTTTGACTGTAATTCATGCCACCATTTAGGATACCTATGGATCTTAAAATAGGTCTCTCGGGTATGTTTAGTCCCTCCGCAATGAGAGCATTTCAGTCCATCAGATGCATTCTTTTTAGAAGAGGAATTTGATTTTCTATTATGAGAGGAAGTTGTCAAAGGACTTATAGTCCTCAAACTCTTTGATGTAAATATGGAACATGATGGTTCTTCAGTCGAAGTTCCTATCATGACTACTTGTTGCACCGCTTCTCGTCGAACATGGGCATAAGCCTATTCCATTGTGGGGAATGGTTGCATCTACAGAATATCTCTACGAATGTTGTCTAGTCGTTCATCTAGGCCATCCAAGAATATGTAAACTCGATCTTCCCGCAACATGTTGTTATAATGCTGAATATCAGCTTGGCACTACATGGGATTTGGCCTTCGAAAATCAATCTCTCTCCATAATCCTTGTAGATTGTTATAATATTTTTCCAATGAACAGCTTGCTTGCTTTAGCCGTGATACTTTGTGTCGAAGGTCATACACTTGGGAGACATCACTCCCATCAAAATAAGTTGTTGCTATGGCATCCCATACCATTTTTACCGTAGAAAATTTGATGAAATTCCCAATCAATGATGGGTCCATGGAGTTAATGAGCCATCCTTTTACTATGGCATCATCAGTATGCCATTTTCGGAAGGTTGGATCTATTGTTGCAGGTTGAGGCAAATCTCCATCGATATGATCCAATTTGTCTTTACTAGAGATGTACATCTCCATCACTTGAGACCACAGTCCATAGTTGGTCCATCCAATTTAATTCCTATTAGAGCAGCGGATATGTTCATTGTTGAGGTTGTACCAGAATTCTTAGATAGGATTTCTGTCATTCTGGTAGTGAGTTCTAATAAGATAGATGAAGAAGAGATTTCAAGGGTTTCTGGTGACTGCAAATCTTCACCAACCATATCGGTGTTATATGATGTTATTTGCTTTAGTGTTGTCTGTATAGAGGACGATGGGAATTGAAAACTTACTTGATACCATTTTTTCAATAAAAAAGAAATATTCTAGGTTTTTTTTTTATATATATTTTCTTTTCTACATACATGGGCATTTATACATAATCAAGCTCTTCTATTTTTGGTATACAAACCTGCTATAATGACTATTGTAATTTGTTTTCAATGATATTCATTAACCAATCATAAACTCCTAATTAATGATATTCATTGACCCTATGATATAGTCATAAACTTCTAATTTCAAGAAGTCCTTCACGCCAACACCTATTACCTTCGAAACTATGCTTCCCACTTATCACCTCTCCACATGTCCCAAACCTAACATATTTTAACTTACTTCTGGTGGAAAATGTAAATAATGCAACATTAATTGATATAATACCGTTAATTAAATAATAAATAATTAAATGAATCAATCAATCACTTAAATTGGGTTTAGTTTAGTAGAAAGAACTGGTAATCCATCATTTATTATCATGAAATAACTACTTTTCGATATAGTTTGTGAAAAAATCTACTAAACAAAGTGTTTTTTTATGAATCGCAAAATGTAGAAAATTTTCTATTTTTTCCTTCACCAAAGGAATTAGGAATATATCCGAGAGGGTTTAAGATGAGGTTATGTAAAAGTAGAACCCAACTTGACACATTAATGCATATTCTAAAACCTATTAAAAACCAATTCTATTTTTTGGTTTTTTTTTTCTCTCTCTCTTTTTTTTTTTTTTGGTCATAACCTATCCCAATAATAATTTTGCAAAACTATAACTTGTTTCGGTCCCATTTATCTCTCCCACCCTAAGAAACAATGGAACATATGATAGATAATGTTCAAAAAAATTAACCCAAAATTATACTAACAAAATAATAAAAATAACCATATTATCTAAATAGATGATAAATATCATAATTTCGAAACCAAATATGATGTTGAATTGTTGATCACATCAAATCCTTTAATAAATAAGATATGACATAATGTATAGCATAAATAAATATATGTAAAAATATATTATAATATTATATTTGTATGATTGGTTTTTGTAGACGTGAGGTTGCTCATGGAGTGGTCACATAAGTATTACGTGGATCCCATACCTTGCATGTGGCTTTAGAGTATTGAAGAGGTGATAACACTTGACGAGATGAATAAGAGAGAATGACAAGAGGAGGAACAGACAATCCTAGTGTCTGGAATATATAAGTGACGAGTAATGAAGTTTGATTAAGTTCCATGCATCAAGCTTATAGTTCTTGAGCAATTGGAGTGGTGGTTGTCTAATTTATCTATTTAACACTTATACGAAGAAGTTTCTTGAGGGAATATTGAATGATTTCTCTCTAGAAAAGTTGTAAATAAAGAGGAGTAGCTAAATATTTATAGACGCTTGGAGTAAATAAAGATTATTAGATCATCTTAGTGATTGATGATGTGATGGAGCAAATCCAGTTCACATTTATCCTAAATAGGCTTATGATGAGCCAAAACCGATCATCATCCTCCTATATGCATAAATCTTAATACGAGAGGTCGGATGCAGATGAACTAGTTCAACATACTCTATTCTAAGCCTACCAAGCTAAACCTCCTTAAGTCATCTCACTAAATGAACTAGGCTCATAAGTAAACAAATCAAGCCTAAGGTCAAAATATAACTTAAACAAGCTTAGCTTGAGCTCAAGTTCAAACTTCAAGCTCATTTAAACTCGTAAGCTCGTTCACGAGTTTCAAGTAAAATATTATTATTTATTATAATATATTATTTAATATTCATTATATATTTTTAATTTATAATATATTATATTTTTATTAAATATATTTTTAGTTTTATTGTATATATCCTAGTTTTTTCTAGTCATTTATTTATGTATTTTCCACATAGTTTATTAAATAAATTAATATAAATATAATATTTATATTATTCTAAAAACTTACATTTTAATGTGTGTTCCTTATTGCTCTTTTATAAGGAGAAAGAGAGAGGAATTAGCTTTAGAGGTTTTTTTATGTAGGACACATTATACAAGCTTTGTATGTTGTTTGTTGTCTCGCATGTATCCTGTCACAACTACACTGACCTTTCGCACTCTCTAAAAGCCCATACATTTTTCTATTTTAACTCACATAGCCTAGTGCTAAGTATTCAATTGCCTCTTTTGCAATTTGGGAAAGCAATTATAGTTAACCTAGAAGTTTGTTTTTTATTTGAGTCAAGCAATTCGTTCGATTCAATTTAGTTTATTTGAGTTTAGGTAGGCTTGATAAGAGATTAAATTTGCTTGTTTAGACATAAACGAACTTTAAATGAGTCGAGTTTTTAAGATTAGCTCATTTTAGACTCATTTAATATAAACAAGTTTGAGTTTTTAGTTTAACTCGTTTTAGGCTTGTTTAGATATAAATGAGCTAGGCCATCGGGTCAAGCTTGAGCTTCAGAATTTTAAAGAACTTGAGCCAAGCCTGATATTTTTAAGCTTAGCCCGACTCAAGCTCATTAATTTTTTCAATGAGCCAAGCTCAAACATTCAAAGGCTTGGCTCGATTTAGCTCATTTGCACCATTTACCTATACACAATTTCTTTAATGCTTGATATGCAATATTTTTAGGATTATGTGGAAAATAGAAAGTCATGCGAAGAAAATGATATGAAGGTTTGAATATGAAAAAAATAAAAAGAAAGAAATAAGTGAATAGGTGAATAGATAATTCAGGGAATTAAGGGAGGGATCAATGGATCATAGAGGATTTAATCTTATCTATTGATCTTTATTCATATGATATGCTATAAGATAATTGAACTATAAATATTACTATTTTATATAATTTAATTACATTTTTTTGTTGAATTAGGTTTTTCCAACATATCATATTTAAAACTTATAACATCTTAGGATTTTAAAATAATGTCTAACCAGTCTTGTGGGTTTGGTGAGTAGGTTATCCTTTAACAACCCTTTGACTTACATCCTTAGAGGAATTGTTATTTCTTACAAAAAGTAAATTTTTTTCCCTAAAAGTATCTCCAACTATATAATAAAGGAATTATTATTTATTTCCACTCTTATTCACCTTAACAAATCAAGCTAGGCATTATGGGATTATTAAAAAAAAATGAAAATTTCATCTATTTTGTATTAATTATTTAAAAAAAAAGTAGATACATATAACTATTTCTTTATTATTCGGTTTTTCAAAATTTCACAACTCAAAATTGAAATGAATTAAGTACCACCACATACACTTAAACACTAATTGCTCAATTAAACTCATATATTTTAAAAATATTTTTTTATTCTAATTATGAAATATTATTGTTCAGATTCATTTAAAACTTAATTTAATCTTAATTAAACTTGTGAGTAGGGCAACAAACAAGCCAAATCAAATAATTTAAGAGATTAAGATTTTAAGCTTGACTTTAATTCATAGTAACACTACATAAGCTTAAGCTCGACTTGATTTATTAAAAAGAATATTTTTTTATTCTAATTGAAATAAGAATATGCAAACTTAAATTGAATTTGATTAATATTTTATATTCGATCTGAACTTAATAAAATTCGATTAGCTCATCTAATCTTGCTAAATATATGGAAATCCAATAAACTATTAAAGTAATTCGAATTTGAGTTGGAATTAGATCGAATTTGAATAGTTTATATATTAACTTGATTCATTTGCACCCCTACATATCAATACCAAGCTAATTCTTATAAAACTCAAATTGATAAACTAGCTAATTGTATAACTCAAGTTTGATTTTAACTTAACTATAGTTAAATCAAATACAACTAAAACAATGTAAACTATAGTAAAAAAATGTTTTTAGCTTGTTTTACTTATAGAATCCATAATTGCCACAAAGAAATCAAGAGGAGAGATAATATAAAAACAATACAAAACATAAAATATAGAGTAGATCACAAAAATTAGGATTGAAGAGGACACATTTTCATCTTCAGTTCTTCAATTTAATTTTACGATACCATTACGAAAAAAAAAAAAAAGGAAAATTAAGATGCCAAAATAATTTATCGCAAGTATCACAATCCATCAAATGAAAAGCCTCGTTAAAAGAAAGAACATGCACTTCATAAATTTCTACATCGTAGATTTGAGGAGGAGGGTGATAGTTTTTATTAGCACTTTAAGCTTTGTTTGACATGACGAAATAAATTAGAAGCCAAAAGAAAATAAAGTAGAGAAAAAAATTATTAAAGATTTCAAATGCTTTCATATGTTTAAATAATGAAGAGAAGAAAAAGTGAATAGAATATTAATTATTATAAAAGAGAAAATAGCATATAATAATAAATTACTTATATACTCTTAAAAAATAATAAGTAATTTAATAAAAATAGAATATAGAGTAATAAAAACAAAAACTCTTTCCATTATGATTCTCTGGACTTTGAAAGCAACCTAAAAAAAGAAATGAGAGACTAGAAAAAATATTACATCTATTTTCTTTTCCCTCATCTTTTCCTTTTCAAAACAAAAAGAGAATAAACTTTAATCCCTCTCATTTCTTTCTTTCTTCAATCATTCCCAGGGATGATCTTAAATATTTCTCATTTTCTTCTCTCCCAATCATTCATTCCTAATTCTCATGTACCAAAGACAATGTTAATCAGCAAATTATCACCAATATCAAGAACCTATTGTAAATAATTTTTTGGAAAAATAATATTATTCACTAATTTTTATCTTAAGATCCCTTCACTTTTAAAGTATATTTTGGAATTTATAAAATTTAATAATTTAATCTTTTTGAAATATTATTATATAATTCTTATAGTTTTTTTAATAATCAAATGCTGGTCGAGATAGTTCCACCATTAGAAAAATAAAATTTTCTAAGATTGCGATATGTAACTTACCCAAAAAAAAAAGAAGCATTTGACTAAGTTTCAGTGGTGTTTTCTCATTTTAAAATTTCTCTCAGTTATATATAATATTTTAGAATCGTTTATTCATTTATTAATGTTAAAGGTATTAGGAGCATTTTAAAAATTTACAAGGGCAGCCACACTAACTAAGAATTATCTGCAATGTACAACTAATTTTTTTTTTTAATCTTACAAAAAAACCGCCATCTTTTACTTTCACTTCACATCCATGTTGGAGAAAAATTGATTAATGGGACTATCTAATCAATTATTTAATCGTTAAAATAAATATCGTAATATAATATTAAATATTTTAATAATTTGATCATGATTAGGTATACTATGAGTCATTGAATAATGAGAAGACTGATCATATCAAAATTGATGATGGAACGATAAAATTTTGTACAAGAAAAAACACATCACATTCTTGTTAATCTATCACATGATATCAATCGAATATTATAATTTTATAATCACGTCTATAATCATATTTTTATTCAAAACCGCTACTTATGCCCACTGTTAATACAAAATTACAAATCCATTGGGTAATCTCATCAATCATAACCCTCCTACATGCCAACAATCACTCTAAACCAAAATAAAAAGATCTCCCCCTCAGTGTCCACATCCCCTTTCTCTCTCTCTCTCTCTACCCCCTGATGACTTAACACACACTACCCTTTATTATCTCTTCTTCACAGTCTCTCTCTCTCTCTCTCTCTCTCTCTTTCCCCCCCCTCTCCCTGTCTCTCCCTCACTTCATACCCAAAAACAATGGAAAATTATTCATACCCAACATATCCTGATTCCGGCAACTCCTCCCCACGGTCGCGCGAGATCGAATTCGAGAATCCGCCACCATGGGATGATCAACAACCCTTCCCTGCCAACTACAAGGCCAGGTTCATGTGCAGCTATGGCGGCAAAATCCACCCCCGTGCTCACGATAACCAGCTCGCTTACGTCGGCGGGGAGACTAAAATCTTCGCGGTCGAACGTAATATCAAATTCTCCACCATGATCAGTAAACTTTCCGCGTTGTGTGACACGGAAGTTTCTTTCAAGTACCAGCTACCTGGGGAAGACCTTGACGCGCTTATCTCCGTCACCAACGACGACGATCTTGAGCACATGATGCACGAGTATGACCGGTTGTATCGTGCCTCAGCTAAACCAGCAAGGATGCGCCTTTTCTTGTTCCCCGTCAACGCGTCTCCAGCGAGTTTCAGTTCCACCGACAGCAAGTCCGATCGTGAGCGTTTTGTTGAGGCTTTGAATTCTGCTCCGGTTCAGGAACCAGTAAAACCGACACCTGGAAACGTTGATTTCTTATTCGGGCTCGAAAAGGGTGTTCCAGTTCCGGTTCCCGTTCAAGTACCTGTTCAAGCTCCACCGCCACCGGTAGCGATCCATGATCCGGTTCCGGAACCACGTGTTGGGTCTGTTCATGATGATCGGGTCGTTGTGACGGATCATATGGTGAATCCGGTTGAGATACAGAGACAGTTACAGGAATTACAGAGGATGCAGATAAGTAATCAGGGTCAAGATACGATGATTAGGAGGAAAAGTGAAGATAACGCCGCGATCGGAGGTTACGGTGCTACGGCGGAGTATTACGCTCAAAAGTTGCCGGAGAAATCGACTCCGATGCAAATTCCGCCTTCTGGGCAGCCTCCTATGGGCCAGCCGCCTGGCTACTGGCCGGAGAAGCATATTCAGGCAGGTGGGTTCCAAGCGACGGTTGGCGGTCCGGTTCAGGTTCCGGCACCGGAGCAGCAGCAGGTTTACGTGATCCCCGCCACCGGAGGTGTGTACCACGCGCCGCCGCAGATGATGCGTCAGATGACCGGTCAAGTCGGTCAAGGGTACTACACCTTGCCTCAGAGAGTGGGGGTGGGCCAGGATATTTACCGGGAACAGCCGGTGTATAACATGGTGCCTCAGCAGTCTCAACCACAACAGATTCCAGCATCGGCGCCTCCAGCGGTTCCATCTCAGCCACAAAGGATGGCGGTAGCAAGCTCAGAGGGGGTAGGGGTTATGAAGCAGCCAGGAGGCGGCGGCGGCGGCGGCGGCGTACCTGAGCAAGTGGCTTACGGGCACGTGGCATACGAAGGCGGGGTTGGAAGACAGGTTTTCTATACCGCAGCGGGAGGGATGACGGTGGTGCCGCCTTCGCCTTACCATCAAATGGCGGCGGTCAGTGGTGATATGAGAGGAGGCGGCGGAGCGGTGCTGAGTCAGGACGGTAAAGTTGTCACGAAAGTTTCACAATCATCTGTGTGATGACTAATCCGGTATTTTAGATAAGAAAAATCTATGTTTCTATATTATTAATAATAATATAATAATAATATTAATATGTGTATTTGGATAATATTAGGTTGTTTTTTACATACATATACACTATCATTGTCATGGCCTTGTCGATTGTTGATGTTGAAAACTGTGACCTTTTCGCTGGGATTTGTACACAACTGGTGTAGGCTGAATCGGCTGAGTGAATTTAAATTTATAGTCAATCTATGCACCCCCTTTTTTCCCCCTTTTGTTTGGGTAATTATTATTCCAATTCGATAACGATTTTCCTTTTTTCCGAAATCCTAAAAGGCTTCTTAACTGGATGCTTTGATACTTGTTGTTTGATGTTTTTTTCCTTCCCCCCCCCCCTAAGAAAACAAACTAAATTATATCCATGAGATGAGGTCGAAAGCCAATTGATTTCAGATTTAATTAGGGGTTAAAGGCAATAAGATGGAATCGAAGCAAGACTTGTGTCAGTGTTGAAGGAAGTAGGAGAAATCGGATGTATAATCGACAAGTCAATTTTAATGCTTTAATGGTTCTTTTATTAATTATTAAAATCGTAAACGAGGGACTAGTGTATATTCTCATAAAAGTTTGTTTTGCCTTTTTCTTTTTTTCTATTTCAACGTTCAAATATGATACCTTTTGCTCGATCTTTATTAGGCATTAGCTTCTACGGTTTTGTTGACGAGATCATTTTATTATTAATTTAACTGTTAAAATAAGTAAAGTAAATAAAATATTAATTATTTTAATGATTCGATTATAGTTGAATAAGGTATAAGTCGTTGAATGGTGACAAGATTAGTCCCGTTAAAATTAACGAGGAGACTAGAAAAATTTTCCAAGGCTACAACGCTTTAGCAGTGTGTTTTGCTTGTTAATATGTTAAATTGTGTTTAATATAGATTCTAATAAAACATTAAAATTGAAATGATGAGGATCCATAAAGAATTTATTGTAACAAGTTTAATTTAATAAAATCTTAGGAAGTTGCCAAACAAGCTGAACGGAATCAAGCTTTTTAATGATTCGAGTTTAACTTGTTTTAAATATTTATAAAAAATAATTAATTGATCGGGCTCAAGTTAAGATCAACCTCTACCAAGTTAAAATATTGGTCAGAATCCGGTTAATTTATTTGATGGAATTTAGGTTAATTTAGATAAACATCTTCATTTCCAATTTGAGCCAAGCTGAAATTAAAGTTAGGTCAACTTAAATACTTTTTGGAGCTTAGTTTTTGTGTAGCTTTGGAATACGAGATAAGTGATTCGATATACAAAATAAACAAATATAAATAAATAGATAAATGGATAATAGATGATAATTATGTTAAATATATATATATATATGAAATTGGACTTCAACTGATTTTATTGTCATGCTCGAGCTTGGTCGAGCTTCAAGTGACCCTCAATTGAATAGCTCTTGAATAATTAGATTGGTTTGTAGCTCTAACCATAACTATAATATATACATATATTTGAAAAAAAAAAAAAAAAAAACAAACACAGATCATGAATCAATGTATTTTGGATAGCCCTCGTTGTGAATTGGCCGCTTTGGTTTTTACAAGATAATGTTTCAACTTTGTAAACGGTTTAAAGAATAAATTATGTTATTATCATTTACGGTTTCATATAAAAATTTTGAAAGGTGTGATTAGATTTGGAACTTTGCCAAAAACTTATGTTCGTATATACCAAAATTTGAAAGGGTAAATTTTACTGTAAAATCTTGAAAATTTTGAAATTATATTTACTAATTTCAATTTTCTTTGTTTATTTCTTTCTCTAGAAAATCACATTATAAATTCTTAATATTTGTTTCCTTTTCTACTTAAAATGCTCAATTCAGGTCTTTAATATTTTACTTTTATAAGTTAAACTACAATAATGATTCTAGACGTAGGCATCGGTCCACATCCATGGGATCATAGCTCACGGGTATGGTCCATAGTGACCTAGAATTGAGCTGCTACCAATTCATGGCACATTGAACTGAAAGGTTTATTTTATTTTATTTTATTTAAAATATTTTTTAAAATTTAAAATGAGATATTGTAAAAAACAAAATAAAATGCAAAACAAATTTAAAGTTAACCAAAACAATTTTTTTAACTAAATATAAAATTTAGCCTAGCAACAATAGTCTTTAGACCATTTGTTGAAAAAGAAAAGATTATCCAAAGTGTGCATTTATTTAGAATAAATGAAACCGACAGGTTACAACATTTAGAGTATGTTTATTTGATGTTACAACGTTTTGAGTGGTTAAAAAAATCATTATAAAAATGTGTTACAATATCCCGAATCTTTTAAGTTCTAATTTTAAATATTTCTTCTATTGACATGTGTCAATGATGACCTTAAATGAAATTACTCCCTAAAAGTTGTGATATCTTTTTAACCACATTAAAACATTGTAACCTCAAATGAAATTATCCCTAAGCGTTATGACATTCCGATATAATTTACCTCATATATTTATAGACAAGCATGTTTATTTTTAGTTGTGAAATTTTCCATATGAAACCACAAAACACTCGATATATAAACAACACCTATAAAGACAAAAAAAAAAAAAAAAAAGAAGTCCTATATTATTAAGAAACAAGACTTTGCATAAAAATCTATAAAAATCCAATAAGACATCTTTATAATCATATTATGATTTGTGTTACTAAGAACCCCTCATTTATTTGGCCAAAAAAAAAAAAAAAATGAACAACACATTCAATGTTGTGAATAATAATAATTACCATTTATATGAAAAATAGTTTAAAAGTTTCTTTCTTATTTTTATTTTTATTTTTATTTTCTTTTACGTTTTCTTTTAACTTTTCCTTTCCCTTTTTTTTTTTTTAATATTCAATCCAACTTGCAAACCAAGCGGGTTAGTAGATTAAAGGCCTAAATAGCTATGACCTAGTAACTCACTAAATCAATGAGCAAGTCATGATCCATACCGCTAAGCTAAGCCGACTAGTTATGTCTGCAGCCCGCCATTGTCGACCCTGACCGAGTCACGAGTTAGAGCCAACTCTTGCGATGTTCTGGTGATTCCATTAATATCACATTTGGTACGCAGAAATTGTTTAAAATGGAATGATTTGGAATAGGTGGAGTGGAATGGAATGAAAGGTGGAATGATTCTTTCATTTGATACATCATAAAATGAAATGGAATTGATGTGGTATTTATAAAAAAATCCTCGTAATAACTGTGAATAATAAATATATATGATAATGAAAAGGTAATTATAATAGTAATAGTGATGAAATAGTATTGCGAATCCATCTTCTTAATTACGGGATCGAATTCCCCCTGATTCGGAATAGTTGATTCCTAGGACTTGTGATTCTGGTTTTTATAAATGCATCTAAACATAGGAATGATAATAAACTTAGAATTGCGATTCCCTTTCAGATGCATTTCTGCGTGTCAAATGTGACATAAGTTTCTTCAATCATTAGCTAAACAATAAATACTAGAAATTAAAAAAAAAAAAAGCAATTTGAAAAACTAAAAGAAAAAAATCTGAAAAATAAATAGAATCAAATGGACAGCTAGTGGGCCGTACATCCACAATCTTAAGGTAGGTGAGGTTTATTTGGAATGATCATAAAACGAGGAAAAAAAAAGAAAAGAAAAGGAAAACATTGAAGGAAAAAATCGATTGGATTAAAATTAAGTTGTTATCCAACGGGTTTTGTATATAAGTTGTATTAAAATTATAATCAAAACATGGATTTTAGGTTTGATTTGAATTAGTTCGAAAAATTATCAAGCGCCATCCAGACCGAAGCCGAACCAGAGCTAAACAAAATCAAGTGAAAATTCAACAATTATCGATTATCCTGACTATTTAGCTTTTGTAAATAATATCACAACTTTTAAAATGATTTATATTTTGTTATTATAGGTAAAAGTTATCTGCTTAACAGCTTGAACTTTAGTGTCAATTTGAAATTCTAACCGGAAAAAATTTCCTAGTGGTATGGAGTCTATGGACACCATTTTGAAGGATTCACCTGAGCTTGATTTATCTCTTTCCCAAAAATTGTAAGAGATAATAATTTATTATTATTTTTTTTTTTAAAAGAGAGAGACAAAAACTTAGAGTGGATTTTGGAATTTTATACTTCAAATATTTTGAATGAATGAGGGGCTTTTAATTTTGGCCTAAATAACTTTAATATTGGGTTTTTTAGGACTGCCCAAGATGAGAAAATTCTTGTTAAAAAGCTTATACATAAATTAAAAAGATTCTTGATGAGGAGAGTTCCTTAAAATGTCAATACAAAATCTATGACTTCAAATGACTAAAGATAGTGTTAGATATGCACTCAAAAGCAGCCTCCTATTTCTTTTGTATCCATAATCTCTCCAACCATATTTATCATTTAGTCCTATCCATTAAAAAGAAACTCATTAGCTGTATTATGAAGCACAACGACAATAACATTGATTTAGGTGAATGTATTATCAAGTGTGGTAGAGGTATTTGATAAAAATTGTATATGATAAGTTCCTGTTGTTTTCTTATAAGAACCCTTACAATAATCATAGGTTTTAAAAAGAAGCAAGAAACATATTGTAAAAGCTAATTTGAAATTATAAAAGTCTAGTAATTATTTATATTTTAATTCTTTAAACTAAGTGATAAGGTCTAAAAAATAAATTCATAAAATTTGACATGATGAGCTTGGAATATAAATCATTAAACCTGCTAGTTTGTTTTCAACATTTTTTTAAAATAGCCCATATGGTTAAAGAGGCTTCCTTATAAGTTTGGACTTAAGGGGAGCCCATGAAAGATCCATTACAAGAGGTCTCATATTAGTGGTCGATAGTTAATTTGAATAAACGTCATTGACAATCAAACTCACCATATACCCAATATTCAAAAATTAAGACAAATATCACAATTCTACCAATTTACTTTCATGAAAGATTAAATATATCTCGAAACTAAGAATACATTGCCTCTTCATATAAAACTTTGGGATAATTATTCTCATTGTCACTAGTACATTTGAGCTCTATAAAATTGTTTACTCCTCTCTCGACCTCTCACTCTCTGTCATCTCTTGTGTTTACTTCTATGTTACTCCTCAAAATTATGCATAGCGTAAGACATACGCTACATATATATGATCACTACAATCATATCCCGTGGTTATGCACATTATAATGTTAGGTTTGAATCATTAGAGTTGAATAAGACGTAATAGGATTAGCAATTATTCTAGTGTTATGTTGTTTTATAATTGGATATTTTTAGAATAGAAGTTATATTTTACGAGGAGTAATAATTGTTTTAATCAAAGAAACGAATAAGAATTCAATCTTAATTTATTTCTCATTATATGTAACATGCAATTTTTTATGATAAAACTTTCATATAAACCAAATAAAATAAATAATTATTCTACATTAATAAAGATAAAATAACAAATCTAATATGGTAGACCAAATACGATATTGATGTCTGAGACCAAATAAAATTGTGATGACCTTGGTAATGAGATGGACATAAAACTGACTTATTATACTGGGAGCATCCAACGAGATACTTGCCCTTTAATGGTATTGCACTCCATGCTTTCATGTGCCATTTGCCATTAATTTAATGGAAAGTATAAGAAGTCAATGCGAAGCTTCATATAAAATAGACATAACCTAATGTAGTGCTCGTGGATGAACAGTGAGGCAATGCTCAAGGCCAGCACAAAGTTCTGCTGTTGCCACCAGTATCACGACTCCTTTGTCAAGCTTCGTCCCCACTCTTTATATTTGATGCTTTTCCCACTCCATCGAATTAAATATTCTCAGGTCACAGATGCTATTTACTTGTAGCAGTTGACGTTCTTACAAAATACTAATTTCTTCTTATCTTCTTCTTTTTTTTTTTTTTTTTTTCAGTTTCTCAAGTTTTGCTATCATTGTTTAATACAAAAAAAAAAAAGAAAGAAAAATCAAATCAAATTTACATAAAAGCTGCATAGTTCTCCTGACTTTTTTTTTTTTTTTTTAGCCGAAGTATCCCTGTATTATAAAGTCTAAAATGTTGTTTTTCCTCATTTCTATTAAGTGATATTAACATCAAAATGAATAAAGGATAACCCCTAATTATGCACCAGTAACATTTTAAGGTCATCCACTATATTTTCTATTTGTAGGATCGACAAATAGAACATATAATTATAGGTAATAAACGTAATATATTCACAAGAAAAAAAAAACGAAGAAATTCTATAAGATGAATCTTTATTTAGGTAATTGTTATTTGTAGAGGTATGTATGTATTTCAATTTATAATAACAACCAATTATTAGATTACGGTTTTAATCTTAAAGATCAATGCGAGCTTCTATAATCTATTTCTGTACATGTAGCACTTCAATCCATTACTAGATTAAAACTTTAATAGACGCTAATTAAATGGACCAATTAATTAATTTTTTTGAGGTTAATAATTTTATAGGATTGAGTCTCTTAATTAGGTATTATGATATCATTAAAATAAATTTGATAAATGACTTGTATATAAGTTAAGTTTATAGATTTGTTGTTTCTTTTATGTGGTAAGATCTTTTGGTTGATAATAGAATTTAATATTTTTAGCCCATGTTTTGTTAAGACTTATAACCAAACAACAGACATTAATTAAGAGCATGCCATAAATATCTTCCAATATTAAAAGAATTAAAAAAATAAAAATATCCATCTATTCAATAGACCAATCATTTATTAAGTTATTTATGTCTTTATCTCATGATCTTTGATTGGTATATAAATTATTATTTTTCTCAACACATGAAGCTAGCATAACATTTCGTTAATTTTTTTATTAGCATTATAGTAAAATACGACACTTTACATTGCCACTAGACTCACTACAAACATAAACTAAATTCACAATGAAGCTTTTCGTAATAGATATTTAAAATTATAATTGGGTATGGAATCACTATTCACTCATCATAGACATAAGCCATCATCTTTTATACCAATTATGCAACCGCGTGAAACCTCCTTTGATTGATCGAAAAGGGAGGGAAAAAAATAAATAAATAAAAGTCATACGGAGGCCATGCAACTCAAGCATAAGCCCTCCATATATTGCAAGTGGATAAATAGTTACTTCCACAAATTGTGATTGATACAACTTTAAATTATTGTGAAATATTAATGAATGTAGCTTATAATTAGAAAATACATAAGAGAGCTTATTTAGTGGTTAAGATATTGATTTGGATATTATTATAAATATTTTTTTGGTGCGTTTTATATAAAGAGTTGATTAAAAATTTATTTCTTTCGTAAATCATTTGGGTAAGTGGTGATCTATCGTGTGATTCGATCAAACATCAATTGTGAGAAGAGAAGGTGTTGTTATTATTATTATTGTTATTAAAGGAAAGAAAATTCGGATTTGATTTATCTGATTTGAAAGATTACTGCTAATGCCGCTAAATTATTGGGTGAAATCATATAGAAATTATTGTTTACGATAGATGTGCCAGAATCTAGGTTTTTATTTGTTGAAAATATGGTTAAAAGGAAAAAAGAAAGAAAGAAAGAGTAAAAGGAAGAACAACCCACGGCTGTAAAGCTAAAATGAATTTTTCCTCTGGGTACCGCGTTTGCCGTGAACCATTTCATACGTTACAAAAGACGGAAAAATAAATGATTCGATTCATGCTAAAGCGACAGTCTATAATGTATCGAGAAAATATTTCCAAATGATGAATGATTGGGGCCACTCATCACAGATCATTATAGATTCTCGCTCTTTACAAAATTCCTTATCCTAATAAAAATATCTTTATTTATGAATGCACTCCGGAGATATGTTAATTTACATTAAATTATTGAAAAAAAGATTGTGCAGGCAGGTAATGGTAATCACATAAACTACGAAAAAGTTCAACCTATTGGAATATGACAAATTATCTAGGGCCTAAAACCTATATAGCAAAAAATCAATCAATTGCATTGATTTTAATATTCTTAAGCCTTGTCACAGATCAATAAAGAAGCAATTCATTATTCTCTAGTGAGTTTTGTTCATCTTCCACATTTTTTGGTTTGTAATAGAATAATATTTTAAAAAATTATACCATAATGGTACAAGAACCTTTTAATTATTTCACATATAATACATTTGACCGAAATCTAACAATTTTTTAGGCGATCCACTAATGTAAAACCCGAACTCGCTTAAAAAAATCTTTTCATTGTGTGTCAATGAGAATTGCATCAGAAAGTAGAGGAGATTGATGTTAGTGAAATTAGCTATTGTAAAAAACAAGTAACACCTAGCAAACGTGGATTATGTTTAATTTTACTTCTTTTTCAAAATTAATGTCTAACTATTGCATTTCAATAAATAAACAACGATAACAACTAGATTGCATTAAATAAAGAGATAAAGTTTAGAGAATATCACATCGAGTTTAACATGGAGTTCGGTCTACCCCTTAATTTCCATGATTCACAAGTAATGCCTCACTTAAGGAGGATTTTGCACTTTATTCAAAACAACAAATGCTCCACCAGAGCTGCAAACACAATCCCTCAAAATAGGGCTTTGATCGCCTCTAATTAGAGCTGCCGAGTCTTATAATTTTTAAACCTATATTCTATCTCTTACTCAATTTAACAGGTAAGTATACCTATCGTTTGTCAATAGGGATGAGTATAAGGTCATTTCCATAGGGAACAGTTTTCAAGCACTAGTACTAGTTGATTTTCTATGATCTAGTAATCAAATAATTGAGTTAAATAAATTAAATATAATTCAAGCAACTAAACTATACTAAAACTAAGTTCACCAGATTAACATAATGACCAACACAATCTCAACAACATTATTAGATCACAGTAGGTTTACTCCATCACATCAATATGATTTCTTAAATTGTTCTTCTATCAATTATTGCCTGCAAGGATCCTTAAATCATGAGTATTCTTCTCAGAACTACTCAATTTTAATATTAATTGTGTCTATTAGAATTTCTTCTCTATTAATAGCCAATTGAGACTGTACTAATTTCTTATTAACATTCTCAGATTTCACAAAATATGCAACAAACTTCCTTATAATATCTCTATTAGTAGGAATAGTTTGTTCTAGCGACCTAGATCTACTTGATAGAATTGTTTCTCAACATCTTCCATCGAGATCTACTACAAGATTGTGTCATGCACTACACTATCTTAACCTCGTTGAAACTCAATTCAGTAGAATCAACAATTAACGGGTCAAATTTCTAATCCACACACTTTCATGTTAACATGACTTTATAACCCTAAGTCATTACTCATGCATGATGGAACAACAACAACAAAAAATTGCAGAATTAAATAAGAAATAAATCATGAGAATAAAGAAAGAAGGAAACCCTTTTTTGTATTACATGATGGTGAAGTCAGAATACAAGAAATCAACAACAATCCTTCGTCTCTCTCGAGTCTCAAAGATAAATTCAACCACAAGATTACACAATTTACACACGCACTTCCAGAAAAATCTCTCGAGATACTCTGTATGAATAAGTACAATTTGTCAAGAAATGCACCATCTCCCGTTTGCAATAATGGATATATTACTTTTATGCCCAGGACATTTCCCTAAGGATTAAAAATGAAGTTGTGTGACTATTGACATAAAACATCTAATTATTGTATTGTTTAGGAAAAAATGCGTAAGCTTATCCCAATGAGAATCATGGGCATGTGGTTGACTTTACTGGCGTCAAGATTCAATTTCACTCATATTCACGCAATTCACAGGCGTACAAGAGATCTTATAAGCTACTAGAGTCAACTTTTCTTCAGTTGCACGCCCTTACAAATGCCCTTACAGGGCTCTAGTCAAGACCTTTTCTTCCTGATATCCAAAACCACGCTTGTGAGACCTTGCAAGCTTCTGTCTTCAATTTTTCTTCCTTTACCTAGAATTACGACCATGCAACTCCATTCTTCATCATGCTTTTTGCTCCTTTGCTTTATTTTATATTAAACTCTTCTCAAATTCCTTCTAATACTTCAAATGTCCCCCAATTTGACCTAAAATGAAAATATATATCAACTAAGTATCAATTTTATTACAAACCATGTCAATAAACTATAAATTAGTCTCAATTGGCTATTAAAAACAAGGATAAATCATTCCTATCAGGCTTCATCACATACAACAAGATAGTTGCTTAAGTTGAGTCTTTACATAAAACTCCCAAACACACTAAACTCAACTTAGGACTTTTTCACACTCATAAGCAATTAAGTAGTGTTTTACAAGAGGTAGCACGTTAAAGAACACTATCACTACTCAATTCTCTTTCTCATAATAAAAATTACACAAAAATCACTTTCAGAGTGTTTACAAGATTTTGTACTTTTTTTCACTTTTAATAAGCTCAACCAACCTCTCTTAACCCTTCAATAACTCCAATTTATAATAACGTCGAAAATCTTGTTGTCCCCCAAAAAGATACTCAACGATCGAATGAAAAAAATTTCCTGATGGTTAGTTTCAAGTGTACTAACTTACCGACTTAAATGCTACCGGCTCGTTGGTGCACATGTTTTGTATGTATTTCCTCTATACCGGCTAGTTGGTAGGGTAACATGGTGACCCCCTTAAAAATACCTAGAATGCTCTATTGGTGATGCATTTGTACTAGCTTGCTGGTACGCTCTATTCTATAATTCCTATAGAAGACCATAACATAGTATAATACAAACACACACATTTATGTTTTCAATATTTTATTCAACAAACTTGTTTAACCAATTAAGTGTAACTTAACATAGTTAGGTAGTTAATTGTGCAACTAATTTTTTCATCAAAACACACGTTGAACACATAAGTTTAACAACTAATGGGTTCAAATCCATGATATTTCACTCCCAATCTGTCCGATAAAAACACTAAGATACTAGATGGAAAAATTGGTGATGTGATTAAAGTGGATGAATTTGAAGTTGCTAATAATGTTTTATAGAGAGTTTGGGTTGACTTTAACGTGGGAAAACCTCTAAGAGATGGCATACAAATTAGAAGCATATTAGGATGTAAACTAAGAGTATAATTCAAATATGAAAGATTTGGTGACTTCTACTATGTTATGGAGGAATTGGTTATTTGAAGAATAAATATCAAAAAGTGTTTGAAATTAAATTTGTTTCAAGGACATTGGGTTCATTTGCTAAGTCAAATTTGACAAAGGATAAGAGAGAAAAACAATTCCTTGAGGAAAAAAAAATCAAAATCAATATAGTTAGGGAGAGAGGAAGATGTAATTGAAGAGTTGGAATATGTGTGTATTTTTTAGTATAATAAAGCGAAGGTAGAAATTAAAAAGCAAAGCATCATAAGACAAAGACAGAATGCTCATGTAAATAGGAAAAGAGTTGTAAGGGGAAATTGGAGCTTGAGAGCTAGTCAATTGAAGCAAAAGTTGAAGAAGTACATAATATTTCTAAATATGGTTGTGGTAGCTTACCTAAAGCAACCTAGGAGCCATGATTATCCTTGGCTGGAACTGTTAGGATTTGAGTCAACCTTTGGTAATTAGAGAATTGTGTCATCTCATTGGATGCAACAAACCCTCTATTATCTTCTTAATGAAGAAAAGAAATAAAAGAAGCAAAGTTGATTTGGTGAAAGATATTGACTTTCAATAATTCTTCTAACATTGTTATTGTTAGGTTATTAGGGGTAGCTAGCCCTTCCGTGGAATGATGAATTTGATATGTGTCCTAAGATTCTTTATAATTGTGCTTTATTGATCATATTTTTTTATGATATTTTGCTGATTTACTGAAGAAAATGATACTTATTGAATGAATTATATTAAGCTTTTTAGAAGATTGAAAACAACACAAGTGAAGATTTGATGAAGTTTGGAATCTTTATTGCAAAGTTAGGAGTACAATACTAAGAATAGATAACCAGTGTACATTTATTGGAGCAAGGCGAAGAAAAAGATGGATATCCAGTATACACGACCCATGTACATGGGTAATATACGTTGGGGTCATGTATGAATGTTGAGCGTTGAATTGCACATTGTTCCAGGTGTACATAACCCACCTACACGGATTGTATAGGGGTCATGTACAACGTCAGACTATATATAGACATTTTCTTTCATTTTGGAAAGTATCCAAACCATCATATTCTCTTCCTAAACCCTAAAGGATATCTTGGAGAGAACATCAGGAGTTCACAAGCGATATTTCTACAAGGGTTTTATCATCATGATTTCTCCCATTTCTTCCTTTATAATTATTATTATTAACTTTTCCATGGAAGAATAGTCTTGTTATGTCCTGAGTTTTGAGAAACCCTAGCCTTATGTGCAGATTTGTTTTTTGATTGAATAAAGTTTTGGTCTTGAATTTACTTCATGATTTATGTTATTGTTTGTGATGATTTTAGGCCTAAATCATTATAACTTAATTTCTATTAATTAGAAAAAGGATTTCGATTAATAGAATAAATTTCTTATGAGTAAAGAAGATGTGTAATTCACCTAGAAATATGGTTTTTCCAACTTTCTACCTCTGAAGATTAGTTTCTTCAATTAGGGTTCATGAGCTTTATGCGATTCTACTTTGACATTAGTGAAGGAAGAAATTCCCACTTCTTCAATTAGAAATAGGAGTTAATTGACTTGAAGAGAGTAATTAATTTAGATAAGTAACCCAGCAGTTCAAGACTAAAGAACTAATCAATTGAAATTACATTTTAAGGATAAAAAGAGTTAGGGTGGATCACAACTAAGGACATAGTTTGTGAATTGATTAATTTTAAGAAAAGCAAATGCATTATTCTTTTAGGGCTTTAGGAACTATTTTGAGTTAAAATTAGCATTAGAATTAATATAAAATTTGTGATAGACTCGATTAGATAATAGTAAAAGCGTCAGTACAAATAGGTTCATAGAAATCCTTAAGATGATATATGAGTTGATTTCTATCTAACACGATAGGTATATCACGTTGTGTGAATCTAGAATTAATAGGATTATAAATTGTAAACTTTGTGGTCACGCATATAAAATTTTTATTGTCTATCTTAAATGGTTAAAGAAATGTGATTAATACATGGGTATGGTGTCCTAGTAAAGCAGTGAGTATGCAGGTTACAATTTCATATGCTCCTTTGAAATTTTATTATTGCTTACATTACTAATGCATAGACTATTAGTGATGTGTGGCTTTTAATTGATTATTTAAATGAAATAGCATGCTAATAGGTTTAATTTTATAGTATTCTCATTTATATTAGGTTCAATTTAGAGCTTTTTAGTAGTATTTATATAATAATTGATGCTTGATTGAGTCATATATTCAATTCAAAGCATTTGGAGGACATATATGGAGACTAAGGGTGCATTTGACCAAGAACTTTTCAAGAGAGAACATATGAAAGCTTCACGGGCATGAAAAAATGCATAGGAGGAGAGTCAGAGTAACTGGACTGAAGTTCATGGTCGTGATCCATGGAGAATTTGAAAAAAATTAGAAACCAATGTCTACCAAGGACTGAGTCATGAGAGCGATTCTTAAAAAGTTGTAAAATATTTATTTGTGGATTCTACATATCATGAGCGTGAAACTGATATCCAAAGAAGATTTGATGAGCACAGTATCTACCAAGGGATGAGTCATACCCATAAGATTAGGGAAAGGATGCCTACGAATTTTTCCCACCTTTTTACATCAAGGGATATATCATTTGGGATCTAAAGGAATAGGAACTAGTGAAGAGTTACATTATTTCCTCGAAGTTTAAGGCATAAACACCTTGGTACCCATTCAATAAAAGAAGATGAGATTTTCCATCAATTAATTCATTTCATTAACAATTAGATTAGAACACCATGTAGACATCTTCTCCTCCCTGCATAAGGGAGGGATTGCATTATGTGTACGTAAGCATATACGTGTGTATGAAGTTTGTGTTGTTCGTGAAGAACTCGAGAGAGTCGAAGGAACCATGTTGTTGTTTGCATGTCCATGTGGTAATACTTCAAATCTTCATCCAAATCCAATAAAGGGGTTTTATTTTCTCTACTCTCTTCTCTGTTTTATCATTTTAATGTTTTTGTTATTGTTAATCTTCTTTATTTCTTATTTTATCACCGTGTATGAGTAGAAAATAGGATTTTTTTTCATGGAATTAACTTGAATCTAATCATTAAAGTTTAATTCTTCTAATAATTATCTAATTCTAGTAAATAGAATTAATAATCTCAAGAAGTAATGAAGGCACAACACCTTCCTGACCAGGTTTTAGTGGAAGACTTCGAGATATGATTCCATTAAATAGATCTTGTTTACTAGGCAAATCGCTCATAGTGATAAAGATATTATAGTGAGACTTTCTGCATTTGTGTTAGAGAATTTAGAAATAAATTAGTCTTAACGCAACATTCAAGTGGCTATTAATCAAAAAGAGATTTCGATGGACACACTAGTTGTTAGATGTGAATGCTTCTAGAAAAATCATTCACTTACTTAATGAATTTCTAGTGGTAGTAATCATTAGAGAAACCTATTTTTAAATTCATGTTAAGGTAATGAACAAATCTTATCATGCTTTTTGTGTTCTTCTTTTTTGTGTTGCGTTGTTAATATAACTTAGGGTAATTCTTAGTTTTAGATTAATAAGCATTCATCCAATCAATTCCTTAATCGATTTGCTAGATAATAGAAAGATTAGACTAGTACTAGTGCTTGAAATGTTCCCTATAGAGACGACCCTATATTCTACTCTATGTTACTAAAATGATAGGTGCACTTGCCTATTAAAATAGAGTTTAGGAGTAAAGTATTAGGTTGATAAATTATTAAAACTTGAAAGCCAAAAAGAGTCAATCACATGCAGGAAAAAAAAACGTGGGGGCAAGGTTGCCAAACCACGATTTTATATAGAATCACCAAAGGGTTAGTAGAATCAGAACGTAAAATCAAAACGTAAAAACGTTAGTTTGTACAAATTTTGCAAAATAACTTTGAAAAATTATAGAAATACTTATACGAGATGTAAAAACTCATAACACATAATAGATGTAAAAAAATAAATTAATTAAGTTCTTTTTTTCATAATAACTTTTAATCCATGATATAACATATATAAAAAAGAGCGAATAGACTTATTAAATTCTTAATTATATAAATGAAATAAATAAGTTTTCTTGTGAATTTTACAGCTATAACTTGACTTGAATGAATTCTATAAATGTAGAACAAGGGTTTTCGGAGAAGGGAGGAAAAAAGATAGAGAGAGTGTTTGGAAACCAAATAGAAACGACAACAAGAGAAATACATCATCTTAATTCCTAATAGTTGATGAGCTTGTAAACGCACATTTGTATTTTTTATATTTTAACTTATTTAACTCAGATAGATAAAATCGGTAAATTTGGTTTAAATCGTAAGATTATACTAAGTTTATATGTAGACTCGATCGAAATCATAAGATTCTATCAAAAAACGATTCTACCCATGAGTCAACTGGGAAGGACCTCATAAAATCATAAACTCATAGAATCATATGGGTGAAATCAGGATTTTGACAACTATAGGTGGGAGGAGAGAAAAACAAGCAATAAATTTATGCATTTTTGGAGATGATGAATGATTGCCATCTGGTAGACCTGAGATTTCAAGTTTAATTGTATATTTAGTCTAATGGTAAAGATAATGATGATTTAGTTAAAGCAAAGTTAAAGAATTGTTTAATCAATTTGGGTTGGGCCCGATTATCCCAAAATTCACAAGTCTTTAATCTTCTAGCAAATGGATCAAAAAACACTAATAATTTTTGTGACAGAGAATAAAGATGAGAGGGGATCTCAAACATTTAAATTTCATCAAACCCGCATGCGAATGGGGAGATTTGTTTAAGTGATAGAAAAGAGTTAGAATAACATAGCTATAAGATGGGGATATATGAGACTTGGTGGCTAAATTAAAGATTTGTAGAACAATGTTTGTTTCATGGTGAAAATTGAAGGTGGGAAAGAATAGAAGGATAATAGATCATCTATCACAGCGTCTTGCCAAAGAACAAATAAATCTATTTCTGGTTCAAATGTGGATGAAATTAGATGACTACAAAATGAGTTAAATGAAGCATAACATACAGAGGAATTGTATTGGTAGCAACGTTCACTAATTGAACTGATAAAGTGTGGAGATAAAAGTGCAGATTTTTTCCATTAAACTGTAATAGAATGGAGGGTGCGTAATAAAATTTAGATCACTAAAAAGCAAAATGAGGAATGGCTAGATGACCCAAAAATAGTATCAAATGAATTTTTTTTTTTTTTCATACACTTCAGAGACAAGCCACAATGAATTTCACTTGTTGCAATATGTGAATTAAGTAGTATTAGAAGAGTAAAACCAATGGTAAAGTCGTCCCATTGCGGATGAAGAAGTAGAAAATGTAGTATTCAATATGAGACCTTTAAAGTGCTAAGACCCAATGGATTCAATGGATTCCTCTTCCTATTAAATTGGAGTGTGATGGGTAACTTCTTGATCAAAGCAATGAAGCACTTTTTTAAGGCATGTATGTTTTCTTAGTCTTTCAATAACACTAATATTGTGTCAATCCCTTAATGTAAGCATCCAAAGTCTATAACTCAATTTCGTCCTACCAGCCTATGAATTTTATGTATAAAATTATGTAAAAAATTCTGGCGAATAGACTTCAACCAATTCAAGATTTCAATGTCTCTTCAAATCAAAGTGCTTTTATGACTCATTGACTAATATTAGAAAAGGTAGTTACTACCCATGAATTGTTTCATCTTTGGAGCTAATAAAGACTGGAAAAGATTTTATATGTGCAAATAAGTTAGATATGGAAAAATCATACAATAGAGTTGAGTGGAATTTTCTTGAAGCTCTAATGGAAAATTTGTGTTTCAATCATGTGTGGATTAGGTAGATATTGTGTTGCATAAAACTTTGTCTTTTAATTTATTGGTGAATGAAAGAAAAGGTAAGTTCATATAATCCAGCTAGATGGATTAGAAAAAAAGATCTAATTCCACCTCATCTATTCATTTTAGTAGCGAATACTTTGTCTTAAATGATTCATGAGGAATATAGACTGAGAAATTGGAAGGATTTTATAACTATATAAGGAAGCCATGAAGTAGCACACTTGTTTTTCGCTGATGATTCTATCTTAGTTGCTCAAATTTCATATAAGAATCTCAACAGTATAAAAGACACCTTAGGATTATACTACCATGATTCATGACAACATGTCAACTTTCTTAAAACATTTATCAAATTCAACAAAAACACTCTATAAGACATTTAGGTTAATTGCTACAACTTGTTGAATATTCCAAGGTCAAATAGATCCAAGAAGTATCTAGGACTCCCTATAAAATGGGGTCACTTCAAGTGTGATGCACTAGGACTAGTGAGGGAAAGAATCATGACTAAGCTTAAAAGGTGGAAAAGCTTGTTATTGTCTCATGGGGAAAGGGAAATTTTCTTAAAATTTGTTGCATATGCCATTCCAAACCATGCATTGAGTGATTTCCTTTTCCTAAAAGTAGTGATTCGAAGAAGTGGCTAGTTTGACTACATGATTTTGGTGGAGAGGAAACTTGGATATTAGGAAAATTCATTAGAAGAAATGGGAAGAATTGTCACACCTTAAGCAACTTGGTGGTTTGGGTTTTAAGGACTTGGAAAATTTTAATATATCTCTATTGTGTAAATTGGCATGGAAATTTAGCAACATCTAGATGTGTTTTGGGTGTAGCAACTGAAAAGCATTTATTTTCTACATTCAAATTTTCTTAATGCAAAAACAATTGATCATTCTCCATAGGTTTCAAGAAGTATTTGTTGCAGTAGAGAGGTGATTGCAACAAATTACTTTATGGCAAGTTAAAAATGTAGAAAGCATCAGATTATGGAAAAATTCATAAATTCTAGATAAGTTGCATGAACAAAGAGCAAATAACAAAGTTGATAATTAGTTGGTAGCATCCATGATGAATGACAATCAAATAAGTTAGAAGACAAAGTTGTTGGAAAATATAATCAATGAAGAGGAAAAGCTTGCCATAGAAAGGGTATCGATTCACCTGAATTTACATGAGGATAAAATTGTTTAGCCATGTGATAGATTTAGTAAGTATGCAATACGTTCATGCTAACAAAGGTTAAGATTTTAGAGAAATGATACTTCAAATTGTATGAACATACCTTTGACTTCATATCATCATGACAAGTAGTTGTGGAAGATTTCTAGGCAAGAAAATTGTCTCCCAAAAATGAAGAATTTAGTTTAGAAAATCTATACAAATAATTTAGCAATAAACTATTAACCTATGTCAAAGAAGATATCGATTCACACTAACATGTGTTTTCTCTACTATAAGACAAATGATAAAACATATCCTTTTACATTAAACATGGGTGAAATGGATGTGGTTTGAAGTGATGGAATTGAGAATTGAATTTTATCCTTCAAATAGATTTAATGAATGGTTTATGTATGTAGTGAAGGATTTGATGGCAAAAGGACCGTGATGGAAAGAGGAACTCATTCGACCTATTATGACTTTATGGTTTGTGTAGAAGTACTATAATGACTATATTTTTTATAGGCATGAGCCAAAGCTACATTTTGTGGTGGAAAGAATTCATCGTTCTACACATGAGTTAATAAAGTTGAAAGATAACCCCATGATTGAGATGTTTGAACAAACAAGGGGACATTATTATTTACTATGTTGATTGGACTAATGTAATTTATAGGAAGCTACCCAGAAATGTAGTTTTTGAATTGAGTAGTTTTCATCATGGAGAGATCACATATTTGGTACATATAGATCAAGACAAAGAATCAACTCCGGTGATCACTGTTGCAGCTACACATGGCATGTTTTTGGATTGTTGTGAATAAAATTTGCCACATTAACATAAACAAACAAAGGGACTACAATGGGGTTAAATAGCGATTGAAAGTAATATGTTAAATATGATATTAAACATATTTTTATCTAAAAATTAAAAGAACAAATGGTGTAGAGTGCTCTATGTGTAGAATCAATTAAGTTCAATTGTGATGGAGCAATGGAAGTTGGCTAGATATGGCTTTGTTATTGATGATCCAAATGCTAAATGTGTTGCTACAGTATCTTGATATGTACCATATATGGAGGTAAAATGTGTTGAAGCGTTTGCCACAAGAGAGGCTATGTGATTTTCTTTTTCAAACAATTAGAGAAACATTAAAGTGGAATGGTACAGTTACTTGATTATTTCAGCTATTATGAATAAAAAAAAATGTCATCGCAAACTAGACTAATTGTGGATGAGATTTTAAACATAAAGTCTCAATTTTCTTATTATTTTGTTCTTTCAATTTTATTTCAAGGAAAGAAAATGCTTGTATTGACTAGGTTGCGTTCTAAGGCAAAAAGGGGATGACTTTGCTTATGAAGATTATGATCTCCCATCTCCTTTAATAGCTATGTTGTTTGTTTATGCAAGCCAAGAACTCCAAATGATTGACTTTTATGTGAGACTTATATTTCAATAAATTCATTTTCTCAGCAATATATATGTATGTACAACAGATAATTGTAAAAATGAGTAAATTTCAAGTAATTAATTAAAAATGAGTAAAGTACCAAATTAGCAATTTTAAATAATTAATCATGAAAATGGATAGAATTTAGATGGTAAATATGTTATTGCCTTGAATGATCAAAAGATCAATAGAACACATTAAAATCTCCTGTTTTCGTTATGTCCTTAATTATCCTAGCAACCATCAAAACTAAAAGAGCAAAAGTTATGAAGTGCTAATCTAAACTAAAACTTAAGTTTAGTATTTTTTATTATCATTGTTATTCTTACGTTACCCTTGGGTATGACAAATTTTACATCTTCTAGATTCTTTAGATTTTCATGTTTTCTTTATTCCTTAGAGATACAGTTAGCTCTCTTACTCCCGAGAAAGGTTTTCATAGTTCAAACATGCTACAAGGATTAATTGATAATAGAGATACTTATTCACCATTTATTCGGATATGGTGACGGTGCCTTAGGAATATTTTTCCTTGGCAAATTACTTAACTAAGTACACTCCAATCAAGACAAACATCACATGCTGAATCTGTCCAAAACTGCAAATAGCAAAACTGAAAACTTCTATCATTGATGATAACCTTTTCTTTACCCTTTTTCCTTGTACTCTATGTCGTAGTAAAATAATTGACGTGCGTTTTAGGGCTTTCAGTTGGCTGTTGCGTCGACTGACCCATTTATTTGATCCAATTCTTCAGCAACAAATGCGAAAACGAAGGCTACTGCCTCGATGGAAAAACGCAAAATACAGACAGGCGTTGGTGTTTTCTCAAATGAAGCTGTGCCCATCATCGACCCTACCATGCCCCACATTACTTTGAATTCACGTTAAGGAAGATAAAGAAGAAAGGTGTGTTGTTTTTGTTATTTTGTGAAGAAGGAAAACAAAACAAAAAAAAAAAAAAAAAAAGGAACATTATCTTCCAATATATATCCTCTCACCCAGTGACACATTCTGATATTCAATGACATAAATTTCAGATGTCGTGGCGTCCCTTTAATGTGAAAAAGTTTGCACGAGATTTATAAACTAAAACGTGTCACTGGGCAATATATTCACATCTCAATTTGTATGTCCATTCTGATCACTCAAAGGTTTGAGATGAATAGCTCAATTGCCCTAATTTTTTGCCTGAGTTGAATGAATAGTCATCCAAACTTGGGTATCTCGAAATGTTAAACCTACTCTCAAATTATATGAATTTCATTCATAATTTTTTCTGAGCTTAATTTGTTATAATTATGTTGAGTTTCAGTTTAAGCTCGAATTCCAATTTAAACTAATTAAATATTTAATAAACTCAGGTTTTATAATCATGATTTATTTTTATGAACATATAAATCCAATTAAACTTAAATCAAATTGATGGCCAAAAAAAAATTAAATCAAATTTTTATATAAATTGGATTCGAACTAAATTTAGATATTATCATTTTAGTCGAAAAAGAAATACTTTTAAAAAAAATACTAGTCTAAATACATTTAGTTGAACTGTTTTTTTATTATTATTATTTTTCTTTTTTTTTTTTTGTTGCCAGAGTTTAACGTTATTGAATATTACACCTCTATATTATTGAACTCCTTATTATATTATTCTAAACTTGTCCATAGTCCAAAATGGTCCATTCCAATATCTAAGCATTAAATGAATTTCATCAATTCATGTAGAAGTCTTCGCTCGATGATAAATTTTAAAATAATTTTGAAGTTGATTTTATTTTCTCACAAACTACTAACAATAGTAACAAAAAAGTCTTCGCATTAAAATAATGGTCCATTCCAATATCTAAGCATTAAATGAATTTCATCAATTCATGTAGAAGTCTTCGCTCGATGATAAATTTTATAATAATTTTGAAGTTGATTTATTTTCGCACAAACTACTAACAATAGTAACAAAAAAGCGAATAGCGTCCTCTCTGTTTTTATTGGATTAGAAAGGTTAATTTTATAAACCAAAACTGAAAGGAATTACCATGAATAAGTATGATTACTGTAAAAAGTATCGATATTGTGATAGCTTAACCATAAATTGGAGAAAAGAAAAACCTCTTTAATTCAATTATCCCATTTTTTATCAATTTATGAATCAATATATAAGATTATCTAAATCATTAAATTTTCTTATCTAAATTATTTAATTTCCTTATATTATAGTTGTATGTCATTTGCTTCTCTATAATTTCAAGCATTAGCTGTACGTCATATCATCTAAGGAATATAAATTAGAACCGTTGAGGCTGAGGAAAAAGATCTATTCGACTATTTCTTGAAAAGAGACATCCAAAACCTCTTTTTATGCTATTTCCCTCTTGGAACCTTTCGTTAGGCCTGTTTTATTGCTCTCTTCCATCCAACTCACTTTACTTTTTCCACTGCTCTATATTCCCAGATTTACCATTTAATGTTCATAGTCTTCACTTTCCAAAAAAAAAAAAAATAGAGAGAAAGAAAGAAAAAGAAAGAAAATAAAAGAAAAAGAAAAGGTTAGATCCTCAAATTCCTTTTTTTTTTGCCCTTTTTTCTGCTATTCCCATCTTCACAGGCTTATTGCATTATGTATTCTTTATTGCCAATTTCCTACCATAGATTCCTCAATTTGAAAATTACAATTATGGTCCTACTAGTGGAATTATCCGGTCAATTATCTAATTGTTCAATAAAATATAATAATTGAGATATTAATTATTTTAATAGCGGTTGAGTATAACTTGAGTCATTAAATAATCAACGAAATCGATCCCATTAAAATTAATGATCACACCATAAAATTTGCCATGAATCATGATTTATTAGCAGTATTAAAAATGATCAACAACATCCCCAACGAAAGAAGAAGAGGGAAAAAAATTAAAAAAATAAATAAATAAATAAAAGATGAACCCGTTAAGTATCGAATCTAAACATGACATAGAGATGGTATTGCACACATAGGAAACTAAAGTCGCCACACAAATTGCAAGCTTAAGTTACGGTGGTTCTGTGCTGTTTGGCATATTTGGTCATGTTATTTGATATATCTTACCTGTTCTTTTCTTCAATAAGTAACGCTAAAATCTCAAACCATGGTCTTTCATGTTAGAAGAATGATCAATCTTGTTCTTGTCTTTAAATCGATCGAAAGACATCCTTAAATTTTGCTAATGTTTACCAAATAAGTCCTAGCTTTCAGAATGATCAAGTTATGAGTATGACAAACCATGAAATTGCATAGGTTTTACAATTTTACTTAAGAGCAAATCCTTCAATTTGTTGATTGATCACGATTTGTTGCTTTCTAAGGGGACAAAATTGACAGGCAACGACTTTGACGAATTTATCCAAAAAAATAAAATAAAATAAAAATAATTGCAAGTGGTATACGTTATGCTGTCATAAAGGGTTACTTGAAAGTTCTGAACCCAACTACCCAAGTCAACTTGATCAAGCTAGTGTTTCTTCTAAAGCAAGACTAGTCCGGAGATTTGGACGACAAATAAGAAAAATTAATTTATTAGAAAATATTAATTAAACAAAAGGAAAATTTGTAATATTGGACAACATATAATTAAATTGCTAATGGATGGCGAGAGTACATAAATGAAGTATATCTGGTATTTTACTCATATATATTGGGAAGAAAAGAAATGAGGGCAATATCATCAATACCACAACCTAAAGATTAGAGTTTCTTTTTCACCTTTTCTTTTCTTTTTTTTTTTTTCTCTTTTTCAAATTAACATCTAAAATATAAAATTTTTATATACCATACTCAATTGTACTATTAAGTCTCAAATTCTATGCCCACCATTTGAAGCTACAAGATGCCATACTTGATTGAACCTTCATTTCCCAAACTTACTACTTATATCATCTTTCAAGAGATAGCTTAGCAAATCCTCATTGGTCAAAAATTATAATATATGTAGACACACACACATATATATATATGAGATAGTTTAGAGACGGACGTAGAATCGTATGATTAATGAACTTGAGTTTGTATTTTTAATAAAAGATAAAAATAAAATATTTTTGTATTTAAATATATTATAATAATAAATTTTTTTTTAATGTTTAGGGGACCAAGGCCTCTATCGGTCCCTCTCTGGATCCATCCCTTAGGCAGTTGATTCATAAAAAAAAAAAGTTTAATTCCAAATAATATTTTGTAACTTTAAACTTCATGTGCAAAATTTAATGAAATAAAGAAAAAAAAAACTCAAATTTTCAATAGCTATTTTTGACCCCGTCCCGAAAGAATGTATATTAATTATATGTATAATTTTTACAGGAAAAATATTATCAAGTTAGTCTTTAATATTTTTTTTTCTTCCCCTTTTAGGAGCAGTTAACATCTTTTCCTTTCTTTTTTGTTCTCAGCTTTTTGAAATGGATGGAAATAGTTCTTTAATTAAAATTGTGATGATCCCATCAAAGCTCGGGATGCGTCACCCCTATATTGACATAATAATTCATCATTATTTATGAATAAAAGAGAATATAGATTTTCTCTTGTTAGTTTAAAATATCTGAAGTTTCATTTTTCATTTTCCTTTTTCTTCTTCTAGTTTTGGCCAGCCCCATCCATCACTCTTGGAGTCTTGGTGGGTCACACAACCACCTATCTGCGATCACGATTCATTAGATTTTTGTAGTGGCATCTCTTCATCTAGGTGGTGATAAGAAATGGATTTTCTTTTGTTTTCATTTCCTAAATTTCCTTTTGTTGCGGGTTTCTTTTTTTCAAATCTATTTTTACTTAATTTGATTAAGAATATTTAAGGGGCGGTTATAATTACATTTCCTTAAATTATCAATCAGTTGTCAAGGCTGCTATAGTTATGATGGTATGAATGGCCTCGATGAACTAGATTCAATTCTCTCTTTCCAAAGTTGTACGATGTAAAGTAGTTTCTATTTTTTTCTTTTTTTTTTTTTTTTTGGCCATTCTACAATGTAAAGTAGTTGAACAACAAGAAATTATCAATCAAATGCAAAAGATCAATTAATTTGTCAAAGTTTGGTTTTATCTCCTAATAACTTCTAACAATACACAAACAACTCTCCAACATATTAGAAATCCAAAATTATTACTACAATGGTATTATTAATTTTTTTTTTATTACCGTAGAAATGAAATTTAAACCTTATACATATTATTTGAAAGGAGTGATATTAATAAGCTATAAAGCCATTAGCAACTCCGAGACATTGTTAGAATACCAAAATTATTACTAAAAGGAGTATGTACAGCAATAAATTTAGAACTTTAGCCTAAGTTTGTATTATATATGTACAATTTTAAGAATTATGCTATAATGAGGCTGCATTTTAAAAATTTAGAGAATTTATCTAAATTTTATCAATGTATTGGCAATTTGCCATATATTTGATAGGGATAAAACTTATTTTGATACTTGAACTTTAATCATGTGGACAATTAGGTACATAAACTTTTAAGAACGCCAATTTCATATTGAATTAAACTTTTCGTGCTTCTTTTCACCATCTCACCCAACATAGTGAAAATGGCACAAAAAGTTTAGCTAAGTATAAAATTGATCTTCTTGAAAATTTTGATACCTAATTATCCACTCAGATACCAAAAAAGACTTTTTCTCTATTTAATAATAATAGTCTATGGAACATTAGCAAGTAACTTTCCTACTTTTCCTTTTTGTGTTTTTTATGATTTTAATAGATACGCATGTTTGGATTTTGATACCAAAAGGAAAGCAGGCTGGCGACGTTGTCTCTAAAAGAGACCCACTTGGATAAATTATATGTTCTACGTCATTAAATAGCTAACATAACTTGGAATTTTGATTCATATTGAGACGTTATATTGACTCGTTGTACGTGTTTCACCGAAGGCTTTCACTTTCACGGTTTCACCTAATCTTGTGACCTGAATTTCTTATTTACTAATAATAAGCACGCAGAACTTCTACATGATATACCCGGAAATGTGCATATGTTCCTTCTATTTTTCTTTGGGTAGGTACGACTTTTCGCCCTATTCCCTAGATAATCATAATTTTAATAATCAATGTCTGTGCAAAGGATATAGAATTATTTTTATTAAATATTTGGATTTGATTCTTTGGTCTAAGATCAAAGGAAATAAAAAATCATGCTCAATTCATTAAAATGATTAAGAGAGATTTCACATAGTGGGATTGGAGTAGATCTTGTTGGACTAACCTGTTTGTCAATTTAATATTTCTTAATATGACTCATGCACTAAAAAAAATCCATCTTGACTGTCAATCGCTAATGTGATCTAAAGGATGATATTGATATCCTAACTCTATAAATACACTAAGTCACTTCTTGTTTGAGGATCCAAATAATTGATAGAAATGCTGGCATGCTATCAAATTTTAGTCTCAAGAGATTAAACATTTGTTGATTAGGACAAATGAAGTTTGATGTTTGAAAGTTTTTTAACCTATCACAAGTGCATTTGAGACAATTGAAATTGTTTGCTCCTCGTTTCTATTGCATCTCTCAATCACCCATTAAGTGTCATCCTCCATTACTCCTCACAAGCCGCATGTAATGTGGGACTCACACAGCACATATGTGACTACTCCACTTGAATCCATACATCTATATTTTGGCGACTCCACTAGGGAAATGTAGAGCACAACACTTTCACCATGGCACCTCTAAGAAGGAAACTAGCTAATCTTAGTGATGGCACAAGCCAAGACATTGACACTAATCCTAATGTCATCAACGAAACCATGCTACAACTTGAAAACATCCCCTTGTCACCAATACTCAAGACAACACTCCTGATACCAGATAGATAATGCGTGTTCTACGAGAAAGTCATGCAAAAATGATGAGAATTGTGCAAGAGAATAACAGGGTTCTAAATCAATTTCTAGCCATGTTCACTCATCATATGCTAGTGATGGTTGTCAATGCTAATGTGTAACAAAGTGCAATCTTGCTAAACTCTACCTTTATTCCACAACACGGCACCACTCCTTCAACTCAGTTAGTCATCTCTCACACTATTGAAACAAGGACACCTAGAGGAGAGAATGAGCAAATACCACCACCCCAAGTTATGATTAAGCAATAATTAACACTTGGAGTAGAAAATGCAAGATCTAGCTTGGTGGATCTTCATCCTCACATGCTCCTCATCACACTACTGTTGGCAAGATGACTTGTCCCATTTATTCTGCCACTGCTCCACCCATTGTAGCTGCACTTTCTATCTCTACTCGATTAATTGCACCTATCATGTCTGCACCAAGGACTTCCTTCATTACTAAGGAATATTTTGATGCTTACTTGAAGGAAATCCATGTTAAGTCTTCCATCAAAGTGCTAGATCTGAAACTCTCATGTCATCAATGCATCACCAAACCCTATCCTATGCCTATTCAAGTCCTAAATTCATAAGGTTCAATAGCAAGAAAAGAAGTACTAAAGAATATATGTTAGATTTTATTGAAACACTCGAAATATATGGGTTTGATGATGATCTCAATCTTAGAAGGTCCTCTAAATCACTCTCAAAAAAGGTATACACTTTTTATGTCAATCTTCCTCCAACATTGGTTAATTCATGGGGGACCATGTGCAAACTTTTAGTGGAAAAGTTCTTTTCAATCCAAGAACAAGTCATCAATACTAACATGGGGAGGACACATCAAAAGCCAAAGAAGACCTTATAGATTACATAGAGCATTTTAGAGAACACCTCTTTAGATATCAAGGATGTTTGTGATAAAAAGGAATTGGTGAAAATATGTATTTAGGGAATGTTCGCCGCGTATGCTATCCACTTAAACTTCCTTAATTTATACTCCTTTGCTACACTCTTTAAAAATGTGTGAAGAACTAATAACACTATTGCAAGACAACAAAGAAATGGTAGCAGGTTTATAAAACAAGCTACATTTGTTAGCACAGCACAAGATAAAGCCCCCCAAGATAGTAAGAAGCCAAGAGACAACAAGCTAAAGGGTCTTACGGCAGCCCTCTTATTCCCATGCCCAATAGGAAGGCCATGTCATACTTGGTCAATGGTCACAAGAAAGGAATATCGTACTAACAAGGGTTGAAAGTTTACCTACCATAAGGAAAAGTGTGATCTTAAGTTTTGTGGATTCCATAGATTTGTTTATCATCTTAAATAAAGATTGAGAAACAAACTTTAATTTACTAACTTTGTAATAAAAATTCCTCCCATTAAGGATATATGTAGAGCATCTTTTGAAAGTCATGGCAAGAGTTTTTATGTGTATATATATGAAATATGTGTAAGTTTGTGTTTATTGAAGAGAAAAAATTATGGAATGATAAAGAAAAAGGACTATTTAAGTGATATATATATATATAGCCTTAAGGGCAAGGTCCGTAAGGTAACCTTAAAGCAACAAGCTCAATTCCAATAGTGTTACAAATTTTTCTCTAGAGCATATGCATGTATATATAATAAATAAATTTGCATCATAGGTGTTAAGCTCATATACCATATCCAATGGACATAATGACCTTTCCAGCTATGTAGGTGCACTTGGTACCATGGTGCCATATATGACTCACATTAGCTGAGTAGCGACCAAGCTTAGTAAAGTAAAGATACAAGGAAAACTCGAAACACTTGAACTCTATCCAAGGAATTCTTGGGTAAGGGGCAAAATCTATAGGGCAATAAAATTATTAAATATTTAGATTTAATGCTTTAGGCAATGTGATAAGGCCTAGAGAGTCAAGCTCAATTTATTGGGATGATCAAAAAAGATTTTGTATGGTGAGCTCGGAATAGGGCCTGTTGGACCTATCTATTTATCATTCGACTTTTCTCAATATAGATTATGTATTAAAAAGAACTCATCTCGACCATCAATTGTCAATGTAATCCGGTAGATAACATCGATGACCAAGCTCTATAAATACCCCAAGTCCCTCCTCATTTGGGTATTTGAATATTTGATAAAGATTGCGGTATACTTTCAAATATCTATCTTAAGAAAGCAAACATTTGTTCACCATTATTAGTGGAGGTCAATATTTAATAACACGTTCACTTGCCACAAGTGCATTTGGGACAATTGAGATTGTGTACTCCTCCTTGCTATTCCATCTCTCTCTCCATCGCCTACTCAAGTGCCATCTTACGTCTCTCCTTACAAGCCACATGTAGCATGAGACTCTCATAACATGCCTGTGACTACTCTACTCAAATTTGTACATCTACAATCTATAAAAATAATAATAATGTGATTATCCACGTTATATATACATGCATATGATTAATTAATAATTATGAGTTATGTAATAAGGAGAAGAACATAAATGGCCAAACTCGTGTCAATACTTTTATAAGATATAGACCACATAGGGAAGAACATTGCTCCTATCCCAGGACCTTATGAGGTAACCATATAGTATTAATAAAAAATCACCTTTAATAGTGAAAATTTTACGTACTCTTAAGTTTATACTCTAATTTACATAAAGAACAAATGTTTGCTCTACTAGCATAGAATCTCTCTTATCTTGTATTGACTCCTATCATTTAAATTTTGAGGAAAAATATAAATAAGCTATTAAATTTTTAATTTGACTTATGGATACATATCCTCAACTTTCAAACATTAGAAATCATTCTTTTAACTTTGATAAATTAGTAAATAAATCCAAAAATTTAAATTGACCCTCCTAAACTTTGACTTTAAAACTAAAAGCTATCTTCTAACTTATTAAAATATATCTTAAAATCCCCTAAATTTTTTTTTTTTGTTATTTTAATTAAACTAATAAATCGAGTGTTTTTTATATTATCAATTCACTAAATTTTGACAGGATATATCCAACATTTAGAAGTTTAATAGATATATTCATACATAGGTCAAAGTTCAAAAGAATTATTTATGATTTTCTTTAAACTTTTATTAGATGATCGTGGAATTTTGTGTTCATTTGATATCATATTGTATTTAGACTTATGCATACATCAATTTAGAGATATCATCTTGATTGTGCTAATGACATAATGATGTTTGCAAAATAAACTTGGAATGGAATGTTAATAAAGCCAAGATATTTGTAATAAATTAGATATAGAAGGCGATTTTGCAGTTACAATTTTGATTTGTGCCTTCCTCAATAGTAGGGTGTGTAACACACAATATACCACTATTATCAGGGGCAAACGCAGGATTATAGGACTAGAGAGGTCGGACCCTAATTGAGTTAATCTTAAAATTATTTGTTTATATTTGCTAGATATTACATCTTATATATTTATAAGAATTTCATTAACAATTTCAATATGATATTTTTTAAAATTTCATGAAAATACTCATTCAAGCAATAATTAAGAGTATTTAGTGTATTTTGTAAGAGATTGTATATATATCACTTGAAAACCAATTGTTAATATAAAATATAGAGTTTATATACTTATAATTTTTTTTAACAAAAAAAAAAGATCATAAAATATATTAAGATATGATAGTTATTAAATATTCTATGTGTATTTTAATAATGTTAATTATAGAAAAAGAATACTATTAAATCAAATTATATATTTAGTATGCAATAAGATTCATTTGCAATATATATGAATAACGTAATTATTATTTATGGTATACTTAAATAAAAATATTTATTTTAAAAAGAATTTATTTAGTTAGATATAATTTTATGATAAAAAAATTAATGCTATTAGTTATTGTGAAGGAAAAAAAAGTTATATATATATATATATATATATAGAGAGAGAGAGAGAGAATAAAGAAAGAAGTAGCTATGTAATAAATACATATTAAAAAAGTAAGAAAGCATAACTTTTGACTTAACCACTAGGTCATGTTTGTTTATATGTCACTCATGGTTTACTCTTTATAATATACATATAACATATGTATTTTTTATTTTTAATAACCTTTAAAAAATAATTTTTCCCCGTTTAGGAGGGTCGGGGTCCCCTTCGGCCCTCCCTCTCAGACCTGCCAGTACGGAATTCCAAAAATATATTATTGACAAAAACCTAGCCATTCAAAATTAATGTTTTGATGCATCTTTTGTATTTTATTTACGATAGTACATAATTGGTAGAATACGAAGCTAAATGATACCAACTAAAAATAAGAAACATGTACCCATCCAACAAATTATAATAAGAAAAATTACACAGAAATGTCATAACATTTAGGGTAAGTTTATTTGAGTTATCAACGTTTTATCCAATTAAAAAGAGATATCGATATTTAGAGAAGTTAGTCAATTTAAATATCTATAACGGTTGGTTAGTACTGCCATTCAACACAATTACAAAAGCACCATTAAGTGCCACATTGGCGATGATGTGGATATAATTTACAATTAAATAACACGATCATCTTTTTCCTCAATTTGACTCTCTTTCTCTCTCAAACACATCCCCTTTTCCACCTACTCCATCTCTACTAAACAAATACCATGCAATGCAACTTCTCCCTAACATCAACACCAAACCCGAACTCATAAGTCAACTGTGGCCATGCGAACTACCAAATCTAAATCATACTAACCATTTTTGTCACTGCAGTTCATAACAACGCAAGGCACAAGAACCTATGACATGAACTACTGATCAGCTACCTAAACAAACCAAAACCATATGCATTCCTCGAACCAAAACCCCAACTTGCCAATACCAAAACCTAAACCCATTTACCGTACTTTACACCCATTGTGACTCGTTGAGTTAGTTTGCTAAACAACACCAAACAATCCCTACCGAGACTCCAACCTATCAAGCCAATTCACATTATCCATCGGTATCAACTAAACCAAGGCCATCAATGGTCACATGACACGCTAACACCAAAAACTGAACCACACATGTAAGCCAAGCAACCACATCGTCACACTCAAGACTCCAACACTGGAGTTTGAAAACTCATGGTCAAACTAAAGATTCATTGAAGAAGACAACCCGAGTGCATGCTGGTTTAAACTTGATCCTAACCTATACATGAAATCTCTATGAACTTGTGTTTAGTTTCTTTTAACGAGGACAAGTCAGATTTCTGGATGTATGTTTTGTTTAACTATAAATATTGTCTACGTCATCACGAACGTGCCACTTAATAGTGTTTTCCTAATGTTAAACAACGTTACTAACTAACTGATATGGATGCCTAAATTAACTTTGTTGATTCTCTATTAACTAAAGTTTTGATGATAACAAAATAATCATGAAACTCATGATGTTAGTTAGTGTGCAAAACTTTTGTGTGTGTGTGTGTGTGTGTTAGACAGAACCTACAGAGACTTTCACAGAAATTTAGAGAAAAATGATGAGTTCAAGATGAATGGGTAAATGATGTTGTATATCGATGGTTTACATGCTTTACTTATCATAAAGAAAGAATACATAAGAATTGATAGAAGCAATATCATTGTCAAAGAGTTTTTCAAGGAATAGAGAAGTAAGGATGAAATATTTTTCCAGAAAACCAGAACTTTTTCTAGAACTTTCACTGGAACTTTTGAAGAACAAGTACTTTCAATCAGAAGTTACTGTTCATCTTCTCAAATAAGAAGATCTACTTTTTCAGAAAAATATAAAGATTTTTTTTAGGACTTAGCTCTGAGATAATAAGTATATTTGGATAATATACTTATTTGATTCCACTAAAGTCGGAATTATATCCTAGGGGATTCAAATATTTTTAGATTCTCTCTCATTAACGGAAGTATTTATTCAAGACAAAGTCATATATTATGGGATTCATCTCAAGACAAAGTAATTATTTGAATTGATATATTTCAAAATAAGAACGAGAATTTTTATTATCTATTTTCATGGATTTGTCTGATAAGATCAAATCAAGATAAAATGTTATCTTGAAAATGAAGATCACGATGAAGGCATAGAATATCAAAAACGGATTTATCTCCAGCAAAACAACGTTATAGAGGAATTTAAAAATAGATACAACCAGATTTTGATAAATTACGAGAATCAAGTAGACCTTATCTTCATTTCAATGTTTCAAGTTATTCAAATTCAAATCAAGAAAAATTACGAAAGATAAAAGGAACATCTTCAGCTCATTAAGGTAAGCGGCTGTATTTCAAATTCAAAATAAGGATCAGGGATAACAAATCCAAATTCAAAATATTTGGGATATGAATCTATCCTCCAAACAAATACTTGAACGCTAGAAGAAGATGAAGGATATATGCATTACAAGACAGAAAGAGAAGAATAGAATTATTCATTATTCATGCAAGAAAACAAAAGGCTTTCCTTTACAAAAGATATAGAGAAAAACACAAAACAAAATCCAAAAGTTTCACTTCATTGAGATTTTTCTACATTTGCAATAACGAGCTGATATTTTAGCATACATACTTAAGCTATTTGATTTAAAGATCTTATTATGTAAAGAAGGAATGTGTTGTTGCCTTCTTAATTGATAGTTTAGTTACAAGTTTAGACTCTGTAGATCGGTTGTAGCTAGAAGATAGCTGTGAGAATCTAACAGAGAAGATTGAACAAGCTTGTAATTTAAACTTATTGGATATAGTGGAACAAAACCCATAAGATAACGGGATTCTTGACTCGAAGCTGGAAGAGTGGATTGATGCACAAAGTAGAACGCTATAAATAGCTGCCTGATCTTCTTTCTCTCTATCTTTTTGTTTTTACGCAATTTATTTTCATATTTGCTGTATTGATATATTGTTCTTGTTTTTCAAAATTGAAAGGGGATTAATTTTTAAAGGCAAAAATACGTAATAATCAATTCAACCCCCCTTCTTGATTATTATTTGGGACCAACAAACTCACTTCTTCAAATGTTGATATCTTTTTGACCATACAAAATGATACATTAAATGAACTTACCTTAAAGGTTGTAATCATCCCACTTAATTTATCCAATTAAAATATGATGTTTAAAATAATATTTATCTTTGTCTTCTTTATATTTGATTTGTATGAAATTTAATAATTATAAATTTTTTTTATTATTATCTTATTTACATTTGTTTCATAATTATAATTTAGGTGGTGAGTAAGATATGTGAATTTGAAACTAAAAATTCTCTTACTTTTAACAGAAAGGGTTTAACAATATATTTCATGAAGTGAAAAAGAATTTTAATTAATATTTTCAAAAAATGAATAAAATAAAGCTTTGATAAGTTCAATTTTATATGGAATTTTTAAGTATTTAGTTTTATAATAGGTATATATGTGTGTGTGTGTACTTATGTATCCATATTTTTCAGATCTTATTTTTATCAAATACATAGTTTGAATAAAATAAAAAAGAAAACAAACAAATTGAAAATAAAATGTTTATATGTTATGATTTTATATATAGTTATAAATTTTAATATTAATTGAATAAATTTGTAAATAGTTACAACAAGTAGAGTTAGTTTTAAAAAATTGATTATTATTGAAAATATTATAAATAGTATTCTGCAAAAGACAAATAGATGCATTAATCAATTCAATTTATAAATGAAATTCATGAGAGTTCTTTCAACTTTCTTAAGAATTTGTCTTTGACTCAAATTAAAACCCATGTCATTACTTTTCATTTATTTCTACAAGTAAGCTACATGAGATATACAGACATCTAACACATCTCTTTTTTCTCAATGGTATGAATAATCTAAATTCTTAAAATACCTTATGAAGTAATCATAATATTACTTTATTTATTATAATTTTGATCATTAATTATACCTAATAGTACTTTAAAAAATAAATTAATAGAATTTAAGAAAAAGGAAATATCAAAGTTTTTTTTTTTTTTCCTCTTTTCCTTTCCCTTCTCTCCTTTTACCTCAAAAATTATTTTAGTACATGGGGCTGACAAACATGGGGTGCTCATTTTGTTACTACAGCATTCAGCATAACTATCCCAAATGAATAATATATGCATAGTGGATCTTCCCTTCTTCAGTTCATCTTCATATATTCGCATGCATGTACCTACAAAAAGGCAGTCATTTATTTGATACAATTGTGGGGACAGAAATGGTCCTCTCTTGTCCCTTTTAACAAATTCCAAATGAGAGGGTAAAACGTAAGGAATGCAATTTCATCTTTATTCGATATCTGTTTATATCATCTTTTTTATTTTTTGTCTCTTTTCACCATCATCTTTTGTTTGTTTGAATTGAAAACTACAACACCAAAATGGGCATTAAGTTTGAATCCGAGTATAAATATTAGCATGTGTCAATCCAGTTAATATTTAGCATTCTTTTTATTTCAATTGCTTTATTTGGTGTTTGTTCAAAAACTTAATTAGTAAACTAAAAAGAATAAGTGGTTGATCTTAAGAAGTCATTTTTTAAGACATTATAAGAGCATCATTATTCCAAAGTGACTTGAAAAGTTACCAAAAATGTCATTCAAGTTCTTAAGCAATTATCTTTGCTAAAAAATTCTCCACTTTATCCATGAGTTACTTTTAGAGAATTACATAGCTATTTTTTAAAACTTTTGTGAATCCCATATTATTATTACCGTAAAAAAGAGATATATAGCAAATTTTTTTATGTGGCAAATATTTGTCAATAGAAATTAGCAAGAGAACGCCTCTTGAAGAAGTAACTTTGAATGAAGAGAGTGAAGTAACTTTTTAGGTAATCCACTTTATTTGAAAAGAGAGTTGCTTAGCATATAGACATGTACTAAGCAACTAACTAATAGTACCTCAGTATTTTATGTTGTAACTTAAAAGTAATAATATCATCAATCTCAACCTTATATCCGTACCTGTTCAAAAAAATTTACTATATTTTTTTCTTTTTCCAAGCAACTACATAAGAAAGGGGTGTGAAGAAGAATTGTTCCAAGATATTTTTTATTGTTGTATGTATTTTTGTTTTAATATGTAATTGGAACATGAGGACTTATACAATGCAATCATTTAAAAGTGAATATATAATATAGTCAACAATCTAATCGTTTATTTAAACTTAATTTTATCAATATCGTTCACTTAGAAAGTGACCTTTAGTTAGACGATAACACAAATTAAGACTATGCCAACCTAACATAAGCCTATAGGTTTATGGATCTAAAATTTTAAACCTAAAATCAGATTTATTGTTCGCATATATATCCAACAAATGAGTAGGTAGTTATGAGTGCTTATGTAAGAAAAAAAGAGGAATTTACGATAAGAAACACTCACATTAAATCTAATATGGGCTATAGGATTTCCAAATGTAATATAACCTATTAAAGAAGATAAAGACCTAAGGTTTTGTAATATATTAAACAAGACGTAAAGGACTTTGAATAGTGTTTAAGTGATCATAGATTGCTAATTCTTAACTAATTAAAAGTTGGTTACCCACAAAACAAATCACTAATGTGTTGGTTTACCTAAATCCCTAAACCAACTCAAATTAAACAACTTGGCTAAATTAAATTGATAACATAAAAGCCTAGGAAATATTGCTTATCCATAGCCATGACTCAATGTACGCAAATGAGTTGAGTCTTAAATTAGGATCCATAAACATATAGACCCTAACCCAAATAATTCAAATAATGAGAATAAGAGACAAGTTGATTAAGGTTATTCAAGACATTATCCTAATATAAGTCTTTGAACTCATAAACAACTATTTTTAAGCTTTGAAAACGAAGAAAGCATTTGAGATCAATTATCAAGTTCATAGTATAAGCGTGTTGCTTACTAAAGTAGAAGTAAAAACCAAACTAATACTTAAATTCGACTTAATTGCTTGTTTATTGTTGCATGTCTACTTGCTCCAACAAGTGGCAATCTTGGAGCACGTTGTGAGCCTCACCATAACATTAGGAAGAAAATTATCTCTTAAACAGGTTACTATGTGACTACTTGCTTCAACAAGTGGTAACCTTAGACTGGATTGTCAGCCTAATCATAACTTTGGGATGAAAGTTGTATCTTGAATAGGTCTTCTACAAGGTTTTGAAATAACCAAAAACATGGGGAAATACATAATACTATATTGGGAATTTTGTAAAAATTTATAAGGAATTTGCTTTCATACGGTGGGATCCATTAATTCAAATCCAATAGTAGATAGAACTTATTAGATGCCATGACTCTGGTATCTAATAAGTCTTTATAACCCCCACCACCACCCCTACACCCCCACCCCCCCCCTTCTTTTATTAATTTTCCATCCTATTCTTATATTCAATCCACAATTGAATTTTTTTTTATTGCATAAGAATCCATCCTATTCCACTTGCTTTTTTTTTTCTAATTGTATTCAATTGGAAGAAAAAAAAAGGTGTATAAACAGAGAATTAAAATCATATTAGACTCCTACCTATCTAATAGATGCATTACATATAACACTTAAGTGATTTATATAGCTAAATTGATACATTCTACACGCTTGTAATGTAACAAGAATGGTATATCCTTACTTTGGATCCTTTTAGTTCCATTTGTTTAGTGTTTGTTTTAATCTATGTGTTTGTTTAAAAAAAAAAACAAATGCAAAAAACATAGAGATTTAATTATTTATATGCAAATCATATATATCAAATACAAATACAAATGTAGATGTAAAACGGATAATTTTATATCTAAACTTTGGTTCCTTATGTTTAAAGGAATAAATATCACATTTGATACCCAAATTTTAACCATTGTTGCAATTAAATACCTAAGTCTAAAAATGTTTGTTTAATACATAACTTTACTCATTTTTGCAATTAACTATTTCAATTGGGCACTATAAACCAACTTGAAAAGCTATAGGTAGTCAAATGACACTTTTAAATTTCAGATAGTTAATTGTATAAATAGACAAAGTGGAAGTACTAAATATAACATTTACTCTATTTGAAAACCCTCAAATCATTTAAAAAGTGTTTTTGTTTTGTCACTTAAAGACTATTTTAGTACTTAAAAATAATAAGTTAAATGTTTTAATCATTTCATTTAGTGGCTTAACAGTACAATATGGTATAAAACAAGTCTTTTTTTATTTCAGATTTGAGATTTAAGAGTTGAATTTCTTGTATAAGGTGCCTAAGCATACAAAGAGTATGAAGAATGTATTGTAAACTTAGCCTCTAATTTGTGGAATTACATTAGATCCCAAATCCAAAAAACATGAATAAATAAAAATAAAAATAAAAATAATCCCTTAATTATTTTATTCAAGAATATAATGATAAAATAGGTTCTAAAATTAATTTTGTTTTTTAAGATGTAAGGATTTTAGCACTTAATTTTCAATATAAAAATATAGTGCATATAAAATAAATCTAAAGGATGCATCTATAATATACCTATTAAATGAGAATTTCTACGGTTCCATCATGTGACCACACCGTCACACATATGAAAATTAAATAGATTATAAAAAAAAAAAAACAAATGTAATGCATTACATGGATTCGATTACTGTTTAAAAAAAACTGGTCTATTCATTGATATGATAGAAACAATCCCGTTATAACCGCTATGTAACCATAGAATTTTCCCAACTTGGATGCTTTATTTCAAACTCAAAACAGCTTCCCCAGGATGCCTTTGGTGGTGTATCTTTATACCACTAGTAACAAATCTGAGGATTTCTATATCCATAAGTGTGTGTGTGTGTCTCTGAACTATAACCCATGCAGTAGAGTTGGCTATACTAAATCCTAAGGCCATGTTCCTTTACTCTTGCCAGAAGTTCGTCCAATCTTTTAAAACTGAAGACAATATAAGATGTAAATATTTTTCAGCAAACCACTCACAACAATCAGAGTGGCGCAGCGGAAGCGTGGTGGGCCCATAACCCACAGGTCCCAGGATCGAAACCTGGCTCTGATACACAAGGGGAGCTTCTAATGCCCACAATTTTTTGAGCTCCCTTACTGTTGCATTTTCCCTTTTTATCTCCGGATTGATATCCTTAAAAATTTAACTGTAGCAATTAGTGGAGGAAAATAAGTCCTCAAAATGTTTTCACCAGCTTATTCTCCTTCATGTTTGGGTGCTATGAACAATGAGGAAAGGTGCTAAAATTCGTTCATAAAAGTTCTAGTATGTGGATGTTTATATTTATTTATATGCTAGCTACGCTTCCTTTTATAAATTGGTGTAATCAACACGTATGGAAATGAATCCAAGTGTCCTCGACTATGTGCAGAAATAGAAGACATTTTAAGCCTATTGATTGTCTAGATGTGATCCAAAAAGAATTCGAATGATCAAACCTCATAAGTAACATGTAGAATGTCCATTATCTATCCACGAAGCGTTCATTAAAACCCAATATAAGATCACTCATGTCATGGGAATTGGGACAAATCTTCATGTCCTTTGAGCAGCTTGACAGGAAACATGGACTGACCCAAGTCCTACCGTCTAGAAATTCCGAGAAATGCACCAATTTTGCAGTTTTTTGGATAATGCAGTTTCAGGACATCCCTGTCTACAATGTCAAGTATAACCACAATACATGTATAACACCGAAAATATCACTTAAAAAACCATGATTAGATAAAAGGCCATGCTGATGGCAACATTTGATTGCACATCCCCCTCTAAGGCTCTAAACACCATATTAAACGTAACCTAAACATCTGTATTGCAGCATAAAGAAATAATAAAATACAACCTACCCTTTCGACAAACTCAAGGTCAGGATACCGAGTAAAAAAGTAGTGCTGGACACTATTATAGAATAATAGACATTTCTTAACAAAAAATTGTTAACGTTCATGTCCTATGGTTCCCTATATGAATACCAGCGCAAAGCCACTGGTTGTTTACAAGAGGGGGGAAAAAAAAAGATTAACATGGAAGATCTCTAGTAAAAAAACTTTGAAAGCCTGCAGTACATTAATAAGCTAAAATATCCATGGCCTCTGGATGCTCAAAAGATCAGAGTAACAAAATAGATATTCAAGTGAGTAGACCTATGGTTGGCAATTGACGTTACCCCCAAATAAGACCCAATGTAGATGCACCTTGCCGAAAGCCCATTTGCATCTTTTATCATCACCAAAAGCTGATGAACAATGCATTCTACATGTTCATAAGTGTATCTTCAACTAGCTTGCCACATTGATTTGTCCAGCACATATGATCTTTCAATCATCACACAGACCTCTTGAAGTTGATAAACAAGTCCCCAAGCTGGGATTCACAAGCAGTTTGATCATCTGGGCCCAACTCCTTGAGGAAGGACTTGCTTAGCTTAAGATTTGAAAGAGTCTGAAAGATCTTGTTGCAAAACTTCCGCACTTCAGCCCGCCTAGACTGCTTTTTAGGCATGTTTTTCATCAATTCCCTTATCAGGTGACTAAGCTTGCTTAGATGGGTTTTCAATAATTTTTTCGAGTCCTCAAGTGGTTCATCGGCTTTTGGAGGAATTAATGACTTCAAAATTTCATTGATCAGCTCAAGAGCCTCCACTCGTCGAAAATCAGATTTTGCAGAGCCACATTTCTCCAAAAGAAAACCAAAAATATGTCTTCCGATCCATGGCCTTCTTTGAATTATTTCCTTCAGAAATTCAGGCTTGATCTGGGACTTTTTATCATCAAGGTATCGGATGAAAACATTGCGGAAAATATCAAAAATCTTCTCAAGCTCAGATACTGAAAAATTCCTTGCATCTACTATTTTCAGAACCCAATGTACTGAATTTTGAGCAAGAGACACTATCATTTTGTGTCGGCTCACTGAAGCTGACTGCTTTTTGGGTGCATTACCAGTGGCCTTCTTTTTGAATGGTTTCGATGCCATTTTCAAGTTCCTTTCCAATAAGGACTCGAGAGTAGATAATTCCACCGCTTCATCCTTTGGGTACTCCTTTGCCCTGAGTATTTTCTTAATCAAAATCCCCCAAATGCGTTGGTCTAACTGTTCACTACCTTCTGCCGTATGAGGATTAACAAATGCCCGAGCCAAACTTGAATACACTGTCAAAATTTGAGGTTTACCTGTAAACCAAATTACCAGTCACATTTAAGAAACATAAAACACAAGAAAATACAAGAAAAGAAATCATGTCTTCCATCGTTCTTCCATGCATTATAGCTATAACTCAAAGGATATTGTTGTGGCCATTTAGGAATTTGACAAATGTTGCTGTTCCCATTTTGTTTCACAGTTAATATAAATGTGTTAAATAAATAAATGAGAAAGAAACTTTTTGCACTCCCCCATGCGGCCGGTTGTCAAATGACAAACCTTAAGTACCTATCACCCCGAAATTTTATATGGAAGATATAAATTCAGCTCCAGAACAAGATTGCGCATCCAAACTATAAGATGCAAGATGTTTTAGAGCCCTTGAACACAGAATACAATTCAGAGAAAAACAATGATCCCCATTAGTTCTATTAGCAGTTCCCCAACAGCCTTCTTCTATTGACCCGCATTCTTTGCCTGATATCATACTGTATGATTTCTACTTTCATAATTCTTTTACCATGCAGAAGAAAGAAAATATGTACACATGGTTCATCATATCAACAATTACCAGGATTTTCATGAACGTATATCTCCAACAATGAAAGCACGCGAAGTTTAAACAGCACAAGTTGAGAATGAGCAGTTTCACCACCACTTTGATTTTTACGTTCCTTAAAAATCTGGGCAAGATAAGTATCCATACGGAACATCGCATCATCATCCATTCCTCCATCAGAATCATCAGAACCTTTAGAAGATGCTTCATCAGGTTCCTCATGTCCAGCCAAAGTCTCAGAGTCATCACTCAGGTCATCACTATTGGCCATTTGATCTGCCTCTTCACTGATTTCCTCATCTTCTTCAATATCAAGTAAATCTTCATCTTCATCATCAAGATCCTCACTTTCCGTAGATTGATGTCTTGCAGGCTTCAAGTCCTTCTTTATGACTCGTAGCATACGGTTTAGCCCATCATCAGTAATATCCGAACAGAAATATTTAAATACCTGTAAAAATCCCCCAAAAGAAGTCAGCCTGGATTCAGAATCAAAACTTCCAACAAGGACAAAAATGCAATATGCTAGCTAAGTAGGAGGTTCTAAAATAATGTATCTCAACTGAGATGAACATAATTTTCCATATACTACAACTTTTCTTTTTGGGTAAGTCAGTAATCCTCATAATTTTCATGAACTACAACCTGCTATCATGAGTCAAATAAAAAAGCCTAAAGAATGGTGGGTAATAAATAGATGAAACTAGATACTGATGAGTAAGCAAAAGAATGGATGCCTTAATCCATATTTTTATCCTACCACATGGCTCAGAGGAATGGCAACAAGCACTCAACCACCTCTTGCTCAAAACACAGGAGAGAATCCCATAAAACTGCCTTAGTGTGTGAGCACTACAAAGGTCCCATGAGGTTTCAACCAATCTATCAGAATCTCCAGCACACCTCATGGTAACATCTAGAGCAACCATACCATCTTGATTTGAATATAACAAGGAAAATCAAAATAAAGTGCTAAAACCACAGCAAGTTATAAACAAGTATGGCATGCAGTCATACAAATCACATCTTTCCTTCTTTATACCAGCTTTCTTTAAGGATTGTGTTGACCGATATTTCAAATTTTGAGATGTCCTCACCATCGTGATTTTTAAGGAGTCAGGGTTGCAAAGCAAATAGGCCAGGCAGGTGCTCTAATAGCCATTTTCCCTCCAAACATACTACTCAGATTAATGATCCACTTCAAAAAGCTGGAGAAAACTTTCACCATTTACCATACCTGCTCAATGGAAGACCGCATGGGAGCAGATGATTGAGGCAGCAACGAAAGCAAAGTATCCACAAGCACATCCATTAATTCAGGTTCCTCATCATTCCCAGCTTCATCTTCCCCAGATGAGTCGGGAAGATCTGGAGTAGAAAACACTTTTTTACAACACATTATAAGTTCAGAGGCAGGTTCCGAGAATTCCCCTGGCCGCAAGAGGATTTGAAGCAGCAACTGGATGAGCAAATACCTCAGTGAATGCAACTTATGAGCATCAGCATTTAGCCCACTACTCCTTTCCTACAATTCACATTATAAAGCTCAAGACCAGCAATAATGCAGGAATAAGTGAGAGACATCTTGATGATAATCTTTTTATGAGTCCACAATATACATGGTTGATCATAAAACATAAAGAATTAGTTAAGGTTTAGATGAGGAATTGTACACCTTCACCTCCTTGATGAGTAAAAATATAGATGAATCGTAAAGGATCAAGACTACAGATAAAGATTTAGAGTAAACTACCTTTCTGGAGAGGCTAGTTTCCATAGCTAACAATTTATTGAGTGCCTTCTCATCTTCATCACTCAGAGTGCGAAAGAGTGACACAGAAGGAATGTTGCGTAAAGTACAAAGGAATCTCATGAAGTAAGATCCAAGATCATTCGACTCTGCAGTATTCAATGAAGCACGAGAGCCCTCCCCTTTCACTGCAGCAGCCAGTAACAGCTGAAGCTGCTCGATGCACATCCTGCACAAGGCAGCTGATGTGGTAGCTTTTGGCCACCTGAATTTCTCCTGCAACTCAAATGATGTCACTACAGTACCCAGAGAGGCACTAAAAAGACCTTGAACAGCAAGAAATTTCAGAATTTCCTTTTGCACCCGAAACTTTGCATCAGGATCCAACTTCAAGTTTTTCAGTATAAAAGGGATGGACTCAATGACCCAGCTTTTTAGATAATCAGAATTTCCAGATGCAGAAACAGTGTCTTTATCCTCAACTGATCCTAATTCTGAGTTATCATCTGTTGTTTGACTTTGATCTGAGGGTTCCTCTGAAGTGGGTCCTTCATCCACAAACATGTTTGTTAAATTCTGAATAAACAGCATGCAGCCCGACTCCGACTGGAACTCTGCCATCATACTTCTAACTGTTTTTGTCTGTGTAATTCTATCAAATTTCCCATTACTGTGCTTCTGTAGTGCCACAATGATAGCAACTCTCCGTACATCATCATTCTTGACCCAATCTGATAACTCTTGAAGAAAATGCAATGCAACCTTGTAAAGCCAAGAGTCTCTTGATGAAAGTATATCCACAAGACCTTGGACAAGTTTATTAGAGAAAACAATCGGAACAAGCGATGCAGGCAGCCTTGGTAGGAGAAGCAGCATTACATCAAATGCTAAATGTTTACGATCATGTGAAGACAAAAGAAGGGATCCCTCAATCACAACTGCACAAAAGTTCTGCAAGTTCTTCCCAATCTCTTCTTCAGAAGAGCTACTCTTGCGACCCTTTTTGTGCTTCTTTAAGGAACTGGACGCAGCAGCCACATCTTCACCTTGCAAAACCAAGTCAGGCAAAAGAATGTTCACCAAGACTGGCCATATACTGTGGACTCGGGGCTGGCAGAAGGTAGATTCCTGCAACATAAAGAAGAGGTTCAAAACGTCAAAGTTTAAAAAAGTAGAAATAATAATTATTAATAATTTTTCACAAAAAAAAGGAAAGAAAATCACCTTGAAGCAATTAACTAGACTGGACAAATGATCTGGGGCAAAGAATTTGCTAGTGCTGAAGGGATTTGGCAAAAGAATTCCCAATGTTGGGTTGTCGCCAGAAATTTTTTCCCGAATTCTTAAAGCTAAGAGGAAAGCATCAGTATTTCCACTTTCAATGGCTCCCTCAAACCATTCATGCAACCCAGGGGCACCAACAACATGTGTCAGCACAGCCTCAGAAGGTAACTGTAAAATGTGAAATGTGTCAACACCATTGCTTATAACATTGTAAATGATGGCAAGAGAAGTATATGAAGGACCACAATGTAATCCACAACACTTGAAAATCAATGTTTATACATTCCTCCAATCCAATTCTAAGAAAGCGAAGAACAGGTGACATACAAAACTAGCCCAGTAACTCAAGTATTATGGCTTTCTGAGAAATCATAAAAGAGGAAAGGGAAAATTTGTGGAATCTACATTTTCAATTGTTTAAAATATACAATCTAAATACAAGCAAAACAGAGAAGGATAGAAAAATGAACCTATAAAGAAAAATATTTGTGATGTTAACTGAGAATAGCCCAGGAAAAAATATAAATAGACTACACAGACAAATATGATAGGTGATTTGGATGCATTGGCATAACGAAATAGCTTTCCACAAATGACATATCATAACGAGAAACACATGCAAGAGGGAAAAAAAAAAAAACATCTCACAAATGGCAAGCATAATACTATAAGGCCATCCTAACAACTCAAGAAAGGAACATGTTTTTGAAGTCTAATCTAATGTCCAGTGGTCTCAACGAAAATGAAGTTCCTGATACTATCTCATCAAGATAAAGGTATGCTCACAAAGTACCTTTTCTATCAACTCCAAGAGGATGTGCACAGCAGGCTCTTGCAAGTACCTCTTCTTGGCCGCAAGAGATACAATTAGATTGGTAAATTCTTTAATATATGGAGTATTTTTGTCAGAAACCCACTCCTTAAACAGTCTTCCTGATCGAGCAAGGGCACCATAGATGAATAAACGGCCCAAAAGGCTCTCTCTCACTTCCTGCAACACAAATAGACTAAAAATTCAGAAAAATTTATAAGAAGAATTTCTTGATATAAGGGAAAAAAAAGGGCTGATTGCTGTTACCTGACCCTTCATTGATGAAGAAACCTCCAATAACTCAACTGTCAGTTTCAACAATGAGTCCAATCTGACACTCGGAACTTTCTCAACCAAAAGAGTCAATCCTAAAGCAAACCCTTGCCTTGCACACTGCATTAACATTAAATATGATATCAGTCATCCAAACAGAGTACTAGCAAAGAAAAGTAAATCATTCCAATAGAATAAGCTATACTTCCATTTTGCAAATACAATTAATAAACCCAATCCATAAATAAACTGCACATCATTTTTTGTTTATTTATTTTTTTCCTTCAAAAGAGCAAATAATCAAAGCTCAAACCTCTCTTGACGACGAAACCCCGCGGATAAGCCTCCGCAAGGCATATCTTAAAGAAGGTGCACAATCATTTAAGCCATCATTCTTCTCAGCTTCCAGTTTAGGTCCACCTTCAACTAGTTCCTTTCTCCCCATCCTATCATACGCCTTTTGAACTTCCTCCAATTCTGTTGTCAATGTAGTTACGGCTTCTTCCCGTGCAGAAGCATCCATGGATGCCAAGTCCTTAAAGACATTAATATGAAACTCAGGCAATTCACTACTTGACACCTGAGTAGTCTCCTCGGGTTTTTCTAAGGTTTCTTGCTGATGCTTTGGTTGTTCATTTTCAATTGTGACATAATGTCTCTCCTTATCCAATGCTTTTCTTTTCTTTTTCCTCTCCATTGGTTTAATGTCACCAGCAGGTTTAGAAGAAGCTGAAGTAGAAGGACCTGAAGAGCCATCTTCCACTCCCTCCATTTCCTTATTTTTTTTCCCAACTGCTTTCTTCATGTCCTTATTTTTCTTTTCAGCTTCCTTCTTTTTCTTCTTAATGGGCTCTACGATAACCTTGTTATCCGCTTCATCCACTTGATCACCCACATTATCTCCATCACCAAAATTCCTCTTCTTCACCATTCTAATACTTTTATCAGAAACTCCTGCATGATAACGGCAAAATACATAAGTATTGAATGGCAATGGATGACGGCTGAGATTTTATACATAACCCGTATCATAATTCAAATTTTTGAATTAACATCATAATCCAACTATACATATTAAAAAAAAATATAACTGTTGATATTTATAACATTACGATTACATTCGACTTTAAGTGAGAATATTTACAATCACAGAACCGTATCATTTACAGAGAATTTAAGAACATCTACATTCAGATGCTTCAAATACACATGAATCAATTATAATCATATCAAATTTCAAAAACAAACAATATACACAAAAATAAAGCCAAAATCACATTGAATTTCATTGTGCAGGAAAACAATAAAAAGAAAAAAACTCAAACATTATTATTCAGTATGGAATTGATACGACTAACTCGGCCATTATAGAAAATACTTGGAAAATCAATATAGTCACAAAATACCTTAAACGTTCAAACACTAGGAGGACAATAAGAGAAGACGGTGAAGCTCCAAATAAATAGCTTTTACGTAGTGATAGCCAACCTCTGTCTTCGCTTATAGAGGGAGGCGCGGGGGGACGGGGTGTAGGTACGGGGGGAGGGAAGGGTTTTTGTTTGGAGGAGTTTGGGCAATAGGGTTTAGTGACTGGGGCTTTTCCAGGTTAACGTTGCTCCTGCCTTTGGGTTAGGGAATGTCAATTTCCTTGCCTTTTTAACTAAATCGGGTTTTAACCCCCAAATAATAATAACCACAACCATGATACTAATAAATAGAATTTTAATTATCAAGAGTCTTATGAGGAAGGAAAAATAATATTTTAATAAAAACTTACAAAATTACTATGGTACCAAAATAATAAAAAAAAAAAGTAATTTAGTAGTTGGACTGATATTTTAAAAGACAAGTTTACTAAACTTTTTTTTTTTTTTTTTTTTTGAAGAAAGGAGCTTTTTACAGTTATCCTGGGTTAAACTACTCTCTTATTAAATAGACAATTTCAACCAACAATATTTTACAGCAACAGTTATTTGCATGCATTCATTGTCCCAAATTACAACAAATATTCAATCCAGCTACTAATACAACATCAAAAACATAATGTGTGATATGTATAGTTATTCAGGATACTAATTTCAACTTTACCTATTTTGAATCAAATACCAACAAACTTGATAACATACCCACACGATACTTTAATCTCATTCAACCACACCCTTTTTCAGTAATACAAGTAAACATAATAAATGTAATAGAACAAATAACACTTCATTAATAAGGTTTGATGTGTCTAAGTATTAAAGTGTGTGTGTGCGTGCGCATATGTGTTCGTGAAGATCAAGAAAATTGTACAAAGAACCATTACTATAAATGGTTTAAAATTATAAATATTATTATTTGGGTTTGACTCACGGCTAAGTGACAGAGCTCAGTTAGTCTATTTCCTTTATTGGGATAACTTGAGGAAATTTGGCTTAATGAGCTCAAAACAAAGATTGTTAAGCCAATCCACTACATTTAACATTTTTCAAGCAAACTCATACACAAAGGAGATGACCACTGACATTAGCCAATAAGGAGGTCATTTAGAATAACTATAAATTGAACTTGCTCCATCTCATTAGTAAATCATTGAGATGATCTGGCGATCGTCATCCATATGAAGTGCCTATAAATACTTGGTCACTCCTTCTCATTTAAAAACCTTGGGAGAGATAAGACAAACAGCATTTCATAGGGGAAACTTTGCTCCTAAGAAGCAAACAAAGAACTCTTACTCAGTTGCTCCAGAACTGAAAGGTTAGTGCGCAAGGTCTATTCAAACTTCCTTATACATCACTTGTGCATTCAAGGTACTAGGACTACCTACTCCTTCTCCTTGTTGTTTTTTCCAAGTCATCAATCATCAAGTGTCATCTTCTCAGCATTATTCTCTCCAAGTCATCCCATCATCAAGTATCATCTCTTCAACAAAACTCCACAATCACATGTAAGGCAAGAGATCTATGTGATGGGTACGTGACCACATAAGGATGCAACGGGGTCGGATCTCGGGCGGGTCATATGAACCCAAATCTAAACTCGCTACACTATAGGACATACAAAACCCGATCCTATAACCCTGTAGGGTTTTTCTTCTATATCCAAACCCACCCTACAGGATTTACTCTAAAACCCACTACCCACTCGATTACCTGTCTAACTATCAACCCAATTACCTGCTCGATCATCCACCCAATTATCAACGTGAACTCGCCTTGCTTATTGTTTTATTTTTCAATAGATTTAGCAGACTTAAACTAATAAAATAATAGTCTAATAATATAGCAATTCACCTTCTCTTTGCCAATCTATTTTTAAATTTAGCCTATTATTATGTTTACATTTAGTAAATGTATTTACATTGCAATTTTTTTTTTTTTTACTAGGACTAACGGGTTTGGTGGGCACTTATTATGTTTTAGTGGTATCCAAACCCGACCCTGATACCCTACAAGGTTTTTTACCTATATCCAAACCCAACCCTATTATCCTCTAGGGTTTTTATCGGGTTAGACGGGTCGAAAACCCATTAATGATCATCCCGGTTGCATCCCCATTACCACATTAGGAAAGAACCATGCTTCTACAATTTGGCAACTCCATTAGGGACTGAGGAATTTAACATAGTTATGATGGCACCTCCAAGAAGAAAGCAAACTAACATCGACAACAATATGAGTCAATATGCTGGCAACACTAACCTCAATCCGAATGATCAATACATTCTTGTACTAGAAGATGTCAACCCTAACTTCAACACCAATTCTATTGCTGACACATAAGGTATCATGCTTAAAGATGTACAAATAACGCATGTCATACAAGAAAGCAATGTACAGTGACATAAATAATGCAAGGGAACATCAGAGCCTTGACCCAATTCTTTGTTATGTTTGCTCAATTTATACTAGGGATGGCTACCAATGTTGTTGTGCTCTAAGGTGCAGCATTACCAAGCCCTACCCTAACTGCACAACAAGGCACCCTCCTCTTTACCTCAACCAGCCATCACTCACACTATTTAGGTGGATACACCTTAGGGGGTGAATGTGAAAACCCCACCATCATAGGCTACAATTGAGTAGCAGCTTGTATCAAAAGCAGACAACACAAGAATCCATCTTAGTAGGTTATCATTATCACATGTTCCCTCTCACACCATCCCAAACGAGATCACATTAATCCCAACAAATGCCCTAGCATCTTAGTTTCCATGCCTTAAGCCCAGGTAACACCTTGGCATCATGTCCTCCATGTCTTAAGCTCAGGCAATGCCCTCGTGTTTCGATACCCACACCTTAAACCCTTGCATAATGGCTCTATGCCTTAAGTCCGGGCACTACCCCGCATTTTGACTTCCACATCTTAAGCCTTGGTATCATGGTTTCTACACCTTAAACTTAGGCAATGCCTTAGTTTCTTGACTTACATGTGTTAAGCTCAGGCAAAGCCTTGGCATCTCGGCCTCTGCCCCTTAAGCCTAAGCAATATCCTGGCATCTCGACTCTTACGCCTTAAACCTAAGTAATGCCCTGGTATCATCATGGCCTTTGTGCCTTAAGCCCAGGCAACATCGTAACATGATGGCTTGCATGCCTTAAACCTAGGTAATGCCATGACCCCTCAGCTATTACGCCTTAAGTGTATGTACTAACTAGCAACTTGGCCTACGCACCTTATCATCATGCTCTAAGCCTAAGTGATGATATGGTAACTCAATGAAGCTTGTAATGAGGTGATTTCTTAGTTGAGATGGTAAGCTATACTACACTAAAGTTGAAACAACAAATTCCTCAGAAGTACTCCCACTCTCTTAAAGATAAAAGGAATGTAAGTTTGTCATACAAAGATATAACTCCCTAACTATTACCAAATGATTTGGGCTCACTCCCTCCATCCATACTCTGTACCCTCATCACACCAAGTCGTTGTCTTCTCACTTGCAACATATCAACAATCAAGGGAAAAATGATATTAGAAGGGAAATCCCCTATCAACTTATGTTGAACTTAAACCATGCCTATAGAACGATGTTCTCATGTAGTGCTCTCAATGCAAGACACCTTGGCATACCACCATGATGAATAATTAATAGGATGCTCTTTTGCAATCTCTGTTATGCCATAGGCTATGTTGGTCCATCATCATGATCCTTGCTCTCCAACATATAGTTAATCCACATTTGAACCCTAAACTTGCATCATCTATGATGATCACCTTAGAGACCATATAAGATTCAAGACTTCATAAAACAAAGCCTACAAGGGATGGTACAAAAGTTGCTACTGACTGGTAAAAGCATTAACTCCCGAACGCAGGACAACATGCAAGGCATTAGGGATGTAAACGGGTCGGGTTCGGGTTTGGGTTCGGGTTGGGTCTTTCTGTCCCAAACCTGACCCGATTAAAAATTGGGTGTCCCATACCCGACCCGACCCGACCCTATTTTTTAGAAACCCGACCCGTTTAATCTATTACATAATTAAATGCATCATTTTATTATTTCATTAAATTATTAGCGCAGTGAGGCATGTTGAGGAGGGCAAAAATTTCAATGGAGTTGATAAAGATCCTAATTTTTATTTTAAAAAGATTAGAAAACGTTAAAGACAAGTAAAAAATTATTAAACATGAAAACTGAATATATAAGGTAAAGTCAGTAACTCAAGACATGTCATTGCCTAAAATTATTAGAAGACTAACATATATCTATATCTATATATATATATATATAATACATCCAACTCAAAATAATAATAATAATAATAAAATGATGACACTACACGACGATCTATATATTCTTGATTTATTTGTCATTATATATATAATATCTATTTTTTCTGAGAAATTAATTTTTATACTTTGTTGTGTTGCATGGGAAAGAAATGAATTTTGAAACAGTGGGGAAGGTTGCACATGGAAATCGATTTTCTCTGGATAATTGATCAGTGATTATTAATTGTAAATCTATTTTATATCCTATCATGTGACTGAATACATGAATAACAAAATGATTATATGAAAAGCATAATTCAACTAATGAATAAGTAAATTCCTTAAACTAAAATTTGTATTTTTTTTAATTAAATCGGATCGGGTTTTCCCAACGGGTTATGAGTACAACCCAAAACCCGACCCTAAACCCTATAGGGTTTTTAGCGGGGCGGGCAGGCGGATACCCTATAACGGCCCGCCCCGATTGCATCCCTACAAGGCATGTGCACTGTAGATTATTAAGAGTATTGACTCTTAGGCATGTCACAAGCCATTGCAATGACAGCCTCCCTAGTAACTCATACTGGGAAATCAAATAATGAGAAATATCCACTTGACTAACAAAATTAGAGATTTAGATCTCAAGCGACAAATGCCACGATCATTGCTTAAGTATGATAGAATACTTTCTCAAAAGGGATTGTTTAAATACTACCATTAGTAAGCAAGGGTCTTACTCCAATGCGTTAAATGCTTTGAGAGGTCCCTTGCATCTAAGTGTAAGCAAGTCTCATATTCAAGATAGTTTCACAAAAAGCCCCTTAGATCATATGAATCTAAATAGCTACATGATGTTAATGCACTCAACGGCCTATAGAAGGTCGTATCAATTATAAGCATATTATCTTATACGTTGATATTACTTAGTAAGAGCATGGTCTCTTACGTATGCGATGATATAATTGGGACATGTTGATCAATAGAAGCATCATCTCCCATGTGCATAATAACACAATGTCATACCTATGTGTGGTGTAAAGTAATACTTTATAAACATGTGATAAATGATTAAGTATTAGGAAATGCCCTTTTAACTAACTAAACATGATCACTAAGGTGTTAAGCCTACAGGGCACATATTAATATCGCTGCTTAAAGTGCAATAGATCTGTTACACTAAGTGTCGATAATATTGTTGCTAGCAAGTGAGAGTACCAGTCCGATGCACAACATAATAGGCATAATAATTTGCCATTACTTCATGTCCCGCTGCTGCTAAGTGAAAGCATTACTTCCTAAGCACAAGCACATACTATCAACAACCTAAGTGGCATCTTAACATCCATCAATGTGAACAAGCAATCAAGCAAAAGTAATACAAAGCATGAACTATGAAAATAAAGAAAAACACTTCATTCATTGAAAAAAAAAATGTGTGCTAACATATTGTTCTAAAATGGAAACACAAAAAGAATAAGCAAATCTAAATTAAAGTTGGCAATCTAAGCTTATCGTAAACTCTAAGTCTTCATGTTAGTCTTTGTCGCTGCCATCTCCTTTTGGATCTCCCGTAGCTTCACTATCAACCTGTCATGATCAGCCTTAGCCTTATAGTAATCCATCAACCTCTCGGCTCTGAAAACCATGGGCCACAAGCTATCAACTGTGAATTGCAATGGACCGCCCCCTCAATATATATGATAAGTTGCTCTAGCCTAACTTTTAATAAAGAACTCTAGCACATGTTCATCAATAGTAAGGCCTCACTAATCATCCTTACCATTGTGGTCACTACCTCCATTCCCAATATAGGGGAGCCGACACAAAATTCCCTATCCATAGCCTCAAGACTCTCCAAGGCTGCTATTAAATGAGAAGGCACAATAAAGTTGCAAAACAAAGTAATCTCCTCTAATGTAGTACAATCCTCTAGAGTTGCTACTACGTATTCACAGGATATGCCAGCAACTGGGGGAGGATAGAACCCAATAGGTGCATTAACATCAGATGCACATCAAGAATGTTCTCATCATCTCCATAATCAAGCTCTTCAGTGTAGTCAACATTAATTTCATTGCCACCACAAGGGTTTGGAGATGGTTCATAATCTATCCTATCCTGGCCATAATGATTATCACCTACAACTATGATAGGTGTAATTGTACCACCTTAGTGACATGAACTTAGAAGAGGATATGTCTCAACCTAAAAGAAGCAAACAAAGAAAGTACTAGACAATGAAGAAAAGTAACAATGACAAGTTATATATATAAAGATTCGTTACCTCCTTAATGAGTGCACGCTTTGCCTACCTAGAATCCACTAGTTGAGATGGTGGATAATTACTCTTCGATCTTGAAGGAGGCTTCACATGGTTGTCAAACTCGAGTTTCTACCTAAAATTGCCAAGGGATCCATATAATCGAAACGTAGAATCGTAAGATTCTACCATCAATATAAATTTGCTTGCAAAAGCCATAGATCTACTTATTATACTAGTAAAACTTTAACTAAATAATGCAAATAAAGAATTTAGTATTAAATTAGTTACATACAACCAAAATTTAAGTAATACCAATCATAATCCGCATATTCTCATTGATATATTTAGTGCAATTCTAATAATTATTGTTATTTAATGATAATTTGTAATCTCCAATTATTAACACGTATTGCAAATCATTTAAATTATCATGTGTAAGTAGTTAGTTTTGTACAGTAGTAAACATTTTCGTGTTCACTATATATTTGAGCAAATAATCGTTGCATTTATAGCAAATAAATTACATATATAAAATTATTAGAAAGGGAAAAAATACAATAATATATTTATTTATTTATTTTTCATTCAAATCGTTCAAAATATATCAAAGTATATAACCTAAAAGAAAATAATTCTCTAAAAAATGCAAAAAAAAAAAACAAAGGAAATAAATGGAAAAAAAAACTAAAATTAAGTCAGATTAAGCTAAACATCAAGAACCAACCCCAAAAACCTTAAAACTTAAACATATTAAATTGATTGCATTTTTAAAGTTCAAATAGAAAAAAAAAGTAAAATTATAATTTTACGATTCTACACCGATTCTACTATGTAAAATTGCGATTCTATATGAGTTTACTCAAAAAACGATTTTATATGCAAGTTGAATTGAAACCCCATCATCGACTCATAAACCAATAGAAAAGTACAAGTTGACTCACAAGTTTGACAACCATGAGTCTTCATGTGCTTTACATCATCAAAAGGCTCTAACTTGTTTGATGCAAGCTCTTGAATTATTTAGATGTCACTAGTCAACTTGTTGGACTTGTTCCCTGGCAGTCTGCAATAGAATTCATGGCGATCTATAATTAAGGCTTCCAGAGTAGCGCCTACAATTACAAAAGCATAGTTGTAGAACACAATTATACAATTTGACCAGTGCTTTGGCCAACTAGCAAAAGCAACTCCATAATGCTCTACAGAAGGAAAGAATAGCTGTTGCACTATAAGGAGAACAATGTTTGTCACGCCCCAGCGGGTACCCTAAACGTGACAGCCCGCCGTACACAATATTAAAACTTTCGAATGACTACCTCAGTCACTCGAAAGCTTTCATATCGGTACAAGGCGTACATTCACAACAAAGGGAGACCGGTGGAGTAATGCATTTTAAGATATTGGCAGCGGAATATACAAAATAACACTCAATATATTTCCTTGAAATAAAAGTCTTACAGCTTCTAAGGGGCATTCCTCCAATAATTCATAGTAACATGATTCTAAATATAATATAACTAAAGCTAGAAGATTTTAGAAGAAATCTACTCTACAACTTCAAAATAGAGTTCCTCCAAAAGCTTCTCAAAATAAGGATTCTACCCGGGAAATCAAGGTGGTCTCGGGTGCAAAAGATAATCCTGCAATATCAAAAGTCTATAGGAGTATAAGCATGACTAGCTTAGTGAGATATTCCTTACGCAATAGTACTCATAACAACAATCAAACAAGTTTATTAATCAAGCATATGAATGCAACAATCATATGATCAAACATTACATACGACTATCCGGTTTCGTATGTTTGATGGATTTACCCCTCCATCGGTGGTTAGGGAATGCTTTGAACTGGGTCCCGAACAACCTCCTTTAAGTTTGCGCGCGTCTTGGGGTTCTAACGAACCGTACTACTAGTCCCCGGGCCTTCCATGCCCAAAGCGATCGATCCGACTCGGCTACCCCTTGAGGTCGTATTCCCCGTACGTCCTAACCCTCAAGATGCAACTAAGCAGCTTACATTTCCGGTCCCACACTAAGGAGTAGTAGCAAAACTTCGAAATAATATTCTAAGTGATATGCATGAGCAATTTATTATATGGTGATTTCAATATGACATTAAATCATTTAAAGCGATCAAACAATATTTGCACATATAACAATACATACATGGAAATATTTATATCAATCACAAATCGGGTTCCGATATACTTATTTTTAATTGATCGCACACAACGAATCACATACATAATTCCCATAATATCCCACATGCATATCAATTTTATCTTTTCCTAACATCTAGTGCTCTATTCTACAAGCACATGCGCGAATACATAAGTGTAAAGGAAACTCACTCGTCCATAGCGCTCTAGGAGTCGAAGTAATCCTCGGGGAAGACAAGATCGTGATCCTCGACACCTAAACAAAAGAAATACCCAACATGAGTATTTCATCCAAGATCTATTCAAGTTCTATACTTCTATCTTAAAGAATTCGTAAAATCGTATGGAATGGAAATCCCAACTTAAAATGGCCATAACTTGCTCATTTTAACTCGGAATTTCGCATATTATATACCGATTTATACCTATTCGAAAAGATCTATCTATTTCTAAGGTTATCTTCATCAAAAGAAGTTTTTTAGGTCTCGGAATAGTAGCGTACAGATTTGATACGAATTTTTCCAAACTTCAAAACTAGAGTTTTCAAACTTTACTTCACTCAAGGGCTTTTGTACAAAAATATAGATATATAATATGATTGAAAAATCCCTTGAATATATGTATATGTATAATCTCATACTATATGCATGAATTTGGTGTTGTCTCAACAATGGTTTTGTAAAACAAATGTCTTGAAAGTGAGATAAGCTTAAGGCTTTGAAAAGAATTTTATTTTTGAAAAATTTCCTAAGTTATCATAAATGAGTATTTCATCCTTTTAACTCCATTCCTTCAAAAGTTATTTTAATCTTTCAAGATTTCCATAAATCTATTTCTAGCGTTTTGGAAAACAAAGTCTTTATAAATACTTTATGGTTAGTTCCACAAAAGAAATCATCTTATAAGTTATTTTTGAAAAACTTATCTTAGATTTTTGTGTTGGTGGAAAACTTTGACAATTGAATCTAAGAAATCCTTTGTTTAAGTCTAAAGAAACTTTCTTATTTATTTGAAAAGACAATTTATATTAACTTTACTTTATCTATTTCTTGGTAAAAACCATATATTGTTATTATCTTTAGAAAAATATTTGTTTAAGATAAGTTTCAAACCTTTAAAGAAAATAACTTCTTATGTGACAAAATTTATATTTAAAAAGAGTTCTTATTCTTTATTTTAAGAAAACTCATTTCTATTATGATTGAGACAATAACAACATATTCATGCATGAATGAGAATATGTAACCATGAAAAACAACATAAATAAGATAAATAAGAGCATAAAAGTAAAGTCAAGCATTGGGAACCTTAGCTTTATCAAGGTATCCCTGGACTAAGAATGGACTAGTCCTCAAAAAGAAAAGCAAAGAAATAAAATTGTTTTGACTTGATATGGACAAGTCTAAGACTAGAAAGATTAGTTTTAATATTTGCATAAAACAAGTAAATAAATAAATTGCAAGACTTGAAAATAAATAAATAACAAGTGAGCTTATATGCTCTAAATAAATATATATACAAAATATACATAATACCTATATAAGTTAGGTTAGAAACAATAATAACATATTAGTAACATAAAAAAAATAAGAACATGAACAAAAACAAAACATGAATAAATTGTTGCTTCTTTAACTCATTGAGTCTAAGAAACATACACTAAACTCATGTTGAGTTATATGAACATGAGGAGAGAATATGAGAAACTTTTACCTAAAGCTTATGGGTTTGTTGAAGAAGAAAAGAATGGGTTGTTGTATTATGTGGGACTTGGTTTTCTAAAGAAAAGAAGAGACTTGAGAGAGGTTTTGGGAGAGGAATTTTGTGGAGTGATTTTGAGAGAGTTTTAGTATGAATTTTTGTTGTGTGAAAGAATGGAAGAGGAAGGGAGTATTTATAGATTTTTGGAGTGGAAATTAGATGTAATTAAATAAAATGGAAAAGAAAATAAATTGTGATGCATGGGGGGAAGAGAGGCGCCGGTTTCGCTTGTATAGGGGGGAAAATTGATTTGTTTTGTTTGTTTTGTAATAAAAGAAGTAATGTGTAAAGTACGATGTGATTAAAGTTGTATGGGAAAGGTAAATTGTAAGATATAGGTATGGTAGAGTATAAGAATAGAGTGTAAGAAAAAGTAGAGATAGGTGAATAGTAATGAATAGTAGAAAAGTACTATGAATAGTAGACTAGACAATTAAAATACCGGTAGTAAAGAAAATACGCGTAAAAGTCCTATATTTGTTATTTTTAGATACCGAAAAATTCTAAAACTGATATTTTTTAAAACCTTATATTTTTACGAATCTATTGGTGTTGTCGGAATATTTTTCCTATCCGGTGCTCTAGGGCACGGTTTTTGAAAACTGATCCCGATCGGATCCGAAGGTCACTACAAAAATTCGAATATGATATTTTTAGGCTTCCCTATATTATTACGAACCATAATCCACAATTATTTCAATTTCGTTTTCTAGGATTTAAGAATACGGGAGGGCCGGATCCAGATTCACTAGACTAAACATAGAACTAGGTTAATCTTAGGGTTTCGTTTCAACTTCCGGTTCTTAGGGTTTGCTAATATTATCGAAAATCCTAGGGGCTTACAATGTTAAATTCACTTCGTGAAATAGACTGATAATAGGAATCAAAGCTATGCGCAATGTTAAGAAGACACCAATGTTGTTAAAGCCCGACTGGCTTGACCAATTCGATCTAGTCTAACTTGAATTGGCCTTTAAGGCAAGTCGGTCCTTCAAGAAAAACTGGATTTCCATCGAGCCAATGAAACCCACATGGCCTGTTGATTTAACCGCCACTCGACAACCCGACTAGGTTTACAAGGTCAAAATGAAAATAATTTAAAAAAATAAAAAGAAAAGGATTAAGGCAACCATTAGTTGCCAATCCATATAATGTTGATGCCTAATAGGCCCTCATCAAGAGGCCCAGCGACCAACCAAAGTTAATTTTCCCTAATCCAAAAAGCTAATATATAGTACTTTACCCTCATCTTATCAATACTCATAAGCAATGTAAGACTTTTTCTAGGATAGTTTGTGTAGGAGATCCCAAAGAAGAACAACTATTTTTGCGTCAAGGAGTTTGGAAATAGAATATCTATAGATAACTTGGCCTTAAAAAGTAGTAGAGAAAAATACTAATAAAGATTAAGAAAAATAATTTCATATTTTAAAAACAAAAATTATTCTACTCATTTTCTATTAGGATTTTCTTAACCAAAAAAACAAGAACCATTGTTGATTGGAATGATACGTCGAATTGTCAACTTTTATTCTTTTTAGAGCATCTAGGATTCGATCCTCTCGTTACATGGTGACTAAAGAATAAGAAAAAGAAAATGATTAATACCCTCTAGTGGCATGAAAGAAGAAGTTGAGTCATTTTTATGCTATGACTTTCTTTTCCCCCCTCCAAATTGTGTTGAACTTAAGAGTTCAATGTGAGCTTTGATGAGATAATTTAATGCATAATTAACTATTTATTTGTTATAAACTACACTTAATTAGTCAAATATATATCTACATGCTTTGTGGCTATTTATGGAGTTTTCTATAGGTTTTAGCAGAAAACAAGGGATAGTCAAGGAACAGTGGTCGAGAGGTCGGTCGAAACCTAAACAAGTTAAGTAATTGAGGCTTGATAAGTTAAGTCTAATGCGCGATAAGTTAAAGAATAAAATAGACTTGTCAAGCATTAAATTTAGGGCTCTACGTGTTGAAGTTTAAGGCTCGACCTATACAAAACAAAATCTCGACAAAACTATAGAAGCAAATAGTGCTATTGAGGATCAAGTTTAGGGCTCAATGTTTTGAAGTTTATGGCTCAACAATTCAAATTTTAAAGCTTGACAAAGTGCGCATATAAAAATTATCAACGGCAAAATTTGGGCGTGACGAAGTAAGGCGCGATAGGTATTCAAGTGCAACGACTTAAAGTCAAAGGCTAATGTGGAAAGGAAAAGAGCCACTGGAGTGAATTTAATGTTTAACAAATTATAGACGTTGTGTCTAACGAACTTTTGAATTTCGAAGGCTATTTATATGCAAAATCTAGAGGACGATGAGTGCAAGTGGAGAAGAAAGAAGTGTCAAAATTATTTTATGAGCTCATTAATTGTAATTAAATAAATTCCTTTTTTTTGTTCTCTTATACATAATATTTGCAAATTATTAAGAGAAAGAAAATTTACTCTAATGCTTAGTTCATATTTATTGCTATTTATATAAAAGCATTTAGAGAGAGAAAGGAAATATTTTATTTTATGTGGGTGTAATATTGGTCATCTCAAGCCAATCTTTGAAATTATTTGAAGCGATGGTGAAGACCTCGAAAGAGGCATTTGGTAGACCGTGGAGAATAGGCAAAGAGCTAAACTCCATCTTATATTTGTGGCTTAATTTTCTCTATCCCTCTCTTTTATTTTATACTTTCTATTTATTGTTTATTTATCCGCTGTAAAACCTTTTATTTTTAATTTGTTGATTTCAAAATTAATTATTTCAAATTTTGGGCAAATACTCAATCCCCTTTCCCCCCCCTCTTGGATATTCCTAGTATATTTTCAATTGGTATCAGAGTCTGTCTTTATTATTTCTACACTTAACTGCGAAATAGACTAAAGATCATGGCAGCTAATACACTAGGGTTTCTTTAAGGGTAAGCTATAAACAGACCTCTAATTCTAAATGGGGGTAATTACCCCTACGGGAAGTGTAAGATAAAAATATTCTTAAAACCCCCAAAAAAATTGATACGAAATGTTATTAAAAATGGGCCTTTTAAAATTGAGGGAAAATAAAAAACTGATTTTACAGAAGATGATTGGAAAAAGCTTGATTTAAACGACATTGATTTGAATATTTTACACCGTGGATCAAATTAAAAGTAATTTTAATAGAATTTATACATGTTCTATAGCAAAGGAAATTTGGGATGAGCTAGAAAAGGCTTATGAGGGTACATCTAGAGTTAGAGATATCAAAATAAGTTTTTTGTGCGAAGAATTTGAAATATTTAAAATGCTCTCAAATGAAACTATTGATAAAATGCACAACAGATTTATTAACATCATAAATCCTTTAGTTTGCTTAGGAAGAACTTCACTAATTTGGAAATTAATTATAAACTTCTTAGGTCACTTCCAAAGGATTGGGAAGCAAAGAGGACAGCAATAGAGGAAGCACGAGATTTTAGCGCCTTAAGTAAAGAAGAACTTCTTGGTGCACTCAAAACCCATGAGCTTATAAAAAAAACAAGGCAAAGAAGGCAACAAAAAGGCCATCGCTTTGAAGACCACAAGACAAGAATCAAGAGATGAACAAGAAAATCTTGTCTTGATGGCTAAGAGGTTCAAAAAAATTATGAAGACAAAATCAAAGAGGATGGAGGATAGCAGCTCATCCAAGCATAAGACAAAGGATATGATCGCATTCTGTAGCTGCCAAAAACCAGGACACATTTAGCAGTATTGTCCACTACTTAAAAAGAGATCAAAGGAGGAGAATAAGAAGGCCTACATGGTTACATGGAGCGATGAGGACTCATTAGATTCATACGATGAGAATGTATGCTTCGTGGCCTTGGACAATGAGGTAACATCTCTCTATTCTCCTTCATATAATGAATTGCATGCTATGTATGAAAAAGTTTGTTGTAAATTGTTGAAAGCTAAAAAAAGGAATAGCATGTTGAAATCTTTAATGACTAAAATTGGAGATCAATTAGATAATTTTCAATCTGAACATGAAGAAATTAAATCTAAAAATAAAAAGAATGAAATAAATAGTCTGAAAATAAAAAACGAAGTGATGGGTATTAAATGCAAAAATTTGAAAAGCAAAAATAATGAGTTAAAGGAAATGAATGAAAAATTAAAAATTAAAAATGATTTACTAGACATTGAAGTTAAGACATTAAAGAATAATAATGTTGGATGTGCAGATAGCTGTAGAAATGAAATCATAAAGGAGCTAGAAGTTTTGAAAAATGAAAATAAAATGTTAAAAACTAGCCTAAATGATTCAAAGGCCACTATAGCCAAATTCAAAAATGGAAAAAAAAAAATTTGAACACACTTCTTGAGAGCCAAAAATGTGATTCAAACAAATTTAGAATTGGCTATACTGGTCAAAATAATTACAACTCCCTTAAAACAAAATTTGTTAAAGCTACTTATGGGACATGTAATTATTGTGGCAAAACAAGTTATATTGCACATAACTATGTAATAAGAAAATCTGTCAATTTGAATCATTGAAGCAAGTTTGTTTGAGCTCTAAAAAGAGAAGTTTTGTACCTCCTAACCAAAAAGGACCTAAATTACAATGGGTATCAAAGAAGTAATGATTTATCTTGTAGGGATCCTCAAGTGGAAGCAATAAATGATACTTGGACAGTTGTTTTCAAGACACATGACAGAAAACGTGTCCAAGTTTACATCACTAGACTTAAAGGATCATGGGAATGTTACATTTGGGGGACAACAAGAAATCAACAGTTCTAGGTGAAGGTAACATTCTACTAAGATTTATCTATTAAAAATGTTTTGCTTATTGATAATTTAAAGCATAATTTGTTGAGTGTTGGTCAATTGTGTGATAATAGTTTCAAAGTAACATTTTTTGCCAAAAAGTGTTCTATTGAAGAATTGACAATAGCCAAGCATGCTTTGAAAGATATAGACAAAGAAATATTTACAAAATCAATTTACATGATTTTAAAACTTTAAATGAAACTTGTCTATATTCACAAAATGATAATAGTTGGTTATGACATAGAAAATTAGAACATGCTAGCATGACTATCATTTCAAAACTAGTTAAAAAGGATCTTGTCAAAGGTTTATTAAAGATTAATTTTCAAAAAGGCAAGATTTGTTAAGCATGTTAAAAAGGAAAGCAAACTAAGACTTCTTTTAAGTCGAAGGATGTTATTTCTATATCTAGGCCATTAGAACTATTGCACATGGATTTATTTGATCTTATCCAAACCTTAAGTATGGGAGGAAAGAAGTATACCTTAGTTATTATTAATGATTTTACTAGATACACTTGGAAATTCTTCCTTGCATCTAAAGAAGAAACCAATCATGTCATTTTTAGATATTGCAAGAATGTCCAAAATAAAAAAGGTCTTACCATTGGTGATCATAGGGGAGGATTTGAAAATTATGAAATGGAATATTTTTGTTATAACCATGGTATTGGACACACTTTTTTAGCTCCTAGAACTCCATATCATAATGGTGTAGCCGAAAGCAAAAACAAAACATTAATTGAAATGACCAAAACCATGTTGTGTGAAAATAATTTGCCAAAATATTCTTGGGTTGAAACTGTGAATACAACATGTTACATTTCAAATAGCGTTTTTATAAGGCTAATTTTAAAGAAAACCCCCTATGAACTTTGGAAAGGCAAAATATGTAATATATCATTTTTTCATCATTTTGGCATGAAGTGTTATATCTTAAACAATGGCAAAGAACAATTGGCTAAATTTGACTATAAAAGTGATGAAGAAATTTTCTTAGGATATTCTTCAATAAGTAAAGCTTATAGAGTTTTTAACAAAAGAACTATAGTTATTGAAGAATCAATTCATGTTGCATTTAATGATTCCTTGTTTGATGCATGCTTAAATATGATGTTGATGCTGTTTATACTGATTTAAATAGATTTTCTCTTTAAAACAATAATAAAGAAATTAATGAATAAAGATTGGATGTTAATATACATGAATTCGATAAACAGTGATCTACCTAAGGAATGGAAATATGCTAAATCATATCTTGAAAATCTAATAATTGGTGAACCTTCAAATAGTGCGCAAACAAGATCATCTTTAAGGAATTTAAGCAATCTAGTTTTTTTATCACAATTTGAGCCTAAAAATGTTGATGAAGCCTTAAAAGATAAAATTTAGATTAATGTAATGCAAGATGAATTAAACCAGTTCACAAGAAATGATGTATGTTTTTTGATTCCTAGACCTGAAAATGGAACTATCATAGGAACCAAATAGGTGTTTAGAAACAAACTTGATGAATCAAGTTTAATAACAAGAAATAATGCTAAATTGGTTACTAAAGGTCACAATCAAGAATAAGGATTTTGATGAGACCTTCACTCCAGTTGCTCGACTAGTATATACTTAAATGCTTTTGGAATTTGCTGCTTATAAGAACTTTACTTTCTTTCTAATAGATGTCAAAAATGCTTTTCTAAATGGTTTTATAAAAGAAGAAGTCTATATAGAGCAACCAACAGGTTTTTGAAAATAATGAATTTCCTAATCATGTTTTTAAGTTAAACAAAGATCTTTATGGATTAAAGCAAGCTCTTAGAGCTTGGTATGAAATACTCAGTAGATTTTAGTTAAACAACGGTTTTTCGAGAGGAAAAGTTGACATAACTTTATTTATTAAAATTCACAAGTCTGATACATTGATTATACAAATCTGTGTAGATGACACTGTGTTTGGAGCTACAAGTATGAGTCTTATAAAAAACTTCGTTGAGTCCATAACAAGTGAATTTGAAATGAGTATGATGGGGGAACTCAATTATTTTCTTGGTCTCCAAATCAAACAAACTGAAAAAGGAACCTTTATCAATCAAGCTAAATATACAAAGATTTATTAAAAAGATTCAAAATGGATAATTACAAATCAAAACCAATACCTATGAGCACAAGTATTAAGCTTGGTAAAGATGGAAAGGGTAAAAATGTTTGTGAAAAGATATATAGAGGCATGATAGGCCATTTATTATATTTGACAACTTCTAGGTTTGATATCATGCTCTATGTATGTGTATGTGCATAATTTTAATCTTACCCAAAAGAATCGTACCTAAATGCAGTAAAATGAATTTTCAAATATCTTGTTGGCACGATTGAAATTGGCTTGTGATATCCAAAGTTTACTTCTTTCAATTTAATTGGATATTTTCTTTCTGACTTTACTGGATGCAAAGTAGATAGGAAAAGCACAAGCGTCACATGCTATTTTCTTGGAAATTCTTTAATATCTTGGCACTCTAAAAAGCAAAACTTGGTTACACTCTCAACTGATGAAACAAACTTTGCTTGATTATGGTTTAATTTTTGAAAATGTTCCAATTCTTTGTGATAACACAAGTGCTACAAATTTGACTAAAAATCTAACCCAACACTTAAGGACCAAGTATATCGAAATTAGACATCATTTCATTAGAGATCATGTCCTAAACAAAGATATCATCTTGGAATTTGTTGATACAAACAATAAGATTTTTACTAAACTCTTGAATGAAGATCGTTTCTGCACTTCAAGAAGAGAATTAACAATGATCAAGAAAGATGAGTGCTAAATTTTATTGAATCATAGTTGATAAAGAATAGGATTTTTGGCTTAATAAGCTCCTAAATATAATATATGCCTAAAAATTTGATTTGTGCTTCTATTGGATTTGTTTCTGTGATTATCTAGTTTGATTGCTACATATTTGTGAAGATAAGAGCTTTGATGTGTTGGCGTATCTGATGTATAGAGCTTGTTGATTGTATGAAGTCCTCATGAGATGAGGCAAATGTGGTAAAGTCCTATCGAGCTTGGATTTTTCATTTCTGGTTTCATTTCTTTTAATCCAATTTGTATCAAACTCAGACCCATTTAATATGAACCCTCGACTAAGAATTAAAAGAAATTTTACTTTTGAAAAATTTGTAAGTCGCCACCCGATCAAAGTCGGGACAAATTATAAGTTATGATTCATGGGTTAGTTAGTCCTAACTTAGCTACTAGTCTGTGAAAAATTTTGATTTAGAACCAAATTTTATAAATCAGAAATTTTTGGATTCGGAGGCTATCCTATTAAAACCTTATAGTTATCACTTAAAAATCATAACCTAAGATTTATCCTTTTAATGCTAAAAAAATAAGTTAAATTCCATGAATTTCAACATTTACAATTTTATTTACAAATTAATGACATGTTAACTAATGATTACAAAAATTAACCAATTAGATACATTTACAAAAAGAATATGATGGAAAAAAATATGTTTTTTTCAAATTTTATTTCGCCCTGGAGGTACCTACGTACCCACTAATTGGGATTAAACAAGACGTAATTCTTTTAGAAAACTTTAATTTGTTAGTAGATTTTAAGATTTTAATTTTTTTTTTACTTTAAGTTTATTAATTTTTAAAATTTTTCTTTAAAATGGATTTTTGTGTGAGACCCTATGAACTATCAAATCTATATTGTTTTTTTTATTTTAAAAAATAGACTTTTCTAAGTCTTAAGAAGACTTTATATATATATATATATATTGCATTTTTATGTATTTAAAAATATTACTATTACATCCAATACATATATATATATATATATATTTAATACTAATATCCCATACTATATTTACATGTTTATTATTTTTTTTAGTATTAACCCTTTTTTATTGAATAATAATAATAATAAATCGGACTTACCTGGACTAAACGTGTGGGTCGGGTTGATCTTCGAGTTAGATTCGAATATGGAGAAGGTTTAGGTCGAACTTCGAGTTAGATTCGAATCAAACAACAGGGGTGAACGGCGGAAGCTTCTAGCAGTGATTCGACGATCGTTGGCTACCCAAGAAGCGTCAAACGGAGCAAGTAGGGGATAAGGATTGTTCCTAGGGTGGTGGTTTGGATTGAAAGTGGCTGGAAGTGGTGTTTCAAGCTCCTTGAACAACAGTGGTCGGTGATGGTAGTTGATTAAAGGCCTTCGAAAAGCTTTAGATTGAGGAGAAAGCTACTAACTAAAACTTTCATCACTCTTGAGTCCACCTATGGCCTTAATTTGCCTCGATTTGGCTCTGATTGGGATAGATTTAAAAAAAAAATCGAAAATGGAAACAACAAAACTCGAAAATTTGATTTGAAGCCTACTGGATGAAATGGATACTTAATTTGTGTTTTGAATGCTTGTTGATGGATGTGGATACTCTGAACAGTGTATTGGACTCTTATTTATAGTGTTTGGATGTTGAATTAGGTGGAGGCCATTTGAAATCGGAGTTGATGATTTGCGCGCAAAATCCATCTTCTAGAACTTGTTTGGTGATTAATGAACCAAGCAAGCTTCTATAGCAAGGATAAGAGTATCAGATAAGGCATTCTAGAGGCTTAGATAAAATTTTTTGAGAACATACTTCGTGTGAAAACTAAATTTTTCGTGACCTTTGAGTAAAAAATTAAGCACCAAAACACACACTTTTGAGCTATTTTTTTACTTAAACCTGTAGTATCCCATGTGTTCCTCAGAATCCCTCAATCAATTTGGTGAAAAAAATGATCGAAATTGGGTCAAAAAAGAGCTCAAAGTGAGCCGATCGCATGGAAAAAAGAAGAGAGTTTGAGGAAGAAGACAACCTGCATGACCCGTATGTGTACCCTACACACAACAAAGCTAGTGCGTGCTCCCCACGCGCCATGCGGAAAAAATTTAGGTTTGCTCTCTTGCGGATTTGAACCCAAGTCGCCTGTGTGTTTGTGCATGTGCTTATCCATCAGCTGTTGGCCTTTGCTTTGGTCATGTTGGTCACTCAAATAAAATTTGAGTGACCTGGACCGAGCCAAAATATGATTTTTTTTTCACTTTTTTATACTATTTTTTTAAATTCTTTTCTTTTTGAATAATTATTGTTTTATTATTATTTTTCTTTTTTTTTTCTTACACATATTCTACTTTTTAATATTATTATATTTTTGTTTGTTTTTGTCTTATTATTATTATTTCAGGGCAAAAATGGGGTGTCTACAAGTCTTACTACGTGTAGGCATTGTGGTGAGAAGTCCTCAAGTGTTAAGGCATTTGTGGTGAAGTCCTATATGAGAATAGGCAAGTGTTGTGGGGTTCCACATGGATGTAGGCAAGCGGTGAAGTCCTATGTGAGTATAGGCAAGTGTGGTGAAGTTTTACATGGGCATAGGTATCTATGGTGAAGTCCTATCAATGTATAAGCATGTGTGTGAAGTCCTATATGAGCATAGGCAAGTGTGGTAAAGTCCTATCCAAATATAGGCATGTGAGTGAAGTTTTACATGGGTGTAGACAAATGTGAAGTCCTCTATCGAAGCATTTCTTTTGAGCTAAATGTTGTATATCTGTACATCTCTCCTTGCTGGTATGTATTGAATATGTTATCATATATTTTTTTTATGAGTACAAATCGAGAGAGAAGTGGATGCACAATTGATAATATGCACGAAGTATGTTTTGATTGGAAGAGAAAATGATATATTAAGTGTAATTTGTATTTTCCTAAAATTAAGCATCATAAATCTATTTTGAAACCTAGAAAAATTGAAAATTCTCTTAGAACCCGAATGCTTAATTGAGGAGGAGTATGTTGTGATGAATATGAGTTAATTATGCATAAATTGTCCTCATAAAAAAAAGGAAGATTGTTAAACTTGAGAGTTCAATGTGAATTTTGATGAGACAATTTAATGCACAATCAACTATTTATTTGCTGTAAACTATACTTTATCAGTCAAATATATATATATATATTATATGCATGCTTTGTGCATGTTAGTGGAGTTTTCTGCAGGTTTTAGTAGAAACAGGAGATGCTCGAGGAACAGTGGTCGAGGGTTCAGTCAAGGCCTAAATAAGTTAAGTGATTAAGCTTAACAAGTTAAGTCTGATGCACAACAAGCTAAAGAAGAAAATAGACTTGTCAAAGGTCAAGTTTAAGGCTCAATGTGTTAAAGTTTAGGGCTCGACAAAGCTAAAGAAGCAAACAGTGTAGTCAAGGTCAAGTTTAGGGTTTGATGTGTTGAAGTTTAGGGCTCGACAATTCAAATTTTGAAGCTTGACAAAGTGCGCATATAAAAAATTATCGACGACAAAATTTAGGCATAACGAAGTGAGGCGCGATAGGTATTCAGGTGCGACGACTTAAAGTCAAAGGCTAATATGGAAAGGAAAAGAGCCGTCAGAGTACATTCAATGTTTGGCAGGTTATAGATGTTGTGTCAATAGACTTTTGAATTTTAAAGGCTAGTTATATACAAAGTTCAGAAGACCAACGTGTGGAAGTGGAGAAGAAAGACGTGCCAAAATTATTTTACGAGCTCACTAACTATGATAAAACAAATTCCTTTTCTTTGTTCTCTTGTATATAATATTTGTAAATCATTAAGAGACAAAAAATTTACTCTAGTGCTTAGTTCATATTTATTGCTATCCATATAAAAGCACTTTGAGAGAGAAATGAAATATTTCATTTCTTATGGGTGTAATATTGCTTATCTCGAACCAACTTTTGAAATTAATTGAAGTGGTGGTGAAGACCTTGAAAGAGGCATTTAATGGACCGTGGAGAGTAGGGCAAAACTCCACATTATATTTGTGGCTTAATTTTCTCAATCTCTCTCTTTTATTTTATACTTTTTATTTATTGTTTATTTATCCGCTGCAAAACCTTTTATTTTTAATCTGCTAATATCAAAATTAATTATTTCGAATTTTGGGCAAATATTCAATTCACCCTCCCCCCCTCTCTTAAATATTCCTAGTGTATTTTCAAATCATTATGTTAAGTGATACGTAGAAGATGACAAGTTTTCTTGTTCTAATGGTGCTTGTGGACAAACATGACGTTTTTTGAAAAGGAAAGACTATTTATATGGGTTCATCATTGGCTTGGACTAGCCTATATACTAGTCCATGATTCTAATGTAGGAAAGGGTTTATTACCTCTTTACTTTTAACATTACATTTTATTTTTTATATTAAAAATTTTAAACATAACATTATGAGAAAAGTGGCATTAATACAAATATATAATATTTTTACTAATTAGTCATTTGAGCTTGTAATTTACCATTTTCAGGCTTTTTATAACTAAAATATAAAAAATTATTGACCCTGGTTCAACCCTTCAACTCCTGACCCCTTAACATGTCTGGGTTAAATCCCGATCAAGTTCTGATAACATTGGAAGACACAACAGTCCTTGATTAACGTCAAACCAACATGCCACTTTATGTGGAGAATACGCCATGACTCTCTACTTTAAGAAGTGTCCATTCAAATCTCTATTGTCAAACGAAGACAACGAGCTCCCTGGGATGCACCAAAGCAAGAACCTGGCCTAAGATTCATCCAGCCTACCGTTTGTCAATTAAGATGACCTTGACTTTGGAGCATGGAGGATAAAGTCTGTTACGATCTTCATAGCCTTCAAGATGCTTTATGTAAGGAAAGAATGTGAATTCCTCCTCAACATCAATAAGCTGAAGAAGCGACCACTTGACCTCTACTTAATCCATGCCTACACTCTAGGAAGGGGAAGGTTCAAGTCCCTATCGATGGCAAGTGATGAAAAGTGGTTATAAAATTGCTCATAGAAATAGCTGCAAAAAAGATGAGTCCACATGCGACGCATTCACATCGTGCAAAAAAGATAAGTTTAATTTTATTCTCATGAATGATACATATCTAAGTCACAAATTTAAAAAACGATTAATTTTTTAATGAAACAATTAAGAGTAAAAATAATATATTTAATTTTTTAAATATATATATAACGGTTTGGCTCGGTTCAAGATCTTAAACCAAACAGTGAACTATTTTCTCTTCACTGAACCGAACCGTAAACTAAACCATTTCAAAAAAGGACCACAAATTTGGTTCGGTTGGTTTTTTGCATAGCCCTAATTCTGCACGATCAATGTATCAGGATTGTGATTTTTAATAAATAAAGTTGTATCAACTTTTCCTCTTGAAAAACTGTTGTTTAACAGAAAGCTACTAAGTCTTTCATACCAAGCTCTAGAAGCTTGCTTTAGTTCACAAAGAGCTTTGTTTAACTTAAAAACATGATTAGGGAATTCATTATTTTTAAAACCCGGTGGTTTCTCTACATAGACTTCTTCTTTTATAAAATCATTTAGAAAAGCACTTTTGACATCCATTTGAAAGAGAGTAAAGTTCTTATAAGCAACAAATGTCAAAAGCATTCTTATAGATTCTAGTCTAGCAACCGGGGCAAAGGTCTCATCAAAATCAATTCATTCTTCTTGATTATAACCTTTAGCAACGAATCTAGCTTTATTGCTTGTTATTAAACAAAATTCATCAAGTCTGTTTCTATAAACCCATTTAATTCCTATAATACGTCTAATTTCAGGTCTAGGAATCAAAAACTATACATCATTTCTTGTGAGATGGTTTAATTCATCTTGCATAGAATTTATCCAAAATTCATCTTTTAAGGCTTCATCAACAATTTTAGGCTCAAATTGAGATAAGAAAATCGGATTGCTTAAATTTCTTAAAGCAGATCTTGTTTGAACACAACTAGAAGGTTCTCTAATTATTAAATCTTTATAATGAGATTTAGCATACTTCCACCCTTTAGGCAAATCAACATTATCACATTCATGTATATCAACATCCAATTTTTGCTCATTAATTTCTTTATTATTGTTTTCAAGAGAAAAATTATTTAAATCAGCACATACATTATCAACATCATCATATGAGCATATGTCTGGCAAAGAATCATCAAATACAAAATGAATTGATTATTCAATAACTAAAGTTCTTTTGTTAAAAACTCTATAAGCTTCACTTGTTGAAGAATATCCTAAGAAAATTTCTTCATCACTTTTAGAGTTGAATTTAGCCAATTATTCTTTACCATTGTTTAAAATATAACATTTCGTGCCAAAATGATAGAAATATGATATGTAAGGCCTTTTGCCTTTCCAAAGCTCATGAGGGATTATCTTTAAAATTGGCTTTATAAAAACTCTATTTGAATTATAACATGCAGTATTTATAGCTTCAATCCAAAATTATTTTGGCAAATTATTTTCACTCAACATGATTCTGGCCATTTCAATTAATATTCTATTTTTCCTTTTGGCTACACCATTTTATTGTGGAGTTCTAGGAGCTAAAAATGTTTGTTCAATGCCAAACGTATTACAAAAATTTTTTCATTTCATAATTTTCAAATTCTCTCCCACGATCACTTCAAATTGTAACAATGTTAAGACCTTTTTCATTTTGGACTTTCTTGCAATATTTAAAAAAATATGATTGGTTTCGTCTTTAGATGTAAGGAAGAAAGTTTAAGAGCATCTAATAAAATTGTCAGCAATATCCAAGGTATATTTCTTTCCTCCCAAACATGAGATTTAGGTAGGACCAAATAAATCCATATGCAATATTTGTAATGGCCTAGATGTGGAAATAACATCATTAGACTTAAAGGAAATCTTAGTTTGTTTTCCTTTTTGACATGCATAGCAGATCTTGTCTTTGAAATTTTAACTTTGGTAAACCTTTAACAAGATCATTTTTAATAGGTTTTGAAATGATGTCTTTGGTAGCATGTCCTCATTTTCTATGCCATAGCCAACTATTGTCATTTTTAGAACATAGACAAGTTTCATTTGAAGATTTAAAAACATCTAAATTGATTTTATAAATATTTCCTTGTCTATATCCTTCAAAACATGCTTGGTTATTTTCAATTCTTTCAATAAAACATTTTTTGGCAGAAAAATGTTACTTTAGAGCTATTGTCGCACAATTGGCTAATATTTAACAAGTTATGTTTTAAATTTTCTACATGCAAAACATTTTTAATACATAAATCTTGATCAATATGAATGTTCTTAAAACAGTTGATTTCCCGTTATCCCTAAAGGTAACATTTTCTCGATGCTTTAAGTCAAGTGATGTGAACTTGGACACGTCTTCTGTCATATGTCTCGAACATCCACTGTCCAAGTACCACTTGTTGCTACCACTTGAGGATCCTTGCAAAATAAGTTATTACTTCTTTGGTACCCATTTCAATTTGGGTCCTTTTTGGTCAGAAGGAAAAAACACTTCTCTTTTTGGAACCTAAACAAACCGGCTTTTATGATTCAAATTTACAAATTTTCTTATTACACTATTATGTGCAATATGATCTATTTTGCCACAATAATTACATGATCTATAGGTAGCCTTAACAAATTTTTATTTGAAGGACTTGCAATTATTTTGTCCGCTATAGCCAATTCAAAATCTGTTTGAGTCACACTTTTGGTTCTTAAGAAGTGTGTTCAAATTGTTCTTTTAATTTGTGAATTTGGCTATTATGGCTTTTGAATCATCTAAACTGGTTTTGAACATTTTATTTTCATTTTTCAAAGATTTCGGCTCTTTAATTATTTCGTTATTACAATTATCAGCACATACAACATTGTTATCTTTTATGATTTTGATTTCAATATCAAGTAGATCATTTTCTACCTTTAATTTCTCTGTTAATTCCTTTAATTCATTATTTTTACTCTTCAAGGTTTTACATTTAGCATTCATCTTTTTGTTTTCTATTTTCGGATTGTTTATCTCAATATTTAATCTTTCATTATCAAATTTAACTTCTTCATGCTCAGTCTGAAAAGTATCTAATTGATCTTCAATTTCAGACATTAAAGATTTCAATATGCTACTCCTTTTTTCAGCTTTTAACAATTTACTATACACTTTTTCATACATAGCATGCAATTCACTATAAGAAGGAGAGCAAGGAGATGATACCTCATTATCTAAGGCCATGAAGCAGACATTCTCATCATTTGAATGTGATGAGTCCTCATCGCTCCATGTTGACATGTAAGCCTTCTTCTTCTCTTCCTTTGATTTCTTCTTAAGTAGTGGACAATATTGCTGGATGTATCATAGTTTTTGACAGTTGTACTTGGAGGAGCTGCCATCATCCTCTATCTTCTTAGATTTTGGCCTCATAAATTTTCTCAGCTTTTCAACCATCAAGACAAGATCTTCTTGTTCATCTTCATCTTCTTCATCACTTGAATCTTGTCTTATAGCTTTCAGATCAATGGCCTTCTTATTGCCTTTTTCGCCTTGTTTCTTGATGAGATGATGAGTTTTGAGCACACCAAGAAGCTCTTCCTTACTTAAGGCGCTAAGATCTCTTGCTTGCTCTATGGCAGTCCTTTTCGCTTCCTAGTCCTTTGGAAGTGGCCTGAGAAGTTTATAATTGATTTCCAAATTAGTAAAGCTCTTCCAAGCACACTTAGAGGATTTATTATGTTAATAAATTTCTTGTGCATTTCATCTATAGTTTCATTGGCGAGCATTTTAAAATTTTCAAATTGTCCGCATAAAAAACTTATTTTGGTATTCTAACTCAAGATGCTCCTTCAGAAGTCTTTTCTAACTCATCCCAAATTTCTTTTGCAAAAGAGCATGTATAGATTCTATTAAAAATCACTTTCATTTAAACCATGGTGTAAAATATTCATTGCAATTTCATTTAAAACAAGCCTTTTCCAATCTTCTTATGAAAACTCTGCTTTGGATTTTCCATCGATTTTAAAATGTCTATTTTCAGTGGCATTAAAAGTAAATTGTTTTGGGCTTTCAAAAATATTTTCATCCTACACTTTCAATAGGGGTAATTAACCCTGCATAGAAGTGAAGGTCTATTTATCAATTACCCTTCTATATATCCTAGTATATTTGTAGCTATGATCTTTACTTTATTGTACGGTCAAGCATATAAATCAAAGAGATAAGCTCTGATACCAATTGAAAATTACACGAGAAATACTCGAGGAGGGGGGGGGGGGGGAGGCGGTGGGGGAAGATGAATTGAGTATTTTGCCTAAAACTTGAATTTTAAAAAATTGAAAATTTAAAGTAGCAGAATAAAAAACTTAAATAAATTTGCAGCGGATAAAAAGATAATAAATATGAAAGATTTAAAGAGAAGAAGCAAGGAAAATATTGAACGTGTAATTCGCCCTTTGCCTACTTTCCACGGTCCACCAAATTGTCTCTTTTGAGGTCTTCACCACCACTATATTAATTTCAAAGAGTTAGCTTAAAATGAGCAATATTACATAACTCAGGAAATATAATATTTCCTCACTTTCTCTAATTGCTTTTGTATGGATAGCAAATTAATAAGAACAGAGCACTAGAGTGGTTGTCTCTCTCTTAATATTTGCAAATATTATGTACAAGAGAACAAATAAAAAGAATTTGTTTGATCACAATTAATGAGCTTTGTAAAATAACTTGGCATTTCATTCTTCCTTGTTGGTCTTTTGGACTTTGTAGATAAATAGCCTTTGAAATTCAAAAATTCGTTAGACACAACGTCTATAATCTTCCATGCACTAAATGCACTATAATGGCTCTTTTTTGTCCACATCAGCTTTGTCGCATCTCAAATGCTTCGCCGTGCCTCACTTTTCGTACACAAACTTGACCCACGATAGCCTTTCACATCACATCTCTTCGAGCCTCAAATTTAAATGTGTCGAGCCCTAACTCTCGATATGTTGAGGCCTAAATTTAACTCAAGAATCACTTTGATAATTACCTTGGTTTTGGGCCTATCGAGCCCTAAATCTTGATATGTCAAGGCTTAAACTAGACCCTTGACATGCTCCTGTTTTGCTAAAAATCTACAAAAAAAAAAAAAAGAACTCAACAAACATGCACAAAACATATATATATATATATATATATTCATGACTAATTAAATATAGTTTTACAACATATAAATGGTTATTTGTGCATTATATTGTTTCATCAAAATCTATATCGAACACTTAAGTTCAACACTAAACCATCATCGACAGTTCTTGAACCAGGAACCAATCAATGGGTGGCAGTTTGGAATAAAAAAAGGACATGCTGGTTCTAGTGGGTTCATATTGTTCTACATCCAAAACCGATGACCCATTAGGTCCTGACCCACTGGGTATAGAATCGGTTCATGAAATTGGTTGGACTAGTGGGTCCATGTCGGTTCCTTCTAGAAAAAACACATGCACAATGTTTTAGTGATAGAACCTATTTCTGCTGACAATTATAGTATTGAGTCAAATATGTGGAGCTAAGATAATTTTCTTTTCTTGTTTTAAGTTTATCTTCTTCATTTTAGCCTTCTCTTTATGAGAGTTTATGTTATTCTATTGGTCATCCCGGGCTAAAATATTTGATTGATTATTATGACCCATATCGATGATGGAATGCAAAAAATGTAATTTAAATGTTGAAGATATGGGCGGTACTGCATCTTCTTTATATGCAGGCTGTGCAGTTGTATCTCCACAATCAAATCACAATAGTCATGATCAGAATTCAACTGTTCAAAGATCCTACTCTAATGAAGAGGATGAGCTATTATTTGTTATGAAAGAGGTGAATGAGTGCTTCTACACCAAAATCAAATTCATTGCTTCCCTTTGAGAATAGCCATCATCTCTAGAATGGACTAGTAAAGAAAGGAATACAAATCTTAGAAGTTAATGAATTTATTGAAGTTTTTGAATCCTTTACATGTCCTTAAATACTGTTGATTATCAAGTTATGCATTATATTATAAAGCAAGAAATAGTAAGCTTTTATGACCAACTTGAAAGGGTAATGTAGGAGGCTATAAACACAAGGGATGCATTAGATGAAGTGGTTCATGGTTTCGGGGGAACTATATTCGATATGTGAAAACCGCTAGTTCCCAAGAACTTGGACCTAGCCCAACTTTCATGAGTCTAGTTTTAGTTCCACAAATTTCAAATTGGGAACCAACGGATTGGGTTCTATTCTAGACCCAAACTGAATCGTGTTGATCTCTAACCTTGCTTCTACAATTATATAGAAAGAAAAAGCTACTATTATCACTACTTCCGCCTTCCTTTCTTCTTCCGAACGAATGTCCATACTCCCTCACTAGATTCTAGCTGTGGATGCGATTAAGGATGCTCCATGGACATTGTATCTAATTATACACCTTAAAAATATCTCAAGGTGCACCTAAGACCAACAACACCTAATTAACCCCATTTGACACCTCATCTATTCTAGACTCATCTTATATGATACACCAAATATTCCTTCTTCTTCTTTTTCATTTTCAACCAAAAATCATCCCCTAAAATACCCAATCCATACACCTCACATCAAAGACCTCTCAAATTAGCTCAAAAAACCCATTCCTATTTAAGCTTCTACTGAGTAAAGTATTACCTAATATTGATACTAGTCAATATCCTATTTCTATAATAAATGTAATCTCTAATCTCATATGAATTCTTGGATGAAATTTGAAGACTAATTGAAGATTGAAGTTAGTATTTGAGTTTAAGAAGCTTCATCAAGTGTGTGGAAGGAGTAAAGAAGAAATAGTGAATTATTTTGCAAAATCAAGTGCATATAAGTGATTCATTAGTAATCTAGGTGTTATTGTTGAAATGATGTTAAATATACAAAGATTTAATAACAATATATTTGGACAACTAAGATATGTAAATGTATAAATCAACCATTACAGGAATATATATATAGGGGTTTGTATAGAAATACCGTACTTTTTCATTTTTAATTCAAAAATATGATATTTCCAAAACAAATTTCATATTTACTTGACCAAAAAAGCACATTCATTGAATTCTTACACGTGGTTTTTATTATTTTTTCTTAAATGGGATCAGGCGCAAGAGTGTTTATATATATATATATATATTTTAAAAAATGTCCAAGTGCATTCAATGAATGCGCTTGTCTTTTATTTTATTTCTCCTTTCATTCTCACAAGCTTTCTTACCTCGCAATTAAAAAAATAAATAAAATACCAATTTGAACGCGCCTGTCTTTTATTTTATTTTCCCTTTCATTCTCACAAGCTTTCTTACCTCGCAATTACACCAAAAAAAAAAAAAAAAAACAAATAACAATTCCTCTTGTGTTTATGGCATCAAAACTTGACAAATTTAAAATTATTCCATTGTCTCTCATATCGTTTTGCAATTGCCCATGTGGACTCTTCCCTCCAAAATCCCTAATTATGCCAAGGTAGAGTTGAAACTTAACTTTGGTTCATCTTGAAATAGAAATATAAAGACCGTTTTAGTTCGAGTTTGTCAAAAGGTGATCTCAATCATCATTGTAGATTGATATAATATCCACTATGACTCAAACTAAGCCACATCATCTCGGTGATGGTAAAGCTAGTCAAGTAACTTTTTTTTTCTAAATTTTATTAATAGATGGTTTGGTTAGCATTCACTGATTGATGTGGTTAAGTTTAAGTTTTATATATATATAAAGAAGACGGGAGCATTCAATGAATGCACCCTAACCTAATTTAAAAAAAAAATAAAATAAAATGATTTTGAATGATGCTTTAAGACATTTGAAAAAATAAATAAATAAAAACCACACTTAGGCATTCAATGAATGCGTTTTGTGTGTAAAATTTGAGGGCATTCAATTGTTTTTGTCAAGTGAATACGAAATGTGTTTTAGAAATATCGTGTTTTCGAATTAAAAAAGTATTGTTTGATTTTTAAATGAAAATTATTGTAATATATGCATGTTATTATTCGAATGAAATTATATGTGTATGTTTGTGTATGATTTTGATATATTTTGAATGTAAAATTATTTGAAAATGATATAATGTATACTTGATATATATAAATGTCGAATTAAATGAATGATTATTAAAATAATGTGTAAAATGTAAAAATGGATGTATATATACATTGTCGAGTATGTTTGTATGATTTGATATGTGATTTTGATTTAAATTTTAATGATTGAATATGCTGGAAATTGAATAAATGTATGCATGTACATACGTATTGTATATATTAATGTATGTATCTTTTTTAATTTAATTTGATAATTAGTAAATAAAATAATGTAGTTAAACTGGAAACTATGTCTAAATTATTAAATCTGGGGAATTATGCTTTACGCTGAATTTATATTTTATGTAATTAGTTAAATAGGCTAAATTCTGAAAATTAATAAAACAGGGAAAACTCGGCTTTAATTGCCTTAAACAAACCAATATTGACGTTAAATCGGACCTAAACCTTGTCGGCCACATTAATTAAAATTGGGTTTATTATTCTGTGTAGCGAACCGGATTATAGTCATCACAAACCGGCTTAAATTAAGCTAAACCGATCTATTTAACTCTGTTATTTCCTGTTTCATTTAATTCTGTTCAAAACCGGTCTGAATTTGTGACTTTGCTTGATGAACCAGCATGTACAATGTTAAATTAATTATTATTAAGTTAAATTATTTGCAATCCTGAACCGGCTCATTAAACCCCTGAACCGGTCTGATATGTGGATTTAGAAGCCGAATTGTTGAATTTATAAATAAATAAATTAAAATAAAACCTGAACCGATTGAACCAACAATGAACCAAGACTAATTTTCCTAGATCAAATAAAAATCAAATTTAATGAAATATAAATTTAACTAATTAAAAATACTTGATATATTGAAATTGTATAAATATAAGTTTTGGCCTAGATTAAATATTTGGACTCATAATTAATAAAATTAGGTCCATTAGCCAATTCTAGGTCTAAATTAAATAAATAGATTTATATGAGCTTTTAAAACAAAAATGGGCCTAGTTTAAATTTTTAAGATCATCAACCTATTCTTAGCTAATTTGGCCTAATTATACTCAAATGACCCCACTCATAATCTTTATGGGCTTCCTTAGAATCTTTAGTGTCATATGACTTGAAATCAAGCTAATAAGGGAAATAATAGAAATGTAACATTTACTTATGTTCGATAAGAAGTAATGTAGTCTTATTCATGTTTGTAAAACCGATTTAACCACATTATATTATAAACTAAATAAGCAAATACATATGACAGTCGTGACCTATAGACGAGGCTATTACTTATAGAGATAGGAGATAAAGATATGTGAATTGTTTTTATCAATCCTCTAAGCAAGCACTGCTATTTAGGACCCCTGAGTTCCTAGAGTGTTGCCAGAGTGTGAATATTTCATTGTTATTTTGCCACAATTAATTTAAAGATATAAAAAGTTAATTGTTGCATTTGAATTTAGACTAAGTGTGTATGATCATATCACATATACTTATATTGTTGTTGTGTTGGGCTTCATTCACTTTTTGTTTTTTAATCTTTTTTAGGTATTAATGGATCTTACTATGATGCATATGATTACTTGGGATATGACACAGATTTTGAAGAGTTGCTTGATGAGTGGATTAACTTGGGTCATGGAGTTGTTTCTGTTATTGCCTGAGGTTTTTGCTATACTTTTCAAACTTGTATATTTGTTGTGAGACTATATGCAAGCCTAAGGGTTGTATTTGGTTTTTTTTTAGCCACTATTAATAAAACTTTTTTACTCAATACTTATGACGTTTGACATATATACACACACATATACATCTCATCGAGTCAGGTTCGAACAAGGACCATACCCAAACCGACTATGGCGAATCCAGCATTAGACTCATCCCACCAAGTTTGCGGGCCCTATACGGGTCCTTCTTGTGGATCTGTTCGAATTAGCAAGTCCAAAATGGTCTAATAAAAAAAAAGCCACAAACCTATATCGACAGTTGAAGATTGAAAGACAAATAAGCACATAACTCAATAAAGCAAACGAAGACAAAGACATACAATTAAAGTCTATCCCTATCCTAGCCTAGATGCTTAGGTAATGAGTACATGGTTTACATCTGCAAGTGCATCTTGCGAAGCCATGTAATGTGAATGTCAGACAAAATTACATCTTTTGGTAAGTGACATGTGAATGTCAAATTTGTAACATGCACAAGAATATAAATTTAAACTATAATGTGCAGAGTTAATTAGTCTACAAATATTCTCATCTTTATCAGTCTTTATTTTCAAATATCAGATGAGGAACATACACGATGATTTCATCCAGATTCGCAGATACATTTTACCTACTCACATTTGCTAGTTGACGTTGAGAATATTATCACTTTATTAGCCCTTATCAATCTCTTTGGAATTGCTAGTTAACATCCTGGCAAACACAAGACGAAAATTTTAACATTCATCTTCCATGGTAAAATCCCAAAAAAAAATTGGATATGAAAAAAAAAAAAAACTTTCACACTTACAATCAAATAACTATCAAAATTATATTGCATTCAGTCACAAACCAATTATGCTTTTTATACGTTTTAAGTCACCCTTATGATATAACTCATGCCACTTGTTTAAACCAATGTTGTCAGAACAAGACCAGGGATTGACCAGGACAAGCTAGAGGATTAGGGGTCGGACCGGGTTCAACCGAGGATTGAATCGGGATCACAAAAAAGTAAAAATATAAGGAATAATTTAATTATAAAAGACCAATATATGTGTCATCACTCAATTAAATCTATATTTAGATCAAATTCATCAATTAATTATTAAATAAATATAATTTAATGATTATATTTTATAAATTTATAATAAAGTAATAAATATTTAAATTTTTATTTTTTCATTTTTTTATTTTATTATTTTTTTAATCCAGATCAATCGATCTAGGTCAACCGGTTCAACCGCCTAGGTCGACCTGATCAATCCGAGTCTCGCCGGTTCGTTGTAAAAACAAGTTTTAGGTGAGATCCAGCCCGACATTAGTGCTGGTTCAGGTCGAATTGGGTTGAACCAGCCAGTCCGAGCAGATTTTGACAACCATGGTTTAAACTAATTGCAAAATTTTCGTTGTGGTCTGTGTTTCATATTTTTCTTGCACTGCGAGAGGTATATCTTTTGCAAGGTGCGATATGGCATCATTCTTTCATCATAGCTTCTAAAAAAAATAATGTCAAAGGCAAGGCTCCAACCTCATTATCGGAATCCGAACAAAGATACCATGTGACAGATGAAGATATGGAGTTTTTAGATTTCAGTGACAATCTTGCTACAGATGAAGTGTAGCAAGTTGGATATCCCGCTTTCCCACTAGTCTTTAAGTAAATAACTCCAATTTATCATTCTATTAGTGAAGACGAGACACAAGAGTCGAATGATATAGATAGTCGATGCAAATCACGACTAAAGAGGACCTAGAAGCCCGTGGCAAAGAGTAAAATGAACCAATTTCTACACCAAATCCAAGTAAGCCACCACGTCCTCTTAAATCATCTATTTTTACAGTGCATTTTAGAAAAGTCGAAGGTCTTGATGGCAAGATCTAAGGCTATTACAACTATTACACGACAAGTTACACGTGGAAGACTAGGAAAAGATATCATAGCTTCACCAAACATCTGCAAAGCAAACATCTTAACAAGTTCAGTAGGGGAATAGTAGCGGCACCAAGAAGCATGCAAGGCTATTTCAGTTTAGTGACAAAAAGTATAAGGACACCCTTGTGAAAATGATCGAAGGCGTGGGTACCCTTGGCTTAACTCAAGGTGCGTAGTTCTTATAATTGTGTTACGATACAAATACGATATATATACTTGAACAAACTATTCTCATAAAATAAAAAATCTAAATTAGTGTTTTTCAAAAGACACAGGTTAATATAGACTTTTTCAAAATTACGTGGATCCAAATCGTTTTTCTAAAATTACTTGCAAATTATTGATCACTTAAAGTATAATTAAAATTAACAAACACATTAAATATTTTATAAAAAAATGCACAATCTACAATGGTCTAATTTCGAATTTCGGATGCGTAGGCACCTTCGGAGAGATAAAAAATATTGGATAACTTATATTTTGCATTGTTTTTTTTCCCCCTTAATAACATGTAAGTGAGGTAAGCTATAATGTCCCCCTTACACCGCTAACCGTATTATAATCTAATAAAAAAAGGTCCATTTTGGATGATTTCAATATCTTGTAGTGAAGCATTATTTCAAAAAAATAAGTATAATAATCAATCAAAATAATTCATTACGTAAATTACTTATGCTATATATTTTTAGAATCCCAAAGTGTCATATTGTTGCAATAATTATAGCATAATTTTTTTTTCTATTTAAAATGTGCAATTTTTTTTAAAGGGTTAGACCCGTTTGGATCTACTGGTCCATGGGTTTGAACCACCCCACCCTAATGGGTCCACATGTTGAGGACCTGGATCCGGCAAGTTAGATGACGGTTCAAACCTGACCCGGACTAACTAGACACCTATACATACATACACACACACACATACATGTTTGACTTACTTACGATATAGCCTTTTGAGAAATCTCTTGTAAAGTATACTTTTCCACTAATAGATTAAATGTTTTTAAAACCAAACTAAATGATTTGAGAATCTAAACTTAGCTAGAAACGATCACGATAAACTAATGATTTAATATAGCCTTTACATATAACGCCTAAGTTTTATACATAGTAAAACTAAATACGCCTTAATACTATTCAAGGTGACAAATAATATCATGATTATAATAAATATTTTAAAAAAGAAAAACTCCACAAACCATTTTCCAGGAAACAAATACAACCTGAACATAAAATTACGAATTCTTCCAACACAACTTCTCTTTCCTCTCAATGCCAAACAATGATCACTTTACATGGACCGCGTGAAATGTTTAAATACCTAACTGCTTCACAACAATCCGTCTAGTCTTTCTATATGTAGTTTCATTTTTCTCATAGGTGTAGTATTTTAATAAGACATAGCATTAAATCCTTCCTGGTATGTACATTAACATCACGCCAGTGCACCATGCATTACTGTTCTCATATGCTGCATCTGAATGTTTTGTTTGCAAAATGGGCGATGACAAAACAAAGAAAACGTCTTAAAACAATGCACTTATCTTCTGAAAAAACATACACCAAACATAATAAGAAACTTGTACTAATACTTCTTGTATTGAGTGGTTCTATTCTTCCAATATCACAAAGTCCTAACCGAATGCTACCATAATCTTGTCCGCAAATCCAGTTTTCACAATCTAATTTAACAAGTATATCATGCTCAGGATTATCATTTGCAGCATTAAAAACAAGCCATCCTCTTTTGGTCCAAAAAAGGGAACACCAGGCACAAAGAAGATGAGAATGGTTATTTAAGTAGATTGTTGTGAAAGGAAAAGCAAGAGCCAGAACATTTTTATCACTTTTTCAGATATGTTTCAGAACAATCTCTGCTCCGTATGTTCTATTGGTTTAAAATCCTCAAGAAACTGATAAGTTATAAGACTAAAATCTGTACTAACCTTTAAGAGACTATTTGATATCTCTTGCTGACGATTAACATGTCACATCAATGGGCACAACATTTCTCAGATCCTCTGTTTGTCTGTAAGCATCATTGGAATGGGTGACAACACTAGTAGAATCTTGTAGGACTTGGGCAAATTTTAATTCATGTGGCTTGTTTTGAGCTGATGATTTTGGGCAAAAGTTTTGTTTCCTGCAGTTTAAGGGCAACCCTGCTTCCAAATCAAATGCGTTTTTCTTCCCAAAACCAGACGTATAACAATCACATATGACATTGAAATATAATCAACAAGATATGAAATCTTTAAATCCCAATGCCGACTCCCTCATACCTCTATTGGGTGGTAAGTCTCAAAGTTGTCAGTAACCAGAAAGAAAATTCAGATTATTTCCTGTCCAAGCCATTACATTCTGTCACTATAAACTATATCAAGAAACAAAAACTCAGCTACCTGGATTGTTACCAGTGTGCACATAGAGCAAAACTCACATATCAACGTAACTAAATCTTCGGTTGTCTTACTGTGACGGATATGGGATCAGTTCATGATAAGTTACATTGTAAGTGGTCAAACATTAGAGTTGGAAACCAAGAAATGTTCCTTCAGACACTATTGTAATTAGGAAAACCCTAATCCAGCCGGAAGAGGCATTTGTAGCATAGTCATTTCGTTACAAAGATGCCAAAACTCTTAGTTCATAAGCATAAATTCATGACCATGAGTAACTGACAAACAAAAAACTTTAAGCATTCTAGAAATGGAAATATCATAGGATTTGTGCATATCATAACCCAAGTTTTCATACCTAATTCCATGATTTTTTACCCATCTGAAACCAACCGTTGTAAAAGAAAAGTACAATTTTTAGATGAGTTTTGTGAAAAGAAAAATTCAAGCAATCAAGCAACAAAGGATTACCACTCGAGAGGGGTCGTTTTGCTTCCTTTTTCCTACCTGTCTTGCTCTTCTGACAAAATACCTCAATACGTTGTGTGTCTTTAGGCTAGCAGCTGTAGATACCAAAATTTTGGCAGCTTCGACTAGTCAGCTCCTGCATTGACAAACTCACTTTGGCAATGTATTCACCTTACAGTAATATTCCAATATTCCAGCTACCATTCAGGCATGAAAAGGGCACAATTATATTCCCAGTTTCGTCAAAAACATTCAAGAGATATTATTTCAAGAGAACAATTCCAATGCCTAAAAAAGGTACAAAGAGAACAAACATGAACAAAATGAGAAGGGATGATATATCTTCCGGAAATTGTGTGTGTGTGGGTGGGTTGAGGGGGTTGTAAAGGCACCATTTCTGCATAAATAATTAAAGCTGTCCACTAATAACACTTATGGCATAACATACAGGGACATTTTCTGCAGATATAAGCTTCATGCCAGAAAACGAACAGGGACATAAAAGGGCCATTCATTGGACAAGTAAGCAGCTAAATAAGTCATTTGACAAGCAATAACATCAGCAATCTATAAACTAATAAAGCATATAAAGTAGGCAAAGAAATAGAAATATATTAAATAATGAAAAGCTACCTAAATGTATGGAAGATATGCACAACTAAAGTTCTAGCATAGTCTAAGGTACAATTGTCATTTATAATGAGAAATTCATTCTTTCTCAAACATGGATCATTAACCATACTGATTATCCATTAGCAAGAGTTTTCCCTCCCCTTTCTTGATTACAGCAATAAAAAGAATACGAACTCAACAACATTGAAATTGATAGGAATATGAGATCTCTTTTTTTTTTTTTGGGTAAATGAATATGAGATCTATTTGTTCAAGTAAGAGACCCAACATAAGGTTAACCACAATTCATTAGAATAGACAAGAAAAAACAAAGCCCTAGAGAAAAAGTTATATAAAAAATTTGAAAATCAGATGAAGATGTAAAGTATGTATATATATAAGGTACATGTCATCATCTCCAGAATAATTGTCAGTAAAATTATTCGTGGAGCAGATTCTAATCCTACACCCTCTGAATAATCGGCATATAGGACTACCATCTTCTGTTAATAAGTGAAGCAACAAGTGTGTTCCTGAAACAAACATGCAAAAAATAATATCAGAAAAAGGAAATATGTTGAGAAAACAAGAGACAAGACCCTTGAAAAGCAAAGTTGAAAAGAATATGAAACTTGGACCTGCAATAGCTCTTTACTCATATCCTCAGGTACCCTCCTCTTCCACCATTTTCATTACCATGAGTCCTCTTAAGAAATGACTTCCTGTTGAGACTCCAACTTTTCTGCAGAGCTCTTTTCTTCTGCCATGAACTTAACTGGGTATATAAGAATGGGAAAAGAAAGCATAGCAACACAAAAAGAAGCATCGCAAGGCAAATAAACATGACATTGCGAAACCCGTCTTTTAACTTTGCATTGTCTTGCCCCGTCCACGGAACTCCACCCACATTCATGCCAAAAACTGTAGCATGGCATAAAACCAAAAATGCAATATTAATTGCTGCCACAGCAAAAATACTAGGTAGGCTCATTCTCACTGTTAATGAAGAAGAAGAACAATTGAAGCTTTCAACCAAGAGAAATAATGTACCTCCAGTAATTATTGACAGGGGAAGAAAGATTATTGAGAGGAAAGACAAGTAGTACAGTTTCCTATTGATCTGCTCAGCCTGCCAGCTATCCAGACCAGCCTGGATTGCTGTGACACGGTTTGCAATAAATCCCACATTCTCCTTTAGCCTTCTCAATCGACCAATTAACTCTTCAAGAGAAACAATATCTTCATTGGCAAACCATGCTTTTGAAGAACATTTCTCTTTGACACGGGGGAATACTTGCTCACCATGAGCAATTACCTGATCCCATTTCATCCAATCAAATCAATGATAGGTACACATATCAAATAATGCTTGTAAATTAAAATTTACCCCTGAAGGTTTTCAGAAAAAGCTTGTGCACTGAAAATTTACATTCAACGCAATTATTTTAATTCTCGGAAACATGAAATTCAACACATCATTTCAATTCTCACCACCATTTTGATTATTGTTAAAATTTACATATCTTTCATGATTTAGTCCCTACTACTTCCAAAGCTTTGTCTATTCTCTCCTCTCTAATGTAGACTTACATGAAGGAATATAATGTACCTGTAAAAGCCGCTGCAAATTAAGGTGCATTTTAGGAAACCTTCTATCATCTAGCATCTGTTTTTTCAATGCAAAACCACCTAGGAAGAGATAGAAAAACCACACAATCAGTTTGGAATAGCATCTAAAAACTTAATTCTACAGACGTCCACCTCGTTTAAAATTGATCATTTTAATTAGAATTAGTTTTTCCTTTCAAAATAAGGTTTTTGGCGTACAAACAAAATAAAATAGGGGGAAATAAAAGGTTTTGTGTACAAAGACATAACTCGATGTGATAAGGAATAAGGGGGGAAAAGAAAGTTGGTACAAGCAAAAACTTGAAAGTGCATATATACTGATAATTTAATATACATCTCTGAGGACTTCCTTGCAGCTACTCTACTGTAGCAAAGGAAATTACCTCTATCCATCTCCAGCTCTACAGAATCCAACTCAATTTCAAGCTTAGTCACAACATCTTGGAGATGATCCACATGCGTATCGATAATATGAACAAGAAGATTTGATACAGACTTCGGCACAGGATTATCAGCTTCCTCAGAATGGTTCATTGTTAGAAGGAACTCAAGAACATGCTCCCTAATCACAATCCCGCTCCCTTCCCTTTGCTCTCCACTTGAATATGATGGACTTTCCACACTAGGAATTTCCGAGAGAAGAGACTCACCTGTCTGTGAGAAACCCAACCGAGGAACTCGACCTAGAGAGACGGTGATGACTGAATTCTCCGTAACTCTAGCTGCAATCCTAAATGTAAAATCGCTAGAAGGAGGACCAGGTGAATTAACTCTGAATACAAGAGCTCCATCAACATGTCCACAAAAGGGTCCATTGCTAACAAGTGAGAGGATGTCCTGGAGTTTCAAAGGCGGGCAGAGTACATCAATGAGGTATTGTGCAGATTGAGACAGTCTCTGGTTTCCTTTAGGAAGTTCCACATGGTACCAACAGAACTCCCTGCCCCTACCTTCTGTAAGATCCCACTCCTTCATAAAGAATCTCCCCTGACCATCAAATATATAAGCCTTTTGTCTTACGGCCCCCGGAAATCGGTATCTATACATGCGGGCGTCTTTAAGTCGAGTAACGGTAGAGGTTTCTCCGTCCATTTCATCTACCTCTCTATCACCAATTCTTTCTTCATCCGATATGTTCATGATCATGTCTGCTCTGACCCTTCTGATCCAGTGATTGGATTGAACCGAATTTTACCTAGAATCCTTTACAATCTACTTCCTCAACTGATGTCAAAGAGCTCAATAAAAATAATTCAATCCAATCAAGCACACAACCAAAACCAGCCGCTATCAATCTATTATACCCTGGAAAACCAAATAAATATCGAATCTTATCAGAATCCAATCCTACCCAGAACATGCCACATAACCAAAATACGAAAAACCGGATTCAGATTTCATAAGATCGAGAATTTATGCATTACCTGGTTGGGGATCTAAAACAACCATAACCCACAAGTAAACACCCCAGGAAGACCAAGATGGAATACCAAAGTTAGCACCTTTGGATTCTTTACGGTCACCTGCAAAATATTATAACACCCAATAATGAAAATTGACTGATGAAACATATAAAATCCTCAAAGATTCCATCGTTAATGAGTCTGAGAAAACAATATTAAGAATTTATCAACTACCAAACAAAGTCAACGCCGAAAATCCAAATTTTTTAAAATATATTCACACATTTATTAAAGAAGCTTCCTGGAAACATCCCACCATGTCAGACAATCCGACCAAAATTTTTTTGAAACTAATATTCAAACATTAAAAACAATTAATATATACGTGAACTTACACTGAAACAAAATATTAAATATTAGAATTTGGAAAATAAAATAATTCAATGTGAGATCTGGTAAATGACAATAATGGGTCACGTTCTCAAGTACATGCAAGTTGCAACAATCACGATAACATAAAATTGAAAGTGGCGACCAAAGTGTCAAAATGATCATAACGAAGACAACTAAATAAGAACTAAGAACCAAGAACCAAAAATATGATGATAAATTCATTCAAGTATTCCTAGTACCTGAGGTGTTTCAAAGCTTTGAATCAATTGGTTTTTTTTTTTTTTTTTTTGGGACTTAATTGGTTGGTTAAATTGGAAGGATTTTATTCATTTTTTGTTGGCAAGTTTACGTGGCGACAGTTAAAGAAAAGAGGGGATAATGTACGGATACATAAAAAAGTCGTTACTGAAATTTTTGGGTCGTAGGGTCACGTTTCAGGTTTGAGACATGGCCCATGGGACAGTTGGGTTGGGTTTCTCTAGTCGGTTTTTGAATTCCAACCGGGCTAACGGCTAATCCTGTTTGGATTTTTTTTTTTTTTTTATCTACTTGTTAAGTACGAGAAAATCCCATTCACGTAAGGTAAATATTTTATTTTTTATGGAAAAAGCTTAGATTATTTACTAAAAACTATTTTTACCTTTTACAATAAAAAATTTCTTTCTAAACTACTCTCTTTAAAAAATAATGTGTAGTTTATGTATTATACTATATTTTACGTAAAACTTATATTAAATATCACAAATGTTTTTTCAACATATTCTTATAAATACAACTAAACACATGAAATATTCAAGAAAATATTTGTAATGAAAATTATTTTCTATCGGAAACATATTTCTCTTCAAATAAACAGAGCCTTAGTTTGTGATTGCTTTTATTTAAAAAATGCAGTTGTATTTTGGTTTACCAAGAACAGTGTTCAAATTTTTAGGAGTATCGATCCTAAAATAAATCCAATGAGGATACTATAATGTCATGTTCGATGCGTTGAAATAAACCAGAAGTAAAATCGCGATTCATAATTCCATTCCTATTTTTATATTTGGATACGTTTTTAAAAGTCAGAATTGCAATTCCTAGGAGGGGAATACGATTCTGCCTTTAAGAAGGTGAAATTGTGATTGCATTCCTATTGAGAATATTTTTAACAAATATTATGTTCATTTCCATTCCATGATTTACCTAAATAAAGGAATAGATTTATCATCCCACCACTCATTCCATTCTATTTCATTTCTCCCATTCCAATCCATTTCAAACTATTTTGGCGTACCAAATATGACAAAAAGTCACCATATTATGTATGCACCCGCAATACAAGGGTCGCCTTATAATTCAGAGTTTACAAAAGTATAACTAATTATTCTTTCTTTGTAATATATATATTTAATTATCATGAAATAGATTTAGAGACTGATAATCCACATACTGCTAAGACTAAAGCTATGTAAATAGGGCAAATTATGTAAGCCAGCTTATTTTACCCACAAAAAAAAAAATAGATTGGGCTAAAATTTTCAATTCACATTAATTTTTGGGTCATTTTAACCGTGCATGACCCACGGGTTAAAATGAACCATCCCATTGTAAGTTAGGTTGGTTGAACCATCCACATTAAAATATAGGGCATAGGACATGAGGTATAATATATTTTAAGACATTTTTAAATATAGTGAAGGTATTTATCTTAATCTCACTTAAATAGTTAGTGAAGGTTTTGATACATACTAAATTTAATGTCAAGATATTAAATTACAGACTATTGTACTTGCTTCTTGGCCTTAAAACACATTGAAGCAAACATTTGTTTGAATTAGAATATATTAAAATTGGGTAAATTACACTAGAAGGTCACAACTTTTAGGGTTAAGTTCATTTAAGGTTTCAACGTTTTGAAAAGTTTAAAAAAGGTCCCAGTGTTTGAAAAAGTGTTTTATAAGTTTTAATTAAATATTTCTTTTATTGATATATGTCAACGAATACTTTAGAATAAAAGTTTTCTAAGTTTTAATTAAATATTTCTCTTATTAACACATGTTACTTGAAATCTCAATCAACCTACTTCTCTAAATTTGGACCTCTTTTTGAACCACTCAAAAACGACAACATCTCAATTGACCCACTTCTTCAAATGTTAGGATCTCTTTTGAATTAATCAAAATGTTGAAACTTTAAATGAACTTACTCCCAAACGTTGGAACCTTCTAGTGTAATTTACCTTATTAAAATATGAAAGATTTAAATTAAAAAAATGAAATGAGTAAAGAATTATTCAGTATTTTACCTTTAAATTCCTTTTGTATATAACAATATATGAATAAAAAATACATGTAAAGAAAAATCACTAAAGATCCATAATTTAATCATTCTTTTTTTAAGTGAAAACAGGTAATATCATTCATCTAAATGAAACTCGCACACAAATTATTTGTTTAAATTGAACTCGCTAGAATAAATCCAAAAACATCCCACAATAAGCTAACCTATTATAATAATGGATTATCCGTAGCTTATAATGACTTTTTACGAATATTATTGACTAGTGTTTGCAAGTTGCAACTACTCAATTGTAAATGGCATGACAATCAAATTCATGTGGACGGAAAAGTGTGTTGCCTAATCAAGTACGCACATTCATTCTAAGAAAATGTACAAGTAATTAATACAGTTCCCTCACATGATGGTACGATTTATTGATATGGGCACCCATTAATAATGTGGTTACTTGTTTAATGTTCTGTTTGGATATTATTGTTAAGGAAAAATGAAAGGCAATAAACACTAAGTTTTAAGAAACTCACATATATCACTTCCTATACTCAAATAAGGCATGCATATTAGGTTTAAGACATGCATGAAAATTTCGGCTTTGTGTAATTTTGTGCTAAAAGCAATTTTGTACTAAAAGATGAATTGTGGTCATTATGAAAAAAGTACCAAGGATCTACTATGGAAATAAATTTCCATTTATTTTTTAAATATATTTTACTATATTACTTATTGCCTATGAATATTTTCTAATTTAATATTACAATTTGTTGAATTTCACTTTTAAGTATTTGCTACTACATAAATAAAACTTTTTTTTCAATTAAAAATTACATATATAATATTAACTTTTTGAAAAACCTAATTTTAGTAGGTTGGCAGGCCAACGTGCCTAACCCACCAGCCCACATAGTTTTTACATCCATCTACTCTATCTTTAAGTTAAGATTTGTAGCTAGCCCCAACACTGTTCGAATGGGTGTCATTTTCACTAGTAGTGAAAATATCTCATCAAAGTCAATCCATTTCTCTTGAACACTTGATTATTGTTCAAAGCTCTCTTACCTTTTGGCAACTTCACCAGCTCAAAAGTATAAATTCTTATGGAAGGATCCCATTTCATTTTTGCGTGGCCTCAATCCATTCCCTTTTATGTTCATCATCCATTATTTTTTCAAATCTTTCTTATTCTCCCCTAGCCAATAACACATGCTGGTTTGCAGGTATCTAGTAGCGGGTTATCAAACCCTAATAGATCTCTTTAATTATAGAAAACATAGTGGAGATGGTGGTTGATTATGAACATCATCATCGTTAAAATTGTCTCATGGAAACTCAATCGAAGAATCCAAAACACCGAGGGTTGTTCATTAAATTGAATTAAATTGAATTGAACCGCAAAAGATTCTTTTGTATTTTGGTTTGGTTTGCAGTTTGGTTAAGGAAAAGTCTAAATAGTTACAGTTTGATTTGAGAGGTTGAACTGAGCTAAACCATTTGAATCCAAATCAAACTGCTTCACATTAAATAAAAAATAAGAGCTATTTAATTTATTTATATTTTTTAAACCTTAGATACTAGGTCATACATAACATTTTACTCTAATATCAGGTATGCATGTAGTATATTAGAATAGACTTGAAATAAAATCAAAATTCTAAATTATCATACCATTATTGTGTTTAGATGCACCTTTAAAAGGGAATTGAATAAGATTTTAATTTGTAGATTTATTATGAAAAAGTTGTGATTCCATTCCAATTTATGAAATATAAATTACATTTTTAACCATATTAATGTTTTTTATACATATAAATGTTGTGTATATATTTTGTATTATATGTTTTACATAATACACTATTAAATGTATTATATATCTAATAATATTAAATAAGCAATCTTTTACTCCTCTTGAATGACATAGAATATCTTTTTCTATAAATCTTTTCATAAAATCATAGAAGAAATTTCCATAAATCATGATGTCTTTTATTATTATTTTCAAAATCTTTATAGTATGTTTTTCCTATTTTATTTCATTGATTTTGAAACCTTCCTGGATTTAGAGAAAATATTTTCGTAAAATTCAATGTTCCTTATTATTTTTTAGCTCTCTCGCCTATCACAAGTGTGTTCAAATCGAATGTTTGTTATTTATAAGGCAAATATTTTAGAAGAACAATACAAATAATTGAGATAAATCGAAAATAATGGCACTTGAATGTTTCTTTGCCAATAAGCACCATTTAAGTTGGTCAAAAATAACTTACAAAACTTGGCTATAAAGGTTTTCTCTTCCTTTGTATATATGTGTGTGTAATTATTGTTTTGGGTCCCATGTAGTAATGGCCCAACCAATAAGCTATAAGCAATAAAGCATTAGCACCCAATTGGATTTTTTTTTCCATTAATTTTCTATTGTTTCTCGATTTTGTTATATTGATTTATTATATTTATCTAATTTTATTTTTTGGTGACCAATGAGATCATTCCATGTGGCATATTTATATGTTCAGAAAAGTCATTGTTTGTAATTTTTTTACAAATGTTGAAGACTCATAAAAAAAAATTAAAATGTTTGAGACTCAAATAGAATAGTAATAAAAACATTAAAAATTAACAACGTACCTATCCCATACCAAAGAGGTAACAATTATACCAAGATCTAAACTAGCAAAGAAATATCTCATTGAAATGGTTTTGTATTTTGTAATTTCAATTGGACATAACAAGCAACAAAAACCTCAATTAACATTGGTCATGTGATAAAACTTTAAGGTATCATCAACTTCAATGAAGCTTTGTATGTAGAGTGGATCATCATTCTGATGATCGACAACAACAATGTATATAATCAGTTCCATAAGTGTATGGGTTCAAATGTAAGGTCATATGCACACTGCATACACATCATGTTACATGTAGCTTGAGAGGAGTGAAGTGTAAAGGGTGAGAAAGAGAGAAGATTATAAGGAGGAGGAAGAGTGGGCAGTCTACATAGGTTTGAACATACTTGTGATAGGCGAGAGGGCTAAAGAATATCAAATCTCTCTATAATTTATGAAATGGAGTGTTTCTTAACATAAGGCAATTGTTTGATAATTTGAGTTGAAAATTTGGTTGCACAATGAATTTTTCTTTTTTATAATTTCAGCTTATCTAAATGAAGAATGCTTAAGGATATTTATAAAGTTTGACCACTAATATCATTCGTTAAATCACATTGACAATAAACAAATAAAATGAGCCTATTTTAATGTATAAGGCATATTAAGAAATGTTAGAACTAAATAAGCCAATCCCATGACTCTATGCCCACAATATCAATTTTCTTTTAATCATTTCAATAATGTATTGGGTTTTTTTTTTTTTTTTTGTTCAAAAAAAATATATAGATTTAACTCTTTGGGTCTTGGCACCTTAGCCAAGCATAGTCAAAATTGAGCTAAAAACCCATAAATTAATTAAATTGAACCCTTTACAATCATATCCAGTGAACATGTAGTGATGGGTCGAGACATATAGAAAGAGTTATTAACAAATATTATTAGTCTTTTTCCGCTACTTTGTGATTTTATTTTTTTATATTATTTATTTAATATAAATTAGTGAAAGAAATAGAATGCGCCATATGTCATATATTAATAGGGAAATTAATGGTATTATAATAAGTCCTAAATTATTAATGTTTATACACCTTGATGATTCAAATATATAGAACAAAAGATCAATAAGTTGAGCAGATAAAATGTTAAGAATTAGCAAAATAATTTTTCCGAATGTAAATATGCTGGTTACGAGCATATACCATTGGCCCAGAAACAGCTACTTATAGGCTCACCTAAGCATTGGCCAACTGTCTTGGGTGCTCGCTTTTACAAACTCGATGCTGGTCCTTCGGCCCATCATCACAGAGCTCCTGCTTAAACACATATTACTCGCATTTACGCATTTATTTATTTTATTCATGCACATGCACATCAGGATATGTCGTGGTTTCCATTTTTTTTTCCTTATTAACATATATATATTATATATATCATAATTTAAGAATAAGATGATTTGGGAAATGGGGAACATGTTAAGGATCATTGTTAATATCATTACTATGCAAAAGAATAGGAGAATTTAAAAAAAGAAAAATGAAAAAAATTAAATTACCGTTCTTTTTATTTTTTTTTTTCCCAGTGGTTATAATAATGCGACGATTAGGTCAATTACAACACAGAGAATCGAATGTAGTATCTCAAAAATAAGAATGGGGACCGAATACTACTAGAATATAAGGTCATTGGCAAATCCAATTTAACTTACCACTCTTTTTTTTTTTAATCCATTCCCTCTCCCCCTTAAAAAAAAAAAAAATTACCATCCTTCATGTCAAAACACATATGATGCATCTGTGTGTGTGTGTATTTATAAATTGTAGATATGATTTTAATTGCTTCATGTTACAATCTTTCAAAATCAAGTACTTTAAACCATTAATTATATATAAAAAAGAAATTGTTTTACTGTCTAACCGTTTCGTAAAATAGCAAAAAGAAAAAAACAGTAAAATCAAAAGCAAAATAATCATATGAGTTTGGAATTTTTTTTTTTTAAATGATACAGGGGCATAAATTGTGCAGTTTAATATATAAAGTTATTCTTTTACCTAGTAAAGATGAATTTATTCAACTAACAAACAAAAAAAATTATTCCATTTATATAGATGATATAAAAAAAATAACAACAAAGAATTAAGAATAGAAAAATCTAAACAAATTTAGCTCTTACATTTTTCACTAATAAGAAACCAAAACCCAACTATCTTATAAATAGACATCTCCTTGAATTGGTTCAAATCGAAACCCGATCAGAACCGGTCATGACGAGTTCAATCCAAGTCCATCCCATAGACCCATCCAAGTTGAAAAAGTTTCCTTCGTTGGAAAAAAAAAAAAAAAAAAAAAAACCCAACAAAGATCATGGACACGTTTTAATATTTAAAATGTTGAAAAGAATCGGATCCATTTGAACTTGTCTACTTGGAAGTACATTGAATCCATTAAAAAAACTAAATCAACAACATCCGTTGATGAGAATAATGGCAGTGACAATGCAAATAGGAAACAATGATCAGTAGTGATGATGCAAATGATGGACAGTCAAATCTAATAATCTTACAGTGATATATTTTCGATTATTAAAATCAATAGTAGCATATCTGGACATTATTTACGACGACAAACAATGTGGGCGGTGTTGTCATGATCTGACTTTCAGCGTGCTTCTACAATGACCTGTGGGTGAAAGGTTGTCTGAATGATGAGCCACTTGCATACCTAAAAGGAGGATAGAGAACAGAAGGCTTAATCTGATGCAGGAGAACTAAGATCAATTTATTTAAAATGGAATGGAAATGGGTTTTGATAAAAAAAAAATGGTGTAAGATATCATATCAATAACCAAAGGAATCAATATAAAGATGATAGTTAGGATGTGTAAACTGTGGAAACAAGATTTAAAAAAAATATATATATATATTCAGTTAAGGAAGAATTATAATAAACTATACAAAAATATTATAAAAAATTGGTAAAAATCTAGCAAGTCATATACAATAAATCGATTTTGTTATTACTTTCACAATATCTTGAAAAATATCAAATTAAAACTCATATTATGTTTTCTCCTACATATATGAATAACTTGCAACAAACCAATACCTCCGTATACTTCTTAAAGAATCCAGTATTCATTAGTAATGGCTAAAAAGATGATGAAAACTATTAGTAGAAGATAATTTGATGGCTTTACACTAAGAAGAGAAGACATAGAATCACATTGAACAAGTGGAAATACAAACATTTTATCAAAAAAAAAAAACAATAAATTAAACTTACGGGGAAAATAGTAAATTTTGAAATTCCACATGTAAACTCTTCAATTTCATTTTTAATTAAACATTAAAAATCACCTTTTTAACTAATTAATTGACTCATTCAATTAATGGCATGTTCAATATATAGAAATTATTTGAAATTGAATAGAATGAAATGAGTATGATGAATCTATTCCTATGTTTGTAAGTGTAGGCGAATGAAATGACTATAAAGTGTATTTGTTGGAAATGTTCCTAGTAATAAATGTAGTTAATGAATATATGATAGGATAAAAAGGGTAATTAAATTGCATGTAATTGTTAAAGCTAGAATGAAATCCTGATTTTGTCTTCTCAAAGATGGAATTGAATTCCAAGGAATTGCAATTCTATCTTCTAAAATAACATCAAAACATGGGAAATGGAATGAAACCAGGAATTGCGTGCGATTCCACTTTTGGTCCATTCCCACATGCCAAATATGACATAAGTTATTTCAATTCTCTTATGTGGCGTTTGGTCCACGAGCATGGATTGGAATAGGAGGAATGAAATAAAAGGTGGAATAATAAATCCATTCTTTTGTTTGGATACATCATGGAATGGAATAGAATAAAATTGATATGTTATTTTGTTAAAAATATTCTTAGTAATTAATGTGAATAATATATATAAGTAAGAGGATAAAAAAATAATTTAATAATAATTTATGAGCAAGAAATCAAATCGTGATTTTACCTTCTTAAGGGTAGAATTGAATTCCTCCTTAAAATCGAAATTATCGATTCCCAAGAATCACGATTCTGGCTTTTATAAATGTAGCTAAATACAGGAATGTGAATGGAATATATTATCTAGAATTACAATTCTATTTCGGGTTCATTCCCACATACCAAATGTGACACTACGTCTTTACACATCATAAGTGAAGCACTGATAGAGCAATGCCTTACGAAGTCATGGACATGTTATTCTTTTCATCAACTTGAATTTTCCTGAATACGTGTTAAAGAAGTTGTCTTGCTTCTTTAAGGAGCTTCATCTAAATGTGATTCTGTTAAGATTTTTTTATCAATAATGGAGTTGCAAGCCAATATATGAAGGTCAATATGATCAATCACATGCAATAGGTATACTAGTCATAATATGTGAGTGATACCAAATGGAACATGATTTTCTACAAATATTGTAGAAAGAGGTGCAAGAAGAGAAATATATAAACCTAGTGCAGCACCTGCTATAGATGGTAATCTACCAGTAGAGTGAGACTGCAAGAGCATCATGTACTGGCATATACATAACACTGTTAATGGTGCATTAGGATGTTGTCCTATACAACCATACAATGCTTAAGTTAATAGTAGGTTTAAGAGAAATAGGATAACTTAGATTATTGGCTATTTAGTGGTGCCAAATGCCCCATAACTTTGGTATAAGGGGCTATTTATAGGTGGGGATCATACTAAAAGGGGGCCTATATAATATTTGCTGTCTATTTAGCATACCTCCAAGTCTAGTGGCTGACCTAAAGCTAAGATGATGAATATGATCATCTACAGAGGGTAACTGTGCTGGTTCTCGTTTCTTCGAAGAGATAAGACTGCAAAGTAAGTCGTTATGGGCCTCCATGTGTAAAGTTGCAACCATGATCATGTGTGACTTCAGTCCTCGAGGAATTGACAATATTGTTAAACTCGGACTAGCTTGGCTAGTCCGTCTCAAAAGCCCTTGTTAGCATTGATCCATCCAAACTCGGGCAATCTAGACAAGTTAACCGCTAGTTAAGCAAGTCAAATGAGTCTTATGGGCCCAATTGCAATTTTGACTTACAAAATTGAAACTTCTACTAAATAAGGCTTACGCTAAACAGGTCCATTGACACGATTAAGCGATATTGGGAAATGATGGGTCTTCATTTAAAGACTAACTAGTTCAAGAATCCCAATTTGTGACAGGTGTGGACTAATTTTAATTGTTGTTCTTTTATATTGGTTGTTAGCTTAAGAAGGTTACCTTATTACCAATGTAGGAGTATGAAAAGTTTACTGTTTTTTTGAACAAGAAGGAGTTACCATCCCAATACATTCAATGTATGCTATATATCAAATGCTATTCTCTTTCTATTTTTCTATGGAACTAAGACTTTAATACTTAAGATGGATATTTCAAAGTGTGATACATTTATTTATGCTGACATTGGTCACACATGGGTTTCTTTGATGGTTGGTTTATTTATATAAACTTCTAAATACTTAACACATTCACTACTAATTCCTTTAGTAGAAGACCAAGCATGGAAAAAGAACCTAGAATCCAAATCACCAAACTCAAAAAATGGAAAATGTTATCTATTATGCTAGTTTTCAGAAATATTTAATAATTATGATGATCCCTAGATTTATTGTAATTAACAAAAATAATATATATTCATTTTGTTTTAATAAAAACTTAATTTTGTATTACTTGAGTTTGTAATTACGCATGTTTTTTTTTTATATATGAAAATATGAATTATCTTTATATTTTTATGACCCCGATTCAACCGAATCTAAATAACACTAGGAATTGGAGGTCGGGGTCGAGGTCCTCAATTGGCTAAGGGCCTAAAGTGTGATGTTTCTAGACTAAAGTAGCCGAGGGGTTTTTCCTAGGCTGGCTAACCCATAGAAGAGGCGTTTAACTTAATAGCTTATGGCCAAATATTTTCTACCAAGACACCATATGGATACATGATTTTCTTAATGTATTCTTCATTCATTTTTTATTATATCATTGTTATGATGATCAATTTTGTCAAGTTAGTGATACTTTGAATGCTGTATATATGTAGGGAGCATTTGATCTATAGAGTTTGGGATGAGTCCTTAGACTACATAAAAAGGTTTAAGGAATTTTGGAATGACTTAAGAGAGATTTGATTTGATGGGCTTGAAGTAGGAATGGTTAGACTAAATTGCCCATTCTCAACATTTTTTAGGAAAGCTCATGTAATTAAAGAAGCTTTTTATAAACTCGAACTTAAGGATTCAAACGAGTTGAGCTTTTAAAAGCTCAGACTTGGGTCATGTAAAAATTACATAGCTCAAGTCGAGCTTTTTATCAAGTCTGAAATTCAAGCTCAATCTCAGTTTGTTTACAAATTGAGCTCAAATCGAGCCATACTTTTTATTAAGCTTAATTGAGCTTTTATCAGGCTCGAAGTTCAAGGGTGATGTAATACAAAAATAAAATAAATTATGATGAAGGGCAAGGTGTGTAAATTCACCAATTTAAAATAAGAGTAGTTTTGTCAATCCAAATTAAGTATCTTATATAAATAAAACCCTTATAACTAAATCAAAGACATTTCTTTTCTATAGCAGTTTCTTGAAATCCTAAACCCTAGTTCTCCCTCCTTCGAAGTATTTCTATGAGAGAACCAATCAAAGACAAGGAGGAAAGTAAGTCATTCTTTTCATGGTGTTTGACGTTTCAAAGAGGAATCTTTTGCTAACTTGTCTTTTCAGTGTAAAGGGGTTCGTGTTGCGAGAAAATTGTTGATCTCATGGTTGTAGATTTGCAAAAGAGGAGAAAAAAATCAAATCTTTGTACGTATATTAAGTAGAAAAAAAGATATCCATATGATATAGATTAGGTTGTGGAGTCTTTTATGTTTAAGGATTAAAGGAAAACAATGTTCATATGTTGATAAGGCGTTTTTGGAGTTTTTGTTTGGTTTGAGGATAAAAAAAAAGTAATGTTTTTAAAGTTTTTCGTGTTTTGTAGTGAAGTAGGGCATGAACAAGGATCACGACCATGATATGGGCCGTGATCTCCTCAGGAGTTGTGAGTTTTAGCTGATCATGGCCATGGTAAAGGTCATAAGTCCTGCGACTACCCCCATCACTTACCGTGACGAAGACTGTAATGGACATCATGCCCCATATCATGGGCGTGACATGAAGTGTGATGATATAACTTTGTTTTTACATTTTTTTTAATGATATCAAAATTTTTATATCCAATAACTAGGAGTGAGTATAGATTGGTTTAGTGCGATTTTTACAAAAAATCGAATCAAACCATAATTTACATCTGCTTTTTTTTCTCCAAACCTTAAATAATGATTTGGTTTGATTCAGATTACGGATTATATAAAAATTCTAATTAAAAAAAATTGTAATGACCTATAGATAGTTTGCTCATGATCTACTCACAAGTACGGTTCATTCATTCATCCTATGCACAGTTCCAATTAAACAAGACAATTTTGAAGTCCTCTTCCTAAATATTTTTTTAAGACACCAATAGTCCAATCACCCATATATAATTCACCAAGACTCTCATAGCCGACATGGCATTAACAATGTTCTTCCACCTGGGATAAATGGAATTCAATACTTAAAAGATAAAGATGGCTGATGAAGAAATAGTATATACAAGTGACATTAAACCACACAAGCAACATCTCATGTGCATCCTTCCAGGCCTGTCTCTAAAATGTTTCTAAATTTCCTAAGCATGGACAATAATTATTATCTTTCACCTCCTATGTTATTGCAATATTCAAACCTACTTCTATCCAAAATTTTACAATTAATTCAACATAACTCCAAAACACCCAATGTTCTCAACTAAAACAAAGTACCAACATAAGAAACAACATAGCACAAGGCTTCTTAATTTCACGTAACAAAAACCTTGTAACCCTTGACATAAACAATACGAGTTATAATAATTAAAAGAATTATACTAACAAGACGCAATAAATAAAGTATCAAATTTTATAGCTTGATGACCTCATACCTTCGAAAAAGATGACAAAAACAACACAAATACATAATCACATGATAAAAACTTTAAGGAAAAGCTACATTTTTAGTCTACAATGTCTATCGTTTTTCCTATTTAAGTCCCAATTCTTTTTTTTTTCTTATTTTAGTCCTCAACGTTTACAAAAGTTAATAAATAAGTCATTTTCTTAATGCCGTTAACTTTTTTGTTAATTTTGGACAAGTGGCTCATTTTGGTCGGTAAACAATTATTAAAAAAATAATATAAATAAATTAAGATAACTTCAAAAATAAATAATGTTATAAAAAATAGACTTTTTTAAATATATATAAAAAATAAGGCAGAGATTATTTGAAAGTATATGACAAAAGATTTTTTTTTTTTTTTTTTTTTGTATTTACTAGACCATCGGTTTTTACGTGTCGTAGATTTGCATTTTTAATAATAAAGACACAGAGGGTCTAATCATGACCAAATTTGAGTGTTTGCTAATAATTAATATGCGATTTGGTCTTGTGAAATCTTTTTTTCGAATAATAATCGAGGATGAGTTTGTGTATCTAAATGATGTTCTAATATAAATTCTAAAAGCTAAATATCAAGACTGACGATTACGTAGTTAATAGTTGTTATAACAAGAATCTAAGGTTTATATGATGGAAGCCAAAATATTTATCAGCTTTACTTATTAAAACATATAATTTTTTATAATAATAATGGAAGCTCTAATAAATATAAAAAATAATTTTTTATGATACCCTTTCAAATAATCCTTACTTTATTTCTTTAATTTAAAAAAAATTATATATAATTTATTTTTTTAATTATCTTAATTTATTTATATTATTTTTAAATTAATAATTTTTTACTAAACAAAATGCCCAACTTGTCCAAAACTAATGGAAAAGTTAACGGTATCAAAAAAATGACTTGTTTGTTGAGGACTCAAATAGAAAAAATTAAAGGATTATGACTCGAATAGAAAAATGAAAAAATGTTGAGGACTATAGATGTACTTTTTCTTAACTTTAATTGTATTTCTAGAAATTTTAAGAAGAAACTTATGTGCTTGAAAAATCAAGAAAAAGCCCTTTTGCCAAATAGAAGGAAAAAAGAAGGTTGGAATATAAAATGCATTTTCCCAAAATCGTTAACTAAGAGGACTCTTAAGATTAGGGCTTTATTGTTTGTGATGAAGAGAAGTATAAAACCATGAATTATAAAAAGAGTGAAGGACGACTAGAAAGTGGAAATATTTGGAATTAAGATTTAGGATAGGTTTGATATTGGTTAGGTTGAGTTGTTTTGTCTCTAGTTTTTTTTTTTTTTTTTCAGTTCTTGTCAAATGATTTGGTTTAAATTAACGGGCGTGGTTTGGATTATGCACCAAATCAAATCGTAATTTATTTAAAAATTGCTAATTCGAATTTCATTCCGACCTGTTTGAAAAAAAAAATCCACAATTTTAGTTTAGTTTAGTTCAATGTGTCGTTTGGTTTGATTCAGCTAGTTTTTTGCTCATCTCTACCAGTGGCATTATCTCTGAAATAGCCAAGAAATTCCTAATTTTATTTTATGAATGAATTGTTGAATTATGCATGGTAAATATATGTTGATGGTTAATTTAAATTTTGATGAACTATGTGATATGTGAATGTGTAGAATTATTTAAATATGTTAGAATTAGTTATTTGTTATTTTATAAAATATCAATATGTTTTAGGGTGAAATATACATGTTAGAAATAAATGGAATGTATGCATATGAAAGCCCCTAAGTAGTAGAAAATTTGAGTAAAAATAGAGCCAATAAAACCCCTTTTTAATGCCTTAAAACAAAGCCATTTAATTAAGTAAAACAAGTTAAATTAATTAACAAAGCCAAAGTCATTAAGCCTTTAATGCCCTCATGCCCTTAAAGTCAACATAGGATAAGTTTAAACTTTTTAACTTAAAAATTCGGCCAAAAATTTCAGACCAAACCAAAAGCCCTCTATTTGCCCTAAACTCATTCCTTCTTCATCAAAAGAGCTCCCAAGGTGACCCCTAAGTTGAAGTTTGATTTTCTACAATTCTCACCATCAAAAGCTTGATCTAGAGTCCTTAAACCGAGCATAGAAGTCCAAGTGGTAAGTGTGTTCTCTATTTTTCATTTTCATGCTTTATGTGTTCTTGATGATATTTTGTTTATGAATTCGTGATCCATGTTGTATGGATATTATATGAAGTGTAATAGGACTAGATTGGTTAGTTTTACTTGTTTGAAAGTGAGTTTGAAGTTGATGAGGGTTGAATGGTTGGATGATGGTATAGAGTGTGAATTTGGAGATTTTAATTGTTGAATTGTTGGATGATGAATAGGGTTATAGATGTTTTGAGATGATGATTGATTGATAGAAGTGATAAATGAACTTATAATAAGCTTGGAAAGATTTGGAATGAGTTGAAGAAGTGTAAAAACATGTTTTGTAAAAAGGAAAAACAGGGGAAAAGCTTTGAAAAATTTCCGCTGCTGTCAACGCTTGCAAATTTGCCGGTGTACTTTGCCGGTGTAGGATTTACGCCGCCGGCTTTGAAGTCTATGCTGCCGGTGTTGAAATGACTTTTCATGACCAGAATCGTGGTTCCTTAACGTTGGCAAATTTTGCATTCAACGCCGCCGGCGTTGGAACCGGCGTAGAACCCTGCAGCTCAAACATGTTTTCGTATATCAGCCTTAGCTTTTTGATCCGATCTCCGATTGAGATGATTCAAGTTGCGTTGGAAAGATAAGAAAGAGATCTACAACTTTCATGTTTTAAATTTTTACAAATTCGAAACGTATCAGTGCTTAAATTTTACATCTTTCCAACTGATACATTTTCTAAATAAAGTTAAAAACTTGTTTTTGATTGATTTATAGGTATTTGCTTTACCAAATGGATATATTTGATCTAAAATGAGATAGATATATGATAATTGATGTATTATGATGATTAAATGATATAATTTAACATGATTTAAATATATTTATAGATTTAACAAATTAATGAATTTTCATGAGAGTTAAGCTAAAACTAGTTATGTTATATATGATTTCCTTTACTTATTTTAAAAATCTTGTGATGATTTATTTGAATTTCTTTGGATGATAATGTATGAGATTGGTTGATATTGAGCTTGAACTAAGTGTAAAATTGTAATAATTCTGTTGAACAGTATTTGATTCTCGCTCGGCCATCCCTACTAACTCCCGAGCTAATACAGGTACGCAGTAACCTGCTTGTCTCTGTTAGGATAGGCATTTATAAAACTTAAATATATAATAAGAAAACTTAAAATGTGATTGTTGCTTGTGTTTTATGCCGTTAAAATCCAATTCCTACGCCAGGTCATGTATGAACCTAACGGCGACCCCTCATAGTTTGATGAGTTTGGGATGGAAGTTGGTATCCGGTTCGGGGAGCGGCACCTTGCTCGGTTTGAGCACGTAGATCTAGGCGCTTAGGCCACTCCTGTCATTTGAGATGACTTTCATTAAGTGGTACGGCGGGTAGTCGACGGGGGGTATAGATCGGTGAAAATTTATTTAAACTTGGTAGGAAGTACCATAGTTTAGTTCAAACGTTTATGAGAACGGGTGAACTATATTTTATGATATGGACTGAGTATAAATAGAGCTAAGTAACGGCTATTAACCCTGGAGGAAGCTACTTTTCTCTTTGACTTAACGATATCTAGGACGGTATGAGTACCCGAACTACTTATATCAACCCCCTGAGCGTCCGAGTGTTACTCAGGTCCCCTCGCGATCCCTGTTGTCCGGAGTTTGAATACTCCCGTGTTGATTGATTAATTAAAGATTAAAGAATAATTGAATGGATGTTGCATATTGCATTTAGACTAAGCTTGTGTGCTTCATCTCGCTTTTGTATTCGTTGCTGTGTACTGGGCCTCTGGCTCATTCTTTTAACAATTTCAGGTGATGACCTGGACGAGTCCTATGCGAGCATGGGTTATGGCTCCGATTTTGAGGACTTCTTGGAGGAATATGAGGACTAGAGTTTGACCAGGACTGGACGGAACCATTCTTTTTGTAATAGACTAGATAGTTAGTTAGAATGGATGTTTGTAAAGCTTTGTTAAGCTTTATATTTTGTTATTTTGTTTAAGGCTTGTAAGAAGCCTGTGGATGTAATATATGTATGTATATATCTAGCTTGATCTGCCTTTGTTTGAAGTTGTGTATATATAGTTAATATGTTTTGAAAAGCTACTAAGTAATTATTTCTCAAAATGATTTATTCCTTAAGATTAGGTGAACAATTCATCAAACAATCCTTTTAAGACAACCTTGCATATAATTCTGCAGATTATATGCGGTTGGGGAACTGCTATTGCTTATTTCAACTAGGGGTAATAGCGGGTCCTTACAGTTGGTATCAGAGCATAGTTTGATTAATTGTTTGCCTAATTAAAATGATTTGTTTGCGACTTGACTTAGACACAAATAGGTAGAATAGGATGAGCATAGTTGCTAAGTTGCTTGAATGCTTGTGTTTGTTTGTTTTCTTGAATGTTTTGTGCTTATTGCTTGCCTTATTGCTTGACGGATTGTTTGTTATGATGTGTGATTGTGAATGCTAATTAATAGGTTGAATGTGTGACTTGAATGCATATACCTGTATGTGTGTTGAATGTATTGTGTATGGCTATTAAGATGGACAGGTTAAGAAGATCTACTAGACAGCAATCAGATAGGGAAAGCATGCCACCGCCACAGTCTTCATCTACATCTGCTCCTACATCATCTTCTACCCCAAGTAATGAGACCACTCCATCTCCAGCATCGGCTTCTGCTTCTCAGATTCCTTTACCGACTCCGATTCCGCCACCACCACCTATGCCGCCTATTCCTCCTATGCCACAGATGCCTACAGGTGATCCGAATTCCATGTATGGCATGATAAGATATGATGGCGATGATGCAACAATATCAGTGATGATGTCCCAGCAGACACAGTACTTCATGCAGCAAGGTAATCAACCTGGAGTGAGACTTAATGAAGCACCACCTGTGATTGATCAAGCTAATCAGATTAAGTTACATGACTTCAGTAAGATGGTTCCAGAGTTTGATGGAACGAGCACTGATCCGACAGTGGCTGAGAACTGGATAGAAGAATTAGAGAAGACATTTGCCGCCAGTAGTACTCCTGAAGATAAGAAAGTGAGCTTAGCAGTTTACATGATGAAGAGAGAGGCTTATAACTGGTGGAGACTAGCTAGTGGAAATTTGCAACAACCCATCTCTTGGATTACATTCAAGGATACCTTCTTCACTAAGTACTTCCCGAATTCAGTACGAGAGAGGATGATTTCTGATTGGTTGAACTTGAGACAAGGAAGCAAGACCATAGATGAGTACCATGGAGAGTTTTGCAGGTTGCTACGCTTTGCTGGAGGAGATTATCGTGATGAGAGGATGAAGGTTCAGAAGTTTCAGAACGGTTTGAATGAAGAGATTCAGAATGAAGTGAAGAAGTTCGAATTGCACACTCTATCAGATTTAGTTGCCAAAGCTTTGTTGATGGAACAGATAAATAATGATAGTCGAGTTAGGAGAGCCCGAAGAGCTGCTTTCATGGGGAAGAGACCTGCTCCAGCCACATCTTATGGCGGTTATCAAGGTGTTAGCAAAGGAGGCTATTATCAAAACCGAGGAAAGAGACCTTACCTGGGAAAACAAGGAGGTCAGAAATCAACATCTAAGGCTTCTACACCAGTGTTTGAGAAGAAATGCCCTAGATGCTATGGTCCTCATGAAGAGACAACTTGTAAGTGGACTCCCGGAGCGTGCTTCTCATGTGGTCAAGTTGGGCATAAATACACAGAGTGTCAGAATCCCAAGCTACCACCAGTGTTTTGTGCTTATTGTAAGCAAAGAGGGCATCATATTTCCAATTGCAAAGATCGACCTGATGTTAAAAAGGGAATGAATGTGGAAAAAGGGAAGACAAATGCTAGAGTTTTCACCCTACAGCAAGTTGAAGATACGCCTGCAGTAGACACCTTGGCAGGTATTCTGAATGTGTGTGATAGGAATGCTTATGTGTTGATTGATACAGGGGCGACTCATGCATGTATTTCTGAGAATTTCATGAATGATTGTAATCTTGCTTCTGAAGTGTTGAGTGATCGTGTTATGTGTGTAACTACTCCGTTAGTGATTGAAAATAGGCATCCATGTGTGTGTAAGAATGTGAATGTGATGATTTCTGATGTGAGCATGCCTATTGATATGATAGTGTTACCTTTATCTGATTTTGATGTAATATTGGGAATGAATTGGCTAAATCATTATAAGGTCACTATCGATTGTAGTAGAGCGGAGTTGAGTTTTGATTTGGATGAAGGAAGGTTTTCATATATGTTAGAGAGGTTAAGACCTAAGAGTATGAAGTTCATGGAGTTGTGGGAGAAACCGGTTATAGCAGCTATGAGTATGGAGGAAGTAGATATCAACATGGTGCCAGTTGTGAATGGGTTTGTGGATGTATTTCCTGAGAAGTTACCTGGATTACCACCTGATAGAGAGATAGAGTTTGGAATTGAAGTGTTACCAGGAACGGTACCTATCTCTAAAGCTCCATACAGAATGGCTCCAGCCGAGTTGAAAGAGTTGAAGTTGCAATTGCAAGAATTGCAAGACTTGGGTTTTATTAGACCAAGCATATCCCCGTGGGGTGCTCCAGTGCTTTTTGTCAAGAAGAAGGATGAGAGTTTGCGTATGTGTATTGACTACAGAGAATTGAACCGGGTTACTATCAAGAATAAGTATCCTTTGCCACGGATTGACGATCTGTTTGATCAATTGAAGGGAGCAACTGTGTTTTCTAAGATCGACTTGAGATCAGGATACTATCAGCTTAAGATTAAATCTCAAGACATTCAGAAGACAGCTTTCAGAACCAGATATGGACACTTCGAATTTTTAGTGATGCCTTTCGGGTTAACCAATGCACCAGCTGCATTTATGGACTTGATGAATAGAGTCTTCAAGGATTATTTGGATTCATTTGTCATAGTCTTCATTGACGATATCTTGATCTATTCCCGAAGCAAAGAAGAGCATCAAGAGCATTTGAGACTTGTGTTACAAAGGCTTCGAGAGAAGAAACTATATGCCAAGTTTAACAAGTGTCAGTTTTGGTTAGAGGAGATATCTTTTCTTGGACATATTATTTCAAAAGAAGGAGTCTCAGTTGATCCAACGAAGATTGAGGCGATTCTCAAGTGGACAAGGCCTACAACGGTGAGTGAAATCAGAAGCTTTCTTGGATTAGCTGGATATTATCGAAGATTTGTGGAAGGATTCTCAAAGATTGCATCTCCATTAACCCGATTGACCCGAAAGAATGTTAGGTTTGAATGGGATGATAGATGTGAGAAGAGCTTTGAAGAGTTGAAGGAGAGATTGATATCGGCTCCTATCTTGGCGCTACCAGTCCATGGAAAGGAATTCATAGTCTTCAGTGATGCATCTATTCAAGGACTCGGTTGTGTGCTTATGCAAGACGGGAGAGTTATAGCTTATGCTTCCAGACAGTTGAAACCACATGAAAAGAATTATCCAGTACACGATTTAGAGTTAGCAGCTGTTATACTTGCACTGAAATTGTGGAGACATTATTTGTTTGGAGAGAAGTGTAAGATCTATACGGACCACAAGAGTTTAAAGTACATCTTCACACAGAAAGAACTCAATATGAGACAGAGAAGATGGCTTGAACTACTTAAGGATTATGACGTGGAGATCCTCTACCATCCCGGGAAAGCTAATGTAGTAGCGGATGCGCTTAGTAGAAAGAAACATGAAGACATTGCTACTTTGCTTTCTAGCCAAAAGGAGATCCAGATAGAGTTCATGAAGCTAGATCTTGAAGTCACTGTGGAGCAAGTAGATGTGATGTTAGCTCAACTGTCTTTGCAACCAACAATTCTGGATAGAATTAAACAAGCTCAAGAGGAAGACGATGAAACCAAAGGAATAAAGGATTCTATAAGGATTGGGAAAAGGAAAGAATTAAGGATTGATATGGATGGTGTTGTGAGATATGGGAATCGACTATTTGTGCCATGTGGGTTAAGAGAAGAAGTCATGAAGGAAGCCCATTCCTCTCCATATTCGATTCACCCCGGAAGTACAAAAATGTATAAGGATCTAAAAAGAAATTATTGGTGGGAAGGTTTAAAGAGGGATGTAGCTCAATATGTCTCTAAGTGTATGGTTTGTCAACAAGTAAAGATTGAACATCAACGGCCCGGAGGAGAACTTCAACCTTTGTCAGTGCCTGAATGGAAATGGGAAGACATTACCATGGATTTTGTATCGGCTTTACCCAAAACCATAACCAAGTATGAAGTTGTTTGGGTTATCGTGGATAGATTGACAAAGTCGGCTCATTTCATACCATTAAGAGTTGGAGAATCATTGGAGAAGATGGCACATACCTATATCAAAGAGATAGTGAGATTGCATGGTATTCCAAAGACGATCACTTCAGATAGGGATTCACGCTTTGTCAGCAGATTTTGGAAGAGTCTACATACTGCTTTGGGTACACAGCTTCAGTTTAGCACGGCATTTCATCCTCAGACAGACGGGCAATCTGAAAGAACGATCCAGATCTTGGAAGATATGTTAAGAGCATGTGCCTTAGACTTTGGCAATAGATGGGATACATATTTGCCACTCATAGAGTTTTCTTACAACAATAGCTTCCAAGCAACGATTCAGATGGCGCCTTATGAAGCACTGTATGGTAGGAAGTGCAGATCCCCAATACATTGGGATGAAGTTGGTGAAAGAACAGTTTTGGGTCCTGAGTTAGTACAGCAAGCGGTTGACAAGATCCGAGTGATTAAGCAGAGAATGAAGACGGCTCAAGATCGGTATAAGAGCTATGCTGACATGAGGAGAAGACCATTGGAATTCGAAGTTGGTGACCATGTATTCCTTAAGATCTCACCAACAAAAGGAGTGATTAGATTTGGGGTTAAAGGAAAGTTGAATCCAAGATATATAGGTCCATATGAAGTTTTGGAAAGAATCGGGCCATTAGCTTACCGACTAGCTTTACCCCCGAATTTGTCCGAAGTTCATGATGTGTTTCATGTGTCACAGCTCAGAAAGTGTGTATCGGATCCTGAAGCTATCGTCTCTACTCATCAACCCGAGATTCAACCCGACCTAAGCACAATTGAGAAACCTATTAAGATCTTGGACAAGATTGACAAGGTATTGAGAAAGAAAGTAATTCCTTTTGTCAAAGTTTTGTGGTCGGGTCAAAGCGAAAGAGAGGCGACTTGGGAACCCGAAGATGAGATGAGACAGAAGTATCCCGAGTTGTTTGAGCAATGATTAAGGTATGATAAGTTTCGAGGACGAAACTTTTTGAAGGAGGGGAGAATGAAATAGCCAAGAAATTCCTAATTTTATTTTATGAATGAATTGTTGAATTATGCATGATAAATATATGTTGATGGTTAATTTAAATTTTGATGAACTATGTGATATGTGAATGTGTAGAATTATTTAAATATGTTAGAATTAGTTATTTGTTATTTTATAAAATATCAATATGTTTTAGGGTGAAATATACATGTTAGAAATAAATGGAATGTATGCATATGAAAGCCCCTAAGTAGTAGAAAATTTGAGTAAAAATAGAGCCAATAAAACCCCTTTTTAATGCCTTAAAACAAAGCCATTTAATTAAGTAAAACAAGTTAAATTAATTAACTAAAGCCAAAGTCATTAAGCCTTTAATGCCCTCATGCCCTTAAAGTCAACATAGGATAAGTTTAAACTTTTTAACTTCAAAAATTCGGCCAAAAATTTCAGACCAAACCAAAAGCCCTCTATTTGCCCTAAACTCATTCCTTTCTTCATCAAAAGAGCTCCCAAGGTGACCCCTAAGTTGAAGTTTGATTTTCTACAATTCTCACCATCAAAAGCTTGATCTAGAGTCCTTAAACCGAGCATAGAAGTCCAAGTGGTAAGTGTGTTCTCTATTTTTCATTTTCATGCTTATATGTGTTCTTGATGATATTTTGTTTATGAATTCGTGATCCATGTTGTATGGATGTTATATGAAGTGTAATAGGACTAGATTGGTTAGTTTTACTTGTTTGAAAGTGAGTTTGAAGTGTTGATGAGGGTTGAATGGTTGGATGATGGTATAGAGTGTGAATTTGGAGATTTTAATTGTTGAATTGTTGGATGATGATTAGAATAGGGTTATAGATGTTTTGAGATGATGATTGATTGATAGAAGTGATAAATGAACTTATAATAAGCTTGGAAAGATTTGAAATGAGTTGAAGAAGTGTAAAAACATGTTTTGTAAAAAGGAAAAACAGGGGAAAAGATTTGGAAAATTTCCGCTGCTGTCAACGCCTGCAAATTTGTCGGTGTACTTTGCCGGTGTAGGATTTACACCGCCGGCTTTGAAGTCTACGCTGCCGATGTTGAAATGACTTTTCATGACCAGAATCGTGGTTCCTTAACGCTGGCAAATTTTGCATTCAACGCCGCCGGCGTTGGAACCGGCGTAAAACCCTGCAGCTCAAACATATTTTCTTATATCAGCCGTAACTTTTTCATCCAATCTCTGATTGAGATAATTCAAGTTGCGTTGGAAAGATAAGAAAGATATCTACAACTTTCATGTTTTAAATTTTTACAAATTCGAAACGTATCAGTGCTTAAATTTTACATCTTTCCAACTGATACATTTTCTAAATAAAGTTAAAAACTTGTTTTTGATTGATTTATAGGTATTTGCTTTACCAAATGGATATATTTGATCTAAAATGAGATAGATATATGATAATTGATGTATTATGATGATTAAATGATATAATTTAACATGATTTAAATATATTTATAGATTTAACAAATTAATGATTTTTCATGAGAGTTAAGCTAAAACTAGTTATGTTATATATATGATTTCCTTTACTTATTTTAAAAATCTTGTGATGATTTATTTGAATTTCTTTGGGTGATAATGTATGAGATTGGTTGATATTGAGCTTGAACTAAGTGTAAAATTGTAATAATTCTGTTGAACAGTATTTGATTCTCGCTCGGCCATCCCTACTAACTCCCGAGCTAATACAGGTACGCAGTAACCTGCTTGTCTCTGTTAGGATAGGCATTTATAAAACTTAAATATATAATAAGAAAACTTAAAATGTGATTGTTGCTTGTGTTTTATGCCGTTAAAATCCAATTCCTACGCCAGGTCATGTATGAACCTAACGGCGACCCCTCATAGTTTGATGAGTTTGGGATGGAAGTTGGTATCCGGTTCTGGGAGCGGCACCTTGCTCGGTTTGAGCACGATAGATCTAGGCGCTTAGGCCACTCCTGTCATTTGAGATGACTTTCATTAAGTGGTACGGCGGGTAGTCGACGGGGGGTATAGATCGGTGAAAATTTATTTAAACTTGGTAGGAAGTACCATAGTTTAGTTCAAACGTTTATGAGAACGGGTGAACTATATTTTATGATACGGACTGAGTATAAATAGAGCTAAGTAACGGCTATTAACCCTGGAGGAAGCTACTTTTCTCTTTGACTTAACGATATCTAGGACGGTATGAGTACCCGAACTACTTATATCAACCCCCTGAGCGTCCGAGTGTTACTCAGGTCCCCTCGCGATCCCTGTTGTCCGGAGTTTGAATACTCCCGTGTTGATTGATTAATTAAAGATTAAAGAATAATTGAATGGATGTTGCATATTGCATTTAGACTAAGCTTGTGTGCTTCATCTCGCTTTTGTATTCGTTGCTGTGTACTGGGCCTCTGGCTCATTCTTTTAACAATTTCAGGTGATGACCTGGACGAGTCCTATGCGAGCATGGGTTATGGCTCCGATTTTGAGGACTTCTTGGAGGAATATGAGGACTAGAGTTTGACCAGGACTGGACGGAACCTTTCTTTTTGTAATAGACTAGATAGTTAGTTATAATGGATGTTTGTAAAGCTTTGTTAAGCTTTATATTTTGTTATTTTGTTTAAGGCTTGTAAGAAGCCTGTGGATGTAATATATGTATGTATATATCTAGCTTGATCTGCCTTTGTTTGAAGTTGTGTATATATAAGTTAATATGTTTTGAAAAGCTACTAAGTAATTATTTCTCAAAATGATTTATTCCTTAAGATTAGGTGAACAATTCATCAAACAATCCTTTTAAGACAACCTTGCATATAATTCTGCAGATTATATGCGGTTAGGGAACTGCTATTGCTTATTTCAACTAGGGGTAATAGCGGGTCCTTACAATCTCTCTAACTCCATTAGCCAAGCTAACACTCTTAGTTAATAAAGAACTAGCAGGTGTCAAATAGATAATAAATAAACTAGAAAATCAAACAATTAAATAAGCGGATTGAGACACATATTATCTACAAAAAAATTTTTTAACTCCTAATAACATTAATAGGTGTCTTAATTCACCCACTTAGTTGTCTAACTTATTAGTTATTTGTTTGCTACGTCACATATCTCTTCCTCTTTGCTCACTAGAAGTAACAAATTAATAAATGAAATTAATTCTCCAATATGAGATAGCATTAATAAACATGACAATTTTAATGTCACAAGAGTGAACCCAAAATGAAATTGCAATTTCGATTTTAATTCACATTCTTATATTTGGATGCATTTATAAAAACCGGAATCATGATTTCAATTTTGAGAGGAATTCGATTTCACCATTCAGAAGGTGGAATCACAATTTCATTCCATCTTATCAATCATTACCATTATAATTATCTTTTTATCCTTTAACATATTAATTAATATATTCAAACAAATGAATAAAATTCATCCCATTCCATTCTGCTCATTCTAATTCATTCTATTCGAATGATTACACCTAACATTACATAAGGGTAAATTACTTTCACATCCTCTTGAATATTTGTAGGTCCTACATTTATTAATATGGTGGTAATGAAATGAGTAATTTTGTTTGCTGACATAAAATGAAAAATAATTACCTCAGATGCCGCAACACGTGCCAAATTTAATCTATTTTCTATAAATAAACTAGACTAATAAAAATGCCAACCTCGATATTAAATCAAAATACCCAACTCGATGATAATTAAATAAGAACAAGGACTTACAAAACCTTCATTTACAAGAGCTAGGAATCAAAGACAGGTATGTCAGGTTGGGGTCTTTGGCTAGAGCTCGTTTTGGCGTTTGTTTTGTGTTAGCTGGGAATTTGGTGTTCAGGAGGGAACATATGGAGAAAAGATGGCTGTTCTTCACCTACCAATCCTTATCAGTGGAGATTCTCTATGTGAACATGGAGTGAGCGTCTGTTCGCATGTGTTTGGTTTTCATAGTCCATAACTCGTCTTTCTCTCCATCATTTTTCCGTCGGGTTCTGGGTTGCAATAGGTGTCGTAGATGTAAAGGTTCTTTTCCAAATGCGAACCGTTTGCTATTTTCCTCACATTATATTGTCTCTCTTGGATCTACCTCTATTCTTTTTTTTTTCCTTTGTGTCAGAATTGGAGTGTGTATATCTTGGTGCTTGTTCCGACTTCAGAACCAATATGGTTGTTTTCTTTCTTTCTTTCTTTCTTTCTTTCTTTTTTGGCCACGTAGGGTGGTTATTGATCTAGAAGATTCTGACCTAGGTTTTATTTGTGATGTATTAGTTAAAAATTTCATGGGTGCATGAAATTTTCTTTATTTAGCTATGTAACTATGAATTTATGAAAACATTTGCTCTTTAAAATTAAAACAGATCAAATGTAGATCCATAGTTTAATCAAACATAGAAATAGAAATCGGGCAAATACAGATTAGATAGTTTTTCAAACATCTGATTTCAAGCTGTCACATGTCAAATACCGAAAAAAAAATTATACAATTCAAATAAACACGTAGATTGATAAGATTCGAACAATCCGATTAGGGACATGGTGATTGCCTTGGACATTAGAGTTAGATTCCACTAAGTCCATCTTTGTTGACATTACTTAGCTCGTAAATCGAGAAAAAGAAGCTAAAAGTCATTACTCTTACAGATAAAGTGAGATGCTTCCACAAGCATATAGTTGTTTTGCAAAGCAATTTTATTTCCTCCTTACTTTTTCTGACTTTATTAGAAACATATAATTTTCAACCATTTAAAAATGATCATTTTGACCTAAAAAAAATGGTTGTTCTTAAATAATACATGGCTGGCCAATATAACAGCAATTTTTCAAATTTCTTCATTTATAAATATATAAAAATTTACAATTTTTTTACTCTTAAAATTTACCATAATTTTTTATCGTTCCAAAAATTTTTCTATTCACAAATTGTATGCATGGATCCAAATAATTTTCAAAATATGCAATATATTGATGATTCACCTCACTCACAAAGTTTTCAAATGCTAACTATTTTACAACACTATATTTTCAATATATACCTCAATTTTCACTTGAAAACTTTTAACAATACAACCCAATAAGAATTTCTCCACAGCAACTAAATTTAGATCAATTGCCACAAATACCAATTAATACAAGCTCGCAATATGTACAATTCTATCTAAACAAAAAAAAAAAAGATTGTTGAAAGCAAATCGAATTAAAAAAAAAATCAATAATAATGGCAAATACATCATCAATGGATGATATACAAAAGGAATTGATAGAAGAGATGCATAGAGAGATCATTCAAATAAAAAGAAATCATTAGTTCAACAAGGTCAAATACCCAAAATAGTGGCTACAATGACAATTATGATCGTGATTTTGGGTATCAGACGTTCAAATGGTCATAACTTTTAGTATATAATTCAGAATTCTTATTATAATATGTCAAGATAAAGCTCGTTGAGATACTTACATTAGTTACAGGAGTTTACTATGTAATGGCAAATTTGATGCCAAAAAAACATCGTTTAGAGCCTGAAAAATCAACCTTCTTAATTTATTTTAAATATTATTCGTAAATCAACTATTGTGAAGTCATCAAATTAATTTTTTTTAACCTTTAACATGACATTTAATATAATTAGTTTTTATTCTATATCGCATGACTCAGTTCAGCTACCAATGCCTATTTGGATTGTCAAATGTTTGTCGGTATTTGTACCAGTATCGTATCACCATCTGTAATTTATTTGTATTATATTTATATTAGTTTAGTATTGGTTATATTTGATCAGTTTATGAATAAAAATGCCAAAAGAATTAAAAAATAATGAAACAAATAGATAGGACCCATAAATATTTTAGGTATATGAGTATCCGCTTTTTCAAAGTGTAGAATGCTGGTGTAATTTTAAAAGTATTTAAAATGTATTTATGCAATATACCTTAATTTTAATTAAATAAATATTAAATTAGCCTCTTTAAATTTTAAATAATTAATTTTGCGTTAAAAGAATGTTTCGTACGGAAATTATAATAATTAGCGAGGCAATAATAAAGTCAAAATAACCGGCTTAATGTATCTGTACTGCAGGGGTCGCAAAACTCTGAGGTTTCAAAGTATGCGTACGTGATTCCAGCTGTGTGTAGGGGCCACACGCTAAAAGTGTCCCATCCCATCATCGTGTCTTTCACTTTCTATCTCCAGACAGTCCTTCCACGACCGCACGTTAATTGGGAAAATATATAAAAAAGTATTTCAATTAGTTAATATTTATATATATTTTATAATAATTATACTTATTATAGGTTACGTGATCTATGAATAAAATATATAAAATTTTAATCTAGGCATTATATACAAAATATTAATATTAATTCTAAAACAACTAATATTGTACTCAAGCTAAATTCTTACTAATATCTATATATCATGTATAAATAGTTGGATCTTTTTCTTCTTCTTTATTCAACCTATGCTATATGAATATGATTATAAATTTATAATAGCATTGTGAATTTTCATCTGTCGATTTTCTATTTTAACGAGAGCATCGTGGAAAAAAAAAAGAAGAAGAAGAAGAAGAAGCTAATTTTAGTGTTAAATTACTATTTATAAATTTAAGTGGGAAGAAAACGGAATCATCTGATACAGTAAATTTAATCACATAGTTATGCCAAGCATCATAATAACGTTAAAATTTTTTTGTTATAAAGATTTTTGATAAAATTACTAATACAAGAACAAAATACCTAATAACTTTATCTAAAGAACGAAATTATAATGGCTATTTGTTTTTCATTTTTCCCCTCCTTTTTATTTATGGATGATATTAATGGTTCTGTCTTTTTTTAATTTTTTTTCCCCAATGGTTCATGCAGTCTATGTGGCCTTATTTTCTGCCAAGATTACTGGTAGTTGTTTTGCATTTAATGGAGCAAAAGGCAATTTAATTTCACGAAACAAGTACCAATTATTGTAATTATTGCATCTTAGGCTGATATAATCTCATGATGTAATTTATTCTGTCAATTTACTTATTCGTGTAGAAAATTGCCCACGTAATATTCCAACCCAAAGTACAGGTCACAAGTCGTTATATAGGTTTCCGACAAAAAAGATACTTATGGAAGAATTTTTGGTGCGCTAAGCATAGATTTTCCTCCACGATGTTCTCATCCATATGCGAGATGCCGGTCCATCGATAATTCCATAATGGAACAACAGTGACTTCACAAACTCTAGTATTAGGTTTGGAAACGTTATCACTACGTTTGATGACGTTCTCAAGAGAGAGACGTGAAGTTTTATAATTTAATGAGATACGGAAACATGTGTTATTTATTGAATATTTTTCCTATAGGAATGTTGCTATGCATCAATTGTACATATGAGACATGAAGGAGTAAAAAGTGAGATATCCCTTAATTATTCTTCTAAAGTACTAGTTTGTAATTATTAGAAAAATAATAGCATTGTGAATTTTCATTTGTCAATTTTCTATTTTAACAAGAGCATTTTAAAAACAAAAAAAAAAATAATTTCAATATTAAATTATTATTTTTAGATTTAAGTAGGAAGAAAATTGAATCATCTCATACAATAAATTTAATCACATGATTATGTCAAGCATCATAATAATGTTAAATATTAACATATATTTTTTTGCGTATTTAATTATATCATAATAAATTGATTGTATTCCAAGTTTGGGAGGGCTAAGACCGTTATTGATCCTCTTCTTAATTTGTCCTTATGTTTAAGAAATTGTAGAGGGCTAAATCTGGATTTCGATTCTTTAGGCTGAGTGATTAGGCTCAGAGAGACAAGTTCATGAAATTGGAATAACTGAAGGAGATTTGGTATGGTCGGCTTGGAGCAGGGACCATTGGACTGGACCAATTAGTTCATTCTCAATCTTTCTTAAGGAGCTCATGCACTCAAAGAGAATTTTCAAGGGCTAGAGAACCCATAGAGAAATCCACCATTAGTTAGATCGAAACAACTAGATCTCATCCTCATTTGACGAGGCCAGACAAAAATGTCATTGTATTGCCGAAATACTTTTATAAGAGATCAAACAAAGCTCAGAGCGAGGAATACATAGTCTTTCCTCTAAAACAGTGGCGTTAATGCTATATAGTTCTTCCACCTGTCTCTAGTGCTTTCGAACTCTATCCGTATCAAATAGAACATGCTAAGCCAAATCTTCTTCATGGAAAACTTGCTTGATTTAGATCGAAAAAATCGTGAGATTGCTTGCTCCTCTTCCTTACCATCTTGCTTTTAGTCATTTCGCGTGTGTTTCCACTTCACTTCTCTGAGGCTACGTGTAGCATGAAACACACGTCGCAAGCACGTGACCACTTCGATTGGATCTACCTCATTATAATAATGAATAATTCAATATTTTTTGTAATAATTTTTTTTATAGAATTACTAATACAAGAACTAAATACCTAATAACTTTTTCTAAAAAATAAAATTGTAATGGAATCATTATGAAGAAGCAATCTCTTCTATTTGTTTTTCATTTTTCCCTTCCTTTTTAATTATGGACAATAATGGTGACACAGTGAGTAAGCGTAAACACATATTGGAGTACTCACCGAGTGAACTAAATTAAACAATAATTGCAATGATGCAATCTCAAAGAGAAAACTCTCTCAAATTAGAGTTTCAAAATATATGATAAGTTCTATCCATAAAGATAAGTTAAAGAACTATTTATACTATTACATGGAAAAACTTTAAAAGATAAAAAAGATATAGCTGGCAGCTTAAAAACAAAACTAAATTGGTTGGCTCTAAAGTCGGTAGTGTAGATTTCAAAGTCGACGACTTATATTTCAAGGCCGGTGGTATAAATCAAGGTGGCCTAGTGCTCTTCCTGCTTTCTTTCTTAGACGACTCTCTCTTGTTCAAATAAGTGTTTTCTATGTCATTTACATCATTCTCTCCCACCTAAGAATAACTCGACCTCGAGTTCTCTTCTAGATATAAAGGTGTATCGTTTGGGTAGAAAAAAATGTATAAACCACATCATCACCAGCTGATTTTGATGTCAGTGTGAATGAAATATCAATCCTTGCAATCACTTTCAATAAGCTTTGCTGGATTGCAACCAGATGAGCACTAGTGCCTCTAATCACCCAAAATCGGTCATTCCTTAACCATTCTTCCAGCCTTATCCTAGACCACTTGATCTCGAGCAAGAAAATGGAAGTGAAAGGACAAAATTCGACGTCAAGGTAAGCAATCCTTTGTAAAAACTTCATTCAAGTGCTAGCAAGGAACACATTGTTCCTATAAAAGAATATCTCAACATAGCTAGTAGCTTGGTGAATAACTTAATGGAGTCGATCAGTCAAATTAATGGGTGCAGCTCTTTGGAAAGAATCCCTCTTGGTAACATAATAATCAGATCTCCAACCTTGGTTATACATCCTATATCCCATGACAATATCCTCAGTAATAGAGCCATAAATCTAACCTATTCACTGCCCCCACTCGGACTTATCTTCATACCAGCATGAAATGACATTGATTGCCTTTGCGACAATAGGTGCATCAAGAAGCTACCAGGGAATGGTGAGAGTACTAGAAGGCTACCCTTTTTTCACAGATGGGTGATCAGCGAGTGGTCTTCCTTGGAATTCAACAATAGGGATGGAATCAACAAAGAGAGTTGAGTTCCCAAATCTCTTAGGAAGAAGAGTGAGATTTGCTTCATGGTTGAAATTTGGCATGTCAAATGACAAGTCATCATGTGGGGGAAATTTCAGGGGTAGAAGCAATAGTGGCAGCTTTCTTGCAAAAAATGTTACTAAAACAACCTCCTTTCCTTTCCTTAACTCGAGGAGGACCCAAACCATAAAGAACGGTTTGGCAAAAGAGACATCCACTTCCAACATAAATTAGACCTTGTAATCCATCAAGTGCACACATGCTGACATCAAAGAAAACAATGTTGTGATTAGCATAGCGATTGAATGGATCAATACCCTTAAATCTTTAGGGAAATCGGACATAACAAATGCGGTCACCACTACGATCCATCATGATACACATGCCTTCCCTTAAAGCTTGAGAGTTGTACACATAGTGATCACAATCCAAGCTGAGGATGAAGGAACCATTAGACATTACAGCAGCAGCTCAAATAAGTGCAATCATTACACCAGCTTTCTTGTTATGATCATAGCCGGGTAGCTTTTCACGAAATGTATAGACCTCTCAATGGGACATCACTTGGAGGTTTCAGCATCACTTGGTTTATGACATGCATAAAGGTGCTTAGTGCGTTGCTTAGGCCGAAAAGCATCACCAACCCCTCATAAAGCTCTTCTTTGGGTTTGAAAGCTGTCTTCCACTTGTCTCCTAGTCTAATCCTGATCTGGTGATAGCTACTTCTTAAATCAATCTTTGAAAACATGATAGCTCCACTCAATCTATCTAGCATATCCTCCAGTTCGGGAATTGGGAACTTATGCTCGATAATGATTTTGTTAATGGCCCTACTATCCATGCTCATTTGCTAACTCCCATCTTTCTTTGGAGTCAACAACGCTAGTACAACACATGGACTCATGCTCTCCCTAATGAAACCCTTCTGAAGCAACTCCTGTACTTTCTCCGATAACAATTTTGTCTCCTTCGAGCTCATCCTATAATGTGGAAGATTAGGAAAACTCACACTAGGAATTAAATCAATATGGTGTTGTATGTTCCTCATGGGAGGTAAACCATCTGGTAAATTGCCGAGTAACACTTCACTGAACTCATCTGATAGCTCCTTGATACTGTCTAGCACATCTTCAGTCTTCTCCTCTTTATCAACTGTCAATACTTGTTTTAAATCAATGCATGTACAATTTGGGATTCCTTTATAGCATCCTTCATTTCCTTTTCTAAGTGCATAATTGTAAGAGAAGAACGTCCCTCTACTTTGGAAGTTTCATGATGTTCTACTAATTTTTTAATTTCATCACCTACCTTCCTCAAATCATTACTTTGTACAGATATCATAAATTTTGTGGTATATTCACATATCAACTTGCTTCCCTGATGACATCTTCAGTGCTGTTGAAACATGATCTCCTTATAATCAAGAGGAAGAAATTCATCTTCCAATAATTGCTTCATCTTATACCATGATCTAACATGTTCTTTTCTTTCACGACTTCTCTGTTTTTGCAATCTCTCCCATCATGCAGATGTATAGCCTTTAAGCGTACATGCTACTAACCTTACCATCTTCTCCTCTGGCATCTCTATATAATCAAAGAGCCACTCAACCTCAGCAATCCAATCAACAAAATTCTCAATCCTTAGGTTTCCACTAAAATACAAAATATCTATCTTTAACTTGAAATCATTCCTTCCATATCCATTCTTACCTTCATAAGAATCATCAAAATTACCATATTTACCTCTATATTGACATCTACCACAACCATATGCCTTATCTCTCTCATCATAATTATGTCGATAACTATAAAAATTCCAACAACCATGAAAGTTTGCTGTAAATTTATTATCTTCATAAGCATGTAACCTACGATTCGCAGCAACGGGTCTGATAACAATATTGTTGCGTGGATACTCTACCCCTGGTTGTCTCCCATAATCGTTCCTATTCCTATTGGCAATGGATCCCAATGCATCAAAATGCTTGATTAGGTCATCAAAGCGTTGTTCAAAACGTCGGAATCTCTAATCCATGTTATCCAACACTGCTGATAGGATCCAAAGGGCATACACATGGAAGATAAAAAAGCAGCCAAAGTTAGATTGCAGACCTATATGCTGACCATGTACGTTGTTCTTCTAAAGGCCTGTATTTCTAGTGTAGGAACAAAAACAAGCTAGCTTCCTGCTAGCTTTCATTGAAATTTGTAGGCCTTCAATTAGAGACCTATGTACTACCACCAATGCCACCAGCTTTCCCTTTTATGAAACTAATAGTTCATAATTTTTTCTTGTTTTGTTTAAAGGCCGCTAGCATTGTTTTTAAGACTGCTGGTTTCTATTATCCGACAATTATGTTTCTTATTATGACATTTAGGTTTCTTTTAAGCTTTTATATATTGCTCTTTGCTTTGTAATGAAGATAGAAGTTGAGTGAATACAATTTCTTGAGAGTTCTTCACAAAGGTGAGAACTTTCTTGTGGTTCTTGTGAAAAGAACTATTCTTTGATAGTTTTGGTTCTAGTTAACATGTTTTAATTATGGTCAAGCTTCGTTTTTGATAGCTGTGGTTCCAAGTGACAAGTTTGTTTGGGTCATGTTAGGATTGAATATTGATAACTGTGGTTTCAATTGACGGGTTCAATTAGGTCTAGTTGCTTATTTGCTTGTTTCAAGACGATCCTAGGGTTTGTACTCCACTGTTGATTTCTTGGGTCTTAGGGTTTGTACACCTAGGGTTCATGGGTTTGCATCAGTTGGTATCAGAGCTTTCGGTTTCTTGAATCAGGTGTTATCTTATCCTTCATTCTTCTGTTGATTGATTTGTTATTAGTTAAAAAGAAAAAAAGAGGAGAAAATTTGTGTAAAAAAGTTTTGATTTTTAGGGTTTAAATCTATGTTGTTTGAGTTGTGGAAATTTTGATATAAAAAAAAAAAAGAGCAGTGAAGGAGAGAATACTAGAAGTGACATCAAATTATTCATGAAAGCTGTTCAAGATTAGTTAGCGAAACTGTATAGGAGATTATATGATCTTGAATCTCCATCCAGACCTAAATCTTTTAGAATGCATATGGGCGAGGAGGAGGAGGAGGATTTTGATTCTAGTATGAGAAGTGTTAGGAGAGGTAAAAGAGTCTTGCAAAAACAAGATAGCAGTTTGGGAAATATCATAATGAAAATCCTACTTTTTAGGGAAAGAATGACCCAGAATTGTATCTGGAATGGGAAAAGAAGGTAGGACATATTTTTTACTAGAGGAGAAGAAGATGAAGTTGGCAGTAGTGGAATTTACTGATTATGCTAGTATCTGGTGGGATCAATTTGTTCTGAATAGGAGAAGATATGGAGAGAGGCCAATTAGTTCATGGGAAGAGATGAAAATGGTAATGAGGAAAGATTCATTCCTAGCCATTACTATAGGGATTTGTGTAAGAAATTATAAAGTCCGACTCAAGGCTCCATAAGTGTTGAAGAATACTATCAGGAGACGGAGAAAGCCATGATAAGGTCTAATGTGGAAGAAGATCATGAGGCGACTATGGCCAAGTTTATTAGTGGATTGAATCCAAAGATTACTAATGTGGTGGACTTGCATCATTATATAGAGACGAAGGAGTTGCTGCACAAAGCCATTAATATAGAGAAGCAATTGAAATCTAGAGGCAAGTTAACATATGGTTCATCATCTGGATCTTCATGGAAGTCAAATTGGAAGGATCATAAAACAATTGCAAAATCAAAAGAAGATGTGAAGGCTAAGGAGTTTGATTATGTTTCTAAAGGTAAGACTGAAAATCTTCTTCTAGAACACGTGATATCAAATGCTTTAAATGTCAGGGATTTGGGTATATTACTTCACAATGTCCCATTACAAGAACTATGATTATCTTGAAGAATGGTGACATAAAAAGTGAGAGTTCCGGTGATGATAAGATGCCACCATTATAGAAGATGGCATGATGTTGATGTTGAAGGACCTGTCGAAGGGGAGTTGTTGGTCAATAGGCGTGCTCTAAACATGCAACCAAAGATAGATGCCAATGAGGAGCACCGAGATAACATTTTCCATACTTGTTGTCTTGTTAAAGAGAAGGTGTTTGTCCCAAAAAGATAACCAAGAGGGGGGGAGGTGAATTGGTTTTCTAAGATGGAAATTTAATTTTTTAAAAAACTTAACCAAATTCACAAACTTAGTTAATCAAATTAAAATGGCTTTTTAAACTCACTTGAAAACAATAAACTTAATAAATAAAGGTTTATTTCACAATTCGAATGAAAATAAGTTGAAAAATGATCACTGTTCGTTAAAACAAGAACAAGAGTGAAACTTCCAGTTTTAGTCTCTTAATTAGTTTCTGATTAGTAACAGTACTTTCAGTTATTCTCTAATTTAGTTTCTGAATCTAAATTGCAGGTCATACAAACAATAAAATATGCACGAAATTTAAAGAGATAAGAGAGAAGAGAGTGCAAAGTTGATTTATAGAGGTTCTGCCTCGAGCTCAATCCTCTCTTCCAGCACCAAGCCAAGGTCCCATATTCCACACCGGTATGTTCCATTATCAATCAAATCAATAAGTTACAAGTTGTCTTTTGCCAAGATACTTAGCTACAAATGCACTCATCTTGATTCTCCTAGCTTCCTTCAAGCGACAATCAAACTACTGAGCCTACTTGTAACTCTCAAACTCACTCAAAGAGTAATCACAAATCAATTTGAGGAAATAAGTAAAATATCCTCTAATTTCAGTACAATGAAAAGTGTAAATGATAGTATTTGCTTGAGGAAAATATTGATAACTTTTTAATGCTTGATTGCTTTTTTTTTTTTTTTTTAAGTAAGGAGTATCTTTTTCTTTTGAGCTTGTACTAATTTATTTATTCCTCTTCAATGACTAGAAAGGGATTAGATCTTAATATTTTGCAAAAAATTCGGATAGGATGTTGTTCTTCTCTCTCTTCCAACAGTAACAACTTTGGATAAAGATGGATTCCTTTTATCTTGCTGGTTATGATATTGAGCTTGAAATTCGGATATGATCTTCTGCTGGATTTTCTTCAAACGTCAAAATCTGTTGTGATACTTCAATTTCTATCGAAAATCATCAATTAATCCTTAATCCATATAACCTTAAATCCCCTTGAATAATTGAACCAACTTTGTGGAACATAATTGAATGCATTTCCCAAATACATTCACTTTGTTGCTGGGTCTTCAAAATAACGAATCAATTGAAGAAAATCCGAAATTCCAGATTCTATTCATGATTTAGCAGCTTTTTATGTTGTAGCAGATTTACCTTATGATTTACTCTCTAACAGTTACTTTATTCTTGATAAGCAACAGATTTATCTTTTGAGTTACCTTCTGACTATTTATTTGTTCTTGAAAAACTTTTCCGAACATATTCTAAATTACTTTTTAAGTTGAATCTCTTTTGAAAACATTTTCAAAAACCAATTTTGATTATACTTAAGCATTGCACACTTAATGAATTTGTTAGTAAACACTCATACATATTTTGTTATCATCAAAACCAAACTAGGAGACTTAACAGAAGGTATATAGCATGATTATTAATAGTGGTAGTTGTGCTAATGTTGCTAGTACCTTATTAGTTGATGAACTAAAGTTGTCTACTACTAGACACCTTAAGCCATATAAACTGCAATAGTTGAATGAATGTAGGGAGGTTAAGGTGACCAAGCAGGTGATAGTGGCTTTTTCCATAGGATAATATAAGCATATAAGCATGAAGCCTTATGTGAAGTTGTGCCTATGCATGCTAGTCATATTTTGTTGGGGAGACCAAGGAAATATGATAGGAGGGTTACATATGATGGTGCTCACAATATTTATCCCTTTATTATGAATGGAAGAACTATGAAGCTTACTCCTCTAATTCCTAGTCAAGCCAATGAAGATCAGAAGTGAATTAAGGAGGCACATAAACAAAAAAGAAAGAGTGAGAAGCAAATGGGTATGCGAGAAAATAAAGGGAAAGATAAACATGAGAGTCCGAGAAAAGGAAAAGAGAGCTTACTTGCAAAAGAAAGGAATGTTAAGATACTTTTGTATGTAAAATAGCTAATGATTGTACCTATGTACAATGAAGCTACTTTTTATAATAATGATCTTAATCATACTCTACCTAGTGTAGAAGTTTCTTTATTGCAGGAACTTAATGAAATTCCAGATGACTCATCCCTTCAAAGAGGATTGTACTCAAGAGATGATCTATTCTAGTTGACTGCTAGGATTCGAGGATGAATCTTTCCAAAGAAGGAGGAAATGTCCAAAGAGCATAAACATGGAAGATCAAAGCTATCAAAGTTAGACTGCGGACCTGTATGCTGGCCATGTATGCCGCCGGCCTAAAAGCCTACATTGTCGGCATAACAACAAAAACAAGCTAGCCGTTTGTCCGCTTTCATTTAAGATTCGTCGAACTTCAAATGTAGGCCTGTGCACCACCACCAATGCTGCCAACTTTCCCAAGTATGCCACCTGCGTAGGGTACTTAAGCCACCAGCGTATAGCCAGCTTATAAGTGGACAAAAGCTTACCAAATCGAAAACATTAAAGCCGTTGAGTAAGCAGCTGGCCTTTAGGTTTCTTTTAAGCTTTTATATATTTCTCTTTTCTTTGTAATGAACATAGAAGTTGAGTAAATACAATTTCTTGAGAGTTTCTTCAAAAAAGGTGAGAACTTTCTTGTTTTCATGTGAAAAGAACTATTCTTCGATAGTTTTGGTTCTAGTTAACAAGGTTTAATTGGGGTCAAGCTCTGTTGTTGATAGCTGTGACCCCAAGTGACAAGTTTGTTTAGGGTCAGGTTATAATCGAATATTGATAACTGTGATTTCAATTGATGGTTTCAATTGGGTCCAATTGCTTATTTTCTTGTTTTAAGATGATCTTAGGGTTTGTATTCCATTGTTGATAAGTAACTGGACCCTAATTGAACCCGCCAATTGAAACTACAGTTATCAATATTCGATCGTAATCTAAACCCAAACAAACTTGTCACTTGGAACCATAGCTATCAACAATGGAGCTTGGCCCTAATTAAACCTTGTTAACTAGAACCAAAACTATCGAAGAAGAGTTTTTTCACAAGAACCACAAGAAAGTTCTCATCTTTTTGAAGAAACTCTCAAGAAATTGTATTCACTTAACTTCTATGTTCATTAGAAAGCAAAGAGCAATATATAAAAGCTTAAAAGAAACCTAAAGGTCATGATGAGAAACATAATCGTCGGATAATATAAGCTGGTGATCTTAAAAACAATGCTAGCGGCCTTTAAATGAAACAAGAAAAAAATTATGAACTATCAGTTTCATAAAAGGGAAGGCCGGCAAGAACCTTAATAGTGTAAGCTGGAAGGCTGGCGGCGTAAACGATAAAGGCCAGTGGCTTACTCAACGGCTTTAATGTTTTTGATTCTATATGCTTCTGGTTGCTTGTAAGCCGGCTATACGCCTGTGGCTTAAGTACCCTATGCCAGCGAAGTACTTAGGAAAGTTGGCGACGTTGGTGGCAATGCATAGTCTCCAATTGAAGGCCGACAAATCTTCGATGAAAGCTATCAAAAAGCTGGCTTGTTTTTGTTTCTACGCCAACAGTATAGACCTTTAGGCCGGTAGTGTACATAGCTAGCGTACAGGTCTGCAGTTCAACCTTGACAGCTTTTTGATCTTCCATGTTTATGCCCTTTGGATCTTATCAATCGCCCTTTGACCTAGTGATTCGGTTCTTAGAGCTTCCATATCCTGAATAATGTTTGTAACGTGACTACCTCCTAAGTTATTATCTCTTGATATCTCCACAGGAATTAACCCGCTCTGATACCACTCTGATACAACGAGTAAGCGTAAACACTCACTAGAGCAATGACCGAGTAATCTAAATCAAATAACAATTGCAATGATGCAATCTCAAAGAAAAAATTCTCTCAAATTAAGGTTTCAAAATATATGATAAGTTCTATCTAGAAAGACAGGTTAAAAGACTATTTATATTATTACATGGAAAAACCCTAAAAGATAAAAAAAAAAATAATAATAATAAAAGCTAGCGGCCTAAAAACAAAACTTAAGTAATGTCCAAAGCCGGTGGCTTATATTTCAAGGCCGACGGTGTAAGTCAAGGTAGCCTAGTGCTCTTCCTCCTCTTCTTCTTAGATGACTTCTTTTTATTCAAATAAATATATGCTATGTGGTCCACGTGAAATGATTGTCTTTTTTTTTTTTCCAATGGTTTGTGCATCCTATGTGGTCTTATATTCTGCCAAGATTCTTGGTCGTTGTTGTGCATTTAATGAAACAAAAGACAATTGTTGCTAAAGACAATTGTTGTTATGTCATAGGCTAATATAATCTCACGATGTAATTGATTCTATCAGTTTACTTATTAATGTAGGAAAGTGCCTATGCAATATTCCAACCCAATGCACAAGTCCTTACATAGGTTTCTGATGAAAAGATATACATGGAGATTTTTGGTGCGAGAAGCATAGATTTTCCCCACCTTGGTCACATCCATGTGCGAGATGCCCATCCATCAATAATTCCAAAATGGAACAACAGTGACTTCATAATTTATAATATTAGGTTTGGAGACGTTATCATTACGTTTGACGACGGTGTTAAGAGAGAGACCTAAAGTTTTATAATTTGATGAGATACTATATGTATTATTAATTGTATATTTGAGATATGAAGAAGTAAAAGTGAGATATCCCTTAATCATTCTTCCAAAGTAGTGGTTTGTAATTATTAGAAAAATAAAGCAAAATACCTTGTGACAAAGTTGTATGTCATTTCAATTGTCTTCGATGTAGAAAATAGGGGAATTGATAGAGAATGATTGGAAAGGAAAGAAAATGAAGGGAATTGAATTTCGTCTTTTTATTATTTTGGAAAGGAAAGAAAAAAAATAAATGAAATGATTTTTCTTCGTTCCATATTTTTTCATTATCTCCAAAATTACTTATTATCTTTTAAGTGCATACAAATAATTTACAATCATATTATTTTTTATAGTAATTAATATTTCATCAGTTTTCTCCCTCTTATTATTTAAACACATGACAGTATTCAAACTCTTCAATAATTCATCTTTTTAATTTTCTTCCTTTTTACGATCATTCCTTCCTAATTCATTCGATTATATCAAACTAAGTGCTAGTGTGCTTGTTGAGCTGAAGGATTTACAAAGTAAGAGGACTCTTCTTTCTTAATGGAAGAAAATCTCCTAAGTAGGGTTTGGTCCAAAAAATGAAGCAAATTACAGATGATTAAGTTATAACAATTAACCATCTAAAGTTGGTTGACCTGTTGATCATGTATTTGACATTGGCTCTAAAAGAAAAGCGTCTATCTAAAATACTTGTTTGTCGGATTTATGTATTTCCTTTAATAATTAATTTTCTTAAATGCTTGGTGACATTTATTTTTGTGCTAACGTTTTCACAAATGGAGTAATTATTATGCTGCGGTTAATAGACCTAGTCCATGATCAAACAAAATTATTAGCTTTTTTTTTTCTTTTTCCTTTTCTTATTCCCAGTAAAATCTAAAGATTAAATCCGGTTTAAAATAGCTTATAGGATATTAGATTAGGTATTTTCAAATAAAGATCATTTTTAATTCTCAACAAACTAAGGAATATATACTAAACCCAATCACTGATAAATTCTTGGACTTACTTTATATAGACCTCTAATGGTTATCACAGTCCTCTTTAACATTAATCTTATAATATTCTAAGCAATTTTTGCTATAAAGTCGTGTTTTCGTTACATGCTATATATTTGTTCGTATACGTGGTATAAACATGCAAATAAAATTTTAATACATACATATCGCACAAATTATGAATGGTAATTATTTAAAAAAAAAACTATATCTTATATTATTACAAGAAAATTGAGTTTTAAAGATAATATTTTTATTTCGAAATATAGACTTTTATCTCAAAAATCATCATCGTTAATTCTATCCGTAGATATGTAAGTTATTTTTGCTAATTTTTATTATAGAATTTATCTCTAAAGTTCGATTTTTAATATATATATTATATATTACAAATTTTTATTAATATTTACACACTACATATACATAAATTGTAATATCCATTAATTATTATTTTCTCGAATTTGGGATCTCAGATTTGGATTCATCTTCGTCCCAAATCACGTTGGTTATTGGATACTATAATTACGTATCGTTCCTTCCCGTGTCGGTCTTTATAAATGGTAGACTTGGCTTGCCATTATGATTTGACTTTGGTAATGTTTAATCATTCCAATGAATGATGCGTTTGGACATTCAGATTCTTAGGACAGACACTTTGAAAAATCCACTTTGGTGCTCTAGAATGATTAAGTCCTAATTAATGTACATAATGCAATAATTGAATTCTCAAACATTATTATTATTGGTCGATGAAGAGTGGCATGTGTATCTCCTTGCAGTTAAGTGGGCATATTTGAAGGAGGAATGATTTATTAGATAGTACATAACGAGAATAACGCAAACTTGGTTTATATATACTAATATAATTTCAATATATATAATGTGTAAAATGCAGATAATAATTATTTTAAAAGCATACTTATTATGTTTTTATATGTGTAAAAGTTTTATCAGTATTAATCTACTTTTTTCCTACTTGAAAGGGTACAAAAGTCTACATATTTAAACTAAAAAAAGTTCTATATTTTCATCGGAAAAAAAAGTTTTGATACAAAGAGAAAATTTCATTCTATGGTCGTCAACATTCTAATCTAAGAATGTTGAATATAATTTTGGTTTCACCTAACAGAGTTGAGTTACATGAGACTAATACGTGGCTTGATGGTTGGGAATTAGGAAGGGATGATCAGAGGCTTGATGGTTGGGAATTAGGAAGGGATGATGAGAAGAGAAGAGAAATGAGAGCGAATAGATTTTATTTCTTTATTTATTTTTAAAATGAAAAGATAAGGAGAAAAAAAATTGGTGTAATATTTTTCTAGGACCTCACTAGTCACCATTCCCCTCCCCCAAATGTAGAGAATAAGGAGGAAAAGGAAAAAGATTTTAAAATTACTTTTGTATTCTTCTTTTTTAAAGTACTTATTATTTTTTAGAGATATCTAAATAATTTACCATTGGATCTTATTTTGTCTTTTGTAATAATTCACATTCAATCTATTTTCCTTTCCTTCATTATTCAAGCACATAAAACGATTCAAATTCAAGAATAATTCATTCACTGTACTTTTCTTCCATTCATAATCTTTCCTTTCTAATTCAATCCCTTGTGCAAAACAAATTGTGAAAAATCACATTTTATTACCTAATATTCATGCAATCTTAATATACGCTAATCATGAAATGATTAAAAAAAAAGGTTAATTACAAAAATTATCTGTATTTTGATCAATTTGCAAATACAACACTTGCGTTATCTTTTTTGACAATTAGGTGACTTGAATTTAATTCAAAAGTGTTAATATTATTTAATAATTTTAGAAAGACACGTGTCAATATTTTATTGGTCATAAAAATTAATTACATATATATTTTTTTCAATTTTCTAATTTTCAAAAAAATAATTTTTTATATTTTATTTATTTAATTTTATTTTTTATTACATTAATATTTTTTTTAGACCTATAAGACTTTAAGACATTCTCTCTAATAGCAATTAATAATATTGATACTTTTTCTATAAAACTCGAGTCACTTAATTATAAAAAACATAACACAGGTGATGTGTTTCCAAATTGCTCAAAACACGGATAATGTTTTATAATTAGCCCTAAAAAAATACTCATAAAAAAATCATCTTAATAATTTAATAATACAAAATAGTAATATGAAGGAGCGACAACTAGTGTTATTTTGGGTGAAACTCATTTTTACCATTATTTTAAAAATAATAAAATATTAATTATATAAAAATAATTACATAAATGATATCATAGTATCACATTTATTACACTATATTTTCGCCTATGTCATATATATTAATTGCGATATTCATCTTTTTTTAAGTACTCAATTTATTACATCTGACAAGTAGTGTTTCAATAATTAATTTTTTGTATTTGTTATTTGTGCAATTTTTTGGTGCATTGGTAAACACAAAATTATTTTTGTTATTATGGTCTAAGTCTTATAATATAAGTTGGCGATTGGTCAGCTCAACACATATAGAAAAGATTTGTTGAGCCTAGTATTTCACTTAGGATACTTAGTAGCAAATAACTACGATGAAATGTTTTTATATAAACAATTTTCCAAAGCTTCTTCACTAGTTTTACTATTTATATAAAATATGTCGGCATTTGTTAGGGATGTAAACGGGTCGGGTCATCCTGTCCCAAACCCGACCCGATTATAAATTGGGTGTCCCAGAACCCGACCTGACCCGTTTATTTAGGAACCCGACCCGTTTAATATATTACATAATTAAATGTATCATTTTATTATTTCATTAAATTATTATTGTAGTGAGGCATGTTGAGGAGGGCAAAAATTTCAATGGAGTTGATAAAAATCCTAATTTTTATTTTAAAAAAATTTAGAAAACGTTAAAGACAGGTAAATTATTATTAAACATGAAAACTGAATATATAAAGTAAAGTCTGTAACTCAAGACATGTCATTGCCTAAAATTATTAGAAGATATCTATCTCTCTCTCTCTCTATATATATATATAATACATCCAACTCATAATAATAATAATAATAATAATAAAATGATGACACTACACGACGATCTATATATTCTTGATTTATTTGTCATTATATATATATATATAATATCTATTTTTCTGAGAAAATTAATTTTTATACTTTGTTGTGTTGCATGGGAAAGAAATGAATTTTGAAAAAGTGGGGAAGGTTGCACATGGAAATCGATTTTCTCTGGATAATTGGTCAGTAATTATTAATTGTAAATATAATTTATATCCTATCATGCGATTCAATACATGAATAACAAAATAATTATATGAAAAGCATCATTCAACTAATGAATAAGTAAATTTCTTAAACTAAAATTTTTAATTTTTTTAATTAAATCGGGTCTGGTTTTTCCAACGGGTTAAACCCGATCCTAAACCCTATAGGGTCAGACCCTATAGGATTTTTAGCGGGGCGGGCGGACGGGTACCCTATAACGACCCGTCCCGGTTGCATTCCTAGCATTTGTCGGTCATTTATTCGGATATGCACGGGTGACCTGTGGCACAATGTCTTTTTTTTCCAAGGCTCTGTACCTGTCTGATATGAACTACGACAGGCTTATAATCCTATGTCAACTAAACCGTCGCAGTCATATTGGTGCAAAATTTCCATGAAAACTGCATAGTTACCTAAGGGAAAAGTCATTGAAAAGGACACTGTTAAAGTTTATGCCAATGATCATGGGTATCCAATCCACGTTCTCCTTTTTGAAATATCGAATTTGATTTATCATATTAATACATTATAACAATTCTATAATGCTATGTTGTAATAGCCATCGTGATAAAAAAAAAAAAAACAAAAAACAAAAGACAATATCATGAATTTTTGCTAGAAATAGAATCTCGATTATTTAGGACAGATATAATGGATGGATGTGGATGGTGAATAACTGAATATTTGTATATATGAAAATTTATATTGACCTTATTCCGATGAGAAGTGGAGAAGACTTTAAGAATCTTGCTTATATGTCCATGCAAAAATAAATATTACAAGAAAGATTCAATCGAACTAAATTAGCATCGGCTTGGATTATTTGATATTTATCTGTATTGTATTTATATTAAATTTTACACATTTAACCTATCTGTTTTATATTTATATCATATAGTTAGATCCGTTTATGATTAAAATTATTAATTTTTCATCTATATTTATTTTTAACAAATATCTATTTAAAAACGATAAAAATATAATGCTAAAATGGTCAAAATATAATAAAACAAATAGACCCATTTTAACATCATATTTTTATCGTTATGGATAAGTTACAGCTACAGATCAGACACAAAATAATATACATATAAAAGTCCAAAAGCCAAACCGAATAAAAACTATTCCTACAATCAAATAAAGATATGAAAGGGTAGATTTAAAAATTCATAACAAAATAAAAAAATATTATAAGCTATAAAGATACTAAACACTCTTTTCATTTTAATATAATCCAGATAAGGAGCTATTTATACTATTGGCAACGTACATCTTTCCAACAATCTAACTAATTTAGCAAAAGACGAAACTAGTCCCTTACTTTTTTTTTTTTTCCTAATTGGCATGCTAATAGTTTTGTTTAATCGGCCATTGGGTCTCATAGCCGCCGTGCTTGGGTCATACGATGCGTTCAATTAGTTCCTGGATCATTGAGACAAACAACGATGCAATTGGTTTAATCGATATTGGCAACTTGCATATTCGAGCACTACAAGCCAGCCAGGGATTCACATTTTTCCAGGGCGTTTATGAAACCATTTTGAATAGATATATAGCAACTTAAATCCCATTGTATCTCATTGTTGAATATGATAATAAGTTTCAAATAAATTTAAGGTCTCTTTTGTTTCAAGAAAAAATGTCTTGTATTTAGAAAAATGTTTTACATAAAAATGTTTTCTTGAAAATAATATGTTTTTCATGTGTTTAGTTACATTTATAAAAATATGTCGAAAAAAATTTCCAGTGTTTGACTTACTAATATTACGTAACACATTGTCTTATGTAAATAATTTATTATTAGCATGTTACTATATAAGTACATTATGCCAAGTAATTTTATTTAAAAGTTAAAGTATAAAATATATATTATTTATTTACAAACCATTGGTTCATATATATAATTTTTTAATTATTTTTTATTTTTCTTCTTTCCATTAAATTATTTTATGTTTAAATTATAATTTATTGGTTAATTATGATAATAAATAAATAAATATCACGCTACTAGAGTTTGAATACTTACGAAGGCTAATTAGAAAAATAAATTTTCATTTTGAAAAGAATAAATCATTTTCCTTAAAGTGAATAGAATTTCCTATTTAATGGAAATCATTTTTCCTTACCAGAGAAAATATTTTTTACTTAAAGTGTTATTTTTCGCTTAACAAACAAAGAAAAACAAAAAAAAATATTTTTTAGAAAATATTTATCTTGAAACAAACGAGTCCTAAATTTACTCTCGACTACCCTAACTTCAAGTACAGAGTCAAATTCTCATCCTCTAATGAAAAAACGGTTCAATAGATAATAATAGATTTTGGAAATAATTACCATTCATATTTTATACATATAATTATGTATTAAAATATAATTAGTATTTATATATATCACAATAACCTTAGACAAATAATTAAAATATATAAGTAAAAACCCTACTCAGGGTTATGAGTTGGCAAATCCCTTTATTGGGAGTTGTAGGCAAAATATTTTTTTTCTTTTTATAATAATGATGAATATATTTTAAGATATATTGTTGTGCCACTGGTGAACTTTATCGAATATTTTATTAAGGGAAAAAAAGTTGTCTCCTTGTGCAATGATGCATCGATGGGATGGGACACCAGCCGCAATAATTCTATATGAGGTGGTGCCATTGTCAATGATTTGAGCTTGCTTAATTCTATAAAAAAGCATTTCTAAACCCCCGGATCCACATTTAAATTAAAAAAAAAAAAAAAATTCCAAGCAACTCCACCGCAATTAAGAGAGACCAATTTTCTGTATCTGCCTCTTAAACCAATCAACCCGATAAGCATTTGGTACATCATCTGGTACGGTTGCATCAGTGCTAAAGAAGAGGCCTCCTAGACCTAACCCATTGTCCAAACTTCATGTTCGGAAAAAAGCCTACCCCTTTCGGTAAGTTGCCACCTTCATTCACCATCATTATAGCAGGCCTTAAAAAACTTGATTCAACTCAATCATGGTTGTCAAACTCGAGTTTCTACTTAGAATCGCTAAGAGGTCCATAGAATCGGAACGTAAAATCGAAACGTAGAATCGTAAGATTCTACAACTAATGTAAATTTACTTACAAAAACTATTGATGTACTTACTGAAATAATAAAACTTTAAATAAATTATGAAAATAAAGAATTTAGTATTAAATTAATTATGTACAACCAAAATTTAAGTTTTATCAATCATAATTCACATACTATCATTAATATATTTACTGCAATTTTATAATTAAAATAATTATTTTTATTTAATAATGATTCATAATCTATAATTATTAAAATGTATTGCAAATCATTTAAATTATCATGTGTGAGTAGCTTGTTTTGTGTAGTAATAAATATTTTCATGTTCACTATATATTTGCACAAAAAATCATTATATTTATGCCAAATATAATTATAGATAGAAAATTATTAAAAAAGGGAAAAACATAGCACTGTATATATTAGTTTAATTTTCATTCAAAATATTCAAAATATATCATAGTATATTACCTAAAAGAAAATAACTCTCTAAAAAATACAAAAAAGGAAATAAAAGGAAAAAAATATTAAAAAAACTAAAATTAAGTTAGATTAAGATAAATATCAAGAACCAACCCCAAAAACCCTAAATTTAAATATATTAAATTGATTGCATTTTTTAAGTTCAAATAGAAAAAAAAAAGTGTAAAATTACAACTTTAAGATTTTACTACGATTCTACTTACGATTCTACTACCGATTCTACCACCGATTCTACCGTTTCTACTCACGATTCTACTTACGAGTTTACTCAAAAAACGATTTTGAATGCGAGTTGAATCGAAATATCATCATCAACTCGTAAACTCGTAGAAACGTACGAGTAGACTCACGAGTTTGACAACCATTGACTCAATTAATTTGGAATCTTAAGCATGAATAAAAGGATCAATGATAGATGAGGATATGAATCCAATTTACAAGGTCAGTGGAGGTTAACTTAGTTGATAAGGTTTTGGTTTATGATCCCCAGTAGTTATGGAATCGATTTTTGCTGTAGGCAAATATGTTTCTCTTATATTTTGGGGTCATAGATCGATCCTTATTAACGTTAGAACACTGCTAATATATCATTTGCCCTGACCATCTAAGGATGTGGTGTTGTCCTGATCGATCTCCTTATCATGAACAGGGGAATGGTCGCTGGGCTTCTTGTAATAGTGACTGAAGTTGAAGCAATCGTGAAATTATTATATTGACAAAAAAAAAAAATCTAATCTACAGGGGAAAATGTTGGGGGTGTCTTATAGGATATTTCAATAGAATTATATATGTGAACTTTTTTCCCTTGTTTTATTTAATGAAACAATTTTTTCCCTAATAACAACATATCTCAATAAATTGATCTAGGCAAGGATGTTGACCAAACCCGACCTAATAAGACCTATCTTACTTCTTAAATAGGGTAAATTACACTAAAATATCTCAACGTTTGAGGATAAGTTCATTTAAGATCTTAACATTTTGAGTGGTTCAAAGGGATCCAAACGTTTTGAGTGGTGGGTCAATTGAGATTCCTATTGATATATGTCAATTAGAGAATTATTTAATTAAAACTCAAAAGACTAGTCACGTTATAACATGTGTCAATAAAAACCTCGATTAACTTATTTTTTTAAATACTGAAACCTTTTTGAATTATTCGAAATGTTAAAACTTCAAATGAGCTTATCCCAAACGTTGAGATCTTCCTATATAATTTACTATTCTTAAATATTTCATCGTTTGTTTTTAGATTTACTATTTTCTTTTTTCCAATTTTCAGTTACCTTGTTTTTTTTCCCTCGCCACATTTATAATTACGTAACGAATATAAGTTAACTATTGACCTGAATGGAAAATAGTCCATAAAAAGTAACGTCCACCACATCCTCCTTTCCAACGTAAAAGTCGCATACATCCATCCTTGCCTTAGGTCTGGGGTTGTGTTCTCGTCGCTTTTCCCTTACTTTTGTGTGAACATCCTTTTAGCCAATGCTAAATGATTATACACACACACACACACACATATATATATATATAAGAGAAAAATTAAAATTAAATTTATTTCGATAAGTTTAAAATATTAGGTACTTGAAAAAAAAAAAAAGGTAAGAAATAGTTGCAAATAAAAAGACTAAACTGCTTGTAAATGTTAATGGATGAATACAACAGTTTTTAGTGAATGAATTGGAAAGCAAAGAAGAGGTTAGATAACTGAGAAGAATTTATATCGTTCCATGTTTTTCGTAATTGCATTCTTCTTGTTTTTATAGCGCCGCCTACTATTAAGTATTAACATTGCCGATCCAACATCCAAATCCAAGCTTTGACATTTAGATTGCTTTTTCCAATTTGACATTATTCATCACATTATTGCGTTGCATTTACAAGGCTTGCAAATCTTTGAGAAGTTAGTCTTTTCATGATTTTGATTTCACCTTTTTATTGTTTTTAAACAAATTATTTGTAAAAAATAGATACTAATAAAAAACATATATTTTTACTCATAAACCAATTAAATAAATCAAATACTGATATGAAACGAATATAATACTGATATGACATAAATATCGATAAAAAATAGATCCATAAATTTTTTTGTTTAAGAAAAAATTACGAGTTTGATTTTTAAATTTTAAAATAGAGAAGAATAGGTTTGGTTGGATCGTCGTGATGTCTATAGCTATTTAAACCTAAGTTAAGTAAATAAAAAAAAAATTGCTTTAAAGTACTCAACGAATTCCTTGTTGAAAAATTTTGAAAAATAATTGTTCTTCTTTTTCCATTTCCTGTATTCTACCGGCCAGAAAAATCTACCAAGTGCTTACCTTCCTCAACAGCTCTTCAATTATGACCTCACCTCATGTAGTTAGTGGAAAGTCAAAATTTGTGACTTTGTAGTTAGTGGAATGGATCTATCATCGTCCTAGACTTTTCACTAGCACAATGGAATCATGTGGCGCTTACTGTCCTATCTTGGTAATAGTAAGCAAGCCTAACGCAGCACTATCCGGCTAAAGATCAGACCGTAGTATCTATAGGCAACAGAAAATAACCAACAGTAAACAAAAAGAGACACAGGCAAGAATAAATCTGAAAAGTATCACACTTTATTAGTATGAAATATACCAGCTATAGTAAAGTGTCTGTGGGGTTTATGTAAATTGGGATATCATTGATTGTGAGCAGTCAACTGATGCGTAAGAATTTGAATCCACAAGAGTACTCACACCCCACAAAAAACTTTATTAACTTTTATGGCTCCGGCATGAGGAGACATTACATTTGATGAGAAGGCAACTCAAAAAATAAAATAAATAATAAAATATTTACAATAATCCCCTAATAATTTCTAATATACAAGAGATTGTCACACCTTCTCCCACTTAATCTATTAATGTCTTCGGCAAGGTGCGCTGGAGCTTGACCTTGATGCTAGAATCTTCCTTGCTTTAACGGCTCTTCTCTCAGCTTGAGACATAAGATCTTCTTCTATCTCCCAGCTGTTATCTTTTTCTGTACGATCTTTCTACTTCACTAAGTATTCAGTATGTACTGCTCCTATGTTTGGATCTTTGACGCTTCATTCAGCAAAGATGTCTTCGACAGCTTATCTGATGTTGAAGTTGAACTTGATATTTGGCCACTTTGACTCGTTAAGCCTTGGGTCTTCCATGTCGGGGTAGTATGGCTTCAAAACGCTTACATGAAAGACAGGATGGAATTTCAACCATTTAAGTGGCTCCACTTTATAGGAGGCTCTTCCAGTCTTGAAAATGATGGGGACTAGACTAACATAATTTTGCATAAGTCTCTTGTCTTTATGCTTCAATGGTCTGATCTGATATGGAAAAAGCTTGATGAAGACTTGATCTCCAACATTGAAATCTATGGGTCTACGCTTCTCATCTGCTTATTTCTTCATGCGTTTGGAAGCCCTTTCAAGATAAGCCTTAGCAACTTTAGATTTCTGCTTCCAATCTTTTGTAAACATATAAGCCTTTAGGCATTTCCCAGTATACAGTGCTTCCTCTGTGTGGGGCAGTAATGGTTACTGACCATAACAATTTCCATGGGGCTCTTGTTGGAAGAAGAGTTCGTTAGATGTTGAAATAGAACTGGGCAAGATCCAGCAAATCCACCCAATTCGTCTGGTTGGCACCAACAAAGTGCCGCAAATACTCCTCTAGCATCTCATTAAACCGCTCAATCTATTCGTCACTCTACGGATGGTGGCTAGAGGACATACTGAGTTCGGACCCTAAAATGTTATACAATTCGATCCAGAACTTGCCTATGAATCTAGCATCGCGATCACTCATAATGTTTTGAGGCATACCCCAAAACTTCACAATGTGCTTAAAGAAAAGCTGGGCAGTCTCTACAACATTCGAACTTTTCATGGTTGGAATGAAGGTGGCATACTTCAAAAATCTGTCTATCACAACCAAGATAAATGGGAGTTCACCTACTTTAGGTAGGCAAGTGATGAAATCCATGGAGACACTCTCCCCTAGGCAAAATGGCACTTGAAGGGGCTCCAACATCCCTGCAAGTTTCTACCTCTTGATCTTGTCCTGCTGACAAGTTAAGCATGTTCTGGTGTAGTTCATCATATCTTCCTTCATATCCGACCAACAATAACCCTACTTCAATAAGGTCATCATCCTCTGCCAACCAGGATGACCAACCCACAATATATCATGGCACTCCTTCATGAGCGCCTTCCTTAAGTTCCCTGCCTTAGGAACATACAGGCGTTGACCTTTGGTATAGATTAAACCACCTTCAACCTAAAATCTGCAAGTCTTGCTCTCATCAATCAACTGCTTCAACTTCTTAGCTAACAGGTTTTAACCTAAGTGTTCTTTAATTTGTTTCAGGATAATACCAGCAACTCGACTAATAGATTGTTGGGCTATCTCGACCAAATAGGCTAAATCTGCTCTTCTACTCAGAGCATTTGCTACCTGATTTATACACCCATTGCGATACACAATCTCTATATCAAATTCTACAAGGAATTCCTGTCTTCTTACCTGCTTGGCTAACAATTTCAGTTGAGTAAGAATATGGCCGGCTGTAGAATTATCAGTTCTCATAAAGAGCTTTGACCCAAATAAGTAATGCTTCCACGTTTTGAGGTAGTGTATAATGGCTAACAGCTCCTTCTCTTGTGTTGAGTATCTGCGCTCAGTAAGGTTCAACTTTCAACTCTCATACGCTACTAGATGAATCCTCATAGATCACACCGAAGGCAATATCAAAGGCATCCATGTAGACTTCAAAAGGTTTGGAGATGTTAGGTAGGGCGAGGATCGACTCTTCTACCACAACCTGCTTCAACTCTATGAAGGTAGCCTGACATTCCTCATTCTAAGACCATATTCAGTTCTTCTTCAAAAGATCTGTAAGGGGAGCAACCCTCCTGAAATACCCTTTTACAAACTACCGGTCATAATTGGCAAGTCCAAGCAACGAACACAACTCAGTGACATTTCTTGGAACAAGCCACACTCGAATAGTATCTACCTTGGCCCTATCCATCCTAATCTGCCCTTCTTCAATTCCATGCCCAAGAAAGTTGATGCACTTCTAAGCAAAGGCACACTTTTCACGCTTCATGTACAAATGGTTTTCCCTCAACTTTTGAAATACCATCTGGAAGTATTTCACATGGTCCTCCAATGTCCTATCATACACAACAATGTCGTCTAGATAGACAATAACAAATCTATTTGGATAATCACGAAAGACATTATTCATTAAAGTACAAAAAGTTGCACGAGCATTAGTGAAACCGAACGGCATCACAAGGAATTCGTAAGCCCCTATAGTGTGTTACACAAGTAGTTTTAGGCTCATCACCCTCACCAATGTGGACTTGATGATAGCCTGAGCAAAGATCCAATTTGGTGAAGTATTTGGCCCTACATAGTTGATCAAACAAATTAGCAATAAGAGGAATGGGATAATGATTTCTCTCTATAATTTTGTTGAGAACCTAATAATCAATACATAATCTCAAACTCCCATCGTGCTTCTTCTTAAATAAGACAGGAGCCCCATATGGTGCTTCGATGGACAAATGGAATCTGCCTCTAACAACTCATAAAGTTGCTTTCTTAATTATGTTAGTTCTAGAGGTGACATTCTATGGAGCTTTGGCAGGTGGCTTGGCTCTTGAGATCAGCTCAATCTCATGATCCACGAGCGTACTTGTAGGTAACTCCTTCGGGAGCTTATCAGGCATAACAAAACCATGCTCCTTCAAGACATTCTAAATTGCCCTTGGGATCTCAACATTCCCTCCATCCTCTTTCTCTGTCAAGATAGCAAGGAATGTTAGCTCCTGGTGCTAGAGCTCTCACTTCAGTTGGAGCATTGAAAGCATCATTGCCTTAATGTCCTTACAGCTACTACTCCCACTACCAGCTTTCTTCGAATGGGCACACAACATGGCTTATCACCCATGAACACTAGGCAATCAGCTGCTGGCAAGGAAGTAACTTAGGCACTTCTTAGAAATTCTATCCCTAAGACTATTCTGAAGTCATCTAAAGGGACATCGGTGAAGTTGAGATTCCCACTCCAATCTCCGACCTTCACCTTCACACTCTTTGCAACTCCCTGAACTGGACAGGCAGACAACACTAGCCCAATCTCTATGCTTCGGGCATGTCATTGAAATTATGTATGGCTCCCGAATCAATCATCGTATTGGCACTCTTATTGTTGATGTGTAATTGAATAAACATTAGTTCATTGTCAATCCTGGCTTTGCTGGGCACTGTAGAGGCCTTCCCAACGGCTGACAACATGTGTAAAGCTCCCATCCTAGGCTGCTCTTCACAATCTTCTTCAGATTCCTCATTTGGACAAACACTCTTTGCCTTCTTCGTTAAGGCATTGAGTACAACCTTGGTTAAATAATCTGCTACCCTGTGAGGTCTGTCACATAGGAAAAAGCAAGTGTGGGCTTCTTGCCACTGCTTGATGCACCATTTTTCCCCATCTGTCGAGAGCCATAAAATTTCTTCTTGCCCCCTCCACTATCGTAGCTGTTAGAACTTGAGGCTCCTCTACTCTTAGGTTTGCCCAACTTACCAGATTTTCCACCATCATGTCTTGATCACACACCCTTCCCTCTGGAATCATTGGTGTGGTCTGTCAAGTGCTCAGCGGCTATCTATGCCTGAATCAAATTCTCTACTCGTTGCTTATCAGCTTCACTCATACTTTTGATATCAAGCACAAGTGTCGAAAAATTTTTGACATACTTCTAGATGTCATCACCATGGCAAAGCTCACGTAGCTTCTTCCTAGCATTACTCTCAACATTCTCAAGGAAGAATTGAGTTTGCAATTCAGTTCTCAACTGTGCCCATGTATCTACATGTGCCACACTATTCTAGATCTGCTCATATTTGGTGCGCGACCACATCTTGGTATCACCTATTAGGAACATTATTGCTATGAGACGTTTGTGCCCTCATCAGCATGTCCCATAGTTGTGAAATACTGTTCTATGTCGAAGATGAAGTTCTTTAACATTTTGGCATCCCTTACGCTAGTGAATGTTTTGGCTCAAGTACTTTAGGTTGAGTAATAGAAGCTTGAGCTTAGGTAGGAGCACTTGCAACGAATCACATCAACAGTGTGACTTGCTACCTCAATTCCTCCACTACCTCTACAGTGGCATATCTCACCAACCCGTTTCTCACCCCTTCAACAACTACCTGAGATTCCTTCAGAAGAGTAACAATAGCAACCCTGAATTCTTCAGCCATCTCACCAACCCTTATGGTGATTTCATAGCTTGATGCCTCAACATCAGTCACCGTCTTATCAAGTGGTAGTAAGGCATCAAGATACTGAGAAACATTTGCAGCCTACTCATCCAAGACATCTAGTCTTCAAGCAAACTCTTCTTGCCATGTCATGGTTGTTCCCACAAGAATAATCTAAGCTCTAATACCAACTGTCATGGTCCTAGGCTTTTCATTAGTACAATGGAACCATGCGGCACTTATTATCCTACCTTGGTATTAGTAAGTAAGCCCAACGTAGCATTTTCGACTAACAATCGAGCCATAATACTTATAGGCAACACACGTAGGCAATAGAAAATAACCAACAGTAAGCAAAAAGGGAAACAAGTAAGAATCATTCTAAAAAGTATCACACTTTATTAATATAACATATATAGGCTACAATAAAGTGTGTGTGGGTTTTGTATAAATTAGATATCATTGACTATGAGCAGTTAACCGGTGAGTAAGAGTTTGAATCCACAAGAGTCTCATACCCCACAAAGAGCTTTATTAGTTTTTATGGCTCTGGCATGAGGAGACATTACATTTGGTGAGGAAGCAACACCAAAAATAAATAAATAATATAATATTTACAGTGATCCCCCCATATATTCCTAATATTCACACCAACTTGTAAGATATAATATATTCTATTTATGACAACCTTGATTTCATTAGAATGAGATGAGAGGGACTACTTACGCTTCCAATGGAAACATTCCAGTTAAGCCTTAATCTTGATCTTGAGCACATGGGAAGAACCTACTCTTTGTGTGGATGTGTAAACTAGCAAACCACATATCTATGTTACGTATTTGCTTGTAATTCAACAAACAATCTTCTTATTAATAAAAACCTATCGCCATCCTTAATTCATGAATTGAAACAATTTCAAAGATTAAACATATCCATTTCTAATAGTTGTTATTGGTTTTGTTAACTAAAAGATTTTGTTGATGATGGTTGTTCTGTGGATAAGTGTTACGTAGGTTATTGTTGCTGTGATCATGGAAAAGTAATATAGATGATAGATAAGGAGATGAGGAGAGGAAATGGAAATATATTGCAATTATCCAAAAATGAGAATCACCAGTCAAAAGTGGTTAAAGAGAGAAAAGGTATTGCTTTTGAATTCGAAATTTTATAACTGTTCCTAAAATTGTGCAGGGTAAAAGAGAAAAAAAATAAAAAACATGCCTTTGGATTTAAAATTTTTTAATTGCTCCTAAAATATGTAAATAAACAAAAAAAAATGCATGACTTAAAAAGTTAGGAGTCCAATAAAATGGTTTTGAATAAAAATAATAGAAATAGATAGATGAATAATAGATCGATATACATATATATTGATATTGGCTACTTATACTTTTAGATATATTTAAAATTGATTTATTAGAGTAAATACATCACGTGTTTAAATAAATAAATAAATAATATCAATATTGTCTTAACAAATGACAATAATGCTGTATAGTCTTTTAGGAACTACCCATATGTATAGTAGTAGGGCTGCATTCAATTCATGTAAGATAGTAATACCTTTAAAGCCTTTCTTCTAGATAATACATACTTCTTGTCTCTTACCTACTCATATTTCCATTTTTTTTCTTTTTACTTTAATTTTACCTATCTATTTATTTATTTATAGATATTTTTATTTTCCCCCTTCATTCTAAAAAAAAAAAAATTCAACTTTATACATCTACAGCTTCCATGAACAAGGAAATATTTTAGTTATAAGGTGATTAAGAACACGAGGCACCAAAATTACTTTTAACTTCTTTGAGATTTTGGTGGTAGGCCAATGCATGATCATTACATGTATGGCTAAAATTTCAATAAAATAAAAAATTAAGATATTAATGAATTATTCCCACCAACAATATAAGATTATGGCATAAAAGTGAAAACATAAGAATATATAAATGAAGTTTGAATGACATATATTTGAAAAAGGCTACCCTTTTGCAAAAATTTCGTATTCGTGATCACATAAATAAAATAAATAATATCCAAGAGGAATTTCAATATCTGAATTTTGCAAAATCAATTTATTTGACTAATTAAGTAATTGTTCAGCCAACAATAATACAAATAATTACTAAAGCTCTAAGTTGACTGTGCAGCTCTTAAAGTTGTTTTTAAGTATTTTGACTAAAGCCTCATTTTTTTTAATGCGCTTCCTCTCATTAGAAAAAGTTGCATTGTAAGTAGATTTTATAATTAACAATTTTTACATTAAATATAAATATAAGCATAGGTCCAATGTTAAAAAGTGCTTAATATTTGGATGTTGTTAAGGTCTTGAGGACCGAGGAGAATTTAATGCCTAACCAAAAGCAAAAAAAGGTGAATTTGGTGCAACTCCTAACCGTATTGAGTAATTAGGGGAAACGAAAAACAAAATATATTATCTATATATATAACAAATTACACATTCATTATCTTTCTTCAATTTTCAACCTGTGCGATCATTGGCAACTTGGCATAAAAGAAAATTAAAAAAAAAAAAAGAAAAATAGAAGGGCCAACATGATCCGATCCCAATGCTACGGAACACTAATGTCAGTTTCAATCATTAATTCCTAGTACAACGATCTTTTATAGTATAAATAATAAATATCTAATTATTGGGTCTAAAATCTAAATATAAAAATTTAAATATTTTAAAGTTGACTCTGGACTTCAAAATTGATATAAATAGTAATTTTTTTTTTTCTGTCCTTCCTTAAGGGAGTAGTACTCCTTATGTATTTTTTACCTACTAAATATTATAAGGGAAGTAGTATTTCCTTCTAATATTCTTGCATCATAAATCTCTAAATTTATAAAATGTAGTTTTTCCTTATTTATTTTCACTTTCCTATCCAACATCCCAGGCCTTGCCAATTTTTTTTTTTTTTTTTAAAAACAAAAATTCTACAATACTTGTTAATATTTCTCCATGAATTATTATCTCAAAAATTACTCAAAAGTACAATTTAGCCCACTCCACATAGGAGATCCACTTAGACGATGTCACCGTTCAATTCGGATTTGGAATTAGAATCGAACCCATGGAAGTCGGTTTGGTTCACGGTTTTTAAGAACCGTCGGTTCCCACGGTTTGGTTCCTATTCTAGAGGAACCGTTAACCATAAAATAAAAATATAAAAAACCAATTAAACAATTTACTTAATTTAACTAAAAAAATATAAAATAAATTTTTAACTTGAAATAATATTGAGCCCAACAATAATTGTTCATAACATTAGTTTAAAAAATTCTATAATTATATATTTATTTATATACAATCACTTGCACTTTTTTAGTTATTATATTAGCAATGTGACACTATAAAATATTTAAGATACAAATAATTCTCAACAATAAAAAATAGATCACACTTTGTTAAGAATGCAAGTCTATTTTGATTAAAAGTCTACATAAATTTAACAATATATAATTTCAAATATATTTATTACTTATGTTGTTAATAATAACATGAATAGAAAATAAATTTTTTATTATCTATGCTAAAGTAGTTTTAAATATTTATTTTATAATTAATTTTTATAATTTTTTTTTTTTTTAATTTTATGTGTAAAATACCGGTTCTGTCTATTCTCAAACCAACGGTTCTAAAATATTTAGGTTATGCAATTTTTTGAGATGGAACCATAATGATCCATCAGAACTGATGGGTCATTTACTGGCTCAGATCAACTATTTTCAAGCTAGTTCTCGATTCAAAACTCGATGATGAATCATATCGATTTTCAGGTTGGAACTTACCCATGATGATGACTAAATCCATTCCATCCTTTTTCATGTTGGCATGGGATAAGGAAAAATCTCACCAATATTTAAAGCCTAAGCTAAGCTAAGCTAAGCTTTGAGTAACCCTACCAAAAGAACAACTTGAAAAAGCTTCCTTTTTATTTCATACACCTTATTCCTACCCACTTTTAACTCTCTCACACCATGGGAGGAGTGGAGCTACAACCACCACCATCTCAAGCCACCGCAACCAAAGTCTTAGACTCCGAAAACCCGACACCACAGCTCGAAATCGACGAGGACGAGGTCTCTCCCATCGAGGAGGTCCGCCTAACCGTGACCAACACCGACGACCCAACCCTGCCAGTATGGACCTTCAGGATGTGGTTCTTGGGACTGGTCTCATGTTCACTCCTGTCATTCCTAAACCAATTCTTTGCATACCGTACAGAACCCCTCATTATTACCCAAATCACCGTCATAGTGGCCAGCCTGCCGATTGGGCGGTTCATGGCAGCTTATCTCCCTGAAACCAAGTTCCGGATACCCGGTTTTGGGGACCGGTTGTTCTCGTTCAACCCGGGCCCGTTTAACATGAAGGAACATGTCTTGATTTCGATATTTGCAAATGCTGGAAGTGCATTTGGATCAGGATCAGCTTATGCTGTCGGAATCGTAACTATTATCAAAGCTTTTTATCATAGGAGCATCACTTTCTTTGCTGGGTGGCTTCTCATTATCACAACACAGGTCATTTTTTATTTTTATTTTATTATTTCCTTTCTTTTTATAAATAAATACATATATTATATTTTAAAAAATTAGACTTCTTGTTAATAAGTTAGAATGAAGGTATTTTTCACCTTTTGTATACGCCCTTTACATATTAAATTGCATTTAGAATAAATCTGATTGTTAATGAGGTGACAGAATCGGTTCATTATTACTATCACGGGATGATAGAAATTTTTTTAATGTTTAAAGGGTAAAGATGGATCAAATCGAAATATGCTCCATTACACAGGGAGTCTTGGGAAACAGCTGTTAGGCCATGCAATTATTACTTTTCTATTAACTCACCATTATCACTTTCGTCTACACGTATCCTTTCTATTTTCACCAAAAAATATAATAAATATATTTAGAGCTATATATATATATAATTTTTTTAAGCAAATCTCATTTATTTATATATTTTAGCATACGGTGCAAGCGTCCTTTAGTTAAATTTTTCAGTAAAACCACGCTAGACAATTTATGTCTATTAAATATTTACGACCACTATCACAACTCATTTTCAGTTTATTATAATTTAGTTTAGTTGAGAATTTTTCAATTGCGGATTTCCCAAAAAAAAAATTAACAATGAAAAGCAGGTTTTTTTTCTTTTCTTTTCTTTTTTTCCCGTGGGTAGTTTAAGTTGAGAGTAAATGGAAAACTATATATATATATATATCGTTTTTTTGAAATCAAATTATTAGAGTACAAACCGAGTGCTTTTTTTATTCTTTATATGACTATTTTATTATATTTAAGAAAAATAATAAATAAAAACGTATTACCATTTTACAATATATTTCAACCAGAAATAAATTAGTAAAATTAGGTCCGACAACTGTTTTCTTAAACATTTTACTCAAAATGCTTAAAACAAATATGAAAAGATGTATTTGCAATTTCTGCTCAGCTTAATTTGTGACCTTTCACCCACGTGTGATAGTGATGACAGATTTTAGTTTGAATTATGATTGACCTCACGGCAGTTTTTCTTGGTGTTAGAAGACTCTGATAGTTAGAATTAGGAATAATAATAATCATAATATATCTCAATCATACAATTGAAGCCGCTGAAATTGCAGGTGAGTGGCAATTAAAAGAGACTGAAGAAATGTGAATTTGTATTAAATGGAATTTGCAGGTGTTAGGTTATGGTTGGGCAGGGCTAATGAGGAAGTATGTTGTTGAACCAGCCCATATGTGGTGGCCTAACACCCTTGTTCAAGTCTCCCTCTTCCGGTAATTTTCACTGCTTACTAATTCAATATTTATCTCCTTTATTTCTTATTATATAATCAAAATTCACTCCTCAAGTAATTGTAATATACAATCCCTGATCCATAAACCGGGATGAGATGCGTGTGTTAAAATATAATTACATCATTGAATTATAGAATTATATGATAAGAAAGAAGTAAATATGGTATTGATATTTTTACTAGGATAATTGTTTTAAGAGAATTATCAAGTAATTATTGATTTTTCTTTTATCAACCGCTTTTAGATGGTACAGTTTAAGAAAAAGTTGTATTTGGATCGTCTATTTTCATCTATGTCCTACTTTTTATCTGATCAGTGTTTTAATTTTGTTAGTATTTTACTCGTATCTGATTCATTAGATATGTTTATAAGAAAAATTATTTGTTTTTATTTATATCTATTTTTTAAAAAATAATCTATATAAAAAACGATAAAAATAAAATACCACAATGACCGAAATATTATTCAATAATTAAATCTGGAATGTCTTATTAGAAGACTATTAAATTTTGCCGTCCCCATGTGCAATAATATAATAAAATAAAAGGCAGAACATAACGACATGAAAAGCTTTCCGCCAATTTCTTTTTCTTTCTTTCTTTTCCATTTTTTTTTTCCCGAAGAAAAAGCTTATCGCCAGGATATCCCTTAAAATCCGATATTTAAATAAGTAAAAATACATAAATAATTTATAAGCAAAAGATAAGAATCTCAGATCCATATCCAAGACGGGGTATCCTCAATTCTGTAGTCAAAGACTTCATTGGACCATTAATTCGACAAAATATAATATTGTAATCACCGTGCCTTCGAATCTAAATATGCAGTCTAAAGGCGACTCCTTCGTCCCCTTCTGACTAAATAAATATTTGATTTATCAACTTGCTGAGATTCCTTTCAACTCATCGCTCACGCAGTCACGCTCATGCCAAAACCACAGCGTGCGTTCATATTGGTCGCTTGGATGGACCTGGACCACCGTGGGGATTTTATGTAATCGAGAAGTTTCATAAATTTATTTCTTTCTAGTCAATTTGCTTAGCTTATACACAGGGTACGTAAGAGTAATAAAGTAGACGAGACAAACCTATTCAAAATCATAATATTAATTATTTTCTAGGTGTGTTGCTAATTTTTTTTCCTTTTTAACTGAGCCATTTTTTTTTTTTCAAAACAGGAAAATAATGAATTATACCAGAAGATCATAATATTTGAGGATAATTTTATTTAAGATCAAACATTTCGAGTGATTAAAAAGATACCATAACATTTAAAGAAATTGACCAATTGAGATTATCATTGACACATGTCATTTGAAGAAATATTTAAAATTAAAACTTAGACGATCTAATAAATTATGACAAGTGCCGATAATAACCTCAATTAGCCTACTTCTCTACTTCTTTAAACGTGGAGACCTCAAATAAACTTATTTTCAAATGTTATAAACTTTTGATGTAACTTAAAACAAAAAAAAGATGTGACAAATCAAAACTAAACTAAACTAAACTAACCTAGGTCAATAGGTCATAGTGTATTAATGAATTCTTTATAATTTAACTACAGGCAATTTTAAAAATTAAATAGCATTGATTATAACTTAATAGATGGGGAAAAAAATCGATTGCATTGTGAATATCATAAAAATTTCGTATAGCCCCAATAACTAATGAAAAATGCCCTCTCTTAGGGGTGGATTGTTCTTCTTCGTTTTCATTGAATTGAATATATGTTTACAGTTCACCAAGCGATCCTTTTAGTTCTAAAATAAGCGAAACACAGTACGCTGCTCTTTGTATGTAACCAAACTTACGATACCCGACGTACGATTTTTCTGTGCAGGGCATTGCATGAAAAAGAAGACCAGCGCATGACGAGAGCAAAGTTCTTCGTCATTGTATTGACATGCAGTTTCTTATGGTATCTTTTTCCAGGATTCCTTTTCACTACATTAACAAACATATCATGGATATGTTGGATCTTCTCCAAGTCAGTCACAGCTCAGCAAATTGGGTCTGGAATGCACGGTCTAGGCCTTGGAGCCATCACACTTGACTGGACAGCAGTGGCATCCTTCTTGCTCAGCCCTCTCGTCTCCCCTTTTTTTGCCATAGTCAATGTTTTCGTGGGATATGCATTGCTCGTCTACGTCGCAATGCCCATGGCTTACTGGGGGATTAATCTGTATGGTGCAAACAGATTCCCCATTTTTCCTCGCACTTGTTCACTGCACAAGGCCAATTACAACATAACAGCTATTGTGAATGACAAGTTTGAGTTGGATATACCAAAATATGAGGAGCAAGGACGGATTCATTTGAGTACGTTCTTTGCCCTCTCGTATGGGTTCGGGTTTGCCACCATTGCAGCCACACTTACTCATGTGGCTCTTTTTTATGGAAGGTATTGTTCTTATCATATCATGTATCATTACAGGACCAATATTGAATCTTCCACATATCATCTAGATCATCATTTTTCTCTATATGTAGGGCAAAGAAGAAATATCTTAGTTTTTGCAAAATCTGCTAGAATGTAAACATTCCTCCATAGCATGTGATAAGTGCATCATCTCCTAGTTTTCCTATATGTTCCACTGTCCAGTGCATCTCTCAGGAATGAAAAATCTAGTTGACCCTTTCCATAAAAATAAATGTCCACTTTAGAAGGAAATGCTATGAAACATACCTTTGAAGTCATAAATAAATTGCTTGCACTTGACCAGAGAAATTGTTGAGCGCTACCATGCTTCTTACAAAGGAAAAGAAGATATCCACACAAAATTAATGAGAAGATACAAAGACATACCAGCTTGGTGGTTCCACTTATTGCTCGTTCTAAGTATTGGTGTAGCTTTTGTACTGTGCATCTTCTTGAATGATCAGGTTCAAATGCCCTGGTGGGGACTCCTCTTTGCAAGCGCAATGGCATTTGTGTTCACCCTTCCTATCAGCATTATTACAGCAACAACAAACCAGGTTGATCACTTTTATCATTAACTTATGCCCCTCAATAATCAGCAATTAGCGTATGCATCCCTGCTAAGTACCTGTTCTTAGTCTTTTAAGAGTAACCACAAGGTTGTACACGAAGCATTCATGCAGTAGAAACTCCAGCATTTTCATATCTACTAACCCAGCAAATCAATTAACTTTCAGACACCAGGGCTGAACATTATCACAGAGTATATTATGGGTATCATCTATCCCGGAAGGCCAATAGCCAATGTGTGCTTCAAAACCTTTGGTTATATGAGTATGGCTCAAGCAGTGTCGTTCCTCAATGATTTCAAGCTGGGACATTATATGAAGATACCTCCAAGATCAATGTTCTTAGTTCAGGTACATTAACAGATGTCCAATTCTATTTATCTACACTAATAAAGAACAAAGGAAAAGAAAAAATACAAAAGAATGACACATGGAATCCGTAAGCATTCTAATATACATCTAAAAACTTGAATATGCAAAAAACATATTCATTTTTAGTCAATACATTCCATAGTAACTATGATCATAAACACTACCTTACTCTTCTTTTGTTTTTCTCACACAAACCATCATCACTCACTCAAGACAATGAATTAAAGCTCTTACAAAGCCCTTACGGTGAATAGACTAGGGCAAACTCCCCACATAGAATCTTACTTCACTTTCCAAGGAGCCAATGGTATCTGTAACTAATTATACTTGCATGATGATTTTTTTCTCACAGTTTATAGGTACCATTCTTGCTGGAACGATCAACATTTCAGTGGCATGGTGGTTGCTTAACTCCGTAAACAATATATGCCAAGATGAACTCCTTCCACTAGACAGTCCTTGGACATGTCCTAGCGACCGAGTTTTCTTTGATGCATCTGTTATATGGGGCCTGGTGGGACCTAGAAGAATCTTTGGGACACTTGGAAATTATGAAGCCATGAATTGGTTTTTCCTCGGAGGTGCAGTGGGACCAATATTCGTGTGGTTGCTACACAAGGCATTCCCCACACAAACTTGGATTCCTCTGATTAATCTTCCAGTCTTGCTAGGGGCAACAAGTATGATGCCACCAGCTACTCCATTAAATTACAATGCATGGGTCCTAGTTGGAACAATTTTCAACTTCTTCGTATTCCGGTATCGGAAACAATGGTGGCAGAGGTACAATTATGTCCTTTCTGCAGCACTAGATGCAGGAGTAGCATTTATGGCTGTCCTCCTATACTTCGCAGTGGGTCTAGAAAATAGAAGCATGACCTGGTGGGGAACAGATGGAGAACATTGTGAGTTAGCACATTGTCCAACAGCCAAAGGAATAAACGCAGATGGATGCCCTGTGAATTAGTAATTATAGCATTATCCAACTTCACAATGTAAAATCTACACCTTGGTGTTTAAAAGAATGATAGATGCATTTTCAATAGCTATTAGATCAAGATGAAAGCATACTATGCAATTAGTACATTCGTTGATGAAAAAAGGCAAATTATATAGGTGAGAAAGGACCTTGCAGATAGAATAAAAAAAAATCTCAGCAAAGTATTCCCTTACGAAATCAAAGATATCTATGAGAATGAGTTCCCAGGATCACAAACTTAAATTACAATCAGTAACACAAACAGAGAAACGGCAAATCTTTCCATGCACTTTATTCAACTTGATGTATCTAGGACAAATACACAGCAAAGCAGACAGATTGGCATATTCATCTTTTTATCCTCACAAAGAAAAAGGGGAAATGGAGTACTAACAACCCCCACCCACGCCCCACCCCAAAAAGCTCCCTGGGTGCAGAATTTATCATTACTGTGTGCGCTATCATTGTTCCACATCACATCCACTCAGCACTTCTTGTATGATGAATGAAAAAACAAAAATCTTAGATCTCATCATCACATTCCTCTTCGACCCAGGACTCCATGCTTCCCCATTCAGTCACACTTTTGAAGAGCACTCAGCTCTCAATGAAAGATGTACCCTTTTTATCCCTCTTCCATCTGTATCAAATTTTATCATCACCATCCCTCACTATGCCTTGTCCCCAAAAGTATTCAAGTTTTAGATCCCTCCACACACATCACAACACCCTAAAACTCAGAACTGTCTCTGTTTTATTTTTTCAACCCCCCACACTTTATAGTGGTAGATTAGTGTTCAGAGAACTAATACAATCCAATATGATGTATCACTTCTGCAGCCCATAAAGGAATACAATAATTGTACTTAATAGAAAGCATTTCAATAATTTTTAAACAGGCAAACAAGAGTGAATTCGTGCAATATCCATGAAATACCATTGACTAGAGCACATAAAATGCCCGTACAATCTTTCTATGATTTATTAGATCTGCAGCCCATTAAGCAATACAAAAATAATTTAATAAAAGCATTTCAATAAGCATAAAACAGGCAAGGAAGAGTGAATTCATGCATATATTAATCACATGCAGTACTGTCAGCACAAGTATATATATGTATATGGTTCACAACATTCACATAACTCATTGCATTTAACAAGCTTGGCAAGCTCTTGGAACAAAATTTGATAACGGGGGTAACTTAACATATAAACCTTACATACTCATGAGTTATGACATATTTGCAGCAAGCCAATGGTTGTACTCGTCCATCCTTATTATAAAGGAACTAGAACTCAGCGTTCCTCCCCCCCCATATGCCTGCACATCATTTAACAGTGTCATACGTAGATAAACTGGCCATAGTGATGAAAGAACACCAGCATGGATGTTAACCTTTGCAATTTCAGAAGTATCTGTGGTTCCATCTGTACTCCTCAAACACATCTTAAGATTATTCCTTTGCATATAAATAACAGCTCCTATAGGCCTGCAGTTTACATAAATGCTGATGTTTATATGTTTTAAGATAAGCTGTTATCACTATCATTAATTTTACAAGAAGTGAATTAAATGCTTCAAAAAAATAGCCAAACAAGACCTTATGCATATAAGTCAAATTTGTAATGATGACTACCAGAAGAAACTGACATTAAGAAATCATCCAAGTCCAAACAATCTGAAAACACTATCTTCATAAGTGTCAAACTAGCCAACGAAATTGATAATGGCGAAGATGGAACCTCTATTCATAATGCACAAAGATAGGAACCATGCAGTACCTTTGCTTCCTGCTTGCTTCAGCAACTCTCCTCATTTTTTCCAATTTTGCTTCCATAGAGAAAGCCACTCATTTTGAAGACTATTAGATAATATCCATATAATGTTGAGTGAAATTACACAAAGTTGGTTAAATAAATGATATCTTGAAAATCCATTCAATACATAAAGGGGCTAACAAGGACCATAAGCTCAACCATTTCATGAGTACTGACATAGACTTCTGGAGTTTCTTACAAAGGGTCTCGTAAGTCAATTACTAATTAAAATCAACTGCTGTCTGTAGTCTAATATGCTATTTCCTGAAAAACATGAGATCTTCCCATGTTGTTTAAATAGGGGCCTCTCCTAGTGCTCTGTCAGATATTTGGCCTTCCTGCTTGATACCAAGTTTCTTATTTTATTTTTTATGCATACTTCTTCTTACTGCTCTCTTCTTTCTTTACTTTCAATTTTTTTCCATGCATCCTTCCTATAGCAAATAAAAGAAAATTGAAAAATTGGAGTACCTCAAACCAGATGCAGCACTTCTCAAACTAAGCTGCTTGCCAAGTTCATCACTTAAGTCAGCATTCCCATCTGCCCTAACACCCTGAATTTCAAGGTTAGAGTTATATGGACAATAAATTTTTTCCTTGAAATTCAACACTTACAAGCTATTTAAAAAATAAATATAAAAATTATATTCTAACAAAAAAAGAAAAAAGTGACAAATTTGGAAGAGATATAACATGTTAAAATTACCAAACACTCTCCATAAAATCCTCTGCCCAAATGAACTTTGAAGACTTTATCCAGAAATGTCGAGGCAGAATTCTTCCTAGATGAGACATGGGTATTTCCCTTTGCAATTAAATCCTCGGGACTCATCTTCACTAGCTGCCAGAGAACAACAAATTGGACCAATTGAGAGATAACAGCATTGAAGTAGGGACTGCGCAGAAGCTGGGCTTAAAAGAAGAAAGCAGGAGGAAAAGGAATGTTGAATTTTAACAACAACAGTGTAGGCTTTTAGAAGAGATAACAAGGAAAAGCTAAGGACCCACTACATTAGAAATGACTGAATAGCAGGGAAACTTTCTTGTATTTTTCGGGTCTTCTAAAGACATTAAGGATCAGAAAGAAGCATGTTAGAACATATAAATACAAAATACATATAAATGTATGGCCAATACCCAAAAAAAAACTTCTGCTTCTGCTGTGACGATTTATGGGCTTCTTATATATTCTGTCCTTATCACAATATTTAAAACTTATTTAAGAAATAGGCTCCAGTTGAATGCCAAAACGTTTTAAACGTTGGAGAAAAATCCTAAAGACCTAAGAATTGCAAGATGCAGAACCAGCACTGAGTCATTGCACTAACCGGAAATTAATAAGCAAGGAAAATCGTAAGGACGCTTCGATCTACTCTAACAGAAATACTTGAAGCAATGGGTGTAACGCATATCTACTGCTTTTGGAAAAAAAAATAATTTGTCACCTCTATATCACATGTTGGAGAAGAGATATAAAAGTTTATATATGTATCGCATGTTAGAGAAGAGATATAGTGACGGTACGGAGTCAAATTTAAAAAAATAGTTATACTGCATGTTGGAGGGAAGATATAGGTATGTTGCACGTTCAACATGCGATATACAAAAAACCTTATATTGCATGTTCAATATGTAATACAGCGATGATAATTATTTTATCCAAGTTGTATTTATTAATATTTTTTTTAAATGATAGTTAAACATAAAATAATCTTTGAAGCAATAGTTTAAAAAAATAAAAGGGATTTTGGAGGAGTGAATTCATGATAATACATGCACATGGAGGGACTAGCATTAGCATACTGATGCTGCATAGAAATCCAATGCTAAGCTTAAATAATTAACTTAGAGAACTTAGTTGAAAGTTCAAACCTGTTCAAAGATGAATGGATTTGTGATGCAATTCAACTTTGAGCGCCAATCCTGCAATCCAATGTTAAATAACCTAATATTCGAAAAGCTCCAACGACAAAGATCCCCATCTTCAATGTACTTGAGAACCCTTTCCACACGTTCTTTATCCTCTGGCTCTAGAAGACTTGCAGGCAACCCCTGCATCCAAGGAGATTGCAGGACTTCAGTTCACTGTGATGCATCAGATTGGCAATAGTGTTCAATTGAGCTTACATTGATGGAACTAGTATCAGCAAGTTCAGCAGAGAAGTATTTGTAGACTGCCATGGAACTACTCTTCTCAGTATCATAATGAACAAGAAGATTCTCCAAACAATCTTCCTTTGCAGGAAAACGAGAAAGCATTGATCTTCGGTGTTCAAATGCTCTAACCCTAATTATACATCAGGTATTGTCATGATAACAAAATCTCTTAAAACTCTTTTCCAACAAATAAAAACAGTTGTACAAGAGCAACACAAAAGTAGGGCTGTAAACAAGTTTAATTAAGAAAACATAATATTAAGCTCAAATTTGAGCTCGATACAAACTTAATCAAGTTTTAAATTCTAAGCTCAAGCTCGACTAAAATAAGTTCAATTAAGCTTGATTTACTTAAAAAATAATTTTTTTAATCATAGTAATATTAATAATTAAACTCAACACGAACTTAGCTTATATTTATACTTGACTTGAGGACAAATAGGTTCACAAGCTAGTCATGTCACGTCAAACATCATGAAACCCAAGCTCAACTTGACAAACTACTCAAGAATTATCCTGCATCAAACTCAAGTAACTCTTCCCAAAATTACAAAAGTGCTGAGTTGGAATCCAATTTTATATAATTTAATATATGTAGATAATTACATAAGCCTAGAAGCAGACTTATAGATAGACCTGTTAAATGAACTTAAAAAATATAATTATGAAATATGCAGAAAAATCCAAAATGTAATACTACATGCATGAACTCCGCCGACAAAGTTCCATAGCAAATCCTTTGGGACCGAGAAAATCAAGAAGATAGCATCTCTCGAACCTCTCAATCTGCAGATCTTCAACCCTGTAGATTAAACAGAATAACATTACTCATTCAGTAAGTTAGTTAAACAGGTCTTTTTCTTTTCGACATCGTGGCATTGGTTGTTAAGGCAAATGAAAAGAACTGGAGTTTTCAGGTTTCCTGTTTTATTTTAGTTACATTATTTTAAGGATTTTCCAGGAATTTTACTCCCATCTCCACCGTTGCTATCCAATTTTGAGAATTTCAAATGCGAAATGTTCCCATTCGATTCATTTCTTATACTTCCACGCATATTCTATGTTTATTTAATTTAGCAAACACAAAATTTCCCTCGATCCAGTATTTTCCACAAGCATATGGCCCTCATTAAAAGGAATATTTTCTTTTTCCAAGTGTCATTTCTCTTCTAATTAATCGTATTAAGTAAAGATAACTAAACCCTAAACCGTAAGGCTATAAACAAATCATAATGCTAAAAACAAACAAAAGCGATAACGAGAGAGAGAGAGAGAGAGTTTACCGGAGGTTCGACAGAAGAGAAAGGCAAAATGAGGCAAGGGAGGCTGAGACGAGAGTGGAACAGGTGAGCGAAGAGAGCAGAGAAAGCGCCGGAGAAGGATGGGTAATTGTACAGCGCGATGTTCCTCACATTCTCATCTCGAGCTCTTGCAATGGCTTCCAATGCAGCGTCCGACCTAAACGATCGTACTGTTGAGATGATTCTTTTCGGAATGAAGTGCTGTACGAAACCCATGACTTGTTTGTTCGACCGTTCGAGACTTCCAACAGAAAACTAACGACCGACCAAGGCCGCTCGGTTTGTTTGGAAAGTGTAAGAGTGGGAGAGGAACAGAAGGAAAAATGGCGGAACTTACACGTTTATGTTCTGAAATATATATATATATATATTTGTAGGTAAATCAATCGGATTAAGTGTATTAACTGTACTCCGGCCGAAAAAAAAAAGTGTATTAGCCGTACATTACCTATTAAATGTGGTGAAAAAAATAATAAACAATAAATTTTATTATATATTTATTGTTTTCTACTTTTCTTTTGTTTTTTTTCCTTTTTTTTTATATGGCAATGACCCAATTCATGCCCAAACATATATAAGTTAATCTATAGTCGCTAGCTTTTTATTTTATTTTAGGATTTCTATTTATAGTTTTTTTTACACCTAAAATTTCACACTTTCTAAAACCCGAGTCTTAAAAGAAAATTCCATAATATAAATCCTTAATTGAAACAAATAAAAAAAATGTCTTTTTATGTTATGTTTGAAAATATAGGTTGTTACTAGTTCTAATATAGTAAAGATTAGATGTTGGTAATCTAAATTGGACTGGATAAGAGTTTGAGTTTGCAAAACAAAATACGTTTAGTAGCGTATTAAGTTTAGGCTTGGTGTTGTCACTCTGATGTTTGAGTTAGCAATCACATTGAGAACTAAGCCAATTATTCATGTAGAGAATACTTTTGCAATATTATGTTCCTATGGAAGGAAATGTTCTTTTTATAGTTGGCAAATCTCTCTTAGTTGAGTATGTCGTGGGATTAGGAACGCAACCAAGACGTGCATATTAAAACCTGAACTCCATACCCAGTAGAGTTCCCAAAATCCGTCCTAAACCTTATTGGGTTTTTTATCCATGAACCCAAAACCTCAAGACAAACCCTATAGCGTACTTGAACCCGAACCCAATATAAAATTACAATAATCACATAATACAATACTAAAAAACGTGATTATAATTTTTCTTTTATCTTTTCATGTGCCAAGAATAACTCTTATCATTATTGGACATGCTTGTATGCACTGGGGTTTGTAACTTGGGACAAAAAGCAAAGAAGAAGGAAATAGAAGACTCTGTGTATGAAGTACAAGTGACGGGAACTGTTATGTCTGAAGTAAATGTGTCGGTAAATAACAAATTGAATGGGCTTGGGCTGGAGAAATGATGAGATGATCCAATTGTTTTTAATAAGGACTGTAGGCTAAGAATTATGATAGTTACAGTCCATTAACATAATATTACATATTACACATTAATTTTACTAAATACAACTATGCTGATATTTTGTTCTAACCAACTAATGAGTTGGCAGATTTTAGCACATGTTTTCGTATCTTAGGAGCAAATTAGTTACATTTATTTTCCTCATGTATTACACAATATATACACCATCAGTGTAATACGAAAAAAATAGAAAAAATCAAATACAATATCATTGCTCCATTTTGCTTGCATTCGAGTAGGAATTAGTGCTGTATTCGGCAAATCGAAGCTGTATTCGGCTGAATTAATTCTGTGTGTGTGTTGAATTACGTTTCCGCATAGCATTGTATGTCCCAATGACAAGCTTCATATGGAGTCACAATCCAATTTATGTGTCATTTCAAAAGCATGAAATAAGCCTACGAATGTGGATCGTTAAACTAAAATAACTAGAATGAGCATCAACGTGCTCTGCTTTATTCAAAACTGACAACTTTTGGTCCACAATTAAGCTATCTAAGAAACTAATGCCACGCTTGGTATGTAGGAATGATTTGGAATAGCATGGATTGGATTGAAATGTAATGTATTGGAATAGAATGAGTTTGTGAAAGATAAATCCATTCCTATGTTTGGAAGATTACATGGAATGGAATGGAATGGCTAAAAAGTGTAATTGTCGAGAATGACCTTGGTAATAAATGCAAAAAATGAATACATTATAGGATAAAAAAGTAATTACACAACATATAATTAATAAGAGCGGAATGGAACCACGATTCCACCTTTTCAAATGCGGAATCGAATTCCCCTTCAAAGCTGAAATCGTCGATTTTATTCCGATCCATTCCTACATACCAAATGTGTCATAAGAGGAAGATTGGTCCACAAATAAATACATATCATACAGGATCTTATGTCAGATTCCTAGGATCTCATATGCATTAGTTAACCAGCCTTTTTATTTTATTATTACAAACTCTATATATTTTTACATGTTTTATTTAACAAAAAAAAAAGAATAATAATAAGAATAATATTTAGCTATTGGCTTACAACAGCAACAACCATAAAATGTTTTCCACGTTTTAAAGTTGCAATTGCAACATTTACAATGTATGACATCACTTAAACGAATGAAAAAAATAATATATACACATAATATTAAGAATCTTTCCTTGTATAAACATTATACATATTTATATAATTTAACAAGTTCGGGTTTCCAACGGATTTTATACTCATCCCAAACCAATACAGTGAGTTGAGTATCCTATAAAAACCTGTCCGCTTGCATCCTTACGTGGGACCATAGGATAGTGGCAGAGTGGGCGATTGATGAAATTTATGATGGATGTGGGGCAGATCTACTAATATACTTTCAAACATGTGTAGTCCAATCAATGGAAATATGCTGAGAGTTATCGAGTAAAGTGTTGACGAAGTGTTGAGAAAGCTAGTCGGATGCAGAGTCGAAGCAAGGGTGCTTAGATAGGTTTTCAAGCCATAGTAAGTATAGACAAGGCCCTGGTAGAACAAGAACCAATTCCGATCTACGAACATCAAATTCCTACTGTACAATTAACCCGAACTTGGTTCAAGAGGGCCTTATTCTATGTTAGACCATCAACATAGGAAAAAAACAGTGAAAAGAACTTTTCAATTTCCTTTACTTGTCCAATTAAAAAACATTTAGAAAAATATCATTACTATTTGACAAAATTAACTTAAGTTGGCAAAATTATTATATGCAATAATTGTTGTAATTATGCATCGATTTCTACTCATTTTCTTCCAATTCCACCATTTTTAGTGCTTATTCTATTTATCAAACATTTTTTCACAAAAAAAAAAAAGAGAAAGTTTGTATGTTTGTCCATGCACCATAAATTTAATATATATATATATATATATAAAGTTATAGTCATTAAAATCACAAGTTAACTTCAACCATTTTAGAAATTTAGAGTTTATTAATTTTTTCTTGTATTATTATTATTTATGTGTAAACTTTAGTTAAATATAAAAATTTAAATGTATAATTCTAAATTCTCATAATTCTACTAACTTTACACTCTCATATGTGGCGATAGATAATTATGAGTTTATCATCTTACCTATGCATAACACATAATATCTACCTCATTACTTTACCTGCTTTCCCTTTTTCCCATTATTTTGATTTGGTTTTATTTTTTTCACCCATTCATACTATAATACTATTGATTTTTTTATCATATTTTTTTCCAATTTTAAAATAAGGTATACAAGTATTTAACAATTTTTTTTCACTCTCTTTCATTTTCCTTTTATATATGCTAATTTCTCCTTCTATTACAAATTTTATGACTCAAAACATTGACAAAAATTCTTTTTCTTCATGGATTATGAATATTTGTCATGATACCCATATGCCTTCTACTTGATAATCCTATAATACATATACATCTTAGTTATTTTCCCCAACTTTTTTTTTGTAGATATCTATATATATATGGTTTTGTACCTTTGTTTTATATCGATAGCCAATAATTTAGGATCTGTTTAGATTATCGGATTTTTATTTTGTATCTGATCTGCAGCTATATCTTATTTATATTATATCTGTATTGTATCCGTTTGATCAATTTATAAGTAAAACTGTTAGTTTTTCTTCGATATTTATTTCTTAGTAAATATTTGTTTGAAAATGATAAAAAATAATAATATAAAAATGACTTAAATATGATGATGCAAACATGCCCATTAGTATTAGATAACTAAATTACCGAATGTTTACATTAAAATAGGTTGAAAAGAGCTCTCATCAAACCTATTTATTATCCATGCATATAGGGGTTTGCAATGAGGAGGTTTATTATGATAAATATTCAATTGAAAGGTTGAAAAATTAAAAGAGAAAAATCAATTACGTTGATTTCTTAGATTTATACATAGTAGCGGATTCGATCCCACTTATGTTCTGGGATCTATATATTAAGAAATTTAATAAAATAATCAAAACTTTTCAAATAAAGTATCCATGACAAATGCACGTTGAGATAATACGAGAATTAATAGTGGAAGTTGATTAAGACCGGTTTGGACTCCTAAATTGAACCGAAACAAAAATATGGCCAGCTTGGAGGTTTAAGGAACGGGCTTCAGATGGCATGGCAGTTTCTAAAACCGTCCCATTGTTAATGGGAACCGGTACCGGTCTTAATTCCGGTTCGCAGTGAATGGAATGGAACCTACAATCAGAAATTAAAAATCTACACGAACTCTCTCAAAACCTGCGCGCCAAACTCTCTCTTCTCTCTCTCTCTCTCTCCCCTTCGCATCAGAAAAAGAGATGGGAGCTCTGTGCTTCGTCGTGGATGTGCTATCTCTCCAACCTTCCTTGCGCGAAGACCTAAAACAGGTAATCAGACCTTCGCTTTTCCTTCCCTATACACACGATCATCAATATCTACTCCCTCCAATTACATAAATCGCTATGATTTTTTCTTCATTTGAAGTGCTTACTGGAACTAGCCAATTACTACGCCATTTCGTCATCACAATCTATCGAGGATCGAATCGGACTCTGTTACGTGTTCTACAATCACGTCACTTCTTCGCATGAGGTCTAAGTTGTTCGATTCTTTTTTAATTGAGTTATTGTGATTGGAAAGAAACTGACTCGGTTGTAAAACTGATCACCAGATAAGAATCGCGTATAATCCTAGTGTAGCAAGAGAAGTCAGTTCAATCTTAGGGATTTTCATCATGCGGTGAAAAATATTCCAGTGGAGTCTTCTTTTCTGGATATCACTCACTCTCAAACCCTAAATACGTGCCGTATGTACCTTTTTTTTCTGGATTCTGCTTTGGTCTTTATTGTTTCGTGCGTAACTAATCATTTTGTATATGTGATAATGGCTTCATCCACAAAAAAGATGTTCTGTTTCTTCTTAATATTTAGTATAATCAGTGTTTGCGAGTGACAGAGCAAGTGCCTATCAGTCGTCATAGTTTGTAATTCCAACCATTATAATTTATATGCTTTAATTTTATCATTTGCTAGTTGCTGTGGTTGGGGAAAAGCTATTGAGTGATCGGCTGGACTACTCGTGGAGTGGCGAGGATGTCATTCGGAAAGTCATAGTTCTCACTTCTGCTTTGCCTCAAGAGATAAGTCCTGCACTTTCCAGGGCTTTTACGGTACGTTTTGTGAAACAAATCTTTGATATTCAGACATGATCTTTTTTCACTTTCTTCCTTTTTTTTTCCCCTTCCTATCAGGATGCAGCAGAGAAGTGCATTGCAATTGAGGTTTTCTTTTTTGCGACCAAGTCAAGCCACCTTTGTGATTTGCAGTAAAGTATCAGGAGCTTGGCCACATCCATATCTGATATTGAAAACTGCTCCATCAGGACCTGCAACCAAGGTTTTTGTTGTCTCGCCTTCCATGAAATGCGGTCACATGGGTATTAGTGTATATTCCTTCAATATGGATTCTGTAGTTTGCAACTATGGTTTCTTATCAAGAATATTTGATATATGTATAGTGAGTTTCTGTATGTACGAATGGGAGCAGAAGAAAGTGATAATGAGATTTTGCTCATACATGATTGCAGATCATTTCAAGGAATGGCTAAATCCTGGTTGCTGGATTTAAAAGATGAAATGGAAGAACCATTGCAAGCTCGTTTTGTTTTCAAGAACAATCTTTCAGGCTCTGTGAACCAGATCTTTTGCAATTTGGCTTTATCTGTTGGTTTGATAGACAATGTCTCTAGACCTTGCATGGTATGGGATGCATGATAGTGAACTAGAATTGATCAAATACCTCCATTTTCCATCATTTTAGGAGAATAAGAAACCTGTTTCTAAATACTCTTCTTCTTTTTTTCTTCGCCACCCCTCTTCTCCTTTCTTTTTGAAGATAAAGCGTATAGGCATGCTCTATATTGGTGCATATCCACAAACCATATCCACCTTCACTAGTTTAGCAATGTACAAATGGAAGCAAACTACATTTTCCACTGTACTGTGGAATCAGAAGTGGTTCGCTTAAAGATTGCTGTAGTTTTAGTGAATTTCCAAGTTGTCAACTGTCTTGAACCCCCTTAAATCCCTGTAGAAAAATTGGTGGACAGATGCTGAAATGATTCTGCTTTTATCTTTTGCACTTCTTTCCTGCATAATAAGTTAATTGGTTAATTAAAAAATACGACCTGTTTTTTGACAATTTGCAAACACATGATCCATGATATTTTTTTTATAAATAGTTGATCCGAGTTTCATATAAAAGCGTCAATATTATTTGATAATTTTAGAATGATGCATGTCAATTTTTTATTGGACATAAAAATTAATTTTACATTTTTTTTTCAATTTTATCATTTTAAAAAGTAATTTTTAATATTTTATTTATTTATATTTATATTTTTTTTATATTCTATAATAGTAATTAATTATAATGATACTTATATATGAAATTCGGATAACCTATTTGTAAAAAAAAATCAACACGGTCATATGTTTGTAGATTGATTAAAACACAGATCATGTTTTTATAATTAACCGTAAGTTATTTTATCTCCGGTGTTTCTGGATCATTAATTAGTGTCAATGCTGTTGGCAGACATTCAAATGCCATGGAGCTGCCTTGGTTGAAGCTTGGAAAAGCATAAATGGAAGGCCCTGTTGTCCTGTCACCGGCCATGATCTTGGCTGCTCTGATGTCATGAGAGACACTTTAATAGTTGAAGAGAAAACTTTGTTATATATGCCACATTCCCTGGATACAATGAATCGCCAAAAGGTTTCTCCATTGATTGATTTTCATGTCATTGAGAGGACTAATCTGGCAACTCTTAATGAAGGTATCTATTCTGTTGACAAGGATCAATGGTTTTGACTACCTCTTTTTGTCAATAGCGTATGCTCAGATGGGTAGGCTTCTTACTTGCATGTAGGACTTCTCAGTAAGGAGTAAATATATTATTTATGTTTGACTTGTAACCTTTTCTCTTTACTTCTTTTGTATTGAAATTAGCAGTGTAAGGGTGTCAGAGGACTTTAAAAATAGCACTTTTTTTTCCTATATTTTATAAGAGAACAAAGTAATTGATCTTGTTGTATTATTGTAATCAGCCTAAGAGTAATATCGTACATGGTATTAGGGAAAAAAAAAAAAAAAAAACCAACAATATTATAGAATTTGCAGGAGTTTTATCATGCATACCCTTTTGAACACAAGGTACTTATATCTTCAGGATTCCAATAAACTGCTGATATTGATCAATATTGAATGTTGATACAGGTTTTATAGCTGGAATTCCCTATCTTGTAACTCCATCTAGTGGCCATGAGACAGGAACACCCTTATGTCAAAACAACTATACAGAGATGAATTCTAATAGTATCACTTATGCTTCCTTTCTATTTAATTTCTCGATGCAATTGTGTATTATTTCCCAAGGGACTTCTTCAGTTATTTTGATTTCATGTGTTATTCTCCTTTATCTAGAGTGCCTACCATGTCAAAGTAGTTATCTTTCTGTAGCTTGACTATTTTTTTCCTTTTATTGTTCTCCTGGAAGTTTTTTGGTGTTTGGTTAGAGAAGAGTAGTTAGTGCTTTAGAAATGCATTTGGAAACTGTTGCAAGAATCTGTTTCTCTTCAGTGTTTTGAAAGTTATAGGTGGAAGATAAACTAGGAGTTCAAAACTTCATGAAAAATGTAAAATGTGAAATGCTGTAGAAACAAGATACAGCCTTATGCATCCACATTCTTCGACAGCATTTAAAGTAATTAAATTACTAGATTTTCGTACCAAACTTCCAAATGCTAGATATATCACTTTCTTCACAGGAGAAGTATTGGCATATCTGAGATCTTACCCGATTGACTGGTGTCTATTTTATCTGGTCTTATTTTATGATTAATGCACCCTTGACAATTTTTCAAGGACTTTGCTTTATTCTACATACAATGGATCAGGCTTTAGTATGCTCCTCGGCTTGGAACTTGGAAACAATGGCAGATGCTTCCTTCCCATGTTATTATATCCTTCAGCCATCCAGCAAAGGACCCATGCTTCTTAGGGTTTGAGACTGTACCACCTTGCTTAAAGTATTTTAAATTTTGGCTTTTGCTTCAAGTCAATCCTCTCTTTATTTCTTTTTTTGCCTTTTGTTTTTCTTTTTCTGTGGGGCGAGGCTCCGGATTTTGGCTTTTGCTTCAAGTCAATCCTCTCTATATTTTCTTTTTCGGCCTTTTGTTTTTCTTTTTCTGTGGGGCAAGGCTCCCCAATCTCAGCTCTGCGTGTTGCTAAAGCAATGACAAACTGCTCCAGTTGTGCGAGTGGTGTTCAGTATTTCTTCTTACTTCTGCTGAATGAAAGTATAATTTTCAGCATATAGGTGGATCCGAAGAAATTCTCCCCTTGCCTCGCATCAACAGTTCTATCGGTTGTCCAGTGATGGACGAGATTCAATGCTCCATTCAGGCCTCGATAAATAAGGTTGGACATTCATGTGTTTCTATACTAAATCCTGCTTCTATATTCATGGACACAAATACTAAATTTCATCCATGCGATGCATGATATGGATCATGTTAAATGTTTATCTTTTCCTATTGTCAATTTTCTGCTGGTGTTAAATTATTTATAAACTACAAATGAGGTTGTGTACTTGCAATTTTATCCTTTGACTACCCTCTAATTAGGAGAGTAAACAGCTGATGATTTCAACTGATGGGTTAAAGTAAAGGCAGCTTCTTACTCATATACACATACATACATATATATACAGAGAGAGAGAGAGTAAAACCACCTTCCTGGGGATATCAGATTAAAACGAAATCGTGGTGATTGGATGGGTAGCAAACCAAGGGAATTGTAAGAAGGTTTCTGATTATATTTTTCAAATAACTCGAGTACACCTTGAATAACGCGATTAGATTTATTTTATATGCTCAGTCCCATCCTTTTTTGCACGATATCCTCTCTTATTCCCTTGGTTGTTTCGTTCAGTTTTACTACTAGTCAGGCATGTGAAAGTGGCATTAACACTTTGTATTGGAGATTTCTGCAGATAGAATCAAGAGACTATGACCCAGTTTTGCATGCGAGAGGCTTTCATCAAAAACTGAATTTGCTGGTGGAAGAAAGCTTGCAGTTTGGGTTATTTATCAGCTTCTCACCTGATTAATTTCGGAGGAAGAATTGGAAAATCTGCTAGGAGTAGACATCGCATGGCTTATATTAATTGCTTGTCAATGTAGGTCAGTACCTGCTGTCGAGAACGATGTGAATTCTGATTCTAACTCAAATGAACTTATGATGGCAAATCCAATGACGCAACAAAATGTAACAAATGGTTTGGCAGCAATGGAGGTGACTGAAGAAAATTTGGCAGTTGAGCAACGAGAAGAATCAGTGTCGGTCACAGAAGAGTGGGAACAGCTAGTTAATGTAGTACCCATGGTAAAGGCTCCCATCTGCGCTTCCGAACCGTTCGATGATGAGGTCCTGTCTATACCACTTCCTAACCAGAGCCAAGATAATCAAACATCGAAGATTTTGGAGAGACTTGAGCTACCCAAAAAGAAGGAGGCTCCTCCAATTATAGCTAGGGTTGCAGATCCATATTTGCCGAAGGAACCCCCTTCTGTTCAGTTTCAGCAAAGTCATAGAGGAGAAAAGGCTTCAGCAAAAAACCAGTTGTTAAAACCAATCTTTCACCGTTTGAAAAGGGAATAAAACTAAAATCTTTCTTTGCATGCTGCAAATAGTCCAAACGGTGTTCTTCTTCCATGCCTCAACAAATTCTGCATCTGTATTACGGGGAAAAAAAAAAACAAAAATTTTGCATTTATTTTATTATGGTGGGGCCACGATTATGAACCTCTGATATATGCGAAAACAAACAGGAATGGGTTTTGCCATTGCAGGGCATCCTTGCAGTCAGATTTTAGGCTTCCAACCGGAAAGCATTCTTACACCCAACCTGAGTTGCATCATGCGTCAGTGTGACTGGTTTGCAGCAGGCTAGAACTTGGGGGAATGTTTAAAAGTTTTACCTACGGAAAAGACAATATACTTTGCAGCACCACACTACTGGTGATTTGCAATGAAATGCATTCATATTCTTTTGCATCTATGTTTTCATTTCTAATTGGAACATATTACTCAGATTCATTGTGTGTGGATCTACAATTTAACTTGAGTTCTTCATCTGCAATACCGAAGGCTTTGACTGGAGAAGAACGACTGGGTTACATATTTTCCGCTCAAATTAGACGAGGCTATCGCTTGCCTTTGATTAGAAGGTATTACCTATGGAAGCAAGTGACATTATTGGAGAGGGTAATTTCAGTAATTGGCTTTTGGTCTAATTTAATGCTCATAGGTTGGTTTTTTGGGCTAGCGACATAGTTTAAAAGATCGAGTCCAATAAGGAATGTCGTTGGGAGATTTGGTTTACTAGGCTTAAAACATGGATCGTTGGACTGAGTCATTCCATTTTCAACCTAGTTTGGTTTTCTTATGCGTAAAAAATAGAGTCCAATAATATATTCTTGGATTAGTTTGAGCTTTATTTAATTAAAACAAGCTGTAAGTCATTTTATATTGAAAATAAGCATTTTTAAAAGACTTAAAAGACTTTTTATATTATAAAAACTCTTAGATTTTTTTGAAGCCTATTTGTAAGCCAACCTATTATTAAAGAAGAAAAGACCTTAATATCAACTATCATATTCTTAAAAATGATCTAAAGGTTGGTATCAACTTTCAACATTTATGAATAACAGGCCTCTCTTCTCATTTTGGGAAATTCTGCGTATTGCTAAGATCGAGAACAACGTGAAAACTTTATTGAAATAAGTCAGAAAGAATCAAAGCAACTATTTCATAAAGAATGAGTCAAGAATGATTGAATCTATCTTATTTGATTTTCTGTCATACTCACGCACTTGAGAAACTAGGCCTGCTCGTAGGGGTGTGAAAAAAAAAATCGAACCGAAATCGAAAAACCACTTTTAAAAAATATAGTTAACGGCCATTGATTTCGATTAAGGATTACAATTTTTATTTTTTTCAGTTTTCAATTTCGATTTCGGTTTGTAATAAAAAAAATCGACGGTTAATGGTTAATCGTTTTAATATTTATAAATATATTATGTATAATTTACATATATTAATGTTTCTTGGATTTTGATTGAAGTACTATGTTTTATCTTATGTTTTATAGGAGTTAATATGGTAATTGATTTAGTTTGATTTTGTTCATGATGATACATCAAAAGGCTTATTTTTCACCATTTCCTTAATTTGATTTTCTTTTTTTTTTTAGCTCTTGTAATATATTTAATAATTTAAAGAAAAACTCCATGATAAAGACTAAAAAATAAAGTTTGTTGAAATTATTAATTTGATTTATTAAAACTATTACGTTAAATGGTTAAAAATAAAAAAAAAAAAAATTTAATTGAAAAAAATAGTTTACCGTTAAGGTGGTTAACCATTTATAATGGATCGGTTAAGGATTGAGATATTAAAAAATCTATCATTATAGTTAGGTTCAAAAAATAGGGTCATGGTCCGGTTAACCGAACCATGAACATCCTATTTGCCCGTTCCTCCTCTCATACCTCTCTCTACGACTCTGTACATGTGTCATCAGTCCAAGACTTCTCTTAGGTCGACTAGCATACCTATCGCACGTGATTGACTAATGCAACAACTCCATCATATAATCATGAATTACCATACTTGAATTAGACCAGTTCCCCATTCTTAGGAACTAGTGGAACTGAAACCGGAACCGTTCATTTTTTTCCTTAAAAAAAACTCAACATAATTATAAATCCCTTATATAAATATAAATAATAATTATATATATGCATAGATTAGACAAAAAAAAAAGATAATAATTATATGTACATATATAATGTGTATATATATGTATGTGTATATATTTTGGATGTTTAAGACGTGTAAGTATATATCTTTCCAATTACTCATGTATTTGCAAATGTGCGCAGATATGAAAAAAAATTAGGTGAACTAAAAAGTATCTCAAAAAATTATTTATTCTAATCTCAACATTACTTTCAATTGGAGGGGGACATTATACCTTACCTCTATTTTAAGTTCCATAAATTACATGTAGATTCTTTTGTTGTCAAAATTTGAACAATTAAATGTAAATAAGTGGGGAAGGGATAGAAACTTTTGGGGAAAAAAAATCTATTAATACCTAAAGTTTTTAAAAAAGAGTTCATTGACCTTTCTTTTTTGGTAATTTTGAGGAAAAAAAAAACATATCTATCAAATATTACGTGAAAAAAAGGTTTTCATGTTTCTTTTTTTTTTTTTTTCCTTAATAGAGTAGAATGCAGGGCTTATGGGCGTTGCGTATTATCTGTTATAGTAGTGGTTGTGCGCCCAGCTAAAGAGTTGATGTTGAAGTATCTATCCTCTTTGCTGGTGTAATCTTTTTGTTCCTGTTGTCGGCACTCTGCCTTAGTCCAATCGTAATTGCAGGATAATGCTTCAATTGTTACAAGGTCATATTTGGACTTGTACTTATTAAACTATTGATTGATATTGTTCAAATCTTGCTCAACTACTAATGTTGTTGTGGGGATGCCAATACCTTGCCTAGTAATCCGGACAAGATTAGAAATATCACCATGTAATGTTTCTACCATTCAAGAATATCAAAGTTGTTGGCTTCAATGCTATCACCAAACTCAAAGGTTATGTTTGGATACTTGCCAATCTTTGAATTTGCTCCACTTTCTCTAGCGTAGTGGTGTTTCTTAAATCTTTGATGTTGATCACCACTCTAGGATTCTTAATGGTAATGGCCATCGGTATGGTTACTGGTGTTACTCGATTGATGAGTATTTGTCTACCATATGTATAGCTAAATTGCAAATGAAGTTCTAATAGGAATTTACTTGTCTCTTTTAGAAATTACTAGCAAATATAGAATATATGTATTGCATATCTGACATTTTGTCCATATTTTTATAATAATATCCCAATGTGCTTCGGAGTCCTTTGACCTTATTTTGTAGATCTAACAACCATGCCACATTTTATAACATAGGAATTTCCTTGTAATATATTTCAACCATTTTCAAGTCATATCATTAGCACACATTTGTAATACACGATCAAACCTTACCTTTTGCAGTGTGTTAATGATGTTGCATGCTTTTAGGAGAAAGAGATGAATACTCATGTAACACACTAGGAGAAAATATTTGTGTAATCATTAAAACCTTTAGAAGTTCCAACAAATTTAAGAAACATTCATTTGGATGCAACTATATGCTTATTATATGTCCATCTATGCAACTATCCTAGCTAAAAGTTCATATGCAACATTCCATCTATGTTGCACATCTTTTTAAATTTTTTGAGCCTTTTATCATGCACTCCACACCATTTTTTCCATTCCCTATTTATTGATGTGTGATATGTAATATAGTCAACCGTTGGTTTTATTGGGGAGCTAAGAATTTTTAGACCTTCAATTCCATCTTTTATGCACAAATCTAGTACATGACATACACATGTTATATGGAAAAGGGTCCACCTAGCATAGGTTGACATAATGATTTTAAATTAGCAATATTGGCTATGTTAGCAGCAACATTAGTGAAGCCTATTGAGAAATTTTTTTAGTTAAATCATATTCATTAAGAATCACCCTCGTTGTAGCATATATATTTTGGGTCATACAGGCTTCATCCATTTTATGCAATGCAATTAAAATTTTATGCATTATCTAGTGATTATCTAACCAGTAACATGTTATGCTCATGTAAGAACTTTCTCCCATCTTTTTTGTCTAAATGTCCGAATAGATGGAGACACAAGTGTCAAGTTCATCGAATATACCTTTTAATTGTGCCTTAACTTTCTTGTACAACAGGAGATAATGTCTCTTCATTCTCGATGCACTTTACTTGGGGCCTGCGATCGAAGAGTTTCTTGATGGCAGTAGATTAGGTCTACATTTTTGCAGTGTTGAAACCCTAATGTAACTTGCTTATCATTTGCACATGAGTGCATCTTGATAAGGTTTACCTTTGAACTGCCACAACTTTGTTTCCTTCCTTGTCTCGGATTGCGATAGATGTTGTTGCAATGGATCAATATCATTTTCATTTAGGTGTTTGGAGTCTTTGGACCTTAAATGCTTGGTCAAGCTCCCATACACCATTGGGTAAATTACACTAAAAGGTCACAACGTTTGGGGCTAACTTCATTTGAGGTCACAACATTTCGAGTGGTTCATTTTGGGTCGCAATTTTTAGGAAAATGGGTCAATAATGTCACCATTAACACGTGTCACAACGTGGTGGATCTTCTGAATTTTAATTAAAATTTTCTCTTATTGACTAATGTCAATGGTGACATAATTGACTCACTTCTCTAAATATTTTGACTTCAAATGAGCCATTTGAAATGTTGTGACTTCAAGTGAACCATTCGAAACGTTGTGATCTTTCGGTGTAATTTACCCATACACCATCGCCCTTTGAAAAAGTGTAATTGGCGTATAGTAATCGCAGTGTGCCCTTAACTTGTCGTCAGGACCTTCGACTTTCTTGAAATATTTTACAAAAATATTAGACCCATATAGTCAATGCGGCCTACCTAGTGCTTTCACCTCTGCCTGTGGCTGCATTTCTTCACCAGAATTGGAGTAGTCTTCAATTTTGCATTGTAGAAGTGCTTCTGCCTATGGATCTTAGGAGCCCTCACCTCCATAGCATTGGTACACAAGGGTACTTTCTCAAAACCCGATGGATACAAAAGAAACTGGTCTAGTGTGAAGGTAGAGGCTCGTGTCTCATTGAAATTGTAGTAGTAAACATCCACATACATATTAATGTGCGGATCCAGCTCGCGTTCGATTTACTTCCCCTTGCCTTTGTCTTTGTTCCCATATTTATTTTAAGACCCGCTAAAGAAAAAGAAACCATTAATTTTGTTTAGAAGTAATACCATGAAATTTAAACTTTCTAAATTATTCTCTAAATTGGTAGTTCATGTTGTGTGTACACAGAAAATTAGCAAAAAAAAAAAAAATGATGAAAAAGTTAAAGTTCTAAATTTAATCAATAACATTTGTAGATTCTATGTTCATTAACAAAAAATGCAAGCAACGTGACAAGAGAGCTAAGAGATTTTGGAAAATAACTAATCATAAGGATGAATTTGTGGTATAGTTGTACGAACAAATTCACTTTCAATATATAGGAAAATGTTCAAATATGAACATTTCAAATTTTATGAAATGTAAAACTGTAAAATTTAGAGAGATTCCTAACTCTCCATAATAATTTCTTTTGCTCAACACATTCACAAACATTAAAATTTAAATGTCCATTATTTTAGAAATGAAAACATTGATGAGCTTTTGAACCTAAGAGATTCCTGAGATGGAAATGGAATTTTCATGCATACACATTCCTTCGCCTGTTTGAACATTCAAAAAATTTGAAACAGTGAAGGCTGATGACTATAATGCAACTTTAATTTTCACCTGCCTTCCCAGGTTCTCATATCTCTTTCTTCTTTTATTTGTTCACCCAAACCAACCCACCCCCAAAAGTGTCAAAGTGAAAGATCTTTAAGTTGATATGCAAAGAGAATTTGGGTTCATCATTCATCTAAGGCACATTTGTGAGACAAAGAAGAAAGTAATTGAATAGATTTATCGTAAATGGTCAGAATCATATGATGTGTTCCCGTACCTTTCAAATGCTATCCAAGAAGCAAATCCATGAACTAAGGTGGAGTGGAAAACTATGGATACCAATAACCTCAGGACTATGATTTTTGACAAAATATTCCAAGCCTTTGAACTGTGCATTAAGGTGTTCATCCATTGCAGGTATGTTAGAAATTAATTGAATCTCCTCAAATCACTTATTATAGCGGTTATGTCCAATTTTTACAGCTCGTAGGCTAGTGATAATGATAGATGACACCTTCTTGTATGGGAAATTTAAGCACAAGCCATTGGTGGCAACTATAGTGGATGGGGTGAAACACATTGTTTCCTTAGCATATGGATAGGTGGATGAGGAATTTGAGGACTCCTAGAGTTGGAGAATACATTATGGAGTTGATTGTACCGACATTTGCTTAATATCCTACTGGTATGTTGAGATGTTGTTTGCAAACAAGGAGACCCTCTACTGGTACGTTAGAATACATTATGGAGTTGATAGTAGGGATGTTATTTGTAGACAAGTTTCAATATCTTGTGTTTCTGATGTTCCTATTCTTCCCAGTTGACCTTAAGGAGTATGGCTAATATGCTTAAGGGGTTACACGTTTGGCATGGTCATATCCTTTATCGGTAGTTGAGTTATTGCCCATGTCGATTCCGTGGAGATTAGTGGCCCGTTGGTCCTGCTACAAGTATGGGCATGAGATCACTTTCCATACTGAAATATCTTACCCTTGCATGCATTATTTAAATTTCATTTGTACGTGTATATATATATATATATTTATTGATTGATCTATATAAGAAATGGTGTTGAATGTTTAGCTCAATAAAATTTAATGTGTTAGTATCGTTTAGTAATTATAGTGTTTTGCATGTTGGTGTTGTAAAGCCTATGTTTTTTTTTTTCACCAAAACAAATCAAATCCAAACCCACGTAGATTTTAAACCTAAACTTGAGCTCAAATACCAAACATAAGCCTAAGCCTAAAAAGCTTTTCTTTTCCCTTAACTACCTTAAAAGTCAAAGGCAGATCTCTTATGATAATTAAGCAAAGTTTATACAAAAACTTAAATCCAAAATAGACCCTAACCAACGTTACCATCTAGCTCATATATCTTATCCTTTTGATTAATTTTTTTTATAATTTTATCAAGAATTCCTTTCAATCCTTTATTTACAATTTAAGAAAGCTTAAGGTAAAGTTTTGCTTTTCTTTCTTATCATTTATTTACTTGTTTCAATTATGAATGCTAATTCTTGTTCAAGTAGAATCTTAAGGAGTTGAAAGTTATTTCAATGAGTCGAGTAGATCTTCAGGATTTAGATGAGTTTATAGAGCATATGTTATAAGAGTTGTAGTAGTTGTTCTGATTCATAGCTAAGTACGATAGATGAAGTGTTGCTTTAGTATTTAAGTAAGATTGAGTTGTTTGATGAAGTAGATGAGAAGTTTATAAATGTGTCATGTTGTTAAGTTGGTGTAGCAAGTGTTTGTAAGCTTTTGAAAAAAAAAAAAGATGTTTAAATGTAAAGTTTTGCATGCTCTGTTTTCGAAAATAAACACGAGGAGAAACATGGGTTAATGCTCTAGTTGTCTATCTCACTGAGTTTGAAAATTTAGCTATACGAAGAGAAACATAGGGAAAAAACAGTCACTTGTATCCAATCATGCTTCTCATTGTGTGTTGAACGAATTGGAAAAATATGACAGCACAATTGGAACACGACCACAAGTACTATGCCTCCTTCTCTCTGATTTCTTAAGGGATTGTATTTTAAAGAAACACGACTAGAACATGATGAAACCTATTGAACCATGTGTCTCCCTGAATTTTATCCTTAAATGAAATATGCCCAAGAACATGATGACTTGTTTTGATTGTGTTTCTTCTATAGAGAGAACACAAGGACATGTACGACCATGTACCTGTTCGTGCACCCCCTTTAAAAATATATGATAAATAAATTTAATTTTCAAAATTTAAAATAACGGAATCTATTATATAGATATGTGTATAAATGTTAACTTAGGACTAAATATTAGTTTTTATTTAAGTTTATAGGTGCTAAATTACTTGGTATTCATTTTATAATGATGTTAAATGTTATATGGATTAAATTTCTTTATCTTACAGAATAAGCTACTAAATTGTATTAAAGCGCTGATCTTTTACGATACTACAGGTATGTAGAAACTTTTTTGTTGATTGATAGGATAGACATATCCCAATTAACTTTAATCAAAGATGACATAAAAGTGCTTGAGTTGCTTGTGCGTGTGTCGTTTAATCCGTTCGGGAAGCGGCAACTTGTTGATAATGTTAACATGGTAGTTAAGCGCTTAAACTACCTTTGTTATGATGCAATGATATTTTATAAGTGGCTTGGCGGGTAATCGATAGGGGTAACGGTATCAGTACGTTTACTTATTCTTAAAGAGAAGTAATATGATTTAGTTCACGTTTATGGGATCGATTGAACTAAGTGATATTATGGATTAAGTAAAGTAAAGATGAGAAACGAATGTGAACCGTAGATGAAGCTATTTTCCTTTTCAGTTAGATATAGGAGATATAGGAATTCAGGCTGTCTATATCAATTCCCTAAGTAGCTGCTATTACTTAGGATCCTCAGCTTCCTAATAGCTTGTCTCCGGAGTTTGAACATTCCTATGTTGATGTGTTATACCTAATTAATAAAGTTAATAACTTAATGGTTTCTGCATTTCATTAGACTAGGAATGTGTGTCACTCTTTATTTATTTATGTTACTTGTGTACTGGCCTTTGACTCACGTTTTCCTATTACAGGTGTTGATAAGGATGAGTTTTATGATCAATTGGGTTATAGGACAGACTTTAAAAAGTTTTTGACGAATGGGACAACTAGGGATCCCGACCTTGATGGCGTCTATTTTTGTAATAGATTAGTGAAAATGTTTTTATGGATAATGTAATTATTATTAAAGACTTTTCAAACTTATATGTATTTTTGTTAAGACTTGATCTCAAGTCTTTCGTTTGTAACATATATATATATATATATATATTAAGTCTTTTATTATGTTTTTTATGAACAACAAACTTTTATAATACAATGTATAGTACTACTCTTAATGAGTAGTTTTTGTAATAGTTCTTTTGGCATATTTGGACAAACATTTTATACAAACACCTTCTTTAAAGACAGCTTTACATGTAATGCTTCGAGATTACATATGGTTGGGACTGGATATACTTGGATTTAGATTCAAAGCATGGCGGTCTTCACACAGACATAGCCCTTATTCATAGGTGATTGACAACTGTTACCGAGAGTCAACCCTTCATTTATAGATGGGGAGCTACATTTGACACCACGACACAACTTACCCGTGTTCCATCTAGTATCATAATGCGTTCAACTGGTAGACACAAAACAAGGTACATTAGAAATTCATTCTATTTTCTATTTACATTTTCATGTTGATACAATTTTGATTTGCATTTTGGTATGATAACTACACGTTCATTGCAAATTGATTGGTTCCCCTACTCCAACACTAATGTCAATGGCCTACCGATTATTGTTTGGAGGGTAACAATGTCTGGCTGAGCACTACTACCTATACCATATGACCAGACAGTTCAAGTGGTTGTAGCACATCGTGAAACCCATGGACATGGGTCAAACCTTGCTTGATATGCACCTATGTGGATAGTTAAATACATATTACGAGACTTACATGCCACTTAGGTGGAAAAGTGGGCTGTACGATTGGCATTAGTGATTGAGCTGGAGCTAAAATATGGAGTACATGCAGTGGTACGACTAGATTTCCTGGACATATGTGAGTAGTACTGGGGCTTTGGTTAGGCTAATGGTAAGTAATTAGCTTGATGTTGTATTTGTTTTGCTAACTATTATATATTCTCTTCTTAATTGAATGTGTGTTGTGTATTGCAGGTTAACTTCATCCATCACTTGCCTTGCATGTTGTTTACGCATATCTAGGTTGAGGTACCATAGGTTATAAGATGGCGAATCAGTTCATGCGAGTTAGATTATATAACCCACCAAAGCTTGCAACTGGGCTAAATGATATTGACAACTCACCACCGCCCTAGTAGGCTCATTAAGGTTATCACATGGCACATGGAGAGGGTTAGGGTAGGAGAAGGACCCATAGGGATCTTAGGTACATATTAGGAATGAAAAGCTCACCCCATTGTTTAGTTCGATGAAGTACAACCTTCATAGCCATACTTAACAAGCTATAACTGTGAGATGCCGCCTTTGTGTGAGAGCTTTTAGTCATCATAGCTTACTCTACCAACTCTATGACGAAGAAGGCATGCATCAACCCCTTCTGATGACATGAGTGGCGATCTTACATAGGTTGGACCCGCTCTAATCCCTATGCATTGGAGTCTCCACTTTATTCCACTTAGAGAGGACTGGAATGGCATATAGATCACCCAGTTGCATAGCTAGTTAACACCACAGCCATAAACAGATCCACAGCAGTAGCCATAAAAGATAAGAGAGGAGGAGTAGGCAACATTGGTAGTTAATTGTTTTGTTTCATTTATTGTACATGAATTTGACTATATAATACAAAGAATATTGTATCTATTCACTATTTCAATCATTATATTCATGGAATATGACTATTGGTGAGTCAAGGAGATGTTTTTTCCCATTTTCATGTGAAGTGCGGGGGATAGGATGGGTTTGGGTCGTAGAGTAAAGAGAGATATGTTTGAGCTGAAAATTGTGTGTAGAATTTGTAAAGATTAAGGTTTAAGCGTAAATGTGTGTTGATAAGTGTTGAAAGACCTATATTATTTGTGCTTATTTGGACTAGTTATTACACAACTTTTGAGATTTAATGAAGAAAAGGACATTATATTTGTTAAATATTCATTTCAGGACTCATTTGGGAGGTTGGAAGCAAATGAAGCAAGTTTGGATCATTTTGCACAAGAAACCAAGCTTTTATCTTTCATCCCTTCCTGCTGAACAGCCAGGGCAGACGCAAGGGAAGAACTGAACAAACAATTTTTCAGCCCTGCCTTCATCACAGCCCTTGCAGCAGGGAGGGCTGACCTGATTTTGCAAGAAAAGCTATAAATTCCAATTTATTTTCATTGTTGACAGACGGAAGGAGATACAGAATATTAGAAGCAGAATTAAGACGATAGATTTTTTTAAGAGAGAGAAAACAGATCTAGAATAGATTTTTGACAGATTGTAACAAAAACTCTAATAGAGAGACTTCAAGAGCTTTTTAGGGTTTCATAGCAGCAGTGGACTTCATCGATTCAATTCATCAAGGATCATCGGGTTTTATTGCCATATCTTTGTTATTTTCTTTAATTACTTCTCTGAATTAGTGATTTGTATTGTTACATCCATGGAGGAGTAATTGATTTCGCTTAGGTTTGTGAATCTTTAGGTCAATTTCTTGTAATTCTACTGTGCTTAATTGAATCCGTGTTGAATTGTTGAATTCAATAGCTTAAGCTTTATGAATCTTGAATTTATATAATGCACGATATGGATTCATGTCTGATTTTATTAAAATAGGCTGAGAAGTCATTTTAATGAATAGATCTAAGCTATTGATGAGATTGCTCATAGCTATCTAGAGATAGAAGTGGTGAAATCTTTTGTCATTGATTAATTGCATAAAATATGTTGTTAATCATGGATTCTTGATCTTCATGCAAATCTAATTTGTTAATCGTTAGGAAGAGATTCCAACGGTGCGATTTAGGTTTAGTTGCTTTTGATTTCGAGAGAAACTCTAGCAAGTTTTAGTGAATCCGACAGTTCATTAATTCAATACAATTTCTGTTAAGAATTACATGAATAGATCTAAAGTGAAGCATGACCTAAGTTTCTTGTGAATTGATACATCTTTATTCTTGCATGCTTGCTATGAAACTTGTTGATTTGATTAGTTTAGGATTAGATTAGATTCTTAGTTTTATAAATTTTCTTCCTATTTTTGTTAGGCTAGATAATAGGAAAAGAGTGAGTAGAAGTAATCATCATCTTTTCCCCATGGACGACCCCGATCTAAACACTATACTACGAATCGATAGGTTCGCTGCCTATTGTCTTTCGTAGTAGATTAAGAAAGGGCTTTATAAATTTAAACTACGATTGGCAAGGAAAATTTCCATCATGTGTGGATTTAGGAGTTCGAAAAGGAAAATAAGATGGTTGAGTAAAAAATTATGAGTCCAACCCACAATTTGTACATTTTTGTAAGGATTTGTGAATCCTGGACATGGAATTGTGAGCTGGACTCACAATTCCAATTGAGACCAATGTTATTGGACCTAGATCGACTCATTCGATATGACCTAGTTTAATTGGAGTTGGTCATAAAAGCGAGTTAGTTCATGCATTTGGCTCGAATTTGGATTTATCTAAATTGACCTATATGATTGGATCAGGTCGGATCGATCGACTTAGATTAGTTGACTCAGTCCCTAAAAAAAAAAAAAGAAAAAACCAACTAAAATTTTAAATATATATATATTCATACTATATTATAAATTTATAAAATATAATCATTATATTATAATTTTTTTTTTCTTTTTAAGGTATATGCCTTGTATATATTTAATAGTTAATTGATGGATTCGATTCAAATATATATTTAATTGAGTGATGTTATATATATTGGTCTTCCATATTAAAATCCGCCTTATATTTTTACTTTTAATTGACCCTAGTTTGACCCCTGGTTGTTCTTGGTTCGACTCCTTGACCCCTCACTTCTTAGTTTACTCGGGTCAAACCCTAATTTTTTTTAATAACATTGATTATGACACTTGGAATCGCGAGTTGGAGTCATGATTCTACACCAACTCACCATTCCACATCCAATATGAAATAATGAGTTAGACTCATGATTCCGATTGTCCAAATCAGTGGAACTCATGATTCCAAGTCTAGTATTGGAATTATATTTTAGAAATCTTTTTTTTTTTTGCATTTTTTTCCTTCTTCCAAAAATTTCTATATATAATTATATATATTAAATAAATAAATTCCTAGGTCCTTGTGTAAGAGAAAAAAGAAACTTGTAGAAATCAAGCACCTTCCTTTATAATGTAGGAGAACTTCTCCCCTCAATATATCCTTGGCCATTGGAAACCTCGTCAAGCAACTTTCATCAAAGTTGGTCACTTGGTTTGTCGACACTTTTTATTATTTAATCACATATATATTTATAACTAGTTCATACTTTAGATATTTTCTTCTCTCTCCAAAACTACTTTTATTAAATTATTGAATTCTTTATCTTCGGCTTTTAGATTATTATATGACAAAGGAGTTAGACAGGCTTCTTGCAGCTTCTTCCTCATATCCGTCCTTGGTTTGATTGATGAGTAACTAAACTATACATCTCATCTTCTTCGTGCCCATATGCTGCAGCTACCAATTTTCTTCATTACTAACTACTCGCCCAATTTTATCTTTTGTTCTATATGGTTTTCCACAAGAAGTAGTTTTACAACCAAGTTGTCGTCCTCCCGACAAGTGATTTTTTCTCCCCTGAAACTTTAACTCTTATACTAGAGTTAGAATATCCATGCTTGGTTATTTAATGAACTGAACGAATCGATAATTTCTCTTTAGCTCTAGCTAGTAGCTAATATATATATATATATATATATAACTAAGAGGCTAGTGTTAATACAAATGTTACTCTTGAAAGCCGTAATGAGTATGATTGTGAGATTGAATAAAAGTTTTGGCTTAGCTTATCTACTTAAACATGCATTATTTTGAATTCAAGCCGAACTGAAATAAGACAAGTTGAGCTGAAGTAGCTTGCAGATCATTAAGTTGATTTGCAATTCCTAATTACTATTATTTATGTAATTTCCTATTAAATATATGGAAACTTTTAGACATAAAAGGTTATAAACATGGCTAGTTTCATGAATTCTACAAGGATCGGAGTTTGCCAAACCAAGGATACAATTTAGTGTTTAAGGATAAAAGTGACATCATTATATTTCTAATCTCCACAATAAATTTGGAGGATATTTGTCTTTTTAGTGGAATGCAAAATAAGTGCTTAGACTTAGATTTGTGTATTACTTCATGTTTTAAGTTTCACCAAATGAATGACCATTCCATTATTCAATGTCTTTAAATGACTTGATTTTGCTTGACTCTTCTACGACTCATGACAATTCATTAATTAGATTGTATTATTTTTTATGTGTAATGCAACACCTAATTTGATACCCCCATCAATTACATATTTTTATGAGTCAATATAATCAGGAATCTATTTTAAAAAATATATATTTTGTATGTTCCGCTTTAGTATAAAAGAGTTTTCTCATCAAAACTATTTAGATAGAAGGAATTAAATCTTTATTTTAAGATAAAATGAGTCTTGTAAAGCTCAAGTGGAGAATGAAAGTATTTTGTAATTTTGCAAGAGTTGGAATTTAATACAGATCATTTTGATTTAATTAAATTACATTGCAACTCATACCTAACATTATTAATTAATTATCTTTTGAAAGGTACAAAGTATTGGATTTCATCCTTAAAAACCAATAAAACTTATAAGGTATAGAGTATCTTGTGAATATATAATTTTTCTTTTGGAGCCCATAAAACTTTTCTTTGTCTTTTTTTTTTTTTATGTTTCGTGTTTATAGTAATATATATATTTATATGGTTTCATATGATATGTAAAATTACCATGTTTTTATAAATTCACTATAAAAAGGAAAAAAATTCTTAATATCACAAGTTTTATATTTTATAATACGTAAAATTTATTTATGTGTGAAAGTTGAAACCTATAATAAGGTTGTAAACGAGTTGAACCCATTCACGAGCTATGGTGATGATTTGAATTTGACTTAATTAGTCATCGAGTTTGAGTTTAGTCTTAAATTACTCAATTCGAGCAGTTCGCGAGCGTAATCGAGTTTTTATATTTTTTTTTATGAAGAAATACTTATGTTTTCCCCTTTTTAAAATCTATTTTCATACCTTGTTTTTTTTTTTAATATTAAATGGCTAATGTTTATCAAATTTTAAATTTAACTCAGCTATAAACCCTATTTTTATGCCTAAATCGAGCTTACTTTTTAATCCAATTAGTTTTTATAGGAATAGTTGAGCTTAATTAGCTCGAGTTTGAACTTAAAATTTTAAAGCTCAATTGAGATTGAGTTGAGCTCGAGCTTTGAGTTTTTCATTTGAGTTGAGTTTAAGCTTGACACTGTATTTTTGGCTCGACTTATGTACAACTTTACTATAACAAATACCTGTTGAACCTATTTATGTGATATCAAACAAAATTATAGATCCCATAGTAAATCCTAAGGTACTTTATTTCGTATTAATTAATCTCATAGCATAAACATTATTTCTATATATCTAAAAAATTCAAGCACGTGCACTTAAAGTTCATTCAAAATGAAAATAACAAGTTTTTCAAAAGTAAAATAGTGCTTATTCATTTAAAATTCAAATTTTCAGCACTACTAGGTATAATCTTCAATAATAGTGATCACAAAATAAAAAGGGTTGTTATTATTTATTTTTGGGATAATGACAAAAATTGTACTTGAACTTTTGTAAAAAGAACAATTAGGTACTTGAAATTTTGTTTTAACAATTTGGTACTTAAACAAAGTTTTCATTGACTTTTTTCATACCTGAAGTTTTGTTGTGAGATAATTTTGGTATGTGAATAAAATTTTTGTGGACTTTTTCATATCTCATTTCACTTGCTTCAGATTTGAAAAAAGTCAATGAAAACTTTGTGCATGTATCAAAGTTGTCAAAACCAAACTTCAGGTATGAAAAAAGTCAATAAAAACTTTGTTTAGGTATCAAATTATTCAAAATCGAATTTCAATTACTAATTATTTTTTTTCTGAAAGTTCAAATACCATTTTTATCATTAACCCTTTATTTTTTATTTATAAATATTATTTTATGATTTTTAATAAGATGAATACATTATATTTTAGAAACTCTAACTGCCACATAATAAAGTACAAGTTCCTTATCCTATTATGAGAGAGAGGTTTCGGAAATCTATACCCACTCTATCATGTAGCCTTTAATACCATTTGAGCTCTATCTAATCGAGTAAGATATAGGTGGATACCTTGTGTTACCCACTCACCTGCTTCCAACATCCTCATATAAGCTATTTTCATTTTCACCTAATAGCCCTCAAATTTACATATGAAAGAGCAAATCATATTAATTAAGTTCTCGAAATTAGTTTAAATCCTTTGCCAATCAATTCCATTTTTAAATAATTAATAAACTTTATTATCCTTTTATATATTTTTTAATTTCATAATATAGTTGAAAATATAAACTAATGCATTCTTAATCATCGTTTCATTAAGTTTTCTTACTGCATAGAATTGAAGCATATCCATATAGTTTTTAATACATAAATTATTTAAAGAAAATCTATTTCATCCAATTCTACAGGCTGTCAACTATATAATTATACTTGTTAAACTACCAACAAATCACCTAATTTCATTATATTGATACATGCTTTGGTAGAATTTGGTTGGCCATTTTTTTTTACTGGACAAGATAAAGTTTATTGCATATTGTTTGATTTCACAAAAAATTTGGTTCTAGAAAAATTCCTTTCATGGTACCAAAACCTGAAATTATTGTTCTTTTCATTTTTAGTGTTATTGTCACTATTGTGAAAACCAAACACATCCTTAGCAATATCTCAATGGAGCTCTCATTTATCGAATTTTACACTTGAAGTGGAGATTACTAATTGTCATCATAAATGAAACTATAACGTGTCATCAGAGCTATAACTTATTTATAAGTAAAAATTCAATCAATTATGATATTTTTATAATTTTAAATTTGAAAATCATTTAGAAAAAAAAAATTCTATTGGCAATAAGAGTATAATTTGTTCCGGGTACCTATGACTTTATAACTTTTCACCTTAAAGACTTGTATTTTTATTTTTGACAATTAGGTGATATGTGTTTTGTATAACAATGAAAAATCTAACTGACATTAGTTCCCCTTATCTCCGAAGAGAAAAAAAATGAGCTTAATTTACAAAACTAAGTATATGGAATTTGTGCACTAATTTGACCAACCCTTTATCATCATGACTACTTTCAATCATAGAGCATCAGCTTAACAAAAGTAGAATGAATGGATCAAAAGTTTAATAATGAAGGTATAAAAACAATTGGATAAGAATTTTTTTTTTTTTTTTGGCCAGAAGATGAATTTCATCAATTAGAAAGAAATTACATCGATTATAATTATCGATACAAGAATAATACGAATGAAGAGTTGGAGGGTATGATTACTCAAAGCATAAACAGGTCTATCTCTTTTATAGTTAAATTATCCCATATAGGGGATAGAAATTCTCTTAAGAGAATAATAATCAACCAACCGGCAATTAGAATAGATCCCATGAAAGGGATGGAAACAAAGTAAAAAACATAAACAATAAATACTTAAAAAATCCACTTATTTTAAAAACTACCGATAAAATAACATTTTTTTTTATCTTCATGCTCTTCAAATCACCTGGATTATCGATGATGATAAAAATAATAGAATACAACCCAGATCTAGTATTAGAGGTGGTAGATTTGTGACTCTTCACAAGGGTTTGCAAAAAAAAAAATATAAAAGAGAGGGACAGTTAGGATTTGTAAAATCACCCCGAGAGAGAGAGAGGACCTCCTTCAATTCTCAAAAACTCTAACATTAAAAGTATTATTGAATTTGAATTTATCAATTTTTTCCCTGTATAGAACTTTTCAAACGTAAAGGTTATACAACAATAAAAAATAGAATATTTTTCTCTATTTTCTAGCTTATTCACGATAAATTCAAATGGTCCAGCAATGTTAATTTTACATACATTTCAAGATAAAGTGCAGAGAGAAGGAAAAAAAAAGATAAAACCCACGGAATCGGAGGATTCTAATTAATACAATTGAAAGAAGGTTGCAAATCAATAGGAGCCACCTTGTCACTCTAAAGTGACCAACATAGCCACCATAGAAAACCTTCGGAGCATTGGGATTAGTAGTTCATCTTAAGCTATGGGGCCATTATAGTCTATGAATAGGGGTTGACGTTCTTTTTATTTATTTTATTTTACGTTTCATAATTTAAATGAGAACTAACTCCCCTAGATTGCTTGTTGTTTTGCAAAAAGATATGTCACTTAAGCCTAGAATTTAAGTTTAAGCTCGATTAGTTTACATAATCCTTTTTTAATTTTTTTCAAACCTAATATTAATATATAAAAGTTTCTTTAAATATATATATTAAATATCAATAGTTTTTATTGTTATAATTATATATTTATATGTAATTTATTATAAATATAAAACTCATTCATAAGCCTGTTTTGGAGCCTAAATTAAAATTCAAACTTGGTATAAACGAATTTGCTTTAAGTTTAAACTTGACTCGTTTATTAATTGAGCTTGAGTTCGAGTAGCTCAACTCATTTAGAACCCTTCTTTTCAATGAAAGATCGTAAAAACAAGTTCAAAGTGCAATTATATTAATAATAAGTGCCACACTTATGACAAATTCAATTCTATATTATTTGGAAAAGTATGGTGAGTTATAAGTATAATGCCCCTTATCCTTTTTTTTTTCTTTGAAATAATTCAATGTAGATGGGAGAGTAGGTGACTGCAGTGCAATTATTTTATGATTTATTTTTATTTTTTTAAAAAAGAAATCAAAAGTATTTATGTAATTCTCACAATCTAAATTTGGGATAAAGACATGGGCAATGCCTATACTTATAAATTTTGGCAATTTGCTATCCATGTTTGATGTTAGGCAAAAAAGTGCCCGTACTTTAAAAAAACAAGACATTTTAATGCTTCTGTACACTTAGAAATGGGCACTTGAAATGCCACTGTTTTGAAGATATGGGTATGTTTTTGTCCAAAATCAAATATTGAGTACCAAATTACCAAAATTTAAAAGTATAAGCACCCTGCCCATGCCTTTATCCCTTAAATTTGTAAATAACTGACTTATTAAAATGAATATGTAAATAACACATGTTCCTTTTTCCAATAAGATATAATTACTTAGAGTATATCTATTACCAATAAATGCTATATATGCATTACGTATGCTAAAAATATTAACTAATTAAGTAAATAAATCACTTAAATAAATACATGATTTTAAAATGCCTTGACTTCTCTTCCCAAATAATTTTTTAGCACCCATTGATCACCTCACGTAAATTATCTACTAAATAACTTCTCTCTACTTATTTTTAACCTCTAAAATTTTGTATATTTACTATATCGCTATGGACATATATATATATATATATATATTCTCTCTATTACTTTAATAGCTATATTAGTAAACCCAAAAGGCTCACTTTTTGGTTTTGGTGTCTTTAGTTTAAATATAATTTTTAATATATGATTTGACAAAAATGACCCCTACTTTCTTCTTCTTCTTCTTCTTTTTTTTTCAAGCATAAATAGGCACTTATTTTTTAATATGTAAATGTATTTTTTTCCCTTCTCAAGCTTTCAAAGTTTGTCCAAGTTCTTTTATGATTCCCTTTCTTTTGTCAAAAAAGTCATTCCATATTTGAAAGAATATTGCCAAAGAATTTTTATTATGGTCAAATGACCTTTACAACATAGAAAAATGTCAACAATCATCATTATTATGGTTAAAATGACCATTATAATCATAATTGTTTTGCCATAAATCGCATTTCTCCACTAATATAAATAGGAGCTATCAAATCCTCTTCAAATCACCATTCAAAATTTTAAGAAGTGAGATCTCTCCTCAAAAAGAAAAGAAAATCCGATAAAATGATAAAAAAAACTAACCCTAAATCTTATAGGATTTTTAGTGGGTTGGACGGATTGGGCAAACGTCCTGCATGCTTGCATTCCTATATCTGTTTTCTTCTTTTGCACTTACTAAGAAGGGGAGTAAGAGTTCCATTATGTTTTGCAAATTTTATAAAAGTAAAAAATTGTCGAAATATAAAAAAATGAAGTGAAAAAAATGAAAATGAAAATGAAAAATAAAAGAGAAATCTATTTATAATATATAATTTCTGAAGCATTTCTTAAGTTTTGTGTTTTTTCGAGCTAACTTTTAAATATATATTATAATATATAATTTCTTAAGGTTTTTGGTGGTGTCTTTTTAATTTTACTTTTTTTAATTATTGTGTCTTTTCAATTTTAAAAAATGTCATTTGTACTCTTTTATAGATAAAATCACTTTTGTTATTATTATAATTTCTCTTTTAGTATTCATTTAACATTTTCACCTTTTCGAACAAAATATATATATTCTTAAGAAAAAGAGAAAAAACCATTGTACATATTAAAAACCAATATCCCTTTTCATTTTTCTCGTTCCCTTATTCTAAGCAAATGTATCTTTTTAGTTTCCCATTTTTTGTTATAGTCTTTTATTATAACATTTCAATGGAAAAATAAATAAATTGTCACCCTTTCAACTTCCTTTTTCGTGTGGGAAAAATATTTCTTTTTCCTTTTTTTTTCTATTTTCTATTTTATTATTTATTGTTTTGCTTTTCCTTTTTTTTTTTTTGCCAAAGTTATAGTTGTGTTTTAAATGTCTTCTTCCATCTGTTGTGTAGATATAATTTTTCATATATGATTTGACGAAAATGACCCATGGAGTTTAAATTTATGACTTTTTTTCCCAACTAAAATCTACTCCCTCCTTAATCTTTTTTGAAGTCACAACTATTCTCCTTATCTTTTTTTACTTTTAAAAATTTGCATTTTAATGTAAAATAAGAATAATAATAACATTTAAAGATATTATAGGATTGAATCTAAAATCTAAAGAGTTTTTTAGAGTTGAAAATTAATATTTATAATAAAATATTTAGGATCTTTTTATATGTACTATTAAATTTGTACATGTGACAGGAGTGCACAATCTGCTATTACTATTTAATGGTTCATATTCAGTCATGATTAATACCCTTACTTTTCACAATTGGTTCTTTCTTTATAATTGTACTCTCACTTCCATGAAATAGCATGTATTTTTAAAATAACTTCGAATGTCATAGATTTCGTGTTACAGTTTATCAATGTGTGTTTGATTATATTTTTTGACACAAGCATGATTACCAAATGTCATTATTAACAAAAGAATAGAAAATAGTTTTATGTTAATGTCCAATATTTGGAAAACAAAATATAGTTATACTTTTTTTTTTTTTTTTTTTTGCATACACAGTGTGGGTGTATCAACTGCTAGTTATAGATTAAGGAATATAGTGTGAACATAAAAAATTATTCCATTCAATTTAATAATATAGATGAAGAAATTTCATTGTGAAAATTTGGTATAAAATGTTACTAGATCAGTTAACAATGTATGGGAGGATGGAAAGAATCAGAATAGAAAGAATCAAAAGGAAAGAAAATGAGAGGAAAAATAAATTCCTTTATCTGAATAAGGTGGAAAAGAAAATAGAAGGAAGTTAGATGTATTAATTTTTCATATTGTTAAAATACCATAAAAGTCTTATATCTTAATGATATGCATTTGTTTCAAGGGTCTAATTTTTTTTCTTTTTAAAATTCTTTCCCAGTCCCCCTCAAAATGGAGAGAATTGTTTTTTATGGTTTAAGGAAAAGTTTTCTTTCCTAAATCCAAAATTTTCCCCTTTCCTCCCATCTTCAAAAAAGGAATAGGCAAAAATTTCCCTTCCATTTCCCTTTTTCCCCTTCTTTCACTCCGAAGATAGTATAATAGACCAAATAAGAGGTTATGGCTTTACTATAATAGATTTGCTAAGCTATAAAAAGCAATTGCAATGACAAAATCAAAATCTTGTTGATGTAGTGAGTTAGCATGAATACAAACTAGAACACTTATCGAGTGATCTAAGTCACACAACAATTGCAAAGGATGCAATCTTAAAGAGAAACTTTTATCAATTTTTGCGTTTCAAAAGTATATCATAAGTTATAAAAAAAAAAGACACGTCTAAAGGACTGTTTATACTACTACATGAAAAACCTAAAAAGGTAAAAAGAAATAAATCATGCATCATGTAGGCTGGCAGTGTAAAATAAAAGCTAACAGCCTATAATTAACACTGGCGGTTAAGTACATGGCCCATGGGACAGTTGGGTTAGGTTTTTCTAGTCGGTTTTTGCATTCCAACCGGGCTAACGGCTAATCTTGTTTGGATTTTTTTTTATCTACTTATTAAGTACGAGAAAATCCCATTCACGTAAGGAAAATATTTTATTTTTTATGGAAAAAGCTTAGATTATTTACTAAAAACTATTTTTACCTTTTACAATAAAAAATTTCTTCCTAAACTACTCTTATAAAAAATAATGTTTAGTTTATGTATTATACTATATTTTACGTAAAACTTATATTAAATATGGTGTATGGCTTACTAAAAATGCTCTAAATACAGAGACAACTGTCTGTAATAATTTTCGTATTTTCATTCAATGCTTTACCCATGTATATATGAGGGTAATGGTTAGTTACAAATATTCTGTAATACATCATATTTGACAGCTGGCAGCTAGATATTACATATGTTGTAACTAACCTAACTTAATCTATTAAATTGTTAACTATTGATCCTGGGCTAAGGTTCCATAACCGGCCCATCTATTTAGCCCATGCTATTGGATCCAGTCCACTATCCACTGTCTTCACTTCACATATCTGTCGGTCAAGGAAAGTACCGATCAGTAGACATATTAGTCTACTTTATTGTTGTCGAACTTCGGAGCTTCCATTACCGCACAAACAGCTTCCCCTCCTTCGATAACCCTTGTCCACAAGGGTTGATCTTGAAATCTCAAGGTGAGATCTGAGTTAAACTCCCACGTAGCTTCGCTTTCCGGTTTATTGTGCCATTTAACTAACACCAACGTGTCTGCTACAGGACCCTTTTTATCATTTTGCGATCCAGGATAGCTTCGGGGGATCCACACCTCTTGATCATGCAGTGTGGGTAGATGGATGGTGTGGGGTTGTCGACCTGAAATGAAGCGCTTGAGCTGCGAAACGTGGAAGGTGGGATGGATGGTTGTCTCGGCAGGCAGATCTAATTAGTAAGCTACTTCACCGATCTTGTCAATGATTTTGTAGGGATCGTAGAATTTAGGGTTAAGCTTATGTACCCTGTGTTTCTTGAGACTATGATGTCTGTAGGGTTGTAATTTGACTAAGACCTATTCCCCAATTTTAAAAACCCTATCACTGCGATTTCTGTCAGCCATTTTCTTCATTCTTTTTTGTGCTCGCTGTAGATGAAATTGGAGTGTTTTTAGGGCTTTGTCTCTGTCTCTCAGTAAATGGTCAACTAGTTGATTCCTTAAGTCTCTGGAACGTATGGTAAATATAGGGGTGGAGGATATCCGTACAACACCTCAAATGGGGTGGTTTTAGCTTGAGAATGGTAGTTCGTATTGTACCACCATTCTGACAAAGCTAAAAATTCACTCCACCTTATAGGAGTCTCGCTTGAAACACACCTTAAGTATGTTTTTAAGCACCTATTGATAGCCTCTGTTTGACCATCGGTTTGTGGATGGTAAGCAGAGGATAAATTCAATTCAACTCCCTGTAGTTTAAAGAATTCTCTCCAGAAGTGACTAATGAAAACTGAATCTCTGTCACTCACGATAGAGTTAGGTAGTCCATGCAATTTGAATACATGGTCTAAGAACAATTTGGCTACCTTGAGGTGCTGTGTATGGATGAGATAACCCAATAAAATGAGCATACTTACTGAGTCTATCCACTACTACCATTATCACATCTTTGCCATGTGATATTGGAAGTCCTTCGATGAAATCCATGGTAATATCAGTCCAATAACCCTTAGGAATGGGCAAGGGTTGTAACAGACTGGTTGAGCCACATTTCCATACTTGTGTCGTTGGCAAGTGTCACATTCTCGGACATACTGGCTGACCTCCCTTTCCATGCCTGACCAAGTGAAAATGGAGTGCAACCTCTTAAATGTAGCTTGTGACCCTGAATGACCACCCAAGACTCCGTCATGGTACAAAGATATCAGCTTCTGCCTTAGTTCCACATTAGATCCAACCACCACACGTCCCTTCTTCCTTAGCAGACCATGGTCTAGGGTGAAGTTTTTCACCATTTCACCATCTTCCAGCTTCTTGCATATAGTCTGATAAGACTTGTCACTTATCACGCTAGCCTTGATCTCCTCCAATATATCTGTTGTTAGACTGATATTATGCATCATGAACTTCAACTCTGCACAACCTGCACGAGAAAGAGAGTCAGCGACAACATTGGCTTGTCCACTTTTGTATTGGATTTCGTAATCCAAGCCAAGTAATTTAGTTAACCACTTCTGTTGACTATGAGTGGTTATCCTTTTGTCTAGGAGGAATTTTAGACTTTGATGGTCAGTTTTAATAATGAAATGCCTCCCAACCACATAATGTCTCCACTTGTCCACCGCTTATACTATCGCTAGCATCTCCTTCTCATAGATGGATTGTCCCTTCTGTCTCTCACCTAGTGCTTTGCTGAAGAAAGCAATAGGGTAATGATCTTGCATGAGGACAGCACCAACTCCTTCATTACTAGCATCAGTTTCGATTACAAAAGGTTTAGCAAAATCAGCTAATTTCAAAACTGGTGCTCTTGTCAACAATTTCTTGACTAGCTCAAATGGACCTTCAGCCTTGTCATCCCACACAAAACCATTTTTCTTTAGTAATCGTGTAAGAGGTTTGGTGATTGCACCATATCCTTGGATAAATCTACGGTAATAACCTGTAAAACCAAGGAATCCCCTAAGTTGTCGAATATTAGATGGTTTAGGCCAATTGTGAATGGCTTCAACCTTCTTAGGTTCAGTAGTTACTCCATGCCTTGAGATGATGTGACCCAAATATTCGATGTGAGATGCCCCAAACACACACTTACTTCTTTTCAAATACAATGATGCTTTTTTTAAGGGGCAAGAGCAGTTTGCAGGTGCTGAATGTGCTCCTCTAGTGACTGGCTATAAACCAGTATATCATTGAAAAAGACCAATATGAATTTCCTCAAATGTTCCTTGAAAATCTCATTCATCAAACTTTGAAATGTAGAAGGGGCATTAGTGAGGCCGAATGGCATCACTACAAACTCATAGTGGCCTTCATGCGTTTTGAAGACAGTTTTATAAATGTCTTTAGGATCCATCAAAATCTGATGGTATCCTGACCTTAGGTCCAACTTGCTGAAATAGCATGCCCCAAAAAGCTCATCGAACAAGTCGTCTATTAAAGGAATTGGATATCTATCCTTAATAGTGATTTTATTGAGCTCACGATAGTCCACACAAAACCTCCAGGTGTTGTCTTTTTTTCGTACTAGCACCACAGGGGAGGAGAAGGGGCTGTGACTCAAGCGTATGGTGCTTGCTTCAACATTTCCTTCACCATTGTCTCTAAGACATCTTTTTGTGCTGCTGAGTGTCTATAGGGCCTTAGATTGACTGGTTGTGCTCCTTCCATTAAGTGTATCGGGTGTTCATGACCTTTGGAAGGGGGTAGTGCTCGAGGTTCTTCATATAGATCCTCATATTCTTTAATCACCTCCAGTAAACAAGGTGGTATGCTATTAGGCTCCTCTAGTTCTCCTCCCATTGGTGTTCCTTTAACAATCTAACATTGAATATCAATGTCGGAGCTCGGGTTAGTGACTAATTTCGATAAGTGTTTTCGATCAATAGGTCACAATGTTTCACTGATTCCCAACAGTTTGCAATTTTTGTTGTCCTGAACGAATTCCATTGTAAGGTCACAAAAATTCCAAACAATATCTCCCAACTGCCTCAACCAGGGTATTCCCAGCACCACATCCTCTCCTTGCAAGGGTAATATATGGCATTCCACACTGAATTGATGGCCTTGTATTGCGAATTCAAAATGTGGTATATACCCCTTGGAAGAATGGACTACCATCAGCCAACATCACTCTTAGAGATTTAGTGTCATTCGCTGGACACCCCATTTGTTTACAAATTCTTTCGTTCACAAAATTAAGTGAGTTGCCACAATCGACGAAGATTCTCAGCTTTTTCTTTTTGTAAAAAGCATTGAATCTCATCATCTCGTGACATTATGGCTGATTAATAGCATAGAGGGACAACTTAGATAATTCCTCCTCCAATGTCAGGTCTTCCTCCTGAACATTATCTTCCCCCACTTCACTACTCCCTTCCTCGACCAATAGCATCTTGAATGGTCTACTCTTACAATGATGACCTGGTCTAAATGTTTCATCACACCAGAAACATTGCCGGTTCCTTCGTTTTTCATCCAACTCCTCGGGTGTGAGTTTCCTAACCGGGCGGTTGGTGTTTGGTTTGGTGTATGTGTGAGTGTTTGGTTGAGGTTTGAAGGGAATCTGTTTAGTTTGGGAAATGGAAGTGTGTGGGTAATGCGGAGATTTAGGAGGGTTCAGGGTTCTCTGTGGTGATGGATGGGTGTAAGGAAGACTGGCATGGCTAGTGTATGCAGTTTTGGTTTTGTAGGGAAATTTTGTGGCAGTGAGTGTGGTTTCCTGAAGTTTAGCAAGGGTATAAGCATGCTGTAAGGATTGAGGTTGAAACATACGAACGGGGTATTGAATTTCTGGTGTAAGACCACTGAAAAAATAGCTAATCTTATGGGTTTCAGGTAAGTGTACTAAAGTGGTTGGATACTCAAACTTCACCCAATATTCTTCTAATGTACCCTGTTGATTCAGTTCTTTAAGTGAAGCCATAGTGTCATCAAAGGTTCCTGCCCCGAACCTTTGTTGTAATCCTAACACAAACTCACTCCAAGAAATGGGAGCAGGGGATGACCAATTCTGAACAAAAGAGCGATACCAATGCAAGGCTAAACCTTCTAGATGCATTGCAACTTTAACTCGTAATTGATAGGGTGTAATATCTAATTCAAAGAAATGTTCGGCTTTAATCAACCAAGATTTAAGGTCCTCACCCGAAAATGTAGGGAACCCCAAGTGTGTTGCTCTGGTCGTCAGTTGGTGTGTTGTTCCGTCGGATGTCACTTGTTCTTTTGTAGGATTCTTGTTTGTTCACTATTAGAACTGCTGCCTGGTGTGCCTCCTACGCTCACCGCACCTCCCAAACTTCCAAATTGCATCTGACAGGGCTAACTGTTTCGTTCACCTTCTTTTGCAGGTCTACTAGAGTCGCTCCATATCGATCCAATGTTGATTGTTGCCGGTTAAACAAGTCATTGAAGGTTTTGAGAAACCGGTCTTCTTGATCCTTTAACAAGGTCTTCATGGACTCCTCCATTTGTTCACTGCTCCTAGTTTTGACCATCCACCCAGCAGTGGCTCTGATACCACTTGGTGTATGGCTTACTAAAAATGCTCTGAATACAGAGACAACTGTCTGTAATAATTTTCGTATTTTCATTCAATGCTTTACCCATGTATATATGAGGGTAATGGTTACTTACAAATATTCAGTAATACATCATATTTGACAGGTGGCAGCTAGATATTACATCTGTTGTAACTAACCTAACTTAGTCTGTTAAATTGTTAACTATTGATCCTGGGCTAAGGGTCCATAACCAGCCCATCTATTTGGCTCATGCTATAGGATCCAGTCCACTATCCACTGTCTTCACTCCACATATCTGCCGGTCAAGGAAAGTATCGATCAGTAGACATATTAGTCTACTTTATTGTTGTCGAACTTCGGAGCTTCCATTACCGCACAACAAAATATCACATATGTTTTTTCAACATATTCTTATAAATACAACTAAACACATGAAATATTCAAGAAAATATTTGTAAAGAAAATTATTTTCTATCGGAAACATATTTCTCTTCAAATAAACAGAGCCTTAGTTTGTGATTGCTTTTATTTAAAAAATGCAGTTGTATTTTGGTTTACCAAGAACAGTGTTCAAATTTTTAGGAGTATCGATCCTAAAATAAATCCAATGAGGATACTATAATGTCATGTTCGATGCGTTGAAATAAATCAAAAGTAAAATTGCGATTCATAATTCCATTCCTATTTTTATATTTGGATACGTTTTTAAAAGTCAGAATTGCAATTCCTAGGAGGGAATACGATTCTGCCTTTAAGAAGGTGAAATCGTGATTCCATTCCTATTGAGAATATTTTTAACAAATACTATGTTCATTTCATTCCATTCCATGATGTACCTAAATAAAAAGAATAGATTTATCATCCCACCACTCATTCCATTCTATTTCATTTCTCCCATTCCAATCCATTTCAAACTATTTTGGTGTACCAAATATGACATAAAGTCACCATATTATGTATGCACCCTCAATACAAGGGCCGCTTTATAATTCAAAGTTTACAAAAATATAACTAATTATTCTTTCTTTGTAATATATATATTTAATTATCATGAAATAGATTTAGAGACTGATAATCCACATACTGCTAAGACTAAAGCTATGTAAATAGGGCAAATTATGTAAGCCAACTTATTTTACCCACAAAAAAAAAAAAAAAGATTAGGCTAAAAATTTCAATTTACATTTAATTTTTGGGCCATTTTAACCATGCATGACCCACGTGTTAAAACAGGCCATCCCATTGTAGGTTAAGTTGGTTCAACCATCCACATTAAAATATAGGGGATAGGACACGAGGTATAATATATTTTAATATTTTTTTAAATATAGTGAAGGTATTTATCTTAATCTCACTTAAATAGTTAGTGAAGGTTTTGATACATACTAAATTTAATGTAGAGATATTAAATTACAGACCATTGTACTTGCTTCTTGGCCTTAAAACACATTGAAGCAAACATTTGTTTGAATTAGAATATATTAAAATCGAGTAAATTACACTAGAAGGTCACAACGTTTACGTTTAGGGTTAAGTTCATTTAAGGTTTCAACGTTTTGAAAAGTTCAAAAAAGGTCCCAGTGTTTGAAAAAGTTTTAATTAAATATTTCTTTTATTGAAATATGTCAACGAATACTTTAGAATAAAAGTTTTCTAAGTTTTAATTAAATATTTCTCTTGTTAACACATGTTACTTGAAATCTCAATCAACCTCCTTCTCCAAATGTTGGGACTCTTTTTGAACCACTAAAAAACAACAACATCTTAATTGACCCACTTCTCCAAATGTTAGGATCTCTTTTGAATCAATCAAAATGTCAAAACTTCAAATGAACTTACTCCCAAACGTTGGACCTTCTAGTGTAATTTACCTTATTAAAATATGAAATATTTAAATTAAAAAAATGAAATGAGTAAAGAATTATTCAGTATTTTACCTTTAAATACCTTTTGTATGTAACAATATATGAATAAAAAATACATGTAAAGAAAATCACTAAAGGTCCATAATTTAATCATTCTTTTTTTGAGTGAAAACAGGTAATATCATTCATCTAAATGAAACTCACGCACAAATTATTTGTTTAAATTGAACTCGCTAGAATAAATCCAAAAACATCCTAGAAAAAGCTGACCTATTATAATAACGGATTATCCGTAGCTTATAATCACTTTTTACGAGTATTATTGACTAGTGTTTGCCACTACTCAATTGTAAATGGCATGACAATCAAATTCATTTCCCTCGTATGATGGTATGATTTACTGATATGGGTACCTATTAATAATGTGGTTACGTGTTTATGTTTTGTTTGGATATTATTGTTAAGAAAAAATTAAAGGCATTAAACATTAAATTTTAAGAATGTCACGTATATCACTTCCTATACTCAAATATCACATGGATATTAGGTTTAAGACATGCATGAAAATTTTGGCTTTGTGTTTGTGCTAAAAGCAATTTTCTACTAAAAGATGAATTGTGGTCATTATGATGAAAGTACCAGGGATCTACTATGGAAATAAATTTCCATTTATTTTTTAAATATATTTTACTATATTACTTATTGTCTATGAATATTTTTAATTTAGTATTACAATTTGTTGAATTTCCCTTTTAAATATTTGCTACTACATAAATAAGATTTTTTTTTTCAATTAAAAATTACATATATTTTTAATTATATTATAATATTAACTTTTTGAAAAATCTAATTTTAGTACGTTGGTAGGCCAACGTGCTTAACCCACTAGCCTATATAGTTTTTACATCCATCTATTTTATCTCTATGTTGAGGTTTGCTGTTACTCCCAACACTGTTCAAATGGGTGTCATTTTCACTATTAGTGAAAATATTTCATCAAAGTCAATCATCTCTCTTGAATACTTGATTATTGTTTAAAGCCCTCTTACCTTTTGGCAACTTCGTAAGCTTAAAAGTATCAATTCTCATGTAAGGATCTCATTTCATCTTTGCATGGCCTCAATCCATTCCCATTTATATTCATCATCCATTGTTTTTTCAAATCTTTCTTATTCTCCCCTAGTCAATAACATGTTGTTCTACAGGTATCTAGTAGAGGGTTGCCAAACCCTAATAGATCTCTTCAATTATAGAAAACACATTGGAGCCGGTGGTTGATTATGAACATCATCATCATTAAAATCATCTTATGGAAACAAATAGGAGAATCCAAAACACTGAGGTTGCTCATTAAATTAAACTAAACCGAACTAAACCACAAAAAGGTTCTTTTGTATTTTGGTTTGGTTTGGTTTGGTTTACAGTTTGGTTGAGGAAGAGTCTAAATAGTTACAGTTTGATTTGAGAGGTTGAACCAAACTAAACCATTTGAACTCACATCGAACTACTTCACATTAAGTAAAAAATAAGAGCTATTGAATTTATTTATAACTTTTAAACATTAGATACCAGGGTCACATATAACATTTCACTCTAATATCAGGTATGTATATAGTATATTAGAATGACTTAAAATGGAATCACAATTCTAAATTATCATACTATTCTTGCATTTAGATACATCTTTAAAAGGGAATTGAATAAGATTTCAATTTGTAGATTTATTAGAAAAAAATTGTAATGCCATTCTAATTTATGAAATGTAAATTACATTTTTCACCACTTTAATGCTTTTTATAAATATAAATGTTGTATATATATATATTTTGTATTGTATGTTTTACATAATACACTATTAAATGTATTATATATTTAATAATATTAAATAAGCAATCTTTTACTCGCCTTAAAAAACATAGAATACTTTTTCTATAAATCTTTTCATAAAATAATAGAACAAAATTCCATAAATCATGATGTCTTTTATTATTGTTTTCAAAATCTTTATAGTATGTTTTTCTATTTTATTTCATTGATTTTGAAACCTTCCTAGATTTATAGAAAATAGTTTTGTAAATTTCAATGTTCCTTATTATTATTTTCAAAACTTTCACAGTATGTTTCCATATTTAATTAATTTTAAATTCAACCTAAAACCAGCAGACATGCGTCAAATTAAAATAAAGTGGTATAATAGGCTTTGCAATATGCACAATCATTTAATTGGCACATTAGAAATTTAAATATGTTATAAGGAAACAATATTATAAATAAGAAAAATTCTATGGTTTCACCATTAATTTTGAAAGGACTAGTCTCGTTACCATCTAACTGTTCATACCATAGCAAACCGTGATAGAATAATTAAAATAGTTAACATTCCATTTATTGTATTTACTTTAATGGTTAAATTAATGGTGGGATGATCTTGTCGATAAAATTCCCTATAAATAAACATGGAATTAATGCTAAAGAATGATTTTCTTAATTAGTGTTATAGATTTATTACGAATATATGTTACTTTAAATTTGCATTAAAAAATAATTTTAGGACATGATAATAAGTATATCTAAAATTATTAAATACACGACTTGATATAATGATAAGTGGCATTAATTCTTGCCCAAAGTTTCTCAATATAAACATCCTTTTTTTTTTCGGGAACTTAGATTGCTATTAATATTATTTATTAGAACTAAATATTTTTAAAGGTGGTGTGAACCAAATCGAACCACATTTGAAGTTTTTCGATTCAAAACCCCAAGTCATTAAAAGCAATTTGTTCATTAAGGATTTGAACCGAACTATTTCAAATGCGGTTTGATTTGGTGCGACCCTGAATCGAACCAAATTGAACCAAACCAAACCAAACCATGAATACCATTAGAGACACTATCTCAAGTTAATCATTTTTTGCTTCGTCTCTAGCTTTTCTTGGTGCCATTGCTGGAGGTATTATCTCTCTTGTTTTGTTGCACAGTTGTACTACTATTGGATCTAGAAGTATTCTTTAGAGCCTTCTTTATTCTTAAACAAATACCAGTTGTTGGTCCAATGCACCAAAAGCAGAGAACACAAGGTGGATAAACAATATATAAAATATGAGTAATTGAATAAATCAAAGAAAATTGCATTGGAAATTTAATGTGGTTCACCTTTTATTTAGGCTACATCATGAGATCAATTCCAAAAAATTCTTTTACTAAATAAATAGCAAGCTTAAGGGAGAGACTTCTCTCGAAAAAATTCTCTAGAGGAATAATACAAATAATTAAGATAAATCCAAAATAATGGCACTCGAATTTTTTTTTTTTTTGCCAATAAGTACCATTCAAGTTGGTCAAAATCGACTTACAAAACCTGGCTATGAAGGCGTTCTCTTTCTTTGTATATATATGTGTGCATAATTAATGTTGTAGGCCCCATGTAGTAAGGGCCCACCATTAAGCTATAAGCAATAAAGCATTAACACCCAATTGGATTTTTTTTCCTTTAATTTTCTATTGTTGCTCAATTTTGTTATATTAATTTATTATATTTATTTAATTTTAATTTTTTGGTGACCAATGAGATCATTCCATGTGGCACATCTATATGTTTAGAAAAGTCATCATTTGTAATTTTTTTACAAATGTTGGAGAATCATAAAAAAAAAAAATTAAAATGTTTAAGACTCAAATAGAATAGTAATAAAACATTAAAAATTAACAATGTACCTATCCCTTATCAAATAGGTAACAACTATACCAAGATCTAAACTAGCAAAGAAATATCTCATTCAAATAGTTTTGCACCGTGATATTTCAATTGGACATAACAAGCAACAAAGACCTTAATTAACATTGGTCATGTGATAAAGCTTTAAGGTGTCATCAACTTCAATGAAGCTTTATCTGTAGTATGGATTATCATTTTGATGATTGACAATAGCAATGTATATAATTAGTTCCATAAGTGTATGGGTTCAAATGGAGGGTCATGTGCACACTGCATACACATCATGTTACATGTAGCTTGAGGGGAGTAAAGTGTAAAAGACGAGAGAGAGAGAAGATTACGAGGAAGAAGAGTAGACAATCTACATAGGTTTGAACACACTTGAAATAGGCGAGAGAATTAAAAAATATCAAACCTTTTTATAATTTGTGAAATGGAGTGTTTTTTGACATAAGACAAGTGTTTGATAATTTGAGTTGGAAATTTGGCTGCACAATGATTTTTTTTTTTTTTATAATTTCAACTTATCTAAATGAAGAATGGTTGAGAATATTTATAAAGTTTGACCATTAATATCATTCGTTAAATCACATTAACAATAAACAAGCAAAATGAGCCTATTTTAGGCATATTAAGAAAGTTTAGAACTAAACAAGCCAATTCCATGACTCTATGCCCACAATGTCAATTTTCTCTTAATCATCTCAATAATGTATTGGTTTATTTTTTGTTCAAAAAAATGTATAGATTTTAACTCGTTGGGTCTTGGCACCGTAGTCAAGCATAGTCAAAATTGAGCTAAAAGTCCATAAATTAATTAAATTGAACCCTTTACAATCATATCCAGTGAACCATCTAGTGAAGGATCGAGACATATAGAAAGAGTTATTAACAAACATTATTAGTCTTTTTTTGCTCCTTTATGATTTTATTTTTTTATATTATTTATTTAATATAAATTAGTGAAAGAAATAGAATGAGTCATATGTCATATATTAATAGGGAAATTAATGGTATTATAAAAAGTACTAAATTATTAATGTTTATACACCTATATTTTTTAAATATATAGAAGAAAAGATCAATTAGTTGAGCAGATCAAATGTTAAGAATCAGGAAAATAATTTTTCCGAATGTAAATATGCTTGTTATGAACATATACCATTGGCCCAGAAACAGCTACTCATAGGCTAACCTAAACATGTCCGGCCAACTGTCTTGGGTGCTCGCTTTACGAACTCGTTACTGATCCTTCGGCCCATCATCACAGAGCGGCTACTTGAACACATATTACACGCATTTATTTATTTTATTCATGCACATGCCCATTAGGACATGTCGTAGTTTCCAATTTTTTTCCCTTATTAACATATATGTATATATAATATATCATAATTTAAGAATAAGATGATTTGGGAAATGGGGAACATGTTAAGGATCATTGTTAATATCATTACTATGCAAAAGATCAGGAGAATTTAAAAAAAGAAAAAGGGAAAAATAGAATAACAAGAAAAGAATTCAGTTTAACCCTTTTTTTCTTCGCGGTTACAATAGTACGGCCATTAAAACAATTACAACACAAAGAATCGAATTTAATACTTCAAAAATAAGGATGGGGACTGGATACTATTAGAATATAAGGCCATTAACAAATCCAATTTGACTTACCACTTCTTCTTTTTTTCAATCCATTCCTCTCTCCCCTTAAAAAAAAAAATACCATCCTTCATGCCAAAACACACATGATGCATGTGTGTGTGTATAAATGGTAGATATTATTTTAATTGCTTCATGTTACAATCTTTCGAAATCAAGTGCTTTAAACGATTAATTACCAAAAAAAATAATAAATTTTGTTTTACTGTCTAACCGTTTCATAAAATAGTAAAAAGAAAATAACAGTAAAATCAAAAGCAAAATAATCATATGAGTTTGGAATTTTTTTTAAAATGATACAGGGGCATAAATTGTGCAGTTTAATATATAAAATTATTCTTTTACCTAGTAAAGATGAATTTTATTCAACTAACAAAGAAAAAAAAAACATTCCATTTATATAGATGATATAAAAAAAAACTAACAACAAAGAGTTAAGAATAGAAAAATCTAAACAAATTTATTTCTTACATTTTTCACTAATGAGAAGCCGAAACCCACCTATCTTACAAATAGACATCTCCTTGAATTGGTTCAAATCAAAACCCGATCAGAACCGGTCCTGATGAGTTCAATCCAAGTCCTTCCCATAGACCCATCCAAGTTGAAAAAGTTTCCTTCGTTGGGAAAATAAAAAAAAAACCAACAAAGATCGTCAACACGTTTTAATATTTAAAATGTTGAAAAGAATCGGATCCATTTGAACTTGTCTACTTGGAAGTACATTGAATCCATTAAAAAAACTAAATCAACAACATCCGTTGATGAGAATAGTGGCAGTGACAATGCAAATAGGAAACAATGATCAGTAGTGATGATGCAAATGATGGACAGTCAAATCTAATAATCTTACAGTGATATATTTTCGATTATTAAAATCAATAGTAGCATATCTGGACATTATTTACGACGACAAACAATGAGGGAAAATTAAAAAAAAAAGAAAGATTAGAAAACGTCAGGATTTGTGAAGAGAGACATCACCAGCCCATTTCCTAACCTATTTTTACACTATTTAAAATGAGATAAAGCCTCCATTTGTTGCATTGAGAAATGGGACAGTAAGTCAAACAAAGTCAATTGAAACATGTGACAATTAGGGCATGAATAAATGTCTCTCGTTTTCGCCAATTTGCAAGATCACTTACCATTAAATATCGCATCAAAACTTAATAAATTAAGAGAAAAGAATGAACTCACGTAAATAAAATATTTAAATAGCCAAACTCGAAGAGGATGAAATCATGAGCACCATACTTCAAACCAACTAGCTAAGGAAGGAAATCAACTCGAAGTCCCTCTTTCAATTCCACAAGTTGTACCACCGCCAAATCAGTCGATTAACTTCCATGCCACTCTTGGATAGATAGCATAATTGTTGAATCCTCTTGTGCAGCACCAGAATGCACATGCGCTTGCTCCGACCCCACCCTAAAACGAGTATCAAGCATCTGTGGAAGTGCCTACATCACAGAATAAGCAGTCACATACGCACCTTTATCGTTGCTACCGCTACTAAGTCCCTACAAAAGCTTTTTGCCATAATTCATCAAGAGTAATAGATACTTTGATGGAGCCTTTGGCAAGCCTGACGAGGTAGAAGATTGGCTAGCACAAATAGAAAGGTCATTCGATGTGTTCGAAATATTGCGGCACCTAAAGATAACCTATGGTACTTATATGCTTCGCCTAAACGCTTGTGTGTGGTGGGAATCCAAAAGTAGAGAATTGATGCATCCGATCACTTGGGAAATGTTCCAACATGAATTCCTAGAAAATTACTTCCCAGGCAGTCTCCGAGTTCAGTCTAGCTCAGACTTCTTGCATATTACGCAACAAGGTAGAATAGTAGAACTAGATGAGATCGAGTTCAGTCGACTACTTCAGTATGCACTTAACTCCTACAAGTATAGCGGAGATGAAGAGGCAAGTCTTTTTGAATGGGCTAGACAAGGAGCTGTAAGTGAAGTTGGAAGAATTTGACATAAGGAATTTTCGAGAATTAGTAAAAAGAGCTTGGATTGTTGAAAGAGCGAAAAAGAGAAAGACGCGTGCACCAGTAAGAAAGATCTATGTTATTGGAAGGAGATTTCATGAAGGGCTAAGTCTTAGCCACCTATCAAAAAGGTTCAAGCTAAACAGCAGTTTTAGAGGAATGGTTAGTGGGAGAAGGGACGCACCAAAGAATATAATTTGCTGGAAATGTCAGGGTACCCACTACCCAAAAAGATGTCTCGAATTATGAGATAAGTGCAACTTTTGTGAGGACCCCAACCACAAAGTGCTAGAGTGTCTAAAGAAAGCATCTTCCATTTGCTCTGTGTGTAGACAAACCGGACACTTTGCTAATGAGTGCCCGCAAAAGAAGAGTGCCCCTACTGGATCAACTGGACCGTTTAGAAGATCTACTCTAACGAGAATAAGGAATGGAAATAGAAGTAGAAATTGTACTGGGACTTCTATGCATGGAATAGGGGTTTACAATTTCGAAGGTTAGTGGAGATGTGGGAAGATGGATGATGAAGATGTGAAGTTAGCTGCTCTTGAGGACGAGGACGAATATGGCTATGACCCGATCACAGGTTAATCTTAAACCTTAATCAAGTGTTTTCTTTTAATTCCATAAAAGTATAAAGATTAGTAGACGATAGTTGGATGATTGAGTAAAACCCTAGAAAGCAAAATAAAGAATCCCATGGGTAGTGACGATAAGGAAAGTTCTCAAAATTGCCCCCTAGAAATTCAAGGATGCCTCTTCATGGCAGACCTTATAGTATTGGAAATAAGGAAATATGAAGTGACCACAAGAACGAGTTGATTATCTTTCGATAAGGATATGTCCGGCCAACTGTCTTGGGTGCTCGCTTTACGAACTCGTTACTGATCCTTCGGCCCATCATCACAGAGCTGCTACTTAAACACATATTACACGCATTTATTTATTTTATTCATGCACATGCCCATTAGGATATGTCGTAGTTTCCAATTTTTTCCCTTATTAACATATATGTATATATTATATATCATAATTTAAGAATAAGATGATTTGGGAAATGGGGAACATGTTAAGGATCATTGTTAATATCATTACTATGCAAAAGATCAGGAGAATTTAAAAAAAGAAAAAGGGAAAAATAGAATAACAAGAAAAGAATTCAGTTTAACTTTTTTTCTTCGCGGTTATAATAGTACGGCCATTATATCAATTACAACATAAAGAATCGAATTTAATACATCAAAAATAAGGATGGGGATCGGATACTATTAGAATATAAGGCCATTAACAAATCCAATTTGACTTACCACTTCTTCTTTTTTTTCAATCCATTCCCCTCTCCCCCTTTAAAAAAAATAATACCATCCTTCATGGCAAAACACACATGATGCATGTGTGTGTGTATAAATTGTAGATATTATTTAAATTGCTTCATGTTACAATCTTTCGAAATCAAGTGCTTTAAACCATTAATTACCAAAAAAATAAATAAATTTTATTTTACTGTCTAATCGTTTCGTAAAATAGTAAAAAGAAAATAACAGTAAAATCAAAAGCAAAATAATCATATGAGTTTGGAATTTTTTTTCAAATGATACAGGGGCATAAATTGTTCAGTTTAAAATATAAAGTTATTCTTTTACCTAGTAAAGCTGAATTTTATTCAACTAAGGAAAAAAAATTATTCCATTTATATAGATGATATGAAAAAAAAAAAAATAACAACAAAGAGTTAATAATAGAAAAATCTGAACAAGTTTACCTTTTTACATTTAAAATCTCCCACATGTGATGATATGAATACATTTTTTTCTAATAAGACACCGAAACCCACCTATCTTACAAATAAACATCTCCTTAGATTGGTTCCAATTAAAACCCGATCAGAACCGTCATGGCGGGTTCAACCTGAGTCCTGCTCATGGATTCATCCAAGTTCAAAAAGTTTCCTTGATTGGAAAAAAAAAAAAAAAAAAACAACGACAAAGATCATCAACACGTTTTAATATTTAAAATGTTAAAAAAAATTGAAAAGAATCGGATCCATTTGAACTTGTCTACTTGCAAGTACATTGAATCCATTAAAAAAACTAAATAATAAAATTATCCGCTTATTCTGGCAAAAAAGTATTAAATCAGCAACATCCGTTGATGTGAATACTGGTAGTGCCAGTGCAAATAGGAAACAATGATCACTAGTGATGATGCAAACGATGGACAGTCAAATCTAATCTCACAGTGATATATTTTCGATTATTAAAATCAATAGTAGCATATCTGGACATTATTTACGACGACAAACAATGAGGGAAAATTAATTTGTAAGAATCTGACTTTCAGCGTGCTTCTACAATGACCTGTGGGTGAAGGGTTGTATGAATGAGGCACTTGCATACCTAAAAGGAGAATAGAGAACAAAGGCTTAACTGTAAAGTTTTGCAATGAGAAGGCCATGCTATGAATTATGATATTCCATATGAGTGAAAACCTAGATGGATTTAGGCATAAAAGTTTATTGATTTATAAAGTGGTGATAATAAATACCAAATCAACACTAGTTGGACAAGTCTATTAATTTTTTATTAGCTTTGATTATTATCTACTTTTGACATGAGGTAATATGCTTTTTAAAAGTATAATATTTATCTTTGAAAAACATGTTATTAATCTGATGCAGGATAACTAAGATCAATTTATTTAAATGGAATGGAAATGGGTTTGATAAAAAAAAAAATGGTGTAAGATATCATATCAATAACCAAAGGAATCAATATAAAGACGATAGTTAGGATGTGTAAAGTGTGGAAACAAGATTTAAAAAATATATATATTCAGTTAAGAAAGAATTATAATAAACTATACAAAAATAGTATAGAAAATTGGTAAAAATCTAGCAAGTCATATACAATAAATCGATTTTGTTATTACTTTCACAATATCTTGAAAAATATCAAATTAAAACTCATATTATGTTTTCTTCCACATATATGAATAACTTGCAACAAACCAATACCTCCGTATACTTCTTAAAGAATCCAGTATTCATTAGTAATGGCTAAAAAAATGATGAAAACTATTAGTAAAAGATAATTTGATGGCTTTACACTAAGAAGAGAAGACATAAATCACATTGAACAAGTGAAAATACAAACATTTTATCAAAAAAAAAAAAAAAAAGCATCACACTAACTTCGAGGGGAAAACTTCATATGTTAATAAACCTTGTTGGAATTAAACTTACGGGGAGAATAGTAAATTTTGAAATTCCACATGTAAACTCTTCAATTTCATTTTTAATTAAACATTAAAAATCACCTTTTTAACTAATTAATTGACTCATTCAATTAATGGCATGTTCGATATATAGAAATTATTTGAAATTGAATAGAATGAAATGAGTATGACGAATCTATTCCTATGTTTGTAAGTGTAGATAGAATGAAATGACTATAAAGTTTATTTGTTGAAAATGTTCCTAATAATAAATGCAATTAATGAATATATGATAGGATAAGATGGGTAATTAAATTGCATGTAATTATTAAAGCTAGAACAAAATCCTGATTTTGCCTTCTCAAAGATGGAATTGAATTCCAAGGAATTACCATTCTATCTTCTAAATATACATCCAAACATGGGAAATGAAATGAACTTAGGAATTGCGTGCGATTCCACTCTTGGTCCATTCCCATGTGCCAAACATGACATAAGTTATTTCAATTCCCTCATGTAATGTTTGGTCCACGAGCATGGATTGGAATAGGAGGAATGAAATAAAAGATGGAATAATAAATCCATTCTTTTATTTGGATACATCATGGAATGGAATGGAATAAAATTGACATGTTATTTGTTAAAAATATTCTTAGTAATTAATGTGAATAATATATATAAGTAAGAGGATCAAAAAATAATTTAATAATAATTTATGAGGTTGAAACCAAATCATGATTCTACCTTCTCAAGGGTAGAATTGAATTCCTCCTCAAAATCGGAATTATCGATTCCCAAGAATCGCAATTCCGGCTTTTATAAATGCAACCAAATACAAGAATGTGAATGGAATATATTATCTAGAATCCAATTTCATTCTGAGTTCATTCCCACATACCAAATGTGACATTACGTCTTTACACATCATAAGTGAAGCACTGATAGAGCAATGCCTTATGAAGTCATGGGCATGTTATTCTTTTCATCAACTTGAATTTTCCTGAGTACGTGTTAAAGAAGTTGTCTTGCTCCTTTAGGGAGCTTCATCTTAATGTGATTCTGTTAAGATTTTTTTTTTTTTTTTTTATCAATAATGGAGTTGCAAGCCAATATATGAAGATCAATATGATCAATCACATGCAATAGGTATACTAGTCAGAATATGCATGTGATACCAAATGAAACATGATTTTATACAAATATTGTAGAAAGAGGTGCAAGAAGAGAAATATATAAACCTAGTTTTTCATAATGCGCGTGTGGCACTTGCTATAGATGGTAATCTACCAGTAGAGTGAGGTTGCAAGAGCATCGTGTACTTGCACATACATAACACAGTTAATGGTGCATTAGGATGTTGTTCTATACAACTATTACAATGCTTAAGTTAACAATAGGTTCAAGAGAAATAGGATAACTTAGGTGATGTGCTATTTAGTGGTGCCAAATGCCCCATAACTTTGGTATAAGGGGCTATTTATAGGTGGGGATCATACCAGAATGGGGCCTATATAATATTTGTTGTCTATTTGGCATACCTCCAAGTTTAGTGGCTGACCTAAACCTTAGATGATGAATATGATCATCTATAGAGGGTAATTGTGCTGGTTCTCGTTCCTTCGAAGAGATAAGACTATAGAGTAGGTTGTTATGGGCCTCCATGTGTACAGTTGCAACCATGATCATGTGTGACTTCGGTCTTCGAGGAATTGACAATATTGTTAAACTCGGACTAGCTTGGCTAGTCCATCTCAAAAGCCCTTGTTAGCATTGATCCATCCAAACTCGGGCAATCTATTCAATTTAACCGCTAGTTAGGCACGTCAAATGAGTCTTATGGGCCCACTTGCAATTTTGACTTACAAAATTGAAACTTCTACTAAATAAGGCTTACGCTAAACAGGTCACTGAAACGATTAAGCGATATTGGGAAATGATGGGTCTTCATTTAAAGACTAACTAGTTCAAGAATCCCAATTTGTGACAGGTGTGGACTAATTTCAATTGTTGTTCTTTATATTGGTTGTTAGCTTAAGAAGGTCACCTTATTACCAAAGTAGGAGTATGAAAAGTTTACCTTTTTTGAACAAGAAGCGGTTACCATCCCAGTACATTCAATGTATGCTATATATCAAATGCTATTCTCTTTCTATTTTTCTATGGAACTAAGACTTTAATACTTAAGATGGATATTTCAAAGTGTGATTCATTTATTTATGCTGACATTGGTCACACATGGGTTTCTTTGATGGTTGGTTTATTTATATAAACTTCTAAATACTTAGCACATTCACTACTAATTCCTTTAGTAGAAGACCAAGCATGGAAAAAGAACCTAGAGTCCAAACCACCAAACTCAAAAAATGGAAAATGTTATCTATTATGCTAGTTTTCAGAAATATTTAATAATTATGATAATCTCTAGATTTATTGTAATTAACAAAAATAATATATATTCATTTTGTTTTAATAAAAACTTAATTTTGTATTACTTGAGTTTGTAATTACACATTTTTTTTATATGAAAATTTGAATTATCTTTATATTTTTATGACCCCGATTCAACCGAATCTAAATAACATTAGGAATCGAAGGTTGGGGTCGAGGTTCTCAATTGGCTAAGGGCTGAAAGTGTGATGTTTCTAGACTAAAGCAGCCAAGGGGTTTTTCCTAGGCTGGCTAACCCATAGAAGAGGGGTTTAACTCAATAGCTTATGGCTAAATATTTTCTATCAAGACACCATATGGACACATGATTTTGTTAATGTATTCTTCATTCATTTTTTATTATATCATTGTTATGATGATCAATTTTGTCAAGTTACTGATACTTTGAATGTTGTATATATGTAGGGAGCATTTGGTCTATAGAGTTTGGGATGAGTCCTTAGACTACGTAACAGGTTTTAGGAATTTTGGAATAATTTGACTTGATGGGCTTGAAGTAGGAATTGTTAGACTAAATTCTCCATTCTCAACATTTCTTGGGAAAGCTCATGTAATTAAAGAAGCTTTTTATAAACTCGAACTTAGGGCTTCAAACGAGTCGAGCTTTTAAAAGCTCAAACTTGGGTCATGTAAAAATTATATAGCTCAAGTTGAGCCTTTTATCAAGTCTGAAATTCAAGCTCAATCTCAGCTTGTTTACAAATTGAGCTCAAATCGAGCCATACTTTTTATTAAGCTTAATTGAGCTTTTATCAGGCTCGAAATTCAAGGATGATGTAATACAAAAATAAAATAAATTATGATGAAGGGCAAGGAGTGTAAATTCACCAATTTAAAATAGGGTAGTTTTGTCAATCCTAATTAAGTATCTTATATAAATAAAACCCTTATAACTAAATCAAAGACATTTCTTTTCTATAGTAGTTTCTTAAAATCCTAAACCCTAGTTCTCCTTCTTAGAAGTATTTCTATGAGAGAACGAATTAAAGACAAGGAGGAAGGTAAGTTACTCTTTTCATGGTGTTTGACGTTTCAAAGAGGAATCTTTTGCTAACTTGTCTTTTCAGTGTAAAGGGGTTCATGTTGCGAGAAAATTGTTGATCTCATGGTTGTAGATTTGCAAAAGAGGAGAAAAAAATCAAATCTTTGCATGTATATTAATTAGAAAAAAAGATATCCATATGATATAGATTAGGTTGTGGAGTCTTTTATGTTCAAGGATTAAAGGAAAACAATGTTCATATGTTGATAAGGCGTTTTTGGAGTTTTTGTTTAGTTTGAGGATAAAAAAAGTAATGTCTTTGAAGTTTTTCGTGTTTTGTAGTGAAGTAGGGCATGAACAAGGATCACGACCATGATATAGGCTGTGATCTCCTCAGGAGTGGTGAGTTTTAGCTGATTATAACCATGGTGAAGGCCATAAGTCCTGTGACTACCCCCATCATGTACCGTGACGAAGACTGTAATGGACATCATGCCCCATATCATGGGCGTGACACAGAGTGTGATGATATAACTTTGTTTTTACATTTTTATTTAATGATCTTCTTAAACACTTAAACCCTTAGCTTAGCCTCAAATACACCAAAAACCTAAATATCTTGCTATATATAAACATAAGAAAGTAGTAGTTCTTTGTAACCTAAGAATCTGAGCACCTTAGGAGTATGTTTTGTTCCATGACAAATATATCGAGATTGGTATTGTTATATGTGATCAGGTGTTTCTGGTAGAATTGAGTTATCTATTCCAAATGCTGAACCAGGTACATCATTACCTTATTTAATGATTAAGCTTGTTAGGTAGAACATATAATTGGATTAATTAACATTTGGCATTAATTGTTTGTTGCTTGTGCTTGGCTAGATCTAGTGGATCGAGAGTACCAATGTTACTAGGACAGCACCCTAATAATCTGTGTGTGGCATTGTCCCGAGCAAAGTTGCACACAGAGATAATTCTGATAATCTAAAAGTGGTACAAGTACAGTATACAAGGTATGTGGGGAGTACCCAATATCAATATGTATATTTGTTCCTAATATATATATATATATGTATATATATAATATCTATATATGATTATTATGGAGTCATGAGCTCCTCGGGGTTAAAGTTAGAACAGATAGCCCCCAATTGTGTTGGTTGATGACTTAAAGCTCCAGATAATGAAAAAGTGGTTGTTGCATTAAATGTCATATTGCATGTGAATGTGTGTTATGATTGTTCACGTGCATGCATTTGCTGTTTTGGTGTACTGGGCTCTGGCTCAACCCCGGTAATGATAATGTAGACCCATGTATCGTCCATTACTATTGGATAATGGGTTGGGAATACCACTAGCACTGAAGTCCCTGCGTGATGTTTATAGATCATATGAAGTTTAATGGAAGCCGTGGATTTATTTTTGTGTAAGGTTGGTTTGAAGATTAGTAAGAGCTTAGTGTTTATTATAGAACGTCTTCTAATGATGACTTATAACCCTTGTAGCATTTGTATGGAAATGTTAGTTCAACTCTTAAAGAATGTAAGTGGATATTTATGTGGCTGGTATGGTTACAAGAAAAAGAACTTATAAATTTTGGAGTCATTGATACATAAGTGGTTTTGAAGCATTTATTATGTTTATTCCTGATTAATAGGAAGTTTTAAGCCTTTGCATTTCCATATCTAACATGGACACATGGTGGATTGTAAATGTTCCTAAATTTGGGGGTTACAGTAGAGTTTGAGTCATTCAAATAACCCAGTTTCCATTTAAAATTTCCATATCTTCATTTTTTTCAAATTAAAAAGTAATATATAAGAGTTACTAAATATATATACATATATTTTAAATAGAAATTACATCTTATTGTTTTAATTACAAATTTATATATAATATATCATTAATATAAAACTCAAAAGTCTGTTAACAAACTTGTGTGGGACTATTAATAAGCTAATTAACGAGCCTACTTGTAAGCCTACTCACGAGTTATTTCACAAGTCTAAATCAAAGGTCAAACTTGGCTCATTTAGATAAATAAGATTTATTTTAAATTTAAGCTTAAGTCCGACTCATTGACTAATCAAGTTTGGGTAGAGTCAAACTCGAGTTACTCGCAAACAACTTGGCTCGTTTGTAGCTCTATCGAACTCGTTAGAAGCTTAAAGAAGGCCAACACTAGGATGACTTATCTAAGTAGTTGATAGTCTACATAATTTCATTGATGTCATTAATATCAAATTCTATTTGAGATAATATTCGATCATTCAATTAATGATGATTGTGATGCCAATTTATAATCCAAGAAGATCAAATAAAGCTTGGAATGAAGAATGCCTCATCTCTTTTCAAGAAATATGGAGTTGATGCTATATAGTTTCTCCATTTGTCACACGTATATTCAAAATCCTTGAAATAACATATGTTCCGCCCTGTATACTCTCAAGAATCTTTTTATTAGTACTTTCACATCACTCTTCTGAGGTCACCTGTAACGTGGGATACACATTATATGCATATGACCACTGCAACAGAATCTACCTCACTACAAACAAATGTGTTTGTAAAAACTTTTCGATGTTTTAAATGTTGTAAACAAGTAGCGGAGCCTTTTTATATATAAAGTTTGGAATTTGATCTTAACGATCCAATGGTTTTAAGATGAATGACCAAGATTAAGCATTGCAAATGACTATTTATATACTTATAATGGTCGAACGATTATCATTGAAATATTCTTACCTTCTTAAGTCATTGTGGTCTTGTGTACGGGCTTTAATAAGTCCAAAGGTTCATATAAAAAACAATAAAATAATTTCATAATTCAATATAAATAAGTGGAAGGCTCATTATAGCGCTTTTTAAGGCTTATAGAAGTCAAGCAAAAGTCAAATAAGCTAAGCAAGACTTTTCAACCTATTTTTCGCACACAAGATAACTAAATAAGTTCGAGAGTAAATAAAGTCAGTCCATCAATATTTTTCTTTTAAACCTATAAAATTATATTTCCTTAAGATATCTCTAGATTAGAACTAGTTCCAATGGCCTTGTCACCCACTATAGATTCGATTTATGGTATTTAATTATGCCAAAGACCAAATTATTGTAATGACTCTTTTACACTAAATTTCAAATTTATTATTTCTATTAGTTTTATAACATTTAATACTTTTCACCAACATTTTTCCTTACCAAGCATGTTGTACTACTTATCCTTAAAAGTGTTGCATCAAGCATAAAACTGTAAAAGACAATTTTTTAGCATAATTATATTTAGTTTACCACAACTTAGGTTAATAATACTATGTAACATACTATCATTGTAACATTTACATATAAGTTATTTTACAATACATATAGCATAGATTACAACTATCTAATACATGCATTGTTTTATAGAAATACAAAGCAAAAATGCCTACTATTGCTTATACAATTATACATAATAATAGAAAATTATCGTAAAGCATTATTACAACTTTTTTTTTTTTTTTTTACACTTTTGCTAATAAATTTTATCTACTGAAAATAAACTTAATTTTCTAATAGTTTTGAACTTTAAAATAAACTTATTTATTAATTGTTGTTACTCTACAAATTTGAAGTTTATTATTTGCTAAATCAAATTTTGAAATCTTGAGAATCCTTAATCGAGAGTTCTTTTGTAGATGCAATTTAGAAAAAGTGTACAGAAAAAGTATAGAATCTTCTTTTATTACTAAGCCTTTCTTTGTCCTTTATGGACCTTTGCAAATTTCTTAAAGTGATACATGATATTTAAGATTTCTACGATTTATATATAAGTTTATTTTTTAATGACACATTTGGTTTACTTTATAAGAAAGTATAATGGTGGAATAGAATAATTATTTCCTATAATTTATTAGTGGAATAGTTATTCTATGAATTTGCTATCACTATAATATGAGGAATTGTAATTCTTTTATGAGACCATGAGAATAGCTATTCTTTGATGTTATTGGACATATATCCATATTAATCAATTTATAGGTATGATGTATAATTTTTACTAGATGAACGTGTTAATTAGATTATAAATAAAGGGAAATAACCTCATGTTTTTTATATATGAAACAAAAAAATCTTAATGTTGAATGTGAAGTTTAAAAAATTTCATATAAAGCTTAAATTTTGAGTAAATTGCACTAAAAAGTATTAGCATGTAAGATAAGTTTATTTAAAATGTCAATGCATTAAATTGTTACATAGAGATCCACCTAATATCTGTTGTTTAAAATTAAGAAAAAATAATAAAAAACCTTCCAAATATTAATAGTTTAGATAAACTTTGTAAAATATTGATACTTTGTTTGTTACTTTTAAGAAATGTTAATAAATAATTTGATCCACTGTACGAAATATTGATATATATTTTAACCACTCATAACATTATACCTTAACTTATCCTAAACGTTGATTTTTTTCTAGTGTAATTTATCCTTTAAACTTTTAAATCTTCGACATTTCTAAGATAAACTACCATTAGCCAATCATTGAACGTCCTATAATACTTATTCACTCAAGTAAAATGCTCCATTTTATTAACCAGTTGAACCTTTAATTTATAAAATGCTACCATTTGTTGATTTTGCTATAGTTATTCTTTTGCTATTATTATTATTTTTATTTAATTATGTATCTAAAGGATACGTCCTTTAAATAAGTGATACTTATAAAAGGCTTGCAACCAAGGACAAATGTCTAGCTGGGAGCTCCGTAGTGATTCATTTAATAGTCCATATGACCCTATCATGACATTAATTGCTAGAAAAAAATGTCAACAAACCAAGATCGCAACATTTATATCAAAAGAAGTATTTTAAGTGAAATAATTTACTTAGGTATAATTTATTAATGAACAAATTTAATATTATTAGTTACTGTAGAAAAAAACGTTAAAAAATATTAAAAAGAGAGCAAATTTAATCCAAATGATAAATATATCATGAAAATATGAAATGACACTTATAGTTGAGGTTCTAGACCCAATTTTCTATTTTAAGGACCTTACATTTTGACATTCTTCAATATTGCAAAAGAAGGTCCGTATACAAATGTCGGGATAAAACAATGGGAAAATTAATAAAAAGAAAATATAATCTTAAAGGTATTAAGTATAAGATGGTAAGAATATTACTTAGTGTTAATAAGTATCATGTCAACTCCCTAAAACCTATCCCTCTTAATAGCTTTTTTACTTTATCAAGGTTCTTTATTTTCACGTTTTCAAGTACCATTTAATACCTCAAACATATTTATATACATATATATATATATATATTCTATTGGTTTATCCCAAAATTTTCAAAAAATTTAGAAAAAAACAAAAAACTTTTTAAAGTCTCTAAATGAGCCCCCAAAAAACAAGCACCTTATTACAATTGTGAAGAACCTTAAGAACTAACTTATTACAATTGTGAAGAACCTCAAAACAAAGTTATTTAGCATAGGGATAGTGGCAAGGATTTCCACTATATGTGCTTTTATATAACTAAACCTTTTCCCACTTAGTTATAATTTTATTACGTTATAAGTTGCTCTTAAGAATGTACGTATTATTAGTATATTTTAAGGATAAGCACGTAACCTTATACGAAATAACCTAAATGATGTTTTATCGAAAGGGGTCGATAAAGTAATTTTTATTTTTAAATAAGGGCAGTTTTGTCCAAACATGCAAACTTAAAAAAAAATGTTGGTTGAACAATGTATACAAATCCTGGGAGTAACCACTTCCTTCTTCTTTTATATGCTACAAACACTTTCCTCTCATTTTCTTAACCAACGTTTTCATTCCTTGAAGAATCCTGACAAAGTTTTGTTAAGTAATGGTTCCTCTCCCTTGTTCTTATTGCATTCAATGAAATAATCTTGCAGATGATAAAGTTTTGGCGATCTTGTGTTGACAGCGTGATAATTTATAGAGAAAACAATGAATCTCAGAGAGATTTTGGGAGCAATCTCAAATGGCGAAGGTTAAAGGAGTTGTATTGATAGAGAAAGGCTGAATAATTGTGAGGAGGTAAGACGTCTTTGATACATTTTAACCTTGGTGAGTGTTATTTCTGTTAAAAATATATGGATTATTGTTTAAGCCTACATAGGAGCATTAGATAAGTGTTCAAAAGGGAGCAACAATTTTTGAGTGGAGATGAAAATAACAACTTTGGGAGTACATGACCCAATGCGCAACCTATGTATATGTTGTATTAGCTCTTGAAAGTCACGAAAATACGAATGGGGTGTTTCTAGAAGTACATGACCAATGCACCTACCTATGCACAAGCCCATACACTAGCCTGTGCTTAGATCGTACAAACCTTTTGTAAGTCACACAACCACATGCACAAGCCCATGTATAGGTTGCAGAAAGTTTTTGTAACCAGCATCATCTTCACTACTGCTGCGCACTTTGTCTGTGCTCTCAACACCACTTTCTACCGCAATAGTGCACTAGCCCATGCACTTTGAAAATTTTTGAATTCATATGTTTCTTTCTCAAAACAATTGAAACTTATTTAATTCTTTCCTATAGAATAAAGTTCATTATATTACCTTGAAACTTAAGTACTAGTATGCAAAGGGGTGATAACTATAAAAGCATGGAACATAAGTGAAATAAGAATATAAATCTTTTTCAAATATCTTGGTTGCTTGCTTGATAACTTAGGTTAAAGGATTCCGATATTTGAGATAAATTAGCTTTCCAAGTATGTTTATACGTTACTTGTTATTTTTATCTAGGATATAATAGTAAAATGATTAATTGACTATCCGACTCTAAAAATTTCTTATTGCTTGAGTGTGACTTCTCGTAATAAGTGGGGAATACCAACTATTATCGCGGTAACCCAATGATCCTTATGTGATATTGTCCTAAGCAGAGTTGCACATGGAAATGATGTAACCATATCTAGGCGTTTTGATATTATGGTTATTGGGGAATACCTAATATCCAATACATGGACTCATGGATATTGGAAAGTACTCAACATCATATGCACGTATACTATATTTATGTATGGTGGGATAGCGAGTTATCCTTTTGGTGCATATTCGACTTAAACGTTAAAGATAATAAATTGGATGCTTATCACATCAGATTTATGTGGATGCATGCTATTGGGTGCTTACTTGTTCATGCACATGTGTTTGTGCTATGCCATAGTAGGCTTCGACCGCTTCTTATTTATTTTTTAGGTATAAGAAACTAAAGAGTTATGTTTTGTTGGTTGTGGATCAAAGAACATGATCCGGTTCTATGCTAGAATTTCTGAAGATTATAAATAGGCTAATGTATTTGTATTAGATAGTTTAGGTTATGGATTACTTCGTTTTATATCTATTTTGTAATAAGAGTTAGTGGATTCCACTATGAGATACTGAAGATTGCAATAATTGTATATTGTGGTTAATAGTAGGTACTCTGCCTTTGCGTGTCCATATTTAATATGAACATGTGATGGGTTATAAATGAATCTATTTTTGGGTGTTACACTATAGAGTACCCACCCATACCATAGTCGACTAAATAGGATCTAGATGTATATTAATGGCTATATAGTGGAGTAGGGTACTGGTATGGACTTCTTATAATTTATTCTCATATGGTAGAATATAGGTAAGAGGTCTTGATACCATATACCACTATTCAACATATATTCTAATATACCTATCCTATAAAAATTAAAAAAATAGTATTAATAGATAAGAATAATACTACCATTTTTATTTTGCGATAACTTTTGTTTAAGAATCATTTGTACACCAACTTTTGAAAAATTTTATTTTAGAAGAAATTTTACTATTTTATTTGAAAAGAACTTGTTGTTTTTATCTTTGTAAAAGTTCAAATTATATGTACTTTTAACTTCTAAATTATATAAAAGTGTTGGTTATCTTATAAAGCTTATTAATACATAAGTGCATCCATGATTTTTAATTTTGGAATTTTTTTATATGTTTTACAATTGTATTTAAATCACATATAAACATATACTACAGGTATTTGTTATGAGTTTTAAATTTCATACATAAATTAATTGTACATATTATAAATTTTGTAATATTTAGAAATTACATTTTAATTTTTTTTAGTATTGTATTTATAGTGAATATATGAAAATAAGTTAGTTTTACATATTATATGAAATCATACACACACACACAAACACACACACACACTATAAACTTAAAATTTAAAAATGAAAGATAAAATTTATGGGTTCTATAGTATAAGGTGTTATAGAGTAGACTTTAAGTATAAAGCTTAGTATGCTATACCTTACAAATAACATTTGAGTGAATTTTGACATTCTACTTAATTACCATGTATCTACTCACCTAGACTATATTTATATATATATATATATATTTTTTTTTTCTTAAAATTATAAAAATTGACATTTTTACAAGCTGAGGGATCGAGATTAGGGGTGTAAATGAACCAAGCTAATTCATAAACTATTTAAGTTCGACTCAATGTTTACTCGAGTTTGATTCGAAAATAGCGGAATCAAACTCGAACTAAACTCAAGCTATTCAAATAATTTATGGAGTTGAACTTGAACTTTATATGTTACTTTGATTAGTTCATGAGCCTAATTAAGCTTTATCAAGCTCGAATCGAATATAAATATTAATTGAATTTGAATCGAGTTTAGATATTAATATTACTTTAATTATATGTTGTTTAATAAATCGAGTCTAAATAAGCATAGTGAGTCAAACTCAAGCTTAAAATATTAAGCTCGTTAAACTCGAATCAAACTTAAGCTTTGAAATTTCGAGTCAAACCCAAATTCAAGCTTAACACCATTCCGTCTCAATTCGACTCGTTTATAACCCTAGTCGAGACCATTATATACGCCTTAAATCCATCTTTACATGCAACCTCCACATGACGGGTTAAAAATTTTGCATGACTTTAAATAAGAATAATAACACTGCTATTTCATTTTATATTTATATACAAGAAAGATTGTCAATAATCATATGTAGCAACTATAAAACAAATGATTGTATAATTATGGGTAAATTACAATTAGCTAACCTGTATTTTCGCGCTTTTGCAATTTATTGACCTGTGTTTTCAATTTTGACAATTGACCGACCTATGTTTTGCATCGTTTGGTTCCATCCAATATAGCCGTTTTCGAGACATGTGAGAGTTACGTGGTAGTTAAAGACAAAAGGCCTGTGACCTAAAACACCATCGTGAAAATGAAACAACATTCGAAAATCCTCCTAAAATAAAAAATGAAGATGGGAGAAACCCTAATCCAATTCCGACATCAACAACGGAGGCCTTCACCGGTGAAGCACCCATAAAATCTCGCTAACACAAGTGAGCAATACTCTCATCCTTTCCAATTCTTTTTTTTTTTTTATTACGTGCACTTTTGCATTATAGTTGATAATTTGTGAGGCAATCGTGTTAGTTCATTCGATCCCATTTGTTAAGTCTTTTATAATAGTATTGTGCGTAATTTCTACTGTTACCATCCTTTGTGTTAAGAAAGAGAAAACATGAATGGATCGTGAATGGGTTTTTGAATTTCGAAATTAAAGGGTTTTTATTTTTGGTAATGAAATTAGGGATTTCATGTTGTCATGTTCGTGATCTCTTTATAAACCATATGAAATGAGGCTAATCATTGTGTTATGAGTTATGAGGTAATTTCTCCTTATATGCATGTTGATGTTAATGCAGGTGTCTCTGCTTGGGTTCTACGATTGATAATCACTGGAGAGGACTGCGTTTATGTGATCTTCAAAACATTAGTGGGTGGTTGTTGTCAATTGGAAGTAAGACCCACATCCCTGAGTCTTAATTAAACAAATGGGTATTACAAGCAATAGCATTTGAAAGAGTTTTTTAGAGTGGTGCATGTGTCTTTATATTAACTATCTTTTTGGCTTTGTAATTTTCCATTGATAATGTCCATATGCAATTTTAGATTGTTGGTCAAAGCTTGTTTATTATGAACATGGGGTTCAATAGGTCAATCTCGAGTTGGTTTTTTTTTTATTACTTATCCTTTCGAAAGTTGTGGATCTGGTTGCTGGTATGTTTGTTCTTAACATTCTTTTCCTGTTGATGATTTTGCTCATTCGTATTGAGTCTCTTAGAGTGTGATTTGTTCTCTGTTTCACTTTATGGTTACAAATATGTTGATTGCTTGATGACAAGGGATTGGTATAAAAGCTTTATGGTGGTTATGCTTTGTACATCATAGTCTTACTAAGAGTTTTTGCAGAAATTGAATGTGTGTGTATATATATGTCTCACTTGTTTGATAAAAACAAATTTTCTTATTCCTTTAGAAGATAATTAAGCAAAATTTATTAGCATAAGTAGATGGTTTCATTGATCTTACCATGTAATACCATGAATAAAGGAATCACTTAAGCATTGTGAAAAATTAATATATGAGTAGATGATATAGGCAGGCATTAATTAATAAAGAATAATCCTTATAGATTTTATGCTCAGGCTAGATATTTCTCCTTATCAATTTATGTTGAGAATTTTCATAGATAAGGTTGTCCAAAAATCAAGCTAGAGTTATGTTGTCATCTCACGAATCAACAATCTATTATTGGTTGTAAAGGAGCTGGATCTCATTTGGCCTACTTTCCTTTTATTCACATGGCTATAGATATATATATTCTCTCACTACATTGAAATCCAAAAATTTGCTTGTGTTCACTTTGCAGCAGTCTCATAAATATATTGTTATCAATTTCAATTTAGGGTAAATTATACAAATGTTACATGAGTTTTAGAGTTTTTACAAACAGGTGATCTACGGTTTCAGGTTTAATAAAGAATTGGCATTTGACTTGGAAATATTTATTAGTCTTTGTTGGAGTTGATTTAATAAATGTGTTGGCAGGTCGGTTTAATATTTTTTCACTTATTCTTTGTTCTCTTTTCTTCTTAATGTGTTCATGGCATGATGTAGAGACTTATGAGGCTCTCTAACTAAAGCTACATGCTGCTTAGATTACTCACAAAGGAAAAACTTAAAAATATTGTAAATTAATTAATATAATGGCTTCTTGTGCAACCATTATTTGGCTTTGTTTGATCAAGTATTTGTTGGGTATACACAAGCTGGGAAAATGACCTGTGGATCTTCATCAAACAACTCCACAATTTCAAAGAGGCACACAACAACTTGTAATTGTGGGGAAAGGTCAGTAATTATATCATCATGGAAAGCTAGAAGTTTTGGAAGAAGATTTAAAGGATGTTCTAAATATTGGGTGAGTGTTAATAATGATTTGTTCCACACAAAGTTTCAATGTTCTGTTGTACTGAAAAAAATCGTGTTAATTGTGCAGAATGGGGATAATTGTAATTACTTCAAGTGGCTTGATCCACCTACATGTAGCTATGGTTTGGAATTTGGGAAGAAGGTTTTAGAACGAGTTAGTCGCTTACAATGTGAATCGGAGTCAACGCAAGAGAGAATGAATCAGTTGAAAATCCCCGAGTTGAGTTGAAGCATATGCGCTCTAGGATGAAGAAGTTGCGAAGACTCCTTTTTCTATCATGTTCTACCATTGTGATACATTTAATATGGTGTATTTCTACAAGACTTGCTAGAGTTGGGGTTGTATTTTGATGTATTGAGATAGGCATGTGCTAAAATATGACAAAATGCAAAGTGTAGTTAAAGTTCATTAAATTTGTTATGTCTGCACTCAATTGTTTTGGTATGAGTCATTCAAGTGCATTGTGATCCGCTTGCTACTCTTAGAGAAATTATCATATTGCCACTCTTATGAGGCTTAATGAAATTATCATTGTTAATGATCAAATAATCGACTAAATAGTTCATTGACGAGAATGTGAAAGTAATTATACCACGAATAATAAGTTAGATGTCTTGAAAAATATAACTAAGTATTCTAGTGGTTATGTACTTTGATTTAGAATTACAATAAAAACATATTAGGAAGAGCAGACGTTGGATTTAGAATTACAATTGTAACTGATTAAAACATGATTGCACATTAAATTAAAATGGAATGAGAGGATATTGGACAAAAGCTCATTATGGAGCGTGAATTGGATGAGGATGCTGGATGGCATGGTTATTTGTTTCTGATGTCTGTTACAAAGATCAGATGCCGTGGACGTCTAATTTGCGACTACTGATTAAAGGCGGTGAAATATGGAGCGTGAATTGGATGAATAACGTTGTTCCAATCTGTTTCATGCGTAGTAGGATGTCTGATTTTTTCAAACAACAAACTTACGACATGAAATCGGACGTTTGATTTACAAAAAAAAATTAATAAAGAAAAAAGAAAGCACCTGCTAATCCACTTGATACATGTACTCCAAGTTTTCTCTGATATATGTTAATTTGTGCTCCCTATTATAACAAAAATGACACAGAACATGCTACTATAAGTTCGATTAGCCTAACATTTTGTGAAGCACAAAATAGATGTACTTAACGTGCTTACTGAAGCTGACCTTGATATCCTCTAACATTCTGTCAAACTCCATTTTTTCATCAATTTTCACTGCTGTGAGCACAAAATAGATGTTATCTTCTTGTTCACATTCAGATAGAGTTTACATAAGATAGAAAACCTAACAACAAATCAAAGCAGTAATTCCTAATCTAAGGATTCTGTAGAAGTCCAGCCAGAGTTGAGGAATATCAATACGTATAGTACACAAACTAGTCTAGCCATATAATTAGAAAAAATAAAAAAAAATCTATCCCTTAAAAACTGAGTTATTGATAAGAATGACTTTAAGAAGCATCAGACATTATGGATCCCACTCTGTTCTTCCCAGATTCTTGAACAATTTCTTCCTCTGCTGCACCTTAGCTACGAGATCTTTGCAAGAATGCTTGTCCTGCCACAAGTTAATGAACAAATCAAGACTTATCCTTCAACATGTTTATCTACATATAGATAGAATTTCTCTAGTGACCTTGAAAAGATGGAAGACTTCATCAGACATATTTCATAAATTTCAAATAGAAATAAAGCTTAGAGATATCACTCTGGCTGACATATTCAGATTGCAACATTATCATAAAATTCATATATTACTGTCACTTTTTTTGTTCCCTTTTTTTTTCCCTGATATTGATTTTGCAGCATTATCATGTCATAATCATAAAATTCTGCCTACTTACAGCAATAAAGTAACAAACACAATAACAGATGGCAGATACACATTATAATGCACATATTAAGCAGTACAATAAGGCTTCCTCACATTCTTATGTAAAATAACAGCCACATGCTTGATCTTACTTGTGAGTTGTGCTACTGCAACAATTCAATAACATTATTAATTTTGTTCGAAGGGGAAAAATTAAAAAATAACAAAGAGTAGATGTCACATGGAATAGATGTCACCTGCAATATTATGCTCAATGATCATGAATCCTTTTGAATTACTTTTCACCTTCTACCTCATTGTCCACCATGATATGAAAAATGACCATGGATACGACCTCCACGCACACCAACGAACTAAATTGCCCTATAGCTGATTCACTACTTCTACTACTCCTTCCTCTACTAGAGTTTTCCCCAATTAAACTACTATTAGTAGGTTGGGAAAACCATGTTGCTGTTGGATATTGTAAATGTCACTATTTCAATTAAAAAATGAATAAATTAACCAACCTACACACACACTAGCTTGAGTAGTAGCCATAAATGAGTAGATGGGAACACTATACATTCAGGGCACGCTCACCTGTGATGGGGGTGTGTGAAGGACAAGTTGAGAGGATGAAGGCAATGCCTATTAGCGCTACTCCATGTATGACCCCTACCAGCCTCTACTTCCTCTACATGTACGACCTCTTTGGCCTTGAATATTGCCTCCAGTAGACTAATAAGGTACAAAGATAGTAAATCATATTGCAATTGTATGATCAATGCAAAGGTTTGTATCAATACATACCACCTTCTCTTTTTGGTGTTCAAGCCGTCTTCCCCAAATTGTAGGCCCGATTGTAGTTGCATGACAAGATTGAGAGTTGTGACCGACACTTGTACATTTCCCACATCGCTTCATCCTATTACTTCGAGGAACGGTGTTTAGATTTCGTGCCTCATTTTCGCTTCGTCTACGTGCCTTCTTTAGCCTAACCGGTTGAGGCTTAAATTTAGGAGGGATAGGTCGTGCATGACCTGAATGTAACCAGTGATCCCTACCAGGCATTGGGGGTATGATTGCACTATAGACAGCCAAGTATATAGATTTCCTGTAACATTCATGGACATAGTTCTTTGGCCTTTCATGATTCCTAAGAATCGCTGCCAAGCCATGTCTACAAGGTAACCCTTGTAACTCCCACGCCTTACAAATACATCTATGGGTGTTTAAGTTAACTCCATGGCGTTCAAACCCATTATCTACCTCATACAATTTGGCACCAGTAGCAATAGCAGAGTAATTTCTAGCAATGTTTATTAACTTATCAATTCGTCTCTGAATGTTAGGACAAATTTCCTTATCGTACTTGATTATTCCTTCTCTTTTTAGTTTAAACCTCTTCGTCAAACACACTCTATACCACTCAAGCATCGATATGATTGGCATACCCCGTGCCTTGAGTATCATGTGATTAAAAGACTCATTTAGATTATTCACTAAGGTATCACATTTAGCACGATAACTAAAATGTGACTCACACCATTGGGGTGCTGGAATCCTTGCCAACCATTCCCATGCTACCTCACTTATATTCCTCATGGCTGTAACTTTTGCATCCCATTCTCTCATTGACGTCGCATTTGCAATAGCCCAAATAGCATCCTTGAATTGTTAACTAGCAAATTTTTTCCTAAAATTCTCATACAGATGTCTGACACAATAGCAATGTTCATAGGTTAGGAAAAGCTCATCAAGTGTGTTGTCAAGTCCTTGCAAAATTAGATAACAAAATAATGTTAGAAAATTGATTTGATGGATGCATAAAATATGTGTGCATGAGAAAGTAGATAAGTTAGACATACCTTTTGCCTATCTGAGATAAAAACAAACCCAAGCTCTCTTAGATCTCCAACATCATCCCCAAAGATCTCAAGGAACCAACGCCATGAGTCCTCATACTACGACTCAACAACCGCTATGGCGATTGGAAATATGTTCTCATTTCCACTCGACCCATGGCTGCAAGTAAGTGCCCATTGCAACGTCCCTTCAGGAAGCAACCATCTAATCCAATGATTGGACGAAACCTACTAAGAAATCCTAACTTCTGCGCATTAAAACATACATAAATTCTCCTAAAAATGGGTGCACATCCCTCCATAGATGCATCACATTTAATCATTACCCGACTTCCAAGGTCACGTGTCATCACCATACTTGCATAATCATAAACCAGGCCATACTGCTTTGAATCATCGCCATCCAAAATGGCTTGTGCCTTTCTCTTTGCTCGGTAAGCAGTATGAGTGGGAACGTCCACAACAATATCTTGCATAACATGGCGTTGTATAGCACTAACTTCCCATTTTTGCCCATTGTTTTAAAATTTATGTAAGTATTTTTGTGCAAGGAAGGTAGAGGTAATATGCTTGTCATTGAAACCCCGAGGACAATTACATCTTGGGTGGAATGTCTTCACCTGGAATGTTTCCTCGTTGCTAAGCTTTAACCCATACACTTGCTAACCACACTCGTTAACACAATGAATAGACACTTTTCTTGGATGTTTCAGGACAAAGCGATATTTGATGCCATTCCTAGCAGCATAAGCAAGGATGCACTGTCTCAACGTCTTCACATTAGGGAATTTCATTCCTACCAGAATCCTAAGATGTTTGCTATCAACATCTTCACTGTACTCAACACATCTATCCAATGTTTGTTCATCTTCCGAATCAACCAAACTACGTAGATCATCATCATTAATAGCATCCTCTTCCCACTCACCATTACTTACTTCCACTTAACCAACCCCATTCCCAAACATTGCAACCCTATCATTATCTGTTTCATCTTCAGGTTGAAATGCAAAGTCATCTAAGATATCATCTTCATTTGATTCAAGATTGTAGGTATCACATGCATCAAAATGCTCCATCATAGCAACATCACATAGCTTATCAACATCTTGCACGTTAGAGTCCTCCATCGACAGTGTAATCAAGGTAGTAAGGTTTAGAACATCATCCTCCAATGGTTGCTTGTCAACATATATTGTAATTGTGTACAATCCCATGGAATGATGTACCTCTAGCATTGTCATAATATCGTCATCATTTCCAACAAGCATTAGCCCATTACGAAATGACTTCCCAGGTACCACATAATATATGAACGACTTAGTGGGAATGCCTATATCAGACAAAACATCTTCAAATTTGAGAGAACCCATTACATCTGGATCAATGTCCTTCCTAACCTCTATAGAACCTCTTTTGTATGACTAAACATCTCCTTTGTTAAGTGTACCACCATAATGAATATGGAGTTTGATCAAGTGTGGAATCACCATCTCTTCAAATCGTCAAAGCCTGCATCGGAACAAACATACCTTAATTATAGATGAAATGAGAACATAAGTGCAATAATTGTCAAAATAGACAACTAAACAACCAATTATTACCAATCATGATTAAGTTACTACATGACGCCCCTCATACTCATTTTGTTTCCTACCGTGTGTCAATGTTATATCATATTATATGTTCAAACTCCAATTTTCCATTGTCATCTTTCATTTGAGTAATTAATTGAGAAAGCAAAGTCTGAGAAAGCTTGTGTCATGTTGAACCAAATCTATTAACCATTATAATATTTATAGACAATACTCCAACCCATAGACTTCTAATTACATCAATGAATAATATAGAAACAAACCCAAAAAGACAGAGTTTTTTGTATTAACTTCTGAACATCGCTAAGGGAAAACAAATGTAACTTGAAATGGTGAAAGCCCTAATTTTTTTTATTTGGATGAATAAAACACATTAATTGTCGAATCAAACAACCAACATTATAACAAAGGAGTCCCAAAAAACATACGGCTTCAGAACAAAAAGACAAAAAAGCCGTAACGCAAGTTCTTATGAGTAATTACTATTAAATTTAGTCCCCCTAAAGAAAAGCAGAAGAAGCAAATAAGAAAAAGCCAACAATAGCAATAATCAAAGACAAGTGTTGATTTTTTTGAACTTCTATTTCCTTTAATTACATACTTCATAACTAAACATTTTTGTCTAATATTTTATGATGAAACTAGCTTCAAAGGAAAGTTAAAAGCATAGTGTAGATATATTCAATACCAAAATATGTTGCAACTGCCTAATTTAACTTTACAAGATAGTTAAATTAAAGACACATGCATACTTTAAAAAACGCATTCAAATGCTATTGCCTGTAATACCCATTTTTTTAATTAAGAATCGGGGATGTAGTCTTACTTCCAATTGACAGCAACCACCCATTAACTTTTTGAAGATCACATAAATGCAGTCCTTCCGATGATTATCAGTCGTAGAACCCAAGCAGAGACACCTGCATTAACATCAACATGCATATAAGGAGAAATCACCTCATAACTCGCAACGCAATGATTAGCCTCATTTCATATGGTTTATAAAGAGATCACAAACATGACAACATGAAATCCCTAATTTCATTACCAAAAATAAAAACCCTTTAATTTCGAAAATTCAAAAACCCATTCACGATCCATTATGTTTTCTCTTTCTTAACACAAAGGATGGTAACAGTAGAAATTACGCACAATACTATTATAAAAGACTTAACAAATGGGATCGGATAACTAACACGATTGCCTCACAAATTATTAACTATAATGCAAAAACGCATGTAAATAAAAAAGAAGTGAAAGGATGAGAGTATTGCTCACTTGTGTTAGCCAGATTTTATGGGTGCTTCACCAGTGAAAGCTTCCGTTGGTGAAGTCGGAATTGGATTAGGGTTTCTCCCATCTTCATTTTTTTATTTTAGGAGGATTTTCGAATGTTGTTTCGTTTTCACGATGGTGTTTTAGGTCACAGGGCTTTTGTCTTTAACTACCACGTGACTCTCACATGTCTCGAAAACAGCTATATTGGATGGAACTAAATGGTGCAAAACATAGGTTGGTCAATTGTCAAAATTGAAAACACAGGTCAGTAAATTGCAAAAGCGCGAAAACACAAGTCAGCTAATTGTAATTTACCCTATAATTAATACTAATGATCCTACCAGAGGTATAGCAACTTAAAAACATACATGATAAAAATGTTAATTTTGACTATCTTTCTAGTAATTCTACCATTTTCTTTACCTTTATATACACGTTACCTTAGCAATGACTTTAACTAACATCCAATCGACATAGAATCTAAACCAAGTGTTGCGATGCTACATGGCGGTCAACTAGCCATCCCAGGTCCCATCTCCACTTCGCCCTTTTGTTCATATTTTTTATGTATTCTTTTATTTTAAATTTTTTAAATTAATGATAAAATGAAGAGAATTATTTCCTAAAGTCTCATCTAAAATTTTAGACACGTGTGATTTGATCGTGGACTTAGCCAAGATCATAGGAGGAATTTTCATGCAACATGATACCACCAATGGATTTTAAAATAGAGATGCAATGGGGTAGATCATTATAAGGGTATCTGATCTATCCAACTCGCTAAAAGCCTTATAAGGTTTAATCCTATAGGATTTCGAGTTAAGTATATAAACCTGATAAAAACCCAATCTGACCTGATAAAATTTTAAAAAAAAATTCAAAACATTAACAGTAGTACACATATACACATACGGTCCTTCTTTAGCCCTAACCGCATTTCATACACAAATTCATAGAACACACATACAATATTTCATAAAATTTTTTAAAAAGTTCATCTGTGTTGTCGTACTCATCCATTGATTGACTTTAATTATTTTTTAAATCTATGGAATAAAGTTGTTGAGCATTTTGAATATTATATCTACTACTGAAACTTATCTTTAAAATCTACGTACTTAGTTTTTGTGTGTTTTAAAGTTCAATGATTAAAAAGCTGTTAGAATGTTATATATAGTTTTTAATTTAAATTATTTCATACCCTGGTATGGAAACCTACAATTTGTTGAATTCTTATTACTTTAGCTTGTTATAATTATTTTAAAAATAGTGGTAGCTGGAAAATGTAATCTATAAAATTAAAAAGCATGCAATTATAAGGAAAATTATCTAAAGAAAAAAGTTGATACGTTTATTTTCAATGTAAACTTAAAAAAAAAAAAAGCAACACTTGTATTATCAGATTGGATCTGGTCGGCTGGGTTTGTCATTATCGAGTTGGGTCGGGTCCTGAGACATCTTATATCTAATCAAGTCAGATTCGGGTTTTGCATGACCCGTTTCAAACCCATCCCAGTTGCATCTCTACTTGGAAATTTGGAGGATCATCCGTCTGAATTCCACCGCTTGCTCTATAATGTCCCACATATAGGTAACCTTGTCTCCATTTTATTTTTACCAATTACATTTGGATATTTAATTTTGTAAAATAAGCTCTTATAGTTATGTATTAATTTTATGAAATATATATAAATAGGGAGCATATATTTAAAGAAAAAAATTTTGAGAGGATAAATATTAATGGGTTAATGTCCTATTTAGAATCTAATTTTTTTTTCCAAATATACAATTAACTACCTATTTTCTTTTTTTTTTTTGGTAATTAACTACTAATTTTAAATTAGTCAATTTAATCTCCAAAATTTTTATATCCAGTAACTAGGAGTGAGTATAGATTGGTTTAGTGCGATTTTTATAAAAAATCGAATCAACCCATAATTTACATCTGCTTTTTTTCCTCCAAACCTAAATAATGATTTGGTTTGATTCAGATTACGGATTACATAAAAATTCTAATTAAAAAAAATTGTAATGACCTATAGATAGTTTGCTCATGATCTACTCACAAGAACGGTTCATTCATTCATCCTATGCACAGTTCCAATTAAACAAGACAATTTTGAAGTCCTCTTCCTAAATATTTTTCCAAGACACCAGTAGTCCAATCACCCATATATAATTCGCCAAGACTCTAATAGCCGACATGGCATTAACGATGTTCTTCCACTGGGATAAAAGAAATTCGATACTTAAAAGATAGAGATGGCTGATGAAGAATCTAAAGTTGATATGAAGGAAGCTCAAATGTTTATCACCTTTACTTATTAAAACATATAATTTTTAATAAATAATGGAAGGTCTAATAAATATAAAAAATAAATTTTTGTGATACCCTTTCAAATAATCCTTACTTTATTTCTTTAATTTAATATATATATAATTTATTTTTAAATTATCTTAATTTATTCATATTATTTTTAAATTAATAATTTTTTACTAATCAAAATGCCCAACTTGTCCAAAACTAATTGAAAAGTTAACCGCATAAAAAAAATGACTTGTTTGTTGAGAACTCAAACATAAAAAATTAAAGGGTTATGACTCAAATAGAAAAATAAAAAAATATTGAGGACGACAGATGTACTTTTTCTAAACTTTAATTGTATTTCTATAACTTCTAAGAAGAAACTTATGTGTTCGAAAAATTAAGAAAAAGCCCTTTTGCCAAATAGAAGGAAAAAAAGAAGGTTGGAATATAAAATGCATTTTCCCAAAATCGTTAACTAAGAACTCTTAAGATTAAGGCTTTATTGTTTGTGATGAAGAGAAGTATAAAACTATGAATTGATAAAGAGTGAAGGATGACTAGAAAGTGGAAATATTTGGAATTAAGATTTAGGATAGGTTTGATATCGGTTGGGTAGAGTTGTTTTGTCTCTAGTTAATTTTTTCTTTTCCAGTTTTTGTCAAATGATTTGGTTTGAATTAACGGGCGCGGTTTGGATTATGCACCAAATCAAATCGTAATTTGTTTAGAAATTATCAATTCGAATTGCATTTCGAATTGTTTGAAAAAAAACCCACAATTTCAGTTTAGTTTAGTTCAATATGTCGTTTGGTTTGGTTGAGCTGGTTTTTTGCCCATCCCTAGTAGTAGCATTACCTCTCTAACTCCATTAGCCAAACTAACACTCTTAGTTAATAAAGAATCAACAAGTGTCAAATAGATAATAAATAAACTAGAAAATTAGACAATTAAATAAGCAATTGACACACATATTATCTACAAAAAATTTAACTCCTAATAACATTAATGTGTGTCTTAATTCACCCACTTAATTGTCTAGCTTATTAGTTATGTTTTTGCTACTTCACATATCTTCATCTTTGCTCACTAGGAGTAACAAATTAATAAATGAAATTAATTCTATAATACGAGATAGCATTAATAAACATGACAATTTTAATGTCACATATGTTATAAAAGAATGGACCCAAAATGAAATTGCAATTCCGATTTTAATTCGCATTCTTATATTTGGATGCATTTATAAAAGCCAGAACCATGATTCGACTTTAAGGGGAATTCGATTTCACTATTCAAAAAGCAGAATCATGATTCCATTCCATATCATCAATTATTACCATTATAATTATCTTTTTATTCTCTAACATATTAATTAATATATCTAAACAAATGAATAGATTTATCAATCTGTCATTCATCCTATTCTATTCCACTTATTCTAATTCATTCCATTCGAATGATTAAACCTACCAAACGTTACATAAGAGTAAATTGCTTTGACATCCTTTTGAATATTGTAGGTCTACATTTATTAATATGGTGGCAACGAAATGAGTAATTTTGTTTGCTGACATAAAATAAAAAGTAATTACCTTAGATGCCGCAACACATGGCGAATTTAATCTATTTTCTATAAATAAACTAGACTAATAAAAATGCCAACCTGGATATTAAATTAAAATACCCAACTCGATGAAAATTAAATAAGAACAGGGACTTACAAGGCCTTCATTTACAAGAGGTAGGAATCAAAGACAGGTATGTCGAGTTGGGGTCTTTGGCTAAGCTCGTTTTGGCGTTTGTTTTGTGATAGCTGGGAATTTGGTGTTGGGAAGGGAACAAATGGAGAAAAGATGGCTGTCCAATTATAGTTACACCCCTACTAATAAAAGTGAATACCTTTTATACCCTCACTAATATTGACCTTAATACCCTTCTTCTGTCCTACGAATCAACAAATATTTATTTTCATCATGAAAGCCATGTCCCGAAGTCTCGTCTAAACCATTTTTCTTCAGCTGCCAATCCTTATCAGTGGAGATTCTCTTTGTGAACATGGAGTGAGTGTCTGTTCGCATGTGTTTGGGTTTCATAATCCATAACTTGTCTTTCTCTCCACCATTTTTCTATCGGGTTCTAGGTTGCAATAGGTGTTGTAGATGTAAAGGTTCTTTTCCAAATGCGAACCATTTGTATTTTCCTCGTGTTTTTTGTCTCTTTTGGATCTACCTCTATCCTTTTTTGTTTTTTTCCCCTTTGTGTCACAATTGGAGTGTGTATATCTTGGTGATTGTTCCGACTTCAGAACCATATGGCAGTATGGTTGTTTTCTTTCTTTCTTTCTTTCTTTTTTGGCCACGGAGGGTGATTATTGAGCTAGAAGATTCTGACCTAGGTTTTTTTTGTGATGTATTAGTTAAAAAAATCATGGGTGTATGAAAATTTTCTTTATTTTAGCTATGCAACTATGAATTTATGAAAACATTTGCTCTTTAAAATTAAAACAGATCAAATGTAGATCCATAGTTTAATCAAACATAGAAATAGAAATCGGGCAAATACAGATTAGATAGTTTTTCAAACATCTTATTTCAAGCAGTCACATATCAAATACAAATAAAAATTATACAATTCAAATAAACACGTAGATTGATAAGATTTGAACAATCCGATTAGGGACATGGTGATTGCCTTGGACATTAGAGTTAGATTCCACTATGACCATCTTTGTTGACATTACTTAGCTGTAAATCGAGAAAAAGAAGCTAAAAGTCATTACTCTTACAAATAAAGTGAGATGCTTCCACAAGCATATAGATGTTTTGCAAAGCAACTTTATTTCCTCCTTACTTTTTCTGACTTTATTAGAGACATATAATTTTCAACCATTTAAAAATGATCATTTTGACCTAAAAAAATATGGTTGTTCTTAAATAATACATGGCTGGCCAATATAACAACAATTTTTCAAATTTCTTCATTTATAAATATATAAAAATTTACATTTTTTTTACTCTTAAAATTTACCATAATTTTTTTATCATTCCAAAAATCTTTCTATTCACAAATTGTATGCATGGATCCAAATAATTTTCAAAATTTGCAATACATTGATGATTCACCACACTCACAAAGTTTTCAAATGCTAACTATTTTACAACACTATATTTTTAATATATACTCAATTTTCACTTGAAAATTTCAACAATACAACCAATAAGAAATTTCCACCGCAACTGAATTTAGATCAATCGCCACAAATACCAATTAGTACAAGCTCACAATATGTACAATTCTATGCAAACAAAAAAAAAAAGATTGTTGAAAGCAAATCGAATTAAAAAAATCAATAATAATGGCTGATACATCATCAATGGATGATATACGAAAGGAATTGATAGAAGAGATGCATAGAGAGATCATTCAAATAAAAAGAAATCATTAGTTCACAAGGTTAGATACCCAAAATAGTGGCTACAACGACAACCGTGGTCATGATTTTGGGTATCTGACGTTCAATTGGTCATAACTTTTAGCATATAATTCAGAATTCTTATTATAATATATCAAGATAAAGCTTGTTGAGATATCTACATTAGTTACAAGAGCTTACTATGTAATGGCAAATTTGATGCCAAAAAAACATCGTTTAGAGCCTGAAAAATAGACCTTCTTAATTTATCTTAAATATTATTCGTAAATCAACTATTGTGAAGTCATCAAATTAATTTTTTTAACCTTTAACATTACATTTAATATAATTAGTTTTTATTCTATATCGCATGACTCAGTTTAGCTACCAATGCTTATTTGGATTGTCAAATGTTTGTCGGTATTTGTATTAGTATCGTATCAATATCTGTAATTTATTTGTATTATATCTGTATTAGTTTGATATTGGTTATATTTGATCAGTTTATGAGTAAAAATACCAAAATGATTAAAAATAATGAAACAAACAGATAGGACCTACAAATATTTTAGTATATGAGTATCTGCTTTTTCAAAGTGTAGAATGCTGGTATAATTTTAAAAGTATTTAAAATGTATTTATGCAATTTACTTTAATTTTAATTAAATAAATATTAAATTAGCCTCTTTAAATTTTAAATAATTAATTTTACGTTAAAAGAAAGTTGCGTACGGAAATTATAATAATTAGCGAGGCAATAATAAAGTCAAAATAACCGGCTTAATGTATCTGTACTGTATGGGTCCCAAAACTCTGAAGTTTCAAAGTATGCGTACGTGATTCCAGCTGTGTGTAGTGGCCACACACGTTAATTAGGAAAATATATAAAAAAGTATTTCAATTAGTTAATATTTATATATATTTTATAATAATTATACTTATTATAGGTTACGTGATATATGAATAAAATATATAAAATTTTAATCTAGGCATTATATACAAAATATTAATATTAATTCTAAAACAACTACTATTGTACTCAAGCTAAATTCTTACTAATATCTATATATCATGTATAAATAGTTGGATTTTTTTCCTCTTCTTTATTCAACCTATGCTATATGAATATGATTATAAATTTATAATAGCATTGTGAATTTTCATCTGTCGATTTTCTATTTTAACGAGAGCATTGTGAAAGAAAAAAGAAGAAGAAGCTAATTTTAGTATTAAATTATTATTTATAAATTTAAGTGGGAAGAAAACGGAATCATCTGATATGGTAAATTTAATCACATAGTTATGCCAAGCATCACAATAACGTTAAAAAAATTTTGTAATAAAGATTTTTCATAAAATTACTAATACAAGAACAAAATACCTAATAACTTTATCTAAAGAACGAAATTATAATGGCTATTTGTTTTTCATTTTTCCCCTCCTTTTTATTTATGGATGATATTAGTGGTTCTGTCTTTTTTTTCCCCAGTGGTTCATGCAGTCTATGTTGATATGCATATAATGGAGCAAAAGGCAATTTAATTTCACGAAACAAGTACCAATTATTGTAATTATTGCATGTCATGATGTAATTTATTCTATCAATTTACTTATTCGTGTAGAAAATTGCCCACGTAATATTCCAACCCAAAGCACAGGTCACAGGTCGTTATATAGGTTTCCGACAAAAAAGATACTTATGGAAGAATTTTTGGTGCGCTAAGCATAGATTTTCCCCCACGATGTTCACATCCATATGCGAGATGCCGGTCCATCGATAATTCCAAAATGGAACAACAGTGACGTTCTCAAGAGAGAGACGTGAAGTTTTATAATATAATGAGATACGGAAACATGTGTTATTTATTGAATATTTTTCCTATAAGAATGTTTCTATGCATCAATTGTACATATGAGACATGAAGAAGAAGTAAAAAGTGAGATATCCCTTAATTATTCTTCCAAAGTAGTAGTTTGTAATTATTAGAAAAATAATAGCATTGTGAATTTTCATTTGTCAATATTCTATTTTAACAAGAGCATTTTAAAAACAAAAAAATAATTTTAATATTAAATTACTATTTTTAGATATAAGTAGGAAGAAAATTGAATCATCTCATACAATAAATTTAATCACATGATTATGTCAAGCATCATAAAAATGTTAAATATAAACAAATATTTTTTTGCGTATTTAAGTATATCATAATAAATTGATTGTATTCCAAGTTTGGGAGGGCTAAGACCGTTATTAGCCCTCCTCTCAATTTGTCCTTATGTTTAAGTAATTGTAGAGGGCTAAATGTGGATTTCGATTCTTTAGGCTGAGTGACTAGGCTCAGAGAGACAAGTTCATGAAATTGGAATAACTAAAGGAGATTTGGCATGGTCGGCTTGGAGCAGGGACCATTGGACTAAACTAATTAGTTCATTCTTAATCTTTCTTAAGGAGCTCATGCACTTAAAGAGAATTTTCAAGGGCTAGAGAACCCATAGAGAAATCCACCATTAGGAAGGCTTATCTCACCCGTTGATAGTTAATATAATTCGACGGATGTCATCAAGAGCTAAGTTCTATAAACACCTAGATCTCATCCTCATTTGACAAGGCCAGAATTGGACAAAAATGTCATTGTGTTGCGGGAATACTTTTATAAGAGATCAAACAGAGCTCAGAGCGAGGAACACATAGTCTTTCCTCTAGAACAGTGGCGTTAATGCTATATAGTTCATCCACCCGTCACTAGTGCTTTCGAACTCTATCCGTATGTTGGTCCCGAAAGAATAACCAAGAGGGGGGTGAATTGGTTATTTAATAAAATTTAACCTTTTTTAAAATTCAACCAAATTCACTCTACTTAGTTACTCAAATTAAATGGCTTCTAAAACTCTATTTTAAATAACAAATATTGATAAATTTCGAATAATATCAGACAAGATCAAGTTCGCAAATAATTAAAAATATGTTCAAAAAATTTTATTTTGCTCCCAGTTACTCTCTGACTGATCTTCTGAGTTCAATGTTCAGTAGAATTTAAATTTCCAGTTACTCTCTGACTGGTCTTCTGAGTTTATAATGCAGCAAGAATAAACAATAAAATATGCACGAAATTAAAAAGATAAGGTAGAGAAGAGATTGCAAGATCGATTTATAGAGGTTCCGCCTCGAGCGTCAATCCTCTCTTCCAGCTCAAGCTGGGGACCCGGTATTCCACACCGGTATGTTCTACTATATCCAAAGAAATGAGAATACAAGCTTGTTCTTCAACAAAGAACTTCAAACACTTGCTCAGCCTATCTAGCTTCACTCAAGCTATTTACTGATCTACAGAGACTAAATGTAACTCTCACTTCTACACAAATCTCATTCGAGATATACAATGCTTTGAACAAAGGAATAAACGTTTCTAAAATTTCAGCTCAAAGAAAATTCCGAATGACAGTAATTTAGCAAGAGATTCTCGAAGGCTTTTGATTATTCTCGTCTTTTTCACACACACACCTCTATCTTCATGTCTTCCAGATATTTAATTTTAAAATTCTCCTTCTTCTTCGGTTGGAAACGGCTAGCGAATTTGAATTCAAAAATTGGATAGATGATAATCTCCAGTAGTTCCTGATTTTGTGCTTGATATATCTCTGTGATTATCCAAATCTTATCTTGCTGTTGAAAACGTTGATGTTTATCCATATAGTTGTTTGACCGTCTTGAAGATAGGCTTCCTCGTGAAATATCTTCTAAATCCCAAAAGAATAGAATATAATCTTTCCTTCTTGATCTGACTGTCAAACTTGATAAGAACGAATTCTGTAATCTTCATGTAAGTATATTTTAATCATTGAATATAAACCCAAGCCATAAATATCAGACATAATCTGATCTTGGATTAATTTGATTTTTCTGTCATGAGTTCTTGAGATTTTATTCGTTGATTAAAAAAATTCGAATCCCCTTGGATATAATAACCAACTTTGTGGAACATTTGAATGTATTACCCAAATACACTCAACTTTGGAGCTGGGTCTTCAAAATAATGAAATAATTTTGAAAAATTCGAACTGTGATCTTTTTGTGCGAATTCTGTTCTTGTACCCAGTTCACCTTCTGAGTTACCTTCTGAGTAGTTTTGTCTTGTCGATTAGCCGTTTCACTCTCTGAGTTTCCTTCTGAATACTTTTGTCTTTCTATTTTGTCTCTGAACTACTTTCTGATTTATCTTTAAATTTCCATAACTTCTTACTTAGTTCTTGAAAACTTTCACTTCACTTATCACATTAAATTGAGATTTCTGCATACTCAATAAATTCATTAGTAATACTTAATCTTTTTGTTATCATCAAAACATCAAAAGAGAAATACTAACATTCTCCCCCTTTTTGATGATAACAAAACCCATCTATTAAAACAAAAATTATTTTAATGATAACTATATTCATTTGCATAATTTGCATAATCCAGAGATAATTCAGTAATTAAAATACGAGTTATATAACCTGCACAAACATTTGCATCGCACATAAATTCATTCATCACAAGCATTCATCAATCGCATATGTATTCATCAAACATTATTTGCATGATTATCTTGTTTTAATATCTTCCCCCTTTTTGTTATCAGCAATTAGAATTAATACCATAAAAGAGAATATCAAATAGTCTGAAAGAAATGCATTGGAATTAAAAGGATCATAACAACTGAGTTCTTAAAAAAAAACATAACAAACTGGAAAATCAAGAGAAAAGAAAATTAGGTCTTCTTAATAGGCTTGATTGATTTCCTAGCTGTGGTCTTCTTCCGTCCAGTATACCTAACGATAGGTAGAGTTCAGCTTTCAGGAGGTGGAGGAGAATTAAATGCCGGATTGAATGATTGCAGATACTCTATCAGAACATTAGAAAGAATGATTTGAGGAGTTTGTTGTGGTTCGGATGTTGAAGAGGGTTGAGAGATAGGAATCAGCTGAAAGGATTGAACATCTGGTTCCACTGTTGGTGGAGGAGAAGGTGGTGAAATTTCACTGTCAGGGTATGAAGCTTCAGACTTCTCAGGAGGATCAACATTCATTTCAGCATCAAAGTCTGGTGGAGAAGGGACAGAATCATGTTGTGGAGGTGGAGATAAAACAGAGTTATGAGTAGGATCTGTAAACATGTCCTCGAACATGTGTTCTACTTCAGCCTTCATCTCAGCAAATCTTTTCTCCATCAGGTCAAGAATAGCTGTCTTAAAATGCGATTTTGATGTTTCTCCTGGACCCTTAACAGAGATGCCCTCTAAGTCACTATCTGAGTCAGTGTCCTGATGTTTTCCTTCACCTTCCTTAATTTCAAACTTCCCTCCAGTCATGATTTCAGGTTTCTTCCTTCTCTTTTCTTTCATAACCTCCTTTCCTGCTCTTCACGTTGGAGATTTCTCCTTATCCTTCTTTTGTTTATCACCTTCTGAGCCACTATCTGCTCTTAGTAACTGCTCCCCCTCAACTGCAGACTTAATTTTCTCCCAATCAAAAATTCTTTTGCTGAACTTAGGATGAACATACCAAGCTCCATCCTTAGCAAACCAGATTTGCGCTTAACATTGATGTTCATTCTCATAAGCACAATTTCCTCAATTCTTTTCAGATTTTGAGGAAACTTAGCATTATCTGGCAGCTTTACTTTCTTAAACTCAGCAACTTCATCAACATGCTTCCATAAGGCATATTAAACTTAGTTTTCCACAAATGCTTCAGAATCAAAGATGTAGATCAAGCTTTAAATTTCTTTTTATTGCCAGAATGATAATAGCTTCGTCTTTATTAATCATAGTAAACTACCATTCTTTGAAGCAAACAGTCTATAACTATCTTGTGTAGCAGCCTTATCAACAAACTAAACTCAGTATTAAACACATCTTTTTCAGAATATTTTCCCACTCCATCATTTATTTCACGAAACAGATCATTTTTCTTAATGGATACAAAGAAGTCATCATCCTTCTCATCTTTCATACCAAAACATGAAATAAGGTCTTTCCTAGTTATCTTAACTTTTTGCCCAGCTATTTCAGACTTCAACTTCAGTCCATCCGACAATGTCAAGTTATCATAAAATTCCTTGATAACTTCTCCAGCAACTTCATTAGACAAATTACACAGATTTCGACATCCTATTTTATCTAGCCAATGGTTCCAATAGAACCCATTTTTCTTAAAGAAAGAAAAGTCTATGAACGAATTATCAAGAATCTTGATATTCCCATACCTTTTCTTAGAAGAACTCCTTTCTTCTTCTTCTTTGCTTCTGACATTTTCTTTGGGGATCTTGAAGACATTTTCCTCTTTTTCGAACTTCTTTCTTTTACTGTGACTCAGTCACTTCTTCCTTAGAACTTTCTGAGTCACCGTCTGGTTTAGGGTTTGAACCCTTCTTAGTCTTTCCTTCAGATTCTGGGGTAATAACATTTAAAGATTCATAAGAAGACGAATCTTTTTCCTTTCCTTGCTGTTGGTCCCGAAAAGAATAACCAAGAGGGGGGTGAATTGGTTATTTAATAAAATTTAACCTTTTTCAAATTCAACCAAATTCACTTTGCTTAGTTATTCAAATTAAATGGCTTCTAAAACTCTATTTTAAATATATTGATAAATTTCGAATAATATCAGACAAGATCAAGTTTGCAAATAATTAAAAATAATATGTTAATAAAAATTTATTTTGCTCCCAGTTACTCTCTGACTGATCTTCTGAGTTCAATGTTCAGTAGAATTTAAATTTCCAGTTACTCTCTGACTGGTCTTCTGAGTTTAATTTAATTTTTCTGTCATAAGCTTTTGAGTTTTTTATACATTGATAAAAAAAATCGAATCCCCTTGGATATAATAACCAACTTTGTGGAACATTTGAATGTATTACCCAAATACACTCAACTTTGGAGCTGGGTCTTTAAAATAATAAAATAATTTTGAAGGATTCGAACTATGATCTTTTTGTGCGAATTCTGTTCTTGTTCCCAGTTTACCTTCTGAGCAGTTTTGTTTTGTCGCTCAGCCGTTTCACTCTCTGAGTTTCCTTCTGAATATTTTTGTCTTTCTATTTTGTCTCAGAACTACTTTCTGATTTATCTTTAAATTTGCATAACTTCTTGCTTAGCTCTTGAAAACTCTTACTTCACTTATCACATTAAATTTGAGATTTCTGCATACTCAAAAATTCATTAGTAATACTTAATCTTTTTGTTATCATCGAAACATTAAAAGAGAAATACTAACATTCTCCCCCTTTTTGATGATAACAAAACCCATCTATTAAAACAAAAAATATTTTCAAGAGAACTCCATTCATTTGCATAATCTGCATAATCCCATGATTAAAATACTTAACATAATATATCCGTATATAACCTGCACAAAACTTGCATCGCACATAAATTTATTAGTCATTATTTTGCATGATTATCTTTGTTTTAATATGTTCTCCCCCTTTTTGTTATCAGCAAGTAGAATAAATACATAAAAGAAATAGCAAAAAGTCTGAAAGAAATGCATAGGAATCAAAATGATCATAACAACTGAGTTCTTAAAAAAAAAAAAAAAAAAGACAAAGAAATCAGCAGAAAAGAAAAATTAGCGCTTCTTTTTGGGCTTGACTGACTTCCTAGCTGTGGTCTTCTTCCGTCCAGAAAACCTAACGATAGGAAGAGTTGAGCTTTCAGGAGGTGGAGAAGAATTAAATGCTAGATTGAATGATTGCAGATACTCTATCAGAACATCAGAAAGAATGATTTGAGGAGGTTGGTGTGGTTTGGATGTTGAAGAGGGTTGAGAGAAAGGAACCAGCTGAAAGGATTGAACATCTGGTTCTACTGTCGGTGGAGGTGGTGCAACTTCATTGTCAGGGTGTGAAGATTCAGGCCTCTCAGGAGAATCAACATCCATTTCAGCATCAAATACTGGTGGAGAAGGAACAGAATCATGTTGCGGAGGTGGAGATGAAACAGAGTCATGAGTAGGATCTATAAACATGTCCTCCAACATGTGTTCTACTTCAGCCTTCATTTCTGTAAATCTTTTCTCCATTAGATCAAGAATAGCTTTCTTAAAACTTGATTTTGATGTTTCTCCTGGACCCTTAACAGAGATGCCCTCTGAGTCACTATCTGAGTCAGTGTCCAGATGTTTTCCTTCACCTTCCTTAATTTCAAACTTCCCTCCAGTCATGATTGCAGGTTTCTTCCTTTTCTTTTCCTTCATAACCTCTTTTCCTGCTCGTCTCATTGGAGGTTTCTTCTTATCCTTCCTTGGTTTATCACCTTCTGAGCCACTGTCTGCTCTTAGTAAGTGCTCCCCCTCAACTGCAGACTTAATTTTCTCCCAATCAAAAATTCTTTTGCTGAACTTAGGATGAACATACCAAGCTCCATCCTTAGCAAACCAGAATTTGTGCTTAACATTAATATTCACTTGCTCTGTCTCAGGGTTGGTTTGTTCAACTTCGACAGATTCATTTCTTTTTCGTCTTCTCTCTCTACTTTCTTGAGTTCAGAGAGTGTTCGTGTTGAATCAGAAGATTCATCACGAATCTCTATAGTTCCTTTAACAACTTTCCCTTTAGGACCTTTTGAGCTAGTCTTGATGATTTTCGTGGTGCCATGTTAGGGTTTGGAAGAGCAAAGAGAGCGCGAAATGAGAGAAATTTTGAAGTTTTGAGAAAAAGAAGACGTTGGATGACGAATAGCAGCAGCACAGGGAAATGGAAGAGTCACGTCTTGGCCGTTTGAAATGCGTGGGAAAATGGAGACGTGATTAATGATTCACTTTCTTGCACGTTTTCCATAATCATTTGAATTCAAAATCACAAACACAAATTTATTAATTTATTTACTATTCTTATTTATATATATATTTTTAAGAGAAAAACATATGAATAAAATATTAAAAAGGATAACACATTCCAATCTCATTTCTCAAAAATTCAAATCTGGTTTTATCAAGGGGTTTAGTAAAATATCTGCAAGTTGATTTTCAGTTGGAACAAAATCAATACACACATTTCCATTAACTACATGATCTCGTATAAAATGATGTCTAATTTCAATGTGTTTTGATCGTGAATGATGAACTGGATTCTTTGTCAAATTAATTGCACTTGTATTATCACATTTAATCGAAATAAATTTATTTTCAACACCATAGTCTTGCATTTGTTGTTTAATCCAAAGAACTTGAGCACAACAATTTCCAAGAGATACGTATTCAGCTTCTGCTGTAGATAAAGCAACTGAGTTTTGTTTCTTTGAAGACCATGAAATCAATTTATCTCCTAAAAATTGGCAAGTTCCAGATGTACTTTTTCTATCTATTTTACAACCAGCATAATCAGCATCAGAAAAACCAATCAATTCAAAATTTTGATTCTTTGGATACCAAATCCTAATTTTGCAGTACATGCAATATATTTAATATCCTTTTAACAGCTTTTAGATGATTTTCAGTTGGATTACTTTGGAATCTAGCACATATACACACAGCAAGCAAAATATCTGGCCTTGAAGCAGTAAGATATAACAAAGATCCAATAAGGCTTCTATAAAGTTTTTCATTGATTTTCTTACCTTCTGAGTCAGCATCTAACCTGATTGAAGTACTCATTGGTGTAGTCACTTGTTTTTGTTTTCATAACCAAACTTTTTCAGAATTTGCCTTGTATATTTCTCTTGATGAAGAAAGATTCCTTCTTTAGTTTGTTTGATTTGTAGACCCAAGAAGAAATTCAATTCTCCCATCATAGACATTTCAAATTCAGCCTGCATAAGCTTTGCAAAATCTTGACAATATTTCTCATTAGTAGATCCAAAAATTATATCATCAACATAAATTTGTACAATCAATATATCTTCATTATAATGTTTCAAAAATAAGGTTGTATCAACATTACCTCTTTGAAATCCACTCGTGATGAGAAAATCACTAAGTCTCTCATACCATGCCCTTGGGGCTTGTTTGAGTCCATATAAAGCTTTTCTTAATTTATATACATATTCAGGCTTGAAAGGATCTTCAAATCCTGGTGGTTGCTCAACATACACTTCCTCTTTAATATAACCATTTAAAAATGCACTCTTTACATCCATTTGGAATAAATTAAAATTCTTAAAACATGCATAAGCAAGTAGCAAACGTATGGCTTCTAACCTAGCAACAGGTGCATAAGTTTCATCATAATCTATTCCTTCTTCTTGAGAATAACCTTTTGCTACAAGTCTAGCTTTGTTTCTTACTATTTTGCCATTTTCATCTAATTTATTTTTAAATACCCATTTAGTACCTATAACAGATTTATTTAAAGGTCTAGGCACTAAATTCCATACATTATTTCTTTGAAATTGATTTAATTCATCTTGCATGGCATTTATCCAATTATCATCAATCAAAGCAGATTCAACACAATTTGGTTCAATTTCTGATAATAAAGCAAAGTGACTTTCAAAATCTTTTAGTTTTGATCTAGTTCTAACACCAGTATCTATTTTACCAATTATTAATTCAGGTGGATGTGCCGTTTTATATCTCCAAGCATTCGAGTTTCTGGTGTATTAGCACTAGCATCTGTATTACCTTCTGTTTGACCTTCTGATCTAGCTTCTGAGTAATCAGGTATCATTGTTTCTTTAGGTGATTTTTCTTTGGGTGATTCTGATACAGTAGCATCATTAGTAGCATTTTTCAAAAACACAGTTGTATTATCATCACAATCATTTTAATTTCTTCAACAAAACGCACATTTATTGATTCTTCAATAACTTTGGATGTTTTATTGAAAATCCGATATGCTTTACTATTCAATGAATATCCTAAAAATATTGCTTCATCGGAACGTTCATCAAATTTACCAAGATTATGAATGTTCTTTTTCACAAAGCATTTGCACCAAACACATGAAAATAAGAAACATTTGGTTTTCTTCCTCGAAAAATTTCATATGCTGTTTTTGATGTGAAAGGTCTAATATAAACTCTATTTATGATATAACATGCTGTTGCAGCAGCTTCAGCCCATAAATTCTTTGCAACACCGCTTTCATTAAGCATTGAACGTGTCATTCTTGTATTATTCGATTTTTTCTTTCAACAACACCATTTTGTTGTGGTGTGTAAGGGCAGAGAAATTATGACTTATACCAAATTCATCACAAAAGGAAATAAATTGAGCATTATCAAATTCTGTACCATGATCTGATCTTATAGATATAATTGAAAAACCTTTTTCATTTTGAATTTGTTTTGCAAAAATTTGAAAGGCATCAAAAGTATCGTCTTACTTTTCAAAAACAGTACCCAAGTGTATCTTGAGAAGTCATCAACTATAACAAGTCCATATTTGCTTCCTCCAATACTTGAAACTCTTGTTGGACCAAAGAGATCCATATGTAACAATTCTAAAGGTCTTTTGGTAGATATTACATTTTTACTTTTATGAGGAGCTGATACCATTTTATTTTTAAGACATGTATCACATTTAATATCTTGTTTAAAAATCATTTTTGGTAATCCAGCAACAAGATTCTTTTTGGATAACTTTTCGAGTTGATAAAAATTTACATGTCCAAGTCTTTTATGCCATAAATGCACATTATCAGATATAGAAAGAAAACAACACTCAATATCCATATCAGATGGTTTAATTAGATAAATATTTTTCTTTCTAAATCCTTCAAACATTTTAATACCTTTATCATCATATGCATAGCATTTACTTTTCTCAAAAATCATTTTATATCCTGTCACATAATTGACTTATGCTTAGCAAATTATGTTTTAGTCCTTTTACAAGTGAAACATTTTCTATAGCATGTGGTGGATAACCAATCATACCTGTGGCTATAATCTTATCTATTATTATCTCCAAATCTTACATAACCATTTTCTTTCCATACTAAATTTGTAAACAAGGAAACATCACCTGTCATATGACTTGAGCACCCACTGTCTAGGTACCAAGTTCCTTTTATTTTTGCTCCTTGTTCCTGCAATTAATCATAAAAGGCTATCAAACCCTTTTAGGAACCCAGACAAGCTTGGGTCCTTGATAAGATAAGCTCATTTTCTCCTTATTATTTACTTGATTCGAATTGAGCTTGTTCTTTTTATAAAAGCAATACTTTTCAATGTGTCCTACTTTATTGCAGAAGAAACAAGTATAGGTAGGTCTTATTATATCTTGCATTTACCTGGTTCCATCTATTTTGTCTAGGATACCTTGGAGTGTATCGCTGACTGGACCTTCTGAGGTTGCCTCTGACTTGATATCTTTGTTCAGGGCACACTCTGAGGTACCTTCTGTTATTATTGTTTATGGGTCTATTCATTGTTTCCCTTCTGATAACAGGTTGTTGATTACATGCAACTTCCTTTGCTTTCACAAATACAGTCTTTTTCATATGGTTAGAACTACTTCCAATTTCATATCCAAGTCCATATTTATTGTTTCCAATTCTTTGACTAGAAAGTAGCATATTTAATTTTTTATCACTCTCATCAAACTTATTGAAGGTGCTTGTAATGGTTTTTGACAGATCTTCAAATCTTACTTTTAGATCTTTAATTTCATCCTTCAAAACACCATTTTCTTTTCTTAGATTACCAGAATTTACATGCAATTTTTCATTGTCAATTTTCAGAATGTCATTTTCATCAATAAGCAATTTGTTTGTTTGTTTCAAGACATCTTTCTCATTTTTTAAAGCCTTATTTTCAATGTCTAACTTAGATATTCTTACATTAGCCTTTTTGAGAGCCTTTAACAATTTGTTCATTTCTACATATCTCACTATCTGTCATATCAGCATCAGACTCAGAGTTTACCTCGGATGCTGCCATTAAACACAAGTTGGCTTCTTCTTCATCTTCACTTGCAGCTTCTGATTCAGCTTCTGACTCATCCAAGTCGCTCCAGGTTGCCATCATCGCTTTGTTCTTCTTTTTGAACTTCTTCATTTTTTCAATGAGAGATGGACATTCATACTTTATATGTCCTGGCTTCTTACATTCATAGCAAATGATTTCCTTCTTCTCTTTTCTTTGTTCTTTTTCTATATAGTTCACCTGCATCACCTTTGTAAGTTTTTCTTTTAGTAAATTTGAACTTTTTACCTCTTTTATTCCTGAGCATTTTATTGAGCCTTCGTGCCAGCAAAGTAATGTCTTCATCATCACTGTCATCATCATCTTCGGTTTCTGCTTCACTGACTTTCTTAGCTTTGAAAGCTATGGCTTTCTTGCTTGTTTCAGCTTCTTCCGTGGTGTCCAAGTGAGATTCATACGCCATGAGTTTTTCTTTCAGCTGACTAAGAGTCAATCTCTTCAAGTCTTGAGCCTCCTCAATAGCGGTCTTTTTCGCATCCCACGTTCTAGGAAGAATTCTAGTATTTTCCTCACCAAATCTGGTTCAGGGATTTTCTTACCAAGTGATGTCAGTTCATTAGATATGGCAGTGAATCTATCAAATGCATCCTTTATTTTCTCATTAGATTAAAAGCTCATATTTCTTAAGTAATGCATTAATCTTAGTATCTTTTATAGTTTCAATTCCTTCATATGTCATGCATAAAGTGTCCCATATTTCTTTTGCAGTTTCACAACATGATATCACATAAAATTCAGATGATGCAATAGTCATGAGTAAGAGATTCTTAGCCTTGGAATTTGTCTCAATCAGCCTCTTCTCTGGTGAGTCAACACTTCATCATCGAAATCGTTACAGTATGATCACCATGTGAGATAACCTGCCAAGAGTCAAAGTCGTTAGCTTTAATGTATGTGGACATCCGCATTTTCCAATATGCAAAATTCGTGCCATCAAAGAAAGGAGCCTTGTTCATTGCAATGTTGTTATCAGCCATTTTCAAAGATCACTCAATTAATCAAAAGAGAACCGCTCTGATACCAATTGTTGGTCCCGAAAGAATAACCAAGAGGGGGGTGAATTGGTTATTTAATAAAATTTAACCTTTTTAAATTCAACCAAATTCACTCTACTTAGTTACTCAAATTAAATGGCTTCTAAAACTCTATTTTAAATATATTGATAAATTTCGAATAATATCAGACAAGATCAAGTTCGCAAATAATTAAAAATATGTTAAAAAAATTTATTTTGCTCCCAGTTACTCTCTGACTGATCTTCTGAGTTCAATGTTCAGTAGAACTTAAATTTCCAGTTACTCTCTGACTGGTCTTCTGAGTTTATAATGCAGCAAGAATAAACAATAAAATATGCACGAAATTAAAAAGATAAGGTAGAGAAGAGATTGCAAGATCGATTTATAGAGGTTCCGCCTCGAGCGTCAATCCTCTCTTCCAGCTCCAAGCCGGGGACCCGGTATTCCACACCGGTATGTTCCACTATATCCAAAAGAAATGAGAATACAAGCTTGTTCTTCAACAAAGAACTTCAAACACTCTGCTCAGCCTATCTAGCTTCACTCAAGCTATTTACTGATCTACAGAGACTAAATGTAACTCTCACTTCTACACAAATCTCATTCAAGATACAATGCTTTGAAACAAAGAATAAACGTTTCTAAAATTTCAGCTCAAGAAAATTCGAATGACAGTAATTTAGCAAGAGATTCTCAAGGCTTTTGATTATTCTCGTCTTTTTCACACACACTCTGTCTTCATGTCTTCGAGATATTTAAATTTAAAATTCTCCTTCTTCTTCGGTTGAAAACGGTTAGAATTCGAATTCAAAAAATTGGATAGATGATAATCTCCAGTAGTTCCTGATTTTGTGCTTGATATACTCTGTGATTATCCAAATCTTATCTTGCTGTTGATAACGTTGATGTTTATCCATATATTGTTTGACCGTCTTGAAGATAGACTTCTCGTGAAATATCTTCTAAATCCCAAAAGAATAGGATAGAATCTTTCCTTCTTGATCTGACTGTCAAACTTGATAAAAAACGAATTCTAATATCATTGAATATAAACCCAAGCCATAAATATCAGACATAATCTGATCTTGATTAATTTAATTTTTCTGTCATGAGTTTTGAGATTTTATACGTTGATTAAAAAAATCGAATCCCCTTGGATATAATAACCAACTTTGTGGAACATTTGAATGTATTACCCAAATACACTCAACTTTGGAGCTGGGTCTTCAAAATAAAATAATTTTGAAAATTCGAACTGTGATCTTTTTGTGCGAATTCTGTTCTTGTTCCCAGTTTACCTTCTGAGTTACCTTCTGAGTAGTTTTGTCTTGTCGATCAGCCGTTTCACTCTCTGAGTTTCCTTCTGAATACTTTTGTCTTTCTATTTTGTCTCTGAACTACTTTCTGATTTATCTTTAAATTTCATAACTTCTTGCTTAGTCTTGAAAACTCTTACTTCACTTATCACATTAAATTGAGATTTCTGCATACTCAATAAATTCATTAGTAATACTTAATCTTTTTGTTATCATCAAAACATCAAAAGAGGAATACTAACACCGTATCAAATAGAACATGCTGAGCCAAATCTTCTTCATGGAAAACCTGCTTTATTTAGATCGGAAAAAACGTGAGATTGCTTGCTCCTCTTCCTTACCATCTCGCTTTTAGTCATTTCGCGTATGTTCCCACTTCACTTCTCTGAGGCTACGTGTAGCATGAAACACACGTTGCAAGCACGTGACCACTTCGATTGGATCTACCTCACTATAATAATGAATAATTTAATATTTTTTGTAATAATTTTTTTTTATAGAATTACTAATACAAGAACTAAATACTTAATAACTTTTTCTAAAAAATAAAATTGTAATGGAATCATTATGAAGAAGCAATCTCTTCTATTTGTTTTTCATTTTTCCCCTCCTTTTTAATTATGGATGATAATGGTGACACAGTGAGTAAGCGTAAACACATATTGGAGTTCTCACTGAGTGAACTAATCAAACAATAATTGCAATGATGTAATCTCAAAGAGAAAACTCTCTCAAATTAGGGTTTCACAATATATGATAAGTTCTATCCATAAAGATGAACTATTTATACTATTACATGGAAAAACTCTAAAAGATAAAAAAGAAATAGCTGGCGGCCTAAAAACAAAACTAAATTGGTTGGCTCCAAAGTCGGTAGTGTAGATTTCAAAATCGACGACGTATATTTCAAGGTGGGTATTATAAATCAAGGTGGCCTAGTGCTCTTCCTGCTTTCCTTCTTGGACGACTCTCTCTTGTTCAAAGAAGTGTCTGCTGTGTCATTGGCATCATTCTCTCCCATCTAAGAATAACTCGACCTCGAGTTCTCTTCTAGATAGAAAGGTGTGTCGTCTGGGTAGAAAAAAAATATATAAACCACATCATCACCAGCTGATTTTGATGTCAGTGTAAATGAAATATCAATCCTTGCAATCACTTTCAGTAAGCTTGCTGGATTGCAACCAGATGAGCACTAGTGCCTCTAATCACCTAAAATCGTCATTCCTTAACCATTCTTCCAGCTTAATCCTAGACCACTTGATCTTGAGCAAGAAATGGAAGTGAAAGGACAAAATCTGACGTCAAGGTAAGCAATCCTCTGTAAAAACTTCATTCAGGTGCTAACAAGGAACACATTGTTCCTAGAAAAGAATATCTCAACATAGCCAGTAGCCTGATGAGTAACTTGATGGAGTCGATCAGTCAGATTAATGGGAGCAGCTTTTTAGAAAGAATCCCTCTGGGTAACACAATAAACAATCTCCAACCTTAGTTATGCATCCTATATCCCATGACAATATCCTTAGTAATAGAGCCATAAATCTAACCTATTCACTGCCCCCACTCGGACTTATCTTCATACCAATGTGAAATGACACTGATTGCCTCTGCAACAATAGGTGCATCAAGAAGCTGTCAGGAAATGGTAAGAGTACTAGGAGGCTACCCGTTTTTCACAGATGGGTGATCAGCGAGTGGCCTTCGGAATTCAACAATAGAGATGGAATCAACAAAGAGAGTTGAGTTCCCAAATCTCTTAGGAAGAAGAGTGAGATTTGCTTCATGGTCAAATTTGGCATGTCAAATGACAAGTCATCATGTGGGAGAAATTTTAGGGGCAGAAGCAATAGTAGCAGCTTTCTTGTAAAAAATGTTACTAAAACAACCTCCTTTCCTTTCCTTAACTCGAGGAGGATCCAAACCATAAAGAACAGTTTGGTAAAGAGACATCCACTTCCATATAAATTGGACCTTGTAATCCATCAAGTGCACACATGTTGACATCAAATAAAACAATGTTGTGATTAGCATAGTGATTGGATAGATCAATACCCTCAAATCTCTAAGGAAACCGGACATAACAAATGCGGTCACCACTACGATCCATCATGATACACATGCCTTCCCTTAGAGCTTGAGAGTTGTACACATAGTAATCACAGTCCAAGTTGAGGATGAAGGAACCATTAGACATTACAGCAGAAGCTTGAATAAGTGCAATCATTACACCAGCTTTCTTGTTATGATCATAGCCGGGTAGCTTTTCACGAAATGTATAGACCTCTCAATAGGACATCACTTGGAGGTTTCAGCATCACCCGGTTCATGACACGCATGAAGGTGCTTAGTGTGTTGCTTAGGTCGATAGGCATGGGCAACCCCTCATAAAGCTCTTCTTTGGGTTTGAAAGCTGTCTTCCACTTGTCTCCTGGTCTAATCCTGATCTGGTGATAGTTGCTTCTTAAATCAATCTTTGAAAACATCATATCTCCACTCAATCGATCTAGCATATCCTCTAATATGGGAAGGAACTTATACTCGATAATGATTTTGTTAATGGCCCTACCATCCATGCTCATTTGCCAACTCCCATCTTTCTTTGGAGTCAACAACGCTAGTACAACACATAGACTCATGCTATCCCTAATGAAACCCTTCTGAAGCAACTCCTGTACTTTCTTGATAACACTTTTGTCTCCTTCAAGCTTATCCTCTAATGTGGAAGATTAGGAAAACTCACACTAGGAATTAAATCAATATGGTGTTGTATGTTCCTCATAGGAGGTAAACCATCTAGTAAATTGCCGAGTAACACTTTACTGAACTCATCTAATAGCCCCTTGATACTGTTTAACACATCTTCAGTCTTCTTCATTTCTTTCTAAGTGCATAATTGTAAGAGAAGAACGTCCCTCTACTTTGGAAGTTTCATGATGTTCTACTAATTTTTCAATTTTATCACCTACCTCCCTCAAATCATTACTTTGTACTGACATCATAAATTTTGTGGTATATTCACATATCAACTTGCTTCCCTGATGACACCTTCGGTGTTGTTGAAACATGATTTCCTCATAATCAATAGGAAGAAATTCATCTTCCAATAATTGCTTCATCCTATACCATGATCTAACATGTTCTCTTCCTTTACGACTTCTCTGTTTTTGCAATCTCTCCCATCATGCAGATGCATAGCCTTTAAGTGTACATGCTACTAACCTTACCATCTTCTCCTCTGGCATCTCCATATAATCAAAGAGCCACTCAACCTCAGCAATCCAATCAATAAAATTCTCAATCCCTAGATTTTCGCTAAAATACGAAATATCTATCTTTAACTTGAAATCATTCCTTTCATATCCATTCTTACCTTCATAAGAATCATCAAAATTACCATATTTACCTCTATATTGACATCTACCACCACCATATGCCTTATCTCTCTCATCATAATTACGTCGATAACCATAAAAATTCCAACAACCACGAAAATCTGCTGTAAATTCATTAACTTCATAAGCATGTAACCTACGATTCGCAGCAATAGGTTTGACAACAAGATTGTTACATGGATACTCTGCCCCTGGTTGTCTCCCATAACAGTTCCTATTCCTATTGGCAATGGATCCCACCGCATCAAAATGCTCAATTAGGTCATCAAAGCGTTGTTCAAAACGTCAGAATCTCTAATCCATGTTATCCAACACTGTTGATAGGTTCCAAAGGGCATAAACATGGAAGATAAAAAAGCAGTCAAAGTTAGATTGCAGACCTATACACTGACCATGTACATTATTGGTCTAAAGGCCTATATTTCCAGTGTAGGAACAAAAACAAGCTAACTTCCTACCAGCTTTCATTGAAATTTGTTAGCTTTCAATTGGAGACCTATGTACGACCACCAATGCCACCAGCTTTCCCAAGTTTACACTACCAGCTTTCCCTTTTATGAAACTAATAGTTCGTAATTTTTTTCTTGTTTTGTTTAAAGGCCGCTAGCATTGTTTTTAAGACTGCCAGCTTATATTATCCGACGATTATGTTTCTTATTATGACATTTAGGTTTCTTTTAAGCTTTTATATATTGCTCTTTGCTTTGTAATGAAGATAGAAGTTGAGTGAATACAATTTCTTGAGAGTTCTTCAAAAAGGTGAGAACTTTCTTGTGGTTCTTGTGAAAAGAACTATTCTTTGATAGTTTTGGTTCTAGTTAACATGGTTTAATTATGGTTAAGCTCCATTTTTTTATAGCTGTGGTTCCAAGCGACAAGTTTGTTTGGGTCATGTTAGGATTAAATATTGATAACTGTGGTTTCAATTGATGGGTTCAATTAGGTCTAGTTGCTTATTTGCTTGTTTCAAGACGATCCTAGGGTTTGTACTCCATTGTTGATTTCTTGGGTCTTAGGTTTTGTACACCTAGGGTTCATGGGTTCGCATCAGTTGGTATCAGAGCTTTCGGTTTCTTGAATCAGGTGTTATCCTATCCTTCATTCTTCTGTTGATTGATTTGTTATTAGTTAAAAAGAAAAAAAGAGGAGAAAATTTGTGTAAAAAAGTTTTGATTTTTAGGGTTTGAATCTATGTTGTTTGAGTTGTGGAAATTTCGATAAAAAAAAAAAAGAGTAGTGGAGGAGAGAATACTAGAAGTGACATCAAATTATTCATGAAAGCTGTTCAAGATCAGTTAGCGAAATTGTATAGGAGATTATATGATCTTGAATCTCCATCTAGACCTAAATCTTTTAAAATGCATATGGACGAGGAGGAGGAGGAGGAGAGGATTTTGATTCTAGTATGAGAAATGTTAGGAGAGGTCAAAAGTCTTGCAAAAACAAGATAGCAGTTTGGGAAGTATCAGAATGAAAATCCTACTTTTTAGGAAAAGAATGACCCAGAACTGTACCTGGAATGGGAAAGGAAGGTAGGACATATTTTTGACTAGAGGAGAAGAAAGTGAAGTTGGCAGTAATGGAATTTACTGATTATGCCAGTATCTGGTGGGATCAATTTGTTCTGAACAGGAGAAGATATGGAGAGAGGCCAATTAGTTCATGGGAGGAGATGAAAGTAGTAATGAGGAAAAGATTCATTCCTAGCCATTACTATAGGGATTTGTGTAAGAAATTACAAAGTTTGACTCAAGGCTCCATAAGTGCTGAAGAATACTATCAGGAGACGGAGAAAGCCATGATAAGGGCTAATGTGGAAGAAGATCATGAGGCAACTATGGCCAAGTTTATTAGTGGATTGAATCCAGAGATTACTGATGCGGTGGACTTGCAGCATTATGTAGAGATGGAGGAGTTGCTGCACAAATCCATTAAAATAGAGAAGCAATTGAAATCTAGAGGCAAGTGAAAGTATGGTTCATCATCTGGATCTTCATCGAAGTCAAATTGGAAGGATCATAAAACAGCTACAAAATCAGAAGAGGATGTGAAGGTTAAGGAGTCTAATTCTGTTTCTAAAGGTAAGATCAAAAATCTTCTTCTAGAACATGTGATATCAAATGCTTTAAATGTCAGGGATTTGGGTATATTGCTTCACAATGTCCAAATACAAGAACTATGATTATCTTGAAGAATGGTGACATAAAAAGTGAGAGTTCCGGTGATGATAAGATACCACCATTAGAAGATTGCATGATGTTGATGCTGAAGGACTTATCGAAGGGGAGTTGTTGGTCAATAGGCGTGCTCTAAACATGCAACCAAAGATAGATGCCAATGAGAAGCACCGAGATAACATTTTCCATACTTGTTGTCTTGTTAAAGAGAAGGTGTTGGTCCCAAAAAGATAACCAAGAGGTGGGGGGGTTTGAATTGGTTTTCTAAGATGAAAATTTAATCTTTTCAAAAACTTAACCAAATTCACAAACTTAGTTAATCAAACTAAAATGGCTTTTTAAACTCACTTGAAAACAATAAACTTAATAAATAAAAGTTTATTTCACAATTCGAATGAAAATAAGTTGAAAAATGATCACTGTTCGTTAAAACAAAAACAAGAGTGAAACTTCCAGTTTTAGTCTCTGAATTAGTTTCTAATTAGTAACAGCACTTCCAGTTATTCTCTTATTTAGTTTCTGAATCTAAATTGCAGCTCATACAAACAATAAAATATGCACGAAATTTAAAGAGACAAGAGAGAAGAGAGTGCAAAGTTGATTTATAGAGATTCCGCCTCGAGCTCAGTCCTCTCTTCCAGCACCAAGTTAAGGTCCCATATTCCACACCGGTATGTTCCACAATCAATCAAATCAATAAGTTACAAGTTGTCTTTTGCCAAAACACTTGGCTACAAATGCACTCAGCTTGATCCTCCTAGCTTCCTTCAAGCTACAATCAAACTACTGAGCCTACTTGTAACGCTCAAACTCACTCAAAGAGTAATCACAAATCAATTTGAGAAAATAAGTAAAATATCCTCTAATTTCAGTACAATGAAAAGTGTAAATGACAGTATTTGCTTGAGGAAAATATTGATAACTTTTTAATGCTTGATTGCTTTTTTTTTTTTTTTTTAACGTAAGAGTATCTTTATCTTCTGAGCTTGTACTAATTTATTTATTCCTCTTCAATGGCTAGAAAGGGATTAGATCCTGATATTTTGCAAATAATTTGGATAGGATGTTGTTCTTCTTTCTCTTCCAACGATAACAACTTTGGATAAAGATGGATTCCTTTTATCTTGCTGGTTCTGATATTGAGCTTGAAATTCGGATATGATCTTCTGCTAGATTTTCTTCAAACGTCAAAATCTGAATTGGTTTTGTTGTAGATAATCTTTAAAAGATGATATGATCACATCATTCTTGATTTGTAGAAAATATCCCACGAAAATAGTAGCTTCATTAATCTGATATTGATTCATTCATATTTGAATTTTCTTGATCTTGGATAAACTCATCCTTGATGAATATCACGTTCAGATTCTCTTTTCATAATGTCATGAAATTATAAATAAGTGTAAAAATGAACCTTGAATTTCCTATTGTGATACTTCAATTTCTGTTGAAAATCATCAATTAATTCTTAATCCATATAACCTTAAATCCCCTTGGATAATTGAACCAACTTTGTGGAACATAATTGAATGTGTTTCTCAAATACATTCACTTAGTTGCTGAGTCTTCAAAATAACGAATCAATTGAAGAAAATATGAAATTCTAGATTCTATTCGTGATTTAGCAGCTTTTTATGTTGTAGCATATTTACCTTCTGATTTACTATCTGACAGTTACTTTATTCTTGATAAGCAGCAGATTTAGCTTATGAGTTACCTTCTGACTATTCATTTGTTCTTGAAAAACTTTCTCGAACATATTCTAAATTACTTTTAAGTTGAATCTCTTTTGAAAACATTTTAATAAACCAACTTTGATTATACTTAAGCATTGCACACTTAATGAATTTGTTAGTAAACACTCATACGTGTTTTGTTATCATCAAAACCAAACTAGGAAACTTAACAGAAGGTATGTAGCATGATTATTGATAGTGTAGTTGTGCTAATGTTGCTAGTACCTTATTAGTTGATGAACTAAAGTTGTCTACTGCTAGACACCTTAAGCCATATGAACTGCAATAGTTGAATGAATGTAGGGAGGTTAAGGTGACCAAGCAGGTAATAGTGGCTTTTTCCATAGGAAAATATAAGCATATAAGCATGAAGTCTTATGTGAAGTTGTGCCTATGCATGCTAGTCATATTTTGTTGGGGAGACCATGGAAATATGATAGGAGGGTTACATATGATAGTGCTCACAATATTTATCCCTTTATTATGAATGGAAGAACTATGAAGCTTACTCCTCTAATTCCTAGTCAAACCAATGAAGATCAGAAGTGAATTAAGGAGGCACATGAACAAAAAAGAAAGAGTGAGAAGCAAATGGGTATGCAAGAAAATAAAGGGAAAGATAAATATGAGAGTCTGAGAAAAGGAAAAGAGAGCCTACTTACAAAAGAAAGGAATGTTAAGATACTTTTGTATGTAAAATAGCTAATGATTGTACCTATGTACAATGAGGCTACTTTTTATACTAATGATCTTAATCATACTCTACCTAGTGTAGAAGTTTCTTTACTGCAAGAACTTGAGGAAATTCCAAATGACTCATCCCTTCAAAGAGGATTGTACTCAAGAGATGATCCATCCCAGTTGACTGCTAAGATTCAAGGATGAATCTTTGCAAAGAAGGAGGAAATGTCTAAAGAGCATAAACATGGAAGATCAAAGCTATCAAAGTTGGACTGCAGACTTGTATGCTAGCCATGTATGCCGTCGGCTTAAAGGCCTACATTGTCGGCATAAAACTAAAACAAGCTAGCCTTCTGCCAGCTTTCATTTAAGATTCGTCAACCTTCAATTGTAGGCCTGTGCACCACCACCAATGCTGTCAACTTTACCAAGTATGCTACCTGCGTAGGGTACTTAAGCCACCGACGTATAGCCGACTTATAGGTGAACAAAATCTGACAAAATCTAAAACATTAAAGCCATTGAGTAAGCAACCGGCCTTTAGGTTTCTTTTAAGCTTTTGTATATTTCTTTTTGCTTTGTAATGAACATAGAAATTGAGTAAATACAATTTCTTGAGAGTTTCTTCAAAAAGGTGAGAACTTTCTTGTGTTCTTTTGAAAAGAACTATTCTTCGATAGTTTTGGTTCTAATTAACAAGGTTTAACTGGGGTCAAGCTCTGTTGTTGATAACTGTGACCTCAAGTGACAAGTTTGTTTGGGGTCAGGTTATAATTGAATATTGATAACTGTGGTTTCAATTGACGGTTTCAGTTGGGGTCCAATTACTTATTTTCTTGTTTCAAGATGATCTTAAGGTTTTTATTCCATTGTTGATAAGTAACTGGACCCTAATTGAACCCGTCAATTAAAACTACAGCTATCAATATTCAATCGTAACCTAAACCCAAACAAACTTGTCACTTGGAATCATAGCTATCAACAATGGAGCTTAACCCTAATTACACCTTGTTAACTAGAACGAAAACTATCGAAGAAGAGTTCTTTTTCACAAGAACCACAAGAAAGTTCTCATCTTTTTGAAGAAACTCTCAGGAAATTGTATCCACTTAACTTCTATGTTCATTAGAAAGCAAAGAGCAATATATAAAAGCTTAAAAGAAACCTAAAGGTCATAATAAGAAACATAATCGTCGGATAATATAAGCTGGCGGTCTTAAAAACAATGCTAGCGGCCTTTAAACGAAACAAGAAAAAAATTATGATCTATCAGTTTCGTAAAAGGGAAGGCCGGCAAGAACCTTAACAATGTGAGCTGGAAGGCTGGTGGCGTAAACGATAAAGGCCAGTGGCTTACTCAACGCTTTAATGTTTTTGATTCTATAAGCTTCTGGTTGCTTGTAAGCCGGCTATACGTCTGTGGCTTAAGTACCCTATGCCAATGAAGTACTTGGGAAAGTTAGCGACGTTGGTAGCGATGCACAGTCTTCAATTGAAGGCCGACAAATCTTCGATGATAGCTGTCAAAAGGCTGGCTTGTTTTTGTTTCTACACTACCAGTATAGACCTTTAGGCCGGTAGTGTACATGGCTAGCGTACAGGTTTGCAGTTCAACTTTGACAGCTTTTTGATCTTCCATGTTTATGCCTTTTAGATCTTATCAATCGCCCTTTGACCTAGTAATTCGATTCTTATAGCTTCCATATCCTGAACAATGTCTGCAACGTGACTGCCTCCTAAGTTATCATCTTCTGACATCTCCACAGGAATTAACCCACTCTGATACCACACTGATACAACGAGTAAGCGTAAACACTCACTAGAGCACTCACCAAGTGATCTAAATCAAACAACAATTGCAATGATGCAATCTCAAAGAGAAAATTCTCTCAAATTAGGGTTTCAAAATATATGACAAGTTCTATCTAAAAAGACAAGTTAAAAGATCATTTATATTATTACATGGAAAAACCCTAAAAGATAAAAAGAAATAAAAGCTGGCGGCCTAAAAACAAAACTAAAATAATGTTCAAAGCCGATGGCTTATATTTCAAGGCCGGCGATGTAAGTCAAGGCAGCCTAGTGCTCTTCCTCCTCTTCTTCTTGGATGACTTTCTTTTATTCAATAAATACCTGCTATGTCCACATCAAATGATTTTGTCTTCTTTTTTTTTTTTTTTCCAATGGTTTGTGCATCCTATGTGGCTTATTTTCTGCCAAGATTCTTGGTAGTTGTGCATTTAATGAAACAAAAGACAATTGTTGCTGTGTCATAGGCTAATATAATCTCACGATGTAATTTATTCTATCAGTTTACTTATTCATGTAGGGAAGTGCCTATGCAATATTCCAACCCAATGCACAAGTCCTCACATGGAGATTTTTGGTGCGAGAAGCATAGATTTTCCCCACCTTGGTCACATCCATGTGCGAGATGCCCATCCATCAATAATTCCAAAATGGAACAACACTAACTTCATAATTTATAATATTAGGTTTGGAAACGTTATCACTATGTTTGACGACGGTGTTAAGAGAGAGACCTAAAGTTTTATAATTTGATGAGATACTATATGTATTATTAATTGTATATTTGAGATATGAAGAAGTAAAAGTGAGATATCTCTTAATCATTCTTCCAAAGTAGTGGTTTGTAATTATTAGAAAAATAAAGCAAAATAACTTGTGACAAAGTTGTATGTCATTTCAATTGTCTTTGATGTAGAAAATAGGGGAATCGAGAGGGAATGATTGGAAAGGAAAGAAAATGAAGGGAATTGAATTTCATCTTTTTATTCATTTTGAAAAGGAAAAAAAAAAATAAATGCAATGGTTTTTCTTCGTTCTACATTTTTTCACTCTCTCCAAAATTACTTATCGTCTTTTAAGTGCATACAAATAATTTACAATCATATCGTTTTTTATAGTAATTAATATTTCATAAATTTTCTTTCCCTTATTATTTAAACACATGCCAGTATTCAAACTCTCCAATAATTCATCTCTTTAATTTTCTTCCTTTTTACGATCTTTCCTTCTTAATTCATTCGATTATATCAAACTAAATGCTAGTGTGCTTGTCGAGCTGAAGGATTTACGAAGTAAGAGGACTCTTCTTTCTTGATGGAAGAAAATCTCCTAAGTAAGTTTTGGTCCGAAAAATGAAGCAAATTACAGATGATTAAGTTATAACAATTAACCATCTAAAGTTGGTTGACCTGTTGATCATGTATTTGACATTGTCTCTAAAAGAAAAGCGTCTATCTAAAATACTTGTTTGTCGGATTTATGTATTTCCCTTAATAATTAATTTTCTTAAACGCTTGGTGACATTTATTTTTGTGCTAATGTTTTCACAAATGGAGTAATTATTATGCTGCGATTAATGGACCTAGTCCATGATCAAACAAAATTAGCTTCTTTTTTTTTTTCCTTTTCTTATTCCCACTAAAATCTAAAGATTAAATCCGGTTTAAAATAGCTTATAGGATATTAGATTAGGTTTTTTCAAATAAAGACCATTTTTAATTCTCAACAAACTAAGGAATATATACTAAACCCAATCACTGGTAAATTCTTGGACTCCGACTCACTTCATATAGACCTCTAATGGTTATCACAGTCCTCTTTAACATTAATCTTATAATATTCTAAGCAATTTTTGCTATAAAGTCGTGTTTTCGTTACATGCTATATATTTGTTCGTATACGTGGTATAAACATGCACATAAAGTTTTAATACATACATATTGCACAAATTATGAATGGTGATTATTTAAACAAAACTATATTTTATATTATTACAAGAAAATTGAGTTTTAATGATAATATTTCTATTTCAAAATGTAGATTTTTATCTCAAAAATCATCATCGTTGATTCTATCCGTAGAAATGTAAGTTATTTTTGCTAATTTCTATTATAGAATTTATCTCTAAAGTTCAATTTTTTATACATATTATATATTACAAATTTTTATTAATATTTACACACTACATATACATAAATTGTAATATCCATTAATAATTATTTTCTCGAATTTGGTATCTCAGATTTGGATTCATCTTCGTCCCAAATCACGTTGGTTATTGGATACTATAATTACCTATCGTTCCTTCCCGTGCCGGTCTTTATAAATGGTTGACTGGCTTGCCATTATGATTGGACTTTGGTAATGTTTAATCATTCCAATGAATGATTGCGTTTGGACATTCAGATTCTTAGGACAGGCACTTTGAAAAATCTACTTTGGTGCTCTAGAATGATTAAGTCCTAATTAATGTAGATAATTGCAGTAATTGAATTCTCAAACATTATTTATTATTATTGGTCGATGAAGAGTGGCATGTGTATCTCCTCGCAGTTAAGTGGGCATATTTGAAGGAGGAATGATTTATTAGATATTACGTAACAAGAATTACGTATACTTGGTGTGCATATACTAATATAATTTCAATATATATCATGTGTAAAATACAGATAATAATTATTTTAAAAGTTTACTTATTATGGTATTATATGTGTAAAAGTTTTATCAGTATTAATCTACTTTTTTCCTACATTAAAGGGTACAAAAGTCAACATATTTAAAATAAAAAAAAGTTCTATATTTTCATAGGAAATAAAAGTTTGATACAAAAAGAAAATGTTCCCGTATCGATACATTCTATGGTCGTCAACATTCTAGTTTAAGGATTTTGAATATAATTTTAGTTTCACCTAAATACCTAATAGAGTTGAGTCACATGAGACTAATACTTGGCTTGATGGGAGGGAATTAGGGAGGAATGATTAGAAGAAAAGAGAAAAATGAGAGCGATTAAATTTTTTTTTTTATTTGTTTTTAAAAAGGAAAGATAAGGGGAAAGAAAATTGATATAATATTTTTCTAGGGCCTCACCATCCCCTCCCCTAAAATGTAGAGAATAAGGAGGAAAAGAAAAAAAAATTAAAATTACTTTTGTATCCTTTTTTTCTAAAATTGATTATTATCTTTTAGAGACATCTAAATAATTTACCATTGGATCTTATTTTATCTTTTGTAATAATTAACATTCAATCTATTTTCCTTTCATTCATTATTCAACCACATGAAACGATTCAAATTCAAGAATAATTCATTCCCTCTACTTTTCCTCCATTCACAATCTTTCCTTTCTAATTCAATCCATTATGCAAAACAAATTGTAAATAATCACATTTTATTACCTAATATTCATGCAATCTTAATATATACTAATCATGAAATGATTAAAAAAAAAGGATTAATTATAAAAATATGATCTGTCTTTCAACCAGTTATATTTTTTTAATTTTCTAATTTTCAAAAAATAATTTATATATTTTATTTATTTATTATTATTTATTATTATATTAATTTTTTTTAGACCTATGAGATTTTAAGACATTCTCTCTAATAATAATTAATAATATTGACACTTTTTTTTTTTTATAAAACTCTAGTTACCTAATTATAAAAAAAAAATAATACATGTGATGTGCTTGCAAATTACTCAAAACACGGATCATGTTTTTATAATTACCCTAAAAAAATACTCATAAAAAATCTTCTTAATAATTTAATAATACAAATACTAATATGAAGGAGCGACAACTAGTGTTATTTTGGGTGAAACTCATTTTTACCATTACTTTTAAAAATAATAAAATATTAAGTATATAAATATAATTAGATACATGATTTATTACATCCAATACCATATTTTAGCCTATATCATATATATTAAATGCGATATTCACCTTTTTCAAGCATTAAATTTATTACATCTGGTAAGTAGTATTTCAATAATTAATTTTTTTATTTGTTATTTGTGCAATTTTTCAGTGCATTGGTAAACACAAAATTATTTTTGTTATTATGGTCAAAGTCTTATAATATAAGCCGGCGGTTGGTTGGCTCAACACATATAGAAAAGATTTGTTAAGCCTGATATATCACTTAGGATACTTAATAACAAATAACTACGATGAAATGTTTTTATATAAACAATTTTGTAAAACTTATTCACTAGTTTTACTATATATATAAAATATGTCGGTATTTGCCGGTCATTTATTCGGATATGCACGGGTGACCTTTGGCACAATGTTTTTTTTTTTTTTTTTTTTTTCCAAAGGCTCTGTACCTGTCCGATATGAACTACGACAGGCGTAATGTCGACTAAACCGTCGCGATCATATTGGTGCAAAATTTCCATGAAAACTTTATAGTTATCTAAGGAGAAAGTCGTTGAAAAGGACAGTGTTAAAGTTTATGCCGATGATCACGTAGTTTAGAGACGTCCAATTCAGTTCTTGAAATATCAATTTTGATTTTTCATGTTAATACATTATAATAATCTTATATTGCTACATTGTAATAGCCTTGTGGTAAAAAAAAAAAGAAAAGAAAAAACAAAACAAAAGACAATATCTTGAATCTTTGCTAGAACTGGAAGCTCGATTATTTAGGACGGATATAATGGATGGATGTGGATGGTGAATATTTCTATATATGAAAATTTATAATGACCTTATTCCGATGAGGAGAGAAGAAGACTTTTAAGAATCTTGCTTATATGTCCATGGAAAAATAAATATTACAAGAAAGATTCAATCCAACTAAATTAGGATATGCTTGGATTATCGGATATTTATGAAACCATTTTGAATAGATATATAGCAACTTAAATCCCATTGTATCCCATTGTTGAATATGATAATATGTTTTAAATAAATTTAAAGTACCTTTTGTTTCAAGGAAAATGTCTTGTATTTAGAAAAATGTTTTACATAAATATGTTTTCTTGAAAATAATATGTTTTTCAAGTGGATGGTTACATTTATAAAAATATATCGAAAAAAATTTTCAGTGTTTGACTTATCAATATTACTTAACACATTGTCCCATGTAAATAATTTATTATTAGCATGTTACTATATGAGTACATTATGTCAAATAATTTTATTTAAAAGTTAAAGTATAAAATATATATTATTTATTTACAAACCATTGGTTCATATTTATAATTTTTTAATGATTTTTTATTTTTCTTCTTTCCATTAAATTATTTTTTTAAATTATAATTTATTGGTTAATTATGATAATAAATAAATAAATATCGCACTGCTGGAGTTTGAATACTTACAAAGGCTAATTAGAAAAATGATTTTTCGTTTTGAAAAGAGTTAATCATTTTCCTTAAAGTGAATAGGATTTACTCTTTAATGGGAATTGTTTTTCTTTACAAGGGAAAATGTTTTTTGCTTAAGTGTTATTTTTCCGCTTAACAAATAAAAAAAACAAAAAAAATTATTCCTAGAAAATATTTATCTTAAAACAAACGAGTCCTAAATTTACTTTCAACTACCCTAACTTCAACTACGGAGTCAAAATGTCATCTTCCAATGAAAAAAAGGTTCCGCACGGCAGGCAATATACCTTAGGAGTACCTCTACGTGATTAGTAGTTATTAATCATATTTTAATACAAGGTATCAATAGATAATAGATTTTGGAAATAATTACCATTCATATTTTATACATATAATTATATATTAAAATATAATTAGTATTTATATATATCACAATAACCTTAGACAAATAATTAAAATATATAAATAAAAACCCTATTCAGGGTTATGAGTTGGCAAATCCCTATTATCCGGAGTTCTAGGCAAAGATTTTTTCTTTTTTTAATAATGATGAATATATTTTAAGATATATTATTGTGCCACTGGTAAACTTTATCGAATATTTTATTAACGGAAAAAAGGTGTTTCGTTGTGCTACTATGCATCGATGGGATGGAAGACCAGCCACAATAATTCTATATGAATGGTGCCATTGCCAATGATTTGAGCTTGCTTAATTCGATATATAAGCATTTCAACCCCCCCGGATCCACATTTAAATTTTAAAAAAAAAAAAAATTTCAAGCAACTCCACCGCAATTCAGAGAGACCAATTTTCTGTATCTGCCTCTTAAACCAATCAACCAGATAAGCATTTGGTACATCATCTGGTACGGTTGCATCAGTGCTAAAGAAGAGGCCTCCTACACCTAACCCATTGTCCAAGCTTCATGTTCGGAAAAAAGCCTACCCCTTTCTGTAAGTTGCCACCTTCATTCACCATCATTATAGCAGGCCACTAATATTATTTACTTCGTGAGTGGCTATGAATCTACCATGGATTTTGTATGAGTAGGATCCAAATGACATTAGAACATATGTTAGGTAGATATGACAAATGAAGATTTACTAACAAATTAAAAAAAAAAAGTCAGAATTGGTGGCTCTATGGAATTGTGAACTAGTCCATCCATAGTGATACCAATTCTAATTCCACGAAATCAAGAACCATGAACCGGCGATTTGGGTTTGGTTCTAGAACCAATCCAAATTGTGCCGACCTCTAATTGAGCCTAAACTTGAAGTCATTAAGGTTTATTTATCTCAACAAGCTTAGTATGAGTTTATGAGTTGAATTCAAGTCTGAGCCCAAGTTTATACTTTTCAAACTTGGTAAAAATTCGCCTTGGCTCAAGCTTAATAATATTTTAAATGAGTTATATTCAAGCCTTAAAAAACTTGATTCGACTCAATTAATTTGGAATCTTAAGCATGAATAAAAGGATCAATGATAGATGGGGGTACGAATCTAATTTACAAGGTCAGTAGAAGTTGGCTTAGTTGATAAGGTTTCGGTCCATGACCCTTAGTGGTTATGTAATCAATTCTTGCTGTAGGTAAATATGTCTCTCTTGTATATGGGGTCATAGATTGATCCTTGTTAACGTTAGAACGCTGCTGGTAAATCCTCTACCCTGACCGTCTAAGAATATGGTGTTGTCTTGATCAATCTCCTTGCCATGAACAGAGGAATGGTTGTTGGGTTTCTTGTGATAGTGACCGAAGTCGAAGCCATTATGAAATTTTTATATTGGCAAAATAGAAAAAAAAATCTAATTTATAGGGAAAAATGTTGGGGTGTCTTATAAGGTATTTCAATAGAATTATATACGTGAATTTTTTCCCTTGTTTTATTTAATGAAACAATTTTTTCCCTAATAACAACATATCTCAATAAATAGATCTAGGCAAGGATGTTGACCAAACCCGACCTAATAAGACCTATCTTATTTCTTAGATGGGGTAAATTACACTAAAATGTCTTAACATTTAAGGGTAAGTTCATTTAGGGTCTTAATGTTTTGAGTGGTTCAAAAGAGGTCCAAACGTTTTGAGTAGTGGGTCAATTGAGATTCCTATTGATATGTGTCAATTAGAGAATTATTTAATTAAAACTCAAAAGACTAGTCACGTTGTAACACGTGTCAATAGAAACTCGATTAACTTACTTTTTTAAATGTTGGAATCTCTTTTGAATTATTCGAAATGTTAAAATTTTAAATAAACTTATCCCAAACGTTAAGACATTCCAATGTAATTTACTATTCTTAAATATTTCATCATATATTCATACGCCACCGAGTTCTATAAGTTTGGTACTTAGGCTATGACCCATTGATCATATCTTTTGTTTTTAGATTTACTATTTTCTTTTTTCCAATTTTCAGTTACCTTGTTTTTTCCCTCGCCACATTTATAATTACGTAACTAATATAAGTTAGCTATTGACCATTTAGTAGTTGATTAAATTAATTAGCAAAATCGTGAAGGAGAAGTCGCTTCGACAAGGAGCAACGTGCTTGGACCTGAATGGAAAATAGTCCATAAAAAGTAACGTCCACCACATCCTCCTTTCCAACGTCAAAGTCGTATCCATCCATCCATGCCTTGGGTCTTGGGTTGTGTTCTCGTGGCTTTTCCCTTACTTTTGTGTGAACATCCTTTTTGCCAATGCTAAATGATTATACACATGTACATAAGAGAGAAAAATTAAAAATAACCTTATTTCGATAAGTTCAAAATATTTGGTACTTCAAAAAAAAAAAAAAAAAAAAAAGGTAAGAAATAGTTGCAAATAAAAAGACTAAACTGCTTGTAAATGTTAATGGATGAATACAACAGTTTTAGAGAATGAATTGGAAGGCAAAGAAGAGGTTAGATTACTGAGAAGAATTTATATCGTTCCGTGTTTTTCGTAATTGCATTCTTCTTGTTTTTATAGCGCCACCTTCTATTAAGTATTAACATTGCCGCTCCAACATCCTAATTCAAGCTTTTACGTTTAGATTGCGTTTTTTTTTTTGGCAACTTGACATTATTCGACACATTATTGCGTTGCATTTACAAGGCTTGCAATCTCTAAGAAGTTAGTCTTTTCATTGTTTTGGCTTAATTTTTTTTACTATTTTTAAATAAATTATTTGTTAAAAATAGATACCAATGAAAAATATATACTTTTGCTCATAAACCAATCAAACAAATCAAATACTAATATGAAATGGATATAATACTTATATGATATAAATATCGATAAAAAACAGACCATCAAACAGATCCTTTAAATTTTTTTGTTTAAGAAAAAAATCACGAGTTTGATTTTTAAATTTTAAAATCGAGAATAACAGATCTGGTTGGATCTTCGTGATGTCTATAGCTATTTAAACCTAAGTTAACTGAAAAAAACTCGCATTAAAGTACTCAATGAATTCCTTGTTGAAATTTTTTTTTTTTAAAAAATTGTTCTTCTTTTTCCATTTCCTGCGCTTACCGTCCTCAGTAGCTCTTTAATTCTAACCTCACCTCATGTAGCTAGTGGAAAGTCAAAATTTGTGACTTAGTGGGATGGACCTGTCACGGTCTTAGATTTTTCACTAGCACAACGAAACCGTACGACGCTTACTATCCTACCTTGGTAATAGTAAGCAAGCATAACGCAATACTATCTAGCTAACGATCGGGCTATAATACCTATAGGCAACACACGTAGGCAACATAAAATAAGCAATAGTAAGCAAAAATGGACACAGGCAAGAATTTAATTTGAAAGGTATCACACTTTATTAATATCACATGTACAGGCTATAGTAAAATGTGTGTGGGGTTTGTATAAATTGCAAAATAATCGACTGTGAGCAATCTACTGGCGAGTAAGAACTTGAATTCACAAGAGTACTCATACCCCCACAAAGAGCTTTATTAGCTTTTGTGGCTCTGGCATGAGGAGGCATTACATTTGGTGAGGAAGCAACACTAAAAATAAAATAAATAATAAAATATTTACAACAATCCTCCCCATATATTCCTAATATACAAGAGATTATCACACCCTCTCCCACTTAATCTATTGATGTCCTTGGCAAGATGTGCTGGAGCTTGACTTTGATGCTTGAATCTTCCTTACTTTAACTGCTCTCCTCTCAACTTGAGGTATAAGATCTTCTTCTATCTCTCAGCTGCTATCTTCTTCTCCATAATGTTTCTACTTCACTAAGTATTCAGTATGTATTGCTCCAATAGTTAGATCTTTAACGCTTCATTCAGCAAGGATGTCTTTGACGGCTTCTCTGACGTTGAAGTTAAACTTGATATCCGGTCGCTTTAACTCGTTGCACCTTGGGTCTTCCATATCGGGGTAGTATGGTTTCAAAACACTTACATGAAAGGTAAGATGAAATTTCAACCATTTAGGTGGTTCTACTTTATAGGTGGCTTTTCCAATCTTGATAATGATGGGGACTGGACCAACATACTTTTGCATAAGTCTCTTGTCTTTATGCTTCAATGGTCTGATTTGATCTAGAAAAAGCTTGATGAGGACTTGATCTCCAACATTGAATTCTCCGGGTCTATGCTTCTAATCTACCCATTTCTTCATGTGTTTGAAAGCCCTTTCAAGATAAGCCATAGTAACTTTAGATTTCTGCTTCCAATCTTTTGCAAACATATAAGGTGTCGAGCCTGGATTTGGAAAATCATCCGGTTCATTTCTTTTAACCCGATCCATATTAAACCCTAACCCATTTAACATGAATCCTCGACTAGGGGTTAAAAGAAATTTTAATTTTTGAAAACTTTTTAGAGTCGCCACCCGATATAAATCGAGAAAAAATGAAAGCCAGGATTAAGGGGTCGGTTAATCCTAACTTAGCCATAGTATGCGAAAAGTTTTGATTGAAAAATCAATTTTTAAAAAAATACCAGATATTTGAGTTCGGGGGCTAACCTATTAAAACCTAAGCGGTTACCACTTTAAATTTAAAATTTAGAATTTATCCTTTTTTATACTAAAAAATTCAAAACAAAACATTTATAAAACAATATCCACAAATTTAATCATGCATTTCTATTTTTATGTTTTTTTTCTTAGGATTTAAATATCAACAAACATTTGTATTTTTCCTTTTTTTTTTAAAAAAAAACTTATAATATGTACAAAATGATTATTTCAAACTATCAAAAAACAAAATATATTTTTTCTAATTTTATTGTCCCCGTAGGTGCCTACGTACTCGCTAATCGAGATCAGACAAAAACGTAGTTCTTTTATAAAGAACTTAGTTTGTTGATCAATTTTATATTTTAAACTATTCTCACTTTAAGTTTATTAAATCTTGAATTTCTATGAAGACTAATTTGATAATCTATGATCTAATCAATTGAATTTTATTTCATAAAAAAATATATTTTTCTAAGTTCAAATCATTTTTCTAAAAATTCAATTTATGATAATTCATGGCTAATTTAATGCTACAATGAAATCAATTTGATTAAACAATCCTAAATATTTTCATAGTAAATTTATGAAAACATTTTTGAAAAAACTTTAATTATTTTTCAAAGTCAATTTATGAAAAATAATTTTGAGTATTATCTTCATAGAAAATTTATGAGATAAAATTTGATAAAAAAATTTGCTCAATATCATGATTTTAAAAAACAATTTTATCTTTATTTATTCAACAACAATTTTGGTTTAAAAAAATCTATTTACAATTTTTTTTTTTCAAAATTAAATAATCATCACATATGTACAGATATATTCAAAATATATCATAACAAAATTAATAACAACAAAAAAAATATCTCATGAATCAATATATATTTAAAGATCAATTTATATGCAAATACATATTCAACAATATCCAAAAATATCAAAAATTGCTAAAACATGTAAATTTATATTAAAATAATTATTCTAATTTTTCTGGATTTTTTCTGAATTTTCTGGATTTTTTACGAATTTTTATTAATTTTTTCCTATTTTTCCCTATTTTTTCCTATTTTCCGAAATTAAATATATAATAAATAACTAATAAAATATTGCGGACTAACCTGGACCGTTGGATTTTCTCGGATCAGATTTGGGAGCGTCTGATCTGTGGACTAAATCTGACCGTCTGATGGGATTGGCTCGCGATCTGGACCGTGGATCTACTGATCAAATCTGGAGCATAGGATCTGCTGATCAAATCTGGACCGTAAGATCCTTTGATCAAAATCTGGACCACAGGATCTCCTGATCAAATCTGGACCACAGGATCTGCTGACTTTTTACCGACCGACCGTTGACCGACGACCGACCCACCGTTGACCGACGACCGACCGGGTTGGATCTCGATTTCGGGTCGGATCTTGGATACCCGTCGGGTGAAGAAGACGATGACGGTGACTTCAAGGCGTTCCTCGGCCGCTCCTGGTGGTTTTCGAAGGCCGCAACCTTGTTGGCCCGACGTGGATGGGCTGCTGCGTCCGTTGGTGGTAGTGGTTCACTCCCAGAACCACCAGAAGTGGCGGTTCGTGCGGTGGCCCAACGGCGGCAAGGATAAAAAAATTTCGAAAAAATTTGCAGAACTTCAAATGCAAATTCGAGCAAATCTAAGTACTATAATCAATCAAGAACACTTCCTAAATGATTCTAACACTCTTTAATTGGATCGAAATCCTCCGAACACCTCGAATTTGCAATTTTCGCAATTCGAACACTTTCTACTCTATTTTCAGATCTCGATCGTGTAGTGTGTGTTTTTCGAAATTGAAATTGTGCTTTCTGCTTGTGGGGTGATCTATTTATAGATTTCGAAACAATTTGTCATTTCGAAGCTTCGTATTTGTTCAATTTTGAATCACGAATCGTTATATTTTTTCAAATAAGAACGATTCAAATTGGAACTCGATTCGTGATTGTTGGTTCAAATTGATCACGAATCTTATGTTTATACATCATAACTCTTCGATTAAGTGTGTTTAATTTGATCAAAGACACAATTCGGCCAATTTTAAAATTTGAAAAATCATGTCTATTCGAATTTTTTCCCAATTTTCATGCTTTGATTAAGATGTCTTTTGGAATGAAAAAATACGTGAATTATGTACAGATGTGATGTATCCCATGCCTAGTTTGTGTCTGTACAATCAATTTCGAAAAAACACAAGATTCGTTGCTCAAATGAGGTCTCAAAGTGGATGAACCGATGTGTCTTTTGGGAAAAAAATGAAAAAAAAGAGGCAAAATCTGCCTTAGGCTAGGATCGAACTTGGGTCCCTTTGCTCCTGTGTTCCATGGTCTAAACCGTTAGGCCATTGGCCTGTGCCTTGGTCATATAGCTAACCCACTAATACTTAAGACTAATAAAATATGTATTATATTAAGCTCAAATAATAATTTTTTTTATTTTAATTTTTCTTACATATATTTTATTTACATTACTATTATTCATTTAATTATTTTATTATACATATTTTATTCCTATATTTTTTTATTTTCTCTTTTCTCTCTTTTCTCTCTTTTTTATTATACTATTATTTATTATTTTTATTATATCTTATGAACTCAACATGACATTAATTCAATCTAAACTTAAGCCTAATTTTTAATTGGGCAGAAATTGGGTGTCTACATAAGGCTTTGGGCACTACCCTATATACAATGCTGCCACTATGTGGGGCAACAGTGGTTGCTGACCCATAACAATTTCCATAGGGCTCATGTTGGAGGAAGAGCTCCACTGGATGTTGAAATAAAACTGGACAATATCCAGCAAATCTACCCAATTCGTCTGGTTGGTACTAACAAAGTGGCGCAAATACTCCTCCAACATCTCATTAAACTGTTCTATCTGTCAATCACTCTAAGAATGGTGGCTGGAGGACGTACTAAGTTTGGAACCTAAAATGTTGAACAATTCGGTCCATAACTTTCCTGTGAATTGGCATCCTGATCACTTACAATGTTTTGAGGCACACCCTAAAACTTCATAATGTGCTTGAAGAAAAACTAGGTAGTCTCTATAGCATTAGAACTTTTCGTGGTTGGAATGAAGGTGACATACTTTGAAAATTTGTTTATCACAACTAAGATGGATGAGAGTTTACTCACTTTAGGTAGGCAAGTGATGAAATTCATGAAGACACTCTCCCTTGGGTGAGAAGGCACTGGAAGGGGCTTCAACATCCCTACAGGTTTCTGCCTCTCGATCTTGTCTCGCTGACAAGTTAAGCACGTTCTGGTGTAGTTCATCACATCTTCCTTTATATCCGACCAATAATAACCCTACTTCAGTAAGCTCATCATCCTCTGCCAGCCGGGATAACCAGCCCACAATGTATCATGGCACTCATTTATGAGTGCCTTCCTCAAGTTCCCTGCATTGGGAACATACAGGCATTGACCTTTGGTGTAGATCAGATCACCTTCGACCCAAAATCTGTGAGTCTTGCCCTCATCAATTGACTGCTTCAAGTTCTTGGCCATCAGGCCTTGACCTAAGTATTCTTTAATATGATTTTGGATAGTACCAGTAGCTCGATTAGCAGACTGTTGGGCTATCTCGGCCAAATAGGCCAAATCTACTCTTCTACACAGAGCATCTGCTACTTAATTTGTATACCCATTGTGATACACAATGTAAAGACCTAACCTCACCCTGATAGTTAAAATAGGTGATTACGGATCCCCAACCACATATAATCTGTACTATTGTATGTAAGGTTGTCCTACAAGAAGTGTTTGAATATTTGTTTGTCTAAATCTTCATCATAACAAATTTGAAAACATATTGACTTTAAAAATCTTTTAAGAAAACATAACGTCATTATCATCAAATTTCATAAGAGATATAAACTTAAAACATACATAGTTAAGTATAAGTATTACAATAAAGGCTAATAACTTGCCTTATACAAAAAAAACATAAAAGATAAACAAAGCTATAATATCTATTACACATATATAAAGCTATATCAAGCTAGTTTATTACAAAAAAAAAAAAAAAAAAAAAAGAAAACATCAAGATCCATGGTCAACATCTAGTCCTTCCAATTATCTAGGAAGTCCTCAAAATCCATACCATAGCCCATATTTGCATAAAACTCATCGTTGTCAACACCTGAAATTAATAAAACATGAGCCAAAGGCCCAATACACAAGTAATAAAAACACAAGCTTAATGGCATATAAGCTTAGGCTACATACAAATGCCACAATCATTAAGTTATTAGATAATTTCTGTACAACAAGGATATTTGGGGAAACTTGAGTAACGATCTCAACACTCAGGAGGTTGATATAAGTAGCTCGAATACTTATATCTCCTAGATATCTATCCAGTAACAAATAAGTAGCTTCCTCTAGGGTTTTTAGCCGTTTCACAACTTTACTTAACTTAATCCATAATATCACCTAATTTAAATGTTCCCATAAATAATTGAATTAAAATCATATTATTTCTTTTTAAGAATAAGTAAATATTATACTGATACCAAATACCCTATCGACTACCCACTAAACCACTTATACAAATCATTGCATCATGACAGGGATAGTCTAAGCGTCTAAACTATCATGCCCCCAATCTAAGTAGGGTGCCGCTCCCCGAATTAGATTCAACAACATAAAAGACAATCATGCAAACAATTCTTAAGTTTTCTTAAATTAAATAGACTTAAAGTATACCTATCCTAAGCGAAGAATCAAACATGTTACTGCGTATCTATGTTATGAAAAGAATCAATAGAAGCACTCAAAGGAGCATCTATCACTGTTATAAGGAAATTCAATTCAAATCAATAAACACTTTAGGTCGTGCATAGAACATAACTAATCCTAAGCTTAACACTCATGAAAATTCAAATGAATTCAAAACAAAGTCATAACATATCATTTATACATCTAACAAACTCATACAAACCCTTAAAATCATCACAAGACAATTTAATAAGCTAAAGGAAATGTTTGATGAAGTTTTGAAAATGGAAAATGTCAGGGGTCATGCTGGCGGTGTTCAGGCAATGTAGTCTGCACCAAAAATTCCTACACTTGCCATTGGTGGCAGCATTAACACAAATGCCGGTAGTGTTGTGGTCTACACTAGCGGCATTGAGCCGTGTAGACTGTAACTCAAAATTTCCAAAATTTCCAAGAGTTCCACGAGATTGGTCCATGCCTGTGGATACCCTCACCACCAACGGTGTTACCGCGTACGCCGATAGTGTTGACCCCTATGCTGGCAACATTAAGGCGGTGTACACTGCCGTACAGAATTTTGAAAAAGTTACAAACCTCCGCTATTCGAAAACATACTTTTTGCCTAAGTTTTCATTTCAAAACTTCACTCAAATACATTTCTAACACCCAACCTCAACTTATATGTATTCTAATTCTTTTTAACACATAAAATCTACACTTTCAACTCATCAAACACTAATATTTACCATTTCAGTCACAAATCACCATCCAACCCTCTTTAAGCCAATCTACTCTTCTTTAAACTATTATAACCCTACTCATTTCTAACTTCATGCACTCCAACACTACTTGTTACCTATTTAGCACAATTAATCACTTATATACCATCAAGATATTCATTCCATACATAACTAACACATGCATATCATCAAAACTCGCTTTAATATAAAAACTCATATTCTAACAAAACTTTAAACTAACAAATATGTTCTTAACATAAAAAGCACATACCTTTAGAGTCTTGAGCTTGGTTCTATGATCTTACCACAAGTAAATGATGGTTTTACTTGAGGGAAAAGTAGATGATGTTTGGGTTTGTCAAGGGTGAGTTTTGGGTGGTGAATATGGTGTCTTTGGCTTCTCTACTGGGTCACATTGGCTTGTCTGATTTTTCACACGAATTTTGCATAATTTAGACTTGATATTTATCTAAATATTGACTTTTGAGCCTGCCTAATAATGGGCTTTATTTGGCATGGGTTTAGGCTTGATTTTTTGCCTAAACTCAATGCATTTAAGGCTTGTTTGTGTCCAAATTTTCTACTAAATGTGGAAACATATATTAAACATATTTGACTTGTTTCAAACTAATTTTCATACACTTTATTACATTTATAAATTTATAAACTCAATATTTAGTTACACTAAGATTCATAGATATTTAAACACATTAACATGACACATATGTCATATACTAACATAAATCATATTCATCATTCTTCATGATCATGCATATATTCATATAAAATATGATTTGGGAAATTATGGCTATTTCACACAATCTCCATATCAAACTCTGTAAGAAATTCCTACCATCTCTTGACGGTTTGCAGTTGTCTCCTAACAGGATTTTATGCATGCAGGTGGAAGGGCTCAGACCTTTAATGTCAGCAATGGTCCATCCAATAGCTTCCTTGTATTCTCTGAGTACTCGAATCAGCTTCTCCTCTTCTAAAGCACTTAATTTGTTGGAAATTATGACTGCAAGGGTATCTTGCTCTCCAAGAAATATGTACTTCAGGTGGTCTGGTAAAGGCTTGAACTCCAACTTTGGTGCCTGCACGATAGAAGGAAGGAGTTTTGGGTTAGATGAAGGCAGATCAATGTAAGATAAACCATACCTTAGGGGTTGCAACGACTCCAATTCATGTACGGTGTCTTCCAATTCAGAAGGAAGTACTAACTTCCTTGCAATCTTCCTCAATTTCTCAATGGTGAGACTCTTTTCAAGTGCGACCTTCAACCTATTCACATCATTCAAATCAAACGTTTCCTGTGCTAATGGGTCAAAAACATCTATTACAAAAACAGAAGAAGTATCACTAGGATATTTCATGGCATCATAAATGTTAAATTTTATAATTTCCCCATCGACCTCCATAGTGAGTGTACCATCATGTACATCAATCTTTGTTTTAGATGTTTTCAAGAATGGTCTTCCTAACAAAATTAAGGATGAGTTTGCAGAATCATCATTTTCCATATTAAGAACATAAAAATCTGCAGGAAAAACTAACCCATTTACTTGCACCAAAACATCCTCTAATACACCTTCAGGATATACATTGGATCTATCAGCAAGTTGAACAATTACACCAGTTTTTTAATGGTCCAACATTCAAAGATTGATAGACTGACAAAGGCATCACATTAATAGAAGCACCTAAATCACACATGGCCTTAGCAATTCCAAAATTACCTATCTTGCAAGGGATTGTAAACATACCTGGATCCTTGCATTTAGGTGGGAGTTTTCTTTGGAGTATAGCGGAAATATTTTCCCCTACACTTATCTTTTCATTTCCCTTAAGCTTCTTCTTATTAGTGCACAATTCCTTCAAAAACTTAGCATATCGAGGTACTTGCTTAATAGCATCAAGTAAGGATATATTTACCTCAACTTTGCGAAATGTATCAAAAATTTCCTTTTCCTCCTCTATTTTCTTGGACTTTGCTAATCTTGATGAAAAAGGGGGTGCTATCGCTTTATGTGGTACTACCAAAGTTTCTCCCATTTGGTTGCCTTCATTGTGTGGTGGCTCTACTTCTTTTTCAGTCTCTTCTCTATCTCTCTTTCGAGTTGCCTTGCTTGTGGATTCTTGTAGTTCCTTGCCACTTCTCAAATTAATTGCATTAGCACTTTGTTTAGGATTTGTGACAGTTTGAGAAGGCAACTTACCTTGAGATTCAAACTTACTTACAGATGATGCGAGTTGGCTCATCTGTGTCTCCAAGTTCTGGATACTTTGCTTCGTTTCATCCTGAAATTGTTTTGTGTTAACAGCTAAAGATTTAACAATTTCCTCTAGAGACATACCTGAACTTGAGGAAGAAGGTTGTGGTGCTTGGTTCTGTGGCCTTGGTCGGTATTGTTGATAGTTATGCGATTTAGGCCCATAGCTGAGGTTAGGATGATCCCTCCATCCCGGATTATATGTATTCGAATAGGGATCATACTTCCTTTGTGGTTGTCCCGGGAAACCTCCGAGTGCATTGGCTTGCTCTAAAGGTTCCTCTTGGAGTGTGGGACACATATCTGTAGGATCATTTGGAGCAGCGCAAATCCCACAAGCCTTAACCTGTTGTTGGTTTCCAAAGGCCAACTGCTGCACAAGAGAGGTTAAATCAGAAATTTGATGTTCAAGATGAGAAACGCTTACCTCATTAACCTTTCTTATTGATGGATCGTGTCTATAGCCAAATTGCTGAGAATTTGCAGCCATAAGAGATATCAATTCCCTGGCTTGACCAGGTGTTTTATCGACTATTGCTCCTCCACTAGCGGCATCCATCATTTTCCTTTCTATGGGTATCAGTCCTTCATAGAAGTATTGGATAAGAAGCTGTTCTGAAATCCCATGTTGTGGGCAACAGGCACACAACTGTTTGAATCTCTCCCAATACTCGTGAAGATTCTCGGTATCCCTTTGCTTGATCCCACAAATATCCCTTCTGATACTAGCAGCTCTAGTAGCAGGGAAAAATTTATCCAAAAACAATTTGACCATATCTGTCCAAGTGTTGATGGAACCAGGCGGTAGGTAAAATAGCCAGTCCTTAGCCCTATCCCTCAATGAAAATGGAAAAGCTCTCAACTTGACCTGTTCTTCGGGAACTCCTTGAGGTCTCATGCTCGAACACACAATGTGGAATTCTTTTAGATGCTTATGAGGGTCCTCGTTTTCTAACCCATGGAAAGTAGGAAGCAAATGTATCAATCCAGATTTTAATTCAAAAGCTACGTTCAGTTCTGGATATTGGATACATAAGGGCTGCTGATTCACGTCTGGTGCAGCTAGTTGCCTCAAAGTTCTTTCCGGATTGTCCATAACTCGTTGTTTGTTATCCTCTCCTTCGGATTCACTGGATGTATCAGCAAATTCCAGCGTTTGATATAGTCCAGGAGATGATGAAGATGAAATTGCGTCTTTAGCACGCAGTTTTGCTTCCTTACGCAATTCCCTGACTGTCTTCTCGAGATCTTTATCGAATTCAAGTTCACCTGTATGAGAAGAACGAGTCATAAAGAAAATAGAAATAAATTTTCAACACCAATCCCCGGCAACGACGCCAAAATTTGGTGGGTGTCGAATCCAACAAATAAAAATGACCTACTCTAAAATTTGTAAATAGTAGTGAGCAGGATCGTCTCCACAGGGATCAATGAAAATCTATTTCTATTTTAACGATCAGAAAAAGAGAAGGATAATTTAGGGTTTTATATAAACGATTGATTGGAAAATTATTTGTTTCTAAAACTAGAAAACGTGTTTATTAACGTAAATTCAATAGCAAAGAATTCTAACCAAGGAATTATCACGATTCAATTCATAAAGATGATCATTGATGCAAGGATTGTTATTCTGATTCATAAATAAATTGGTTATAATCTTCAACAAGCTCTGAAGATCTATCTCTCCTTAGAATATCGATAATCAAGATACGATCTTTAATTATTCCCTTAGTGATTAGATAACCCTAAATAAGCTCTTAAGATTCAATCTATCAATAGCATTACTAATTAGAGAGACTACCAATTCTAATCAATAGATCAAAAGCATGAACTATTATATTAGATCATAAATCACCATAACATAAATCAATCACTTATTCTGCAACTAATCATGTTATTATTACTTATATTGAAACAATCAAACAATTACGGATTTGACATTCCAAATAACAATAATCGCTTTGACAACCAAACAAATAGGCCTAATTCATAATGATCAATCAAAACAATTCTAATAATTCAAATAGATGAAGAAATGAATTCATAAACAAAATAAACTCAATAGTTCAATTGGATCTCACAATCTTTGATGAATTGATCCCGTAATAATCCTCGGCTAGATTGAGTAATTAGTTACTCATGATCAAGAAAATAAAACTAGGGTTTCTTGAGAGCATCAATAACAAGAACAAACAATGAAAGAATGAATGAATGATCTCTCTTTCTCTCTCCTACTTCTTTATATATGTGAGATAAACATTAGATATAAAGAGTGTTTTTCGCATGAAAGATGGCTGGAGACGTGTCGCAACAAGGCTGGCAGCTATTATTCGCGAAACAATTGGCGCACTCTTGATGGCCGGCTCCATGCCCGGCGGCCATGAATGTTCCAGTGCCGGCCATGAATGTTGGCCGGCGGCTTTTCCACGATAGCTAGCAGCTTTGGATGTTCTGGACGAGTTTCGAACCTTGTATATCCTCCAAATGTGTTTGCTATTGCTATAGTTCATGCGAAAACTAATAGTAATGATAGCAAATCATCCTGAGTTTGGAATGAAATTGTGAGTACTTATGCATTCCATTGAAAGCGATATTGATCCTTGAAGCTTGTTACAAACTCATGCCCAATTTCACCAAACCGTTCCATTTACTTTATAAAACCTGAAACACGACATTAAACTCGATTAAGTATCAATTCCTTTGGATTTCTATAAAATTAATAATAGGATTAACATATTTTACTCAATAAAAATTGAGTATATTCCGTCTTAACAGAGGTTCAGCTTTCGACTCTCATATACCACTAGATGACCCTCCTAGATCACACCTAATGCGATATTAGAGCCATCCATGTAGACATTAAAAGGTTTAGAGATGTTAGGAAGGGCAAGGACTGGCTCCTCTATCACAACCTACTTCAACTCTTCGGAGGTAACCTAACATTCCTCACTCCAAGACCATATTCGGTCCTTTTTCAAAGATCTATAAGGGGAGCAACCCTCCTGGAATACCCCTCTACAAACCGCCGGTGATAATTGGAAAGTCCAAGAAATGAACGCAACTTAGTGGCATTTCTTGGAACAAGCCACTCTTAAATAACATCTACCTTAGCCCTATCCATCCTGATATGCTCTTCTTCAATTACATGCCCAAGAAAGTTGATGCACTTCTAGGCAAAGACACACTTTTCACACTTCACGTGCAAATGGTTTTCCTTCAACTTTTGAAATACCATCTGTAAGTATTTTACATGGTCCTCCAACGTCCTGCTATACACAACAATGTCATTTAGATAGACAATAACAAATTTATCCAGATAATCACGAAAGACATTATTCATTAAAGTACAAAAAGTTATAAGAGCATTAGTGAGACCGAATGGCATCACCAGCAATTTGTAAGCCCCATAGCAGGTTACACTAATATTTTTGGGCTTATCACCCTCAGCAATGCAAACTTGATGATAGCTTTAGCGAAGATCCAATTTTGTGAAGTATTTGGTCCTACTTAGTTGATCAAACAAATCAGCAATAAGAGGAATGGGATAATGATTTCTTGGTATTCCCTCCATCCTCCTTCTTTATCAAGACGGCAAGGAATGTTTACTTCTGGTGCTAGAGCCTTTGCTTCAGTTGGAGCGCTGAAAGCATCATTGCCCCAATGTTCTTACTGTTGCTTCTCTCACTACCGACCTCTTCCTCTGAACGGCCGCACAACATGGCTTATCACCCATGAACACTAGCCAATCAGCTGCTGGTAAGGAAGCAACTCGAGCACTTCTTAGAATTCTTCCTTAGGACTATTCTATGTCATCTAAAGGGATAGTAGTGAAGTTGAGATTCTCGCTCCAATCTCCAACCTTCACCTTCACACTCTTTGCAACTCCCTAAACCGGACATGCAGACAACACTAGCCCTAACCTCTGTGCTTTGAGCATGTCAATGCAATTGCGTATGGCTCCCAAACCAATCATTACGTTGGCACTCTTGCCGTTGATGTGCAATTGAACAAACATTAGTTCCTCGTCAATCTTGGCTTTACTGGGCACTGTAGAGGCCTTCCCAACGGCTGACAACATATGTAAAGCCCCCATCATAGGCTGGTCTTCACAATCTTCCTTAGATTCCTCATTCGGACAAACACTCTTTGCCTTTTTCATTAGGGCATTGAGTACAGCCTTGGTTGGATAATCTGCTACTCTGTGAGGTCCGTTACATAAGAAACACGCAAGTGTAGGCTTCTTGCCACTACTTGATGTACCATTTTTCCCTATTTGTCAAGAGCCATAAAATTTCTTCTGGCCCCTTCCACTACCGTAGCTGTTAAAACTTAAGGCTCCCCTACTCTTGGGTTTACCCGACTTACCAAACTTTCTACCATCGTGTCCTGATGACACACCTTTCCCTTTGGAATCATTGGTGTATTTTGTCAAGCGCTTAGTGGCTGTTTGTGCCTAAGTCAAATTCTCTACTCGTTGCTTCTGTAATTCATTTCTAGCATATGCCTTCACCCTCTTTAGGAAATAGAACAACTTGTCATTTTCACTCATACTCTTGATATCAAGCATAAGTGCCAAAAAATCTCTAACATATTGCCAAATGTCATTACCATGGCAAAGCTCACGTAGCTTCTTCTTGGCATTATACTCAACATTCTCAGGGAAGAATTAAGTTCGCAATTCAGTTCTCAACTGTGCCCATGTATCTACATGTGCCACACCATTCTGGATCTGCTCATATTCAGTGCGCCATCATATCTTGGTATCACTTATTAGGAACATTGGGACTATGGAGACCTTTGTGCCTTCATCAACATGTCCCATAGCTATGAAATATTGTTCCATGTCGAAGATGAAGTTTTCCAACATTTTGACATCCCTCACGCTAGTGAATGGTTTTGACTTAGGCACTTTAGGTTAAGTAGTAAGAGTTTGAGCTTAGGTGGGAGCATTCATAACAGCTCGTGTTAACAATGTGACTTGCTGCCTCAATTCCTCCACTGCCTCTACAGTGACATATCTCACCAACTCGTTTCTCATCCTTTCAAAAACTACCTGAGATTCATTCCGAAGAGTGGCAATAGTAACGCTAACTTCTTTAGCCATCTCATCAACTCCCGTGGTGATTTCACGGCTTGATGCCTCAGCATCAGTCAACCTCTTATCAAGTGGTAGTAAGGCGTCAAGACGCTGAGAAACATTCACATCCTGTTCGTCCAAGACATCTAGTCTTCAAGAAAACTCTTCTTGCCATGTCATGGTTGTTCCCACAGGAATAACCTAAGTTTTGATACCAATTGTCATGGTCCTAGACTTTTTGCTAGCATAATGGAACCGTGTGGCGCTTACTATCCTACCTTGGTAGTAGTAAGCAAGCCCAATGTAGCATTATTCGACTAATGATCGAGCCATAATACATGTAGGCAACACATGTAGGCAACAAAAAATAACCGACAGTAAGCAAAAAGGGACACAGACAAGAATGAATCTGAAAAGTATCACACTTTATTAATATCACATGTACAAGCTATAGTAAAATGTGTGTGGGGTTTGTATAAATTAGGATATCATTGACTGTGAGCAATCAATCGGTGAATAAGAGCTTGAATCCACAAGAGTACCCATACCCCCATAAAGAGTTTTATTAGCTTTTGTTGTTCTGGCATGAGGAGACATTACATTTGGTGAGGAAGCAACACCAAAAATAAAATAAATAATAAAATATTTACAATAATCCCCCCATATATTCCTAATATACAAGAGATTGTCATGCCAACTTGTAAGATATATGTTGAGATGAAAATTACTCTTAATTCTTGGGAATAAATTAGATTAATTTGTTATTAATTTTATAGAAATTATTTGGAATTGATACTTATTTGTGTTTTATATGATTTTTAGGAATTTTAAGTCAATAGAAGCAAATGGTATAAGATTGGAGCAAATTAGAATCAAGAGGCAAAAGTCAGCAAAGTAGGCCGGCCAGGAGAAGAAGTAAGCCGCCGGCAATGACCATTCTGGGCAGCTCGCCGGCCATTGTTGTAATTGTATGAGAAAATGAAGAGCCGATGCACTTAGGCCGGCCAAGGAGGAACTTAGGCATCCGGCCATCCTGGGAATTTCGCCAGCCTTCTTGTAACGACTGGGTAAATGAAAAGCCATGAAGCATTTAGGCCGGTCAATTCATGATCTAAACAGATCCAGCCTTTGTGCCTACGAATTCCATAACTTCCAAACTTATATTTATATATTATTTAGGGTTTCTTTCAGGAGGATTCATTCATTCCATATTTTAGATACAATTTTGTAAGAAAACCCTAGAGAGAATTCTAAGGGTCATGAGTGGCTAAACTCCAAATCTAGCCAAAGGGATTATTGCAAATCAATTCAAGATGGATTGTGAGACCAAAGTGGTTTGATTTCATTGTTCTCTATTTTGAATATTTATATTTCATCAGATTTATTTGTGATTGTTTGTCTATTATTGATATAACTTTGGATCCGGTTGTATTAGATAACAAACAATAATCAATCAATTAGGACTCATATCCGTAATTGTATGAATCTCCTAATATAAAGTGATGAAACAACACGATAGTCGTAAATAGATGATTATTTGTTGTTGTTGATGAAATATAATCTATTCTAAATAATCCATGCTCTATGAGATTGTTGATTAGGGTTAGGTCTCTCTAACTTCTAATGCAATTGATAGATTAAACCTTAAGAGCGTGTTTAGGGTTGTCTATTCGATTAGGAATAATCAAAGATCTTATCTTGGTTATTTAATATATAAAAGAGATTGATTTTCAGAGCTTGTTGAAAATTATAACTAACCTATTCAAAATAGGAATAATAATTATTGAGTCAAGGATCAATCCCGGGAATTGAATTGTAATAAGACCTAGGCTAGATAATCTTTTTAATATAGAAATTCTTGTTAATTAGATATAGGTTTATTTTAATCGTGTGATTTCAAAAACCCCTTATTTTATTTTCTTTTTCTCTTCTTAATCTCGATAGAAACTTGGGAATTTTACCAGTCCCTGTGGAGACGATCCTGCTCACTCTATTTACAAATATTTAAAGCAGGTTGATTATAAATTATTTTTGTTGGATTCGACACCCACCAAATTTTGGCGCCGTTGCCGGGGACTGGTGTCCAAAAAGTTCCTGTTTCTATTTCTTTTTATTTTTATTTTTTTCTTTTGTTTATGACCCGTGCTTCTCACAAAGGTATTTTAGAATTTGATACAGAAATTGAGAAGACAGAGAGGAAACTGCGCCGACAATCAAAACAGCGTATTCTAGACGCAACTTCAACTTCATCTCCTGGATTAACTCAAGCATTGGAATTAACAGAATCATCCAGTGAGACAGAAAGAGAAGAATCTGAAAGTTTGGATTTAGAAGAAAAAGGAAGAGATGGCAAATCCGACCGAACACTTAGACAATTGGCACCGGATGTGACTCAACAACCGTTTGCATTCAATACCCTGAATTGAATGTAGATTTTGAGTTAAAATCAGGTCTTATTCATCTGTTGCCTTTTCATGGCTGGAAAATGAGGATCCTCATAAACACTTGAAGGAATTCCACATTGTCTGTTCCAGCATGAGACCTCAAGGGATTCCTGAAGATCAAATCAAGTTAAGAGCTTTCCCATTCTCATTGAAAGACAAGCAAAGATTGGTTATTATTACCCCCTGGATCATTACCACTTGGACTGATATGGTTAAAGCTTTTCTGGACAAATTCTTCCCTGCAACAAGAGCTGCAAATATTAGACGGGAAATTAGTGGGATAAGACAAAGGGACACAGAAAATCTTCACGAATATTGGGAGCGATTCAAGCAATTGGTTGCCAGTTGTCCACAACATGGTATTTCAGAACAGCTTTTGATCCAATATTTCTATGAAGGTCTGCTGCCAATAGAAAGGAAAATGATGGATGCAGCGAGCGGAGGAGCGATTGTAGACAAAACCCCTGCTCAGGCTCGGGATTTGATATCACTCACGGCTGCAAACTCACAGCAATTTGGCTTCCGTCACGATCCTTCAACAAGAAGAGTCAATGAGGTAAGTGTTTCTCATCTAGAAAATCAATTATCTAACCTGACTTCTCTAGTACAGCAAATTGCTCTTGGAAACCATCAACAAGCGAAAGCTTGTGGTATATGTGCTTCCAACCATCCCACAGACATGTGTCCAACATTACAAGAAGATTCATATGCGCATGCAAATGCGATTGGAGTATTTCCAGGACAACCACAACCACCTCAAAGAAAATATGATCCCTATGCCACTACATACAATCCTGGATGGAGGGATCATCCAAATTTCAGTTACCAACCAAGGCCACAGAACTTTCAGCAATATCAACCAAGGCCACAACAACCACCACCACAACAAGCTTCGTCTTCAAGTCATCACTTGAAGACATTGTTAAGTCTCTTGCAATCAACACTAAACAATTTCAGGATGAGACTAAGCAATTCCAACATGAGACGAAGCAAAGCATTCAACATTTGGAGGGTCAGATGAGTAAACTTGCCACTTCAGTAGGTAAGTTGGAACAGCAAGGTAAGTTACCTTCTAACACCATTAATCATAGAGAAAATGTGAGTGCAATTTCCTTGAGATCTAGCAAGGAATTGCAAGACTCAAATGAGAAGGTAATTGAGACCGACTCCAATGAGAAAAGTGAAAAAGAGAACCCCCACATGGAGGAGAAACAAGTAGAAAAACCCCCACCACAGATTTATAAGCTTATACCCCCATTCCCTTCTAGGTTGAATTAATCCAAGAAATTGGATGAAGAGAAGGAAATTTTGGAGACTTTTAGGAAAGTCGAGGTGAATATTCTTTATTGGATGTGATTAAGAAAATACCTCGATATGCTAAGTTTCTGAAAGATCTTTTGCACAAACAAGAAGAAGCTTAGAGGAAATGAGATGGTTTATATGGGTGAGAATATTTCTGCTGTTCTTTAGAAGAAGCAACCACCAAAGTGCAAGACCCTGGTACGTTTTCTATTCCTTGTACAATAGATCAAGTTAGGATTGAAAATTGTATGTGTGACCTAGGAGCTTCAGTTAATATCATGCCCTTATCTATATTTAAGAAGTTGAATATTGGATCTTTGAAAGAAAGAAGAGTAATCTTGCAACTTGCAGATAGATCTAATATATATCCATCAGGTATTTTGGAAGATGTTTTGGTACAAGTCAATGGATTAGTGTTTCCCGCTGACTTTTATGTAATTGATATGGGTGAGGAGATGTATTCAAAATCACCTACACTTTTGCTTGGGAGACCATTTATGAAAACATCTAAACCAAAATTGATGTTAATGAAGGGTTATGACTATGGAATTTGATGGGGAGATTATTAGATTCTCGGTAGATAGTGAAAAGAAAATTAATTCAAATATTTCTAATATTTTTGCTATCTAAGAATGACAATCAGGTTGTGGAAGTGCAAGAAGAGAGCCTAGTTGATGAATCAAAAGTGGATGGACTTGTGAAAATTTAGTTGACACTGGACAAATTATGGAGAAGATTGGAGATGATAAGTTGAATTCAAAGGAGGATGAGCATAAAAAAGACACTAGTGATCTTCTATGATCAATTGTTAAAAGCTTTAGATGGAGATCGCTAGGGTGAATAATGAGAAGAATTTAACTGAAGGATATCCTATGTTTGAGAATTGGGAATCCTATATCTTTGAGCCTCCATAAGAGAATGACTTGGAATAGTCCAGCTAAGGACTATAAAGAAGCGCTTCATGGGAGGCAACCCATGGTTTTTTGTTACTAATGCTTTTGTTTTTGTGTGTTTTGTTTTCTTTATTTGTTTGGTTTTTGTAGGTCTTAGATCTTGAATTGAAGAGAAAATCTCTCCCTGAGTTTTAAAGGACAAAGAACTTCAATGGAGCTTCAAAAGAGAAACCGGGGAAGTACCGTTATTCCTATTTCTTTTTATTTCTTTCCTACTTTGTGCTGATTTAGAAACAGTGAGGACACTGTTTACTATAAGTGTGGGGGAGGGATAAAATTATGAATTTGAGTATTTCATTGGTGACATATGACTTCTGAAATTATTTTTGCATATATAAGACATCTGGAATTGAAATGTGTACCCACACTTTAAGCTGTTGATCATTTGTTCTTAAGTAATATATGGCAATTTAGGCCAAAATTTTTTTTTTCAAAATTTAAATGAAATCTGGAGATTGTGCTGAAAAATTAAAGATAGCATCTAAAAAGTGAAAAATTGACTTGTGAAAGTGCTTTACACACCTATACTATGTGTGATTTGAATACTTAATTAAAATTGAATAGTGAAATCTTTAAGGAACAGATTTACTGTGTATTTGGCTTTAGATTTGAAGTTTGAAAGTAAATCGAGTTCTTATGTGAAAAATAAACAAGTTTACTTCTAGGAAGAAAGCTAACTTATATATACTTTTATAAGTTCTTATTAAAGAATTTTTCAACACTTGGTAAAAGAGATAAATGAAGTCTTTTTCTTAGTGATCTTTGATAAAAAAAAGTCTTAAATTTGTTGTTCCATTCACAAAGAAGAAACAAGCATAAGCCTATACTCCTCTAACTCAAACAATCGAGTTATGAGTATCCAAACTTGAATGTTAGAGTGAGGAAGAGTTCGTAGGGGTCCCTTTAAAACCTGGTCACTTAGGTGATGAGCCCGGGACGTACCGACTCAATGAACTCACTATAACGATAAGGGAGGAAAGGCTAAAGTTCATATATGTGCTTTGAAATGAAAAATCAGAAAAAGAAAGAGCTGAAAAGAAACGGACAAAAACTCGTCCAGAGATTTATCTCTGAACGCTCTAAATATGCTTGAATGAAAAATGAAAAATGAATGTTGAAGCAATCAAGCGGAATAAGACTTATAATAAACAGAGAGAAAATCTAGGGAAAGAACTGATATCAAATGCTTTTATTCTGTGTTGGTAAGAGTATATGCCGGTTAGATGTCCAGTGAAGTCTAAATGGGTATTTTTCCCTACTGGACTGAGTATTTACTCTTGAGTAGAAGGATCTTTGGTTAAATATGTGGTTCAAGTTTGTTTTGTTTAGATTAACTACTGAATTTTCATTTTAGTACTCTAATTACAAGTCCTCAGTTTGGTTTGAGCGGTAAGCACTGAAAATCACAAGTCTAAAAGAAAAATAACGAAAAGAGATGCTTTAATTTGAATTTTGAAAGAAGCACACTCTATGATAAGATTTCATTTTAGGTTATATGGTATTGCTTGAGGACAAGCAATGGTTTAAGTGTGGGGGAATTTGTTGAGATGAAAATTACTCTTAATTCTTGGGAGAATAAATTAGATTAATTTGTTATTAATTTTATAGAAATTATTTGGAATTGATACTTGTTTGTGTTTTATATGATTTTTAGGAATTTGAAGTCAATAGAAGCAAATAGTATAAGATTGGTGCAAATTAGAATCAAGAGGCAAAAGTCAGCAAAGTAGGCCGGCTAGGAGAAGAAGTAAGCCGCCGGCCATGACCATTCTGGGCAGCTCGCCGGCCATTGTTGTAATTGTATGAGAAAATGAAGAGCCGATGCACTTAGGCCGGCCAAGGAGGAACTTAGGCATCCGGCCATCCTGGGAATTTCGCCAGCCTTCTTGTAACGGCTGGGTAAATGAAAAGCCATGAAGCATTTAGGTCGGTCAATTCATGATCTAAACAGATCCAGCCTTTGTGCCTACGAATTTCATAACTTCCAAACTTGTATTTATATATTATTTAGGGTTTCTTTCAGGAGGAATTATTCATTCCATATTTTAGATACAATTATTTGTAAGAAAACCCTGGAGAGAATTCTAAAGAGTCATGAGTGGCTAAACTCCAAATCTAGCCAAAGGTGTAAATCAATTCAAGATGGATTATGAGACCAAAGTGGTTTGATTTCATTATTCTCTATTTTGAATATTTATATTTCATCAGATTTATTTGTGATTGTTTGTCTATTATTGATATAACTTTGGATCCGGTTGTATTAGATAACAAACAATAATCAATCAATTAGGACTCATATCCGTAATTGTGAATCTCCTAATATAAAGTGATGAAACAACACGATAGTCGTAATAGATGATATGTTTTGTTGATGAAATATAATCTATTCTAAATAATCCATGCTCTATGAGATTGTTGATTAGGGTCAGGTCTCTCTAACTTCTAATGCAATTGATAGATTAAACCTTAAGAGCGTGTTTAGGGTTGTCTATTCGATTAGGAATAATCAAAGATCTTATCTTGGTTATTTAATATAAAAAAGAGATTGATTTTCAGAGCTTGTTGAAAATAACTAACCTATTCAAAATAGGAATAATAATTATTGAGTCAAGGATCAATCCCGGGAATTGAATTGTAATAAGACCTAGGCTAGATAATCTTTTTAATAATAGAAATTCTTGTTAATTAGATATAGTTTATTTTAATCGTGATTTCAAAAACCCCTTATTTTATTTTCTTTTTCTCTTCTTAATCTCGATAGAAACTTGGGAATTTTACCAGTCCCTGTGGAGACGATCTTGCTCACTCTATTTACAAATATTTAAAGCAGGTTGATTATAAATTATTGTTGGATTCGACACCCACCAATATAATATGTTCTATTTATGCTAACCCTAATTTCATTGGAACAAGACGATAAGGATGGCTTGCGCTTCCAATGGAAAAGGTTCCACTTAAGCCTTAATCTTGATCTGAGCACATGGGAAGAACCTAAAATGGTTTTATTTATATATTCCACTATCGTTCTTTCTTCTCCTCTCTCTCTCTCTCTCTCTCCTCTCTCTCTCTCTCTCTTCCCCTCTTCACCATCAACATGCTACTGTAACAAAATTCTTTCTATCTTTACCATTTTTTTCTCCGCATATGCATGATGGGTGCCATCATCCCCTAATATAAAATAAAGTCAATAACATTGTCAGAGGAGACATATCCGTATTACAAGTCTATTACATAAAAAATCCATCATTATATAGAAATAGCTTGTAAATACCAAGTGCATGATTATCTATTTGATCTTGAAAATATACTTTGAAAATAATGAATTCATCTTGGCAAAATGAAAAGATATAAACAAAATCTCAAACTTTTTTCCCCCTTCTATTCTATTACATAGAATTTTGTTTTAATATATTGAAAAAAGAAAATCCTCTTCTTTCTATGCCAACTTAAAATCTAAATCCATAAATATTGTGCATCAATGTATAGAGATGATAGGATAATATTTCATCATGCCCTCTAGCAAAATTCAAAACATAAGATAGAGATGTGGCAAATTTTTCTTGAGAAAATCTTAATAGAAAGAGGACGTTAAAATATAACTATCACATAAAAAATGATACAGTAGAATTTCATATTGATAATTTAGTTGTGGAAAAATATAAATATTAATGGATTAGTAAGCATTTAATACTTTTTCCTTATCAACATGAGGACATATTCATATAAGATATAATAACTTCTAAAAACATAGAAGTGTTATTAGCATGACCAACTACAATCACAAACGAATACTACTTATATTAAAAAACTAAAAATAAGAATTTATCATTAAAAAATTGAGAAAAAATTATCTCATTTTAAAATTTGTAGCATCTCGCCAAGAAATGGAATCAAATTCTAGTGAATTGCTACGTTTACTATTACTATGACATGATAAACATTCCTTTTGTGGGATGTATGAAAAGAGTTATTATGTAATTTCTACAAATAAGAAACCATATTACAATGATGAAAATAGTATAAAAGATTTTTTTGGGTAATATTGCTTTATGATGTCCAACTTGATGAAAAAAAGGGTGAAAGAAAAAGAAAGTTACATAAACTTTTATTTGAACTTTAAATGATATGTAACGCCCTAATCTTAGTGCGTTATTAATCCACCACATGTCACCATAAAATAGTGACAATAAAGGCTTAGAAACCTACCAATAACCTCAACATGCATTTAATAGCTCCAACTCTCGTTAGTGATAATTTCATTAATATTTAAAATTTCAAAATAAACTATGGCTATTTCATTCCTATCATAAAAGAAAATCAAACTTAGTTTATTTCAAAGAATTAAAATACTATATCTTCATATATAAAAAAATACATATATCATCTATCTTTGGGTAAATAACTTGATCAGAATTTGTTGGATAGTCTAGTCCACTATTGCCATCCCCGTAATCCATAAAAACATTGTACCCGGATAAATCAAACACTATAGGCTCTTCATCTATTCCTGAGAAGATTAAAAAGGGTTAAGTGGAAGCTCAGCAAGCCAAAATCACAACCACATGCGCATGAACAAACTACTTACATATTCACAAGCAAAATAGTAATACATGAACTATCACAATTTATTATCTTTAAATTATCCAGGTAACCAACACAGTTTAAAACTATTTGCAACTAGCTCTAAACCTGGAGTATTATATATACATGTATTTGGTGATGTGTATTCAATACCTGAAACAATAACTGTTTTCACCTAGTTTACCGAATCCTTTCCAAGTGCGACTCCACTCGAAACAATGTCACATAGGGATCATCATGATGCCACCCTAGCATCACCGGTTCTTCCAGTTCACTAGGCCTAGCTAAATGGCCCAAACACAAGCAACAAAACATGGATTAGAGCCCAATGAATGATTAGCCACTTCCATCGCTAATACCTAATACGCACAAACCATAACCAAGGTAGTGACGTACCTGGATTAGCTTCTGAAACTGTTAACTACAATATACTTGAATCACACGAACATGATGCATGACAATGTCAATTCATTACTTGATAAAGAAGGAAATATACCCCTAAGCTTATCTAGTTTTCCTAAGTTCTTAAGAACTACTACTATTCTTGGCCTCAGATACATTCCTATATTAATCAAGGATAAAAACAAAATTTTATTGTCCCTATATTGATTATGCCCGTAGTGGAGGACGTGATAGGCTTAAAGGAAGAAACTACAACAAAACACCCTAGTCACGGCCATTATAGAGGGCATGATGGCCATCACAGCCTCTGTCACGTCTATGAAGCCATCACGATCGTGATCGCCATCATGGTCGTGATCGCCCAAGACTCACAACTCCTAAAGAGACCACGGTCATGACCCTTATTTGTGCCCTACTTTGCCCTAAAATATGAAAAACTTAAAAACATCCATTTTCTTTATTCTCAAACCAAACAAAACTCCAACTACACCTTATCAACATTTAACATTACTTTCTTTGATTCTTAAACATATATAAAACTCCAATATCATAATTTACAACATATAAATTCTTTTTATAAATAACATACTTGCAACAATTTGATGTTTCCCCCTCCTTCACAAATTTATAACCAAAATTTACAACTTCCTCCTAAATATGAACACCTTTACACCAAAAGCACTTGCTAGGAAAGAAATCCTCTTTGAAACGTCAAAAGACCATGATAAAAATGGCTTACCTTAAACTCCTTGTCTTTGTTTGGTTTCCTTGATGGGAATTATTTCAAAAAGGTAAATTAGGGTTTGGGACTTAAAGAAACTGCTGTAGAAAAGAAAAGACTTAGGTTTAGGTAAAAGGGTTTTATATATATAGATACTTAATTATGATGGACAAAATTGTCCTCATTTTAATTTGGTAAAATTACACTTGAAATGATCCAGACACCACCCGTAATTAATTAAATTCAATTAAATAGCCGAAAAATAATTGGGAAACTAAAACAAGAGAATGAACAAAATTAATTAGTGGGTTGGAGTAAAATAGAATTTATAGATGGATAACTGATGGAAATTAAGTCGGAAAAATTTGCAAAAGAAAATCTTAATACAAATGGACGATTGATATTATGTCATGTGGCACTTTAGGAAGAGACTTAGAAACCCTATACCCTAGCCCCTATATAAATACCCTTTATTTTCTACCATTGTCTTTTTAGGAAGCCTACTATAATCCTAAGGTAAGAAACCTAGACCCTAGCCTTTATTTAAATGTTAATTAAGTGAGATTAAGGGATGATTGGCATAATCAGCCGAGATTACCCATTTTATGATAGGAAATGTGGATAATGAAGGTGAACTAGAAGAAAGAGGAGTACAAGGAACTCAAGAAAATTCGTAACAAGGTAAGTGTGTAGATTTCAAGTGTCAAAATGCAAATATTGTGGTATTCTAGATATAGATTCTAACATGGGGATGTTACATGAAGTAAAGGAAGCACGAAAATTGACTTTTGAAGTGTTTTGGACTTGGGAGAATCTCCTCACAGCTGCAATAATAAGGTAAGACTTAAAAATTGGCTTTTAGTATAGTGAACATGTGATATTAAGGAAATAAGGCTAGTCTGGAAATGTTAGCAAGAAGGATAAACATATTTCAAGATGAATTTTTTTAGACACTAATCTTGAGAAGAAATGAATGTTGTTATGCATCTAAATTCATGGACAAGATCAAGTAATTGGTAGGAAGTGATGTTTTTGCTATTGGAGTAGGTTAAATGAAAGATTGTACATAAAATGTTTTGGAAATTTCAGAAAAGACATGATAACTTGATAGTGGTTGTATAAAATAAACGTTTTAAGCTTTGAACTTAGATTAATTATGTTATAGCATGTTAGAGATGAATGCAGTTTAAGTTAGACATAAACACGATCATCTAAACCTTTAAGACCACCAAAATTTGACCTAAGAAACATGTTTGGACAGAAATAACAAGTTAAATCTCAAAATATACTAAACGTAAAAGAACATGATGCGAACACAATGACATGTTTTCCACCGTACTTCTCTCGAGCACACAAACGAAGAGGAATATGTAAAACCCAGAATAGTACGATGGGAATAGGACACCGTGCTTCTCTCTGCTCAAAAACACAAAGGGAAACATAAACCTAAAAAAGTACAATGGAAACACAAGGACATGTTTTCCACCGTGCTTCTCGTTATATCTAAAAAGAGATAGGTAACGCGAAGAAACACAAAGGGATACATGATACCATGCTTCCTTCGTGCTTCTCTTTGATGCCTGAGGTGTGTTGAGGCGCGAAGAAACATGATAGGATACACAATGTTGTGTTCCCCCGTGCTTCTTTCTAGTCTCAAAACATGCTAGAAGCTCAATGAAACACGGTGACATGCATCCAACTGTGTACCCATCGTGCTTCTCTTTAGACCCTACTTAATCCAATTTCTTTCTTAGATATAATTAACCTTTTAAACATGATTTTAAGGTAGAATGACTAAGTCTATACAACTTAGGTATAACAAACAAGATAAATGGATTAGAGATGGATAATCATGAATGGATTTTGTTTTCCATTATGAATAGTTGATTGGACTTTTAACTTGGAAATGCATAACAAGTTGGAGTTGACTTACAGGTACGCAGTAATTGTGTGTTGCTTACAATTATAGTTTTAATAATCGGACTAAAACTTAAACTCGGTTTCAATGAGTGTTGGTTACTATTTAACTACTTACTCCAAGAGTGGCACCCCGGATTAGGTTGCGAGTTTGATCACAACTTTGAGATGATGTAGTGGTTTAGGCACTTAAGCCCCCACGAATGAGTGGTTGGGCTCGGTGGATAGTTGATAGGGAAATTTTCGAGATCGAACAGCTAACTATGCTCGTTGGTGGTAACCTATAATGAGATGACCTAGACGAGACTATTTTTCTTATTTTCTTTTCGATAAGTTCTAGGGACTTATTGAAGTCCTCTCTTTAGTGTGTGATCTACCAAGGGAGCCCTACTCCTTTTGTTTGGCGGGAGTCATACATACTCTTGTGTATGTTTGTATTTCTGGTACGCTGGGAATATTTGGTTGTTGGCTTAAATCTAAATAAACTTAAATGGTGCTTATTGCATTAGCCTAAGTGTGCATGACATGCGAGTATATGCTTGATTACTATTGTACCAAGCTTCACCACTCACTTTATATTATTTCAGGACTAATGAAGACTCGTATGTGGATCTCCACTACGATTCTATGAGTTTTGGGATTGAAGAATATGGAGAGTGATTTTGACAAATTGGGACTTGAATAAAACTTTGAAACGACTAATCAAATGCTGTAATTTTTTACTTAAGGATGACTGCAAACTCTTAACTTTATTATTAGTTCTAGGCCGCATGCTAAACTTGTAATCAGGTTGAGCCTAGCTCCCTTTTATGATCGTTATCTTAAAATATTTTGAACCTTAAAATTTCCATTTACTCTTTCTTAAAGTACTTTTAAGCATGATACTATAATGGTTTTTAAATTATTTATATATAGTTTGTCGACTCAAATAGTTTTAATAAAGAGCATAATTATGATTTCATAACTAAAATGTGATTAGAAACTCACCTAGACATCGGAAGCCTTGCACATGTCGCTTGAGGTGATGTGTACGGTGAAACAATCTCACCTTTAAGCACCCTAAGGGTCGGGTCATTTCAATTGGTATCAAAGCTATAGGTTTAAAATGATTAGGGTGCTAAGTTTAGGACGGTGAGCGAGAGTGTGGGATTAGGTACACTTTGACTATCGTGTGATTGCTTGATTATTGTTTATTGGCTTAAATCGATAATCCTATATATGGACACCGGTTAATGAATAACAACTTGGCTAAGCTTAAATGTTTATTTATAGTGTTATATGCTAAAAACGGTGATAAATGGACTTATGTAATAGTGTGGAATGTTGAATTTTCATGAATAGTGGATTGAAGTGATCATCTAATTGCCATTTTATGTGTGCTCTGCATCATACACCAGATGGCAAGAAGAAATTGACGTGGTAATGGTGATCCCCTTGAGGATTTGCCTCCTCCATAACCACTGCCTATGATCAGGAGTAGTTGATAGGCTTAGCCAACAACATGCTCAATACCTTGATGGAGCAGAACCAAAGACCGAAAGACATGATGAGCTAAGTGAACTGAGTTTACGAAGTTTATTCACTCTTTTACTAGAACTACTAGAAACCACTTAGAGGCTAAACATTGGTTGCACCAAGTAGAAAAGGTGTTGATTGCCTATGTTGTGCCTAAGGAGAGGTCGTCAGACCATGCAACCTTCATGTTGCAAGGTGAAGCAGCTCAATGGTGGGAGTCCACTAGTCATTTGAAATGATGAGATAACTTGGGATGTGTTCCAAAGGGAGTTTTATGATAAATATTTCTTGCTTAGTGTTCGGGAAAAGATAATGGTTGAATTCTATAATTTGAAGTAGGAGAGTAAGATGGTTGATGAATATAAGAAGGAGTTGAATCGACTGATGAAGTTCTCTCCCGAAGCATTTAAGAATGATGAGGAGTCAAGAAGACAAAGTTTTTAATGGGTTGGAGCCATACTTGCAACAGGACTTGAGGAAGTTTGAGTTGGAAACATACTCAGCTATGGTGAACAAAGCAAATTTGATTGAACAAGAGCTTAAGTGTGTCAAAGACATGGAAAGGAGCAAGAGTTTTCTTGGAAAGAGACCTATTGCCTCATATCTTGCTGGGTAGAACTTTTAGATACATAGGACTCAAGTAATACTGAGAGCCCTAAGAAGTAAGCCTTCATGGCTAAGCCCTACACACCACTACCTGCAAAAATGACATGCTTGGAAGAGACCAAAGATGCCCAAGGTACACGGACCCCACAAGAAGGAGGAATGCAAGTGGAATCCTAAGGCTTGTTTTGCTTGTGGGAAATAAGGTCACAAGAGTTATGATTGTCCAAACCTCACCTTGAAGCCAGTGTTTTGCTATAGATGCAAGCAAAGGACACTATGGGAATGAGTGTAAGGCAAGTGGAAAGAATGATGGAGGTCCTAGAGAAAGGAACAAAGTTGTTGGAAGGGTTTATGCATTTTAGGCTGAAGAACTGGAATTGGAGATAGACACACTTGCAGGTATGATCTCTATAGCTAGACATGGAGCCTATGTGGAAAAGAATATGTGGTGATATGAACACGCCAATCTTTCGACATAGCCCGATACCAATACGTTTGATTTCAATCCCAAGATCGTTCGTGTTTGTATGGTGACCATGACCTATTGTCTATAGGGAGACAAGAACCTTGGTATCCAGCGAAGACGCCATAATCGAATATGGAAAGCTCGATTGATAAGTTGGAGGTTGAATGCCACAGATTAGATCTGATAAGTTCAGAAAAAGGTCCACTCAACAACCTAAGAGAAATACTCTCAATTTTTCATTTAAAATAATTTGTTTTATTCATACAGCCCAAAGGAGTTTATATAACCATAAGAAGGAAACCAAAAGACAACTAATAAAAATAAATCGTTTCAGCATAAAATTGGTGGCCATAAATACAAAGTTAGCGGCCTTTAAAATGGAATTAAAATCCGAGAACAACTTTTAGTCTACGCCCGCATAAAGGCCAGTTGCTTAAGTCCCTATGCCGACGGTGTAAGATTCAAGGCTGGTGGCATTGAGTAATCCAGCATAAGCTGTCCAACGTCTTCATTTTCAATGCTGGCTTCAATCACATTTAGGCCGCCATGATCTAAGATAGGCTTGCAGCTAACTTGCCAGCTTTGATCCATTTCACTTCAAACTTGTTCTGATCCATTCCCAAGCTTGCCTTAATGATGTTGATTAGCTTGGGTTCATTCTAGATGATTTGAAATCGTGTATCCTGCTCTTGAGTCTTCTGAATCAACTCATTGATTGCTTCTTTGAATCTTTTAACTTGGGTCCTTGAAGTCGGTTCAGGTGGCATCATAATTAGATCTACCTTTGGTCTTCTTGCCATGACTCCATCATTCCCTTCCTCTTAAGAAGGATTTGTCCTCAAATCTTCATCACTTGCATCAAAAGGACTTAGATTAGAAACATTAAAAGTAGCACTTACTGTATACTCACTTGGTAGATCAAGCTAGCTCAAGGACTTGAAAAGGACCATCGCCCCATGGAAGCAACTTGGAACGCCTTTGCTCAAGAAATCTTTCCTTGCGCATGTGTAGCTAAACCCAATCATTGGGTTCAAACACCATCTGAAGTCGTCCCTTGTTAGCTTGCTTGGCATACTGCTCTGTATGCCTTTCAATATTTACTCTGGCCTTTTCATGAATTTGCTTAACAAACTCTACCTTCTTTTTACCATCTAAATTAACAAATTCAGAAACAGGTAAAGGTAACAAATCCAATGGAGCCACTGGATTAAAACTATACACGATCTTAAATGGTTAATATTTAGTAGTGGAATGAATAGTACTGTTATAAGCAAATTCCATATGAGGTAAACATTCCTCCCAAGTTATAATGCTCTTCCTAATGATAGCCCTCAACAAAGTAGATAAAGTCCTATTTACTACCTCAGTTTGACCATCAGATTGTGGATGACAAGTTGTAGAAAATAATAATTTAGTCCCTAACTTACTCCACAAGGTCTTCTAGAAGTAACTTAAGAACTTTGCATCTCTATCAGACACAATTGTTCTAGGCATACCATGAAGCCGAACAACCTCCCTAAAGAATATATCTGCAATATGAGAAGCATCATTAGTTTTGTTGCATGGAATAAAATGTGCCATTTTAGAAATCTGATCCACTACAACAAATACAGCATCCCTATCATTCTTACTCCTAGGCAATCCTAACACAAAATCCATAGAAATATCTACCCAAGGCTCACTAGGAATAGGTAATGGAGTGTACAAACCATGTGGTTGTACTTGGGATTTAGCTTGCCTGCAAGTAATACACTTCTCACAAATTCTCTCAACATCTTTTTTCATTTGGGGCCAATAAAAATGTTCCTACAAAACAGTTAAAGTCTTTGCTACCCCAGCATGACCCATCAATCTACCACTATGACTTTCCCTCACAAGCAACTCACTTATTAAACAATCTGGAATATACAACTTATCATCTCTAAATAGATAACCATCATGTCTAAAGAATTTTCCATACGCAGTCTTTTCACAATTTGCATAAGTTTCAGCAAAATCTTGGTCTACAACATATAATTCTTTGACATGTTCAAATCTATGTAACTTAGCATCTAGTGTTGAGATTAAGACATATCAATGAGAAAGCACATCAGCAACAATATTTTCCTTACCTTGCTTATAGCGAATGACATACTCCATCCAATGCGCATGCCTCTTGTTCAATTTTTGTTGGCCCTTCAAATGCTTCAAGGATTCATGATCTGTATGAATCACAAATTCCTTTGGCCATAGGTAATGCTGCCAGGTTCTTAAGGCTCTAACCAATGCATATAATTCATTATCATAAGCAGGGTACTTCAGGACTGCCCCACTTAGCTTTTCACTAAAATATGCAATGGGTCATCCTTGCATCAGCATTGCTCCAATCCCTAAACTGAAGCATGACACTCAATTTCAAAAGTTTTAGTAAAATTAAGTAAAGCAAGTAAAGGAGCATGCGTAAGCTTATCCTTTATCAACTTGAAAGCTTTCTCCTTATCTTCTCCCCATTTGAAACCTACATTCTTCTTGATAACTTCAGTGATTAGTGCAGCAATACTACTGAAGTCCTTCACAAATCTCCTGTATAAGCTAGCTAGTCCATGAAAACTTCTTACTTAACGCACATTCGTTGGACTAGGCCACTCCTGGATAGCACGAACCTTCTCTTCATCTACCTGTATTCCCTATGCACTAATAACAAAGCCAAGAAATATAAGTCTATCTGTGCAAAAGGTGCACTTCTTAAGGTTAGCAAATAATCTCTCCTTTTGAAGCACATCAAGAGTAGATTTCAAATGTTTCACATGGTCTTCCAAATTCATGCTATAGATCAGAATATCATCAAAGTAAACAACCACAAACTTTCTAATGAAAGCACAAAATATGGTTCATAAATCTCATGAAAGTGCTTGATGCATTAGTTAAGCCAAAGGGCATAACTGCCCATTCATATAAACCATACTTTGTTTTGAATGTGGTTTTCCACTCATCTCCCTCCTTCATCCTAATTTGATGATATCCGCTTTTTAAATCAATTTTAGAAAACACACATGGTCATGCTATTCATCTAACATATCATCTAAGCGAGGGATGGGATGACGATACTTTACTGTAATATTGTTGATGGCTCGGCAATCAACACTCATCCTCCATAATCCATCCTTCTTAGGCACAAGAATCACCGGTAATGTACATGGACTCATGCTCTCTCTCACGTACCCTTTTTCCATAAGCTCTTGAACCTACCTTTGAAGCTCCTTAGTCTCCTCAGGATTACTCCTATAAGCCAGTTTATTTAGAATTGTAGCTCCGGGTACAGAGCACAATCATGAATTTTTACCTTCTTATATGGACATTTGATTTCAGATTCTTTGATAGTCCTGCGCTTTTTGGATAGGTTTTGTTCTCTTTACGGTGAAGGTACTTCTTTCCTTTTCTTAGATGAAACTTGGAAATTTTCATCTTCTTGATTTGCTTTAAAGTTTCTGATATATTTGGTCAGAACTTTGCGACAGATTTTCCTTGAATTCTTTTTTTCGCTGTTCCTTTAGGTTTTGAGAGCTCTGCCCAGATTCTTGTTTGTGTTTAGTTCTTCTTCACGAACCCTAGATATGAAACGATTGAGAAGGGTTTATTTAGAATCGGAAGATGATGTATCTTGAATAGAGATCTTTAGAGGTCATGGTTTTGAATTTTTTGTTAGAGATACGTTGAGATTTGCGAGGAGCCATGATGAACAAACTGGAAGAAGGGTTGCAACAAGGATTTCTTAGGTTTCACGAAATGGAAATGTGAAATTGTGAATAGCCAAGACAGGATGACACTTAAGAAGACAGAGTATAGGAGAGACGAAGAGTTAGAACCTTGAGCGCAAAAAAAAAATCACGAATTCCGTACAAATTGTTGCGAAAAATTAATGTCCTCCTCTTTCTTTTTATTAAGAATTCTTGTTTAACATTTTCCAGTAAACAAACTTTAAGAAATTAAATTATTATAATTATTATTTTCAATAAAAAGGATTACAAATTCCAATTTCATTCCTTATAAATTCAAAATTCAATTTTTTCAAGTGGTTTTGTAAAAATGCTAATTGTTTATTGAAGGCACAAAAAACAACAATATTACCATTAATTACATGATCACAATAAAATGATATCGAATTTCAATGTGCTTAGATCTAGATGATGCACTGGATTTTTTGTTAGATTAATTGCACTTGTATTATCACATTTAATAGGTATATTTTTGAAAAATAAACCATAATCTTTTAACTGTTGTTTTATCCAAAGCATTTGTGCACAACAATTACCAATAGAAACATATTCTGCTTCAGCTGTAGACAAGGCAACAGAATTTTGTTTCTTAGAGACCAAGAAACTAATTTGTCACCTAAAAATTGACAAGTACCAGATGTGCTTTTTCTATCAATTTTACAACCAGCATAATCTGCATCTGAATATCCTATTAAATCAAAATTGTGATTTTTAGGGTACCAAATGCCTAACTTTGAAGTATTTATCAAGTACTTGAAAATTCTTTTAACAGCTGTCAAATGTGTTTCTGTTGTGCACTTTGAAATCTAGCACACAAACACACACTAAAGAGAATATCAGGTCTAGATGCAGTTAAATACAATAAAGAGCCAATGAGACTTCTATATAACTTTTCATTTACCTTTTTCCCATTAGAATCAGAATCTAACCTTGTTGAAGTACTCATGGAGTTGCAGCTCCTTTACATCCTTCATACCCAAATTTCTTCAGAATTTGTTTAGTATACTTTTCTTGTGTATGAAAATTCTTCTTTTGTTTTGTTATAGTCCAAGAAAATGTCAACTCTCCCATCATAGACATTTCAAATTCTGCCTGCATATCTTTTGCAAAATCTTGACAATATATTTCATTAGTAGAACCAAATATTATATCATCTACATATATTTGCACAACCAAAATATCTTGTTCATATGTTTTTAAAAACAAAGTTGTGTCAACTGTTCCTCTTTGAAAACCTTTTGAAATTAAAAACAGACTTAATCTTTCATACCAAGCCCTTGGAGCTTGTTTTAAACCATATAAAGCTTTATTTAATTTAAAACATAATTAGGTTTAATAGGATCTTCAAAACCAGGGGTTGTTCAACATATACTTCTTCTTTTATAAATCCATTTAAGAATGCACTTTTTACATCCATTTGAAAAACTTTAAAAATTTTTGAAACATGCATATGCAAGCATTAAACGAATTGCTTCTAATCTAGCTACAGGTGCATATGTTTCATCAAAGTCAATTCCTTCTTCTTGTGAATATCCTTTAGCTACTAATCTTGCTTTATTCCTACTTATTTTTCCGTTTTCATCTAGTTTGTTTTTAAATACCCACTTAGTTCCAATTACAGATTTTCCTTCAGGTTTAGGTACAAGATTCCATACATTATTTCTTTGAAATTGATTTAATTCCTCTTGCATGGCATCAATCCAACTATTATCATTTAAAGCTTCTTCAATATTATTAGGTTCAATTTCAGATAACATAGCAAAATGATTTTCAAAATCTTGTAACTTACCTCGTTTTGAACACCAGTTTGTATATTACCAATTATTTGTTCAGATGGATGAGCAGACTTGTATTTCCAACCTTTAGAAGTTTCTGGTCAGATCTTACAATTTCTGAAGTACCTTCTGTTCTTGCTTCTGACTTCTTTTCTGGAAGGTTAGATACTCCAGATATAGGTTCTGTACTAGGTTCTGTTTTAGGATTGAGATCCTTTTCTTCATCTGACTCATCATCTTTTGTATCTTCAACAAACTTAACATTAATTGATTCTTCAACAATTTTTGAGGATTTGTTATATACACGATAAGCACGACTATTTAAAGAATATCCTAAAAATATTGCCTCTTCAGATCTTTCATCAAACTTACCAAGATTGTGAACATTCCTTTTTACAAAACATTTAGATCCAAAAGCATGAAAATAAGAACAGTAGGTTTCTTACCTCGAAACAATTCATAAGCGGTCTTTGTTGTCATGGGCCGAATATATACTCGATTGATAATATAGCAAGCTGTAGACACTGCTTCTGCCCAAAAATACTCAGCAACACCACTTTCATTTAACATAGATCTAGTCATTTCTTGTATAGTTCTATTTTTGCATTCTAAACTCCATTTTGTTGAGGTGTATATGGAGCAAGAAGTTATGAGATATCCCATGTTCTTCACAAAAATTTATAAAATCTGAATTTTGAAACTCTGTTCCATGATCAGTTCGTAAACTAATTATGGAAACTCCTTTTTCATTTTGTATTTGTTTTGCAAATTTTTGAAAAGAATCAAAGGTCCTTTTTATGTCTTAAGAACATAACCCAAGTATATCTCGAATAGTCATCTACAACAACAAATCCATATTTACATCCACCCATACTAAGAGTTCTAGTAGGTCCAAAAAGATCAAGATGCAACAACTCAAGAGGTCTTCTAGTTGTTATTGCATTTTTACTTTTATGAGAAACAGATACCATTTTATTTTTAAACATGTATCACATTTCACATCCTGTTTAATACTTATTTTAGGTAAACCTCTTATTATATTCTTTTTGGATAATTTTTCTAATTGATTAAAATTAACATGTCCTAGACGTTTATGCCAAACAAAGATCTATCATTCATAGATAACAAGCAACATCATCCTCCATTTTATTATTTTATCAAATATATTTTTCTTCCTAAAACCTTCAAATAATTTTATACCATTTTCACTAAAGGCAAAGCATTTATCTTTTTCAAAAACCATTTTATATCCTTTATCACATAGCTGACTGATACTTAATAAGTTATGTTTCAAGCCTTTTACTAAGTAAACATTTTCTATAGTATGAGAGACATACCAATATTTCCAGTTGCAATAATTTTACCTCTACTGTCATCTCCAAATTTTACATATCCTTTTTCTTCCCATGTTGCTATTGAACAATGAAGCATTTCCTGTCATATGTCAAACATCCACTATCAAGATACCATGTTCCATTGATTTTAGCTTCATGTTCCTGCAAAAATAAAAAAGATTAAACCTTTTTAGGAACCCAAACAAGTTTGGGTCCTTTGAAAGACAAGCTCGTTTCATTTCTTTGTTTTACTTGCTGAATACTGAGCTTGTTTCTTTTATAATAACAGTACTTTTCTATGTGACCAATCTTATTACAAAAGAAACATGTATATGTATTATTATTATTATTCCAATACCTGTTGTTTACCTGTCTCTAACTATTCTGTCTCGATAACTTCTGGAATACCTTCTATGATTTCCATAAGAATGTTTTCTTTCTAAATAACTTCTGGAATTCGTTCTGGATTTTGAACATACTTTTCTTTTCCACGTATTGCTTTATAATCAATCTTTTTAACACTTGATTCCATTTACGATTGGTTTGGCTCTCACAAATATAGTTTTCTTGGATGTATTTGAATTCAAACCATAATTATAACCTAAACCATGCTTTTCACATGACAATCTTTGTGATGAAATCAACATTTTTAGCTTTTCATCACTTTCATTGAACTTATTAAACGTGTTCTTTATTGAATTCGATAATTCATCAATTTTTACTTTCAAAATGCTTGTTTCATCTCTTAGCAAGTTATTGTCTTTTCTTAGCTTTTCATTATCCTTAAAAAACTTTTCATTGTCACTCTTCAAGATATCATTTTCATCAACAAGCAAGAATTGGTTTGCTTTAATGCGTCTTTTTCATTCTTTAATGATTTTATCTCATTATCATATTTAGCAATTTTTAAATCAGCTTTCTTAAGAGCTTTTAAAAGTTTTTCCATTTCATCATATCATCTTCAATTGATTTATCATCAGTTTCAGAAGTTACCTCAGAAGTAGCCATGAGACAAAGGTTTGCTTCTTCTTCATTATCACTTATAGCTTCTAGTTCAGCTTCTGACTCATCCAAATCGCTCCAAGTTGCCATCATTGCTCGACTTTTCTTCTTGAACTTTTCAATCTTTTTGATTAAAACAGGGCACTCATATTTAATATGTCCCTTTCTTACATTCATAGCACACAATTTCTTCTTCTCTTTCTTTTCTTCTTTGTCCTTATAGCTTTTTCCTGCATCAAATTTGTTAGATCTATTGAAACTTTTGAACTTTTTACCTTTCTTTTTCTTCAAGAATTTGTTGAATCTCCTTGTAAGCATGTTAATATTTTCGTCATCACTGTCCTCTTTGAATCAAATTCAACAACTCTTTTGGCTTTGAAAGCTATTGCTTTTGAACTATTTTCTGGTTCTTCAGTTGTATCATGATGTGACTCGTATGCCATCAGCTTTTCCCTTAACTGACCAAGTGTCAACTTATTTAAATCTTGAGCTTCTTCTATAGCTGTCTTTTTGGCATCCCATATTTTGGAAAATTCGAAGTATTTTCCTGACAAGATCAGAATCATCTAATTTCTTTCCAAGTGAGGTTAGCTCATAGTAATAGCAGTGAATCTATTAAAAGCATCTTTAATTTTCTCATCAGACTTAATTTTAAATAATTCATAATGTTAAGTAATGAATTGACTTTTTGTTTCCTTAATTATGTCTGTTCCTTCATAAGTTTTTGAAAGAGTATCCCATATTTCCTTTGCTGATTCACAGGAGGAAATTAGATAAAATTCAGAAGGAGCTATGGTTGTGAGTAAGAGATTCTTAGCCTTATTGTTCTTCTCAATCAACTTTAGCTCTTCTTCTGTGAAACTCGCATCATCAGAAATTGCTATTGGATTGTCTCCAAATTGGATCACCTGCCAAGAAGCATAATCATTAGCTTTTATATAAGTTGTCATTCGCATTTTCCAATAAAGATAATTTGAACCATCAAAATATGAGCTCTATTAATTGCAATATTGTTCTCAGCCATTTTGTTGGATCACTCAATTTAATAAAAGAACCCTGCTCTGATACCAATTGTTGGTCCCAAAATAATCAAGAAGGGGGTTGAATTGATTATTTCAGAAAATTAAAATTTTTGCCTTTTAAAAACAATCCCTTTGATTTTAAGTTAAGTGAACAATAAGAACAATTAAACAGTAATAAAATAAACTGTGGAAATATAAATAGAGAAAGGATAAGAAGATTAGGCAAATATTTATAGTGGTTCCGCCTTGTGCGTCAATCCACTCTTCCAGCTCCGAGTACCCCGATATCCCTCGGGTTAGTTCCACTATATCCAATAAAATCAATTACAAGCTTGTACAATTCTCTCTGCTCGATTCTCACAGCTATCCTCTAGCTTCAATCGATCTACAGAGTCTAAACTAGTAATTGAACTAACTCACTTGAAGCCAACAACAAGTTGCTTCGTTTGTAAAAGAATAAAGTATAAAAATTGCAATAAAATTTGCTATAATTCTGCACGTGAAAGGAATAAAGAAAGTGTGCTTTTTCAACTCTTAAGATTTCTCGGTCAATGATTGAAGTCAAGCAGCTCTCGGTTTTTGTTTTTCTTGAATAGTATAAAGTTTTGTATCTCTTTCTTCCTTTATCTCTGTTCGCATATTATGTCCTTCTATCATTCAGAATTTTTTGCGCTTGAGATAAGATAGATATCCCAAAAATCTCAGATGAAAATCTGTAACCTCTTATCCTTAAATTAATTTTTCAAACGCTGCTGATATCTTCAAGAGAAAATCTTGTTCTTCTTGTTTACTTCGGTTCCAGATTTGAATTTGAATTCTTGATATGCTGAAGTAAGATCAGATCTGCTTGAAATTCGTGATTTAAGATAATCCATTTGTTTTTTGTTTGAGAGCTTCTGATAAAATTGATTTTGTTGGAGATAAATCTGGAGAATTGTTGCTGATATCACGGTCTTCATCGTGATCTTCGTGTGCCATCTTCTTAAAGATAACATTGCTCTTATTTTGATTTTCTTAAAAATATCCAATTCGAATTTGTTTTTATCTTAAAAAATTAGAAAACATAACTTTTCTGTCTTGAAATCAGTCCATAGTTAAGCAACCGTAACTTATGTCTTTATCTTCAAAAAACTTCTTTGATGAATATAATCAATCCGACAATTGCTTTAATCCCCTAGGATAATCCAACTTTAGTGGAACGAATAAGTATACTATTCGAATATACTTATTATCTCGGAGCTAGGTCTTCAAAATCATTGATCTTCTTAAAAAAAATGTAGATCTTGTTTGAGAAGATGAACAATAATTATCTTTAACTTAGAATTACTGTTAAAAGATCTTGAAAAAGTTCTGTAAAAACTTCTGTGTTTCTGGAAACTAACTTCAATTCAGAATGGTTGTTTTGAGTTTCTCCCAAAGGTTCTGTGAAAGGTTCTGTGTTGCTGGAAACGTGTTATACTTTAATTATCTTTCTGGAAAACATTCTGTGTGCCTTTTTCTTTTCTAAACAACATCCGAAATCATCATATCTTGTAATAACTCTTGTCTAAAAACTTGTTCAGATCCAAGATTTAATATCATTCAACCTTATATATTTGTTCAACAAATTCACCAATATTCTGTATAAAGTTCTGAATTTAATTCTGCACACTAATAGAGCAGTTAGTTCTTTAAGCATTTTGTTATCATCAAAACTTTAGATATATAGAGAATCAACAACAACTCTCCTTTTGCAAGGCTACACTCTCCTTTTCGCTCACCACCAAAGTCGATCCGCTTTCGACTTGGCTCTCTCACTCATTCCAGCTTTCCTCTCCCTTTTTTTTTCTTTTTCTTTTATGCCCTCACTCTCTTTTTGTTTCTCACTCTCTTAGTGTTTCCACAAGATTGTTGCAATTGTATTTGATCTTCATAAACCTCTTTAGGAGTCAAGGGCTTAAGACTGTGAGTCCTGCCATGGTGAACAAGTGTATATTTATTTGAAAAGCCATCATGAATCACCCTCCTATCGAATTGCCATGGCCTTCTCAACAACACATGATAAGCCTGTATTGGTATGACATCACACAACACTTCATCTTCATACCTTGCAATGCGAAAAGCAATCTTAGCCTGTCTAGTCACCTTAGTCTTTCCACTTTCATTCAACTACTGTAACTTATAAGATTCATATGTTCATTGGTTTTAAGCCCCAATTTATCCACAATGAATGCACTAGCAACATTTGTGTAGCTACCCCCATCAATGATCAAACTACAAATGTTATTACCAATATAGCAACAAGTATGGAAAATATTTTCTCTTTGCAAATCAACCTCTTCTTTAACCTGTGCACTCAAAGCACGCTTCACTACAACCATTAGTTTACCCTCAGTGGGTTCCTCATCACTAATATCTTCCAAAGGTGGCATTTCTTCATCCTCACTTTCTCCTTCAGTCTCATACTCTCCATCACGTGTGATCATGACACGTCTATTTAGACATTGACTAACAATTGACCCTTGCCTTGGCATTTAAAACATTTTATATCACGATTTCTATGAGTAGAGGAATCGGATTTACCTTGGTTTCTAGGGCTGGTCATGTCATGTTTTTGCTCGATTTTGGCTTTAAGATGGGCTGCTTCTCCTCCTTCTTCCAGTATTTAGATTTGTAACTAGATGAGCCTTCATTAGAATCAAACCAGGAAGTACTACTACCCTTCCTCTTGAGTTGGTTCTCAATTTTTATGGCCATACGTACCACGTCTTCCAACTCAACATAGTTCTGCAACTCTACCACATTCTGTATATCCCTATTCAATCCTGCCAAAAATCTTGCCATTGTAACCTCACGATCCTCTTCCACATTCGCTCTAATCATTGCCACCTCCATCTCCTTGTGGTACTCCTCTACACTCCTATTGCCCTGCTTAAGGTTTTGCAACCTATTATACAATTCTCTATAAAATTAAGAGGGTATAAATTGCTTCTTCATCACCCTTTTCATCTCTTCCCAAATTTCTATTGGTGGCTCTCTATTCCTCCTCCTATTCAACAAAAGTTGATCCCACCAAACAACAGCATAATTAGAAAGTTCAATAGCAGCAAGTTTTACCTTTTTCGCTTCTGAATAGTTGTGGCAGTCGAAACACAAAATCAACCTTCTTTTCTCATTCAAGATAGGCTTCGGGATCATTCTTCCCCTGAAAGGATGGAATTTTCATCTTTATATTCCCCAAATAGTCATCTTCCTGATTCCTAACTTCTCTATACTTACCTCCATAACGCCTATTGCTGCCAATAGATCCCCTCTCAAGTTCTTCCTCAGATTCCATGCTTCATACTCTTCCTCTTGCACCCACACTCCTCTCCTAGGGTTTCTTTCTCTCCTATGTACAAGTGGAGCACTTCTATCTTGTTCCAAGCTCCTCGCTACTTTTTCATTCATCTCCTCCATTCCTTCTCTAAACAATTTCTTCATCTCAATGGCTAATGCATCCAATATCATTTTTGGGTCTACTACATCCTTTTCATCCCCAGAAGCACTTGGGTTAGACATATTTCTTACCTACAAGAAAACACGTTAGCAAAAATAATTCCTTACAGTTCACTCCCTAGCATGTTTCACTCTTCGGATGATTCACTCTCCCTCATGTTTACACACAATTATAATTGTTGTTCCTCTCAAAATTTCTCTTTTAGTTCTTTAAGAACTAATTCGAATAATTCAAAACCTAATGACATAATTTAACTCCAAACTTATCAAAGAATACGAACAGACAAAATTAAATCAAACTATTTCAATGGAATTTTAGAACAATTACAGAAACAAATCTTTTTACTACTTAAATCAATTGGACAATTTTTATGAAAATTCTATCAAATACTCAAACAAATTTTTTTTGCACGAATTTTTTTTGTATAATTTCCTTTTTTTTTTATCACTACGATGAACAATCAAGATTGAATTCTAAGATTAATCAAGATCTAACAAAATTTCAAATAACTGAAACTACTAAACCCTAAAAGAGACGAACCTTAATTGAAGAAAGATAAAGAAACCTTTAACAAACCTAGGCTCTAATTCCAAACTGATATGAACCATGCCAATCTTTCGACGTAACCCCATACCAATACGTTTGATTTCAATCCCAAGATCATTTGTGTTTGTATGGTGACTGTAACCTGTTATCTATAGAGAGACAAGAGCCTTGGTATCCAGCGAAGACGCCACATTGAAAGGTCAATTGATAAGTCAAGGTTGAACGCCACTGATTAGATCCGATAAGTTTGGAAAAAAGTTCGCTCAATAACTAAGAGAAATACTCTCAATTTTTCATTTAAAATAATTTGTTTTTGTTCATACAACCCAAAGGAGTTTATATAACTATAAGAAGGAAAAGCAAAAGACAACTAATAAAAATAAATTGTTTCACCATAAAAGCTGGCGGCCTAAATACAAAGCTAGCGGCCTCTAAATTGGAATTAAAATCCTATAGCAACTTCTAGTCTACATCGGCATAAAGGCCGGTGGCTTAAGTCCCTGCGCCGGCGGCATTGAGTAATCCAGCGTAGTCTGCCCGACGTCTTCATTTTCAATGTTGGCTTCCATCACATTTAGGCCAGCAGCGATCTAAGATGGGCTGGCAACTTACTTGTCAGCTTTGGTCTTTTCTTTAAACTTGTTCTGATCCATTCCCGAGCTTACCTTAATGATGTTGATTAGCTTGGATTCATTCTGGATGATTTTAAATTGTGTCTCCTCCTCTTGAATCTTCTGAATCAACCCGTTGATCACTTCTTTGAATCTTTTAGCTTGGGTCCTTGAAGCCAGTCCAGGTAGCATCACAATTGGATCTACCCTTGGTCTTCTTGCCACGATTCCATCATGTGGTGTATAGTGATGCATCTCTACAAGGTTTGGGGTATGTATTGATGCAAGAAGGAAGGGTTACAAATCTAGACAGTTAAAGCCATATGAAAAGAACTACCCGATGCATCATCTTAAACTTGCAATTGTGGTGCTAGCCTTGAAGTTGTGGATACATTACCAATTTAGAGAAAAGTGTAAGATCTATATCGATCATAAGAGTTTGAAGTATATCTTCACACAAAAGGAGTTAACACATGAGATAGAGACAATGGCTAGAGTTAATCAATGATTGAGATCTTGAGATTTTATGTCATCTTAGAAAGGCTAATGTAGTAGTTGATGCTTTGAGTAGAAAGAGGTGGGTAGACGTGACACATTAAAAGCTAATCACTAAAGATCTTAGAAGGATGAATGTTGAGGTAGTTCGACTGGGGAAGGCAACCTCTATACTAGCTAACCTAAAGATAAGACTTACCTTATTTGACCGAATCAGAACAGCTCAATAAGAGAATATTTTATAACAAAGAGACCTCTTGACAGTATCTAGTAGAAGTGATCAAAACAGCTTGTAGATTAGCAGCATTACAATTAGGAAAAGATAAAAATGTGAAAGCGCATGTTCCTTACATATATGGTTGAAATTATGTTAAGTATATCGAAGCGAGAGTTGTCTATAATAAATGTTTGATTTGGTATAGAAATGATATGTTGCAAATTTTATGATCATCCATTAAAATGTCTAAGATTTGCCATGAGTACTTAATTAAATTGATTCATGCATATGACGTAGTGAGTCACATTGCATTCACTACTATATATTTGGTAGGACAAGGCATAGTAGTGAGGTCTGTAGAGCCCAAAACTCTACTTAATCACCAGTGATCGCTCAATAAAATGGTGAGTAGACACCCGAATTAACTATATTTTTAGCGGCTAGTAGTGGCTTGTATTAAACTATAAAAACCTTATTTGTGAAATGTGGTCTATATGTCCTAGAATACCTAACCCCGAATGGAGGGGTAAATCCATTCAACATATGATTCTTGGAAAATCATACGTATTGTATGCTCACATGCTTGTTACATTTCATATGCATGTTTAAATAACTTGCTTGATTATCGACTGTTCGAGTACTTTATTGTGGAAATAATTCTCACTAAGCAAGTAAGTTTATCCTCTGTTAAACCTTTTGCACCACCCATATTTGTGGTTGAAGCCTCGATGTTATTTCTCCTAAGTATTACCCTTTTGGATTCAAGAGCTTTTGGATGAAGTCAAGGACTAGAAGTAAACTTAGACTTCTAAGTAAAACTCTGGTGTAATTATTTTGATTAGACTATGATGAACTATATATTTTGATAGGACCTTTGATATTTATAAGTCTCTCTATGTTTTATATTTAAGATGTTTTTGTTATGATTTCCATTCTTAATTGCTATCATGAATATCTTCTTAAACAACTTGTTTCAAAGTTTGGTCCTAATCGTGAAGGTAAGCCTTACACCCGTTATCGAAGCTTTTGGGATGACTAAGGTTGTCATACTTGAGCTTTAATATTGAGTGTGGTGGACTATCGCGTTTAGGATACCTTTTAAGGCGTGACAGGATATAACATGGAAAAGTTGGCACAAATTTATATATAGGAGATTATGAGGTTACATGAAGTGTCTTTGTCAATAGTATCAACGAGATACTCGTTTTGTCAATAGATTTTGATGAGTTTACATGTCGCTTTGGGAACAAAGTTATAGCTCAGCATCATTTTCCATCCTCAAACCGATAGGCAATCAGAGAGGACTATACAGACATTGAAGGATATGTTGAGGGCATGTGCATTAAACTTGAAGGAAGGTGGGATGAGCACCTACCTTTAGTTAAGTTTGTCTATAATAACAGCTATCAAGCCACAATCAACATGGCACTATACGAAGTGTTGCATGGGAGGAAATGTAGGTCTTCATTGCATTGGGATGAATTACGAACGAGTGGTTTTAAGGAACAGAACGAGGGACATTAGAACATGGACTCACAACAAAGAGCCCACGCAGGAGGGGGTTTTCAGGACTTGTTCGGAACTATTGGGATGATTCAGTTACCATTCGATCATATGGAGATCTTAACGATGAATACAGACATGGAACGGATGCGGAAACAGAGCCAATGAAACAAAGAATGCAAGCGACTCAGGATAGGTACAAAAGCTACCCTAACAAGAGAGGGAGACCCTTGGAATTTGTTATCGGAGACCATGTGTTCTTAAGGATATACCCTACTAAAGGAGTAATTCGCTTCAGGATTAGGGGAAAGTTGAATCCGAGGTATATTGGACCTATGAAATTCTAGAGAATTAGGCCAGTAGCATATCGCTTGGCTTTGCCTCTACATTTGTTGGGAGTACATAATGTCTTTCATGTGTTGCTTTTGAGGAAATGTATACTGGACCCATATAATGATTGAATCGAATCAACCGGAGTTTCAACCAAATTTGACTTATGAGAACATCCTATTAAGATCATAGACACTAAAGAAAAAGTGTTGAGGAGCAAAAGGATCAAATATGTCAGAGTTCAATGGAGTGGCCATGAAGAACATGAAGCCACATGGGAACTAGAGGAGGAGATGAAGAGGAGATATCTAGACTTATTCTAGTCACAAGGTAAAATTTTGAGGTCGATTATTTTTTTTTTTTTTTAGAGGAGAAGAATGAAATGATTCAGACACCACCCATAATTAATTAAATCCAACTAAATAGCTGGAAAATAATTGGGAAATTAAAAAAAAATGAATAAAATTATTTAGTGGGTTAGAGTAAAATATAATTTGAAGATGAATAACTGATGGAAATTAGGTCGGAAAATCCACAAAAGAAAAGCCTAATGCAAATGAATGCTGAAATTGTACCATGTAGTACTCTAGAAAGAAACCTAGAAACCCTAGACCTTAGCTCATATATAAATACCTTTTATTATAAATACCCTTTATGTTCCACCATTGTCTTTTTAGGAAGCTACTATGACCCTAAGGTGAGAAATGTAGATCCTAGCCTTTATTTAAATGTTAATTAAGTGAGGTTAAGGAATGATTAGCACATCAGCTCAGATTACCCATTTTATGATAGGAAATGTGGATAACGAAGGTGAACTAAGAGAAGAAGCAGTACAAGGAACTCAAGAAAATTCGTAACAAGGTAAGTGTGTAGATTTCAAATGTCAAAATGCAAATATTGTGGTGTTCTAGATATAGATTTTGACTTAGGAATGTTGTAGGAAGTAAAGGAAGCAAAGAAATCGATTTTTGAAGTGTTTTTAACTTAGGAGAACCTCCTTACAGTTGCAATAATAGGGTAAGACTTTAAAATCGGCTTTTAGTATTGTGAATATGCAATATTGAGGAGATAAGGCTAGCCTAGAAATGTTAGAAAGAAGGATAAATATGTTTCAAGTTGAAATTTTGCTAGACACTAGCTTTGAGAAGAAATGAATGTTGTTATACATCTAAATTCATGAACAAGATCAAGTAATTCGTAGGGTGTGATGTTCTTGTTGTTGGAGTAAGCTAAATGAAGGATTGTAAACAAAATGTTTTGGAAATTTTGGCAAAAACATAATAACATGATAGTGGCTGTCAAAAATACATGTTTTAGGCTTTGAACTAGGATTAATCATGTCGTAGCATGCTAGAGATAAATATAATTAAGTCTCGATGTAAACACGATTATTTAAATCCTTTAAGATCACCAAAATTTGACCCAAGAAATATGTTTGGATAGAAATAATAAGTTAAATTGTGAAATATACTAAACCTAGAAGAGCATGATGAGAACATAACAATGTGTTTTCCATCATTCTTCTCTCGAGCACACAAATGAAGAAGAATATGTAAAACCTAGAATAGCACGATGGGAGCACGACGTCATGTTTCCTACCGCGCTTCTCTCTATCTAAAAACATAAAGGGAAACATAAACCTAGAAAAGCACGATGGAAATACGAGGATGTGTTTCCCATCGCTTCTTGCTATATCCAAAAAGAGATAGGTAACGCAAAGAAATACAAAGGGGATACACGACACTGTGCTTCTCTATGATATCTAAGGTGTGTTAAAGCACAAAGAAACACGATGGGATACACAATGCCGTGTTTCCCTCGTGTTTCTTTCTGGTCTCAAAACATTGTAGGAGCTCAATGAAACACAGTGGAATACATCCAACCGTATACCCACCATGATTCTCTTCAGACCCTTTGTTATTCTTCTATCGTTCTTCAAACTGAATAAATCTTAATCCAATTTCTTCCTTAGACATAATTAACCATTTAAACATGATTTTAGGGCAAAATGACTAAGTCAATACAACTTAGGTATAACAAACAAGATAAATGAATTAGAGATGGATAATCATGAACTGATTTCATTTTCTATTATGAACAATTAATTGGATTTTTAACTTGAAAATGGATAACAAGCTCGAGTTGACCTTGCTAGGATAATTTTAATAACCAAGCTGAAACTTAAACTTGGTTCAAATGATTATTGATTATTGTTTGGTTACTTACTCCAGGAATAGCATACTCGAACTGACTTACGAGTCTAATTGCAACTTCGGATGGTGTGGTAATTTCTGCACTTAGGCTCCCACGGATGAGTGGTTAGGCTCGGCGAGTAGTTGATAGGGAAATTTTCAAGATCGAACGGCTGTCTAGGAGCAAGTATGAAGTTGTGACATATTATACGGTTTTATGGGAACTGCATAAAGAGTTACAATAGACCATTCTCATTGGTGGCAACCTATGAGGAGATGACTCGGATAAGGTAATCTTTTCTTATTTTCTTTCCGATAAGTTCTGGCAACTTATCAAACCCCCCTCTTTGGTACGTAATCCATTTAGGGAACCCTACCCCTTTTGCTTGGCAACAATCATGAGTACTGTGTGTTTTATTTATGGGGTGCTGGAAATACTTGGTTTGTTGGCTTAAATCTAACTAAATTTAAATCGTGCTTGTTAAATTAACCTAAGTGTATGCACATGCGAGTATGTGCTTGATTACTGTTGTGCTGGGCTTCAATCTCACTTTATATAATTTCAGGTATTGATGAGGACTTGTATGTTGATCTCCACTATGATTCTATAGGTTTCAAGACCGACGAATACGGAGAGTGATTTCGACAAGTTGGGACTTAAATGGAACTTTAAAAAGACTAATTGATGCTTGTATTTTTCTATTTATGGATGACTGTAAACTCTTAAGTTTATTTTTACTTCTAAGCAGTGTGCCAAACTTATAATCGGGTAGCCTAGGCCTCTTTTTATGATTGTTATCTTAAAATATTTTGAACCTTAAATTTTTCATTTTTACTCTTTCTTAAAGCACTTTTAAGCATGATTCTATAATGGTTTCTAAATTATTTATAAATAGTATTTCGACTCAATTTAGTTTTAATAAAGAGCATAATGGTGATTTTATAAGTAAAATGTGATTAGAAATTCACCTAGACATCGGAAGCCTTGCACATGTCGCTTGGAGTTGATGTGTGTGGCAAAACAATCTCACCCTTAAGTACCCTAAGAGTCGAGTTGTTTCAATACTCCTTGCCCTTCTTTATGATATATTTTATTTTATCTTATATGATAGAAGTCCAACTAAATATACAACAACATTAAAATTGAATTTAAAAATCTTTTTAATATTTGAATTCTATATCTAATGACATCACAAAACTAATGATTAATATAGAAGAAAAACATATATGAGTAATGAAAATAAGTAAAAATGTCCATATGAATAAAAGATGAATATATCACAATAATTCATTGTTTTAACAATAACATTATAACTAAATTTTTAAAATTGGACCATCACAAAAATTAATATCTTGTCATGAGTATTAATAACATTAAGTCACCAAGAAAACACCAAGAATATCAATAAAATGAATCATATTCGGGTAAACACAATTATTTATGTTTTTTTGGAACACTCATTACATAAAGGCTAACAATGGATCCAAAATAAAATTAAAATTTAAAAATATACAAAAGAAATATACATATTAAAAACTAGTGAATATGGCACTGGCACTGCATGTGATTTAATAATATCAAGTCATAAAAGATTGATTACAAAAAATTAAGTAAAAAAGTCTTATCTTTTTCATTATAAAATAGAAAAATCTTTTAGATTAAAAAAAATCTATGTAAGCTTTGAGTTTATTGTAAATTATTTAATAAATGATATGTGATGGCAAAAAAATTAATATATGATATGTTTTTCTCGCTATTTTCAATTTAAATTATAATGAGGATTTTCAAAGAGAAAAGATGTGAACCCCTAAAATAGAAATAAGGATTATAGCACTTAGAATTAATACTTTGAAAGAATGTATGATTTTGACGTTTAAACTTCACATAGTAATCACATGGCTTAGATAAAATGATCCTGTGAATTCAAATTTTGAAAACAACGTAAATACATATGTCAATATTTTCAATAACTTAAATCTCTAATATAACTTGTTAATTAGCAAGACCTGAAATATATATATATATATATATATATATGAGTTCTGAATTATGAAGAAGCTCTAATGACAGAACATTTGTCTTCGAAAGTGACTATATTATAAAAAGTCATATTTACAAATATGTATGGGCATTAAATTATCAAACAAATTGGAAGTTAAACTTAGCAATAAGGGGTAGTTAAAATTCAATAGTTCACAGTACAGTGAGAGCTCAAAAAAGTAACGAAAATATACAACATTTTTTTAACTTAGAAAATAAGCTAAAGGAAATTAAGCCAGGTGCAATTAATACTGGACATAGCAGGGGAGAGTGGAAAATTCATAAGTTATTGGATGTCTCTTTGTAACCTCTAGTAAAAGGAATAAATAAATAATAACAACTACTTGAGACATAAGTACTTGGCTGTGAAGCAAATAAGTAACCTATAAGTAGGTGGGGAAGGAAAAGAAAACAGCACACTTTACTAGAAAATTTGGATAACGGGAGGATTAAAATTTGAAGTTACTTGGAGAAAATTAGCATAAAATAGAGGCAAATCGGTACGGCAGAAATCTACTGAGGAAGGGCGTACTGGTAGGCCCATATTTACCATATAAATTTTATTGAGATTTAGAAAAAATATATGTATTTAATTATTGTTAAAAAGATGAAAAAATTATAAGACTCTTGGTATCATGAGTAGATTGGCATAAAATTATTATAATCATAGAAATTTATGACACTTTGCTTCTTTAAATTTTTAATTACAGTAAGTCTTTAAAGTCATTTTAAAGGAATTAATGATAGGGACTACTTGTAATGATAATTTACTTATGTATTGTTTTCTGTCGTTGCAACATTTGATAATTTGTTAATAATATTGAGAAAGAAAAGAAAATTCAACTATGAGATAATATTAATTAAACCAAATATGGTACCGCTTCTGGCGAAGATTGTGGTTTTTGAACGAATGTATAACAATTTATAATAATTTTTGTTACAACTTGTACACGTGTAAAAGGAAGTTATTAATAGATATGGGTCTGTTGATGATTAATGATAATCTGACTAAAGTGGCTACTTCAACAGAGAAATGATAATCTGTACAAATGTGGATTAAAATTCTAGTACATGATTTGTGTTTTTTTTTTCTTTTCTTTTCTTTTCTGATGATATTTCATTCAATTCTTGTCGTGTATGGATGTAAATAGGGTGGGGCTCAAAATATGTTATAATAAATTATTTTCTAATATCAGTGTGTGAACTAATATGGTTAATTGGATGTGTTTAGGTATACTAGACAATGTTACTGGTTCCTATAAATGTGGATTTACAACTTGAATAACAGTTAGACTATGAATGATGATTTATAACTTGACTAATGATTTATGCGTGTGTTAGTATGTTTACGATTGTATGTTTTTGCAATAGTCTATGTGGAATAAGATTTTTATAAATATTTAAATCATTTGTTATAAATAAAGGATTCCTCCTTTATATCAGAGAGCTATAATTAGACGAAACTTCATTGTGTTCGTACAAAATTCAATGGTGTCATTATTTCCAATTCCGGATTCCTTTCCATACTAATTGAATTATTTCGAAGTGTTATCAAAAGATATCATGTTTTGATTTTTCCAAAACGTGCCCCATGATTATAAATTTTATTCCAATACACTTAGAACTATATATTATAAATAATGTTTCAATAATTCAGTTTATCAAAAAAAAAAACCTATATAATACAATATATATATATATACTTAATATGTATAACATTTAACTCATATAAAATAAGTAACCCACTTTTAGACATAGGATATATAAAATCCAATTATTGAATTAAATAACTATTATTCATATACTTTGCATTGTTAACCACATGTACATGGGAAAATTTTTATGGGATACATTTGCACCAATATGTATAGTTACAACATTTTATGTAGGACAGGAGTATAATGTCTAAGTTGTGTAATATCAATGGAAATATAATGAATCTTATCAAAATAATAAAAAAAAAGCAAGAGAAAAATGTTTCGCAAATTACTTGGAAATTAAAATTTAGATCTCTGTTTTAGGAATTATGAACAACAAGGAGCTAGATGCTATGGATTGATTGAGTAAACACCATCCAGGTAAGTGGGATCAATGCTTTGCTGCATTTTTGGGGTACTATTTTAAGGTAATTGGAGGTTGAAGTATGTTCATGGTTGTGATTGTAGAATAGCTTGGTATGTGCATGCCATGCTTGTGCTTGTCTTTGACCTATTGATTGATATCTAAACTTCGTGTTATACTGTTGTGGTGAGTTGTGATGTTCTTAAAGTGGTTGCAAATTGATTGATCATATTTAAATGGAACTGAATAAATCTTTAACTAAAATTTTAAAATGTCATGCATTGTAACCCAATAGGGCATCAATTAAAATTCTATGATCAAATACGGACACTGAGGAGAGTCGGCAAAGCCACTTTTTCCTATCTTCAAGGCTAAACTAAGTGACAAGAGAGGAAGTCACAGTAAGGTTGGGTACATGTCTGGTGAAGTCTTAAGAAGGAGCCATGATACTCTATTGCACAAGCCTAGGTTTGATAAGTAGTTGTTGTGTACTATGCTATAAACTCCTCAACCTAGGCTAGAGTGGGGTTATTTTCTCTAGTCTCACGACAGACTCGATAATTAGAGCTGGAAATAGTGGATAAATGGGTCGGCCCGGCCTGCTTTGGCCCACGGGTTAAACAGGCCGAGCCCACCGGTCAAAATTATTATTTTTTAATTTAAAATTTTTAATGTTAGTTTATGTGAAAATTAGAATATTTATATACTTTAAGGTTTAATATATATTAACGACTAATTTTATTGATATTTTGATTACTTATATATAAAAACAAGTTTTTAAAATTATTTATTAAATATCATATTATGTTTAAATCAATAAATGTATATTTTAAAAAATGTTGTAATACTTGTGGTTCATGTATCAATCTATTTTTTCCATAACATACATAAATAATCACTAAGATATTATATTATTCTTGTTTTTAAACTTCTCCTCTTGTTGTTATTGTTATTGTTTTCTTTTTTTTTTTTTTTGGAAGTTGGTTGGCCCAGCCTGCTTTAGCCTGTCGGTTAAATGAGCTGGCCCAATTCGGCCCCCTTTTAAACGGGCCAAAAAATTTTGGCCGCAACCCGCTTTTTTAAGCAGGCCAGCGGGCCGCGTTTTATATTTCCAGCTCTACTAGTAATGTCGTGCAGATGACATTTTGCTTGTCTGTGCATCGCACTAATTAATGGTTGTATAATCATGTTTATCTTGTGCGAGTACATTTTCAACTTTGTCCTCTTATTGAACTGTAGTTGCTCATTCCCTTATAGATTTTCTTGCAGGTTCAGATTGACTTTAATAGTAATGGCTAGTATTACTATATATGGATTCTTAGGTGCGTAGTAGTACAAATAAGAGGAAGTTAGATGATCTAATTTCTATTTTTTTATTTTCATTTTGACTAATAGTGTCTATTGGGTAACTTGGATAGATTAGTCTGATTTGAATACTAGCAAACTTAGTATTTACAAATAATTCTAATAGTATGTTGTATCAGTGTGAAAAAAAATATTCATATATTGTTGTAATTATTTAGATTTTATTGTTAAGTTGATGCTGCTTTAGAGTGGATTGGTCGTCTGTGCCTTGTATATACTAGGCTATGATAAAAACTAAGTGGTGAACGTTTGCCATAGGTTAGTGTATGTAGCAGGACTGTTATGACTATATTAACTCGAGGTGTGACAAAAGAAAAGAATAATTCTTTTTTTTTTTTTAAGAAAATGAATTACAAGTATTCTGGAAGGATTAGCTGATTTTTGAAAAAGAGGTTACTTAGTTTTTATGACGAGGTAGTTATTAAAAAATAAATACCAAAAGAAGAATAAGATAAAGTGGTTAATTTTTATTTTTTTGTAGGTTGAATAAAGTGAGTAATTGTTGAACTTTAGGTTTTGATTTTTTGATACTAAAAAAAAGGATTTGTTTAATAATAGTACTCAAGAAAAACACACATGCAAGAGAATGACGATGGTTTGTTACGAAATGAGAGATAGTAATAATGGTTCAACATGATAAATTAACTATCATACTATAGAAATGGATTTATTGACACCAATCAATGAGATTGGCTTAGTAATAATAGAATAGATACAGATATAGATATTATATTAAATTAGATAATAGACATACAAATCTAAAGAAACACATGGCAATGCCTATTGCCTAAACAATAAACATAGAAGGCCTAATTTTGCTTTTTGTTAATCCAACGCCCCTCACCTAAATTTTTATTCAACCTCCAATTTCAAAGCAATGTCTTTCTCTCACTTCTTGTGTCCTCCCATCTTTGTTACTCTTGCTTTATAAGCTCTCTTATCTCTTCCCCCTCCCTTTCTTTACCTCCCTTTCTACATTGCTTCCACTTCATTTAAAAACTTTTTTAATAATCACATTATCCAAAGGACCTTTGTACATTCTCTAAAGAGCGATTACTAATTCGCTAAAAAAGAAATGGTGTTAGACTTGACTTTTAAGGCTTGAAAATGGAAAAGGATAAGTTAAGCCCTAAAAGGAGTAAGGGTTTACACCAGCGCATGTGAAGGGAAAAATGGTAAATTTCAAAAACGTAGTTATTGTTTAAAAAAGCTTTTAAAACTGAGATAAATGTTATATATTGTAGTTTGTCATAATGCAGGAAGTAATTCAACAAACAGTCTTTTTATTAATGAAAAACTATCATCATCCTTAATTCATGAACTAAAACAATTTTAAAGATTAAACATATCCATTTCTAATAGTTGTTATTGGCTTTGTTAACTAAAAAATTTTGTTGATGATGGTTGTTCCATAGATAAGCGTAACGTATGTTATTGTTGCTAGGATCATGGAAAAGTAATACAAATGATAGATAAGGAAGATGAGGAGAGGAAATAGGAAATATATTGCAATTATCAAAAAATGAGAATAACTAGTCAAAAGTGGTTAAAGAGAGAAAATGTATTGCTTTTGAATTTGAAATTTTATAACTGCTCCTAAAAATGTGCAAGGTAAAACGAGAAAAAAAAAAAAAAGCATGCCTTTGGATTTAAAATTTTTTAATTGCTCCTAAAATATGTAAAGTAAACAAAAAAAATGCATGAATTAAAAAGTTAGGAGTCTAATAAAATGGTTTTGAATAAAAATAATAGAAAATAGATGGATGGATAAATATATATATATATATATATTGATATTGGCCACGTATACTTTTAGATATATTTGAAAATTAATTTATTAGAGCTAATACATTACGTGTTTAAATAAATAAATAAGAAATATCAATATTGTCTTGACAAATGATAATAATGGTGTATAGTCTTTTAGGAACTAGCCATACATACAGTAGCAGGGCTGCATTCCATTTATGTAAGACCTTTAAAGCCTTTCTTCTAGATAATACGTACTTCCTTGTCTCTTACCTACTCTATTTTCCATTTTTTTTCTTTTTACTTTAATTTTACCTATCTATCTATTCATTTATATTATATATATATATATTTTCCCCTTTCATTCTAAAAAAAAAAAAAAAATCAACTTTATATATCTACAGCTTTCACGAACAAGGAAATATTTTAGTTATAACATGGGTAAGAACATGAGGCACCAAAATTACTTTGAACTTCTTTGAGATTTTGGTGGTAGGCCAATGCATGATCATTACATGTATGACCAAAATATCAATAAAATAAAGAATGAAGATATTAATGAATTATTCCCACCAACAATATTAGATTATGGCATAATAGTGAAAACATAAGAATATATAGATGAAAGTTTGAATGACATATATTTGAAAAAGGTTACCCTTTTGCAAAAAAATTGTATTACTGATCACATATAGAAAATAAATAATATCTAAGACGAATTTCAATATCTGAATTTTGCCAAATCAATTTATTTGACTAAGTAATTGTTCACCCAACAATAATACAAATAATTACTACAGGCTCTAAGTTGAGTGTGCAACTCTTAAAACTATTTTTGAATATTTTGCCTGAAGCCTTATTTATTTATTTATTTTAATGCGCTCTTCCTCTCATTAGAAAAAGTCGCATTGTAAGTAGAATTTATAATTAACAATTTTTACATTAAATACAAATATAAGCATAGGTCCAATGTTAAAAAGTGCATAACATTTGGATGGTTGTCAAGGTCTTGAGGACCGAGGAGAATTTAATGCCTAACCAAAAGCAAAAAAAGGAGAATTTAGTGCAACTCCTAATCGTATTGAGTAATTAGGGGAAACGAAAAACAAAATATATTATCTATAATATATATATATATAACAAATTACACATTCATTATCTTTCTTCAATTTTCACCCTGTGCGATCATTGGCAATTTGGCATAAAAGGAAATTAAAAAGAAAAAGAAAAATAGAAGGGCCAACATGATCCGACCCCAATCCTACGGAACAATCATGTCAGTGTCAATCATTAATTCCTAGTACAACGATCTTTTATAGGTATAAAATAATAAATATCTAATTATTAGGTCTAAAATCTAAATATAAAAATTTAAATATTTTAAAGTTGATTCTGAACTTGAAAATCGATAAGTGTATAAAATAGTAAACTTTTTTTTCTCCCTTCCTTAAGGGAGCAGTGCTCCTTATTTATTTTTTACCTACTAAATATTATAACTAAAGATGAGCATGGACCAGTTTGATTCGGTTTTTCTTAAAATTAAATAAAACTATAATTTATGGTTTTGTTTTTTTTCATCTTAAACCAAACTATTAAGTAATGGTGTTTGGTTCGGATTAGAAAATTTTTTAAACCATTAAATAACGCTTTGGTTCGGTTTGGATTATGGATTAAATTAAAATTATAACTAAAAATTTTCTTTATTCTAGTTTTTTTACATTTGTATAAATACTTAAATATTTATATCATTTTACAAAGTTTATCTTATAAACCATGACAGAATACTTTATGAAATCATCATATTTTTAATTTATAGTTCTCTATAAAATCAGTCATTCACCAATAAAATACATTCATCAATTAATGCATAATAAGTTATAATTTATAATTTTTAATAGAATCATCAAGTCAATTATTTATCAATAAATTTAGCTAAAATAAAATATCATCTATTAACAAAATTCATCAATGAATAAAGTGATCTGCTAATAAAATATATTAAATAATTAATACATAATAAGAGTTTATAATTGAATAAATAAACTTCATACTTTATAAAATAAAAAATATGAAAAAAATACAATAGTTCATTATCAACAAAAAAAGAATATGAGCCTAAAAAAATTTAAAAAATGAACAAGTTGATTTTAATCAATATCCATCAAATAATAAACATTAAATGAAATCCTACGAACATATAATAAAATATTATTACATTTTACTAAAACGGTTTTCTTCGATTTTAAGGATTTGTTTAATTTACCTTTCAAACAAAACCATAAATTTACAAATCGATTAGAATTGAAAAATTTTTAAATTAAACCATTAAAAAAAAATCATATTTACAATTTGGATTGGTTCGATTCGATTGATTTTTTTATCCACCTCTAATTATAAGAAAATAGTATTTCCTCCTTATATTTATGCACAATATGTCTCTAAATTTATAGAAAGTAGTTCCTATATTACATCCCAGGCCTTGCCAATTCAAAAAAAAAAAAACCAAAACAATAATTCTACAATACTTGTTAATATTTCTCCATATATTATTATCTCAAAAATTAGTCAAAAGTACAATAAAAAAAAAAAGCTTTTAAATATTGGTGAGATTTCACATTGGCATGGGATAAAGTTAAAATCTCGCCAATATTTAAAAGATGAGCTACACTAAGCTTGAAGTACACCTACCAAAAGAGCAACTTAAAAAAGCTTCCTTTTTTATTTCATACACCTTATTCCTGCCCACTTTTAACTCTCTCACACCATGGGAGGAGTGGAGCTACAACCACCACCATCTCAAGCCCCCGCAACCAAAGTCGTCGACTCCGAAAACCCGAAACCACAGCTCGAAATCGATGAGGACGAGGTCTCTCCCATCGAGGAGGTCCGCCTAACCGTGACCAACACCGACGACCCAACCCTGCCAGTATGGACCTTCAGGATGTGGTTCTTGGGACTGGTCTCATGTTCACTCCTGTCATTCCTAAACCAATTCTTTGGATACCGAACAGAACCCCTCACTATTACCCAAATCACCGTCATAGTGGCCAGCCTGCCGATTGGGCGGTTCATGGCAGCTTATCTCCCTGAAACCAAGTTCCGGATACCCGGGTTTGGGGACCGGCTGTTCTCGTTCAACCCGGGCCCGTTTAATATGAAGGAACATGTCCTGATTTCGATATTTGCAAATGCTGGAAGTGCATTTGGATCAGGATCAGCTTATGCTGTCGGAATCATAAATATTATCAAAGCTTTTTATCATAGGAGGATCACTTTCTTTGCTGGATGGCTTCTCATTTCACAACACAGGTCATTTTTATTTTATTTTATTATTTCCTTTCTTTTTATAATAAATACATATATTATATTTAAAAAAAAATAGACTTCTTGTTAATAAGTTAGAATAAAGATATTTTTCACCTTTTGTATACTCCCTTTATATATTGAAGTGTATTTAGAATAGATCTGATTGGTTAATGAGGCGACAGAATCGGTTCATTATTACTATCACGGGATGATAGAAGTTTTTTTAATCTTCAAAGGGTAAAGATGGATCAAATCGAAATATGCTCCATTACACTGGGAGTCTCGGGGAACAGCTGTTAGGCCATGCAATTGTTACTTTTCTATTAACTCATCGTTATCACTTTCGTCTACACGTATCCTTTCTTTTTTTACCAAAAAATATAATAAATATATTTAGAGCTATATATATAATTTTTTTAAACAATCTCATTTATTTATATATTTTAGCATACGGTGCAAGCGTCCGTTAGTTAAATTGTTCAGTAAAACCACGCAAGACAATTTATGTCTATTAAATATTTAAGACCACTATCACAACTCATTTTCAGTTTATTATAATTTAGTTTAGTTGAGAATTTTTCAATTGCCGATTCCCAAAAAAAAAAAAAAAAATTAACAATGAAATGAAGGCTTTTTTTCTTTTCTTTTCTTTTTTCCCATGGGTAGTTATAATTTCAGAATAAATTGGAAAACTATTATATATATATATATCGTTTTTTTGAAATCAAATGATTGGAGTACAAACCGAGTGCTTTTTTTTTTTATTCTTTATATGACTATTTTATTATATTAAGAAAAATAAAAATAAGAATGTATTACCATTTTATAATTTATTTCAACAAAAAATAAATTAGTAAAATTAGGTCTGTGAACTGTTTTCTTAAACATTTTACTCTAAATGCTTAAAACAAATATGTTAAGATGTATTTACAATTTGTGCTCATCTTAATTTGTGACCTTTCATCGACATGTGTGATGGTGATGACAGATTTTAGTTTGAATTATGATTGACCTCACGGCACTTTTTCTTGGTGTTAGAAGACTCTGATAGTTAGAATTAGGAATAAAAATAATCATAATATATCTCAATCATACAATTAAAGCCGCTGAAATTGCAGGTGAGTGGCAACTAAAAGAGATTGAAGAAATGTGAATTTGTATTAAATGGAATTTGCAGGTGTTAGGTTATGGTTGGGCAGGGCTAATGAGGAAGTATGTTGTTGAACCGGCCCATATGTGGTGGCCTAACACCCTTGTTCAAGTCTCCCTCTTCCGGTAATTTTCACTGCTTACTAATTCAATATTTGTCTCCTTTATTTCTCATTATATAACCAAAATTCACTCCTCAAGTAATTGTAATATACAATCCCTGATCCATAAACCGAGATGAGATGCGTGTGTTAAAATATAATTACATCATTGAATTATAGAATTATATGATAAGAAAGAAGTAAATATGGTATTAATATTTTTGTGGACTAGGATAATTGTTTTAAGAGAATTATCAAATAATTATTGATTTTTGTTTTATCAACCGCTTTTAGGGTACAATTTACAAAAAAGTTGTATTTGGATTGTCTATTTTCATCTATGTCCTACTTTTTATCTAATCAGTGTTTTAATTTTGTTAGTATTTTATTTGTATTTGATTTATTAGATATGTTTATAAGTAAAATTATCTGATTTTTATTTGTATCTATTTTTTAAAAAATAGTTTATATGAAAACGTTAAAAAATCGATATATTATTCAATAATTGAATCTGGAATGTCTTATTAGAAGACTCTTAAATTTTGCCGTCCCCATGTCCAATAATATAATAAAATAAAAGGCAGAACATAACGACATGAAAAGCTTTCCGCCAATTTCTTTTTCTTTCTTTCTTTTATTTTTTATTTTTTCCATGAAAAAGCTTATCGCTAGGATATCTCTTAAAACCCGATATTTAAATAAGTAAAAATACATAAATAATTTATAAGCAAAAGATAAGAATCTCAGATCCATATCCAAGACGGGGTATCCTCAATTCTGTAGTCAAAGACTTCATTGGCGACTGTAAAGGCGACTCCTTCGTCCCCTTCTGACTAAATAAATATTTGATTTATCAACTTGCTGAGATTCCTTTCAACTCATCTGCTCACGCAGTCACGCTAATGCCAAAGCCACAGCGTGCGTTCATATTGGTCGCTTGGATGGACCTGGACCACCGTGGGGATTTTATGTAATCGAGAAGTTTCATAAATTTATTTCTTTCTAGTCAATTTGCGTAGCTTATACACAGGGTACGTAAAAGTAATAAAGTGGATGAGACAAACCTATTCAAAATCATAATATCAATTATTTTCTAGGTGTGTTGCTAATTTTTTTTTTCCTTTTTAACTCAATTCACGAGTGATTTTTTTTTTTTCAAAACAGAAAAATAATGAATTATATCAGAAGGTCATAATATTTAAGGATAATTTTATTTAAGATCATAGCATTTCAAATGGTTAAAAAAAAGTTACAACATTCAAAGAAATTGACCAATTAACCAATGGAGGTTATCATTGATATATGTCAATTGAAAAAATATTTAAAATTAAAACTTAAACGATCTAATACATTATGACATGTGTCGATAATAACCTCAATTAGCTTACTTCTTCATACTTCTTCAAACATGGAGACCTCAAATAAACTTATCTTCAAACATTGTGAACTTTCGATGTAATTTAAAAAAAAAAAAGAAAGATGTGACAAATCAAAACTAAACTAACCTAGGTCGGTAGGTCATAGTGTATTAATGAATCCTTTATAATTTAACTACAGGCAATTTTAAAAATTAAATAGCATTGATTATAACTTAATGGATGGGAAAAAAAATATCGATTGCATTGTGAATATCATAAAAATTTCGTATAGCCCCAATAACTAATGAAAAATGCCCTCTCTTAGGGGTGGATTGTTTTTCTTCGTTTTCATTGAATTGAATATATGTTTACAGTTCACCACGCGATCTTTTTAGTTTTAAAATAAGCGAAACGAAGTTAACTGCTCTTTGTATGTAACCAAACTGATTTATGGGCGAATGTTACATCCCTTGAAGTTATCGTATGATTATCTCAAATGCTTAAACTTACTAGCTTTGGCATTAGCTTTAAACTGTTAAATAAAACCAAAATGATCTCTGTTCCTCCAAATATGGTAGCAATTTTTTATATATCAACGTCATGTTTGTATTATGAGCATTTTAAATTCTCCTTTTAGCATTAGTAGCCAAACATAACCTACAACTTTTCTTTAATGAAAACATGCAAGCGCTAAACCAATTTTTTCGATGGGTCCCTTGACTTACAATACCCAACGTACGATTTTTCTGTGCAGGGCATTGCATGAAAAAGAAGACCAGCGCATGACGAGAGCAAAGTTCTTCGTCATTGTATTGACATGCAGTTTCTTATGGTATCTTTTTCCAGGATTCCTTTTCGCTACATTAACAAACATATCATGGATATGTTGGATCTTCTCCAAGTCAGTCACAGCTCAGCAAATTGGGTCTGGAATGCACGGTCTAGGCCTTGGAGCCATCACACTTGACTGGACAGCAGTGGCATCCTTCTTGCTCAGCCCTCTCGTCTCCCCTTTTTTTGCCATAGTCAATGTTTTCGTGGGATATGCATTGCTCGTCTACGTCGCAATGCCCATGGCTTACTGGGGGGTTAATCTGTATGGTGCAAACAGATTCCCCATTTTCTCCTCGCACTTGTTCACTGCACAAGGCCAATCATACAACATAACAGCTATTGTGAATGAAAGTTTGAGTTGGATATACCAAAATATGAGGAGCAAGGACGGATTCATTTGAGTACGTTCTTTGCCCTCTCGTATGGGTTCGGGTTTGCCACCATTGCAGCCACACTTACTCATGTGGCTCTTTTTTATGGAAGGTATTGTTCTTATCATATCATATGTATCATTACAGGACCATTATATTGAATCTTCCACATATCATCTAGATCATCATTTTTCTCTATATGTAGGGCAAAGCAGAAATATCTTAGTTTTTGCAAAATCTGCTAGAATGTAAACATTCCTCCATAGCATGTGATAAGTGCATCATCTCCTAGTTTTCCTATATGTTCCACTGTCCAGTGCATCTCTCAGGAATGAAAAATCTAGTTGACCCTTTCCAAAAATATAAATGTCCACTTTAGGAGGAAATGCCATGAAACATACCTTTAAAGTCATAAATAAATTGCTTGCACTTGACCAGAGAAATTGTTGAGCGCTACCATGCTTCTTACAAAGGAAAAGAAGATATCCACACAAAATTAATGAGAAGATACAAAGACATACCATCTTGGTGGTTCCACTTATTGCTCGTTCTAAGTATTGGTGTAGCTCTTGTACTGTGCATCTTCTTGAATGATCAGGTTCAAATGCCCTGGTGGGGACTCCTCTTTGCAAGCGCAATGGCATTTGTGTTCACCCTTCCTATCAGCATTATTACAGCAACAACAAACCAGGTTGATCACTTTTATCATTAACTTATGTCCCTCAATAATCAGCAATTAGCGTTTGCATCCCTGCTAAGCACTGTTTCTTTGTCCTTTAAGAGTAACCACAAGACTTCTACACTAAGCATGCATGCAGTACAAATCCTAGCATTTTCATATCTACTAACCCAGCAAATCAATTAACTTTCAGACACCAGGGCTGAACATTATCACAGAGTATATTATGGGTATCATCTATCCCGGAAGGCCAATAGCCAATGTGTGCTTCAAAACCTTTGGTTATATAAGTATGGCTCAAGCAGTGTCGTTCCTCAATGATTTCAAGCTGGGACATTATATGAAGATACCTCCAAGAGCAATGTTCTTAGTTCAGGTACATTAACAGACATCCAATTCTATTTATCTACACTAATAAAGAACAAAGGAAAAGAAAAAAGACAAAAGAATGACACATGGAATCCGTAAGCATTCTAATATACATCTAAAAACTTGAATATGCAAAAAACATATTCATTTTTAGTCAATACACACCACAGTAACTATAATCATAAACACTACCTTACTCTTCTTTTGTTTTTCTCACACAAACCATCATCACTCGCTCAAGACAATGAATTGAAGCTCTTACAAAGCCCTTACTGTGAATTGACTAGGGCAAACTCCCCCCATAGAATCTTACTTCACTTTCCAAGGAGCCAATGGTATCTGTAACTAATTATACTTGCATGATGATTTTTTTCCCACAGTTTATAGGTACCATTCTTGCTGGAACGATCAACATTTCAGTGGGATGGTGGTTGCTTAACTCCGTAAACAACATATGCCAAGATGAAATCCTTCCACTAGACAGTCCTTGGACATGTCCTGCCGACCGAGTTTTCTTTGATGCATCTGTTATATGGGGCCTGGTGGGACCTAGAAGAATCTTTGGGACACTTGGAAATTATGAAGCCATGAATTGGTTTTTCCTCGGAGGTGCAGTGGGACCAATAATCGTGTGGTTGCTACACAAGGCATTCCCCACACAAACTTGGATTCCTCTGATTAATCTTCCAGTCTTGCTAGGGGCAACAGGTATGATGCCACCAGCAACTCCATTAAATTACAATGCATGGATCCTAGTCGGAACAATTTTCAACTTCTTCGTATTCCGGTATCGGAAACAATGGTGGCAGAGGTACAATTATGTCCTTTCTGCAGCACTAGATGCAGGTGTAGCATTTATGGCTGTCCTCCTATACTTCGCAGTGGGTCTAGAAAATAGAAGCATGACCTGGTGGGGAACAAAAGGAGAACATTGTGAGTTAGCACATTGTCCAACAGCCAAAGGAATAAACGCAGATGGATGCCCTGTGAATTAGTAATTATAGCATTATCTAACTTCACAATGTAAAATCTACACCTTGGTGTTTAAAAGAATGATAGATGCATTTTCAATAGCTATTAGATCAAGATGAAAGCATACCATGCAATTAGTACATTCGGTGATGAAAAAAGGCAAATTATATAGGTGAGAAAGGAGTAAGGACCTTGTAGATTGAATAAAAAAAAATCTCAGCAAAGTATTCCATTACCAAATCAAAGATATCTGTGAGAATGAGTTCCCAGGATCACAAACTTAAATTACAATCAGTAACACAAACAGAGAAACGGCAAATCTTTCCATGCACTTTATTCAACTTGATGTGTCCAGGACAAATACACGGCAAAGCAGACAGATTGGCATATTCATCTTTTTATCCTCACAAAGAAAAAAGGGAAATGGAGTACGAACAACCCCCACCCACGCCCTACCCCAAAAAGCTCCCAGGGTGCACAATTTATCATTAATGTGTATGCTATCACTGTTCCACATCACATCCACTCAGCACTTCTTGTATCATGAATGAAAAAACAAAAATCTTAGATCTCATCATCACATTCCTCTTCGACCCAGGACTCCATGCTTCCCCATTCAGTCACACTTTTGAAGAGCACTCAGCTCTCAATGAAAGATGTACCCTTTTTATCCCTCTTCCATCTGTATCAAATTTTATCATCACCATCCCTCACTATGCCTTGTCCCCAAAAGTATTCAAGTTTTAGATCCCTCCACACACATCACAACACCCTAAAACTCAGAACTGTCTCTGTTTTTTTTTTCCAACCCCCCACACTTTATAGTGGTAGATTAGTGTTCAGAGAACTAATACAATCCACTATGATGTATCACTTGTGCAGCCCATAAAGGATACAATAATAGTACTTAATAGAAAACATTTCAATAATTTTTAAACAGGCAAACAAGAGTGAATTCATGCAATGTCCATGAAATACCATTGACTATAGCACATAAAATGCCCGTACAATCTTTCTATGATTTATTAGATCTGCAGCCCATTAAGCAATACAAAAATAATTTAATAGAAGCATTTCAATAAGCATTAAACAGGCAAGGAAGAGTGAATTCATGCATGTATTAATCACATGCTGTACTGTCAGCACAAGCATATATATGTATATGGTTCACAACATTCACATAACTCATTGCATTTAACAAGCTTGGCAAGCTCTTGGAACAAAATTTGATAACGGGGGTAACTTAACATATAAACCTTACATTCTCATGAGTTATGACATATTTGCAGCAAGCCAATGGTTGTACTCGTCCATCCTTATTATAAAGGAACTAGAACTCAGCGTTCCTCCCCCACCATATGCCTGCCCATCATTTAACAGTGTCATACGTAAATAAACTGGCCATAGTGATGAAAGAACACCAGCATGGATGTGAACCTTTGCAATTTCAGAAGTATCTGTGGCTCCATCTGTACTCCTCAAACACATCTTAAGATTATTCCGTTGCATATAAATAACAGCTCCTATAGGCCTGCAGTTTACATAAATGCTGATGTTTATATGTTTTAAGATAAGCTGTTATCGCTATCATTAATTTTACAAGAAGTGAATTAAATGCTTCAAAAAAATAGCCAAACAAGACCTTATGCATATAAGTCAACTTTGTAATGATGACTACCAGAAGAAACTGACATTAAGAAATCATCCAAGTCCAAACAATCTGAAAACACTATCTTCATAAGTGTCAAACTAGCCAACGAAATTGACAATGGCAAAGATGGAACCTCTGTTCATAATGCATAAAGATAGGAACCACGCAGTACCTTTGCTTCCTGCTTGCTTCAGCAACTCTCCTTATTTTTTCCAATTTTGCTTCCATAGAGAAAGCCACTCATTTTGAAGACTATTAGATAATATCCGTATAATGTTGAGTGAAATTACACAAAGTTGGTTAAATAAATGATAACTTGAAAATCCATTCAATACATAAAGGGGCTAACAACGACCATAAGCTCAACCATTTCATGAGTACTGACATAGACTTCGGGAGTTTCTTACAAAGGGTCTCGTAAGTCAATTACTATTAAAATCAACTGCTGTCTGTAAACTAATATGCTATTTCCTGAAAAACATGAGATCTTCCCATGTTGTTTAAATAGGGGCCTCTCCTAGTGCTCTGTCAGATATTTGGCCTTCCTGCTTGATACCAAGTTTCTTATTTTATTTTTTCTGCATACTTCTTCTTACTGCTCTCTTCTTTCTTTACTTTCAATTTTTTTCCATGCATCCTTCATATAGCAAATAAAAAGAAAATTGAAAAATTGGACTACCTCAAACCAGATGCAGCACTTCTCAAACTAAGCTGCTTGCCAAGTTCATCACTTAAGTCAGCATTCCCATCTGCCCTAACACCCTGAATTTCAAGGTAGAGTTATATGGACAATAAATTTTTTCCTTGAAATTCAACACTTACAGGCTATTTAAAAAAATAAATATAAAAATTATATTCTAACAAAAAAAAAAGAAAAAAGTGACAAATTTGGAAGAGATATAAAATGTTAAAATTACCAAACACTCTCCATAAAATCCTCTGCCCAAATGAACTTTGAAGACTTTATCCAGAAATGTCGAGGCAGAATTCTTCCTAGATGAGACATGGGTATTTCCCTTTGCAATTAAATCCTCGGGACTCATCTTCACTAACTGCCAGAGAACAACAGATTGGACCAATTGAGAGAGAACAGCATTGAAGTAGGGACTGCGCAGAAGTTGGGCTTAAAAGAAGAAAGCAGGAGGAAAAGGAATGTTGAATTTTAACAACACAGTGTAGGCTTTAGAAGGGATAACAAGTAAAAGCTAAGGACCCACTACATTAGAAATGACTGAATAGCAGGAAAACTTTCTTGTATTTTTCAGGTCTTCTAAAGACATTAAGGATCAGAAAGAAGCATGTTAGAACATATAAATAGAAAATACATATAAATGTATGGCCAAAACCCAAAAAAATCCTTCTGCTTCTGCTTCTTCTGTGACGATTTATGGGCTTCTTATATATTCTTTCCTTATCACAATATTTACAACTTATTTAAGAAATAGGCTCCAGTTGAATGCCAAATCGTTTTAAATGTTGGAGAAAAATCCTAAAGACGTAAGAATTGCAAGATGCAGAACCACCACTGAGTCATTGCACTAACCGGAAATTAATAAACAAGGAAAATCGTAAGGACACTTCGATCTACTCTAACAGAAATACTTGAAGCAATGGGTGTAACGCATATCTACTGCTTTTGGGAAAAAATAATAATTTGTCAACTCTATATCACATGTTGGAGAAGAGATATAAAAGTTTGTATATGTATCGCATGTTAGAGAAGAAATATAGTGACGGTACGGAGTCAAATTTAAAAAAATAGTTGTACTGCATGTTGGAGGGAAGATATAGGTATGTTGCATGTTCAACATGCGATATACAAAAAAACCTTATATTGCATGTTCAATATGTAACACAATGATGATAATTATTTTATCCAAGTTGCATTTATTAATATTTTTTTTAAATGATAGTTAAACATAAAATAATCTTTGAAGCAATAGTTTAAAAAAATAAAAGGGATTTTGGAGGAGTGAATTCATGATAATACATGCACATGTAGGGACTAGCATTAGCATACTGATGCTGCATAGAAATCCAATGCTAAGCTTAAATAATTAACTTGGAGAACTTAGTTGAAAGTTCAAACCTGTTCAAAGATGAATGCATTTGTGATGCAATTCAACTTTGAGCGCCAATCCTGCAATCCGATGTTAAATAACCTAATATTTGAAAAGCTCCAACGACAAAGATCCCCATCTTCAATGTACTTGAGAACCCTTTCCACACGTTCTTTATCCTCTGGCTCTAGAAGACTTGCAGGCAACCCCTGCATCCAAGGAGATTGCAGGACTTCAGTTCACTGTGATGCATCAGATTGGCAATAGTGTTCAATTGAGCTTACATTGATGGAACTAGTATCAGCAAGTTCAGCAGAGAAGTATTTGTAGACTGCCATGGAACTACTCTTCTCAGTATCATAATGAACAAGAAGATTCTCCAAACAATCTTCCTTTGCAGGAAAACGAGAAAGCATTGATCTTCGGTGTTCAAATGCTCTAACCCTAATTATACATCAGGTATTGTCATGATAACAAAATCTCTTAAAACTCTTTTCCAACAAATAAAAACAGTTGTACAAGAGCAACACAAAAGTAGGGCTTTAAACAAGTTTAATTAAGAAAACATAATATTAAGCTCAAATTTAAGCTCGATACAAACTTAATCAAGTTTTAAATTCTAAGCTCAAGCTCGACTAAAATAAGCTCAATTAAGCTTGATTTACTTAAAAAATAATTTTTTAATCATAGTAATATTAATAATTAAACTCAACACGAACTTAGCTTATATTTATACTTGACTTGAGGACAAATAGGTTCACAAGCTAGTCATGTCACGTCAAACATCATGAAACCCAAGCTCAACTTGACAAACTACTCAAGAATTATCCTGCATCAAACTCAAGTAACTCTTCCCAAAATTACAAAAGTGCTGAGTTGGAATCCAATTTTATATAATTTATATATATGTAGATAATTACATAAGCCTAGAAGCAGACTTATAGATAGACCTGTTAAATGAACTTAAAAAATATAATTATGAAATATGCAGAAAAATCCAAAATGTAATACTACATGCATGAACTCCGCCGACAAAGTTCCATAGCAAATCCTTTGGGACCGAGAAAATCAAGAAGATAGCATCTCTCGAACCTCTCAATCTGCAGATCTTCAACCCTGTAGATTAAACAGAATAACATTACTCATTCAGTAAGTTAGTTAAACAGGTCTTTTTCTTTTCGACATCTTGGCATTGGTTGTTAAGGCAAATGAAAAGAACTGGAGTTTTCAGGTTTCCTGTTTTGTTTTAGTTACATTATTTTAAGGATTTTCCAGGAATTTTACTCCCATCTCCACCGTTTCTATCCAATTTTGAGAATTTCAAATTGGAAATATTCCCATTCAATTCATTTCTTATACTTCCACGCATATTCTATGTTTATTTAATTTAGCAAACACAAAATTTCCCTCGATCCAGTATTTTCCACAAGCATATGGCCCTCATTAAAAGGAATATTTTCTTTTTCCAATTGTCATTTCTCTTCTAATTAATCGTATTAAGTAAAGATAACTAAACCCTAAACCGTAAGACTATAAACAAATCATAATGCTAAAAACAAACAAAAGCGATAACGAGAGAGAGAGAGAGAAAGAGAGAGAGAGTTTACCCGAGAGGTTCGACAGAAGAGAAAGGCAAAATGAGGCAAGGGAGGCTGAGACGAGAGTGGAACAGGTGAGCGAAGAGAGCAGAGAAAGCGCCGGAGAAGGATGGGTAATTGTACAGCGCGATGTTCCTCACATTCTCATCTCGAGCTCTTGCAATGGCTTCCAATGCAGCGTCCGACCTAAACGATCGTACTGTTGAGATGATTCTTTTCGGAATGAAGTGCTGTACGAAACCCATGACTTGTTTGTTCGACCGTTCGAGACTTCCAACAGAAAACTAACGACCGACCAAGGCCGCTCGGTTTGTTTGGAAAGTGTAAGAGTGGGAGAGGAACAGAAGGAAAAATGGCGGAACTTATGCTTTTATGTTCTGAAATATTATAATATATATATATATATATATGTAGGTAAATCGATCGGATTAAATGTATTAACTGTACTCCGGCCGAAAAAAAAAAGTGTGTTAGCCGTACATTACCTATTAAATGTGGTGAAAAAAATAATAAATAATAAATTTTATTATATATTTATTGTTTTCTACTTTTCTTTTGTTTTTTTTTTTTCCTTTTTTTATATGGCAATGACCCAATTCATGCCTAAATATATATAAGTTAATCTATAGTTGCTAGCTTTTTATTTTATTTTAGGATTTCTATTTCTATTTTTTTTTTACAGCTAAAATTTCACACTTTCTAAAACCCGAGTCTTCAAAGAAAATTGCATAATATAAATACTTAATTGAAACAAATAAAAAAAAATGTCTTTTTATGTTATGTTTGAAAAGATAGGTTGTTACTAGTTCTAATATAGTAAAGATTAGATGTTGGTAATCTAAATCGGACTGGATAAGAGTTTGAGTTTGCAAAACAAAATACGTTTAGTAACGTATTAAGTTTAGGCTTAGTGTTGTCACTCTGATGTTTGAGTTAGCAATCACATTGAGAACTAAACCAATTATTCATGTGGAGAATACTTTTGCAATATTATTGTTCCTATGGAAGGAAATGTTCTTTTTATAGTTGGCAAATCTCTCTTAGTTTAGTATGTCGTGGGATTAGGAACGCAATCAAGACGAGTATATTAAAACCTAAACTCCATACCCAGTAAGGTTCCCAAAATCCATCCTAAATCTTATTGGGTTTTTATCCATGAACCCAAAACCTCAAGACAAACCCTATAGCGTACCTAAACCCGAACCCAATATAAAATCACAATAATCACATAATACAGTACTAAAAAACGTGATTATAATTTTTTTTTTTTATCTTTTCATGTGCCAAGAATAACTCTTATCATTATTGGACATGCTTGTATGCACTGGGGTTTGTAACTTTGGGACAAAAAGCAAAGACGAAGGAAGCAGAAGACTCTGTGTATAAAGTACAAGTGATGGGAACTGTTATGTCTGAAGTAAATGCGTCGGTAAATAACAAATTGAATGGGCTTGGGCTGGAGAAATGATGAGATGATCTAGTTGTTTTTAATAAGGACTGTAGGCTAAGAATTATGATAGTTGCAGTCCATCAACATAATATTACATATTACAAATTAATTTTACTAAATACAGCTATGCTGATATTTTGTTCTAACTCTGATGAGTTGGCAGATTTTAGCACATGTTTCCGTATCTTAGGGAGCAAATTAGTTACATTCATTTTCCTCATGTATTACACAATATATACACCATTAGTGTAATACGAGAAAAATAGAAAAAATCAAATACAATATCATTGCTCCATTTATGCTTGCATTCGAGTAGGAATTAGTGATATATTTGGCAAATCGAAGCTGTATTCGGCTGAATTAATTATGTGTGTGTGTTGAATTACGTTTCCGCATAGCATTGTACGTCCCAATGACAAGTTTCATATAGAGTCACAATCCAATTTATGTGTCATTTCAAAAGCATGAAATAAGCCTACGAATGCGGATCATAAACTAAAATAATTAGAATGAGCATCAACATGCTCTGCTTTATTCAAAACTGACAACTTTTGGTCCACAATTAAGCTATTTAAGAAACTAATGCCACGCTTGGTATGTAGGAATGATTTGGAATAGCATAGATTGGATAGAAATGTAATGTATTGGAATAGAATAAGTTTGTGAATGATAAATCCATTCCTATGTTTGGAAGATTACATGGAATGAAATGGCTAAAAAATGTAATTGTCGAGAATGACCTTGGTAATAAATGCAAAAAATGAATACATGATAGGATAAAAAAGTAATTACATAACATATAATTAATAAGAGTGAAATGGAACTACTATTCTACTTTTCAAATGCGGAATCGAATTCCTTCAAAGCCGGAAATCGTCGATTTTATTCCGGTCCATTCCTACATACCAAATATGTCATAAGAGGAAGATTGGTCCACAAATAAATACATATCATATAGGATCTTATGTCAGATTCCTAGGATCTCTTATGCATTAGTTAACCAGCCGTTTTTATTTTATTATTACAAACTCTACATATTTTTACATTTTTTTTAACAAAAAAAAAGAATAATATTTAGCTATTGGCTTACAACAACAACAACCATAAAATGTTTTCCACGTTTTAAAGTTGCAATTGCAACATTTACAATGCATGACATCATTCAAACGAATGAAAAAAATAATATATATACACATAATATTAAGAAACTTTCCTCGTATAAACATAATACATATTTATATAATTTAACAAGTTCGGGTTTCCAACAGATTTTATACTCATCCCAAACCAATACAGTGAGTCGAGTACCTTATAAAAACCTGCCCGCTTGCATCCTTACGTGGGACCATAGGATAGTGGCAGAGTGGGCGATTGATGATAATTATGATGGATGTGGGGCAGACCTACTAATATACTTTCAAACATGTGTAGTCCGATGAATGGAAATATGCTGAGAGTTATTGAGTAAAGTGTTGACGAGGTGTTGAGAAAGCCAGTCGGATGCAGAGTCGAGGCTAGGGTGCTTAGATAGGTTTTCAAGCCATAGTAAGTATAGACAAGGCCTTGGTAGAACAAGAACCAATTCCGATCTACGAACATCAAATTCCTACTGTACAATTAACCCGAACTTGGTTCAAGAGGGCCTTATTTTATATTAGACCATCAACATAGAAAAAAAACAGTGAAAAGAACTTTTCAATTTCCTTTACCTATCCAATTATAAAACATTTAGAAAAATATCATTACTATTTGACAAAATTACCTTAAGTTGGCAAAATTATTATATGCAATAATTGTTGTAATTATGCATCGATTTCTACTCATTTTCTTCCAATTCCACCATTTTTAGTGCTTATTCTATTTATCAAACATTTTTTCATAGAAAAAAAAAAGAGAAAGTTTGTAGTTTGTCTATGCACCATAAATTTAATATATATATATATATATATATAAAGTTATAGACATTAAAATCACAAGTCCACTTCAACCATTTTAGAAATTTAGAGTTTATAAATTTTTTCTTGTATTATTATTATTTATATGTAAACTTTAGGTAAATATAAAAATTTAAATGTACAATTCTAAATTCTCATAAATCTATTAGGTTTACACTCTCATACGTGGTGATAGATGATTATGAGTTTATCATCTTACCTATGCATAACACATAATATCTACCTCATTACTTTACCCGCTTTCTTTTTCCCATTATTTTGATTTTTTTTTTCACCCACTCATACTATAATACTATTGATTTTTTTATCATATTTTTTCCAATTTTAAAATAAGGTATACAAGTATTTAACAATTTTTTTTCACTCTCTTTCATTTTCCTTTTATATATGCTAATTTCTCCTTCTATTACAAATTTTATGACTCAAAACATTGACAAAAATCCTTTTTCTTCATGGATTATGAATATTTGTCATGATTCCCATATGCCTTCTACTTGATAATTCTGTAATACATATACATCTTATAGTTTGTTATTTTTCCCAACTTTTTTTTTTAGATATCTATATATATATGGTTTTGTACCTTTTTTTTATATCGATAGCCAATAATAATTTAGGATCTGTTTAGATTGTCGGATTTTTATTTTGTATCTGATCTACAGCTACATCTTATTTATATTATATCTGTATTGTATCCATATGATCAATTTATAAGTAAAACTGTTAATTTTTCTTCGATATTTATTTCTTAGTAAATATTTGTTTGAAAATAATAATATAAAAATGACTTAAATGATGATGCAAACGTGCCCATTAGTATTAGATAACTAAATTACCGAATGTTTACATTAAAATAGGTTGAAAAGACTTCTTATCAAACCTATTTTATTATCCATGCATATGGGGGTTTGAATGAGGAGGTATATTATGATAAAAATCAATTACGTTGATTTCTTAGATTTATACATAGTAGCGGATTCGATCCCACTTATGTTCTGGGATCTATATATTAAGAAATTTAATAAAATAATCAAAACTTTTCAAATAAAGTATCCATGACAAATGCACGTTGAGATAATACGAAGAATTAATAGTGGAAGTTGATCAAGACCGGTTTGGACTCCTAAATTGAACCGAAACAAAAATATGGCCAGCTTGGAGGTTTAAGGAACGGGCTTCAGATGGCATGGCAGTTTCTAAAACCGTCCCATTGTTAATGGGAACCGGTACCGGTCTTAATTCCGGTTCGCAGTGAATGGAATGGAACCTACCAATCAGAAATTAAAAATCTACACGAACTCTCTCAAAACCTGCGCGCCAAACTCTCTCTCTCTCTCTCTCTCTCTCCCCCCTTCGCAACAGAAAAAGAGATGGGAGCTCTGTGCTTCGTCGTGGATTTGCTATCTCTCCAACCTTCCTTGCGCGAAGACCTAAAACAGGTAATCAGACCTTCGCTTTTCCTTCCCTATACACACGATCATCAATATCTACTCCCTCCGATTATATAAATCGCTATGATTTTTTCTTCATTTGAGGTGCTTACTGGAACTAGCCAATTACTACGCCATTTCGTCATCACAATCTATCGAGGATCGAATCGGACTCTGTTACGTGTTCTACAATCACGTCACTTCTTCGCATGAGGTCTAAGTTGTTTGATTCTTTTTTAATTGAGTTATTGTGATTGGAGAGAAACTGACTCGGTTCTAAAACTGATCACCAGATAAGAATCGCGTATAATCCTAGTGTAGCAAGAGGAAGTCAGTTCAATCTTAGGGATTTTCATCATGCGGTGAAAAATATTCCAGTGGAGTCTTCTTTTCTGGATATCACTCACTCTCAAACCCTAAATACGTGCCGTGTGTACCTTTTTTTCTGGATTCTGCTTTGGTCTTTATTGTTTCGTGCGTAACTAATCATTTTGTATATGTGATAATGGCTTCATTCACAAAAAAGATGTTCTGTTTCTTCTTAATATTTAGTATAATCAGTGTTTGCGAGTGACAGAGCAAGTGCCTATCAGTCTTCATAGTTTGTAATTCCAACCATTATAATTTATATGCTTTAATTTTATCATTTGCTAGTTGCTGGGGTTGGGGAAAAGCTATTGAGTGATCGGCTGGATTACTCGTGGAGTGGCGAGGATGTCATTCGGAAGGTCATAGTTCTCACTTCTGCTTTGCCTCAAGAGATAAGTCCTGCACTTTCCAAGGCTTTTCCGGTACGTTTTGTGAAACAAATCTTTGATATTCAGAGTATGGTTCTATTTTTCTCTGTGGAGGCGCAGGTGTGTAAAATCTTTTTTCACTTTCTTCCTTTTTTTTTTCCCCTTCCTATGAGGATGCAGCAGAGAAGTGCATTGCAATTGAGGTTTTATTTTTTGCGACCAAGTCAAGCCACCTTTGTGATTTGCAGTAAAGTATCAGGAGCTTGGCCACATCCATATCTGATATTGAAAACTGCTCCATCAGGACCTGCAACCAAGGTTTTTGTTGTCTCACCTTCCATGAAATGCGGTCACATGGGTATTAGTGTATATTCCTTCAATATGGATTCTGTAGTTTGCAACTATGGTTTCTTATCAAGAATATTTGATATATGTATAGTGAGTTTCTGTATGTACGAATGGGAGCAGAAGAAAGTGATAATGAGATTTTGCTCATACATGGTAGCTAATTAATTGCCCTTTCAGATTACAGATCATTTCAAGGAATGGCTAAATCCTGGTTGCTGGATTTAAAAGATGAAATGGAAGAACCATTGCAAGATCGTTTTGTTTCAAGAACAATCTTTCAGGCTCTGTGAACCAGATCTTTTGCAATTTGGCTTTATCTGTTGGTTTGATAGACAATGTCTCTAGACCTTGCATGGTATGGGATGCATGATAGTGAACTAGAATTGATCAAATACCTCCATTTTCCATCATTTTAGGAGAATAAGAAACCTGTTTCTAAATACTCTTCTTCTTTTTTTCTTTGCCACCCTCTTCTCCTTTCTTTCTGATGATAAAGCGTATAGGCATGCTCTATATTGGTGCATATCCATAAACCATATCCACCTTCACTAGTTTAGCAATGTACAAATGGAAGCAAACTACATTTTCCACTGTACTGTGAATCAGAAGTGGTTCGCTTAAAGATTGCTGTAGTTTTAGTGAATTTCCAAGTTGTCAACTGTCTTGAACCCCCTTAAATCCCTGTAGAAAAATTGGTGGACAGATGCTGAAATGATTCTGCTTTTATCTTTTGCACTTCTTTCCTGCATAATAAGTTAATTGGTTAATTAAAAAATACGACCTGTTTTTTGACTAACTTGCAAATACATGATCTATGATATTTTTTTTTATAAATAGTTGATCCGAGTTTCATAAAAGCGTCAATATTATTTGATAATTTTAGAATGATGCATGTCAATTTTTATTGGACATAAAAATTAATTTTACATTTTTTTTCAATTTTATCATTTTAAAAAGTAATTTTTAATATTTTATTTATTTAATTTTATTTGGTAATATCTTTCTAATAGTAATTAATTATAATGATACTTATATATAAAACTCGGATAACCTATTTGTCAAAAAAAAATTAACACAGATCATATGTTTGTAAATTGGTTAAAACACATATCATGTTTTTATAATTAACGTTAAGTTATTTTATCTCCGGTGTTTCTGGATCATTAATTAGTGTCAATGCTGTTGGCAGACATTCAAATGCCATGGAGCTGCCTTGGTTGAAGCATGGAAAAGCATAAATGGAAGGCCCTATTGTCCTGTCACCGGCCATGATCTTGGCTGCTCTGATGTCATGAGAGACACTTTAATAGTTGAAGAGAAAACTTTGTTATTTATGCCACATTCCCTGGGTACAATGAATCGCCAAAAAATTTCTCCATTGATTGATTTTCATGTCATTGAGAGGACTAATCTGGCAACTGTTAATGAAGGTATCTATTCTGTTGACAAGGATCAATGGTTTTGACTGCCTTTTTTTGTCAATAGCGTATGCTCAGATGGGTAGGCTTCTTACTTGCATGTAGGACTTCTTAGTAAGGAGTAAAGATATATTATATATGTTTGACTTGTCACCTTTTCTCTTTACTTCTTTTGTATTGAAATTAGCAGTGTAAGGGTGTCAAATGACTTTAAAAATAGCACTTTTTTTTCTATATTTTATAAGAGAACAAAGTAATTGAGCTTGTTGTATTATTGTAATCAGCCTAAGAGTAATATCGTACATGGTATTAGAAAAAAAAAAAACCAACAATATTATAGAATTTGCAGGAGTTTTATCATGCATACCCTTTTGAACACAAGGTACTTATATCTTCAGGATTCCAATAAACTGCTGATATTGATCAATATTGAATGTTGATACAGGTTTTATGGCTGGAATTCCCTATCTTGTAACTCCATCTAGTGGCCATGAGACAGGAACACCCTTATGTCAAAACAACTATACAGAGATGAATTCTAATAGTATCACTTATGCTTCCTTTCTATTTAATTTCTCGATGCAATTGTGTATTATTTCCCAAGGGACTTCTTCAGTTATTTTGATTTTATGTGTTATTCTCCTTTATCTAGAGTGCCTACCATGTCAAAGTAGTTATCTTTCTGTAGCTTGACTATTTTTTTCCTTTTATTGTTCTCCTGGAAGTTTTTTGGTGTTTGGTTAGAGAAGAGTAGTTAGTGCTTTAGAAATGCATTTGGAAACTGTTGCAAGAATCTGTTTCTCTTCAGTGTTTTGAAAGTTATAGGTGGAAGATAAACTAGGAGTTCAAAACTTCATGAAAAATGTGAAATGCTGTAGAAACAAGATACAGCCTTATACATCCACATTCTTCGACAGCATTTAAAGTAATTAAATTACTAGATTTTTGCATCAAACTTCCAAATGCTAGATATATCACTTTCTTCACAGGAGAAGTATTGGCATATCTGAGATCTTACCCGATTGACTGGTGTCTATTTTATCTGGTCTTATTTTATGATTAATGCACCCTTGACAATTTTTCAAGGACTTTGCTTTATTCTACATACAATGGATCAGGCTTTAGTATGCTCCTCGGCTTGGAACTTGGAAACAATGGCAGATGCTTCCTTCCCATGTTATTATATCCTTCAGCCATCCAGCAAAGGACCCATGCTTCTTAGGGTTTGAGACTGTACCACCTTGCTTAAAGTATTTTAAATTTTGGCTTTTGTTTCAAGTCAATCCTCTCTTTATTTTCTTTTTTTGCCTTTTGTTTTTCTTTTTCTGTAGGGCAAGGCTCCGGATTTTGGCTTTTGCTTCAAGTCAATCCTCTCTATATTTTCTTTTTCGGCCTTTTGTTTTTCTTTTTCTGTGGGGCAAGGCTCCCCAGTCTCAGCTCTGCTTGTTGCTAAAGCAATGACAAACTGCTCCAGTTGTGCGAGTGATGTTCAGTATTTCTTCGTACTTCTGCTGAATGAAAGTATAATTTTCAGCGTATAGGTGGATCCGAAGAAATTCTCCCCTTGCCTCACATCAACAGTTCTATCGGTTGTCCAGTGATGGACGAGATTCAATGCTCCATTCAGGCCTTCATAAATAAGGTTGGACATTCATGTGTTTCTATACTAAATCCTGCTTCTATATTCATGGACACAAGTACTAAATTTTCATCCATGCGATGCATGATATGGATCATGTTAAATGTTTATCTTTTCCTATTGTCACATTTTCTGCTGGTGTTAAATTATTTATAAACTACAAATGGGTTGTGTACTTGCAATTTTGTCCTTTGACTACCCTCTAATTAGGAGAGTAAACAGCTGATGATTTCAACTGATGGGTTAAAGTAAAGGCAGCTTCTTACTCATATATATACACATACATATATATATACAGAGAGAGAGTAAAACCACCTTCCTGGGGATATCAGATTAAAACGAAATCGTGGTGATTGGATGGGTAGCAAACCAAGGGAATTTTAAGAAGGTTTCTGATTATATTTTTCAAATAACTCGAGTACACCTTGAATAATGCGTTTAGATTTATTTTATATGCTCAGTCCCATCCTTTTTTTCACGATATCCTCTCTTATTCCCTTGGTTGTACTTTGTATTGGAGATTTCTGCAGATAGAATCAAGAGACTATGACCCAGTTTTGCATGCGAGAGGCTTTCATCAAAAACTGAATTTGCTGGTGGAAGAAAGCTTGCAGTTTGGGTTATTTATCAGCTTCTCACCTGATTAATTTCGGAGGAAGAATGGGAAAATCTGCTAGGAGTAGACATCGCATGGCTTATATTAATTGCTTGTCAATGTAGGTCAGTACCTGCTGTCGAGAAGGATGTGAATTCTGATTCTAACTCAAATGAACTTATGATGGCAAATCCAATGACGCAACAAAATGTAACAAATGGTATGGCAGCAATGAAGGTGACTGAAGAAAATTTGGCAGTTGAGCTACGAGAAGAATCAGTGTCGGTCACAGAAGAGTGGGAACAGCTAGTTAATGTAGTACCCATGGTAAAGGCTCCCATCTGCGCTTCCGAACCGTTCGATGATGAGGTCCTGTCTATACCACTTCCTAACCAGAGCCAAGATAATCAAACATCGAAGATTTTGGAGAGACTTGAGCTACCCAAAAAGAAGTGGCTCCTCCAATTATAGCTAGGGTTGCAGATCCATATTTGCCGAAGGAACCCCCTTCTGTTCAGTTTCAGCAAAGTCATAGAGGAGAAAAGGCTTCAGCAAAAAACCAGTTGTTAAAACCAATCTTTCACCGTTTGAAAAGGGAATAAAACTAAAATCTTTCTTTGCATGCTGCAAATAGTCCAAACGGTGTTCTTCTTCCATGCCTCAACAAATTCTGCATCTGTATTACGGGGAAAAAAAAAACAAAAATTTTGCATTTATTTTATTATGGTGGGGCCACGATTATGAACCTCTGATATATGCGAAAACAAACAGGAATGGGTTTTGCCATTGCAGGGCATCCTTGCAGTCAGATTTTAGGCTTCCAACCGGAAAGCATTCTTACACCCAACCTGAGTTGCATCATGCGTCAGTGTGACTGGTTTGCAGCAGGCTAGAACTTGGGGAATGTTTAAAAGTTTTACCTACGGAAAAGACAATATACTTTGCAGCACCACACTACTGGTGATTTGCAATGAAATGCATTCATATTCTTTTGCATCTAATTGGAACATATTACTCAGATTCATTGTGTGTGGATCTACAATTTAACTTGAGTTCTTCATCTGCAATACCGAAGGCTTTGACTGGAGAAGAACGACTGGGTTACATATTTTCCGCTCAAATTAGACGAGGCTATCGCTTGCCTTTGATTAGAAGGTATTACCTATGGAAGCAAGTGACATCATTGGAGAGGGTAATTTCAGTAATTGGCTTTTGGTCTAATTTAATGTCATAGGTTGGTTTTTTGGGCTAGCGACAGAGTTTAAAAGATCGAGTCCAATAAGAGATGTCGTTGGGAGATTTGGTTTAGTAGGCTTAAAACATGGATCGTTGGACTGAGTCATTCCATTTTCAACCTAGTTTGGTTTTCTTATGTGTAAAAAATAGAGTCAAATAATATATTCTTGGATTAGTTTGAGCTTTATTTAATTAAAACAAGCTGCAAGTCATTTTACATTGAAAATAAGCATTTTTAAAGGACTTAAAAGACTTCATTTATATTATAAAAACTCTTAGATTTTTTTCAAGCCCATTTGTAAGCCAACCTAATATTAAAGAAGAAAAGACCTTAATCTCAACTATCATATTCTTAAAAATGATCTAAAGGTTGGTATCAACCTTTAACATTTATGAATAACAGGCCTCTCTTCTCATTTTGGAAAATTCTGCGTATTGCTAAGATCGAGAATAACGTGAAAACTTTATTGAAATAAGTCAGAAAGAATCAAAGCAACTATTTCATAAAGAATGAGTCAAGAATGATTGAATCTATCTTATTTGATTTTCTATCATACTCACGCACTTGAGAAACTAAGCCTGCTCGTAGGGGTGTGAAAAAAAAAATCGAACCGAAATCGAAAAACCACTTTTAAAAAATATAGTTAACGGTCCATTGATTTTGATTAAGGATTATGGTTTTTATTTTTTTCAGTTTTCAATTTCGGTTTCGGTTTGTAATAAAAAAAAATCGACGGTTAATGGTTAATCGTTTTAATATTTATAAATATATTATATATAATTTACATATATTAATGTTTCTTGGATTTTGATTGAAGTACTATGTTTTATCTTATGTTTTATAGGAGTTAATATGGTAATTGATTTAGTTTGATTTTGTTCATGATGGTACATTAAAAGGCTTATTTTTCACCATTTCCTTAATTTGATTTTCTTTTTTTTTTAGCTCTTGTAATATATTTAATAATTTAAAGAAAAACTCCATGATAAAGACTAAAAAATAAAGTTTGTTGAAATTATTAATTTGATTTATTAAAACTATTACGTTAAATGGTTAAAAATAGAAAATAAAAAAAATTAATTGAAAAAAATAGTTTACCGTTAAGGTGGTTAACCATTTATAATGGATCGGTTAAGGATTGAGATATTAAAAAATCTATCATTATAGTTAGGTTCAAAAAATAGGGTCATGGTCCGGTTAACCGAACCATGAACATCCTATTTGCCCGTTCCTCCTCTCATATCTCTCTCTACGAATCTGTACATGTGTTATCAGTCCAAGACTTCTCTTAGGTCGACTAGCTTACCTATCGCACGTGATTGACTAACTGCAACAACTCCATCATATAATCATGAATTACCATACTTGAATTAGACCAGTTCCCCATTCTTAGGAACTAGTGGAACCGAAACCGAAACCGTTCATTTTTTTCCTTAAAAAAAACTCAACATAATTATAAATAATAATTATATATATGCATAGATTAGACAAAAAAAAAAGATAATAATTATATGTACATATATACATGTGTATATATATGTATGTGTATATATTTTGGATATTTAAGACGTGTAAGTATATATCTTTCCAATTACTCATGTATTTGCAAATGTGCGCAGATATGAAAAAAAATTAGGTGAACTAAAAAGTATCTCAAAAAATTATTTATTCTAATCTCAACATTACTTTCAATTGGAAGGGGACATTATACCTTACCTCTATTTTAAGTTCCATAAATTACATGTAGATTCTTTTGTTGTCAAAATTTGAACAATTAAATGTAAATGAGTGTGGAGGGGATAGAAACTTTTGGGGGGGAAAAAATCTATTAATACCTAGAAGTTTTTCAAAAAAGAGTTCATTGACCTTTCTTTTTTGGTAATTTTGAGGAAAAAAAGAAACATATCTATCAAATATTACGTGAAGAAAAGGTTTTTATGTTTCTTTTTTTTTTTTTTTAATAGAGTAGAATGCAGGGCTTATGGGCGTTGCGTATTATCTGTTATAGTAGTGGTTGTGCGCCCAGCTAAAGAGTTGATGTTGAAGTATCTATCCTCTTTGCTGGTGTAATATTTTCGTTCCTGTTGTCGGCACTCTGCCTTAGTCCAATCGTAATTGCAGGATAATGCTTCAATTGTTACAAGGTCATATTTGGACTTGTACTTATTAAACTATTGATTGATATTGTTCAAATCTTGCTCAACTACTAATGTTGTTGTGGGGATGCCAATACCTGCCTAGTAATCCGGGACAAGATTAGAAATACCACCATGTAATGTTTCTACCATTCAAGCATATCAAAGTCGTTGGCTTCAATGCTATCACCAAACTCAAAGGTTATGTTTGGATACTTGCCAATCTTTGAATTTGCTCCACTTTCTCCAGCGTAGTGGTGTTTCTTAAATCTTTGATGTTGATCACCAATCTGGGATTCTTAATGGTAATGGCCATCGGTATGGTTACTGGTGTTACTCGATTGATGAGTATTTGTCTACCATATGTATAGCTAAATTGCAAATGAAGTTCTAATAGGGATTTACTTGTCTCTTTTAGAAATTACTAGCAAAAATATAGAATATATGTATTGCATATCTGACATTTTGTCCATATTTTTATAATAATATCCCAATGTGCTTCGGAGTCCTTTGACCTTATTTTGTAGATCTAACAACCAGGCCACATTTTATAACATAGGAATTTCCTTGTAATATATTTCAACCATTTTCAAGTCATATCATTAGCATACATTTGTAATACACGATCAAACCTTACCTTTTGCAGTGTGTTAATGATGTTGCATGCTTTTAAGAGAAAGAGATGAATACTCATGTAATACACCTAGGAGAAAATATTTGTGTAATCATTAAAAACCTTTAGAAGTTCCAACAAATTTAAGAAACATTCATTTGGATGCAACTATATGCTTATTATATGTCCATCTATGCAACTATCCTAGCTAAAAGTTCATATGAAGCATTCCATCTATGTTGCACATCTTTTTAAAATTTTTTGAGCCTTTTATCGTGCACTCTACACCATTTTTTCCATTCCCTATTTATTGATGTGTGATATGTAATATAGTCAACCGTTGGTTTTATTGGGGAGCTAAGAATTTTTAGACCTTCAATTCCATCTTTTATGCACAAATCTAGTACATGACATACACATGTTATATGGAAAAGGGTCCACCTAGCATAGGCTGACATAATGATTTTAAATTAGCAATATTAGCTATGTTAGCAGCAACATTAATGAAGCCTATTGAGAAATTTTTTTAGTTAAATCATATTCATTAAGAATCACCCTCGTTGTAGCATATATATTTTGGGTCATACAGGCTTCATCCATTTTATGCAATGCAATTAAAATTTTATGCATTATCTAGTGATTATCTAACCAGTAACATGTTATGCTCATGTAAGAACTTTTTCCCATCTTTTTTGTCTAAATGTCCGAATAGATGGAGACACAAGTGTCAAGTTCATCGAATATACCTTTTAATTGTGCCTTAACTTTCTTGTACAACAGGAGATAATGTCTCTTCATTCTCGATGCACTTTACTTGGGGCCTGCGATTGAAGAGTTTCTTGATGGCAGTAGATTAGGTCTACATTTTTGCAGTGTTGAAACCCTAATGTAACTTGCTTATCATTTGCACGAGTGCATCTTGATAAGGTTTACCTTTGAATGCCACAACTTTGTTTCCTTCCCTGTCTCGGATTGCGATAGATGTTGTTGCAATGGATCAATATCATTTTCATTTAGGTGTTTGGAGTCTTTGGACCTTAAATGCTTGGTCAAGCTCCCATACACCATTGGGTAAATTACACTGAAAGGTCACAACGTTTGGGGCTAACTTCATTTGAGGTCACAACATTTCGAGTAGTTCATTTTGGGTCGCAATTTTTAGGAAAATGGGTCAATAATGTCACCATTAACACGTGTCACAACGTGGTGGATCTTCTGAATTTTAATTAAAATTTTCTTTTATTGACTAATGTCAATGGTGACATTAATTGACTCACTTTTCTAAATATTTTGACTTCAAATGAGCCATTTGAAATGTTGTGACTTCAAGTGAACCATTCGAAACGTTGTGATCTTTCGGTGTAATTTATCCATACACCATCGCCCTTTGAAAAGGTGTAATTGGCGGTATAGCAATCGCAGTGTGCCCTTAACTTGTCGTCAGGACCTTCGACTTTCTTGAAATATTTTACAAAAATATTAGACCCATATAGTCAATGCGGCCTACCTAGTGCTTTCACCTCTGCCTGTGGCTGCGTTTCTTCACTGGAATTGGAGTAGTCTTCAATTTTGCATTGTAGAAATGCTTCTGCCTATGGATCTTAGGAGCCCTCACCTCCATAGCATTGGTACACAAAGGTACTTGTCTCAAAACCCGATGGATACAAAAGAAACTGGTCTAGTGTGAAGGTAGAGGCTCGTGTCTCATTGAAGTTGTAGTAGTAAACATCCACATACATATTAATGTGCGGATCCAACTCGCGTTCGATTTACTTCCCCTTGCCTTTGTCTTTGTTCCCATATTTATTTTAAGACCCACTAAAGAAAAAAGAAACCATTAATTTTGTTTAGAAGTAATACCATGAAATTTAAACTTTCTAAATTATTCTCTAAATTGGTAGTTCATGTTGTGTGTACACAGAAAATTAGCAAAGAAAATGATGAAAAAGTTAAAGTTCTAAATTTAATCAATAACATTTGTAGATTCTATGTTCATTAACAATCAATGCAAGCAACGTGACAAGAGAGCTAAGAGATTTTGGAAAATAACTAATCATAAGGATGAATTTGTGGTATGGTTGTACGAAAAAATTCACTTTCAATATATAGGAAAATGTTCAAATATGAACATTTCAAATTTTATGAAATGTAAAACTGTAAAATTTAGAGAGATTCCTAACTCTCCATAATAATTTCTTTTGCGTCAACACATTCACAAACATTAAAATTTAAATGTCCATAATTTTAGAAATGAAAAAATTGATGAGCTTTTGAACCGAAGAGATTCCTGAGATGGAAATGGAATTTTCATGCACACATTCCTTCGCCTGTTTGAACGTTCAAAAAATTTGAAACAGTGAAGGCTGATGACTATAATGCAACTTTAATTTTCACCTGCCTTCCTAGGTTCTCATATCTCTTTCTTCTTTTATTTGTTCACCAAACCAACCCACCTCCCAAAAGTGTCAAAGTGAAAGATCTTTAAGTTGATATGCAAAGAGAATTTAGGTTCATCATTCATCTAAGGCACATTTGTGAGACAAAGAAGAAAGTAATTGAATAGATTTATCGTAAATGGTCAGAATCATATGCTGTGCTCCCGTACCTTTCAAATGCTATCCAAGAAGCAAATCCATGAACTAAGGTGGAGTGGAAAACTATGGATACCAATAACCTCATAACTATAATTTTTGACAAAATATTCCAAGCCTTTGAACTGTGCATTAAGGTGTTCATCCATTGCAGGTATGTTAGAAATTAATTGAATCTCCTCAAATCACTTATTATAGCGGTTATGTCCAATTTTTACAGCTCGTAGGCTAGTGATAATGATAGATAACACCTTCTTGTGTGGGAAATTTAAGCACAAGCCATTGGTGGCAACTATAGTGGATGGGGTGAAACACATTGTTTCCTTAGCATATGGATAGGTGGATGAGGAATTTGAGGACTCCTAGAGTTGGAGAATACATTATGGAGTTGATTGTACCGACATTTGCTTAATATCCTACTGGTATGTTGAGATGTTGTTTGCAAACAAGGAGACCCTCTACTGGTACGTTAGAAATACATTATGGAGTTGATAGTAGGGATGTTATTTGTAGACAAGTTTCAATATCTTGTGTTTCTGATGTTCCTATTCTTCCCAGTTGACCTTAAGGAGTATGGCTAATATGCTTAGGGGTTACACGTTTGGTGTGGTCATATCCTTTATCGGTAGTTGAGTTATTGCCCATGTCGATTCCGTGGAGATTAGTGGCTCGTTGGTCCTGCTACAAGTCTGGGCATGAGATCACTTTCCATACTGAAATATCTTACCCTTGCATACATTATTTAAATTTCATTTGTACGTGTGTATATATATATTTATTGATTGATCTATATAAGAAATGGTGTTGAATGTTTAGCTCAATAAAATTTAATGTGTTAGTATCATTTAGTAATTATAGTGTTTTTCATGTTGGTGTTGTAAAGCCTATTTTTTTTTTTCACCAAAACAAATCAAATCCAAACCCACGTAGATTTTAAACTTAAACTTGAGCTCAAATACCAAACATAAGCCTAAGCCTAAAAAGCTTTTCTTTTCCCTTAACTACCTTAAAAGTCAAAGGCAGATCTCTTATGATAATTAAGCAAAGTTTATACAAAAACTTAAATCCAAAATAGACCCTAACCAACGTTACCATCTAGCTCATATATCTTATCCTTTTGATTAAATTTTTATTATAATTTTATCAAGAATTCCTTTCAATCCTTTATTTACAATTTAAGAAAGCTTAAGGTAAAGTTTTGCTTTTCTTTCTTATCATTTATTTACTTGTTGCAATTATGAATGCTAATTCTTGTTCAAGTAGAATCTTAAGGAGTTGAAAGTTATTTCAATGAGTCGAGTAGATCTTTAGGATTTAGATGAGTTATAGAGCATATGTTATAAGAGTTGTAGTAGTTGTTCTGATTCATAGCTAAGTACGATAGATGAAGTGTTGCTTTAGTATTTAAGTAAGATTGAGTTGTTTGATGAAGTAGATGTGAAGTTTATAAATTTGTCATGTTGTTAAGTTGGTGTAGCAAGTGTTTGTTAGCTTTTGAAAAAAAAATGTTTAAATGTAAAGTTTTGCATGCTCTGTTTTCGAAAATAAACACGAGGAGAAACATGGGTTAATGCTCTAGTTGTGTATCTCACTGAGTTTGAAAATTTAGCTATACGAAGAGAAACATAGGGAAAAAACAGCCACTTGTATCCAATCATGCTTCTCATTGTGTGTTGAACGAATTGGAAAAATATGACAGCACAATTGGAACACGACCACAAGTACTATGCCATCCTTCTCTTTGATTTCTTAAGGGATTGTATTTTAAAGAAACACGACTGGAACACGATGAAACCTATTGAACCATGTGTCTCCCTGAATTTTATCCTTAAATGAAATATGCCCAAGAACATGATGACTTGTTTTGATTGTGTTTCTTCTATAGAGAGAACACAAGGACATGTACGACCATGTACCTGTTCGTGCACCCCCTTTAAAAATATATGATAAAAAATTTAATTTTCAAAATTTAAAATAACGGAATGTATTATATAAATGTGTATAAATGTTAACTTAGGACTTAATATTAGTTTTTATTTAAGTTTATAGGTGCTAAATTACTTGGTATTCATTTTATAATGATGTTAAATGTTATATGGATTAAATTTCTTTATCTTACAGAATACCCTACTAAATTGTATTAAAGCGCTGATCTTTTATGATACTACAGGTATGTAGAAACTTTTTTGTTGATTGATAGGATAGACATATCCCAATTAACTTTAATCAAAGATGACATAAAAGTGATTGAGTTGCTTGTGCGTGTGTCGTTTAATCCGTTCGAGGAAGCGGCAACTTGTTGATAATGTTAACATGGTAGTTAAGCGCTTAAACTACCTTTGTTATGATGCAATGATACTTTATAAATGGCTTGGCGGGTAATCGATAGGGGTAACGGTATCAGTACGTTTACTTATTCTTAAAGAGAAGTAATATGATTTAGTTCACGTTTATGGGATCGATTGAACTAAGTGATATTATGGATTAAGTAAAGTAAAGATGAGAAACGAATGTGAACCGTAGATGAAGCTATTTTCCTTTTTAGTTAGATATAGGAGATATAGGAATTCAGGTTGTCCATATCAACTCCCTAAGTAGCTGCTATTACTTAGGATCCTCAGCTTCCTAATAGCTTGTCTCCGGAGTTTGAACATTCCTATGTTGATGTGTTATACTAATTAATAAAGTTAATAACTTAATGATTTCTGCATTTCATTAGACTAGGAATGTGTGTCACTCTTTATTTATTTATGTTACATGTGTACTGGGCCTTTGACTCACGTTTTCCTATTACAAGTGTTGATAATGATGAGTTTTGTGATCAATTGGGTTATAGGATAGACTTTAAAAAGTCTTTGACGAATGGGACAACTGGGGATCCCGACCTTGATGGCGTCTATTTTTGTAATAGATTAGTGAAAATGTTTTTATGGATAATGTAATTATTATTAAAGACTTTTCAAACTTATATGTATTTTTGTTAAGGCTTGATCTCAAGTCTTTCGTTTGTAACATATATATATATATATATTAAGTCTTTTATTATGTTTTTTATGAACAACAAACTTTTATAATACAATGTATAGTATTACTCTTGATGAGTAGTTTTTGTAATAGTTCTTTTGGCATATTTGGACAAACATTATGTACAAACACCTTCTTTAAAGACAGCTTTACATGTAATGCTTTGAGATTACATATGGTTGGGACTGGATATACTTGGATTTAGATTCAAAGCATGGCGGTCTTCACACAGACATAGCCCTTATTCATAGGTGATTGACGACTGTTACCGAGAGTCAACCCTTCATTTATAGATGGGGAGCTACATTTGACACCACGACACAACTTACCCGTGTTCCATCTAGTATCATAATGCGTTCAACTGGTAGACACAAACCAAGGTACATTAGAAATTCATTCTATTTTCTATTTACATTTTCATGTTGATACAATTTTGATTTGCATTTTGGTATGATAACTACACGTTCATTGCAAATTGATTGGTTCCCCTACTCCAACACTAATGTCAATGGCCTAGCGATTATTGTTTGGAGGGTAACAATGTCTGGCTGGCATGTGTCTTCGTCATATGCTTCCATATTGTTGAGCACTACTACCTATACCATATGACCAGACAGTTCAAGTGGTTGTAGCACATCATGAAACCCATGGACATGGGTCAAACCTTGCTCGATATGCACCTATGTATAGTTAAATACATATTAGGAGACTTACATCCCATTAGGTGGAAAAGTGGGCTGTACAATTGGCATTAGTGATTGAGCTGGAGCTAATATATGGAGTACATGCAGTGGTATGGCTAGATTTCCTGGACGTATGTGAGTAGTACTGGGGCTTTGGTTGGGCTAATGGTAAGTAATTAGCTTGATGTTATATTTGTTTTGCTTACTATTATATATTCTCTTCTTAATTGAATGTGTGTTGTGTATTGCAGGCTAACTTCATCCATCAGTTGCCTTGCATGTTGTTTACACATATCTAGGTTGAGGTACCATAGGTTATAAGATGGCGAATCAGTTCATGCGAGTTAGATTATATAACCCACCAAAGCTTGCAACTGGGCTAAATGATATTGACAACTCATCACCGCCCTAGTAGGCTCATTAAGGTTATCACATGGCACATGGAGAGGGTTAGGGTAGGATAAGGACCCATAGGGGATCTTAGGTACATATTAGGAAAGAAAAGCTCACCCCAATGTTTAGTTCGATGAAGTACGACCTTCATAGCCATACTTGACAAGCTATAACTGTGAGACGTCGCCTTTGTGTGAGAGCTTTTAGTCATCATAGCTTACTCTACCAACTCTATGACAAAGAAGGCATGCATCAGCCCCTTCTGATGACATGAGTGGCGATCTTACATAGGTTGGACCCGCTCTAATCCCTATGCATTGGAGTCTCCACTTTATTCCACTTAGAGAGGATTGGAATGGCATATAGATCACCCAATTGCATAGCTAGTTAACACCACAGCCATAAACAGATCCACAGTAGTAGCCATAAAAGATAAGAGAGGAGGAGTAGGCAACATTGGTAGTTATTTGTTTTGTTTCATTTATTGTACATGAATTTGACTATATAATACAAAGAATATTGTATCTATTCACTATTTCAATCATTATATTCATGGAATATGACTATGGGTGAGTCATGGAGATGTTTTTTCCCATTTTCATGTGAAGTGTGGGGGATAGGATAGGTTTGGGTCGTAGAGTAAAGTGAGATATGTTTGAGCTGAAAATTGTGTGTAGAATTTGTAAAGATTAAGGTTTAAGTGTAAATGTGTGTGGATTTAGGAGTTCGAAAAGGAAAATAAGATGGTTGAGTAAAAAATTATGAGTCCAACCCACAATTTGTACATTTGTGCAAGGATTTGTGAATCCTGGACATGGAATTGTGAGCTAGACTCACAATTCCAATTGAGACCAATGTTATTGGACCTAGATCGACTCATTCGATTTGACCTAGTTTAATTGGAGTTAGTCATAAAAGCGAGTTAGTTCATGCATTTGGGTCGAATTTGCATTTATCTAAATTGACCTAGATGATTGGATCAGGTCGGGTCGATTGACTTAGATTAGTTGACTCAGTCCCTAAAAAAAAAAAAAGAAAAAACTAACTAAAATTTTAAATATATATATTCATACTATATTATAAATTTATAAAATATAATCATTATATTATAATTTTTTTCTTTTTAAGGTATATGCCTTGTATATATTTAATAGTTAATTGATGGATTCGATTCAAATATATATTTAATTGAGTGATGTTATATATATTGATCTTCCATATTTAAAATCCACCTTATATTTTTACTTTTAATTGACCCTAGTTTGACCCGCTGGTTGTTCTTGGTTAAACTCTTTGACCCCTCACTTCTTAGCTTGCTCGAGTCAAACCCTAATTTTTTTTAACAACATTGATTATGACATTTGGAATCGCGAGTTGGAGTCATGATTCTACACCAACTCACCATTCGACATCCAATATGAAATAATGAGTTAGACTCACGATTCCGCTTGTCCAAATCAATGGAACTCATGATTCCAAGTCTAATATTGAAATTATATTTTAGAAATCTTTTTTTTTTTTGCATTTTTTTCCTTCTTCCAAAAATTTCTATATATAATTATATATAATGAATAAATAAATTCCCAAGTCCTTGTGTGAGAGAAAAAAGAAACTTGTAGAAATCAAGCACCTTCCTTTATAATGTAGGAGAACTTCTCCCCTCAATATATCCTTGGCCATTGGAAACCTCGTCAAGCAACTTTCATCAAAGTTGGTCACTTGGTCTGTCGACACTTTTTATTATTTAATCACATATATATTATAACTAGTTCATACTTTAGATATTTTCTTCTCTCTCCCAAACTACTTTTGTTAAATTACTGAATTCTTTATCTTCGGCTTTTAGATTATTATATGACAAAGGAGTTAGACAGGCTTCTTGCAGCTTCTTCCCCATATCCGTCCTTGGTTTGATTGATGAGTAACTAAACTATACATCTCATCTTCTTCGTGCCCATATGCTGCAGGTACCAATTTTCTTCATTACTAACTACTCGCCCAATTTTATCTTTTGTTCTATATGGTTTTCCACAAGTAGTTTTACAGCCAAGTTGTCGTCCTCCCGACAAATGATTTTTTCTCCCCTGAAACTTTAGATCTTATACTAGAGTTAGAATATCCATGCTTGGTTATTTAATGAACTGAACCAATCATATAAAAAAAAAAAAAAACTAAGAGGCTAGTGTTAATACAAATGTTACTCTTGAAAGCCATAATGAGTGTGATTGTGAGATTGAATAAGAGTTTTGGCTTAGCTTATGTAGTTAAACAGGCATTATTTTGAATTCAAGCCGAACTGAATTTAAGACAAGTTGAGCTAAAGTAGCTTGTAGATCGTTAAGTTGATTTGCAATCCTAATTACTATTATTTACATAATTTCCTATTAAATATATGGAAACTTTCAGACATAAAGGTTATAAACATGGCTAGTTTCATGAATTCTACTAGGATTGGAGTTTGCCAAACCAAGGATACAATTTAGTGTTTAAGGATAAAAGTGACATCATTATATTTCTAATCTCCACAATAAATTTGGAGGATATTTGTCTTTTTAGTGGAATGCAAAATAAGTGCTTAGAATTAGATTTGTGTATTACTTCATGTTTTAAGTTTCACCAAATGAATGACCATTCCATTATTCAATGTCTTTAAATGACTTGATTTTGCTTGACTCTTCCATGACTCATGACAATTCATTAATTAGATTGGATTATTTTTTATGTGTAATGTAACACCTAATTTGATACCCCCATCAATTACATATTGTTATGAGTCAATATAATCGGGAATCTATTTTAAAAAATATATATTTTGTATGTTCCGCTTTAGTATAAAAGAGTTTTCTCATCAAAACTATTTAGTTAGAAGGAATTAAATCTCTATTTTAGCATAAAATGAGTCTTGTAAAGCTCAAGTGGAGAATGAAAAGTAATTTGTAATTTTGCAAGAGTTGGAATTTAATACAGATCATTTTGATTTAATTAAATTACATTGCAACTCATACCTAACATTATTAATTAATTATCTTTTGAAAGGTACAAAGTATTGGATTTTATCCTTAAAAATCAATAAAACTTATAAGGTATAGAGTATCTTGTGAATATATAATTTTTTTTTGGAGCCCATAAAACTTTTCTTTGTCTTTTTTTTTTATGTTTCGTGTTTATAGTAATATATATATTTATATGGTTTCATATGATATGTAAAATTACCATGTTTTTATAAATTCACTATAAAAAGGAAAAAAAATTCTTAATATCACAAGTTTTATATTTTATAATACGTAAAATTATTTATGTGTGAAAGTTGAAACCTATAATAAGGTTGTAAACAAGTTGAACCCATTCACGAGCTATGGTGATGATTTGAATTTGACTTGATTAGTCATCGAGTTTGAGTTGAGTCTTAAATTACTCAATTCGAGCAGTTCGCGAGCGTAATCGAGTTTTTATATTTTTTATGAAGAAATACTTGTTTTCCCCTTTTTAAAATCTATTTTCATACCTTGTTTTTTTTTTAATATTAAATGGTTAATGTTTGTTATATTTTAAATTTAACTCAACTATAAACCCTATTTTTATGCCCAAATCGAGCTTACTTTTTAATCCAATTAGTTTTTATAGGAATAGTTGAGCTTAATTGACTCGAGTTTGAACTTAAAATTTTAAAGCTCAATTGAGATTGAGTTGAGCTCGAGCTTTGAGTTTTTCATTTGAGTTGAGTTTAAGATTGACACTGTATTATTTCGGCTCGACTTATGTACAACTTTACTATAACAAATACCTGTTGAACCTATTTATGTGATATCAAACAAAATTATAGATCCCATAGTAAATCCTAAGGTACTTTATTTCGTATTAATTAATCTCATAGCATAAACATTACTTCTATATAACTAAAAAATTCAAGCACGTGCACTTAAAGTTCATTCAAAATGAAAATAACAAGTTTTTCAAAAGTAAAATAGTGCTTATTCATTTAAAATTCAAATTTTCAGCACTACTAGGTATAATTTCAATAATAGTGATCACAAAATAAAAAGGGTTGTTATTATTTATTTTTGGGATAATGACAAAAAATGTACTTGAACTTTTGTAAAAAGAACAATTAGGTACTTGAAATTTTGTTTTAACAATTTGGTACTTAAACAAAGTTTTCATTGACTTTTTTCATATCTGATGTTTTGTTTTGAGATAATTTTGGTATGTGAATAAAATTTTTGTGGACTTTTTTCATATCTCATTTCACTTGCTTCAAATTTGAAAAAAGTCAATGAAAACTTTGTGCATGTATCAAAGTTATCAAAACTAAACTTCAAGTATAAAAAAGTCAATAAAAATTTTGTTTAGGTATCAAATTATTCAAAATCAAATTTCAATTACCTAATTATTTTTTTCCGAAAGTTCAAATACCATTTTTATCATTAACCCTTTATTTTTTATTTATAAATATTATTTTATGATTTTTAATAAGATGGATACATTATATTTTAGAAACTCTAACTGCTACATAATAAAGTACAAGTTCCTTATCCTATTATGAGAGAGAGGTCTCGGAAATCTATACCCACTCTATCATGTAGCCTTTAATACCATTTGAGCCTATCTAATTGAGTAGGATATAGGTGGATACCTTGTGTTACCCACTCACCTGCTTCCAACATCCTCATATAAGCTATTTTCATTTTCACCTAATAGCCCTCAAATTTGCATATGAAAGAGCAAATCATATTAATTAGATTCTCGAAATTAGTTTAAATCCTTTGCCAATCAATTCCATTTTTAAATAATTAATAAACTTTATTATCCTTTTATATATTTTTAATTTCATAATAGAGTTGAAAATATAAACTAATGCATTCTTAATCATTGTTTCAATAAGTTTTCTTACTGCATAGAATTGAAGCATATCCATATAGTTTTTAATACATAAATTGTTTAAAGAAAATCTATTTCATCCAACTCTACAGTCTGTCAACTAAATAATTATACTTGTTAAACTACCAACAAATCACCTAATTTCATTATATTGATACATGCTTTGGTAGAATTTGGTTGGCCATTTTTTTTTACTGGACAAGATAAAGTTTATTGCATATTGTTTGATTTGACAAAAAATTTGGTTCTAGAAAAATTCCTTTCATGGTACCAAACCTGAAATTATTGTTCTTTTCATTTTTAGTGTTATTGTCACTATTGTGAAAACCAAACACATCCTTAGCAATATCTCAATGGAGCTCTCATTTATCGAATTTTACACTTGAAGTGGAGATTACTAATTGTCATCATAAATGAAACTATAACGTGTCATCAGAGCTATAACTTAAAGTAAAAATTCAATCAATTATGATATTTTTATAATTTTAAATTTAAAAATCATTTAGGAAAAAAGAAATTCTATTGGCAATAAGAGTATAATTTGTTTTAGGTACCTATGGCTTTATAACTTTTCACCTTAAAGACTTGTATTTTTATTTTTGACAATTAGGTGATATGTGTTTTGTATAACAATGAAAAATCTAATTGACATTAGTTCCCCTTATCTCCGAAGAAGGAAAAAAAAAAACCAAATGAGCTTAATTTACAAAACTAAGTATATGGAATTTGTGCACTAACCTGACCAACCCTTTATCATCATGACTACTTTCAATCATAGAGCATCAGCTTAACAAAAGTAGAATGAATGGATCATAAGTTTAATAATGAAGGTATAAAAACAATTGGATAAGAATTTTTTTTTTTTTTTTTTTTGCTAGAAGATGAATTTCATTAGCTAGAAAGAAATTACATCGATTATAATAATCGATACAAGAAAAATATGGATGAAGAGTTGGAGGGTATGACTACTCAACTGCATAAATGGGTCTATCTCTTCTATAGTTAAATTATCCTATATAGGAGATAGGAATTCTCTTAAAAGAATAATAATCAACCAACTAGCAAGTAGAATAGATCCCATGAAAAGGATGGAAACAAAGTAAAAAACATAAACAATAAATACTTAAAAAATTCACTTATTTTAAAAACTACCGATAAAATAATATATATTTTTTTATCTTCATGCTCTTCAAATCACCTGGATTATGATGATGATAAAAATAATATAATACAACCCTGATTTGGTATTAGAGATGGTAGATTTGTGACTCTTCACTACGGTTTGCAAAAAGAAATATAAAAGAGAGGGACAGTTAGGATTTGTAAAATCACCCCGAGAGAGAGAGAGAGAGTACCTCCTTTAATTCTCAAAAACTCTGATATTAAAAGTATTATTGAATTTGAATTTATCAATTTTTTCCCTGCATAGAACTTTTCAAACGTAAAGGTTATACAACGGAAAAAAATAGAATATTTTTCTCTATTTTCTAGCTTATTCACGATAAATTCAAATGTCCAGCAATGTTAATTTTACATACATTTCAAGATAAAGTGCAGAGAGAAGAAAAAAAAAAGATAAAACCCACAGAATCGAAGGATTCTAATTAATACAATTGAAAGAAGGTTGCAAATCAATAGGAGCCACCTTGTCACTCTAAAGTGACCAACATAGCCACCATAAAAAACCTTCGGAGCATTGGGATTAGTAGTTCACCTTAAGCTGTGGGCCATTACAGTCTATGATTAGGGGTTGGCGTTCTTTTTATTTATTTTATTTTATTTTATTTTACGTTTCATAAGTTAAACGAGAGCTAACCCCCCCAGATTCCTCATTGTTTTGCAAAAGATATGTCACTTAAGCCTAGAATTAAGTTCAAGCTCGATTAGTTTACATAATTCGTTTTTTAATTTTTTTCAAACCTAATATGAATATATAAGAGTTTCTTTAAATATATATATTAAATATCAATAATTTTTATTGTTATAATTATATATTTATATGTAATCTATTATAAATATAAAACCCATTCACAAGCTTGTTTGGGAGCCTAAATTAAAATTCAAACTTGGCATAATCGAATTTTGCTTTAAGTTTAAATTTGACTCGTTTATTAATTGAGCTAGAGTTCGAGTAGCTCAACTCATTTGCAACCCTTCTCTTCGATGAAAGATCGTAAAAACAAGTTCAGAGTGCAATTATATTAATAATAAGTGCCACACTTATGACAAATTCAATTCTAAATTATTTGGGAAAGTGTGGTGAGTTATAAGTATAATGCCCCTTATCCCCTTTTTTTTTTTTAAAAAAAAATAATAATTCAATGTAGATGGGAGAGTAGGTGACTGTAGTGCAATCATTTTATGATTTATTTTTCATTTAAAAAAAAGAAATCAAAAGTATTTATGTAATTCTCACAATCTAAATTTGGGATAAAGACATGGGCAACGCCTGTACTTATGAATTTTGGCAATTTGCCATCCATGTTTGATGTTGGGCAAAAAAGTGCTCGTACTTTAAAAAAACAAGGCATTTTAATGCTTCTGTACACTTAGAAATAGGCACCTAAAATGCCACTATTTTGATGATATGTGTATGTTTTTGTCCAAAATCAAATATTGAGCACCAAATTACCAAAATTCAAAAGTATAAGCACCCTGCTCGTGCCTTTATCCCCTAAATTTGTAAATAATTGAGTTATTGAAATGAATATTTAAATAACACATGTTCCTTTTTCCAATAAGATATAATTACTTAGTGTATATCTATTACCAATAAACGCTATATCTGCATTACGTATGCTAATAATATTAACTAATTAAGTAAATAAATCACTTAAATGAATACATGATTTTAAAATGCCTTGACTTCTCTTCCCAAATAATTTTTTAGCACCCATTGACCACCTCAAATAAATTATTTACTAAATAACTTCTCTCTACTTATTTTTAACCTCTAAAATTTTGTATATTTATTATATCGCTATATATATTATATCCTATGACATATACTCTCTATTACTTTAATACTATATTAGTAAACCCAAAAGGCTAACTTTTTTTTTGGTGTCTTTATTTAAATATAATTTTTAATATAATTTGAAAATGACCCCTACTTTCTTCTTCTTTTTTTTTTTTTCAGCACATAAGGCACTTTTTTTTTAATATGTAATTATTTTATTTCCTTCTCAAGCTTTCAAAGTTTGTCCAAGTTTTATGATTTCCTTTCTTTTGTCAAAAAAGTCCTTCCATATTTGAAAGAATATTCCAAAGAATTTTATTATGGTCCAAATGACCTTAAACAGAAAAATGTCACCAATCATCATTATTATGTCAAAATGACCATAATAACATAATAAAGGCCACCAATCCTCATTATTATGGTTAAAATGACCATTAAATCATAATTTTTGCCATAAATCGCATTTCTCCACTAATAAAATAGAGCTATCAAATCCTCTTCAAATCACCCATTCAAATTTAAGAATAATCTCTCCTCAAAAAAAAAAAATCTGATAAAATGATAAAAAAAAAACAACCCTAAATCTTATAGATTTTTAGTGGGTTGGTCGATTGGTAAACGACTTGCTCGCTTGCATTCCTATATCGGTTTTTCTTGTTTGCACTTACTAAGAAGGGAGAAAGGGTTTCATTATGTTTTGCAAATTTTAGAAAGTAAAAATTTTGAAATATACAATAATGAAGTGAAAAAAATGAAAATGAAGAATAAAAGAGAAATCTATTTATATATAATTTCCGAAGCATTTCTTAAGTTTATGTTTTTTTCGAGCTAACTTTTAAATATATTATAATATATAATTTCTTAAGTTTTTTGGTGTCTTTTTAATTTACTTTTTTAATTATTTGTCTTTTCAATTTAAAAAATGTCATTTGTACTCTTTTTATATAAAATCACTTTTTTATTATTCTAATTTCTCTTTTAGTATCATTTAAAATTTTCACCTTTCGAACTAAAACATATATTCTTAGAAAAGAGAAAAAAACCATTATACAATTAAAAACCATATCCCTTTTCATTTTCTCTCGTCCCTTCTCTAAACAAATGTATTTTTTTTTCCCATTTTTTTTATATCTTCTATTAAAAATCATTTCAATGAAAAATAAATAAATTCACCCTTCAACTCCTTTTTTGTGTGGGAAAAAAAAATTCTTTCCTTTTTATTCTATTTTCTATTTATTTATTTATAGTTTCTTTTCCTTTTTTTTTTTTTTCCAAATTATATTGTGTTTTAAAGACTTCTTCCCATCTGTTGTAATAAATTTTTCATATATATTTAACAAAATGACCCATGAGTTTAAATTTATAACTTTTTTTCCCACTAAAATCTACTCCCTCCTTAATCTTTTTTGAAGTCATAACTATTTATCTTTACTTTAAAATTTTCATTTTAATGTAAAATAAGAATAATAATAATATTTAAAGATATTATAGGATTGAATCTAAAATCTAAAGAGTTAAGTCGAAAATTAATATTTATAATAAAATTTTAGATATTTTTATAGTACTGTTAAATTGTACATGGACGGGTGCACCATCTACTATAATTACTAATGTTCATATTCAGTCATGATTAATACCCTTACTTTTCACATTGTTCTTCTTTATAATGCACTCTCACTTCCATGGAATACCTGTTTTTTTAAAATAACTTCGATTCATAATTTCAAGTTACAATTTATCAATGTTGTTTGATTATATTTTTTGACATAAGCATGATTACCAAATGTCATTATTAACAAAAGAATAGAAAATAGTTTTATGTTAACCAATATTTGGAAAAAAAAATATAGTCAATCTTTTTATTTTTGCATACGCAATGTGGGTGTAATCAACTGCTAGATTAGATTAAGAAAATGTGTGAACATAAAAAATTATTCCATTCAATTTAATAATATAGATGAAGAAATATTCATTGTGAAAATTTGGTGTAAAATTACTAGATCAGTTTAACAATGTATGGGAATGGAAAGATTAGAATAGAAAGAATCAAAAGGAAAGAAAATGAGAGAAAAATAAATTCCTTTATCTGAATAGGTGGAAAAGAAATAGAAGGAAGTTAGATGTATTAATTTTTCATATTGTTAAAACCAAAAAAAACTTATATCTTAAGATATGCATTTGTTTCAAGGTCTAATTTTTTTTTCTTTTTAAAATTCTTTCCCAGTCCTCCTCAAAATGGAGAGAATTGTTTTTTATGGTATAAGGAAAGTTTTCTTTCCTAAATCCAAAATTTTCCCCTTTCCTCCCATATTCAAAAAAGGAATAGGCAAAAATTTCCCTTCCATTTCCTTTTTTCCCCCTTCTTTCACTCTAGAGATAGTATAATAGACCAAATAAGAGGCTATGGCTTTAATATAATAGATTTGCTAAGCTATAAAAAGCAACTATAATGACAAAATCAAAATCTTGTTGACGTAGTGAGTTAGCATGAATACAAACTAGAACACTCATCGAGTGATCTAAATCACACAACAATTGCAAAGGATGCAACCTTAAAGAGAAACTTTTATCAATTTTTGCGTTTCAAAAGTATATCATAAGTTATAAAAAAAAAAAGATACGTCTAAAGGATTGTTTATACTATTACATGGAAAACCTAAAAAGGTAAAAAGAAATAAATCGTGCATCATGTAAGCTGGCAGTGTAAAATAAAAGCTGACAGCCTATAATTAACACTGGCGGTTTAAAACTTGAAAGATGAAACTCGAACAATGTAGGCTTCAATGTTAGCGGCGTATCTTCTAAGGTCGGTGGCTTTTAGGCAGCCTAGTGCTGCTTCCTCCTCTCATTCTTGGACGACTCTCTCTTGTTTAAATATGTGTCTGCTATGTTGTCCGCATCATTTTTTCTCATTTGAAAAAAACTCATCCTTGAGTTTAGGGTTGAATCTGGATATAAGGGTTTTTCACCACTAGATGACGAAGATAAACTTTGAATCATGAATAAGTATCCTCTAAGATTAAATATGAACCTGCAAAATTGAATGTTAAGAAGTATAAAGTAAAATATATTGACTATATTAGGACTTTGAAGTACATCTACCCTTAAGCTCCTTGAACCATTTGCAAATTTCCTTTGGATTGATAATTCCTAAGGTATCTTAACATTAATCCTATGCACTAATTGCACATGTGATTTATCATCTATTGTTTCTATGCGACATTCTACATCACTCACTATACCTTTCTCCCACTTGTGCAAATTCTCCTTACCCGCATGCCGGGCGTCGACATCGTACTAGTAAGGTCTTCTAAACAATAGATGATAAGCACCATACCTACTACATCATAGTGTACCTCATTTTGATATTTGCTAATGGAAAACGGTACTCTATAGCATTCGTTAACCTCAATCTTTTTTGTTGCCTTAATCCACCCAGTGGTATATAGGTGAGGATGCTTCTCAATCGGTAATTGCATCATTTGCACAGCTTCTCTACCTATGATGTTTTCACAACTACTACTATCTATTATTAACTCAAAGGCTCAACCATTAATTGTACATCTAGTGAGGAACAATTGATGTCACTGAGCTTTTTCCTCCCACTTCGGTGACAGCATCAACTTCTTGATTACGTAAGCCTGCTCCTCATCCTCATAGTATTCATTACCCTCATTAGGTTCACAGTGAATTTCACCCTCTTCATTTCTCTCAACTATGTTAATTCCTCTTCTGTTAGGGCACCCATTAAACTGATGGCCTGATTGGTTACAACAATAGCACTTCCTAATATTGGCTTCACATAGGGATTGTTCTGTTTTGGCCTGTCCTTTGTCTCAACTAACTTCTTGCTTACTGCTTTATCTTCATTCTTATTATTAACTCCTATTTGTATCTCCGAGATGGTCTTACTCTTCTCAACCATAGATCAACTCAAAGTTTCAACCCCGAATCTCTTACTACCACCATCAAATTGACTGCTCTTCTCTTACAACATCAATTCTACTTTGAGAATCATGTTTTTAGCCTCATTCAAATTCCACAAAACATGGACTCTAATTTTATCCCGAATATGCTATTTTAACCTATCTAGGTATCTAGCCATTTGCTGACCCTCATTTTCTTTTAGGTTATTCCTCTCGGCCAACCGCATAAATTATGCGGTATATTCATGCATGGTCCTCTGCCCCTAGTGGCACCACTGATATTGCTAAAAGAGGATATGTTCATAATCGAGAGGTAGGAAATTTTGTTGCAGTAATTGCTTCATCCTATACCGGGTTCTCACTAGTTGTATGCCCTCACGGTACCTCCTGCTCTGGAGCCTCTCCTACCAAGCCAACGCACCACCTTTCAATTGACATGCTACTAACCTAACCCTATGCTCCTTAAGAATCTCCATGTAATAAAAAAAATCTATCTACTTTAGCCAACAAATCTAAGAATTCTTTAATATTGAGATTACAATTAAAGCTAGGGATATCTATCTTTAGGTGAAAATCACCATCGCCTCCTTGATCATACCCATAGTAGCCCCTTTGGTATCTACCATCACTATCACCATCATCGCCTCTCCTGTGCAGTTATCTTTTATCATACAAAATTGCATCTTCCTCATTGGATTCTTCATCAAAATTCTAATCTCTTCAATTTACACTTACGAGTCGATTGATCGGATCGCTGTAAGCATCTCTTGGCCTTGGTCATCTCCCACCAACATCCCTCTCTGTTGATATCAGGTCCCATCGCATCGAAATGCTCAATCAGATCTTTAAGATGCTGATCTAAATATCGGATTCTCCGATCTATGCTGTCTAATACCACCTTTTGAGTTTAAGACTTGGTTTGTGAGGCTTCTACATCTCGAGCAACATTCGGAACATGGCCACCTCCTAAACTTCCATCTCCTAACATCTCCATAGGAACTTTTTGGCTCTGATACCAATCCCACTTAGCAAATTAGTGTGAACACAAACTAGAACACTTACTGAGTGATCTAAATCACACAATAATTGCAAAGATGCAATCTTAAAGGAAAATTCTCTTAATTTTTTGGGTTTTCATAAGTTATCAAAAGAAAGATAAGTTTAAAGGACTATTTATACTATTACATGGAAAACCTAAAAAGATAAAAAGAAATAAATTGTGCATCATGTAGGCAGGTAGTGTAAAATAAAAGTTAGAGGCGTAGAAATAACGCTGGTAGTTTAAAACTCAAAAGATGAAATTGGAGCAATTTAGGCCGACTTCAACATCAGTAATGTAGCCTTCAACGCCAGCAGCGTATCTTCTAAAGTTGTTAGGCTGCCTAGTGTTACTTCCTCCTCTCCTTCTTGGAAGACTCTCTTGCTCAAATATGTGTTTGCTATATGGTCCGCATCACTTGTTTACCCTTTTAAAAAATAAAAAAATAAAAAAATATCTTTAAGAGTATCTGTGGTTTGGTTTGACTTGTTTCAAGGTCAAATCAAACTGAATTGTATTTTTTGATGGTTTAATTCAATTTCTTAATGAATTGAATCTCCTATAGCCACTTAGTATTTGGAAAAAAATCCACCTTGAATGTGGTTCATTTGGTTTGATCTTATTTGAATCATTTTTAGAAACATCCTATCGTATTTAGTTGATTATAGTAATATTTATGGGAGATTTTAGCTAATATTAACATTCAAATTAAGGAAAATTACATAAGGATTAAAACTCTATAACCTTTATATTATATTGTGATGATATATTTTTTTAATCTAAGATAAAGTGAAGGTATAAGAGCGTTTGAAAAATTTTAACATGTAGTTAGAATTGAAACCATATTACATTTATATTATAATGTGGTGACATTTGTATCTAAGGTAAAGTGAAGGTATAAGAGTCTATTTGAAAGATTATGTAACGTAGCAATGGAAAATGAGTTGATTATGAGGGTAATTCGGTTTGGCTTCATGAAGTGCGGTGTAATACGTGTTTACCAATTTTACAAGTACACAAGTCATTGAAAAATATTTATTAAAACATCATTGCAGTGTCACGTATATATAAGATAAAATCCTCCTTTTTTAATAGTGTTGCATGTGTGATATTCACTTTCATATGCTAGTAATGGTCAATGGCCAATGGCATATAGAGAAATTGAGTGTTGAATAGTACACATGAAACACATGCATGATGGCATTTTGATAATTATCATTTTATAATTATTGCTGGTATTTGTGTAATTATTTTTTTGCAAATGGTATTTCTATAATTCATCAACGTGCACTAGGTTTTTTTTTTCCTTTTATTTCTTTTTTTCTTTCTCTCTCAAAGTAATCCATAAACCTGGAGTAACTTATGACTCCACTACAAATGCATAATATATATATATATAACATATTTGATATTAGATACTCCCTACCTAAACCACAATTGTTTTCACATAGTCTATTGGAATCCTTTCTAGGTGCAATACCACTAAGGACAACGTCATACAAAGATCATTAGGGTACTACCCTAGTATCATAGGTACTCCTAGTCCACTAGGCATAACCAAACACAAGCAGCAAAACATGAATTAAAGTTCGATGAATGATTAGTCCATTCCCATTACTAATACCTAACACACAAATAACAACCAAAGTAGTAACGTACCTGATTAGCTTCCAAAACCATTAAGTCAAGTCTGCTTGAATCACTTGGACATGATACATGATAGTGCCAATTTATTACTTGATAAAGAAGGAAATATACCTCCTAAGGTAATCTAGTTTTCCTAAGCTCTTAAGAACTATTACTATTCTAGGCTTAAGATACATTCCTACCTAAATTTAGGTGTTCTTAATGTTAAGATAAAAGGTTAGGTGTTTAGGAAAGTCAAATTAAGGATAAAAACAAAATTTTACTATCCCTTATTGATCAAGTCTGTCATAAAGGATGTGATAGGCTCGGGAGGAAGAAAGCAAAACGAAATGCCTTGGTTGCGCCTATTATGGAGAGTGTGATAGCCATCACAACCATGATCGGCCAAGACTTACGACTCTTGAGGAGATCATGGCTTGGGTTACAGCTGTGACCCTTATTTGTGCCCTATTTCACCCTAAAATACATAAAACTTCAAAAACATTCCTTTTCTTGATTCTCAAACCAAACAAAACTCCAAAAACACCCTATCAACTTTAACATTGTTTTCTTTTTATTCTTAAACATATATAAGACTCCCTTATCATAATTTTAAAAAACTATAAATATATTTTCCTAATTAATATACTTACAACAATTTCATGTTTCCTCCTCATTCGAAAATCTACAACTAAAGGATTACAACTTTCTCCCAAACACAAACACCTTTGCACCAAAAGCACTGGTTAGGAAAAAAATCCTCTTTGAAACGTCAAAAGACTATGAAATGAATGGCTTACCTTAATCTCCTTGTTTTTGTTTATTTTCTTCCATAGGGATTCTTGCAAGAAGGTAAACTAGGGTTTATGATTAAATAAACTACTGTAGAAAAGAAAAGACTTAGGTTTAGTTGGAAGGGTTTTATTTATACAGATACTTAATTATGATGGATAAAATTGCTTCTATTTTAATTTGGTGAAATTACACTCCTTGCCCCTTCTTTATTATATATGTTATTTTATCTTACATTTATCCCCTCTTAAAAAGAAACTTTCATCCTCGAAAGTTACATGGATCATTGAAAAGTTAAGGATACATTGTTCTCATCTCTTCCTCCAATTCCCAATTAGCTTCTCGCTTGCTTCATTTGTTCAATATACTTTCACATATTTGATTACTCGTCTTTTCAAAATCTGCTCTTTTGCATCTATAATCTTTATTGGCTTCTTAAGAGTGGTGAAATCAGGGTTGTACCTCTAACAGTTCCAAAGCTATGACCTGATTCAGTTTGGGCACAGATTTCCTTAACATAGATACATAGAATACATCATGTACTACATCTAGGCTCAGTGGTAAAGCTAATCTATAAGCAATATTCCCAATTTTCTCTAGAATTTCAAAAGGTCCTACATACCTGAGGTTCAACTTACCCTTTAACCCAAACCTGATTACTTCTTTTATAGGTGATATTTTTAGTAATACATGATCCCCCTTCTGAAAATCCAACAGTCTGCATCTCTTATCTACATAACTATTCTGACGGCATTAGGTTGCCTGCAATCTTTGCCTAACAATCTTTACCTTGTTAATTGCATCTTGTACAAGTTTTGGCCCCAAAACTTGTTTGTCCCCTACTTCATCCCAATGGATAATCAATCTACACTTCTTCCCATACAATGCTTCATATAGTGGTGTGCTAATAGAGGCATGATAGTTGTTATCATAAGCAAATTCCACCATAGGCAAATGTTTATCCCAACTACCTTTAAAGTGTAAAGCATATGCCTTTAGCATGTCTTCGAAGGTCTGGATTGTTCTCTCCAATTGCCTATCCATTTTTTGTTATAAATAGTATTAAAAACTAGCTTAGTCCCTAAGGCCTTGAGTAAACTCTTACCGAATCTTCCTACAAATCTAGTATACCCATCTGAAACTATAAACACGAGTGCCCCATGTAGCTTCGCAATTTCCTTAGTGTATAATTTTGCCAATTTCTCTAACTTATATCTTGTCTTGAAAGGTATGAAGCATGCTCTTTTTGTGAGTTAATCTACAATTACCTATATTGTGTCAAACTTTTCTCTTGTCTTGGTAGAGCCATCACAAAATCCATTGTGACTCTTTCCCATTTCCACTCCAGTATAGGTAAAGGCTTCAATTCACATATTGGTTTATGGTGTTCGATATTTATCTATTGACAAATCAAACACCTAGAAATATACTTAGCAATCTCCTTCTTCATGTTATTCCATCAATACATCTTCTTTAAATCATGGTACATCTTATTTCATCCAAGATAGATGGAATAACCGAAATAGTATGCCTCTTTCAACAACTCCTTTTTAGGTTCTCCATGGGAAGAAGTCTACCTTTTTCTCTTGGATACTATGATCACCAATCTGAGTCGTTTTAATCCTTTCTATTATAGTAGGCTATAAATGCAAATTAGCTAGTCTTGCTCCTAGTTACCTAGTTACGACTTCTAACTCCAATTTTCTCATGTCCTCTAACAAAAGTTGTTCTAAAGTGATTAAGGCTGCTAGATTTCCACTTTGCTTCCTACTCAAAGAGTCTGCTACCACGTTTGTCTTTCCCGAATGGTATTGAATATCCACATCACAATCTTTTATTAACTCTAACCATCCCTTTTGTCTTATATTCAACTCTTTTTGAGTAAATATATACTTTAAGCTTTTGTGATCAATATATACCTTAAATTTTTCTCCATACAAATAATGTCTCCACAGTATCAAGGCATGTACTGCTACTGTTGCTAGTTCTAGGTCATATGTAGGGTAATTCTTCTCATAAGGCTCTAGTTGCCTGGATACATATGCTATTACCTTGTCTCCTTACATTAACACACAACCTAATCCTTGTATGTATGTGCCACTATAGCTAGTATACTCTTCTTCACTTACTGGCAAAGCTAAAACTGGTGTTGTCATTAACTTTTCTTTCAGTTGTTGAAAGCTGTTCTCATAACTCTCATCCCATACAGATTTTATGCCCTTTTGAGTTAGCCTGGTCAAAGGACCAGCAATTTTATAATAACCTTCTACAGATCTTCTATAATAACCAGCCATTTCTAAAAAGCTCCTTATTTCTATTACATTCATCGATGTTGGCCATTTTATTACTGCCTTTACCTTTTCTAGATGCATTGATAGCCTATCTCCATTAATAATGTGTCCTTGACAGGATATTCTCTATAGGCAAAATTCACATTTCTTAAATTTAGCATATAAATTTTAAGTCTGTAATCTACTCTGAACTAACCTTAGATGCACTTCATGCTTTTATGGGCTTTTAGAGTATACTAAAATATCACTTATGAAAACTACTACAAACTGATATAAGAAATCTATGAAAACTCTGTACATAAGGTCTATAAAAACAGTTGGTGCATTTGTGAGTCCAAACGGCCACAAACTCAAAATGCCCATATTAGGTCCTGAAAGTTGTCTTTTTATATATCCTCTATTCTAATTCGTAGCTAATGATACCTCGACCTATGATCAATCTTTGAGAACACTCTTGTATCTTTAGGTGGTCAAACAAATCATCAATCCTTGGCAGATGGTACCTATTCTTGATAGTTACATGATTTAACTCCCTATAATCTATGCATAACCTCTTACTACCATCCTTCTTCTTCACACATAACACTGGAGCTTTCCAAGGTGATACATTGGGTTTAATGAACCCTTTCTTAAGTAAGTCCTCTCACTGAACCTTTAACTCTGCAATTTCTTTTGGTGCCATTCATTATGGTGCTTTTGATATAGGTCTAGTACATGACACTAAGTCAATACAGAATTCAATGTCTCTTTTTGGTGGTAAACTTAAAAGATCTTCAAGGAAAAGATTTGGGTACTCACACATTATATGTACTTGTGTAAGTTTTGTCTTTGGTTTATCTCCTATTTTCATAATTGTCATAGATAAATTAAACCTACCCCATAATTCATAAGTAGGTAAAATAGAAGGTCTTTGCACTTCAAGATTATGTGTGAACTGTCCCCATCTAGTAAGCTAAACCTTACTATCAAGTTGTGGTAGTTAATGACAACATGATACTTTACTAACCAATCCACTCCCAAAATCACATAAAAATCTACCATATCTAACACTACCAGATCTGTAGCTAGATATCAACTTTTTTATTTCTATATCTACATTTCTACAAATCCGGTTTAATATAATTTCATTTCCGAAAGGGGTGTCCACTAACAAACATTCAAGTCATATATTCAACACATACATCATACATGGCTAGAAACGATTCAACAATATAAGAAAAGGTTGCATCAGTGTCAAAAAGCACATAAATATTATGCAGGAGTATTGGAAGCGTACTCACAATAGTGTCCATATTAGTGGTGTCTTGGCACTAAATGGCATAAACTTTTCTTGGTGTTCTCTATCCCTAGCTACTTCCCAGTAGTTGACCTATCCAAATTCCTTGAGTTACTGGCTTACTTGGTTCTCTACAGTTGTTTGCCCTATATCCTCTCTGTCCACACTTAAAACATAAACTTGTGGCAAAATCTTCTATGTGGAGTTCCAATTTTTGTGCCCAACTTTACTATAAGAGAAACTAGCATTATCAAATCATTTGCAGTCCTTCAATTCATGTGATCCAAAACATCTGCTACACTTCTTCTCAACATTCCAAGCATTGGTCTAACATGTTGTGTAAAAGGCCTCTTTCCTTTATCTTAGATAAGAACTAGTAGGCAGTCACTTATCCACATATACTAGACTCTTTTGTCACTTGATCTGTTATCTTTTTCAGGCCTTATTCCACTATCTTTGCCTTATTAACCACCGCGGAGAAAGTGATTAACTCCATCAAATTCACTTAATATTGAATCTACGCTTTTAATTTTGTAACAAACCTATGCATCTTAGCATCTTCACTAGCCCTAAGAGACTCTGCAAAAATCTCATCAGTTTGTCAAGATCGGCCTCATACTCCTCAGTTGTTATATAATGATGTTGTAAGGAATAATATTCTTGCAACATCAGTTGCTTGGTACTCTCAAGAAAGTACTCTCTATAGAAAGCTTATTGAAATCTATCTTAGGTTATCTCCCTAGTCATGTGCCACTTAGTACTTATCCGCCAATTATTAGCACTTCTTATAAGTAGGTAAGAGGCATACTTTGCTTTCTTATTCTCTGGGATATATAGGACTGCGAAAGTCTTTTCAACTTCTTCCAACCATAATTGGGCCTCCAATGGCTTCTTAAACTTTGGTTCAAATTTATATACTAAATCCACAACGTATTCAGGTTTAACATATCTGCATTCTTGACCCCATTACCATCATTCCCATTCCATATGTGGGTCTCTTATCTCTAAGCCTTAGCATTAGCCTTTTTCACTTGCACATCCTATTGCATCTATTGTTGTTGTTGTGTAACTACCCTTAAGAGGGTATTGACAACTTGAATGAGTTAAGTAGCATCAACTGGTACCTGTTGGCTGGCAGGTGGGGAAGGTAGTCGTGGTAAGTCTTGAGGTATCTGGTTTAGGGTAGGTGGTTGTCCTCCATTAACTTCCTCATCATTGGTTCTAAAGGAACCAACATCATGGGTTCTTCTTCTAGATAGCATTCTATAAAGGTAATCATATAATTTATGAGAAAAAGGTTTAACAGATCAAAAAAGAATTTAAAGCACAAAAGGAAACTTGCTACTAACAAAAGTACAAATTAAATAAGCTCTCCCCAACCTAAAACTACCCTACTCATCATTACTCACCGTTTTAAGGAGTTCATAGCCTAGATCTAGTAAGATTGACAACCTAAGCTCTGATACCACTTAAGCTGTAATGCCATGATCTTAATGTGTTATCAACTCACCACGTATCATCATAAAATAGTGACATGCAAAGGCTCAAAAACCTGCCAATAACCTCAACTTGCATTTAATAGCTTTAAATCTCATTAGTGATGGTTTTGTCAACATTTAAATTTTCAAAATAAACTATAGCCATTTCATTCCTATTATAAAAGAAAATCAAACTTAGTCTATTTTAAAGAATCCAAATACTATAGCTTTATATCTAAAAAAAAATATCATCTATCTTTAAGTAAAACAACTTGATCAGAACTCCATTGGATTTCAACCTACTATCATTATCCCCATAATCCACAAAAAACATTGTACTAGATAAATCGAATACTACATGTTCCTCGCCTATTCTTGAAAGATTAACAAAGGTTGAGTCGGAGCTTAGTACGCCAAGACCACAACCACATGTACATGAACAAACAACTTATATATTTACATGTAACATAGTAATACATGAATAACCATAATTTATTATCTTTAAATTATAGGCAAGCAACACAGTTTAGAACCATGCAATTAGTCATAAACCTAGAGTAACTCAAAACTCCACTATAAACACATAGTATTATATATATACATATATTTGATATTGGATACTCCCTAACAGTTTACCAGAATCATTTCCAGGTATGACACCACTAGGGACAACATGACACAAGGATCATTAGGTACTACCCTTAGATCACTGGTACTCTTGGTCAACTAAGCTTAGCCAAACACAAGTAGCAAAACATTAATTAGAGTCTGATGAATGATTAGTCCATTTCCATTGCCAATACCTAACACGCACAAATAACAATCAAGGTAGTAACGTAATTGGATTAGCTTCCAAAATCGTTAACTCAAGTCTACTTGAATCGCTTGAATGTGATACATGACAATGCCAATTCATTACTTAATAAATATGGAAATACACCCCTAAGGTTATCTAGTTTTCCTAAGTTCTTAAGAACTACCATTATTCTAGGCCTAAGATACATTCCTTCCTGGATTTATGTGTACTTAATGTTAAGCTAAAAGTTTAGGTGTTTTGGAAAGTCAAATTGAGGATAAAAACAAAATTTTATCATCTCCCTATTAATCACGCCCATGGTAGAAGACGTGATAGGCTCGAAAAGAAGAAAGCACAACAAAACACCCTGACTGCATCTGTTATGGAAGGCATGGGGGCCATCATGGCCTCTGTTATACTCGTGATAAGGGGCTTAACGGGCATCATAGCCTCTATCGCGACCGTAATCGGCCAAGACTCGCAACTCCCAAGGAGATTACAGCCCATGTCACAGTCGTTGTCATGACCCTAATAGGGGCCTAGTAGGATTATCTTGAAGTTGTCATATTACGTGTGTACCCGCAATATGAAAATCGTCATTGCAAGCCAGAGATTACGAGACTCTATTCACTTGTTAACATTAGTTATACATATACATATACTATTATAATTAAAACTCAATTATGAACATCTAGCCAAGATCGCAGAGAATCACATTCCCTACTAAATAATAAAAATTGGGTTTCAACCTATAAAATACAAAATCTCAAATACTTATACAATTTATCAAATTTGTATTCTAAGTTCATTGCAATCTATCTTTCTAACTCCATGAAAGTTTGATAGGGAAATCACTCTTCACACATTCCTAGCCTATTCCCAGCAAGCATTAGCCCTGCACAAAAACTGTTAGGGGGTAAGCGAAACCACGGCTCAGTGAGATAACCTGACCAAACCACACATCAAGCAATAGCAAACAAGTTTATTATCAAGCAAGTGTAATGTATCAATCAAACATATGCTCAATTACAAGTTTGGAGAACCGGAATCCAAACAGAATGTAGATTTACACCCTCACATCAAGGTTGAAGGAACCTAGTCAAGGATCACATCCTTATGAACCACCCGCCCAGGAGAAACAAAGAACTATAGGAATAGCAGTACTTACTTTATTTATCACTTCATTAGATATATTTTCTTCACTCAATTCCTTTCGGAGCAAAGAGACTCCATTAAGTATTAGTCATTTCAAGCGGATACCACGGGCGGCGTTCCTTCTTTTGCCAAGTAGTTCCCGTGGAACCGAACAGAACAAGGATAATCTTGGAAGAACTAGGAAATCTACATCTAGAAAAACCAAGCATTAATCGAGATCCGAAATACTAATACGAGCGGGCTGTCACACTTTTTTATGCAGTATATGCAAGTTATGCAATGCATGACCAATTCAATAGATAGTCGAATAGTATTAGGTTAGGTTCTTAAGTGTCCATACAACTCACAGACAAACCTTAACATGCTTCATACATTAATTATCATACAATGTAATTGTTACTATCAATATGGTGTTTTGGCAACTAACCATACACCAAGCACAATGCGATATACCCAACCCCACATGCATAACAGTATTAGTATATTATTACATATGCAACTATGCTACAAGCACAAACAATGTGATAAGGTCAAAGTTACTCACTTGGTATCCTTGCTAAGTCGTAGTAATCACTGGAAATTCCAAAGATTGATCTGTTTCTCCTATAGAATGAGACAAAAGATACTTATTACTATACTAATATTTGCATAACATTCTTGGTTGTGCCATTTTGTCTCCTAAACTCAACCTTTATCATCTTAATCCTAATTTCGTCATTTAAATATGGTTTTAAGGTTCATAAGGCTTAGTTTCTTCGGTCGAGTTATAAAATTTGTATAAGCTCGTTTTTCTTAGGAAAAGTGTCTTAAATGATTTCAAATACCAATTTCAATAGCATAATCTTAACCTAGATCTATTTTATTTGTTTTAACTTTGATTTTAACAAATAAATGGGTGTTGTAAAGCTTATTGGACATACTCTTTCATTTTCTAGTTTATTCTTTTATTTTGTATATTTTTCCTTATACGACTATGGATTCGAAATGTTTATACTGGGATATCTATTAGTCCGATTTTATATTTTTAATTCTTACTTCATGTCTATTGCTTTGTTTTATGTATCTACTACTAAGCTTTAGTGATCAAATTCATTTTTAAGTGTCTTGATCATCACTTGGATGAAACTTATGTTATAATTTTATTTTCGTTTTGCTTCTCTTGATCTTATTTGTCTACCTTATTTGTTTTTCTATATACTTTGTTTTATATTTTATACATAGCTACTATTTTTATTTTTTTAGACATCAATTACTTATTTTTAAATTATTAAGTGAGTTAAATGTTTTACTAATTCTAAAATTTGTTATAGAAGCTTTCTAATAACTTAATTTTATTATATCCTTAAGGATCTTTTTTTTTTTTTTGAATCTCTAATGTTTCTAATGTTTTATTATATCTATTCCGATAGTAGCCTATAATTAGTCATTTTTTTTAGTTTATGAAATACATTATATTTTTACAAAATTCGTATAGATAATTATTTCTTACTAAAAACTGACCTAAATAATTTTAAATTCATGTTTTTAGTATAAAATCTTTAAGTAGGCTTATATTACTTATTTTAATTTATATTTTGTTGTATAAATAGGTGTTAAAAAGCTTGTTTTGCATATTATATGCTAGTTACTCAACTTATTTACTTGTTAATTTATATTCCTCCTACTCTTATAAATTCCTATAGTTGGTGTAAGACTTTCCTATATTATATATTATATATATATATATTTGTTTCCTATTGTCATTATTAAGCTTTTATCATTGGTAATGAGTTTTATTATTTTGAATTTATATTGTCCATTAGTATTTTTAGTGATAACAAATTTTCTTTTATATTTATTTAGTCAACCCTTTTGTTTATGTAGGTTAGAATTTCTATTATTTAGAGGGTCTTATCTAAATTTCAATTATTAATAGATGGTTCCAATGATCTTTTAAATTCATCTAAGTTTAGTTTTGTATTCCAAATTATAGTTTATCTCTCAAATTTAATTCTAACTCATTCAAAAATCCTTCATTGTTATCATACTTTTAATATATCTAATGACAAGTTTCTTTATTATAATTTCATGCATCATATGCTTCATATATATATATATATATATATATATTTGACATCTTGGGATTTATGTTGATTGAGTTTTATTATCTAGAGAGCATTATAGACATATTCTGCTAATTCCTTTGAACTAAATTAAATCATGAAGTAGGTTTTTAGAGTCACAATCTTATAGTGATAGAAAATTAGGGCCTAGGGTTTTCTAAAGCCTAAGTTTAATTTTTTCATAGTTTTCTTTACTAGATATAGTATTTTAACTTAGTTAAATTGATCATCACATGCTATTCTTTTTCATATTACTACCAACAAAATTTTTAAAGAGATTACACATGGAGAATTTCTATGATAACCCTATGCTTTCATTTTCCAAATTTCTATACATAAACAAGATGTAAGTTATAAAATGGGTTAGACATTACCTTGATGGCCTAGAGAGGAAGATGATAAATTCTCTTTCTTATATAGACCAAAACCTACATATATAGATAAGGAGATAAGTTTATCATATTTTAAATATAAGATAACTAACTACCATATATTCTTACCCTTGTCTTTTATTTTGTTGAATAGTTGATAGCTACTTGTAGTGGAGTTGCAAGAAAAATGGAGTCTTGGTTGATGGGTCTTTGGTTGATGGGAGCTCAAATGGGGACAATTTGTTGTAAGAGAAGTGGAATTGCAATTTTTTGAGAATTTTTGTGTGTTTCACGGTTTTGAAATTTTGGGAGAGTGGGACTTGCTTTGTTGGTTGTCCATTATTTATAGGAGTCAAGATAACTTATGAAGGAAGGTTTGACTAGTTTAGGCTTTAATTATTTATTTTATTTAATAAATTATGTTGTTGTTGTTGTTTGCATTAATTAGGGGTTTTTTATTTAGTGCATTTTCATTGGTTGATGTGTCTTAAAATTGACCTCATATACTCTTTTCTACTCTCTTAAGCTAGCTTACATGGTGGAGAGACTTGTAGCAAATTTAGGCTAGTTAAGTGTTTAAATTCTAACCTCATGTGCAAGCTACTTCTCAAATAAGGCTTCATGGTGGAATTGGGTCCAAGTAATTTGTTAGTGATGTGTATTCTTTATGTACCATTCACTACTCCCTTAAGCTAGCTACATATGGTGGAGAGACTTGGAGCAATTTTGGGCTGGCCAAGTTTTTCCAATTTTCACCGTGACTTGTAACAACATTTGAGAAAATATTAATAAATTCAAATATCTAGCTATTTCATCAAAAACTGTCTCCTATGCGCATATTTATGTTAGTTATATGAGAATTTTATTTCCAACAATTTATTTAAGGTCCTAAAATATTTTTAAAATATTGTTGAGTTTCAAATTTTGAGTTTAAAATTTACGCGATTTAGTATTTCTAAAGTTTTGTTCTACGCGATTAAGGTTTTAGGATCCGATAGGTCAAATATATAAATTGGTATTTACAGACTCTAAATTTTCTAACTAAAATTATGGTATGATCTAAATTTTTATTTGAAGTCTAAATAATTAATTGTAGGTCTGCTTATAGCTCTTCATTGGGTATTTATAACCCTAATGTTTTATCTTTAATAGGTTATTCTTATTATACACATACCATGAATTATTAGCTTTTTAATGCATTTAAAATTTAAAGCCATTTATTTATTTATACATATATACTTTATTCTTGGTTCTTGACTTGGATTACAAAATCTATCTTTGGTGTCTTTTTAATGCATTTATTTATTAGATTCTTAAGGTTTTTAGATCATAAATAGGTTCATAATACTATAAAGTTTCTAACTAAGGTCTAATTGGGTCTTAAACCCAATATCTATCATATATTTAGGATTCTAATTTACTATCATATTTATATGTTAATCATACTATTATTGTTATATTCTTTTTGAAAATATTTCTTTAGTATATATCTTGTATATGCACATATATATTTTTATCTAAGGTCTAGATTTATAAATATTGATTTTCTTTTAATCCTATCATATATTTTTAAACTTTATTGATCCTTTTCTAAGTTATCGTTTTCTAAACAATAGGCTTTTAAAATTAATTGTTTCTTCTTACATGTGTAATCTAAGGCTATTTATAATCACTTGTAGAATTTTTTACTTGTGTTGCGAAATATTGTCTTTTATTGCCTAGAAATTTATTCATCTTAATTATTAATTAGTTATGATTATGGAAGTTACATTTTGTGCCTTAAAACTTTATCTATGAGGATTCGAATCCTTTTAATTTTAATAGAATTTGTTTATACTTTAATATTATTAAATTGCGAAAAATCAGGAGTGGTCTTTATGACTTTTTCTCGAAGTTCTCCGAGATTCTATGTTATAATTTATTAATTATCATATTTAGGTTATTAAAATTCAGGGGATTACAGTCGTGACCCTTGCTCTTGCCCTATTTCCCCCTAAAATATGAAAAACTTTAAAAACATTCATTTTCTTGATTCTCAAACCAAACAGAACTCCAATAACACCTTATTAACATTTAACATTGTTTTCTTTGATTATTAAACATATATAAGACTCCAATATCATAATTTAAAAAAATATAAATATATTTTCCTAATTAATATACCTACAACAATTTCATGTTTCCTCCTCATTCGAAAATCTACAACCAAAGGATTGCAACGTTCTCCCAAACATGAACACCTTTGCACCAAAAGCACTGGTTAGGAAAGAAATCCTCTTTAAAACGTGAAAAGACCACAAAAAAGAATGGCTTACCTTAACCTTCTTGTCTTTGTTTATTTTCTTCAGTAGGGATTCTTTCAAGAAGGTAATCTAGGATTTGGGACTTAAAGAAACTATTGTAGAAAGGAAAAGACTTAGGTTTAGCTGGAAGGATTTTATTTATATAGATACTTAATTATGATGGACAAAATTGCTCTTATTTTGATTTGCTGAAATTGCACTCCTTGCCCTTCTTTATGATATATTTTATTTTTTCTTACATGATAGAAGTCTAACTAAATATACAACAACATTAAAATTGAATTTAAAAAGATTTTTAATATTTGAATTCCATATTCAAAGATACCACAAAACTAATGATTAATACAGGAGGAAGACATATCTAAGCAATGGAAAGAAGTAAAAATATGCATAGCAATAAAAGATGAATATATCACAATAATTCATTGTTTTTAACAATAACATTATAACTAAAATTTTTAAAATTAGCCCATCACAAAAGTTAATATCTTGTCATGACTATTAATAACATTAAAAAAGTCACCAAGAAAACACCAAAAATATTAGTAAAATGAATCCTATCCATGTAAACACAATTATTTATGTTTTTTTTTTGGAACACTCGTTACATATTTGGCTAATAGTGGATCCAAAATAAAATTATATTTTAAAAATATACAAAAAAAATGCATATAAAAAAACTAGTGAATATGGCGCTAGCCCTCTGTGTGTGAATTTAATAATATTGAGTCATAAAAGATTGATTACAAAAAATTATGTAAAAAAGTGTTGTCCTTTTTTTTTATCATAAAATAGAAAAATCTTTTAGATTTAAAAAAAAATCTATGTAGGTTTTGAATTTATTGTAATTATTTAATAAATGATATGTGATGATCGAAAAAAATTTAAATATGATATGTTTTTCTCACTATTTTCAATTTAAATTATAATGTGGATTCATAAAGAGAAAGAAAAGAATAAGTTTTTTTTTTTTTAAGAACATGAATTATAAGTATTCTCGAAGGATTCATTTATTATTGAAAATGAGGTTAGTTGGGTTTTATAGTGAGATAGTTATTAAAAAATAAATATTAAAAGGAGAATAAGAAAGTGGTTAATTGTTTTTTTTTTTGATGGAATAAAGTGAGTAATCATTGAACTTTAGGTTTTGATTTTTTGAAACCAATAAAAAGGATCTGATTCATAATATTATATTAGATTACATATTAGATATACAAATCTAAAGAAACACATGGCAATGCCTGTTACCTAAACAATAAACATAGAAGGTCTAATTTTGCTTTTTGTTAACCTAACACCCCTCACCTATATTTTTATTCAACCCTCGAATTTCAAAGCAATGTTTTCCTCTCACTTTTTGTGTCCTCCCAATTCTTGCTTCATAAGCTCTTTTATCTCTCCCTCCTCCATTTCTTTACCTCCCTTTCACATCGTTTCCACTTCCTTTGAAGACCTTTTTAGTAATCACACTGTCCTAATGACCTTTGTACATTCTCTTAAGAGCAATTACTAATTCAATAAAAGAGAAATGGTGTTAGACTTGAGTTTTAAGTCTTGAAAATGGAAAAGGATAAGCTAAGCTCTAGCAGGAATAAGGGTCCACACTTACACATGTGAAGGGAAATATAGTAAATTTCAAAAGACGTAGTTATTGTTAAAAAAAATTTTAATACTAAGAGAAATGCTATATATAGACATTTATCATAATGCGGGAAATAATTCAACAAACAATCTTCATATTAATAAAAAGCTATCACCATTCTTAATCCCTGAACTGAATCGATTTTAAAGATTAAACATATCCACTTCTAATAGTTGTTATTGGCTTATTACCAAAAAATTTTGTTGATGATGGTTTTTTCGTGGATAAGTGTTACGTAGGTTATTGTTGGTATGATCATGGAAAAGTAATATAGATGATAGATAAGCAAGATAAGGATAGGAAATGAGAAATACACTGCAATTTTTCAAAAATGAAAGTAAATAGTCAAAAGTAGTTAAAGAGAGAAAAAGTATTGCTTTTGAATTTGAAATTTTATAATTGCTCCTAAAGCAAAAGGAAAAATGCATGACTTAAAAAGTTAGGAGTCCAGTAAAATGGTTTTGAATAAAAGTAATAGAAAAATAGATAGATAGATGGATATAATATATATTGATATTGGACACTTCTATTTTAGATATATTTATAATTAATTTATTAGTGCTAATACATCATGTGTTCAAATAAGTAAATAAGAAATATCAATATTTTCTTGACAATAACAATAATGGTGTATAGGCTTTTAAGAACTACCTATATGTATAGAAGTAGGGTTGCATTCAATTTAGGTAATTTATTAATACCTTTAAAGCTTTTCTTGTAGATAATACATACTTGCTTTTCTCTTATCTACTCTATTTCCATTTTTCTCCTTTTTACTTTAATTTTATCTATCTATTTATTTATGTATATATACTTTATTTTTCCTCTTTCATTCTCAAAATAATATTCAACTTCATATATCTACAACTAGGGGTGGGCAAAAAAACCAACTAAACCGAACCAATCTATAATTGAACCAAACCAAACCAAACCGAAAATATGATTTTTTAAAGAAAAATTTGATTTAAAAATTTTTCAATCTGAACCAATCCATAAATTTATGGTTTAGTTTAGAAGGTAAACCAAACCAATCCATAAAACCAAACCAAACAATTTTAGAAAAATATAATAATATTTTACTTACAAGTTATAACTATAGATTTTTTTTATGATGATTGATTAAAGGTCATATATGTTCATATGATTTCATTTGATATTTATTATTTGGTGAATACTCATTAAAATCTACTTGTTCATTTTTAAATTTGTTTTTGAGGCTTATGATATATATATATTAATATATATGTTGATGATGAACTATTTTTTAATAGTTTTTAACTTTATAAAAGTATGCAATTTATTTATTTAGTTATCAACTTATTATGTATTAATTGTTTAATGTATTTTATCGGTAGATCATTTTATTTATTGATGAATTTTGTTGATAGATGATTTTTTATTTTTGCTAAATTTATTAGTAGATAATTGACTTGATGGTTCTATTAAAAATTATAAATTATAACTTACTATATATTGATTAGTGAATGTATTTTATTGGTAGATAACTAATTTTATAGAGAACTATATATTGAAAGTATGATAAATTCACAAAGTATTTTGTTATGGTTTATAATATAAACTTTTTAAAGTGAAATAAATATTTAAGTAACTACATGTAAAAAAAAAAAAAAAACTAGAACAAAGATTTTTTCGTTAGAATTTTTATTTAATCTGTAATCCAAACCGAATTAAACCGTTATTTAATGATTTAGAAAATTTCTTGGTTTTAGAAAAAATCGGACCAAATTGATTCGTGCCCCCCCTTATCTACACCTGTCACCAACTGGAAATATTTTAGTTATAACATGATTAAGAACATGGAGCACCAAAATCACTTTTGACTTCTTTGAGATTTTGGAGGTAGGCCAAGACATGATCATTACATGTACGACCAAAATTTCAATAAAATAAAGAATAGATAATACCGAATTATTCCCACTAACAATATAAGATTATGGCATAAAAGTGAAAACACAAGAATATATAAATGAAAGTTTGAATGACATATTCGAAAAAAGGTTACCCTTTTGCAAAATTTTCGTATTAGTGATTACATATAAATAAAATAAATAATATCTAAAAGGAATTTCAATATCTGAATTTTGCAAAATCAATTTATTTAACCAAGTAATTGTTTAGTCAACAATAACACAAATAATTACTATAAGCTCTAAGTGGAGCGTGCATCTCTTAAAAATTTTAAGTATTTTGCCTAAAGTCTCACTTTTTTTAATGCGCTCTTCCTCTCATTAGAAAAAGCTACATCGTAAGTAGATTTTATAATTAAAATTTTTTACATCAAATATAAATATAAGTATAGGTCCAATGTTTAGTACCAAAACAGATGTAGTTAGATAATTAACAGAATTAGAAAAAAAAAAAAAGTGTTTATTTGGATGGCCTAATTATCTACTAAATATTATAATGTAAGGGAACTAATATTTCCTTCTTATATTCAGCATAACTGGTTTCTAAATTTATAAAATGTAGTACTTTCATATTAAATTTTACTAGAGGTGTTTCGGTTCAGTTAACGGATCTGTGACCTTATTTTTAATAACTAATTTGGCATTTAGTAACTAATTTGTTGATCCTCAAAACCTTAATGGAGAGAAATAAAGTTGAAGAAAAGTGGTGATGACACTCCACAGCAAATTAGGGAAATGAGGATCTTCAAACATTAATATCAAAGGCGCAATATCAATCAGTTAAGTCAGTTGACAAGGTATCCTTATATATATATATACTTCTCATGCTTGAGCTTGAACATCCACTGAAATGCATCACGTCTACCAATCTATTAAGGATGGAATTATGCTATTGTTAAAACTCATATAATATCCTTTCATATTATCTTAAGTTAGGATCAAACAAGCAACTTAAATAAGTTCAAGTGGAATGGATAAAGGTCTTCACTAAATTTGATCAATCAAATAATGCAACCATTGCCGTAACATGAATTTGATAAGGCGCTAACATCACAGCATCCAACCCCATGATCGACGGGAGTTATGGCTTTCATTTCATGATTTTAACATCAACTTTGCTCTTATCTAGAAGTATGATCACAAACTTTCCTTATTTATGTTAATGTATAGCAAGTAAGGGTAGACACAATTCAATTTGGTTCGGTTTTTATTAAAACCCAACCAAATCTTAATTTACGGTTTGGTTTTTTTTTTCATCCCACACCAAAAATCAAACCCTTAAGCAACATATTGGTTCGGTTTGAATTATATATTAAATTAAAATTCTAATTAAAAAATTTTCTTATTCTATTTTTTTCATTTGTACAGATACTTAAATATTTATCTCACTTTACAAAGTTTTGCAAGCTACAACAAAATATTTTATGCATTCACCATACTTTTAATCTATAATCTTTTATAAAATCAGTTATCTATCAATAAAATATATTCATTAACTAATACATAGTAAGTCATAATTTATATTTTTTAATAGAATCATTAAGCTAATTATCTACCAATAAATTTAACAAAAATAAAAAATCATCTATCAACAAAAGCTATCAACGAATAAAATGATCCAATGAAAAAATACAGTAAACAATTAATACATAATAAGATTTTATAACTAAATAAATAAATTTCATACCATATAAAGTTTAAAACTATTAAAAACTAGTTCGTCATCAATAAAAGAATATATATCATGAACCTAAAAAAACCAATTTAAAAAGAACAAATTGATTTTAATCAATATTTACCAAATAATAGATATCAAATGAAATAATATGAATATATATATGACATTTAATCAATCATTATAAAAAAATTTACTATTACAACTTACAAGTAAAATATTATTATATTTTCCTAGAATGGTTTGGTTCAGTTTTTGGTTTCGTCGAGTATAGTTTAGCTCATTTGATTGGTTTTTTTATCCACCCTCAATAACAAGTATGTTGCACCCTTTAGGTAAGTTCTAATGTGTCTCCAACTTGTACATTTTCTTTTCTATTAGTAAAATAAGGAGTTGGCATTCTTGCATACATGGCCTTGATAATTAAAAAAAAAAAAACGATAACAAAAATTTTCTAATCCTATTAGGGATGCAACTAAGGTGAGTCATATGAACCGAAATCTGAACCCGCTACACTATAGGACATATCATACCTAACTCTATAACCCTGTAGAGTTTTCCTTCTATATCCAAACTTACCCTACAAGGTTTACTCTAAAAATTGCCACTTGCCCGGTTACCTACCTAACTATCAATTCAATTACTCATCAAACCACCCAGCCTATTATCAATCGAACCTGCCCCACTTATTATTATTTTTTCAATATATTTAGCAGACTTAAGCTAATAAAATAATAGTCTAATAATAAGCAATTCATATTCTCTTTGCCAACTTGTTTTTAAATTTAGGTTGTCACTATATTTACATTACAAATTTTTTTTTACTAGGACCAATGGGTAGGGTGATACAGGTTAGATATCATCGAGTTTTAGTAGTATCGAACCCGACTTTAATACCCTATAGAATTTTTTACTTATGTTCAAACCTAACTCTATTACCCTAAAGGGTTTTTATCGGATTGAATGAGTTGGAAATCCATTAATAACTGATCTAATCGCATTCCTAATACCTATTAATAGTTTCCATTTTTTATTATAACAAAAATTAATCAAAGTGCAATTTAGCCTACGTCACATTCACATGGGCATGAGATAAAGTTAAATCTTTAATATTATGTTTGATTTATTAGAATAGAATCAGTATTTAATTTTATTACTGTAAAATATCTATTCCTTTATTTAGTTTACAAAAAATTCTATCAAAAAATATTTATTTTATATAATACCTAATAGATAAGAAATTTTCATTCATCCTTTTTATTGATAGAAAACTATTTTAAATCAAAAAATATTTTTACTTTTAAAAATATTTTTAATTATAAAATAATTTCTTTTTCATTCTTATCTTATTCCAGTAAAACAATCATACCGGAAATATCACGTCTCACCGATGTTTAAAACCTAAGCTAAGCTTTAGTGAACCTATCAAAAGGAAAAATTAAAAAGCTTCCTTTTTATTTCGCACACCTTATTCCAACCCACTTTCTCTTCTAACTCTCACGCCATGGGAGGCGTGGAGCTACAACCACCACCATCTGAAACCACAGCAACCAAAGTCTTCGATTCCGAAAACCCGACACCGCAGCTCGAAATCGACGAAGATGAGGTGTCGCCCATCGAGGAGGTCCGCCTAACCGTGACCAACACCGACGACCCAACCCTGCCAGTATGGACCTTCAGGATGTTGTTCTTGGGGCTGGTCTCATGTGCACTGCTGTCTTTCCTAAACCAATTCTTTGCATACCGTACAGAACTCCTCATTATTACCCAAATCACCGTCATAGTGGCCAGCCTGCCGATTGGGCGGTTCATGGCAGCTTATCTCCCTGAAACCAAGTTCCGGATACCCGGGTTTGGGGACCGGTTGTTCTCGTTCAACCCGGGCCCGTTTAACATGAAGGAACATGTCCTGATTTCGATATTTGCAAATGCTGGAAGTGCATTTGGATCAGGATCAGCTTATGCTGTCGGAATCGTAACTATTATCAAAGCTTTTTATCATAGGAGCATCACTTTCTTTGCTGGGTGGCTTCTTATTATCACAACACAGGTCATTTTTATTTTTATTTTATTATTTCCTTTCTTTTTATAAATAAATACATATATATATTATATTAAAAAAATTAGAATTCTCGTTAATAAGTTAGGATAAAGATATTTCTCACCTTTTGTATCCTCTCTTTGTATCTTCAAGTGTGTTTAGAATAGGTCTGACTGGTTATCCATGTAATAAAACCTATCCTGTTACAGCTACCATGGATCATAGAAATTTTTTTATCTTTACGGGAAAAGATGGATCGAATCGAAATATGCTCCATTACACTTGTTGGAGTCTCGGGGAACAGCTCTTAGGCATGCAATTATTAATTTTCTAATAACTCACTATTGTCACTTGTGTCGTATCATACGAGCTATATAGATACACGTGTCCATTCTTTCTTTACAAGTGTCCGTTAGCTAAATTGTTGAGTAAAACCAAGGTGGACAATTTATTTTTGTCTATTAATATTTATGACCACTATCACAACTCATTTTCAATTTATTATAATATAACGTCCTAACTTAAAGCATTATAACTCGCCACATCTCTTTGATAAGTACATGCTAAAACTATTAATCTACTAATTCATAATATTCAATATAGCATCAAACTCTCATATAAAAGGATACTTGTTTAAATATATGTATAAACAAAAGTCAATCTAATTCAAACTTGAAATATCATAATAAAGTCTCATAAAAAATTTTCAAAAATATTAAAATGTTTAAAACTTCACAAGGTCTTCAAATAGTTATCTTCATATCGAAATTACTCTAAAAGTCAGTAGGATAATCAAGTCCATTATTCTCCTCTCCATAGTCCACATACACATCATATCTAGAAAGATCAAATATTACGATTCATCACCTGTTCTTGAAAAATAAAAAAGAGTGAGCACAAAGATCCAAGACACCATACTACAAACCCATGCGTATGAATAAACAATAAACAATTTTCACATACAACTTAATGACTAATGCAGTAAGTATAAATTATTATCTTTGATTAGCCAACAAACAACACAGTCTAAGATCATTCGCGCCTAATCCTAAACTTGGAGCAACTTGACTCGTAAAAATCAATATTGAAAATAATATATACATATATTGGCCTTGGGAACTCCATAAACCATGGGTATTGTTTTCGCACCACTCCTACACTACCGAAATCATCTTTACGTACGAGTCCACTTAGGATGACATCACACATAGATCATCAGGGTGCGTCCTAATAGCAATGGTCTCTCAATCTACTATATCCAGTTATAGACAAACAACACATCAAATTTATATACCATATAACAATAGATTCATTTGTAATTTCCAAACCTACAATCATAAGCAACAAATAAGGTAAGATTGTACCTGAAATAATTTTAAGAACAGAACCCTAATTTCACCAACAACACCTATCACATAATCAAAACTAATATCAAAACATGTCTTCATAAGTTAACCCTAATCCCATTATCATCTAAAACCCTAAAAAGAATGACAAATCTTAAATCCATACACACCTTCTTTGCTGATTTGTAAAATCACAAAATCTCCTAATTCCACAAATTAGGGTTTCCTCCAAATTTTCTCCCAAATTAGATTTCCTTCAAAATCCACTAAGAAATTTCAAAAAAAATTAATTTTATATTATCATAAGAATATAAAAGATTCATACTTACCTAGAGTTTTGAATCTCGATTCTCTTAAATTATAAAACACCAAAACTCCAAAACTCCCTTCGAAAATACAAAAGAAAACTTTAGAGAGAGATCAATTTCTTTAAATCTTTAAAGAATTGATGATGATCGACTCACATTGATCTCGATTCTTAATCTCCTTTGATGTTAAGATCACCCATAGAGAGGTTTTGGAAGAATTCTATGATATAGGGATGATTTTGGGAGAAAAAGAAGCATATGTTATATAGAAAACAAGTTAACTCTTAATTTTCTAAATAAGAAAGGCTGGCGATTTAGAGAGAAAAAGCTGATGGCCTAAAGCTCGTGGACATGATTTTGGATCATGTAGGCCGGTTATATGCCGGCAATGAACAGATGCAAGGCCAGCAGTATTGGGTTGAAGGCCGATGGCCTTTAGCCGTTTAATTCCTGCATCTCTCCATCTTCAATTACATGTCTGCCATTTGACAAACTCATAATTACACATTAGGATGGATCATAAAACTCTCTTGTTTTTAATCAAATGACACCATTTTCCCTTCATTATGAACATTCATCTTTATATTACATATAATTTAGTTTATTTGAGAACTTTTCAATTGCCGATTTCACAAGAAAATTGTTGACAACGAAAAGCAGGTTTTTTTTTTCTTTTTTCTCATGGTTAGTTTTAATTTAAGCGTAAATTGTCAATATATATATAATATATATATCGTTTTTTGAAATCAAACGATTAGAGTACAAACCGAGTGCTTTTTTTTTTTTTTATTCTTTGCATGACCATTTTGTTATATTTAAGAAAAATAATAAATAAAAATGTGTTACCATTTTATAATTTATTACGACCAGAAATAAATTAGTAAAATTAGGTCTGTGAACTGTTATCTGAAACATTTTACTCTAAATGCTTAAAACAAATACGAAAAGATGTATTTGCAATTTCTGCTCAGCTTAATTTGTGACCCTGCACTCACCTGTGATACTGAAGACAGATTTTAGTTTGAATTATGATTGACCTCACGGCAGTTTTTCTTGGTGTTAGAAGACTTTGATAGTTAGAATTAGGAATAATGATCATAATATATCTCAATCATACAATTATAGCCGCTGAAATTACAGGTGAGTGGCAACTAAAAGAGATTGAAGAAATGTGAATTTGTATTAAATGGAATTTGCAGGTGTTAGGTTATGGTTGGGCAGGGCTAATGAGGAAGTATGTTGTTGAACCAGCCCATATGTGGTGGCCTAACACCCTTGTTCAAGTCTCCCTCTTCCGGTAATTTTCACTGCTTACTAATTCAATATTTATCTCCTTTATTTCTTATTATATAATCAAAATTGACTCCTTATGTAATTGTCTTATACAATCCCATATCCATAAATCAAGACTAGATGCGCGTGTTATAAAATATTTACATCACCGAATTATAGAATTATATGATAAGAAAGAAGTGAATATGGTATTAATATTTTTGTGACTGGGATAATTGTTTTAAGAGAATTATCAAATAATTATATATATATTTTTTTTATCATTTGCTTTTAGGTAGTACAATTTAAGAAAAAGTTGGGTGTGTTTTAATTCTTATTTGTATCTGATTTGCATTTGAATCTTGTTCGTATTTTATCCGTATTTGATTTATCTAAGAAAAAGTTGGGTGTGTCTATTTTTTTAAAAATAATTTGTTTAAAACTGATAAAAATAAAATACCAAAACGCCTAGAATATTAGCCCATAATTGAATCTTAAAAGTCTTATTACAAGACTATTAAATGTTGCCGTCCCTTATGGCAAACCAAAAAAAAAAAAAAAAAAAAAAAGAAAAACATAGGTGGCCAAAAGATAAATAAATAAAAATACATAAATAATTTATAAGCAAAAGATAAGAATCTCTGATCCATACCCAAGGCGGGGCATTCTCAATTCTGTAGTCAATAAGTTCAATAGACCATTAATCCGACATAAAATATAATATTGTAGTCACCGTGCTTTGGACTCTAAATATGCAGTCTAAAGCTGACTCCTTCGTCCCCTTCTGACTGAGCATTTGATATCAACATGATGAGATTCCTTCCAACTCATATGCTCATGCTAATGCTAAGGCCACAGCGTGCGTTCATATTTGTCGCTTTCCCTTGCCGATATGGGGGATGGACCTGGACCACCATGGGGATTTTATGTGATCGAGAAGTTTCATAATTTGTTTCTTTCTGGTCATTTCAATTTGCTAGCTCATATATAGGGTACATCAGAATAATAAAGTAGACGAGACAAACCTATTCAAAATCATAATATTAATTATTTTCTAGGGTGTTTGCTGTATTTTTTTTTTCTTTTTTACTCAATTCCGGAGGGATTTTTTTTTCAAAGGGAAAAAATGGATCACACCCGAAAGTCACAATATTTCGAGTAGTTAAAAAGAAATAACAACATTTAAAGAAATGAACAAATTGAGATTACCAATAACACGTGTCATAACATGTTAAATCTTCTAAGTTTTAATTATAAATATTTCTTGTGGCAAAAAAAAACAAAATTTGTAAATATTTCTCCAGTTGGCATATGTTAATAATAATCTTAATTAACTTATTTTTCTAAACATTGTGATTTTTTTTAATCACTCGAAAAATTATAATCTCAAATGAATTTATCTAAATATTGTGATCTTCTTATGTAATTTACAAAAAAAAAAAATATGATAAACCAACACCAAATTAAACTTTCCAAGGTCCATAGGTCATAGAGTATTGAAGAATTCTTTATAATTTAACTACAGGTAATTTTAAAAATTAAATAGCATTGATTATAACTTAATAGATGGGGAAAAAAATCTTTTGCATTGGAAATATCATAAAAATTTCGTATAGCCCCAGTAACTAATGAAAAATAACCTCTCTTAGGGGTAGATTGATCTTGTTCCTTTTCATTGAAATGAATATATGTTTACAGTTCACCACGCGATCCTTTTAGTTTTAAAATAAGCCAAACGAAGTTAACTGCTCTTTGTATGTAACCAAACTGATTTGTGGGCGAATGTTAGATCCTTGGAAATTATCATATGATTATCTCAAATGCTTAAACTTACTAGCTTTGGCATTAGCTTTAAACTGTTACATAAAACCAAAATGATCTCTGTTCCTCCAAATATGGTAGCAATTTTTTATATATCAACGTCATGTTTGTATTATGAGCATTTTAAATTCTCCTTTTAGCATTAGTAGCCAAACATAACCTACAACTTTTCTTTAATGAAAACATGCAAGCGCTAAAACCAATTTTTCGATGGGTCCCTTGACTTACAATACCCAACGTACGATTTTTCTGTGCAGGGCATTGCATGAAAAAGAAGACCAGCGCATGACGAGAGCAAAGTTCTTCGTCATTGTATTGACATGCAGTTTCTTATGGTATCTTTTTCCAGGATTCCTTTTCACTACATTAACAAACATATCATGGATATGTTGGATCTTCTCCAAGTCAGTCACAGCTCAGCAAATTGGGTCTGGAATGCACGGTCTAGGCCTTGGAGCCATCACACTTGACTGGACAGCAGTGGCATCCTTCTTGCTCAGCCCTCTCGTCTCCCCTTTTTTTGCCATAGTCAATGTTTTCGTGGGATATGCATTGCTCGTCTACGTCGCAATGCCCATGGCTTACTGGGGGATTAATCTGTATGGTGCAAACAGATTTCCCATTTTTTCCTCGCACTTGTTCACTGCACAAGGCCAATTATACAACATAACAGCTATTGTGAATGACAAGTTTGAGTTGGATATACCAAAATATGAGGAGCAAGGACGGATTCATTTGAGTACGTTCTTTGCCCTCTCGTATGGGTTCGGGTTTGCCACCATTGCAGCCACACTTACTCATGTGGCTCTTTTTTATGGAAGGTATTGTTCTTATCATAACATCTGTATCATTACAGGACCACTATATTGAATCTTCCACATATCATCTAGATCATCATTTTTCTCTATATGTAGGGCAAAGAAGAAATATATTAGTTTTTGCAAAATCTGCTAGAATGTAAACATTCCTCCATAGCATGTGATAAGTGCATCATCTCCTAGTTTTCCTATATGTTCCACTGTCCAGTGCATCTCTCAGGAATGAAAAATCCCGATGACCCTTTCCGAAAAAATAAATGTCCACTTTAGGAGGAAATGCCATGAAATGTACCTTTAAAGTTATAAATAAGTTGCTTGCACTTGCCCAGAGAAATTATTGAGCGCTACCATGCTTCTTACAAAGGAAAAGAAGATATCCACACAAAATTAATGAGAAGATACAAAGACATACCAGCTTGGTGGTTCCACTTATTGCTCGTTCTAAGTATTGGTGTAGCTCTTGTACTGTGCATCTTCCTGAATGATCAGGTTCAAATGCCCTGGTGGGGACTCCTCTTTGCAAGTGCAATGGCATTTGTGTTCACCCTTCCTATCAGCATTATTACAGCAACAACAAACCAGGTTGATCACTTTTATCATTAAATTATGTCCCTCAATAATCAGCAATTAGCGTTTGCATCCCTGCTAAGCACTGTTTTTTGTCCTTTAAGAGTAACCACAAGACTTCTACACTAAGCATGCATGCAGTACAAATTCTAGCATTTTCATATCTACTAACCCAGCAAATGAATTATCTTTCAGACACCAGGGCTGAACATCATCACAGAGTATATTATGGGTATCATCTATCCCGGAAGGCCAATAGCCAATGTGTGCTTCAAAACCTTTGGTTATATGAGTGTGGCTCAAGCAGTGTCGTTCCTCAATGATTTCAAGCTGGGACATTATATGAAGATACCTCCAAGATCAATGTTCTTAGTTCAGGTACATTAACAGATATCCAATTCTATTTATATACACTAATAAAGAACGAAGGAAAAGAAAAAAGACAAAAGAATGACACATGGAATTGGTAAGCATCCTAATACACATCTAAAAACCTGAATATGCAAAAAACATATTCATTATTAGTCAATACACACCACAGTAACTATAATGAAAAACACTACCTTACTCTTCTTTTGTTTTTCTCACAAAACCATCATAACTCACTCAAGACGATGAATTGAAGCTCTTACAAAGCCCTTACTGTGAATTGACTAGGGGCAAACTCCCCATAGAATCTTACTTCACTTTCCAAGGAGCCAATGATATCTGTAACTAGTTATACTTTCATGATGATTTTTTTCCTAACAGTTTATAGGTACCATTCTTGCTGGAACGATCAACATTTCAGTGGCATGGTGGTTGCTTAACTCTGTAAACAACATATGCCAAGATGAACTCCTTCCACCAGACAGTCCTTGGACCTGTCCTGCTGACCGAGTTTTCTTTGATGCATCTGTTATATGGGGGCTGGTGGGACCTAAAAGAATCTTTGGGACACTTGGAAATTATGAAGCCACGAATTGGTTTTTCCTCGGAGGTGCAGTGGGACCAATAATCGTGTGGTTGCTACACAAGGCATTCCCCACACAAACTTGGATTCCTCTAATTAATCTTCCGGTCTTACTAGGGGCAACAAGTATGATGCCTCCAGCAACTCCAATAAATTACAATGCATGGATCCTAGTCGGAACAATTTTCAACTTCTTTGTATTCCAGTATCGGAAACAGTGGTGGCAGAGGTACAATTATGTCCTTTCTGCAGCACTAGATGCAGGAGCAGCATTTATGGCTGTGCTCCTATACTTCGCAGTGGGTCTAGAAAATAGAAGCATATCCTGGTGGGGAACAGATGGAGAACATTGTGAGTTAGCAGGTTGTCCAACAGCCAAGGGAATAAAGGCAGATGGATGCCCTGTGAATTAGTAATTATAGCATTCTCTAACTTCACAATGTAAAGTCTACACCTTGGTGTTTAAAAGAATGATAGATGCATTTTCAATAGCTATTAGATCAAGATGAAAGCATACTATGCGATTAGTACATTCGGTGATGAAAAAAAGCAAATTATATAGGTGACAAAGCACCTTGTAGATAGAATAAAAAGAAATCTCAGCAAAAGTATTCTCTTACCAAATCAAAGATATCTATGAGAATGAGTTCCCAGAATCACAAACTTAAATTAAATCAGTAACACAAACAGAGAAACAGCAAATCTTTCCATGCGCTTTATTCAACTTGATGTATCCAGGACAAATACACGGCAAAGCAGACAGATTGGCATATTCATCTTTTTATCCTCACAAAGAAAAGGGAAATGGAGTATCACCAGTGTGTGTACTCTCATTATTCCACATCACATCCACTCAGCACTTCATGTATGATGAATAAAAAAAGAAAAATCTTAGATCTCGTCATCACATTCCTCTTCGACCCAGGACTCCATACTTGCCCATTCAATCACACTTTTGAAGAGCACTCAGCTCTCAATGAAAGATGTACCCTTTTTATCCCTCTTCCATATGTATCAAATTTCATCATCACCATCCCTCACTTTGCCTTGTCCTCAAAAGTATTCAAGTTTTAGATCCCACTACACACATCACAACACCCTAAAAGTCAGAACTGTGTTCCCCCCCCCCCCCCCCCCCCCCCAACCTTATATTGGAAGATTATTGTTCAGAGAACTAATACAATCCACTATGATGTATCACATTTGCAGCCCATGAAGGAATACGATAATAGCACTTAGTAGAAAGCATTTCAGTAATTGTTAAACAGGCAAAAAAGAGTGAATTCGTGCAATATGCATGAAATACCATTGACTAGAGCACATAAAATGCCCGTACAATCTTTCTATGATTTATTAGATCTGCAGCCATTACGCAATACAAAAATAATTTAATAGAAGCATTTCAATAAGCATAAAACAGGCAAGGAAGAGTGAATTCATGCATATATTAATCACATGCAGTACTGTCAGCTCAAGTATATACATATGGTTCACAACATTCACATAACTCATTGCATGGCAAGCTCTTGGAACAATATTTGATAACAGGGGCACCTTAACATATAAATCTTACATACACATGAGTTATGACATATTCACAACAAGCCAATAGTTGTACTCATCCATCCTTATTATAAAGGAACTAGAACTCGGTGTTCCTCCCCCACCATATGCCTGCACTCATTTAACAGTGTCACATGTAAATAAACTGGCCATAGTGATGAAAGAACACCAACATGGATGTTAACCTTTGCAATTTCACAAGTATCTGTGGCTCCATCCGTACTCCTCAAACACATCTTAAGATTATTCCGTTGCATAATATAACAGCTCCTATAGGCCTGCAGTTTACATAAATGCTGATGTTAATATGTTTTAAGATAAGCTGTTATCGCTATCACTAATTTTACAAGAAGTGAATTAAATGCTTCAAAAATATAGCCAAAAAAGACCTTATGCATATAAGTCAAATTTGCAATGATGACTACCAGAAGAAACTGACATTAAGAAATCATCCAAGTCCAAACAAACTGAAAACACTATCTTCATAAGTTTCAAACTAGCCAACGAAATTGACAACGGAGAAGATGGAACCTCTATTCATAATGCATAAAGATATGAACCAAGCAGTATCTTTGCTTCCTGCTTGCTTCAGCAACTCTCGTCATTTTTCCCAATTTTGCTTCCATAAAGAAAGCCACTCGTTTTGAAGACTATTAGATAATATCCATATAATATTGAGTGAGATTACACAAAGTTGGTTAAATAAATGAGATCTTGAAAATCCATTCAATACATAAAGGGGCCTAACAAAGACCATAAGCTCAACCATTTCATGAGTACTGACATAGACTTCAGCAGTTTCTTACAAAGGGTCTCGTAAGTCAATTACACAATTAAAATCAATTGCTGTCTGTAAACTAACATGCTATTTCACAAAAAATGAGATCTTCCCATCTTGTTTAAATAGGGGCCTCTCCTATTGCTCTGTCAGATATTTAGCCTTCCTGCTTGATGCTAAGTTTCTTATTTTATTTTTTCTGGATAACTTAGACTACGCTTCTTCTTCTTACTGCTCTCTTCTTTCTTTACTTTCAATTTTTTTCCATGCATCCTTCCTACAGCGAATAAAAAGAAAATTAAAAAATTGGAGTACCTCAAACCAGATGCAGCACTTCTCAAACTAAGCTGCTTGCCAAGTTCATCACTTAAGTCAGTATTCCCATCTGCCCTAACACCCTGAATTTCAAGTTAGTGTTATATGGATAATAAATTTTTCCTTGAAATTCAGCACTTACAGGCTATTTAAAAAATAAATATATAAATGATATTCTAACCCAAAAAAAAAAAAAAGTGATAAATTTGGAAGAGATATAACATGTTAAAATTACCAAACACTCTCCATAAAATCCCCTGGCCAAATGAACTTTGAAGACTTTATCCAGAAATGTAAGGGCAGAATTCTTCCTAGATGAGACATGGGCATTTCCCTTTGCAATTAAATCCTCAGGACTCATCTTCACTAGTTGCCAGAGAACAACAAATTGGACCAATTGAGAGATAACAGCATTGAAGAAGGGACTGCGCAGAAGTTGGGCTTAAAAGAAGAAAGCAGGAGGAAAAAGAATGTTGAATTTTAACAACACAGTGTAGGCTTTTAGAAGAGATAGCAAGTAAAAGCTAAAGAACCCACTACATTAGAACTGACTGAATACCAGGGAAACTTTCTTTTTTTCAAAGACATTTAGGATCAGAAAGAAGCATGTTAGAACATATAAATAGAAAATACAAATAAATGTATGGCCAGTACCAAAAGAAAAAAAAAAATCTTCTGCTTCTGCTGTGATGATATATGAGCTTCTTATATATTCTGTCCTTATCACAATATTTACAACTTATTTAAGAAATAGGCTCCAGCTGAATGCCAAAACATTTTAAATGTTTGAGAAATCCTAAATACCTAAGAATTGCAAGATGCAGAACCACCACTGGGTCATTGCACTAACTGGAAATTAATAAGCAGGGAAAATCATAAGGATGCTTCGATCTACCACAATAGAAATACTTGAAGCAACCAATGTAACACATATCTATCATTCTCGAAAAAAAAAAAAAAAAACCAAATTGTTACCTTATATTGCATGTTGAAGAAGAGATATAAAAGTTTGTATATGTATCGCATGTTGAGAAAAGATATAGTGACAATAAGGAGTCAATTTTATAAAAATAGTTGTATCACGTGTTGAAGAGAATATATAGGTATAAATGTGTATTGCATGATGGTTAAACATGCGATACACGTTAAATAATTACACGTGTGTCACATGTTCAACGTGCGATATACTAAAAAAACCTTATATTACATGTTTAACATGCAATACAGTAATGATAATTATTTTATCCAAATTGTATTTATGTAATATTTTTTTAAAATGATAGTTAAACGTGAAATAATCTCTTAAGCAACAGTTCAAAAAATAAAAGGGCTTTTGGAGGAGCAAATTCATGATAATACATGTACATTTAGGGACTGTAAAATTAGCATACTGATGCTGCATAGAAATCAATGCTAAGCTTAATAATTACCTTAGACAAAGTTGAAAGTTTAAACCTGTTCAAAGATGAATGTATTCATTATGCAATTCAACTTTGAGTGCCAATCCTGCAACGACAAGATCCCCATCTTCAATGTACTTGGGAACCCTTTCCACACGCTCTTTGTCCTCTGGCTCTAGAAGACTTGCAGGCAACCCCTGCATCCAAGGTGATTGCAGGACTTCAGTTCACTGTGATGCATCAGATTGGCAATAGTGTTCACTTGAGCTTACATGATGGAGCTAGTATCAGCAAGTTCAGTGGAGAAGTATTTGTAGACTGCCATGGAAACTACTCTTCTCAGTATCATAATGAACAAGAAGAATCTCCAAACAATCTTCCTTTGCAGGAAACATGAAAGCATTGATCTTTGGTGTTCAAATGCTCTAACCCTAATTATATATCAGGTATTGTCATGATAACAAAATCTCTTAGAACTCTTTTCCAGCAAATAAAAACCGTTGTAATAGAGCAACGCAAAAGTAGGGCTGTACACAAGTTTAATAAAAAACACATAATATTAAGCTCAAATTTGAGCTCAACACAAACTTAATCAAGTTTTAAATTCTAAGCTCAAGCTCGACTAAAGTAAGCTCAATTAAATTGATTTACTCAAAAATAATGATTTTTTTAATCATAGTAATATTAATAATTAAACTCAACTCGAACTTAGCTTATATTTATACTTGACTTGAGGACAAATAGGTTCACAAGCTAGGCATGTCAAACATCATGAAACCCAGCTCAACTTGATTAACTAAAGAATCATCCTGAATCAAACTCAAGTAACTCCTCCCAAAATTACAAAAGTGCTGAGTAGGAATCCAATTTTATATAATTTTTATATATGTAGACAATTACATAAACCTAGAAGCAGACTTATAGATACACCTGTTAAATGAACTGAAAAGCATAATTATGAAAGATGCAGAAAAATCCAAAATTTAATACCACATGCATGAACTCCGCCGACAAAGTTCCATAGCAAATCCTTTGGACCGAGAAAATCAAGAAGATAGCATCTCTCGATCCCTCAAATCTGCAGATCTTCAACCCTGTAGATTAAACAGAATAACATTACTCTTTCAGTAAGTTAGTTAAACAGGTCTTTTTCTTTTCAATATATTGGCCTTGGTTTGTTAAGGCAAATGAAAAGAAATGGAGTTTTCAGTTTCCTATTTTATTTTAGTTACATTATTTTAAGGATTTTCTAGGAAATTTACTCCCATCTCCACCGTTTCTATCCAATTTTGAGAATTCAAATTGGAAATGTTCCCACTCAGTTCATTTCTTATGCTTCCACTTCCATACATATTCTATGTTTATTTGATTTAGCAAACACAAAATTTTCCTCGATCCAGTATTTTGCACAAGCATATGGTCCTCATTAAACGGAATATTTTCTTTTTCCAAGTGCCATTTCTCTTCTAATTAATCGTATTAAGTAAAGATAACTAAACCTAAACCGTCAGACTATAAGCAAGTCATAATGCTAAAAACAAACAAAAGCGACAACGAGAGAGAGAGAGAGAGAGAGAGTTTACAGGAGAGGTTCGACAGAAAGAAAGGCAAGATGAGGCAAGGGACGTTGAGACGAGAGTGGAACAGGTGAGCGAAGAGAGCAGAGAAAGAGCTGGAGAAGGATGGGTAATTGTACAGCGCAATGTTCCTCACATTCTCATCTCGAGCTCTTGCAATGGCTTCCAATGCAGCGTCCGACCTAAACGATCGTACTGTTGAGATGATTCTTTTTGGAATGAAGTGCTGTACGGAACGCATGACTTGTGTGTTCGACGTTCGAGACTTCCAACAGAAAATTAACGACCAACCAAGGCCGCTCGGTTTGTTTGGGGAGTGTGAGAGTGGGAGAGGTAAAGAAAGAAAAATGGCGGAAGTTTTATGCTGTGTTTGGCTATGTGGAAATTAAGGGAAAGAAAGAGAAGTCAAATGAAAAAAAAGAAAGAAATGAGACGAAAGGGAAGTAAATTATATGTTTTTGTTTGGAATGTTAATAAGGAAATTGAGGAAATAAGATGAAATATTAATACGTATAGACCAAAATATTCTTGCTTTTTAATTTTACATTTGCTTTTAAAGGTATTTTAGTAACTTGTAATGGTTTCTCTCTGTTTCATATTATTTCCACCAAAAGTGGAGAGAAAGTAACGAGGGTCATGTTTCTTTCATTTCCTACGTTTTCTCTTTTTTATCTTTTTGATTTTACGACTCTAAACATAATCTTTCTTCTAATTTCACTAGTTTTCTCTTGATTTCAGTATTACCAAACATAGCCTTATTTTTAAGTTTTGAACGAGATATAATATATATATATAGGTAAATCAATCGGTTTAATATGTAATGGTGAATAAATAATGAATAATAAAGTTTATTTTATATAGTTATTGTTTTCTACTTTTCTTTTGTTTTTTTTTTTCTTTCTTTCTTTTATATATAAATGACCCATTCATGGCTTCATGCAAATATATATAAGTTAATCTATAGTTGTTAGTTTTTTATTTTATTTTAGGATTTCTATTTATATTTTTTTTATTTTAACACCTAAAATTTCACGCTTTCTAAAACCCAAGTCTTGAAAGAAAATTATAGAATATAAATCCTTAGTTGAAACAGATAAAAAAAATATAAGTCTTTTTAACTTTATGTTTGAAAATATAAGATATTACTAGTTCAAATCCAGTAGAGATTAGATGTTGGTAATTTAAATTGGACTAGATAAGAGTTTGGGTCTACAAAACAGGTGTTGCCACTCTAATGTTTGAGTCAATAATTACATTGAGAACCAAGCCAATTATTCGTGTGGAGAATAGTTTGGCAACATTACTGTTCCTATGAAATGAAAGGGGCTATTTATAGTTGGCAGACCTCTAATAGTTGAGTATGTCATGAGATCATGGGGTAGTCACTGTAAGGCCCCAGATTTACCCCTATATTTAAAATAGGCAAACCCAGTTTCCAACCACATATAATCTGTAGTATTATATGTAAGGTTGTAATCCATGATCAATTTGAATAGTTATTTGCCTCAATGTCTTATAAGAATAAACTTTATTACTAATAGTATATAATACATACATACATACATACATATATATATTAAAAACAAGGCTCGTAAACAAGCCATTTACAAAATATATCAAAAGATAACAAAAATTCTATTAACTAATACATAAGTTTTCAAAACATATATGTACATGTAACTATTCTATTACATAAGGGTTCCATCAACATCAAGGTCGTCTCTACTCCTTCCAATCATCTAAGAACTCCTCAAAATCCGATCCAAATCCATACGTATAGAATTCGTCATCCATACCTGAAAAGGATAAAATATGAGCCAAAGGCCCAGTACACAAGTAACAAAACAAATGCGTAATGGCTTACACGATCTTAAACTATAATGCAATGTGACAATCATTCATTTATTATATAATCTTTAATTAGTCAAATATCACTGGAGTATTCAAACTCCGAACAATAAGGATATTTGGGAGTCCTGAGTAACCATCACGACGCTCAGGGGGTTGATATAAGCAGCTTGGACACTTATATCTCCTAGATGATATATCCATAAAAGAGAAAATAACTTCATCTAGGGTTAACAGCCGTTACACAACTTCACTTATCTTAGTTCATAACATCACTTAGTCCAACTGTTCCCATAAACATTTAAACTAAATCATATTATTTCATTCTAAGCTTAAGCAAACGTTACACCAATACCATTTTCCCTATCAATTACCCGCTGTACCACTTAGGAAAGTCTTATAAAAAGACAAGGGTGGCTTAAGAGCTTAATCTACTGTGCCCCCAATCTGAGCAAGGTGCTACTCCCTGAACTGGATACCGATCTGCCATCTAGGCCAGATACGGATTTAAATAGCGTAAGAGACATCCAATTCAAACAAATGTTTAAGTTTTCTATATTAAAATTTATTAAAGATATGCCTATCCTAAGCAAAGAACAAATACGTTACTGCGTACCTATACTAGCTCGAGAATCAATGGGAATAACCGAAAGAGGATCACTCACTGTAAAAAGAAGTAATTACAAACTCACACTTAGTTCAAGTATATATATTCATCAAATCTTAAGCATAATCACCCAAAGAAATTCAAATAAATCATTACAACATCATCACATAGCATTTAGATATCATATATTATCATACAATACTCAACAAATACTGAAATGATCATTTACCAAGCTTGGGAGAACTTTTAACAACCAATAATAAGTTTTAAATTTTGTTTGAAAAGTGTATCAGTTGAAAAGAACTAAAATTTAAGTGTTGTTACTCTTAAAATTTGTGAAAACTTAAAACATAAAAGTTGTAGATCTTTTTTTAAGATTCCCAATGCAATTTGAATCACCTCAATCAGAGGTCGGATGAAAAAGTTATGATTAAAATACAAAATAGTATTGTGTCAGAGAAAATACGAGTCACGGCTTTGATTTTTGAGTTTCAAAGTTTTTGACCAACCCGAGGCTACCAAGGAATAGATTACAACCGTGATTCATAAGAACTTCCCAAACAGAGCTTTTTCTCTCAAAATCATGCCGTGATTCATGAAATTTATCCAACCCGAGCCTACCAAGGCTTGAATCACGCCCGTGATTCATGGTTTCCCCTGAGTTAAGAATTTTTCTTGTTTTTCAAACTTCATTTTATCAAACTTTAACACTTTTAACTTCAACCAAAACACTTTCTTAGCTCTCTATAACTTGATATATGAACTTCACATCATCTATTATATATTTCCAACTCATTAAACAACATCATTTCACTTTAATCTTCACCCTCCAATCAATATAACTTTCAACAAGCTCAATTTCACTTAACCCTTACTACACCACTCATACATCATTTCATTTTCATTCTCACACTTCAACTACTAAACATGCATATATTATACTTCATTTGGTAGACCAAACCTTCATCAACACATCACCAACACATATATACATATCAAATTCATATTTAACAAACTCTACACTATGAAACTTACATCAAATGTAACTTAAACTTACCTCAAATCTTTGGGCTTGGTTTTCAAGGCTTTAGAATGATCTTTTGGTGGCCAACTTGCAAGAATTTGGATGTGGATCTTGGTCTTGAAGTTGGGGTGGCTTTGGGAGAGAAAATAATGGGTTTTGTGCTTGTTTGGGAGGTTGTTTTGAGGGTGGTCTGATTTTAGACGAAAATGGGGTACTTTTGGCTTAATGTTTATCTAAAGATTAACTTTTAAGGCAGCCCACATAAAAGTCATAAAGTAGCTTTTAATTAGAATTAATTAATGTTATTAATCCAAAAAAAAACTGCTACACTATACTTGAAATATATATATATATATCTCTCTAATATTACTCATTTCATATACAACATCAATATGTAAATTAATATTAAGTATTTATTATACTAATGCAAACATAATTATTCCACACTACTCAAATATATACATGTTATTTATTTATTTTAATAAGCAACTATAATCACTTATATATAATATGATATTGGGAATAAAAGCATGGCTATTACAGTCAGAAGGTAGACGGTTGACAATAATTACGGTGGATGTAGGGAAAACCAACTAATCTACTTTTGAACATTTGTAGTTCGATCAAAGGAAATATGCTGAGAGATATTGAGTAAGGGGTTAACCAAGTGTTGAGGAAGTTGGTTGGATGCAAAGTCGAGGTGAGAGTGCTTAGATAGGTCTTCAAGCCATAGTAAGTACAGTGATAGATAGTGTTTGGTTTAAGCAGTCGACCTACTTAGTTTATAGGCTGGACTTAGTTCAAAAGAGCTTATTCTATATTAGACCCTCGACACAGGGAAAAAATAGTGAAGAGAACTTTTCAATTTCCTTTACTTGTCTAATTAAAAAAATTTAGAAAGATATCATTAGTATTTGACAAAATTTCCTTAAGTTGGTAAAATTGTTATATGTAATAATTGTTGTAATTATGCATCAATTTCTACTCATTTTCTTCCGGTTCCATCATTTTTAGTGGTTATTCAATTTATCAAACATTTTTTCACAACAAAAAAAAAAAAAAGAAAGTTTGTATGTTTGTCTAATGCACCATATATTTAATATATATATATATATATCAAGTTATAGTCATTAAAATCACAAGTTAAATTGCACTATTTTTTCTCAAATAAAACTAGTGTGTTGTTATTATTATTATTATTATTATTATTATTATTATTATATTATTATTATTATTATCTATGTGTAAACTTTTGGTAAATATAAAAATTTCAATATATATTCTATAATCTTGTAACTCTACTAGTTTTTCACTCTCATATTGAAATATCCCAAACCTTCACCACCAAGATTAGAAATTGAGTTTAGATAGATTAAATGAATAAAATGAATTATAGGATATAATTAGACAAGTTGGCTTAATATAATTAGCTAATAATTAAGTTGGTTTTGAGATTTGAAATCTAAATTCTCTAAACAAGTCATTGAAATGTTTAGAGGATTCCTAAACTCTTAATTCTTAGCCTAAACACTAGTTCCCAAGTCTCAGTAAAATTTGAGTTCATTTGCTTGAATAAAAATATCAGTTCTTAAACCCGAACTCAAATTAAATATCTTTGTATCCAAATTAAATTCCTAAATTAAGTTCTTATTTTAAGATCTTAATTTATAACCTATCGGTTCAGAAATCATCTTTTAAATACTTCTGGAACTATAGATATTTGATCTGATAGTTCTAAGCCTATACCTATATTCGTTTAAATTAATTATAATCCTTATTATTTTCCTTTTTATCTCTCCTTCTCTGCCTCTCTCCCCTTTACTTTTCTTTCCTTTATTCTTTTCATTTTCCCAACCGATGCCTTCCTTTCCCTCTTCCTTTCTTCTTCTTTTCTTTTCTTTTCTTCAAATTTCTTCCACAAATCTCAAGATTAAAGCTATCTAGAAGATTAATCAAAGCTAGGAGAGAAGCTAGATGAAGGAAAACAAGTTAGAAGTGTAAAGAAAGATCAAGTGTGCAAGAGTTCTTAAAAGATAAGTTGTTATTTCCTTATTATCTTTGTTGTTTACTTATTTAATTGATGAGTTGATGTTGAATTGGGTTGAAAGTGCTGTTTATTTTTGTAATTGTTGAGTTGAAGTTTGATATGAGTTGGTTTGAGGAAGGAATGATGAATAGTAGTTGTGATGAGTTGATTGTAGTTTGAAAGTTGTTGGAAGAGATTTGAAGTGTTAGGAGTTGTTATTAGTGTTTATTTGATGTTAGAATTGATGTAGGAGATGTATAAGTTGGTGAAAAAGTGTAAAAATGGATTTTGAAAACAGAGCAAATTCGTAACATATATCAGAGGACCAATCACGGGCGAGCAAAAGGGAGTGAAATGAACTGATTGTATGTTTTTCAAACACCACGGGCGGCCAAAGGGGCGTGATTTGGTCTGTCACAAATTTTATGAAATCGCGGCGAGCAAAGGGGCGTGATCCGTCCCTGCAGCAACATGTTTTCGTAATTTAATCATAACTTTTTCATAAATTCCGATTTGAGTGATTCAAGTTGCGTTGGAAAGCTTAAAAAGAGATCTACAACTTTTATGTTTTGAGTTTTTGCAAATTCTAAAAGTATCAGCTTAAATTTCACTTCTTTCCAACTGATACATTTTCCAAGCAAAGTTAAAAACTTGTTTTTGTTTGTTTATTGTGTTTGCTTTATTTGTGTTTGCTTTAGGAAGTGGATCTTTTTGAGTTAAAATGAGATATATAAGTGATTTTTGATGTGTTATGTTGATTGGTTGATATAATTAAATATGACTTAAGTAGATTTATAGATTTAACAAATAATTAGATTAAATCTAGAAGTTAGTTATAAAATGAACTTAGTTAACAAACCTAGGTTCAACTTAACTAAATGAACTTAAATGAGTTAAAATAAATTAGATTGAGTTAGTTTAATTACTTTGGCTTAGTAATTAGATTAAATGATTAATTCTAATGAGTTTGACTTAATGAACTCAATTAAACTAAAATGAACTAGATTTCTTAAGCTTAATCCACTTGGCTTGGCTTTTGAATTAAATGGCTAAGGTTAATCAATTTGACTTGGTAAATGACTTAAATGACTAACTTTTAATCAATTTGGCTAAGGTTAAGCTAAAATGGGTTAGTAACAAATAATTGGGTTAAATGAATGTGTTAGGGTGATCTTTGAATAATATGGTGAATATGTTGTTTCAAATGTGTGTTTACTTGGAAAATGAATGTTTTTGGTTTTATGAATTCTTTGTTAATGCTTTTGTAATAAAACACTATAAATAAAGAGAAAAGAAATTCTTTGACAGACAAAGGAGAACTATCCATATTTTGGCTGGGCGATTTATCGCAGCCATAGTGGGGTTCCACATTAGTGTCTGATCAAATAGGATTAATAAAAGTTTGATATAAAGTGGATGATTAGTTTAGTTTAGTTTCTTATACGAGCTCTTTTCTTAACAGTGGTGGATATTGATTTTATCTTCTGGATTATCTTATGAAATTTCCTTCCGAAGCTATGTTTGGATTTCATATTCAAGGTACGCAGTAACTAGCTTGTCTCTGTGTTAGGATAGGCATTATGAAAACTATATATATTAAGAAAAACTTAATTGTGAGTGTTGATTTGTGTTTTATGCCGTTAAATCCAATCCCTGCCCAGGGTGGCATGAGTGCCTAGGGGCCCCCTCACAGATTGGGTGAGCCTGGGGTGGAATTGGTATCCGGTTCGGGGAGCGGCACCTGCTCAGATTGGGGGCATGGGACTGTTTCGTTATTGGATAGATTTTCTAGGAGATATAAGTATCCGAACTGCTTATATCAACCCCCTAGCGTCAAGGTTGTTACTCAGGATCCCCCACTATCCTTGTTGCCCGGAGTTTGAATACTCCCGTGTTGATTTGTTTACCTTAAAGAAAGATAATAACTTGTGATTGTTGCATTTGCATTTAGTTAAGCTCGTGTGTCACTCCGTGTGATTTGTGTTGCTGGTACTGGGCTTCGGCTCATTCTTGTTGTTGTTATTCTTTTTACAGGTTTTGTTGTTGATAAAGACGATGTTGATGAAGTTGATGATGATGAGTTCTTGTTGATATTGGTAATGATGGATGATGAGATGATGATATGATGATGTTGTTGCTATTGTGATGTTTGTCCTGTTTTGGGCGATTCTGAAGATATGGAGAATGAGTGAAGTGGATAGGATCGAGATATTACTTGTATTTTGTTTCTTCTTTTGTTTTGTTTTGTAAGAGGACTGGATATTTTTATACATTGTATTTTCTTTTAAGAGCTTGTTAATGCCCAATTGATTGTAAATGGTTATCTACCCCTAGAGTAGATCATAAAGTGTTTTTATAAAGTTAGTTTCTTAGAAAACTGGTTTGTTCTGTAGGGAGTAGAAGTTTATAAGTTGTTTTAAAAATTTGATTTTCCGCTGCTAAATCATTTACTGAAAATCTAATTAAACGATTTCACAATCTAAAATTGGTTTAGCAATATTCAACATAAACTCCTCCTTTTAAGACAACCTTTACGTATTAATTCGTAACAGTTATACGTGGTTGGAGACTTGATGTGCTTAATTTGAAAATTGAGCATGTCGGGTCTTTACACATATATCACTGAGGGATATAATTATGAGTTTGTCATCTTACTATGCACAACACTTACATAATATTAATCTCATTACTTCACCTACTTTCCCTTTTTCTCATTAGTTTGTTTTGTTTTATTTATTTTGTTCACCCACTCATACGATAATACTATTGATTTGCGATCATATTTTATTGATTATGAATATTTGCCATGATAACCATCTGCTTTCTATTTGATAATCTTATAATACATCTTATAGTTTGTTAATTTTCACAACTTTTTTTCCTATACATATGCGTGTGTGTGGTTTTGTATTTTTTTTTTTCTATACTGATGAGACAATAATTAAGGGTTTGTTTGGATTATTAGATTTTTTTTATATAGTATCTATATTTATATCTGATTTACAATTTAACTTATTTATATTATATATGTATTATATTTGTTTAATCAATTTATAAGTAAAACTATTAGTTTTTTTATCGATATTTGTTTTTTAACAAATATTTATTTGAAAAAAAAATGATGTTAAAATGACCAAAATATGATGGAACAAACATGGTATCTAATTAGTATTAAACAACCAATTTATTGAATGCTTACATTAAAATAGGCTGAAAAGGTTCTTGTCAAACCTATTTTATTATCCATGCAGTATTGGTATGAGAAGATATATTATGATAAATATTCGATTGAAAAGTTGACAAAATAAAAGAGAAAAATTAATTACACTGATTTCTTAGATTTATATGTGGTAGTGGATTCCATCCCACTTACGTTCTGGGATCTATATATTAAGAAATTTGACAAACTAATCAAAACTTTTCAGCAGAGTATATATAACCAATGCATGTTGAGATAATATGAAGAATTAATAGTGGAAGTTGATTAAGCCGGTTTGGAGTCCTAAATTGAACCGAAACCAAAGATATGGCCAGCTTGAAGGTTTAAGGAACCGGCTTCAGATGGCATGGCAGTTTCTAAAACCGTCCCATTGCTCATAGGAACCGGTCTTAATTCCGGTTCGCAGAATGGAATGGAACCTACCAATCGGAAATTAAAAATCTACACGAGTTCTCTCAAAACCAAAGTTTTGCGCGCCAAACTCTCTCTCTCTCTCCCCTCTCCCCTTCGTAACGGAAAAAGAGATGGGAGCTCTGTGCTTCGTCGTGGATTTGCTATCTCTCCAGCCTTCCTTGGTCGAAGACCTGAAACAGGTAACCATACCTTCGCTTTTCCTTCCCTATACACACGATCATCAATATCTACTCCCCGATTACATCATTCGCTACGATTTTTCCTTCATTTGAAGTGCTTACTGGAACTAGCCAATTACTACGCCATTTCGCTATCACAATCTATCGAGGATCGAATCGGACTCTGTTACGTGTTCTACAATCACGTCACTTCTTCGCATGAGGTCTAAGTTGTTCGATTCTTTTTTAATTGAGTTATTGCGATTGGAAAGAAACTGACTCGGTTCTAAAACTGATCACCAGATGAGAATTGCGTATAATCCTAATGTAGCAAGAGGAAGTCCGTTCAATCTTAGGGATTTTCATCATGCGGTGAAAAATATTCCAGTGGAGTCTTCTTTTCTTCATATCACTCACTCTCAAACCCTAAACACGTGCCGTATGTTCCTTTTTCTGGATTCTTCTTTGGTCTTTATCGTTTCGCACATATCTAATCATTTTGTATATGTGATAATGGCTTCATTCACAAAAAAGATCTTCTGTTTCTATCTAATATTCAGTATAATCAGTGTTTGTGAGTGACAGAGCAAGTGCTTATCGGGTCGTCATAGTTTGAAATTCCAACCATTATAATTTTTGTGCTTTAATTTTATCATTTGCTAGTTGCTGTGGTTGGGGAAAAGCTATTGAGTGATCGGCTTGAGTACTCGTGGAGTGGCGAGGATGTCATTCGGAAAGTCATTGTTCTCACTTCTGCTTTGCCTCAAGAGATAAGTCCTGCACTTTCAAGGCTTTACGGTGCGTTTTGTGAAACAAATCTTTGATATTCAGAATACAGTTTTATTTTTCCCTGTGATGCGCAGGTGTGTAAAACGTTTTCTTTTTTTTTTCTTTCTTTCTTTCTTTCCTTTTTTTTTTTTTCCTGTCAGGATGCAGCAGACAAGTGCATTGCAATTGAGGTTTTATTTTTTGAGACCAAATCAAGCCACCTTTGTGATTTGCAGGAAAGTATCAGGAACTTTGCCACATCCATTTCTGATATTGAAAACTGTTCCATCAGGACCTGCAACCAAGGTTTTTGTTGTCTCATTTCCGTGAAATGTGTCGCGTGGGTATTAGTGTATATTCCTTCAATATGGATTCTGTAGCTTGCAACTACGATTTTCTTATAAAGAATATTTGACATATGTATAGTGAATTTCTGTATGTACGAATGGGAACGGAAGAAAGTGATAATGAGATTTTGCTCATACATGGAAGCTAATTAATTGCCTTTTCAGATTGCAGATCATTTCAAGGAATGGCTAAATCCTGGCTGCTGGATTTAAAAGATGAAATGGAAGAACCATTGGAAGTCGTTTTATTTTCAAGAGCAATCTTTCGGGCTCTGTGAACCAGATCTTTTGCAATTTGGCTTTATCTGTTGGTTTGATAAACAATGTCCTTAGACCTTGCATGGTATGGGATGCATGGTAGTGAACTAGAATTGATTAAATACCTACATTTTCCATCTATTTTATGAGAATAAGAAACCTGTTTAAATACTCTTTTCTTCTTTTTTTCTTCACCACCCCTCTTCTCCTTTCTTTTCGAGGATAAAGTGTATATACATGCTCTATATTGGTGCATATCTGCAAACCATATCCACCTTCACCAGTTTAGCAATGTACAAATGGAAGCAAACTACATTTTCCACTGTGCTGTGAATCAGAAGTGGTTCATTTAAAGAATGCTGTAGTTTAGTGAATTTCCAAGTTGCCAACTGTCTTGACCCTCCTTAAATCCCTGTAGAAAAATTGCTAGGACAGATGCTAAAATGAAACTGCTTTTATCTTTTGCACTTCTTTCCTGCATAGCAAGTTATTTTATCTCCATTGTTTCTGGATCATTAATTACTGGCAATGCTGTTGGCAGACATGCAAATGCCATGGAACTGCCTTGGTTGAAGCACGGAAAAGCATAAATGGAAGGTCCTGTTGTCCTGTCACAGGCCATGATCTTGGCTGCTCTGATGTCATCAGGATACTTTAATAGTTGGAGAGAAAACCATGTTATTTATGCCATATTCACTGGATACAATGAATTGCCAAAAGGTTTCTCCATCGATTGATTTTCACGTCATTGAGAGGACTAATCTGGCAACTCTTAATGAAGGTATCTATTCTGTTGACAAGGATCAGTGGTTTTGACTACCACTTTGTCAATGGTGTATGCTCAGATGTGTAGGCTTCTAACTTGCATGTAGGATTTTGCATGAGGATTAAAGATATATTATGTATCTTTGACTTGTAACCTTTTATTTTTACTTCTTTTGTATTGGAATTAGCAGTGTAAGAGTATCAGAGGACTTTAAAAATGGCACTTTTTTATCTATAATTTTATAAGAGAACACAGTAATTGAGCTTGTTCTATTATTGTAATCAGCCTAAGAGTAATATCATATATGGTATTAGGAAAAAAAGAAAACCAAAAATATTATAGAATTTGCAGGAGTTTTATCATGCATACCCTTTTAAATACAAGGTACTTATATCATCAGGATTCCAATAAATTGCTGATATTGATCATTATTGCATGTTGATACAGGTGTTATGGCTGGAACTCCCTATCTTGTAACTCCATCTAGTGGCCATGAGACAGGAACACCCTTATGTCAAAACAACTACACAGAGATGAATTCTAACAGTATCACTTATGCTTCCTTTCTATTTAATTTCTTGTTGCAATTGTGTATTATTTCCCAAGGGACTTCTTCAGTTATTTTGATTTCATATGTTATTTTCCTTTATCTAGATTGCCTACCATGTCAAAGTAGTTATCTTTTTGTAGCTTGACTGTTTTTTTCCTTTTATTGTACTCCTGGAAGTTGTTTTGGTGTTTGGTTAGAGAATAGTAGTTAGTGCTTTAAAAATGCATTTGGAAACTTTGTAAGAATCTGTTTCTCTTCAGTGTTTTGAAAGTTATAGGTGGAAAAATTACTTCATGAAAAATGTAAAAGCTATAGAAACAATATACAGCCTTATACATCCACATTCTTCGACAGCATTTAAAGTAATTAAATTACTAAGTTTTTGCATCAAACTTCCAAATGCTAGATATGACACTTTCTTCATAGGAGGAGTATTGGAATATCTGAGATCTTACCCAACTGACTAGTGTCTATTTTATCTGGTCTTATTCTATGATAAATTCAACCTTGACAGTTTTTCAAGGGCTTTGCTTTATTCTACATACAATGGATCAGGCTTTAGTATGCTCCTCAGATTGGAACTTGGAAACGATGGCAAATGCTCCTTCCTATGCTATTATATCCTTCAGCCATCCAGCAAAGGACCCATGCTTCTTAGGGTTTGAGACTCCCACCTTGCTTAAAGCATTTAAAATTTTGGCTTTTGCTTCAAGTTAATTCTCTCTTTATTTTCTTTTTTTGCCTTTTGTTTTACTTTCTCTGTGGGGGCAGGACTCCCCAATCTCATCTCTGCTTGTTGCTAAAGCAATGACAAACTGCTCCAGTCGTGCGAGCGGTGTTCAGTATTTCTTCTTACTTCTGCTGAATGAAAATATAATTTTCAGCGTATTGCTGGATCTGAAGAAATTCTCCCCTTGCCTGACATCAACAGTTCTATCGGTTGTCCAGTGATGGACGAGATTCGATGCTCCATTCAGGCCTCCATAAATAAGGTTGGACATTCATGTGTTTCTATACTAAATTCTGCTTCTATATTCACGGACACACATAAATTTTCATCCATGCGACGCGTGATATGGATCATGTGAACTGTTTATCTTTTCCTATTGTCACATTTTTTGGTGGTGTTAAATTATTCATCTGACGGGTTAAAGTAAAGGCACCTTCTTACTCACTAGCGGAAGTTGCACACCCTTTGTGCGTAAAAATCTGACGATTCTCGTGAAAAACCCTAAATTAATATTTGGCTGTTATTGCTTTTCTTATTTTAGAATGTAACAAAAAAAAAAATAATAATAAAGATTGTAATGCAAATTTTTTAAAGTAAAAAAATAAAGATGAGTGGTTATTATTTAAAAAAAAAAGAAGTTATATGTATAGGGAGGAAAGGGGTAAGTTGTAAGTGGATTTGGAGTCCACAAAAGGCATGTTTTGGCTTTATAATAATATACATACATATATCGGGGGGGGGGGGGGGGGGGGGGGGGGGGGGGGGGAAGAGAGAATAAAACCACCTTCCTGGGGATATCAGACTAAAACGAAATCGTGTTGATTGGATGGGTAGCAAACCAAGGGAATTGTAAGAAGGTTTCTGATTATATATTTCACATAACTTTGAGCACACCTTGAATCACGCGTTTGGATTTATTTTATATGCTCTCTTAGTCCCTTGGTTGTTTCGTTCTTTTTTACTACTAAAGTCAGGCAGGTGAAAGTGGCTTTAACACTTTGTATCGGAGATTTTTGCAGATAGAATCAAGAGACTATGACCCAGTTTTGCATGCGAGAGGCTTTCATCAAAAACTGAATTTGCTGGTGGAAAAAAGCTTACAGTTTGGGTTATTTATCAGCTTCTCACCTGATTAATTTCGAGGAAGAATTGGAAAATTTGTTAGGAGTAGAGATCACATGGCTTATATTAATTGCTTGTCAATGTAGGTCAGTACCTGCTGTCGAGAAGGATGTGAATTCTCATTCTAACTCAAATGAACTTATCATTGCAAATCCAATGACGCAACAAAATGTAACAAATGGAATGGCAGCGATGGAGCTGACTCAAGAAAATTTGGCAGTTGAGCAAGAAGAAGAATCAGTGTCGGTCACAGAAGAGTGGGAGCAGCTAGTTAATGTGGTACCCATGGTAAATGTTCCTAGCTGTACTTCCATACTGTTCGATGATGAGGTGCTGTCTACACCACTTCCTAACCAGAGCCGACATAATCAAGCATCAAAGATATTGGAGAGACTGAGCTACCCCAAAAGAAGGTGGCTCCTCCAATTATAGCTAGCGTTGCAGATCCATCTTTGCCGATGGAACCCCCTTCTGTTCAGCTTCAGCAAAGTCATGGAGAACGGGCTTCAGCAAAAAACCAGTTGTTAAAACCAATCTTTCACCGGTTGAAGAGGAAATAAAACTAAAATCCTTCTTTGCATGCTGCAAATAGTAAAAAAGGTGGTCTTCTTCCATGCATCAACAAATTCTGCATTTTTATTACCCAAAAAAAAAAAAAAGCTTCTTCATTTATTTTATTATGGTGGGGTCGCGATTATGAATCTCTGATATATGTGAAAACAAACCGGAATGGGTTTTGCTATCGCAGGGCATCCTTGCGTCAGAATTCAGTTGCAGTGTTGAAGTTGACCTTATTTCTTCAGGCTTCCGACCGGAAAGAATTCGTACACGCAACCTGAGTTGTTTAAAAGAGGTCATCGTGACTGGTTTGCAACAGGCTAGGACTTGGAGCAATGTTTAAAAGTTTTACCTACGGAAAAGACAATATACTTTACAGCACCACACTACTGGTGATTTGCAATGAAATGCATTCATATTCTTTTGCATCTATGTTTTCATTTCTAATTGGAACATATTAATCACATTTATTGTGTGCGGATCTTCAATTTAACTTGAGCTCTTCATCTGCAAAACCGAAGGCTTTGACTGGACAAGAATGATTGGGTTACATATTTTCCGCTCAAATTAGACGATGCTATCGTCTCTTTGATTAGAAGGTATTTTTTATGGGAGCAAGTGACATCATTATGGGAGTTATTTTGGTAACTAGGCTTTTGGCCCAATTTAATGCTACATACTCGTCTTCTAGGCTAGTGGCAAATCTTAGAAGATCAAGTCTAATAAGAGATGTCGTAGGGAGATTTGATTTGGTAAACTCAAAACAAGGATTGTCGGACCAGCTCATTCCATTCTTGACTTAAGTTGATTTTCTCTTTTATGAAAAGTAGACTCTAAAAATACCTTATTGAGTTAATTTGTACTTTATTTGATTAAAATGAGTCTTTAGTTCTTTTATATTTAAAATAAGCTATTTAAAAACACTAATGGCTTCTTTTATATTATAAAAGTCTTCAAGCTCTTTCCAAGCCTATTCGCAAGTTAACCATTAGGTCCTTAAGAATGATCCAAAGGCTAGGATCAACCTTCGGCATCTATATATGATAGGCCTCTCTTCTTTTTTTGGGGAATTTTGTATATTGTTAAGATCAAGAGCAATGCAGAAACTTTGTTGAAATAACTTTAAAAAGAATGAAAGCAATTACTTCATAAAGAATGGTTAAGAACGATCGAATCTATTGATTTGATCTTCTATCATACTTATGCACTTAAGAAACCGAATTTGTATGTTCCTCCTCCTACACCTCTCTCTACGACCTCTATATGTGTCATTAGGTTAGGACTTCTTTCAGGTCAACTAGCATGTTTATTGCACGTGATTGACTAATTATAGTAACTCACCATACAATCATGAAATAGAATTACCATACTTGAATTAGACCAATTCCCATTCTTAGGAACCAATGGAACCGAAATTAGAACCGTTCATTTTTTTTCCTTAAAAAAAACTCCAACATATATAAATTCCTTAAATACATATAAATAATAATTATACACATACATAGATCAGACTAAAAAGATAATAATTTATATACATATATATAATATGATGTCTATATACGTGCGTATATATATGTGTGTATGAAGTTTAGATGTTTAAGAAGTATAAGTATATATTATTCCAATTACTCATGTATTTGCATATGTGTTATATATAAAAAAATTAGGTGAACCAAAAAATACCCCCAAAACTATTTATTCTAATCTCAACATTACTTTTGATTGGAGGGGACCATTATACCCCACCTCTTTTTAAGTAGGGTATTCATGGTTCAGTTCAGGGGTTGAATCGAACCAAACACATCCAAAATGTTTTAGTTCAAATCCTTAATGAACTGAACTGTCTTTAACGGTTTGGGATTTTGAATCAAACCGCTTCACATGCGGTTCGATTCAGTTCCGTTAGAACCGCTTTTAAAAGATTTAGTTTAATAAATAATATTAATAGTCATTTGAGTTCTCAAGAAAAAAAAAAAGAATGTTTAGATTGAGAAATGTTGCACAAAAATTAAAGTCATTTATCGGTTGTGTTGTATGTGAAATTTAAAGTTCAATTTTCATGATCATTGACTGAGTCTTTCAAATTTATAAATATTTTCTAAATCAGATTTAATAACTATGGTCTCACAGGTAAGCGCACCCATCAAATGTAGTATAGATAATGATTTAGGTCAGTCCTAAGGAATGATTGGCAGCTAGTATACTCTCAACTTCATTAATTGTCTAGCTAAAGAAAGGTTTTAGAAAAAACATAAAGAAAAATGAACTAAGCTAAGTTAGAAATATTCATAAATGTTTAATGGATAAAATAAGAAATAAGCCTGTAACTTCTATGAACTAGTTGCTTAGGCTTACTTCACTAATTCCTTATCAGAACAACAAACTTCTTAAAAGTTGATTGAATTGTGTGTTTGTACGCTGGATTCTCTAATTTAAACTAAAGCTTCTTTCGAAGTAAGAGTTTTAGATCTAGCTAAAACCAGTAATTAACGTTTCAATTAGACCCTCATAAAGAATAGAATCCATTGTTTTGAAAAGACAACTCATGAATTTTTAAAACAAGTGACAGAAAGTCTTCATCAATTTTTCGGCAAGAGGTAGATTTGATCGACTCCATTAGCAACTACAGATCTATTCAATCAAATGATCTCTCGATCTATTCCATTGAAATCAATCGTGAGTCTAAAAGAATGTACTATTCCTTTAAAAATCATAAGTTAAGTTCAAGTTACTAATTACAAACACCCAATCAAATTCACTTGAAAGTGCATTTGAAATCAGACTGAATTAGGAATTGGATTCGTAATCCCTAAGCTATAGGAGTTTATTTCTCTATGGATTTATCAAAATAAGCACAATTTAGAAAAAATAAAACAAATTCGAAAAATTAATCAATTAACTACTCAGAAATTCATAGAAATTACAAACATTGGGTTAAATTGATTTTACCGAGAAAACATAAGAAATTCTCAAGCAAAAAAAAAAGAAAATTCTTTTACCCAAAAATCCTTTGGAAATCTACTCTACGTTAATACTGATTTACACTGTTGGTACATATTTTACAACGCATGCTTGCACACTTATTTATAGATTACTAGGCACAGAAAACATGGCTTACTTTATTTAACACGTGGCAGATTCGACAGATTTTTCTAATAGAATTTGATAAATTTTCATGTGCATATGATCTGTGAAAACACTCATCGAAGTTGCGTGTGATCTGTTGGTCAAGGCTCGTATTAAGCAAGATCAGGCTCACTTCAGAAAATTCCTAAATAAATCGCGCGTTTTTGTCCATTACTCTATCAAGATATAAATTGAGAGAGTTGAGGGTCATATGGTTAGGCTCGAGATAATTCTGATAAAGGATGGTCTATCAACATAATTGTCTAAGGTTGAGATTCGATGCTCGACTTTGAGGCTCGACATGTATTTTCTTCAGAATGATGCTTGATCGCTTCGACTAAAGTCAGGATCATGTCGATGGCTCACATGTAAGGCTGATAGACCAATTTTTGCTGTCTTCTTTCTTTGTTTGGCCTCGGCTGTGATTTTTACAAGGCTCGACTTCTTCATTCTTGACTTTAATTGTTGTTTTTACTCCAAATTTGAATAAAAATACTTGATTACTCTTTATTTGATAAGAGCTTTAAAATAGTATTATTTATCAAAAACATTAATTTTTTTTTTGATTTTCTCTAAAGTTCTTAGCAAATTAAGCTCAAAATCCTGTGAAAAATATAGAGTAAAAATGACTTATCAAATTCCCCACACTTAAACCTTTGCTTGTCCTGAAGCAAATAAAAAAAAATTAAAGATCACAAGGTTTTTAAGAAAATAAATCATGAATGATTCATTTGACCTAAATATTTCAGATGCAAATTATCTCAGCATTCTGAAAATTTTAATTATCTAACTGACTGAAATAAATTTACTTTTGCAAAAATCAGTTGGCTTATCTAAGTAAATCAGCTTTTACTCTCATTATAATTTAAGTAAAAAGTTTTCAGAAGATCAATCAGAGTAAGAAGAAACTTAATCATCTTTTATCCCCTTATATATAAAAGTATGTAATCTATTAATCATTTCTTTAATAGAGTAATCTAAAGTGAATGCTGTACATCAGATCATCCCTTGAATCTTTTTCCTTATTTGTGCTTTTTATTCCTTAATTTTATTTATTGTTTAAAGCTTCAGAGGGATAGAGTGTTGCCTGCATCTTTTCTTTACCTCTAGACGGGGGCTGCCCGCATCTTTTTGCTTTTTTTTTTTTTTATGGCTTTTGAAATTGAAAGAGGGGACAAGAAGTTGCTTTTCTGAGGGACCAACCTAAGCCTATTCCAATTTTAAGCAAGTTTCATTTTTTATTTTGTTTTGTTTTTTGTTATAATGCACAAGGAAAAATTATCAAGTTATGATTATCATTTGATCATTCACCATAAATTAAAACGGTTCTCAAAATGACTAATTTGGGAAATATACTAATCATTTAAGCTTTTATAAGATAATTGAGTAACCTTACTATGGACCTTAAGCTAATTCCAACTCTAAAATCCTAAACTAAATAATAAGTAAAACTACTTCACATGGATATTATCAATTGATTTAAACAAAGTAAAAATTGTTCAGTTTCGAGACAATTTCATAATTCATTTAGCTAAGTGATATTTTGAAAAAAAAATTGTCAAATTTTAACCATTTCATTGAGTTCTTATGAACTTATGAATTTGTGTGGGGAATTTGATCTATGTTAGTACATACTCTATTCATGCAATTTATTAAGTTATTAACCCATTCTCTTGTTTAACCCTCCCCCACTTAAGTTAAACATTGTCTATATGAATAGTTAGGGGATTCAATTCTATCAAAGCAATTTTTAAAGCATAAATTTAAAAAAAAAATTGAGAAGTGAAGAAAACTTCTCTCTTGTGTAAGCTCGAGAGTCAACTTGGTTTATCAAGACCTATTTAAGTCTGTGATTCATAAAGAACTTGGCAAAAACACATGTTATTATCGGGCTCAATCAGGTTCTCGATAGAGTTATGGACAAAAACAATTCATAAAACAAAGACCATAAAACATAAAGAACATAAAGAATGACAAAGAATCTGCATTTTATTGAATGAATGAAAAGAATAAAGAATATTTGTACAAATATTTTACAAGAACATATATTGTCAAAATCGAAAATATTAAAACAAAAATTCCTAGTGGTCCATTCCTAGCCAGTATCTAAAGCTTCTGCTAAATTCATTCCCTCTTCCTCTTCTTGGCTGGGAAAGTCTTCATAAGGGTCTCTACTCCTTCCCTCTCTTCTCTGTCCTCTACCCCTGTTATTTATTCTACCTCTACCTCTATTATTAATCCTTCCTCTGCCTCTTTCATTAGTCTGCCTTACCTGTACTAGCTGAGCTTCAAGGGGCTTAACTGGTAGGATCTGGTGGAGGACCAAGTGCTCTATTCTTTTGTGTTGCCCTTTCTTCTCTATCCAGGTCTTCTTGTAATCTTTGTGTAAAGCAGCATCACTCTCTAATTGAGCCAATTTCTTTTGCTCTTCTTCTTCTCTCCTTCTTTCCTCTTCACCTTCACTATAAAGGAGCTATCATCATAAAGATCCTTATCATCTTCAGCCATGTCTTCTATTACTTAAAGAGCTTCAATAATCTCTAGTTGAGAAGATGCATTTAATGGTTGTGGTGGAGCTTGAAGTCGGGTTTCTGCTTTCTTCTTCTTTTCAGCCTCTGTGGCTTTTGTTAATCTCCCAACTTCAACTCTAGTAACAAAAGCCTTCATCTGATAAATCCTTTTTGTTTGCTCCTCTGATTTCTTATGGGATTGATTAATCCTCATTTCAATTTCTTCCTTCATCTTTCTTTTCTTTCTTCTCTTGTAACCTCCAACAATTGGTTTATTGTGTCTTGAGGAGTAAGAGGGAGTTGCTGCTATTGTTGTGGAGCATCATGAGTCACAGGGGTTTCTGTTTGAATATTCCCCTCTTCATGATATGTGGCTACTTCTATTTGGAGGCGTGGAGGATAGAAAGTTTTAAGTTGATCCCATGTTGGAGTGTGTTCCTCAGGGATTCCTTTGGACCATCTTTCATCCTTAGATTTCTTTGACCTCTCTTTCTCTATACTTTTGTTGCCACTGCTCAATGCACAAATTCTTTCTTGTCGTGCTCTATTTATCTCTTTCTTCTTTTTTTTTTGCAGTAGCCATGCTTTATACTAACTCCAAAATTGCACACCTGGGAGGTGCTTGTTGAAGAGGTGTAGCATCTGAAACACCTAGAGCATCTACAAAAATTGGCTCTATGGCTGTTTCTTGTGTGGGTGCTACTTCGTCTATTATTTCTATCTTTATTGTGGAAGCTTCATTAGATTCTTTATTAATAGGTCTGTCCTCTGCTGCCATCCTATCTTCTAAACCAGCTCTTGTACAACCTTTTGAACTAAATCACTTAATAAATTCAGGTTATATTTACAATCAAGTTTTCTTCTTGAGGAATAGCTGAAGCATCTATAAAAACTAGCTCCACTGTTGTCTCTTTGATATGACTGGTTGTGTTGGAACTTCATCCAACTCTATGTCTTTTGGAAGGATCATTCTCCTTCTCTTTATTGCTAGTTGTTTTGGTTTTTTTCTCTTTTTTGAAGTATATACAACTGGAGTTGATTGCACAATCTCCATTATTGGTGGTTGAGGTGAAAGAATAAGTTGTGGTTGAACAATGGCATCATTGTCCGTAGAAATGTTATGAGTAGGTGACTCAACCAACTGTTATGATGGCTCTGTTTGGGATGTGTGTTTGTGTAATGTGTATGGTTTGTATGTACAGGGGGTGAATGTAATTGGGTTGTGGGTTCAGGTTTTTTGTATGTATGGGTTCAGTGTATGGTATGGGTGAGGTATGTGTATATGGAGATATTGGTCTGGCATCATTGTCATCATCATTATCATTAGGATGTGACTCTGCCAAGATAGGTTGTGGGGAAGGTGACTTAGATGTTGTGGGTTGCGGGAGTAGCCTTAAGACTACATTTAAGATATTGGACATCATATTCCTTAGATTGTCCATACCTTCTTTAGTACTCTTCTTTAAATCAACAAGCTTTCCCTTCATTTCAATAACTTCATTTTCCAATTTGTGTAAGCTTGCTTAAGAGGGTTGTGGTGTAGCTTCTGATGCAAAAGCCTCAGGTTGTGCCAAAGGAGGTTCTTCTTGTTGTTGTGGGGGGGTGGGGGAGGGGGTGGGGGTGGGTGGGGAGGATATGTGGTTTGTAAACTTGTTGTTCAGCTAGTGCAGCTGACTCTTGGAAAGGCTGGGGCTTAACTAGTAGGTTAGGGTCAAATTATGGCTCTATTGTTGTATTCACTTCCACTGATCTCCAATCTCTAAAAGCTTTATTTTGAAGCTCTTTATACTTGCAAATTAGATCAGCTGGCCCCTGCCTAGCTACATTGTTAAGTTTCTCAAAATCATTGTGATCAAGTCACCAAGGAATATTCTTTTGTAGTTTAGTGTGGCTTGATATTTGAGCCTACAAGCTACCAATAACCCTATGTTTATCTTAATCCCCCTCACTATACTAATAATGGGGTGCAACTCTGCTTCAGAGACTATTGACCTTCCTTCCAATTTAGAGAAAATACTCTTTATCAGCATGTGGTGCGGCATCAGCACACTTTTATTCTTAAACTTGGACCTTATGGTCCTTGAAGGAGCAAATCTTCCTTCAAACTCCTCCTCTAAGAATCTCCCGAAATCTTCTTCAGGTATTTCTAAGGGCAGCTCTTGAAATTCTGGTTCCTCCAAATATCCTTCATCATCATACAGCTCCATAGCATATATGAATGTCCTCATTGGGACCTCTTTGTATTCTCTGAAGGCATAAAACCTTACTACACTATCCAAGCTAGACACTTCCCCTTCCATTTTCAGACTTGCTAGAAAGGCTAAAGTAGTGCCAGCATACACATACTTCTTAATTTAAAAAATTCTCCTCCATACAGGATCTTCAAAGAATCTAGGAAATTCTTCTTCCATCCCAAAACTCCTTAACAGTTCCCAGTTCACTACAACATTTTCTACTATCTTTTTTTTTGAGACAAAAATAGATTAAACCTATCCCTATCATCAGCAAACAAATTTTCAAGAGCTTAGGTACTTACTTGGAATTGTGTTGCTGTCTTCTTGTTACCATTTGTTCTACAAAAAGAGATAAAATACATTAGTTTGTACTTACTTATACTTGAAATACATATTTCTAATTTACTATCATTATTTTGAGTAATTAGAGACAAACTAGGATTTCTACAGAACTTAATAAGTTCGAGAAGAAAACGAAGTTTGTAATTCTTACACAAAGTTTTAAGAACAACAATACTTAATAATTTACTTTAAAAATAAAAGTTCATCATTTTTATCAAGTTCAAATAGAAATTTTGAAAAACCCTAAAATACAAGACTTATTCTACAATAACAACATAAATTAGAAAAGAAAGAAAGTAAAAGCATACCTGATATGATTATAGCTTTGTGATATTGGAAGGTTGTTCTTTTTTTTTTTAGTGAAAATTTCGCAAAGGTAAGTAAGAAAAGTTTCGAGTGCAAGAACAGTGTTTGTGTCGAGTGTAGAATGAACAGTTTTTTTCTTTTCAAAATTTTTTAAGAACCCAAGCAGAAAATGACAAAACATGTTATTTTATTTATTTAAGACTAAAGAAATAAAGAATACACTCGACTTAAAAACAAAGTCGCGGCTGTCGAGCCTAGATTTTTCAGTTCTGGTGTAATTTCTTTTAATCTGATTCATATTACTCATTTAATACGAATCATCGACTAAGAATTAAAAGAAATTTGATTTTTGAAAATATTTTGGAGTCGCCACCCGATAGAAATCGGGAAAAAAAAATAAGTTAGGATCAATGGGTGGTTAATCCTAACTTAGCTACTAATCTGCAAAAAAAAAAAAAAAATGATTTTTAAAATCAAATTTTATAAACCAGAGATTTTTAGATCCGGGGGTTATCCTATTAAAACCATACGGTTACCACTTAAATTTCTTAAATTAAAATTTATCCTTTTAATGCTCATAAAAAAAAAATTCTAATGTGCAGACTATGATTTTTATATTTTACAAATTTAAACAATATTTACAGATCTAAATATTTACAATATTGGTAAATCTAAATATTTACAACTATAAATAATATTTACAAGTAGTTATTAAAAAAAATATTACATGAAAATAGTATTGAGATTTATAATTTTTATTAAACTAGTAAATCTAAAATATACAATAATGAATCAATAATATTTGACAAAAACCAAAAAGAAAAAAAAACACTTTTTAAGTCGCCCCGGAGGTGCCTACATACCTGCTATTTGGGATTAGACAATATGTAGTTCTTTTTATAAAACATTTAGTGTGTTGGTTGATTTTATTTTTTTTTAGAATTCTTTTCACTTTAAGTTCTTTAATTTTTGAATTTTTGTAAAGAAAAAAGAAAAAAAATGTTTTTTTTTCAAAGTTTTCTTATAAACTAACAAATTTATTATTTTTTTCAAGAAAATGATTTTTCTAGGTGACAAATCAATTTTCATGCATATATCTATTTTTTCTTTTTATCATCTTTCCTTTTTTTTTTATTTTTTTTCTTTATCCTTTTCATTTTTTTTATAACAATAATAATAATAATATAGAATATTACTTACCTGGTCAGGTCGGATCTCGGAGAAGACGCCGGAGCTGTGATCGGAGGCAACTTGAGAGTCCGAAAAACACCAATTCGAGGGTTTTGAAGCACGAAACTTGCGAATTTGAACCAAGTGAGGCCTATTAACACTCCTGTGATGGTGGATCGAGTTGGGAGTGGCTAAATGCGGTGGTTAGAAGCTTCGAAGATGGTGACCGTTGGTGGATCTTGGTCGGAGATGAAGATCAAGCTTCTATAACTATCTATAACTTCTTACGAGTAGATCAGGAACTCCTAAAGCTTCCTGTAACCCTGGATTCGCTCGAAAAACACCCTAACCACATGAATTAGAAATTTTGAATTTGAACTTAAGAACTTCGATTTTGGATTCAAAAGAAGTTAAAAGTTTCTAAAGTTGTGGATTCTTTTTCTTTTCGATGTTCAGAAGGATGAATTTGAGTCCTATTTATAGTGATTAAGACTCGAATTAGCACTGAATTGGATCGAAACCACAAAATCGAAAGCGTGCGAAAAAAAATTGAATTTGGGTATCTGTGCCTTAATTGAACAAATTGCAAATGTATTTGGCTTTGAAATTGGGTTGAAAACAATGAATTAAGTCTAATTCGTTATTTTAGAAGTGTAATTTTGATCTTGGAAGTGTAAATTTAAAAAACGAATTTCGAAAATTGTGCGAAAAAAACGTAATGGATGATTTTCAAACTCAATTTCAAATACCTAAATTGCATTTTCGAAATGCTAAAATGATATGAATCCAAAGTATTCCAAGTCTACTTCCAATCCCCAAAACAATTTCATGAAAATTGAAGCCAATTTTCCCAAAAATCGATCGAAAAACGGCCATTTGGGTGGGAAAAAGGGTCGCGTCTCTTGGGGAAGACGGCACGTGTGTGGCACAAGTGCTCCATATGCGCGCCACATGCGGGTGCGTGCATTGCATGCACCAGGCTCAAAAAAATGTTGTGCCTTCCACGGGATTTGAACTCGGGTCACTCTCTTGTTTTGTTTTGCATTCAAAATATATTTAAGGCTTCTATAAAATGTGGATTTAATTAATAAAATCATTTAATTGTATCCAAACAAAAATTTATAATTAAAACTAGTATTATATCAAGCCCAAAAATTTAAAAATTTATTTATTTTTCTTATCTTTTTTTCTTTTCCTTGTAAAAATAATATTTTTTCTCTCTCTATTTCTTGTATCTCTTTCTCTCTCTCTCTCTCTCTTTTTATTTTTTTTTGTATTTTTTGTTTATCTATTTAAATTTGAGGCTTAACATAATATTAATTTTTATTAAAAATCTAAGCCTTAAATGGGAAAAAATTGGGTGTCTACAGCGGCTTATTTGAAAAGAATTAAATAATGCGAGGACAAAAATTCCATTGTTTTATTCACAAAAGAATTTATCATTGTCGGGCTCAAATGGGAAGGCTCGATAATGAGGCTCGATTTTTATAATTCACCTCAAAATTATCGAGGTTGAAACTTGTACCTGCATAACATTTTCACAGAATAAAATATAACCACATTCATCAACCATTTTATGCAAACATATGATATGACAAAATTAATCCATTGTATTCATCATAAAAGATTTTTATACATGGTTTTTAGGACCATTTTTGTCCTCTCAAACATTATGTCTTCCTTACTATCTCTTAAAACAATCAAATCATAAAAACAAACATAATCAAAGGATGCAGGATAATCATCCTAGAAATCATTCTTGCTTTGTTTGATCACGCGAATTGGGCTCAGTGTTTGAACATAATGATCTTGAAGGTCTCTCTAAAAGAATTTTGAAAATTTGGCCAAGCTAGTTCTCTAAGTTATGAATAGCAGCAGTATGATTTCTCATTGTAACATCTATTCCATGCTGCCTATTCTCAGAAGCTTTGATAAATTAGGAAACTAAATCTTCAAGAGATTTGTTTTTTTTCTTGATAAGCTTCTGACCCTTGTACTGGTGGTTTCTGAAAATTGGTGGTTCAATTGATTTTGAAAATTATTGTTACTCCACCAGAAATTTGGATGGTTCCTCTAACCAGATTGTAAGAGTTACTGTAAGGGTTAGTTGTTTGGCCAGCAAAATTGTTCAAAAACTCATAACTCTCAGAGGTCATTCCTTCAGTGTTTTGGTCAGGAAACTCAACAATCATATTTACTTGGGTTCTCTCCACAGAAAATGTTCTACTTTTCTGCTTAGAGCCTCAATCTTGGCGTCAAATTTGACACAACATCCAGCTCAAAAGCCCCTCCTAATCTCTCCTTCTTGGCTCTTACCAATGACCATTGATAATGGTTGTTAGCCATATCTTCAAATAGGTTTAAGCACTCTTCAGGAGATTTTAATTCAAACTTCCTTCAGTAGCTGCATCTATCAATTGCCTAGTCCTATAATTCAGTCCATTGTAAAAGGTTTGTATCTGGGTCCATTCAGGTAGTCCATGGTGTGGCATCTTGCCAGAAACTCCTTCCATCTCTCGAAAGCTTCATATAATGTTTCAGAATCCATCTGATGGAATGAAGAATGCCAGCTCTCAACTTGGCTATTCTAGAAGGTGGGAAATATTTCTTCATAAAATTTTCAGCCATTGTTGCCAAGTGGAGATGGAGTTCCTTGGTAATCCATTCAAGCATTTTTTTGCATTTCCTCTTAGGGAAAATGGAAATAATCTCAATTTAATCGCATCCTCAGACACACCATTTATTTTGAATGTGTCACAAATCTCTAAAAACTACTATAGATGGTTATTAAGGTCCTCATCTTAAGCCATCAAACTGGACCATCTATTGAACCATCTGGATGATATTAGGTTTAATCTCAAAGTTGTTAGTAGCAACTCTAGGTCTGTTAATGCTAGTATTGGCTCCATCTAAATTGGGTCTGCAGAAGTCAATCATAGTTTAGGGTTGGTTCTCCTAGGTTGTTCATTACCCTCCCGAACTTCATACTGGTAAGTCATTTTTCATTGTTTGCTTTTTCGACCTATATGCTATGGTTCTGGATCAAATGGAAACAAGAATTTAGATTGACTCCTAGTTGTATGCCTACATTTTTTTTAAAAACAAATCAGAAGAAAACAAAAATATATACAAAGAGTGAACTAATTAAAGAATAACAAAAAAGGATAAAGAATTAACAGGACAAGAGACAAGAAACAAGTATATATAATAAAAGAATTAAAGAATTAAAGAACTGAAATAGAACAAAATATATAAGCAAAAGTACATAAAAGAAAATAAACAAACAATATATACAAGAACAAAAAGAAAGGTTAGATCAACAAAAGATATTTACAATCACAACAAATATATACAAAAGATACTTACAAAGTTAAAACGGCTAGATCAATAAATGAAAATTAACTTCTACTATTACCCTATTGGACTTTAAAAATTGAATCCAACACCAATCTCTAGCAACGGCACCAAAAAACTTACTGTGTTGTTTGTGAAATTTAAAGTTCAATTTTCACTTATCATTAACTGAGTCTTTCAAATTATAAATGTTTTCTAAATCAGATTTAATAACTACAGTCTCATAGGGCAAGTACACCCATCAAATGTAGCATAGATAATGATTTAGGTCGGTCCCAAGAATGGTTGGCAACTAACATACTCTCAACCTCATTAATTGTCTTGTCAAAGAAAGGTTTTAGAAAAAACAAAAAGAAAAATGAACAAAGCTAAGTTAGATATATTCACAAATGTTTAATGGGTAAAATAAGAAATAAGCTTGTAACTTCTATGAACTAGTAGCCCAGGGTTACTTCAACAAATTCCTTATGTGAATGATTTCTTAAGAATAATAAGCTTCTTAAAAGCTGTTTGAATTGTATTTTTATACCGTCGAATTCTCTAATTTAAACTAAAGCTTCTCTTGAAGTTAGTAGTTCTAGATCTAGTTAAAACCAGTAATATGAAGTTTCAATTGGACCCGCATAAAGAATATGAACCCATTGTTTTGAAAAAACAATTCAATGAATTTTTAAAACAAGTGACAGAAAGCCTTCACCCATTCCTCAATAAGAGGTAGTTAGGATCGACTTCATTAGCAACCAAAGATTTATTTAATTGAATGATCTCTTATCTATTCAATTGAAATCAATCGTGGATCTAAAAGAATGCACCATTCCTTTAAAAACCATAAGTTAAGTTCAAGTTATTAATTACAAACACCTAATCAATTTACTTAAAAGCACATTTGAAATTAAACCGAATCAAATCCCTAAGCTGTAGGAGTTTATTTTTTTATGGATTTATCAAAATAAGCATAATTTAGAAGAAATAAAACAAATTCAAAAGATTAATCAATTAGTTGCTCAGAAATTCATAGAAATTACAAACATTGGGTTAAATTGATTTTACCGAGAAAATAGAAGAAATTCTCAAGTAAAAAGAAATGGAAATTCTTACCCAAAATTCCTTTGGAAATCTACTCTATATTAATACTGATTTACACTATTGGTACATATTTTACAATGCATGCTTGCACGCTTATTTATAGACTATAGACACAGAAAGCATGGCCTACTTTATTTGACACATGGCAGGTTCAGCAGATTCTTTTTAACAGAATTTAATAACTTTTCGCGCGCGCATATGATTTGTGAAAACACTCGTTTAAGCACGTGTGTGATCTGTTGGTCGATGCTCATATTAAGCAAGATCAGGCTCTACTTTAGGAAATTCCTAAGTAAACTGTTCGTTTTTGTCCATTGCTCTATCAGGATAAAATTGAGAGAGTCGAGGGTCGTATGGTTGAGGGTCGAGGTAATTCTGATAAGGAAATGGTATGTCAACACAATTGTTGAGGGTCAAGATTCGATGCTCGACTTTAAGGCTCGACATGTATTTTTTCAGAATGATGCTTGATCGCTTCGACTAAAGTGGAGGATCATGTCGATGGATCACATGTAAGGCTCGATAGACCAATTTTTGCTGTCTTCTTTCTTTGTTTGGCCTCGGCTGTGATTTTTACAAGGCTCAACTTCTTCATTCTTGACTTTAATTGTTGTTTTTGCTCCAAATCTGAACACAGACACTTGATTACTCTTTATTTGATTCTATAAGCTTTAAAATAGTATTATTTATTAAAAACATTAACTTTTTTTTTTTAGGATTTTCTCTAAAGTTCTTAGCAAATTAAGCTCAAAATCCTATGAAAAATATAGAGTAAAATAACTTATCACTTATCACTTATCATTATATCAAGTCATGTATTTGAAAATTTCAAATGCATATATTATCCCATTTTAAAAATAATTTTCATTGCGAATTTAAAATAACATATATTTTTAATAAATCTATAATACTAACTAAGAAAATTATTCTTTTGCATTAATTCCACATTTGCTTATAATATTGTTTCTTTATAATGTATTTACATTTTTATTATATTAATTAGTTTAAAGTTCTAAATTATCTCAGTGTTGTTGGTTGTAGATATTGTAACCTAGTATAAAATTTGCTCTTATAAATGTATTCCATGATAAGAATTTTGCATTTGTCGACTTAATCTTAGAGCAATACAAGTCCTAATATGTAATGTTCAAGAGTTATAAATAAATAAAATAACTCTTATTTATTTTCTTATTTCTTTTAATGTGAAGCGGTTTGGTTAAGGTTCAAACAGTTTGGTTTGGTTTGATCCCTTGAACCGAACTGTAACCGTTTAGGCTCTTTTCTGAACCTAACCATAAACTAAACCAAAATATAAAATACCCGTATTTTGTGGTTCGGTATGGTTTGGTTCAGTTTAATGAGAAGCCTTAGTTTTAAGTTTCATAAATTACATGTAGATTCTTTTGTTGTAAAAATTTGAATAAGTAAATCTAAATGAGTGTGGAGGGAGTGGAAACTATTTTTTTTTTTTTCGAATTTTAAAGTCATCTCGAAAGTGCCTACGTATTTGTTAATCAGAATCAAACCAACATAGTTATGGTATCGTATTTAAAAAAAAAAATTATTGTGTTGGTCAATTTTATTTCAATATCACGCCGGGCTTAAGTGTGTTACTGGTAAATTACTTTTTTTTTTAAAAAAAACCTATATTACTTATTTCAAATCCCACATTTGGGAAAAAAAAATCTATTGATACCTAAAAGTTTTTCAAAGAATGGTTCATTGACGTTTTTTTTTTTTGGCAATTTTGAGGGAAAAAATGCATATGTATCAAATACCATGTGACAAAATGGTTTTATTTTTTATTTTTTATTTGAAAATAGAATAGAATGCAGGGCTTATAAGCCATGCATATTGTCTACTATAGTAATGGTTGTGCTCCCAACCAAAGAGTTGATGTTGAAGTATCTATCCTCTTCGCTGGTGTAATCTTTTTGGTCCTATTGTCGGCGCTCTGCCCTAGTTTAATTGTAATTGCAAGCTAGTGATTCGATTGTCACAAGGTCATATTTGGACTTGTACTCATTAAACTATTGACTCGTACTGTTGAAAGCTAGCTCAACTACTATTGTTGTTGCGGGTGGAGGTGGGAAAAAAAACCAACTAAACCGAACTGAACCAATCTGTAACCAAACCAAACCAAACAAAAAATTATGGTTTTTTTTTCTTTTTAACTATTTGGTTTAAAAATTTTCTAATATGAACCAATTCGTAAATTTATGGTTTGGTTTGAAAGATAAACCAAATTAATCGGTAAAACCGAACCAAACCGTCTTAGGAAAATATAATAATATTTTACTTATAATTTATAATCATATATTTTTTTTATGATGATTAATTAAAATGTCATATATATTCATATGATTTTATTTGATATTTTATTTGGTGAATATTGATTAAAATCAACTTGCTCATTTTTAAATTTGTTTTTTAAGATCATGATATATATACATTGTTGATGATGAACTATTTTTTAATAGTTTTTAACTTTATAAAGTATGAAATTTATTTATTTATTTAGTTATAAATTATTATTATGTATTAATTGTTTAATAAATTTTATCAGCGAATCATTTTATTCGTTGATGAATTTTGTTGAAAGATGGTTTTTTTTTTTTGGCTAAATTTATTGGTAGATGATTGACTTAGTGGTTCAATTAAAAATTATAATTATGACTTATTATGTATTGGTTAGTGAATGTATTTTATTGGTAGATAATTGATTTTATAAAGAACTATGGATTAGAAGTATGACAATTCATAAAGTATTTTGCGTGGTTTATAATGTAAACTTTGTAAAGTGATATAAATATTTAAGTATCTACACAAATATATAAAAACTAGAATAAAGAAAACTTTTAGTTATAATTTGGATTTAATCCGTAATTTAAACCGAATAAAACCATTATTTAATGGTTTAGAAAATTTATAATCCAAACCACATTATCACTCAATGATTTGGTTTGGAATAGGAAAAAAACGAAATCGTAAATTATGGCTTGATTTTGTTTTAGGAAAAACCGAACCAAACTGATCCGTGCCCACATCTAGTTGGGGATGCCAATACCTTGCTTGGTAATCCGAAATAGGATTAGAAATGGCTTTGTGTAATGTTTCCACCAGTCAAGAATATCAAAGTTATAGGTATCGATGTTGTCACCAAACTCAAAGGTTGTGTTTGGATATTTTTCAATTTTTGAATTTTCTTCACTTTCTCCAACGTCGTGGTACTTCTTGAATCTTCAATGTTGTATCATCACTATGGGATTCTTGATGGTGATGGCCATTGGTGTGGTTACTGGTGTTATTGGACTTGTGAGTATTTTTCCACCATATGTATAGCTAAATTGCGAATAAAGTTCTAATAGTACGTTACTTATCTTTTTTACAAATTACTAGCAGATATAGACTACATGTCTTGGGTGTTCGACATTTTGTCCGTATTTTTGTAATAATATCTTAACGTGTCACGCCCCGAGGGGTACCCCAAACATGGCAGTCCGCCGTACAAAATACTAAAGCCTAGGAATGACTACCTTAGTCACGCAAAGACTTCCATATCATGTACAAGGAGTACATCACAACCAAGGGAACGCATCAGAGTAGCGCAATTTTATATTGATAATAAATAAGTAACAAGGCAAAGAGAATACTTATCATAAAACATACATATTGCATTTCAATTCTTAGGGGCATATCCCACTTCAGATAAATATACATCACTTATCATATAGGTCATTTCATATAAAGATCCTTACAACATTACTTCATCTTATGATCCCATTTCCTTCATAGAAGCTTAACCATCTATCCATGACTTCCTTAATGTCATGATCCTCAATTTAAGCCACGGGTATACCTATTTCAATAAAACCTATAGGGGTATAAGCTACAACTAGCTTAGTGAGATATTCCTTTTCATTCGCACAATATTTTCAAACAAGTTTATTTATTTAATCACACATATGCTATGCATACAATGCAACAATCACATGATTACGCAAATATATATAATTATCCGGAAACCATATATAGAACGGATTTGCCCCTCCGTATCAAAGGTTAGGGAATCGAGGTTGAAGGTCCTCGACCTTCTACTGCTAGTCCCCAGGTCCTCATCCACAGCGTTCGGTTGGCTCAGCTCCGAACCTAGAGTCGCTTTCCCCGAACGATTTGGATTCTCCAGGAAGGAACATGGCCCGTGACACCGTACGATCACAGCCAATCCAACTCTACGCGTAGGAGTAGCAGCCTTCTGAAATAGATGTGACGCGATGGATGCTATGCGTGAGCGTTTTATTTTTCTTAAGCCAATGCTTATTAAGGTTTATTGGGGGCGATCAATCAATTTAGCAAACAATAAACAGTCATACAAGTAAGTAAACAAAATTATTAAACAAGCAGTTCGAAGTTGCGATAGTCTTAATTCTTATTTCATACATAAACATAAAATCACACATACATAATCCCGAATTCCCTAAAAATATATATATATATATATCCATTTTTATCTTTTCTTAGTATACTAATGTCGCTACTTTACAAGCACAAACAAGGTAACGAAATTAGGAGGAATAACTCACTAGTCCATTTCGCTATCTTCTTAGTCGTAGTAATCCTTGGGTAGGGTATTCTTGTATCCTTCGTTACCTAGACAAAAGAAATACCCGGGATAAATCTTTCATGAAATTTCTATTCTTGGATATTCTAAACTTTTCTTAAAATCGCGGTAAAATCGTATAAGAGGAAATTCCAACTTAAAATGGCCATAACTTACTCATTTTAACTCGGAATTTCTCATATAATATACCGTTTTCTACCTATTGAAAAGATCTATCCATTTCTAAGGTTATCTTTGTCATATAAGGTCATTTGGGTTCTGAAAACATTGGTACAGATTTACAACAAATTCTTCTAAACTTTTGCAAATCCGTTTTCTAACTCAACTTTAAGAAAAATCCTTTTGTAACAATATATATATATATATATATATAATTATGAACATATATTTGATAAATACTTTAGGTATATAGATAAGCTCACTTTATTTGCAAAATTTCTAATGGTAGTGTCTCAACAATTTATTTCATAAAACAATTCTTTTTAAAGTGTTAAAACTTATCTTGATAAATTCCTTTTTAAGTATTTGGAAGAAACTTTATATTTTCATTATAAATGAGTATATTCTTATTTTATTTCCTTCATTCCTTTTTCCAAAACAAGTAAATTTTCCTTTAACCTTGGTCTTTCATAAATTTCACTTTTAGTGATAAAAGATCAATTTTATCAAAAAGTATATTTAGGTTGTTGAAAACCTTTTTATAATTTTGTTTTTAAGATGGTTTTAGAAAATGAGTCTTGTCTTCTTATATTTATTATTTTAAAATATAAGTTTTTGTTTTCTAAACTTGTTCTTTTATTTCTTTTGAAAAGAATTCTTTTTATTGCTAAAAATCATTTGTTTCTAATCTTATCTTGCTTATATTATTTGAAAACAAGTCTCTTTTTTAGGAACTTGAAAATCATTATTTTTCTAAGTGGATACATAACTTTATGAGTTGATTTTATCTTAACTTTGAAATCTAGTTGTTTCTTGGTTTTGGTCATGGAGTTCAAAAGAGTTTAATCTTTAAGCTTTTTATAAGGACTTTGAAAACTAACCAATTAATTTACTAGAACTTAGGTTCTTATAATGTAAAATGAAAAAGATTTATTTTTTTCGTTTCCTTGGTAAAACTATCTTTGATACTTAAGAAAATTTGAGAAAACTTGTATTAATCTATTTCTATGTTGTTTGATAATAACTTCATTATTTTGTGACAAGTCATATAATAGGAAATTTGGTTTTTATGTCCTTTTAATAAAATAGAGTTCTATTTTGAATTAGTTGAGACATTAACATTATGTAGATGCAAATATCATGAGCATATAAAATAATAAGAGCATAAGAAAATACTAGAAACAAATAATAAGCAAGAAAATAAAATATCAAGTATTGGGAACTTTAGCTTCATCAAGGAATCCCGGTCAAGTATTGGAGTCTTAGCTTCATCATGGCATCCTGGGACTAAGAATGGACTAGTCCCGAAAGATTAAAGAAAATAAATAAAAGATTGTTTTGACTTGATATGGACAAGTCTAAGACTAGAAAGACTAGTCTTAATAATAACATGAAATAAATAAATTGCATAACTTGAAAGTAAATAAATAACAAATGAGCCTATATGCTCTAAATAAATATATATACATAATATAAGTTAGATTAGAAGCAAATAATAACAATAATAATAACAACACATTAAAATAGAAAGCTTATGTACAAGAACAAAACATGAACATGTTGTTGCTTTTACTACTCATATGAGTTTCAAAACAACACCATAGTCATGCTAAGTTACATGACATGGATAAATAAATGGTTGAAAGAAATTTTTACCTAAGGTATTTTTGTGGTATAAAGATGATAGTGAATGTATGGTTATGTGGTTATGGAGAAATGGTAGTTGTATTGTATAAAGGGAAATTCTTGTGAGTATTTGGTGAAAGAGAGTTTTGGTAGAGAAAAAGTTATGGAGAGGGTTTGTGTAGTGAATTTGAGAGAGTTTTGGTAGTAGAATGAATTGTGTGAAAGAATGAAAGAGGAAGGGGTATTTATAGAATTTTTGGAGTGAATTTTAGATGTAATTGAATAAATTGAAAAAGAAAAATAATTGAATGCAAGAGGGAGGGGGAGGCGCCGGTTTGAGCTTTATTAGAGGGGGAGAAATTGTTTTTATTTTATTTGTTTGTGTAATAAAGAAGTAATGTGTAAAGTTGATGTGAATAAAGTTGTACTGGAAATGAAAAAAGTAAGAAAATAGATATATAGGTGTAAGAAATAGATGTAAGAAAAAGTAGAGATAATGAAATAGTAATGAATAGTAGAAAAGTACTATGAATAGTAGACTAGACAATTAAAGTACCGGTAGTAATAAAAATACGCGTAATAAGGCGATATCTGTAACTTTTAGCTACCGAAAAATTCTAAAACTGATATTTTTGAAATCCTTATATTTTTACGAGTCTATTGGTATAAACGGAATATTTTTAATATTCCGAGTTCCGGGACACGCTTTTCGAGAATTGTCCCCGTTTGAGTCTGAAGGACAATCGAAATTCACGAATATGATATTTTTATGTTACCCTATATTATTACGAGCTATTTTAAGCTATTGGCTTAATTTTATTTTCTAGGGTTTGAGATTGCGGGATTGCCGAATCTTAAATACTAGGGTTCGTTATAGGCTTTGTTGACTTTTATGGTTCCGTTTTGACTTCCGATTTTATTGAGTTATTCGTAAGACCGTATAATTTTAGAGTTGTGATTGTTTTGTATTTTTAGCTCGACATCTATGGTTTATCTTATTTCAAATAGTTTTTAGTTCTTGGAATTGTTTAACCGAGTCTAGGGTTATGAGTTGACTCAGTTTGACTTTTGGTGAAAATTGAAAATTGTGATTCTAAAATTTTATCGAAGGATTTAAGATTTTATCATTTCATTGTTAAGCGGTATTTGGATCTATCATTTTGATTAGCGTTTTAGGAATTGGGTAGATAATTTATTTGGCGTACGAACGTTGATTATACCAGTAGTTGGACTTTATATTTTATTTCAAAGGTTCTCGTTCTCTCAAGATTCAGAAAGCTCGTTTTTGATCTTATTTGGAATTAAGTTTTAACTTAGTTCGATTTTTTTTAAGGGTTTCATCTCCGGTGTTTGATTGGGTTTCTATCTTGAGTCAATTTTTCCGAGATTTGAATTTGATTTTAGACTTCTAGGATTATTTTTAAGAATTATGAAATTTTCGGGGGTTTACATAACGTGTTTGGGGTCCTTTGACCATATTTGTAGATCTAACAACCACGCCACATTTTATAACATAGGAATTTCCCTGTAATATTTCAACCATTTTCAATTCACATCATTACACACATTTTAATACATATCAATCCTTACCTTTTGCAATTGTTATGATGTTGCATGCTTCTAGGAGAAAGAGTTGAATACTTGTGTAATACACCTGGAGAAAATATTTGTGTAATCATAAAAAGCCTTCAGAAGTTTCAACAAATTTAAGAAACATTCCATTCATTTAGATGCAACGATATAATTGGTATATGTCCTTTATGCAACTATGCTAGCTATAAAATTCATATGCTGCATTCCATATAGTTCACATCTTTTTAAATTTTTCGAGCCTTACTTTACACCATTTTTGTCATTCCCTATTTATTAATGGGTGATATCCAATATGGTTAACTGTTGGTATTATTGAGGAGATAAGAATTTTTAGACCTTCAACTCCATCTTTTATGCACAAATTTAGTGCATGACGTACACATGTTATATGGAAAAGGGTCCCACCTAGCATGGGTTCACATAATAATTTTAAATTAGCAATATTGGTTATGTTAGCAGCAACATTAGTGAAGCCTAATGAGAATTTTTTTTTTAGTTAAATTATATTCATTAAATTGCCCTTGTTGTAGCATATATATTTTGGTCATATGGACCCCATCCATTTTATGCAATGTAATTAAAATTTTATGCATTATCTAACGATGATCTGTCCAGTAACACATCATGCTCATGTAAGAACTTTCTCCCCATCTTTTCTGTCAAAATATCCAAATAGATGGAGACACAAGTGTCAAGTTCATCAAACGTACCTTTTAGCTGTGCCTTACCTTTCTTGTACAGCTAGAGACAATGTCTCTTCATTATCGATACACTTTACTTAGGGGCCTGTGGTAAAAGAGTTTCTTGATGGCAGTAGATCAGGTCCACATTCTTGTAGTGTTGAAACCCAAATGCAACCTGCTTATTAGTTGCACGAGTGCGTCTTGATAAGGTTTATTCTTGAATTGCCATAACTTTGTTTCCTTCCTCATCTCGGATTGCAATAGCTATTGCTACATATCCATATCATATTCACTAAGTGTTTGAGTCTTTAGACCTCAAATGCTTGGTTAAGCTTCCACACACCATCAAGTAAATTATATCCAAAATCACAACATTTGAGGTAACTTCATTTAGGTTATAATATTTCAGTTTCATTTGAGATAATAATTTTTAGGGAAATGCCAATTAAGGTCCTATTGTCACATGCCACAACGTAGCAGATCTTTTGACTTTTACTTAAATTTTTCTCCTAGTAACTCATGTTGATGGTGAGCTTAATTGACCTACTTTTCTAAACATTATGACCTTAAATGAACCATTTGAAATGTTGTGACATCAAATAAACTTACAAACTCAATGTTATACCTTTCAGTGTAATTTATCCATACACCATCACCCCTTGAAAAGGTGTAATTGGCGGAATAGTAATTGCATTATGCCCTTATCTTCTCATTAGGACCTTCAACTTTCTTGAAATATTTAACAAAAAATATTAGAATTATATGGTCGATACGACCTACCTAGTGCTTTTACCTTAACCCATGGCTGCGAATGCAAAAATTGGAGTAGTCTTCAATTTCGAATTGTAGAAGTGCTTCTGCCTCTGAATCTTAGGAGCCCTCAACTTCATAGCATTGGTACATGAGGGTACTTGTCTCAAAACTAATGATACACAAGAAACTAGTCCAGTTGAAGTTAGAGGCTCATCTCTCATTGAAGTTGTAGCAGTAAACATCCTCATATATATTAATATGTGGCTTCAGCCCACATTTGATTTACTTCCCTTTCCTTTGCCTTTATTGCCATATTTTCTAAGGATCCACCAAAGTAAAAAGATGCTATTAATTTTGTTGAGAAGTAATACAATGAAATTTAAATTTTTCTAAATTATCTCTAATTGATAGTCTATGTTGTGTGCCAGAGAAAGTTAGCAAAGAAAGGGAAAAGAAGTTAGAGTTGCAAATTTAATAAATAACGTTTGTAGATTCTACGTTCATAAAAAAAAAAAAAATGCAAGCAAGGTAACAAGAAAGCTAGGAGATTTTGGAAAATGGTAACCATAACATGAATTTATGGTATTATCGTACGGAAAAATCCACATTCAATATATAGGAAAATGTTCAAATTTGAACGTTTAAAATTTTAAGAAATGTGAAATTGTAAAATTTAGAGAGATTCTTAACTCTCCACAATAATTTCTTTTGTGTCCACACATTCCCAAAGATAAAATTTGAATGTTCATAATTTGAAAAATGAAAACAGTGCTGAGCTTCTGAACCTAAAGATTCTTGAGCTGGATATGGAATTTTCATGCGTATGCATTCCTTTGTTCGTTTAAACATTCAACAAATTTGAAATAGTGAAGGCTGATGACTATAATGCATAACTTTAATTTTCGCTTACTGTCATGCCTCATATAATAGGGGCCTAGTAGGATAAATCTAAAGCTATCATATCACATGTGCACCAATAACATGAGAGTTGTCTTGTAAGTTAGAGTGTACAAGACTCTATTTATTTATAAATATTTATCATATAAATGATATAATATATTACAGGATTTCAACTATGGAATCCGATTTTCCAATATCGCAGAGAATCGGTATCCCTTACCAAATGGTAAAAGTGGGTTTCAAATAATAACATACAAAATTTAAAGTTTATCTAATTTACATTCTAAGTTTCCGGATCTTATATCTCTATCTTCAATAGAGTTCATTGGAGATATTCTCTTCACACATTCCTAGTCCAATCCCAGCTAGTATTAATCCTGCACGAAAACTATTAGGGGGTGAGCGAACCATGGGCTCAGTGAGATAACCTGACCAGACCAAACATCAAACAATAACAAACAAGTATAATTACCAGTCATATGCAATGCAACAATCAATCATATGCACATTACAAGCTTGGATGATCTAGAATCCATAGCAGGATGAAGATTTATACCCTCTCATCGGGGTTGAAGGAACTCGATACTATGGCCCACCTACCCAAGAGATACTAAGTATACAGGAAAGCCACGATTCTCATTGTAGTTATCTCTTATACTTTAGGCACTCAATTTCTTGTTTTAAACCTTAGAAACTCCACTGAGTGTTAGTCATTTCACAGTGATAGCATAGGTGGCGTCCTTTATTTTCAGTTAGTTCCCATGGAACCGACGGAACAAAGGTAACCTTGCGTAGAACTAATAGCCTCTTGCCTTGAAAAACCAAGCATTACCAAAGAACCGAAATACTAACACGTAGTAGGCTGCCATATCTTCAAATGCAGTTTATGAAAATTATGCGATGCATGTCCTTTTCATTTATAGTACCAGTAGTTGTTAGTCAAGTTTAAGGTGATCACACCATTTACAAACAATCATCAACATATTTCATACAATATTTATCATACAATAGGATTTTCACTTATATTATGATAATTTAGCATTCAATCATACACCACTCATCATGCATTATTCCTAATCCACATGCATATCAATTGAATATTATATATATATATATATATTATTCCAAATGCAACTACTACAAGCACAAACAATGTGATAAAGTCAAGTAACTCACCTGTGATCCTTGCTAAATTATTGTATAAGCTACCGGAAGTCTGAGAATTAATCTATTTTCCTATGAAAGGAAATAATAGAGGTTCATTATTGAATTGTTTTTGTAAGAGAAGTCTTCTTAGAATTAAAGGTGTTGATCTCTATCGTCGGATATTAGACTAAGTCTGTTATATTAATTATTGCGTTGTTCAATAATTTATTTGAATTCTCATAGGTGCCTAACTATTTCATATCGGTATTTGATACAGTTTTTATTAAGGTTTTAATCCCTATAGTAAAGAATATTTATTTGTTATTTGTTTTCATTTTGCTCCCATTGATCTTTTTCTACTATCTATATTTTTATTTAAGGGGTTTGTCTTTTTCTTAAGTCTTATTGCTTTTAGTAGAAGATTTGCATTTATTAATTCTTTACCTATCAACCTTATCTGTCTCATAAATTAGTATTTTTATTTATTTAAGGGTATGTTCTAGTATCTATACCTTTCAAAAATTATTTTAATAAAACTTATGTTTATGAAGTTTAGATATATTAAATTTTTATTATATTTCAATTTTATTTTTATTGCAAAACAAGTTAAGTTTATTAATATAATATTATCAGTAATATTAGTTTGAAACGTTAATATCAATATTAGTAACAAATACGAGTTTAATAATAACAAAAAATTTCATACTATTAGTAAATAATAATATTAGTGGCAAAAATATTAATAGTATTGATGATAGTATAAATATAGTGACATTAACGTAAATAATAACAATATTGATAATTCTAATGAAAATATCAATAATACGGAATACTATAAACAGTAGTAATAATAATGGCAATAATCATAACTATATTAATAGAAACAACAATAATCTTAATATTGGTTTATTAAGAGTGAAAACTGAGTGAATTTTTATTTGTGATTTCTTATTCTTTTTAAATCCGATTTTGCTGTATAAATAGTCGATTTGGTAGTACTCGAAGAGTACTTTCTAGTAGTGGAATTATTTTCAAGAAAAGATACTTGTACAATTTTTAAATTTATGAAACACATGCATAGGTTTCAAGTGAATCCTAATAACTGTAGTCAAAACTTGTTTTGATGATATCTAACTCATTTCTAGTTCGTTTTTGATGAATAAATAGTCGTTTTCATATTATTTTCCGAGTACAATCCATTGATAAGGTTGTTTTCATTAAACAAGATCATTAAGGGGGCAAAAGATGTAAATCTGATAGCAAGGTTTCAATCTTTGTTTTTGCAATTTCTAATTCGTTGCTTATCCATTTTTAACAAATAAATAGTCAATTTCATAGGATTTTTCGTGTTCTTTCCATTGGGGGGGTCATTTTTGGCTTATAATAAACACATCAATACAATTTATTTATTCTTTCCAACGATTTAGATGAGTTATTTAAAGTTTAATTTAGCTTGTTGTAGTTTAGGTATGGTTTTGGTTTTTCCTTTCTAGGATTTGAATTTCTATACTTAAAAATCTTCAATTTGATGTGTGTTTATATCCTAAATAGTCTAAATAACATAAATAAATTGTTAGATCCATTTTTATAAATTTATAAGACAATTTCTAGAGATAAAACAAAATGAACACTTGAACTTAATATGATTCTTACCTTGGTTGGATGCTAGGATTAGCTCCTCATTCTTGATGGAAATAATGATCTAAAGAGGATAGTAAGAGGATGAGTAACTACGGAAAATTAATCTAGCTAAATTAACGTATATATCTATTTTATTTTCTTACCTTGATGAGCCTAGATTCCAACTTGAATCTATGATATACCAAGGCTATTTAACTTGGTTTTTGATGTTGTTGAAGGAAGGAATTTGATGCCCTTAAAGTGTTGATATTTAGATAAAAAGATAGGAAGGAAAAACAAGGGTTTTCTACTTTGTTTTAGGACTTTTCAAGGCTGTCCAAATGAGGCAATTCCAAGGAAAAGGGGCTGTTCGTATTTCCAAATTTGTAGCTAACTTAAGCCATATATTTATACTAAATAGGTTAGATTAGGACACAAAAGAGAGTGTTTGGATTGATAAAATCAAGTTTTCTAATATTAATTCTCGGGTAGAAATTCACGCGAAATTGAGGATGATTTTTGAATTTGTATGAAATTTGTGGCTGATTTCAAGGAGGCATTAATTGTGTTTGTTTGTTAGTTAATTAAGGTTATTTATGTGTGTAAAATAGGGGCTCAAGTTGCAAGACAATCGGGTTAAAATTCGTGTGAAACAAAGGCCAAATATTCAAGTTTCTGTTGCAGTTTTTTTTTTTTTTATTCTGTTTGTTGTTTTCTACCTTGGTTTGCATGGATTTTTGATCAGATTTCTCTTGTTGTTTTCTAGCCAATAATTGGTGTTTGAAGTGTACATTTAAAGCCTACTATTGTGTTTATTTGGTCAAAAATTTCAACTCACTAAGCCATTGAATTTTTTTTTTCCAAATAGAGCTATCATGCGTGGAGGATGCTGCAGTTTGCTGGTTGAATTCCTCCTGCTGCAGCTATTTTGTTTGGTTATTTGAAGGCAAATTCGGAACTGTTTTGGTGGTTTATTTGTGTTGAAATTCTTGGAAGCTAATGTTTAATTACATGTGGAGTATTTTGGTTGGAGATTATGTCATTTTCATGTTGAATATGGGGCTCCAAAATTTGGATCAACTTGGACGTGGAAACTGGAATTTCTCCCTGCTGCAATTGACTCTCCTTTGTCCGTGTGTGATTTGTATTTGCTGTAGCTGGGACTTCATTTTGCAGCTGTCTCCTATTTAACGTGGAGGCTCCTACAGCGTGATGGATTTCCAGCATGAAGAATTTCTGCCCATGTATTTGGATTGGAGCATCATTTTCAGCCGAGCATTGTGGCGTGCTCTGTTTCGTGAAGGCTCTGTTCCCATTTTAATTCTAGCCGTGGTACAATTTCCATCGTGAAAAAAAATATTCTACTCGTGTCCTCTGTTCCAGCATGATATTTGTAACGTGATGCGTGAACTTCAGCTGCAATTGCTGCCCTCTATTCCAACATTGGGATTTTTGTTCTGGCGCTTGAAGTTGGAGTGGACTTTGGCTGGAATTAAGTTTGCTGCTTCCATGATTACCTTATGTTGCACGTGGAGGAAAGAAGCCTTCGTGATCTCCATTTGCTGCCGCTGATGATCCAGGTGCATGTGTGGGCATTACAACATGAAGCTTTCCGTAATTTCCAGACTTCAACGTGAATTTGTCTTCTCTGTACTTCCAATTGCCGTGATTTGCTTCAGCTTTCAACATTCAGTTTTAATTTTTTTTATTTGTTTAATAATTATTAACTAAAATATGTTAGCAAATATTAATTTATAAACGTATATCTATACTTGTTACGTATAAGTTTTATCGAGATAAAATTATCTAAGTTACTACAAAAACTCTAGATTATTTATATTTTTAAATTTTAGTTTAAAGTTTATACGATTAATTATTTTTAGTATTTTAACTTACGTAATTAAATTTTTCAAGTTCAATAAATTAAATTAGGAACCAAATCCTAATAATTTCAGAATTTCCTAACAAGTATAATAGCGGGTTTGAAATTTTCATTTTAGATCTAGATTAATAATTATTATTCGGTATTAGTATCTATTATGTATTTATAATCTTAGTAATTCATCTTTAGATTATTGTTTTACACCGATGAGTACTGTTGATAGATTATATTTTATCGGGTTTAAATTTAGAGCTACTTCTAATTATATTTTGAATCATTAGTTCAAGAAACGAAATCTCGTTTTTGGTATCTATTAAGGCCAAGGAAATTTTTATTCAGGTTTTTTAAACTATGAATGAGTTTATTACAATTCATAAATCAATTCTAAGATTTTTGTTGAATCATATATTTGATATTAGTTTTACATTTGCTAATTTGTTCATTTTCCAGTTATGAAGTTATTGAAGGTTACATTAACCATTCAGAATTTCAATTTCTAAATTCTCTAAATATTTTAATTAGAATATTAGTGTAATTTAGATATTTATTTAAGATCTAGATTCTTAGACATTGATCTATTTTTTATCTTATCATATCTTTTGTAATTCTAGTGATTTATCATTGGTCTATAATTTTATAACTTGTAAGTTCTAAAAATTAATCGTCTTTTATTGTAATTTAAAGTTATGATTTCTTGTTGGACTATTGATCATTTTAACAAGTATTATGTTTTACTGTATAGGAGTTATTTATACTAATGTGTTAATAACAACATATTTTTGTCTAATGCTACTTAATATTAGTAACAGATTGAAAATAGTTTGAACACTATTATTTCATTATCTAACAAGTGTAGGATTTGTTTTCTAAGTATTGAACTTAAGGAAAAGGATTCAGGAATTTATATTAACGATAGGTTTATCATCGTTTTATAAATTATTTGAGATAATAGAAGTTACAGTTGGTATTTCGAAATTTTTATTGGTAGAGATTATAATCAAATTCATTCACACTTTAACATTTTTAAATCGGAAAAAAATTTGGAGTGAATTTTTTTTTTTTTTTTTACTACTTGTTCCAAATATTCTATATAATTACATATTACATTTTTAGTATTTATTAAAATCAGGTTATGTAAAATTAAGGGGATTACACTTACCTTCTCATGTTCTCATATCTCTTTCTTCTTTTATTTGTTCTCTCCCTCACCAAATGTCAAAGTGAAAGATCTCTAAGTTGATATCCAAAGAGAATTTGGGCTCATTGTTCATCTAAGACACATTTGTGAGACAAAGAAGAAAGTAATTGAATAGATTTATGGTAAATGGTTAGAATCATATGCTGTGCTCCTATACATTTTGATTGCTATCCAAGAAGCAAATCCATGAACTAAGGTGAAGAGGAAAACTATGGATACCAGTAACCTCGGGACTGTGATTTTCGACAAATTATTCCTAGCCTTCGAACCATACATTGAGGTGTTCATCCATTGTAGGTATGTTAGAAATTAATTGAATCTCCTCAAATCACTTATTATAGCGGGTATGTCCAATTTTTATAGCTTTTAGGCTAGTGGTTACAATAGATGGCACCTTCTTGTATGGGAAATTCAAGCACAAGCTATTGGTGGCAACCATAATGGATGGGGTGAACCACATTGTTTGCTTAGCACATAGATTGGTGGAAGAGGAATTTGAGGACTCTTAGACTTGGTTTCTAAAGTGGTTCTTCGTTCATGTTATAAGACATTGTATTGATATTTGCTTAATATCCTACCAATATGCCAAGATGTTGTTTGTAGACAAGGAGATCTTTTGTTGCTACGAAGGGGTGTGCACGATATGGTTCAGTTCGATTTGTTCCTCAAACCGAACTGTACCATATTTTATGGTTTAGTTTTTCTTTTAAATTCAAACCTAATCATATTATTTGATTTGTAATTTTTTTGAACAAAAAAAAAAAAGGTTCGGTTTGCTGTTTGAACCATTTTTATTCATAAAATAGAAAATATATTCTATCGAAAAACGTCCATTACATATTTCTTATCACTAATGCAAATATAAACAATAATACTTTAAATTAATCATTTACCAAATAAACATGTAAAACTTATAGGAAGGAAGGAATTTCATCCATTATAAAATTATAATTTGACTAGTCTCATTTTTTTTAATTATCTTGAACTATAATGGCATATTAGACTTTATTCTAATATAAGACGCAAAATTTAATTCATTGTATGCTTCTAACTAACATATTACCAATTATATAACTCAATAAGTAACTAAATAATAGAAGTAGATTAATTAGTAAGACAAAGGGGAAAAAAATATGCAAGAGTTAGAATACTTGAGTCTAAAATCTAAAACCTATCTTATTTGTAGACAACATAACAATTAAAACATATTATGATAAACCTAATTTTATTATCATGAATGATACATACCTGAGTTCACAAATTTAAAAAAAATAATAATTTTTTTAATGAAACAATTATGAGTAAAAATAATATGTTTAATTTTTTGTAAATAAATGAAACATTTGGTTCCGTTCAGGGTCCTAAGCCAAATTGCAAACCGTTTGCTCATCATTGAGTCAAACTACGAACCAAACCATTTAAAAAAAGAACTAAAATTTTGATTCGGTTCGGTCTATTTTTTTGCACAGTCCTATTGGTACGTTAGAACATACATTATGGAGTTGATAGTAGGGATTATTGTTTGCAGACAAGTCTTAATATCTTGTGTTTCTAATGTTCCTAGCCAACCTAGTAAACCTTGTGAAGTATGGCTAATATGCTTAGGGGATTGCATGTTTGGCTTGGCTGTATCCTTTATCAGTAGCTGTGTGTTGCTGGCCATGTCGATTCCATGGAGATTAGAGGCCTATTGGTCCTATTGCAAGCCTGGGCATGAGATCACTTTCCATATATAGCCCTATTCATAGGCAGTTGATGATTGTTTCCGACGGTTGACCCTTAATTTATAGATGAGGAGCTGCATTTGGCGTCACGACACAACCTACCTATGTTCCATCTAGTATCGTAATGTGTTCTACCGCTAGGCACAAAACAAGATACGTTAGAAATTCCTTTTATTTTCAATTTAGATTTTCATGTTGATACAATTGTGATTTGCATTTTGGTATGATAACTCTACGTTCATTGCAAATTGCTTGGTACCCCTACTTTGACACTAATGTCAATGGCCTACTCGATTATTATCTAGAGGGTAGCAATGTTTGGCTAGCATGTGTCTTTGTCATATGCTTCCATGTTGTTGAGCATTACTACCCACACCATGTGACTAGACAATTTGAGGGGTTGTAGCACATCGTGAAACCCATGGACATGGGTTGGGGCTTGCACAATATACACCTACATGGATAGTTGAATACACATTGGGAGATTTACCATGCCACTCGGTGGAGAAGTGGGCTGAACGATTGGCATTAGTGATTGAGTTGGAGCTAATAAATGGAGCACATAGTAAAGCAACACCTGAGTACATACGATGGTACGACTAGATTATCTTGACATAAGTGAGTCGTATTAGGGCTTTGGTTAGGCTTATAGTAAGTAATTAGCTTGATGTTGTATTTGTTTTGCTTATTATTATATAATCTCTTCTTAATCGAATGCATGTTGTGTATTGTAGGCCAACTTCATCCATCGGTTGCCTCACATGCTATTTGCAGATACTTAGGTTGAGGTACCATAGGTTATAAGATGGTGAGTTAGTTAATGTGAGTTAGATTATATGACCCAACATAGCTTGCAACTAAGCTGAACGACAATGACAACTCACCACCTCCTAGTAGGCTCATTAATGTTGTCATAAGGCACATGGAGAGGGTTAGGCTGGGAGAAGAACCGATAGGGGAGCCTAGGTATATATTAGGAACGAATGCTCATCCTGATGTTTAGTTCAATGAAGTAAGACCATCATAGCCATACTCAACAAGCTATAGCTATGAGACACCGCCTTTGCATGAGAGCGTTTAGTCACCACAGCTTACTCCACCAACTCTACAATGAAGAAGGCATGCATCAACTCCTTCTGATGACATGAGTTGGGGTCTTACATAGGTTGGAATTGTGAGTTAGACCCATGATTCCTATTGAGACCAATGTTGTCAAACCTAGATCGGGTCACTCGATTTGACTTGGTTCAATCGTAGTTCACCATAAAAGTGAGTTAGTTCATGAATTTGGCGCAAATTTGCATCAATCTAAATTGACCAAGATGGTTGGATTGGATGACCAAGATTAGTTGACTCGGTCCTTAAAAAAAAAAAAAAACTAGAATTTTAAATATATATATTTATACCATATTGTAAGTTTATGAAGTATAGTCATTATATTATTCTTTCTTTTCTTTTTAAGGCATATGCTTTATATGGATTTAGTAATTTATTGATCGATTCGATCCAAATATATATTTAATTTTTTTTTGTAAAAAAAAAAAACATATTTAATTGAGTAATGTTATATACATCTATCTTCCGTATTTAAAATCTCCCTTATATTTTTTTTTAGTTGACCTTGGTTTGACCCGTAGTTGTTCCTGGTTCGACTTCTTGAGCCTTACTTCTTAGCTTGCTCAGGTCAAACCTTAATATGGTTTTAACAACATTGATTATGACACTTAGAATCATGAGATAGAGTCATGATTCCATACCAACTCACCTTTCCACATCCAATAAGAAATCATGAGTTAAACTCAGATTCCATCCGTGCAACTCAATGGAACTCATGATTCTAAGTCCAGTAGTGGAATTATTTTTAGAAATTAATTTTTTTTTTTTTGCATTTTTTCCCCTTTTCCAAAAATTTCTTTATATAGTTATATATATTAAATAAATAAAGTTCGTGGGTCTTTATGTGAGGAAAAAAAAAACAAAGAAACTTGTAAAAATTAAGTACCCCCTATTACTGTAGGAGAACTTCTCCCCACAATATATCCTTAGCTATTGGAAACCTTGTCGAGCAACTTGCATCAAAGTTGGTCACTTGGTTTGGCAACACTTTTCATTATTTAATGACATATCTATTATAACTAGTTAGTGCTTCAGATATTTTCTTCTCTCTCTACAACTTTGTTTATTAAATTACTAAGTTCTCTATTTGCAACTTTTAGATTATTATATGACAAAGGAGACAGACAGGCTTCTTGTAGCTTCATTCCCATATCTGTCCTTATTTTGGTTGATGAATAACTAAACTATGCATCTCGTCTTCTTTGTGCCCATATACTTGCTTCATCATTGCCTTGGTGCATTGCTACAGGTACCAATTTTCTTCATTACTAACTACTTCCCTAATTATATCTTTTGTTCTATATGGTTTTCCACGACAAGTAGTTTTATAATTAGGTCGTCGTCCTCCCGACAAATGATTTTTTTCCCTTAAACTCTAAACCTTATGCTGGAGTTAGTCTATCCATGCTCTGTTATTTAACGAACTGAACCAACACTCATTTCTTCTACGATAATTTCTCTCTAGCTCTAGCTGGCAGCTAATATATAAAAAACAACTAAGAGGCCAATATTAATACAAGTGTTACTCTCGCGAGTCCCTAGTGAATGTGTTTGCAAGATTGAATTATCTAGTTAAACGGGCTTTATTTTAAATTTGAGCCGCACCAAATTTTAAGACAAATTGAGATGAAATAGCTTGCTGATCGTTGAGTTGATTTGTAACCTTAATTACTATTATTATGTAATCTCTAGTTAATATATATGTATATATGGAAACTTTAAAACATAAAGGGGTGTAAGGACTGGAGTCTGCCAAACTAGGGAGACAATTTAGCGTTAAAGATAAAAGTAATATCATAAAGGGGATACCTGTCTTTTTGGTGGGATGTAAAATAAGTGCTTAGAATTAGATTTGTGTATTACTTCATGTTTTAAGCTTCACTAAATGAATGACCATTCCATAATTCAATGTCTTTAATGCTGTCTTTGGTAACGACGAAGATGATGGAAAGCGAAAGAAATCGGTGAAAGTTTGATGTTTGGATCATCAAAATGTGAAAGAAAAGGAGAAGTAGGAAGAAAGTAAGGAAAAGATTATGCATTTTTCTTTCCATTCAATTTTGGGTGGAAATGGAAAGAAACAAGAAGAAAATGATATAATATTATAAAAATGCCTTTACAATAAAAAGTAAAGTAAAAAAATACAAAATATTTTAGTTTATTCATATTAATATTTTACCTCATTTTATTTGATTTCCATACTAACAAGCTAAACAAAAAAAAAAAAAAAATATATATATATATATATATATAATCTTCCTTTCATTTCATCTCTTTTCCTTTCATTTCTTTTCATTCAATTTCTTTTTCTTTCCATCAATTTCCTTATTCAACCTGATTGCCAAACACAACACAAATGACTTGATTTTGCTAGACTCTTCCATGACTCACGACAATTTATTAGATTGGATTATTTTTTATGTGTAACGTCACACCTAATTTGGTACCCCATCAATTACATATTTTTACAAGTCAATATGAATCTATTTAAAAATATATATTTTGTATGTTCTGCTTCAGTATAAAAAGAGTTTTCTCATCAAAACTATTTAGTTAGAAGGAATTAAATCTTTATGTTAACATAAAATGAGTCTTTTAAAGCTTAAGTGAAGAACGAAATTTAAATTTGTAAACTGTGCTGGAGTTGGAATTTAATATAGATAGTTCTGATCTAACTTAAATTACATTGTAGTCATACCTAACATTATTAATCAATTATCTTTCGAAAGGTACAAAGCATTAGATTTTATACTTGAAACCCAATAAAACTTATAGGATATAGAGTATCCGTAAATATATATATATATATATACCATAAATATATATATATATATATGGAGCCTATAATTTTTTTTTTCTTTTTTTTTTAATGTTTCATGTTTATAGTAATATATATATATATATATATATATCTATATGGTTTCATATAATATGTAAAATTACGTCATGTTTTTATAATTCACTATCAAAAGAAATAAAAGTTTCTTAATATCACAAGTTTTTTTTTTTTTTTTTTATAATACATAAAATTTATTTGTGTGAAAATTGAAGCCTATAATAAGGTTGTAAACGAGTCAAGCTTATTCATGATTTACTTGAGTTCAGTTTGGTAATAACTTGAATTTGACTTGATCAGTCATCGGGTTCGAGTTCAAGTTTATATTACTCATTTGAGTAGTTCATGAGCCTAATTGATTTTTTAAATTTTTTATAAAGAAATACTTGTGTTTTTCTCAATTTTAAAACCTACTTTCATACTTTTTTTTCCTTTTATATTAAATGATCCATATTTATTATATTTTAAATTTAACTCAGATGTAAACCCTATTTGATGTCTAAATCCACCTCACTTTTTAGTCCAATTAATTTTTATGGGAATAGTTGAGCTTAATGAATTGAGTTCAAGCTTAAAAATTTAATGCTCAATTGAGATTGAGTTGAACTCAAGCTTCGAGTTTTTGTTTAAGTTGAGCTTGATCTTAACATTGTATTGTTTTGGCTCAACTCATGTACAATGTTAAGATAACAAACACCCATCAAACCTATTTTATGCGATATCAAACAAAATTTTAGAACCCGTAGTAAATCCCAAGGTACTTTATTTTGTATTAATTAATCTCATAACATAAGCATTACTTCTATATAACTTAAAATTCATTTAAAATGAAAATAACAAGTTATTCAAAAATAAAATAGTGCTTATTCATCTAAAATTAAAATTTTTGGAAGATACCATTAATTATAATCTTCAATAATAGTGATCACAAAATAAAAAAGGGCTACTATTATTTATTTTATATTTATAAATATTATTTTATGATTTTTAATAGGATAGATACAATATATTTTGGAAACCGTAACCGTTACATAGTAGAGTACAGGTTCCTCATCCTATAATGAGAGAGTAGGTTTCAGAAATGTGTAACCATACTCTATTATGTAACACTTAACACTCATTTGAACCCTATCTAACCAAGTAAGATATGGGTAGATATCTTGTATTAAGAGGTTAACCTCTAACCTTTGCTTCCCCGTCCTCATATAAGCTATTTTCATTTTCGCCTAATAACCTCAAATTTTCATATGAAAGAGCAAATCATACTAATTAGATTCCTGAAATTACTTTAAATCCTTTGCCAATCAATGCCATTTTTAAATAATTAATAAACTTTAATATCCTTATATATATATTATATATATTTTTAATTTCATGATATAGTTGAAAATATAAACTAATGGATTCTTAATTATTGTTTCATTAGAATTAAAGCATATCCATATAGTTTGTAACACATGAATTGTTTGAAGAAAATCCATTTCATCCAACTCTACAGCCCGTCAACTACATAATTAGACTTGTTAAACTACCAACAAATCACCTAATTTCATTTCATTAACACATGCTTTGGCAGAATTTGGCTAGCCAATTTTTTTTTTTTAGGACAAGATAAAGTTTATTTTGTTTGATTTGCAAAAAACTTGGTTCTATAGATTCCTTTCATGGTACCAAAACCTAAAATTATTATTCTATTCATTTAGGGGTCCTACTACTGTGACAAAATATAGTGTACAATAGTGTTCTGCTTGTATTATTCACCGTTCTTGTCACTCTTATGAAAACCAGACACAACCTAAGCGATATATCAATCGATTTATTCATCGAATTTTATACTTGAAGTCGATATTGCTAATTGTCATAATAAATGGAACTATAGCTTGTGATGGGTGCTATAAATTATTTATAAGTAAAAATTCAATCAATTATGATATTTTTATGATTTTAAGATAAAAAATCATTTAGGAAAAAAAATTCTACTAGCAATAAGAGTATAATTTGTTTTGGGTACCTATGTTTTTATAACTTTTCACTTTAAAGACCCGTATTTTCATTTTTAATAATTAGGTGATATATGTGTTTTGTATAACAATGAAAATCTAATTAACATTAGTTCCCCTTATCTTTAGAGAAGAGAAGGTGGTTGGGGGTGGTGGGGGGTGGGGGGTGTGGGTGTGGTGTGTATGGGTGGAGTGGTTGGGGGGGGAGAGAGAGAGAAGACAAATGAGCTTAATCTACAAAGCTGAGTATGTGGAATTTGTGCACTAATCCAGCCAATCTTTTATCATTGTGACTACTTTCAATCATATAGCATCAGCTTAACAAAAGTAGAATGAACGGATCAAAAGTTTAATAATGAAAGTATAAAAACAATCAGATAAGACTTTTTTTATTTTTTTGGCTAGAAGATGAATTTCATCCACTAGAAAAAAAAAAATCACATCGATTGCATTAGTCGATACAAGGAAAACAACAAATGAAGAATTGGAGATATAATTACCCAATTGTATAAACTGACATATCTCTTCTATAGTCATATAATCCGATATAGGGGATAGAAATTCTCCTAAAAAGAATAAAACTCAACCAATTGGCAAGTAGAATGGATCTCATAAAAGGGATAGAAACAAAGTAAAAAATATATATAACAAATATATAAAAAAAAATTCGCTTATTTTAAAAACTGCCAACAAAATAATATTTGTTTGATCTTCATGCTCTTCAAATCACCTAGATTATCGATTGTGATGAAAATAATAGAATACAACTTGGATCTAGTGTTGGGGTGATAGATTGTGACTCTTCACTAGGGTTTCTAAAAAGAGATATAGAAGAGCAGGGTGGTTAAGGTTTGTAAAAACACAGAGAGAACCTCCTTCAATTCTCAAAAACTCTTACATTAAAAGTATTACTGAATTCAAATTTATCAAAATTTTATTCCTAGTATAGAACTTTTCAATCAAGGAGGTTATACAACAGTAAAAAATAGAATAGTTTCTCTATTTTCTAGCTTATTCACAATAAATTAAAATGGTCTAGCAATCTTAATCTTACATACATTTGAACATAAAGCACAGAGAGAAGGAAAAAAAAAGGAGGAGAGAACCCATAGAATTGGCGGATTCAGATTAATACAATTGAAAGAGGGTTGGAAATCAACAAGAGCTACCCGGTCACTCTAAAATCACTAACAGAGCCACCATGGAAAACTTCGGAGCATTGGGATTAGTATTTCGTCTTGGGCTATGAGGTCATTACAATCTATGATTTGGGGTTAGCATTCTTATTTATTTATTTATTTTTTACATTTATAATTTAAATGAGAACTAACTCCCTTAGATTCCTTATTGTTTTGCACAAGATATGTCATTTAAGTTCAAGCTCGAATAGTTTACATAACTTGTTTTTCAAAATTTTTCAAACCTAATATTAATATATAAGAGTTGTTTTAAATATATATATATTATATCAAATATCAAAGGTTTTAATTTTATAATTATATATTTATATGTAATCTATTATGATTTACTAACGAGCTTGTTAACGTGCTTATTCAATGGCCCACTAGTGAGCCTATTCATGAGCTTATATGAGTCTATTCACAACCTAAATTTAAAATTCAAACTTGGCATAAACAAATTTTACTTTAAGTTTAAACTTGATTCATTTATTAACTGAGCTTAAACTCGAGTAGCTCAGCTCATTTACAACCTTTCTCTTCGGTGAAAGATCATAAAAATCAGTACCAAAGTGAAATTGTAAACCCCCGAATTTTTCAAGAATGGTTTTGAAATACCGAATCGAAACCCTAAAAATTGACCCAGGTTGAAACCGAACCTTAAACAATTTCGATAACGGGATTTCATAAGAGAATCTTCAAGAACTTAAATAGAAAATTCAATAATCGTTTGATTCAAAAATCCGAGCAGGAGACAATCATCTATCCGATCTCTAATGTAAACCCCTCAATTTCTAGGGTAAAGTTGGATTAAACCCTAATCCCTAGTCAAATCGGAGTTTCAAAAGTCAACAAAGAGTAAGACAATCTAACAGTTTCAACTCCAGCAAACCCACGCTCTCAAACTCTAGAAAACGAAATTGAGTTAATGGCTTATAAGAGTTTATAATAATATATGGTAATATAAAAATATCATATTCACAATTTTCTAGTATCTTAAGGATTCGAACGGGATCAGTTTTCAAAAACTGTGCCCCGGTGCACCGGATAGTGAAAATATTCCGACAATACCATTAGACTCGTAAAAATATAAGGATTTCAAAAATTTCAGTTTCATAATTTTTTGGTAACTAAAAATATCAGATATAGCTTGTTTACGCGTATTTTTATTACTACCGGTATTTTATTTATCTAGTCTACTATTCATAGTACTATTCCTACTATTCATTACTATTTCACTATCTCTACTTTTTTTTATACATATTTCTTACACTTTTACATTTTCAACATAACTTTATTCACATAAAACCTTACACATTATTTATTTTCTTTATAAAAATTACAAAACAAACAAAATATCTCTCTCCTCCCTCTAATACCACCAGCCTCCATCTCTCTTTCCTCTATATTATTTCTTTTTCAATTTATTTTATTACATCTAATTTCCACTCTAAATAAATGCCTTTGTCTGAATAAGGTGGAAAAGAAAAAAAGAAAGAAGTTAGATGTATAATTTTACATATTGTTAAAATACCATAAAATCCTTATATCTTAATGCTATGCATTTGTTTCAAGGGTTTTTTTTTTTTTTTTTTCCTTTTTAAAATTCCTTCCCAACTCTCCTTAAATTGGAAAGAATTGTTTTTCGTGGGATAAGGAAAAGTTTTCTCCCCTAAATCCAAAATTTTCCCTTTCCTCCCTTATTCAAACAAGGAAAAGGCAAAATTTTCCCTTCCATTTCCATTTTTTTTACCTTCTTTCAATCCAAACATAGTATAATAGACCAAATAAGAGGCTATGGCTTTAATATAATAGATTTGCTAAGTTGTAAAAAGCAATCACAATGACAAAATCAAAATCTTCTTTACCCTTTTTTAAAAAATTATATATTATATATATATATATTTAAGAGTATTGGTGGTTTGGTTTAGCTTGTTTCAAGGTTAAATCAAACTGAATTGTATTTTGGATGGTTTAGTTCAAATTTCTTAATGAATTGAATCTCCTGTAGCCATTTATTATTTGGAACAAATCTACCCTGAATGTGGTTCATTTGGTTTGATTTGATTTGAATCATTTTCAAAAACACCCCATCTTATTCTAGTTGATAATAGTAATAGTCATGGGAGATTTTAGCTAATATTAACATGCAAATTAAGGAGAATTACGTAAGGATTAGAACTATATAACCTTCATATTATATTGTGATGATATTTTTTTTAACCCAAGGTAAAGTGAAGTTATAAAAGTGTTTGAAAATTTTGAAAATGTAACTAGAATTGAAACCATATTACATTTATATTATAATGTGGTGACATTTATATCTAAGGTAAAGTGAAGGCATAAGAGTTTGTCTGAAAGATTACATAACGTAGCAAAGGAAAATGAGTTGATTGTGAGGGTAATTTAGCTTGGCTTCATGAAGTTCGGTGCAATAGGTGTTTACTAATTTTACAAGTATACAAGTCATTGAAAAATATTTATTAAAAATACCATTACAATATCACATATATATATAGATAAGATACTCTTTTTTTTAGTAGTGTTGCATGTGTGATATTCACTTTTCATGCTCTTGTAATGGTTAATGACCAATGACATATATAGAAATTGAGCGTTGGATATTATACATGAAACACATGCATGATGGCATTTTGATAATTATCATTATATAATTATTATTGGTATTTGTGTAATTATTTTTTACAGTTGGTATTTTTGTAATTATAAACCCTGATTTTTAGGGTAATTTCAAGTTTAAACCCTAAGTTGGAAAGTCCACTGAAAACCCTAAGTCAACAAATCCTTACGAAATCCTAATAGTTTAAATTCGACAATCCTATGTTCTTAAACCGAGAAGTCAAAATATGAGTGAAGAGTGTAGATTAGTTCATAATAATAGTAGCATGCTTAAAAATATCAGATTGGTAAATTTTTTGCCTATTTCGAACCCGATTGGATATAAACTTTGAAAAGCTTGTCCCGGGGCTCGAGATACCAAGAATATGCTATTAGTACCATTAGACTCATAATTTCATAAGATTTCTAAATATATAAGTTATATAATTTTTCGGTTTATAAAAATTACAGTTATAACATTTTTATCGTATTTTCATTACTACCGATAATTTAATTGTCTGATCTATTTTTGATTTCTAATCACACTATTCACAAGTACAACCACTCATACCCTATTCTTACATCCTTACAACTTATTCTTACAATCTTACATCATTTTCTTTATAAATTTACTTTTCCAATACATTTTATTACTTAAACTACTTATTAAATTTGAATTTTATTACATAAATAATCAAACATCTCTCGCTCCCCCCTAAACCCCTTAGAACCATCGCCCCTCCCCCCTTTACTCTCTCTCTCAATCTAGTTTATTTTTCTTCTTTTATTCTATACAAACCCTAATCTAATTCTCTATATAAACTCCTTATCTCCTTTCACTTTTCACTTTTCTCTCTTTTCTCTTAAGTGAAACTCTTGCAAAAAATTTTTCCCTCCCTCTCTCCTCTCTTATGCTGTGACCTCCCTCTCTCTCTCTCACACACACACACAATTTCTCTTCAAGTTTTTCCTACTCCACACATTTAATAGGTAATAGATCTACATCTACCACAATAAAACATGTAATGGCAAGATTATACATGTGTGGTTCCACTAAAATCCCCATGAGCTTTATGTAAGGGATGTGGAAACACTTAAGCATGAGATTCTTGCCATCACAATGTTGTGGATCTTGATATTTAAGTTGTTTTACTATTATTTTGCTATATTATTGTTTTATCTTGTTATTATTGATATTTTGTGCATGTATTCATCTATTGACCTCATCTATAGAATGTTGGTGTTGCATTTGCATTCATGACTTGCATGATATACTAGATCTAGTTGTTTTGAGTACATAAATGCCATAGATTTTTGTCTTATGTACATAAAAGAGTTGTAGTAGCATAATAATAATGAGGATATGTTAAAAAGTTCAAGATCTATCTTTGTTTCAACAAAAATGATTTTTGGAAATTCGGATTTAAAAATAACCCTATTTTAAAAAGCTATTGTCCATCTCCAAAATGAGTATTTTATATAAAGAATGAAGAGTTTATAAAATAGGTATCTTAAAGACATGATTTTGATGAGTAAAATTTGGTTTTACTAAGAGATATTTTCAAAATAAGAAAAGTTACAAAAGATAAGTTAGAACCTTGTCTCAACTCCAACAACAAACTTAAAATTCGTAATAAGGAAAGGTTGATATGTGAACACCTATTTTTCAACCCTAAAATAAGAGTTTTATTAAAGAAATGGAAGCTTTAAGGAGCAGGTTTGATTAGGATTTCATTTTAGAAAAATTAAATGAGTTTTACACAAGAAACAATCTTAAACATAAATTTCAAAATTCGGATTTAGAAATGACCCCCATTTAAATGCCTATTTCCAAATACCAAAATGAGGATTTTAATAGAGAAATATAAGCCTTAGGGAATAGATGTAATAAGGACTTAATTTTGACAAGGATAAGTGGATTTATCAAAGTATAATCCGAAAACAAGGAAATGTTTCAAAATATAGATGAAACAATATTTTCATTCCTTAAAATCTTGTAAAACTGGTAACTAGGTAAAACCCCTATTTAAACATCTATTTCCAACTCCAAAATGAAGAATTTTATTAAAATAATGAAGGTGTTAGGTATATAGGTCATTAAGGTTGTATTTTAATAAAAAGAAATGTGAATTTGCAATAAATAAAACTAATTTTCTTAAGTCAAGTAATTTAAAATGTTTTGCAAAGCAAAAGTTTTCTAAAAGAATTCTTGTAATCAAATATCACTAAGGATATACATATAGATAGCTCATATCATGGCATTTATGATAATAACTTGAAGATATTTCATGTACATATAATATACTTGGTAGAAACAAAGCTTAAGAAAATAGTGTCTTTCAAACCTCATAAAACATTGTTTAAGCACATGAGGAAATAGATCGATCAAAACCCATGAATCATGCATGATATTGAGTTATATTATATATATAAGAGTCTTTCAAGATATAATGATAGCTAAGTATCTATCAAAGCTTATGAATGATACTTGGATTGAAGCTAGAATTTGATTTGCGGGTTAGGAATCTCGTATAATATTTTGTACCCTACTATTCATGAACCAAATGACCTTTTTTTGATGAAAATAACTTTAGAAATAGATAGCTCTTGTTGAATAGGTAGAAATCGGTATATAATATGTGAAATTCTGAGTTAAAATGAACAAGTTATGGCCATTTTAAGTTAGAATTTCCTCTTAGGCGAACTTTGACGAACTTGTTAAAATAGAATTTATAAGTTTCATTTAAAATTCATAGAAATACTCATTAGAGGTATTCCTTTTGATAGGAGGCTTGGGAGACGGACTAGACCTTCCTGAGGATTATTACAATTAAGAGGAATTTTGCGTCATAATAAAGTGAGTTCACTTTCTTTAAATTATATGCTTATGATTGTGCTTGTAATGATAGTGGCATTAGAATTAGGACAAGATAAAATTGGAATGTGCATGTGAATTCTACTTGGTTGAATTGATGATAAGAATATCAAAATGGGAATTGTTATAAATATTTGTATGATTTAGTATAGGATTGAAGTGTTTGAAATCTCTATGATCGCCTATAATTCAATTAAATAATATGCCATGACCATATAACTAAATTGTCCATGCATAACATATATTGAGTCGCATTATATTTGTTATTATATCTTTGTGGGAAAAAGGCATAATAGGTAGGCAACGGGTGGGCCTGAAAACTTGGGTATCGACGCAGGGTAGCTTGAATTAAAATGGAAGTAAAGTAGGCATTTGAATCAACTACATAATTAATGAGTGGGTGGGCATCTGAATCAACCACTAAATGAATGAGAGAAAAATTGAAATCTATGGTCGTATGGGCCTGAAACACTTAATGTCGAATGGAGGGCGTAAATCCATTCAACATAGGACTTTCGGAAAGTCTTATGTATTGTATGCTCACGTGCTTGTGCATTTCATATGATTGTTTAATATAACTTGCTTGCACTATTGTTTGATGGAGTATCTAATTTGGAAGTGAAACTCACTAAGTTCGCAAGCTTATACCCTTATAGTTTCCTATTACAGTACAATTATTTATGGCTATCCTCAAAGGGACATTTCTCTCAAGTACAGCTTTTGGAATTTATGAAGCTTTTTGAAGAAGTCAGGACCTAGATATTAGGCATAGACTTCTAGTTAGATCTCCTTAATTATATATATATATATATTTATTGTAAGAGACTTTTGTGGACCCTAAAGACTCTTAATATTTTGACGGGGGTTTGCCTCTTAGATCTTTGTAATAGATTAATCTTGGTCACTTATTGCTATGTATGTCTTCTTAAGCTATTTCGATTCAAAATATGATCCCCTACATAGTGAACATAAGCCTTACACCCGGTGTCTAAACTCATGAGATGACTAAGGTTGTCATACTTGAGTTTAAATATCGAGTGTGGCGGACTGTCGTGTTTAGGGTATCCTTTGGGACGTGATAGTAATTCATCAATGTGCACTAGTTTTTTTTTCCTTTTCTCTCTAAGATTTTTGAAGTTTCATGCAATCAAACAAAATATGACCTTTTATTGATAGTGGTCACTAGTTGCTATGTATGTCTTTTTTTTTTTGAACAAAATGCTATGTATATTCTTACAACTTCCGAAGTTGACTATCCTTCTCTCTCTCTCTCTCTCACTCCCACTAGGAAATGCCATCTCTCCCTCTCATTAATTGTACTTGAGCATGTCTTTTCTTGGAAGCCATTACTATAATGCCCATGTATAGAAAGGTAACACAAAGAACTAACACGCACTCTCTTTCTCCCTCTCCCTTTTTCCTTGAATCAAGTTTCTTCTTGAACTTATTTTCTTGTATGCTAATTTTTTGAATAGATCAAAATGTATTGATGATCCTCATATATTGGCTTTTGATGCCAATTTTGAATACATACATATATATATATATATGTGTGTGTGTGTGTGTGTGTGCGCACGCGTGCTCTACAATCAAAGTTCCTTATGAATTCATTTTCTTATATGATAATTGTTTAAAAAATATGATCAAGCAATTGTGGTAGGCATTTTCTTTATCTTAGGCCACACGATATCGTATATGATTTCAATATAAAGTGACTTCTTTGCATTAAATTTATGGAATGAAATTTTAGGATATGTTTGGTTTGTGAGTAACCCTATCTTATGGAAATAGGATCCTCATTAATTTGTTTGATAGGCATAATATCATACACAATCTCATTCCTTTTAGCTTGATTCTGTTTCCATTAACACCACCATGTGACCACCATCATCTTCACCACGAATTATATTTACCTTATTCAAAGGAATACTAAAGCCGATTATTTTTTTTCCTTTCATCGAGGCTTAGCAAATTATGGATTGACAATCTACTTTCTTAGATTTAGATTGCAAAAATTAGCTTCCAAGATTTAGATTCTAGGAATTGAAACGAAAAATGACCCAAAAGATGCTAGTTTAAATGAAAGAGAGTTGAAATTGATGTCATGTTTAAATGAGTTATATGAATTTGTTTGTGATATTATTCTTTGAGAGTTCAATTCTTCTTGACTTTCACTCTAAATAGAAATTTCAAATGATCTAAATTTGGATCGGAAGAAGTTTTGTGGAATGTGGTGATCCGATTAAAATGTGTATATAAAAATGTAAGTTCGAAAACTACCAAAGTATACTAGGTCAAATCAAGTAATATATAAAAGTGAGTCGAGTATCGTTCCCACAAGGACTAATTTAATTACTAGATCGATATTAGTTTTTACTAATATTTAGGTAATCAAATTGTATCAATTTAAACTATTTAACTAATTCTATTTTAATCTAATATCTAACAATGAATGCAATGAGATTGTGAGAAAGTTATATAAGATAAATGTGGGAAGGAGCAGAATCCACCCTAATCTTTGCTAATCATACTGAAGTTATATTATATGAATAATTAGAATTGTGGATATTTGTAAGAAATTGCCAACATCTAAACCTATCAAGTTTTAGTAAACCACAAAATAATCTATTAGCTTCTACTATATAAATTATCAATGGAATCAATTTATAATTATAAACCTCCCGATTTTATAATTGTCTAATATCCTAAATTAACTTTCCTAATTCCTTAGTGAGAAATTAACATAAAATATTGCATGAATTACATGGGACAATTTCTAAATCAGATTAAACTCCACCGCTTCCGCAATTGTTGTTTAATCTTAATTCATGAATTCCTCATGAACCCTAATTCTTTTTCGAAGTTATCAGAATTCTATCAATTCAATTTCAAATAGAAATAAAATAGATAATTAGGATTCAATACAAATATTCCATAATTTTAACAATCTTATAATATAAATTCAAAAATCATTTTAGCAAGATTATGATTTCATCGCTTCCCACAAGGAAAAGTTTAGCTACTCATGAAAAATGATTCAATAATCGAATAAGAAATGCAATTGATATCATTATGAGCAAAGAAATCAGATAAATGAATTGCATAAGAAAAGAGAGATCATATCACCAATTCAAATATCACAATCTTCAATTACAAATTCTTGAAAGCTCAAATCTCTCACAAATCTCTATGAAATGCTAAAGCTATTGATCTATTGAATGTATACTGAAGTGTTTCTCTGACTTTCTTCACTGATGGAACTAGAGGAGGGAAATCCCCTTTATATAGGAAAAATTTCGTGAGAAGCATTAATGAAAATTTTCAGTTTCAACATTTACGCGGCAGTTATAATTCCTACGCCGGCGGCTTAAAGGCGGCGTAAAGTCTTTCTCTTCATTACGCAGGCAGTGTACTGGCAGCTTTCATTTTCAGTTACAAGTGTAGGCCGCTTGTACACCGGCGGCTTAGATATAGATCTAACCAGTGTAAATACTAAAAAATGAAAGGTTGGGCCATTTTACAAGGAAAGCCATCCCAAAGCCGACGGCTTTCAAACCAGCTTAAACAATCCATCAAAGTTGACCATTCATTTTGTAACCGAGCATGCATATTTTGATCGTGCCTCCTGATCTTCTATCTACACTACCTCAACGTGGTGGCTTAGAGTTCGGCATACATTATAACTCCTTCTGCACTAGTAACCTTTGAGATCTGAGTTGCCGGCTTTCGTTCTACACTGGCCTATCCATCTTCTATGCCGGCGGCTTTCAGATGGCTTATGTTCAATTGAAAGAATGCTTGTAAGGCCAGCAGTATATGCAACGGCTTTGAGAGTGCAAACATTTTCATCTTGTGAGCCGTCACAATGCCGGTGGCTTTAATTCCCAGAAAGTCGGCGTTAAATGAAATTTGCAGAAGTTGGCTACTTCTTCTACACTGGCAGTGTTGAGCCAGTTTGTTTATCTTCTCTCAGTTACACGGCTCAAGGCCGGCGGTGTAGAGGCAGCCTTAAGGATTTTCATTCTGTTGATGATGAAGCCAGGCCGTACGTCGGCGGCTTAGACTTTAGAAAAGCCGGCGTACCCCCTGAAATTTTCCTTTTTCCATTTCAAAGTTTCTTGTTTTGGTTCCTTTATCCAAATTAGACCTGAAACATGAATTTTAACCAAAACAAGTACCATTCTAGCTATTTAAACATCAAAAAGTTGTATGTAATATGATCTTATCATGTGGTGGAATTTAATATCTAATGTACTTTTTGTAGATTCTTGGTGTAATTAGTTATATGTGATAGCTTGTATTGAGAAATAGGCAAGTAGTTCAAAATGTGTGTTGAAAGTTTTAAGGAAAGTGGATGGTGGATTTATAGTTTAATTATTTGTTTGCTGTCCTAAGTAAAGTTAATTACTTAGATAATGTTTCATTAACTTTAATTACAAAAATACAGTTACAAAATCATGTTTTTCAAATAAGGCATGTAATTAGCTAATGTACAGCACAAGTCATGTTTATAAATTGCGACATAAGTATAGTTGTATCCCACTTCTTGCTTTATCCATGCCAAGCTCCATCTATCTCATCCAAGTAACATGATAATCCTCTTGAGCAGGTGTTCCTATACCTTCCTTAGCAACAATTCGACACATGTATACTTTGTTAAATAAAACATTAATTAAAAAGAATAAAAAAATACAAAAATAGCGTGAAACATTCCCCTCTCTTTTTTGTTGAGTCTATCAGAGCAATCTATCCTCTGTTTAAAGCTAAGTTTGCATTAATGTGTAATTGTAAATCATAACATTAAATTTTAATGCGTCACTATATCATGATTACAAATTGCAACACGTGATAAAGCTATAGCAGTGAAACATTTTGTTGCGTTTTATACTTGCAACTTCTTTGTAAATTTTTAATGTCATATTTTTTAAAAGTAATTTTAAAATATAATTTAGTTCAAATGGTATTTTTATTTTTTTTTTTTTATTTTGGCAACAATATGCATGTTTTAAACCCATGGATTTACAATTAAGTTGACTTGATAAGAATTGAAAAATGGTAAGTGAAGTAGAAATCAAGGTCTTGTTTGTTTTATGAAAAATCTTAAGTTGATAGAGTGTTTTTATTAAAATTGTTTCCTCGAAAATGATATGCTTTCATATGTTTGGTGATATTTATAAAAGTATGTTGAAAAGGCTTCTAATGTTTGATACGATTTTGTGTAAAATATATATTATGTGTTAGTAAAATATTATTTTGTTGTATAGAATGGTAAAGAAATGAGCTTTTGTTTTAAAAAGTACAAGTTGTTTTCTTAAAAAAAAAATGTTTTTCTAATACATTTCCAAGAATTCGCAAATCATTGTTAAGGTATAAAGGAAAAGTAGAAAGTAGGCTTTCCCAAACTTAGTTGTTGCTGTTGTTTTGTACAAATACATGTATATATATATATATATATATATATGCATGCGTGCATGCTATAAGTGTAGGCTATATGTATTAGTGTAGTAATTGTGTGGTTTTGGAGTTGTTTATATTAATGATGAATGTAGTCAATATGTATGTGCATCAGTATGTGTAGGAGATATTGACACATATATACCGTGATGTGTGTGTGTTTAGCAGAAGTAGTAGAGTCCAGTTTAAGAAGAAAAGTTGTAGTGCTAGCATTGACATATAAAGAGGGCAAGGCTTATTTGAAAGGGAGTTAGACAATTGCACAAGTATGCCCTAAAAAAGAGAAGTTCTAGTTCTTAGAGATTGCTTCTCCGAATTGATTAAGGCTGAGGAAATTGAGTTACATCTATTTCTTATCTCCTTTGTTTCAATTTCCATGTATTAATTTTGGTGCCGTTTGTGGGAAACCGAGAGGAAGATGACAAGAATGAAGATAAAAATTGAAAACTTGGAAAAGTATTTGCAAGAAATTGGCAAAGAAACGTGTGGAAGTATGTGAAGTTATAGCAACAAATTTCTACTATTGACCGGAATGAAGAATCTCAGGAGAAGACTTTGTTGAACATGCAAATTTGGTATAGGAATTGTAGAACAATCCATAGTGGATTGCGAAAATAATAAAGTGTTTACTACATGTTGACTATCATGGAGCAAGTTAAACTCTAGCAAGTAATAGTATTTCGACTGGTGTGGATGAGGTTATTGAGCCAAATGAAATCACAAATGATGAAAAGTATAGATTGCAAAAGGATTGACTTGTGGAATGATCCATAGAGGATTGCAAAAGGCAAAAAAAAAAAAAAGAAGTAGATTCTTTGGCATCTAATGTTAGTTTTCATGGAGGTAGTCAAACTTTGCAAGAATTACCATTTAAACCGGTGCATATGAGGATATGGAGCCAAATGACATCACAAATGATGAAGAGTATTGATTGCATGCTGCGAATATGACTTTACTAATATTTGAAGGTTTTGATCTTGTACATTGGATTAAATTAGTCAAGCAATATTTTGATATCCATGGAACCAAGGTTAGTAGTGGGGTTTCAATTGCTTCAATGTGCATGAGAGGTAGTACTGTATATTGGCTTAAGACGTTGCAAAGGAGATTTCCACAATTGGATTGGAAGGTTCTTAAACATGAATTGTTGTCTTGTTATAGAGGACAAATAGCTACAAACCCATTTAAAAGTCTTTTGACTCTTTGTTGAGACACTTCATTACTTCTCACATTGAGGCATTTAGAGCACCTTTTTTGAAGAACTAGAAATGATTTAGCTGCAATTGTCTGGTTTATCTAGGCAAACTTTGTGATGAGACATGCATTTGTGTGAAGTCTCCATGTCCTCTAACCCAAGTAGATTCAATTCAATATTCTTTAAGTGTAGAGAGAGAACTTGAGACTTAAGAGTGGATATCTCTTCTTCTTTGTTACCTGGCATTTTGGAAAAAATGTTAGAAATGACTTTATTGTACCTTGATTTTCTTTTGTATCTGAAGCTTGTCCAGATACTGCTTTGGTAAATAAGTTTCAATGTCCCACGTGGGCTCTAGAATTCAAGCTTCATGGTATTTAAATTCAAGAGGGGGAACTCTAGAGCAGCCTACTATGATGGCTAATCACAATTCTAGTGTATAAAAGAGGTCAGATAGTGCTTCAAGCAGTAGGGGACCTAAGCCTATCTATAATTGTAGGAGTTCTCAACTTTTGAATTTTCATGCAAATCAGAAATCTCCTAATAAAACTCTTTATTTTATAGTTCTTAAAGAGGAGAGTGAGGCTATTGAAGATAAGTAGGTGGAAGTAAAATTAGTGAATTCGATTGATTATATAGTGCATAGACAACAAGTAGATAAAAAGGTTTAGAATTATCTGTTGGCCTTAAAATGGTATAAATGGCTCTAAGACCATGAAATTGCAAGGTACTTTTTTTTGCTCATTTTGTTTCTATATTGATTAATAGTGAGGAAAGCCACAATTTTGTTTCTTCAAAACTAGCTGAGCAATTGGAGTATTGATAAAGGAAACCTTACCTTTTATTGTGAAGTTGGGTGACGATTGTACTATCAAGTATAGTAAAATTTTCGAAACTTTAGCTTAAAAAAGGAGATTTATCCATATTTTTTATTTGTTTTGTGATGGAACTTGGGGTAGAAAACTCCTTTATGCTGACATGGTGCTTGCTTTAGCTCAACTATTAGAGGAATATGTCGTTGTCTTTGAAGAGAAAAAGGGATTACTACCTTCTTGGAGTGTTGATCACTAAATATTTTTAAATGTAGGTTTTGGGAAATGTACAACCAAATATATATGAACAAATTCAAAGATGAGAATGAGGAGTTGGTCAAAAGAAATGTCAAGTGTTGAAAGTGGCAATCCATTCTAATGTCCTGCTATCTTAATTAAGAAAAGGGATGGTTCTTGGTGGCTCTATGTTCATCATTGATTTTTTTTTAAAGGTAGCTTTTAGGCCTATGAATGTACAACCATATAATATGCACAAATTCAAAAAGATAAGCATGAGAAGTTAGTCAAAAAAATGTTAAGTGTTGAATTATCCTTGCACGTCGTAGTCCATTCTTATGTCCTGCTAACTTAGTTAAGAAAAATGATGGTTCTTGGTGTTTCTATGTGGATTATAGGGTTTTAAATGAAGCCATTGTTCTTGATAAATATAAAATACTGGTGATTGATGAGTTATTGGATGAGATGCTTGGAGCAAGATTATTTTCTAAAATTGATTTGAAGGCTGGATACCATCTGTATGGGTATGATTTCGAATGCATGATCACGTGTGTGCCACGTGACTATCGCGTTACACGTGACCTAGGGAAATAACACGTACAAAGGTGATCAAGAGAGAATTGTGTAGGGAGGAGGAGAGGAGTAGGCAGTCTCAATAGGTTTTAACACACGTATGACAGGTGAGAGAGCTAAAAAGCATCAACCTCACTAAGTACCACGAATATTGTGTGTGTTCTTGAGTAAATCAAGTGTTTGATTCACTAGGTTGGAAATCCGACAGCACGACAACATTTGCCAAGATTTCACTTATCCCAATGAGGTAAGGACTAAGGGTATTTATAGAGAATCTAGCTGTTGATGTCGTCCGTCATATGAGACAAACGACCAACGGCTAAGATGAGTCCCTCTTATTATGGATATGAATATAGGCTCCCTTGTGGACCCAGGCCCCTCAAGGCCTTCATTGTAATGTATGTGAGTCAATTTGAGAAAGGTTGGAATTGGACAGGTTGGAATTGGACAAATTGGGCAGGCCAATTCCAACAGACCCTACTCCAAGCCTACCATGCCAAAACTCCCATGATCATCCCAATGTAATTGGGCCTAACTCTCTAAGCCCTGTCACTTTAACCCAAAGAAATTAGGCTTAAACCCTTTATAATGAAATCCATACGTCTACATTTTGCCCCTTGGCCAAAGTCCTTCGGGTTGTATCGGAGGGATTTGGGCATTAAGCAACCCCTTTCGAATGACAAAAGTCTCATCCAGCGCATGTACGCTATAAATTAGCTGCATGCTGCTTAACGTGTTGAATATTCGTAATGTGAAAGTTCGGCATAATGCTTCAAAATGATTGAAGCATCTTAGTATGCATACTTGCAACATCATCTAACCATACGCACTACCTCAAGTTAAAATTACATTGCTTTTAAGTGGCTTTGCTTGTGAGCTCATAGCTTATTCCATCTAGTCATGGCTTTCACATCCTTGTTATTCACAATATTGCTTTTGTTGACCATAAATCCTCTGTATGTGACCTCCTTCTTCAAGTTTAATAGCATTTTCGAGACTAGAAGGATTAAGAATAAGGAAAATAAGACACAACACAAAATTGGCATATATAAGGAAGCCCACTGACATCCCATGACAAAAAATTCTTTCCAGTCCATGAGACTCCGGACGCATGATCATTGATAGAAAAAGGCCTTAATTCACTCATGCTTGAGTGGCCTTTTGCATCTCTGGCTTCAATTCGAAGCCAATATCCATCAGAAGAAGGATCCTCAAAGGCCTTGTAATTCCATGGTGCACTATAGATATCTCCACGAGACGAGTTATCCTTATGCTTAATCATATCTGCTTGCATGACAATGTTGAGATCTCTAGACCTTGTGCCATAAATTCTAACTACAACTGCCTCAATTGAAGAAAATGAGAATATAAGGTTTCAGTTGTCAAGGGTAATGAGATTGGAAAGAAGACTAAGTTTGATGGGGACAGTAGATATTATTGTCATCTTCTTATTAATTTAGCTTCTCAGCCATGTGGTTTGTTGGGGGGAGATGGAATCAATGGAACTGTTTTGAATGGGACGCAGCAAAGTGGTTTTTATATTCAGGATACTAGGTCGTGTCCTTCGAGTTTGAATGATGTGAAGTTGCGGGTCCAACCGCATAGTTATTTGCACATTAATCTGGAGTAGTATGATGTGATCTCGGGTCAGATAACTGGTTTTGTTCATGATCAATGGCAGAGTCCTCATTATGAAAATAGTTTGCTGTCTAACAATCCTGATGTCAATTAAGTCGAACTTGCTCTGGATAGGCATGTTAATGAAGAGAACATTATGCCACAAGCATCAGATCTCAATTTGGTCTATGCAGATCTCCCTGTCAATGCTTCTCTTGTAGACTCTTCTCCCTTGAGTGGTAGGGTATCCTTGGTTGGATCCCATTATGGCATTCGCTACCATAGATTTAGTATAAATGATGCAAAATACCAATGTGGGAACTTATATGGTATGCAAAGCAATCGTAACTCTCTTGGTGAGGTAAAACCATAGTACTGTTGGGTTTGATGGAAGGCTTTTAGGTTTAACAAGTTCACTGGTGCTGAACTGAATGCTAACATCTCAAAGCTGGGGTAGGTAAGACTGAATCATCCAGATTACATGAAACCATGGTTCAAGTCATATAACCATTCCTCAAAAGGCGCACTGAGAAACATCAATTCTAGTGCTCACAATCAAAATAAATTAGGCAATGATGCCACTGCTCCCTGCCTAGATGCATATACTGGTGTAAGGGATCAAACTGCTTTGCATTCTAAAACTATTAGTCAAACCAACGATATAGTAGGAAACGTGAAGGAGGATCTGCTAGTTCGTTGCAAAGATTGTGCACCATGCATAACCTTTCATTGACATCATTTAAAGAAGTTGAACCATCAATTGTTTTGTCAGCTAGCAGTGATGTTTCTGATGGCTTGATAAAACCTTACGCAAAGTCCATTAATCTCATGGAGTTTAGCTTTAGCCTAAAAGATGATGGGCACGATGAGGCTTGCAGCTTTGTCACCTCAAGGGGAGAAGACGACCATGCATGTGAAGAAGAGACACTTTGGAGCATTTAACTTGCGTGAGCATCGGCAAAAATGAGAATATAAGAATTCTGATTGTCTCGTAAGATGGAGGAACCATAAATTGACATTCATACTTATACTATGATGAAGCAGTTGACATAAAACGTGAGTCTAGTGGGAACGTAGGCACAATGGTGATATCTTTCACCCCCGACTTAAAGTCAATGCCAACATATGAAGCATGACTACTGTCAATTGGCCAGAATCTGCATCGCCCTACTCTTTCTCCAATCACCCATCTCCCATTCCCAAAATTCCTCAACCTTTGGGGCTCCAAATGAATAAACTAGTGTGATCTTACAGGAGCTTTGGCGTATATTTAACTTGAATGAAAATGCCCACAAAGATAAGTTTAGTGATTGGCTTTTGGGAAGCTGCATCCCATTGTGAAAGATGCCAATCAATTTTAGCCAAGAGGTGGTCCGTGGGATGTCCAAAAAGATTGGTGGGTCCTCGGACTCCAACGGACATGGTGGTATCAAATCCCACGAAGAGATGCAGGCAATCACGTGTCTGGAGAGTGACACTATTAACACGGTGCGTAAAATTAGCTGTTCCTACAAGGCCAGTAATGATGTACTTAGAGAAGAAATCCAGAGGACCACGAACAAGGGGTACACTGAAATTATCATGGTTGCCTCTAAGATCATAAAATATAGTCTTGTTGAGTCCAGTGCGAGCAATGACATCCTCCATCACACTCTGATATTCTATCCATTCTATCTTGTTTTCCTTCATGATCAGCAAATCTTTGCTCTTCCTATCTGTGAGATCACCAGTGATGAGAACAAGAGAAAGGTTGATGAAGGAAAGGACAGGTGTAACAAGTCTACGAAAATTAAGGGCTCTTTCAGGATGGTAGACACTAAAATGGAGATCCGACAATGAACCACCCATACAACAGATTCTGGCCCACCCTTCACTTTTATTACATTACTGTTAACATTATTCAAATTGCCATTACCACTAGCAGAAGCTACCCCAAGGCTGTAGAGAACCACAGCCACGACACACGCACATAGACACCTATGCATATCTCCCTTTCCCTTTCTCATATCGTCTCCCCTCACTCCAGAATCCTTCAAGAAGAGAATTAGGAAAGAACTTGGCCATATTACAATTCTCTTGTAAATTCACTAAAAGAACTTGAAATCAATTGAAGGCTCGTATCAATTGATTCTCTCTTGCTCTCTCTACAATGTTATACAAGAAACGGAATGGAACAAGACAACATCCTTCTGAGTAATTTCCACAAATACCTTCCATGCATTAGCAATATCCCCACATTACGAGTAGAAATTCGAGAGTGTCGAACTGACAAAGCTATTAACACTTAACCAAACTCAATTCTATCAACATGAACCAATTATCCAAACCCTAAACATCCCATTTCAACATAACTCAGCTTTCTCTCTCAAATCTCTATATTTCTCCAAAACTTCTCGGTATTGGCCTTTAAATCTTGAGGCGACGATCGAAGCCAGTTCCATTAGCAAGGCACTGTACGTTTCAATCATTAGGCCCATGTTCGACTCCTAGTGTGTGTAAGTTGTAATGATTTTTTTAATTTGGCAAGAAAAGGAAACGAAATGTTTGCATGTGTTTTGTAGGCTAACAGAAGACCAAGTGAGAGCATGAAACATATATGGGCACAAACAGACAGAACATGAAACATATATGGCACACAAAAGTCAACTATACATACATACATACATATATATATATATATCAACAACTCAACAACCTATAGCTACACACAACATCAAGTTTCAAAAGCATGAGCAGCGGCTCCTTCGTCCATCTTTCTCTCTCATCAGGCCCACCAAGACACTCACATCAGCTCACTCACACCGAACGCTTCATACCAGCTCATCGATAGAAACTTAAGCATATGAGAACCAAAGTAACATTTACATAACTTCCCTCAAGTGCCCATGTTGAGTTCAATCCAAGCCTAGACGTGCCCAACAAACTCCATCATGTGCAGCGGTAGTAGTGAAAAGTTAAGCGAACATCCATGAGTAGCACTCGTAGCAGCAACCGAATAACATCATCCAAGCATCCATGACACACCAGTGTGAAAACAGAGCAACCTAACATAGTCAAAGTGCACGTATGACACGCGCAGGTTGAATCGCGTGGCATGTGTGACGCACCAAGCCCCACCCATCTGCAACCTAAAAATGCTCCTCCTTTTCTATCATCGCATTTACTATCGAATAAGTTAGTGCAGGTGTTGGACCACCAACTGGAGGCTGCTGAACTGGCGGCTGAGTAGGTGTATTGGTATGAACAGGTGTCATAATCTTATTGCCATGGTATAAAACGGTTTAAGGATTATGTTTGTCTTATTCTAACATTAGCAAGAACAAAATCTGTTTATTTTGATCATGATACCGGTGTGCTTCTGATTTTTCTCTCTCCACTTCTTATCCCTTTTATGAACGTTTCCTCCATTTTTAAATACGTATCACATAGCTCCACTTTCTTCCTTGCTTATAATTTTGGAAAAAAAGTATAAACTCGCTCTTTCTAGATTAAAATGCATTATCTTCATTAGAACTGATAGGTTCTTCTCATCGGTTCATCTTTCAGTTCCTTTGATTGAGAAGGTATCTTCTTGGAATGTGACGGTACTGCATTACTTCTGCTTGGAACTTGTTCTGGTTATTACAAAGTTGCTTGTTTTGAGGATTTTTCCAAATTTCAAGGCAATTAAACTTGTTTGGGCAAGCTATGTATCTTCTGATATATCTCCCTGTATAGAAATTCTAAGTTTACGCAAAATAAGAACATGGCTATTGGAAGTCTAACCAGTAAAATTGGCTTGACCCATGGATTTGAAAGGAAGCTTAGTATAAATATAACGAGCAGACACTATCCTTGAGCATTTATTATTTATTGCAATAGAACGAATTAGGTTTCACAAAACCTTTAAATTGCTCTATCTGCATTGCTGTTTGAGATATGCTTATTTTTTGTGATACAATGAATTGAAAGTTGTTGAACTAGTAGTAGTGGCTGGGTAGAAAACTGAACATAGTAACAAGAAGCTTGGAGTACTCTGGTACCAATTCTGATAGTCTTGTTGTGATGGCTGGTCCATAGTTTTAAATATTGAGGCGTAGATGGTATTGCTCAGTTTGTCTTGATTTTGATCTTTGTGAAGTCTATCATGAAATATTATCCGCAAACTAGCTTCTTCTACCGCATTCTGGAGACTATCCAAGAACAACAATCAGGGTAGAATCTCTTGGGGGTGATAGTCACGAAATTCATTACTCTGCTTGTTACCAGCTATAAAAAATGGGAACAAACAAATTTCTGCTCCCTCCATTCATATCTTGGAACCAAGTGAATTTTGAGAGTTCTCATCTGTTGCTAGTGTGATTTCTATTTCAGATTATGCAACTGTTCTATTAATTATCCTCTGTTGTGAATGGACTTTGAATGGTTTGTGTTGTTGAAATTGAATTGCTTAGCTCAGAATCCATAACGTTATAGAACTAGTGATAGATACTCTGATTTGGCATTATAGAGCCTCAAGTTACTGCTGTGTATTAGGAGTGCCTCCATGTGATGCTTCCAGGCGCTGCACTTGTTTTTTCCTTAAGTGCTCGTGATGATTGTAGCAATTAGTTGCTCCTTTATTTGGCCTAACACTATTTTATCACATTCATGTTTATCATCATGTATAAACTCTTCAAAGGTGAGCAAAATACTATAATCCATATGCTACACTTTCCTTTATCATTCTCAGGTTTATAAGCATTCTCACATCTACTAGTGATTTCATAGCCTAGCGTTTTGCTTTATGAAACTAACTCATCTTTAATTTTCTTGCAATGCAGGGACTGAGATTGAAGCATTGAATCTTCATCATGTATCCTCTTGACTTCATTTTTGTAAGTATGATTTTCTTGTTTTATGAACTCATATTAATGTCATCAACTGTTAATAATTCCAGAACACATTAAAAAAGAATACTCAACTTCATCATGTGTTCCGTTCATCCATCTAATGACCACGGTGCCTCATGGTTTTTAAAAACAAAGCTCTTTGTCGTCTGTGTTTGGACCGCATGAATGACAATCTTGAGACCATCCATTGTATGATGACACTCTCAGTTGTGCGTGTCCCAAGCTTCATGTGACATTCTTGGAATCGCACATTGTGTCCGTGTTCCATTCCTCACATGATAACCTTGGCATCGCACCGCTATGAAAGAGGCTCTCCTCAATTATTTGTGTCTCACTTGTCCATGCAATGATTTTGGAACCGCACCACTATAAGAGGAGACTCTTTCTCATCTTGTGCACCCAGTCATTTGGTGAATGAATGAGATACTGTGGTAGCTGATACACTTGTTGCATATGTCTCATGCTGCATATTTGAGTTCACAAGTAGCATCTCTTTTGGTTTTGTATGTGCATATAACTACTTTATCATGTAGGTGTGCATAAAATAGACATCTTGAGGATGATGAAGGAAAATAGAAAGGGTCGATCTCGTAGTGGCAACCATACAGACAAAAGTAATGAAATATTGGCGAATTCAGGTCATGTGCCAAAAGTTCCCTTGCCACGTAGTAAATGGCTAGATGCTACGATTTGAAATGATTTTTTCTGGAAAGATATCAAAAAGAGGGATCTATGTGTGCATCCTCCTAAAGATGGTGAGTTTTATTTCATTCAACTGGAGCCCCGAGTAAGTGACAGGAAGAACATAGATGAGAATTCCATATCACGTTTCAGAAATGAAAGAAAGGAGCTTTCCCTTTTAGAGACAGTGTTTAGTTACTCAAAACGGATACTGCAAGGGTGGTAATCATGGGTATATTACATTGTAAAGAATTCTCATTATAGGTCTCATTTAGAAAGTGCAGGGATCAAATTTGCTATATGGATTTCTTCTAAAATGGTTATCCGTTCTCAAAGTGGTGAAGCATGGCCAGCTATATTGGCACGTTGGAGCACATGTACACATACTTTTGTGACATCATGGGGTGAGATTACTCCAACTTTAGAAGATGTGTGTACACTGCTAAGTTTCCCTAGTTCTGGATCGACTAATATTGTCACAGCTGAGATTTCAGAAGAGGATGAAAAATTGGTGGAGGTATTAGAAGCTGATAGACATGAAGCAAGAGACAGTCGTAGACAAGCATCATTTTGTGCATGGATAAGACACTTTTTTTAGCACGAAAGGACTCAATCCGAAGGCCTTCGGTATGGATACGAGTAAGTATGCATTCCTTGCTTTGTTTATTTATGCTTGATTGTCATTACTTCAATCTGACTTTACTTATAACTTACAATTCATTTTAGGCATGAGTTAGAAGCTTTCATTGCTTGCTGGTTATCCATGTACGTGTTTCCTGGCAGGCCAAGAAAAGGTGTCAGTCCCCGATTTTTTTACTTAGCAATTCGTATTGCATGTGGAGAACGAGTTGCCTTAGTGCCTTTTTATTTAGGGTCTTTATATCGACGCTTAGATATTTACAGTGAGACTTCAGTTTGATCAAAGGGGCGATATATCATTGTATCAAATGTAGACTTGGGATTTCTGCACTTGTTTTTCAGCGAACATTACAAAAGGTATCCAGGTGTGCCTGTTACAAAACCTGATCCTCCTGAACCTCGAGCTTGGGCCTGGGTTGATAGAAAGCCTTTGGGTTCATTACTTGATATTATAGATGATGCTCATGAAGTTGACTTTCATCCTTATACAAAGGAATTAGAGGAATATGAGTGGTGTACAACATATTACCCTTTGGGTTCTAAGACTTTAGTGAACTTGATGGAATGTGGCGAGCAACTTTCTGATGCTGAAGTAGTATATGTTCTTTGGTGTACACCTCGAGGCTTACCTACGCTTCATGATTGGTGTGATTCTTCTACAGAGTTCTTGGAGCATAGGGTGATGTTGTACTCGCCTCATCGAGTTGCATGACAATTTGGGTTTGATCAAGGTGTACCTTCTTTTATAGCTATCGACATAGATAGATGTTATGCGGCAATCAATCCTGAGAAACGCCATGAGCTCTATTGTGCTATTAGACAGATGTTTTTTCCATCTATCAATCGTTCTGGTGTTGCATCAAGTGGATGGCTAACATATTAGATAAAGTGTCTTGAGGCATTCAAGAAATATACTCTTTTTAGCTATAGATGACAATTTGCCAGAGTCCATCATTTATAGGCATGAGTTCCACTTTCAGCTTCCAAAGGATGACAAGAACAATACTCTAGGAAAAGTAATGATTGGGTGGACTATGCCTACTGCATCAGTCATCAATCAAATCAAGCATCGTCGCCTTTGTGAGGTATTAGATATTGTTATTTAAGCTGTCCACACACACACACACACACACACACACACACACACATCCTGAGGTCAACTATAACCATTGTTCACCATTGTTTATTTGCAGGATATGACTTTAAAAGGTACATCTTCAGCTTCGGGGGAATAGTCGTCTAAGAGTAAACACAGTAGCGGTCATGATGATATTACTTAGACCGTTGATAATTCTATGTAGGGTCTACTCCTCTAATTACATGACCTTTCCCTAGTCGCTATGGTCAAGGAAAGGTGTTACAAACCAAGGATAACGTAGTGACTACTACTGATACAACCGAAGAGGAAGATGATATTGAGGAGGTTGACTATGAATTGTCTCTCGTTAATGATGCCAGCATTGAGGGTAATCATTCAGTAGATGATTTAGAGATTTGTGAAGGCTTTTTTGCGAATGAGGAAGATCTTTGTCTTGATAGGATAATTGTTCAAGATGGTCAGGAGCATAAAAACATAGAAGATGGTTATCCTCAGGCTCATGATAGCTCATTAGTAGACCCTTCATCTTGCAATATCATAGTTGATAGCATTGCTCCCATTACTACTTCAGTTTCTAATGTATTGCCTCCCTCCATTAGTGGTGAATTAAAGCAAAGAAGAGCAGATAAGTCTATTGGAGTTGCAACTCATTTAGATGACACAACTTCATTTCATGGTTACATCGTGTCATCTCACTTAATGGAGCCCTTACAAAGTCTTGCTACCATAGACAAGGAATTTTGGGTTGGTTCTTCTCTGGCAGGGACAAACTTAGCAAATGCAATGATGAAATGCTCGGTGAAGCCATGCTATTGATGGAGAGGTCTTGGAATTCTTTGTCTAAGATTGAATTAGAGCAACTTGTCTAATGTGTTGAGGGGGCCCATTTGCTATAATTCAAAGTTGATAGCTTATGGCCAATTGCTGACAAGGCTAAGAGGTGTCTAAATTATCATGAAGCCAAGACCCGTCATGAAAAATTAATGATGAAGATGCAAAAACTTCGCCAAGAGGCTGAGCCAGCAAAGGTTGAGATGGAGGCTATGCTTGAAGATGAAGACCTAGGGTCTAGAGTTCGCTCAAACATCAGGCATAGTTTAGATTAGCTGATATTTTCTCTTCAATTTCACGAACAATTTGTTGTAATACCCTTTTAGGGTAAAAAAATTGTTTAGCTTGATTTTGTCATTATTGTTGCTTGATATTGCTTGATTTTTTTTTTATACTAGTGAATAGCAAGGTATCACTCAGGTCACTGGTCACATGCTCATGCACCTAAGTAACAATGCTTTCACTTAATAGTAGTGAATCATAGAGCAATAGATATTATTATGACTATTATGTTGCGCATAAGAGAAATGCTCTCACTTGCTAGCAACGGTTTGATTTAAAGCTCTATCATGTTATAACTTATGTTCTTCATAAAATTCATATAGTAGCACGTTATGTGGTATAACTTTGTGCGTTAAGACTATTGTATACATATTTTTTCTTTCGTGAGCAAAGACATTTTAATTTCACAAAGGTTGTTAAGGGGGTACTACCCACTACTTAACCATTCCATCAAATACGACGGTTAATATAAGATACTTAGAAAAAAATTCATGTGCATGTATAGTGCCACGCGCTTAGTAAATTTGAACAATTACAAGCTACATGAATAAATGAATGAATGTTGCGCACATATGAGACAACTCTCTCACCAAGCAACAGCAACATACAAATATAACGTATAACCAAATTGATTGATGAAAGAATCATGTGAAAGCAAGCCTGTATTATTCAAGTCAGCATCATCACTGATGATGCTATTACATGTGAAACTTCTTTACATATTGAAAATTTATAGGAGCTGTAATAGCATTAGTCTTTGGATTGGGGAGCTTACAATACCCGCTATCATGGACTTCATGTATAATTAAGGGACCTTCCCATTTTGGCGTGAACTTTGACACAGATATACTTCGGCGCACATGCTCGATTGCACGAAGTACAACATCACCCACTTGAAAGGACCTTTTCCTCACCAACCGATCGTAGGCTATACCAAGCTTGTGTTGGTAGTTGATCAAGTTGTTTTTTGCCATATCTCGTCTTTCATCTAAGGCTTCCAAGTCTATTATGCGTAAAGCATCTAGCTCAAGCTCAACATTGATCGTTAATCATGCTGAAGGGATCAGAACCTCTATGGGCAAAACTGCTTTGACACCATACACTAACAAAAAAGGTGTTGCTTGTGTTGGTCGTCACTTTGAAGTCCTGTAAGCCAAAAGTGCTAGGGATAGTTTATCATGCCATCTTTATGGTTATCATGTACCATACGACTGAGAATTTTCAAAAGAGTCTTGTTCGTAGCTTCCGCTTGGCCGTTACCCTTAGGTCAATAAAGGGTTGACTTTACATGATCAATACTATATGATTCCAACAGTTGTCCAACATGTGAATTGATGAAAGGAGTGCATTATCTGAAAGGATGCGCTTTGGAATCCCAAATCTGCATATAATGTTCTCCTTAATGAAGCTTGCAACTATCGATCCTGTCATTTTCTTTAAAGGAATGGCTTCTACCCACATAGTAAAACATTCAGTTCCAACTAGGATCCAAATACAACCTCTAGACGGAGGGTGAATAGGACCGATTAGATCAAACGCCTAAGTATGAAAAGGCCATGGTGTTGTTAGACTATGAAGTGCAACTGAGGGAGTGTGAATCGCATCTCCATGTTCTTGGCAAGGAACGCACCGCTTAACAAAATTGGAACTATCTAATTCCATGGTTGGCCAATAGTTCCCCATGTCTAGTAGTTGGTAATACAACCTCCTTGCACCTTGATACTTACCGCATTCTCCAACATGTACCTCAATTAATATCTATTCTGTTTCAGGAAATGTAATGCATCTGAGAGGCTTTCCCATAAATGAAACTCTATACAACTCATCCTCATGCATTAGGTACTTGCTGCCTTCCTTTTTACTAATCTAGCATCCATACTATTAGTTGGTAGCACGTTATTCTTCAAATAGTCAATATACGGACGACGCCAATCTCAGCACTTGCGACAAAATTACATTCTTTTGCATCTGGTAACTCAGAGCACTTAGGACAATGCATTTGCACCTGAGATGCATCCTTAGCCATTGAGGGCCATAATACCTGCACGTTGAATGCGACGATAAAGGAGGTCCTTCTTCCCCACACCAGATCTTATGATACTTGTCTAATTTTAATCGAGCCTGTTTCGCACAAATGCATCGATAGAACGCCCTCCGGTCCTTTAAAGTACAAAGCACCATTGATGCGAATAAAATTCTTCAAGGTTACGATGGAGGCTGCATTGGGTTGTGCTAATTGAGTCTTGATACCAACACGCCAATCATCTCCTGTTTCATCATCTTCCTCCAACAATTGCAAGGTTGTGCAAGGAATAGTTTTCTTGATAACTTTGACATCTAGGCTTTCATCTGAAGCATGCATTGGAATCTTAGATGCCAATGTTGCCAATGCATCTGCGTAACGGTTCGTAGATCGTTTGGTATGTTCATACCTTACGACTTCAAACTTCCCAATTAGAGCTTGCACTGCAGCCCTATAAGGCGCAAGTGATGGCTCCTTGAGGGCATATTCACCATTGGTTTGCTTAATGATCAAATTTGAATCACCACGAATACACAAGTGGTTTGCTCCAGCTTCCAAGGCAAAGACGATCCCGAGTAACAATGCCTCATACTCGGCTTCATTATTAGTGCAATGAAAGTCAAGCTTAAATGCCAAAGGTATTTCTTGGCCATTAGGTGATGTTAATACAACTCCTGCTCCCCACCTTGACTTCCTGATGAACCATCAAATTGAAGTGACCATTCTCCTTCTTTTCGATCATGAGTGAGTCCTCGTGAAATTCTGCTGGTATAGTATCTGTGATCACATCTTCACTTTCGTTCGGAAAATGAGCCAAGAGATCAGCTAAGGCCTGTGACTTAACAGCTTTAGGAGTCTGTATTGTAATGTCGAACTCTCCAAGAAGCAACAACCATTTTGCAATACCCAGACAACGCTGGTCGTGACAATAAATACTTGATAGGATCTGACCGTGTGACAAGGTTAACCTTATGTGCCAAAAGTAGTGACGTAATTTTTGAGTTGCAAACACCAGCGCGAGACAATGCTTCCGCAAGCTGGGTATTTGACTTCCTTGAAGTGAGCGACTCAAATATAGACCGGCATTCTTGGCCATCTATTTCTTGTGCAAGTAAAGCTCCGATGATCTGCTGGTAGAAGTGAGATACAATATCATCGGTACTTGCTTCACAGGCATAGTCATGGTATGAGAAGAAGTGAGAATTCCCTTAATTCTTTGAATCGCATCTTCATGGACTTGTTTCCATTCAAATGCAATTCCTTTCTTCATAAGTTGATGTAAGGGATGCGAAATCTCTGCAAGTGCAGGCATGAATCTCCTAATATATGAAACTTTCCCATGAAAGTTTTCAACTCTTTCAAAGTAGTGGCGAGGGCATAGACAATATAGCTTGTATTTTTGCAGGATCAACATCAATTCCCTTCCTATGGACCACGAATCCAAGGAATTTTCCCGAAGCAACTCCAAAGACACATTTCAAAGGATTCATGCGAAGCTTATACAATCGACATCGTTCAAAAACCTTCCGAAGATGGACCAAGTGGTCGGTGCATGTTTTGATTTCACGACTATGTCGTCCACGTAATCCTCCATGAAATCATGCATCATATCGTGAAAAATGGCTGTCATTGCCCTTTGATAAGTAGCACCAGCATTCTTGAGTCCAAAGGGCATGACAGTATAATAGAAATTCCCAACGGCGTTCGAAAGGCAGTACGCTCAGCGTCTCCAATTGCCATCTTGATTTGATTATACCCGCTGAAACCATCCATGAATGAAAATAATTCATGTCCTGCCGTGACATCCACTAAGGTGTCTATATTTGGCAAAGGGAAATCATCTTTAGGACAAGCCTTGTTCAAATCTCGAAAATCCACGCAAACCCTTATTTGACCATTCTTTTTTCTAACAGGTACGACATTTGCGAGCCAAGTAGGGTGCTCGATTGGTTTGATAAAGCCTGCATGAAGCAACTTCTCAATTTCATGTTTGATTTGAACTCAACCTCAGGGGAAAAACTCGTTGTCCTTGCTTAATAGGAGTCGCCTGGGGCGATATTTAGTCTGTACTACAAGACTAGGATCTAACCTGGCATCTCATCATATGCCCAAGCAAACACGTCTATATTCTCTAACAACTAATAAGAGGACTTTTAACATCTTGTCAAACCTTTGCTGACAAAAATTGGCCGCGGCAACTCTCCTGGTCGCGCTAGATCCAATTCCTCAATTTCTTCATTCATGGCTTTATTGATCTTGCATTTGTTGAGGGGCGGGTTGAATTTCTTGAATTGGTACAGGGTTGAAGAAAACAAACTTCCTTAGACCCTGGAAACCGTCATAAGAGATATACTCTTCGCCCATCTTCTCTAACATAACTTTCAACAGCGTCAGCTTGCTTGTTCTTCTTTTTACCTCCTCGAACCACGCATTTTCTTTCTTTTGTTGACCCTCTTGAATTTCTTCCCAAGTGGGTAATGGTACACCTGAAGCTCTAGCAATAGCTGTCTCACCTTCATCGATACTCATTGAAGAAGGTAGATTCAATGAAATTTTCTCATCGTGCTCGAAAGGATTCTTTGTAGCAGGAATAAATATATCCTTCCCTTTCCAATGTCCTTTGATACATTGATGCATCGTGATGGCACTAAATTGTGATCGTGCAGCCATTTCTCCTATCAAGAGTGATAGGACATAGGCGTCAATCACATGAAAAGTACACTACCACGATAGGCCCAATCTTAAGATCAACATTAACTCTTCCAATCTTTCGTTGTAGTATGACTAAAGCCATTAACTAAAATGGGTTGCTGCACCAAACGATGATAGTCAATACCAGCAGCCTCAAATGTAGTCTTAGGCATGATGTTGAGAGAAGAACCAGTGTTAATGAATGTCTTTTTAACTGGATAGCCATTAAGTGTGCCCTCTACATATAATGGTCGATTGTGATTTGGACTGTGTACACACATATCTGCATCAGTGAACAAGATTATATTTTCATGCGCTTAAGCCATTCTTTTGACGGGCTGCGCTACACTACACTCGGCATATTGTCCCTCGGAAATTTGCGCAAGCGCAATTGCTGCTGCAAGCCTTGCCTTCTCATCAAAACCAAGTAGATCAAAGAAATTTTTAAAATTTGAAGTTTTCAAAAGCGCCACAGCAACGAGGGCATAATCATTTTCCTCAATTACATGTTGTCACCATGCTGATTGTTATGGGTTGGAAGTGGATTGTTCCTAACGTCATTATTTTCAATAACGAGCTCTCTATTATGCACTCTTTCATTGAAAATTCTCTTCAAAGTAAAACAATCCCTAGTAGGATGCCCTACAATCTTGTGGAACCTACAAAACTTGGGATCATTGTTCTCCTCCTGAGTTGGTAAATACTCTACCCTCGGGAGCTTAGGATTTCCATCTCTCAACCATTGATCGAGCATAGCATGCACTTTCCTATCGAACAAGGATATGTTAGCACTTTCGTTGTTCTCTCATGTCCAGACTTTTCAACTTTTCGAATGAGGTAAGGACTAATGGTATTTATAGAGAATCTAGCTGTTGATGTCGTCCGTCAGATAAAACAAACGACCAACGGCTAAGATGAGTCCCTCTCATTATAGATATGAATATGGGCTCCCTTGTGGACTCAGGCCCCTCAAGGCCTTCATTGTAATGTGTGTGAGCCAATTTGAGAAAGGTTGGAATTGGGCAGACCAATGCTAACGGGCCCTACTCCAAGCCTACCATGCCAAAACTCCCATGATTATCCCAATTTAATTGGGTCTAACTCTCTAAGCCCTATCACTTTAACCCAGAGAGTTAAATCCAAATAATAAATCAAGCTTAAAACCTTTATAATAAAATCCATACGTCTACAGCATCAAATTCATGTTACACCTATTGATATTCCAAAAACAAACTTTTGAACACATCAAGGACATTATGAGTTTCCAATATGCACCGTTGAATTAACAAATACTTTTGCCTCTTTTCAAGCTACAATAAATGACCTCTTTTGGCCCTTTTTTTTCACAATTTTGTGTTGGTATCTTATTGATGATATTCTTGTATATAGTGGATTTGGGAAAAAAAAAAAAAAACATTTGCAGCATCCACAATTAGTTTTTGAATTATTAAGACAACACCAATTTACAGTTAACATGAAGAAATGTGTTTTTGGTCAACCATCTCTAGAAATCTTGGTCATATTATTTTGAGTGACGGCATTGCAATGGATCCAGCTAAAGTTTGTCAAGTGCTTGGGTGGCTTATTTCAACTTCTATTAAAGAGTTCATGGATTGTTAAGTTTATCGGGTTGTTGCTGCAAATTCATTCAAGGTTATGGGAAATTGGCTTGACCATTGGCACATATTTGAAGAAGAATGCATTTGAGTGGACTACTAAAGCTATGTAATCATTTTATTCCTTACAAAACATATTTGTTCATTGACTAATTCAAGCTAACTTTTTGTAATTGAATGTGATGCTTTGAGAACAGGCTTAAGTGTAGTGTTGATGCAAAAGTAGCCTTCCATTATCAGTGTATACATATTTTATTATACATTTATTATCAAAGGGTCATTTTAGTCATTGCACATTATGGTTTAGGGCTCCGATCCTTCAGCATATATATATATATGTCCAATCTTATACTGTCTATAATCATTGAATCAATAAAATCATCTTCTCTATAAAATCATCTTATCCTCTATATTTGTACATGGTATCAGAGCACGGTTAAATAAACTCTAATTAATTAATTTTTTTTCCACAAAGCATCATCATCATCGATAATAGACTTTCAATCTTCTCTTTTTCCAAATTTGATTCCAAAGAGAATAAGTTAAACTGGTTTAGTATGATTCAATCACACATATCAAGCGCTATTGAGAATATACGATCACCAAATTAATGTTATACCACCAGTGGTTTGATAAACATTTTTTTTTCTAGAATCGAGCGGGTAATCTGCATTCAATCTTTTTCCCTTGTGGCTATATATATAATATATTGAGTATTCTTTTATTTTTTTAGGTTATATGTAGTAATTAGTGAGGAACTATGTATCGACGGTAGTGATTTTCATTTCGCTATATAATTCCTTTTGGAAAAATGACAATGTGCATGCTTGATTAACGATTCTTCATCAATTTGGTTTCTGCAAAAAAAAAAAAAAAAAAAAAAAGTAAAAGCAATTCAACATGACTAATCACTCATCTTCAAGCCATAACAACAATTATGTCATAGCTAACTTGAAGCTAGGGGGGCGTTGTCACCCAAATGATTCCATTCAGTGCTCCACCTCCAATACAAGACCATCGAGTTCTAAGTGTACATGTCAAGTTTGTAAGAAACCTGGACACTTAGCTCTTTCTGGCCATCATAGGTATGATGCATCCTATGTAGCCGAACCTTTGATATTTGCTGCTCGCTCTACTAGTCCTCTTTATGAAGTTACTTGGTATACAGATTCTGGCACCACACATCATATGACTCCTGATGCAGGTATACTTGCTAATCTAATCTCCTATGTCGGTTCTGATATGGTTTTAGTTGGTAATTGTGCCTTTATGCCCATAACCCACACTGGTGACTTTTTCATACAAACCTTAAATCGCCCTTTACACTTCAAGAATATTCTTGTTGTTCCCTTCCTTACACACAATCTCTTATCTATCATGTTGGGTGTGTGTGACTCAAATTTAGTCAAAGTTGGTAGCTTTGGAGGATATACCATTGGCCTTGAAGACAGCTTTAAAGATTTTGATTATGTGAATTTTGAAGGCTGACTCAAAGCCGTAGATCTTCATCCTATATGCCACCAGCCTTTGGCTGGCATTGAAGCTGAAATGCTAAATTTTCACAGTCAACCTTTATGTCGGCTTACACAACATATACATATGCTTGTGTGTTGTTTTTAGGGTTTATAAGATTGATGATTAGTTGTATACATATTTTCTGTACTCTATTTTTCAACATTAATGAATTTCTCTCTTCTCTGCCTGTGGTTATTCCTATAAAGGTTTCCATGTAAATCTTGTGTGTGCTTTACTTTGTGTTTTCTCTTCATTTTCTTTTTGCCATTGTTTGTCATATCCATTTATAACAAATTGGTATCAGAGTTAAGAGTTTGGTATTGTTTTCTCTATAATGGCAACAGTGAAATATGATATCCCACTATTGGATCGCAACACAAGATTTTTGCTGTGATAGGTTAAGATGTGAGCGGTTCTTGCACAGATGGATTTGGATGATGATATGTTAGGTTTTGATAAAATATTTGCATTATGGTCACTGAAAGAAAAATAACATAAGGATCGGAAATCCCTTTCTCAAATCCATCTTCATTTATCAAATCAAATTTTATAGGATGTGTTGAAGGAGAAGACAGCTGGTGCATCATTGTTGAAATTGGAGTAGTTGTGTATGACGAAGAGTTTGACCAGTAAATTGCTTTTGAAGCAGCGACTATATTCATACTGTTTGACAGAAGGTGGGTCTCTAGAAGATCATTTAACCATTTTCAAGAATTTTTTTTTTTTAGGAACTTTGGAGATTAAGTATGATGAAGAGGATTTGGCTTTGATTTTATTGTGTTTGCTACCTCTTTCTTATTCTACTTTTAGAGACACTATTTTATATAGTCATGATTCTCTTACCATTGATGAAGTTTTTGAAGCTTTAGGTTCTTTTGAGAAGAGGAATATCAAAATTAGCAAATAGAGATAAGATTTGCAGGTATTGTAAGAAGAAAGGACACATCAAATCTAAATTTTATAAGTTGCAGAATAAAAACAAGAGAGCTGTTGAAAATCAAAAGGAGAAACAACTAGAAAAATCAGGTGAAGCAAATGTAGCTGAAGAGCACAGTGGTGGAGAACTTCTTGTTACTTCTAATGATAATCCTCAAATGAGTGAAGAGTGGATTCTAGATTCTGGTTGAACTTTTCATATGTGTCCTCATTGAAATTGGTTTTCAACATATGAAAAAATTTCTAAGGGTGTTGTCCTGTTAGGTAATAAAGCTTCCTATAGGGTTGCAGGTATTGGTACCATCAAAACCAAATTATTTGATGGTGTTGTCAGGACTCTTGGTGATGTGAGACATGTGCCTGACTTGAAGAGAAATTTGATTTCTTTGAGTACTCTTGATAAAAAAAGGGTACAAATACACTAGCGAAGGTGGAGCTATGAAGATTAGTAAGGGATCTCTTATGGTGATGAAGGGGTAGAAAAAGAATGCTAACTTATATGTTTTGTAGGGTTATGTGGTTATAGGTGATGTAGCCATCACTTTTTCATCTTTGTCAGATGAAGATGCTACTAAAATTTAGCATATGTGTGTTTGGCATATGAGTGAAGCTAATATGGCTAAATCGAGTAGAAAAGGACTTATTGATGGGCAACGTATTAGCAAATTGAAGTTTTGTGAACATTGTGTCTTTGGGAAGTAAAAGAGAGTCATATTCACCATAAGTACTCATAATACAAAGAGTACTTTTGACTATATTCATTCTGATCTTTGGGGATCGTCTAGAGTGCCTTCTAGTAGAGATGCTATTTACATATTGACCAACATTGATGATTTCTCTAGAAGAGTTCGGGTATTTTTCTTGAAATAGAAGAGTGATGTTTTACCCATAATTAAAAAGTGGAAGACGATGATTGAGAAATGAGAAACAAGTTAAGCATCTTCACACTGATAACATTTTAGAGTTCTGTTCTAATGATTTTAATGTCCTATGTAAGTTAGAGGGAATTGGGAAGCATTTAATAGTTCCTGGTATATTTCAAAAAAATAAGGTAGTAGAACGGATGAATAGGATTATTATGGAGAAAGTTAGATGTATGTTGTCGAATGCTTAGTTACTGAAGTCATTCTGGGCTGAAGCAGCTTCCATGGCATGTTATTTGATTAATAGTTTTCCATCAACTGCAATTGAGAAGAAGACTCCATAAGAGGTATGGTTTAAGACTCCTTCTAATTATTCTGAGTTAAAGATATTTGGTTGTCCTGCCTATGCTCATGTAGTTAATGGGAAACTTGAGCCTAGATTTCTAAAATGTATATTCCTTGATTTTAAGCCTGGTATCAAGGGATATAAGTTGTGGTATTCTATATTGAAGAAAATCATTGTTAGTAGAGATGTGATTTTTGATGAAACAGCTATGTTACATGACTTGTCTTCTAATACTTCATCTGATAAAGCACCACAAAAATCAAGCATGCAGGTGGAGTTTGAGATTGGTTCAAGATCTACACCAAAGCCTACTTCTTAGCCTATTACTACACCGCTACAGTTGCAGTACTCTATTGCTAAAGACAGACTTAGGAGAGAAGTTAGGCCTTCTCAGATATATGAAGAGGCTGATTTGGTAGCTTATGCTTTGAATGTAGCCGAGAACATAGATTCTAATCTAGAGCCATCTACTTACTCAAAGGCTATTACTTGTGATGATTCTAGTAAGTAGATCATTGCTATATAAGAGGAGATGGAATCCCTTAAAGAATTGTACATGAGATCTATTGAAGCTTCCTAAAGGAAAGAAAACTGTTTGGTGTAAATGGGTATTTAAGAAAAAAGAAGGAAAACCAAGAGTTGAAGAACCTAGATATAAAGCAAGACTTGTTGCAAAGGGCTATAGTCATATACCAATTGATTTTATTGATGTGTTTTCTCTTATTGTAAAACACAGCTCGATTAGAGCATTGCTGGGTATTATAGATTTGCAAGATCTTGAGCTTGAATAGTCAGATGTGAAGATAGCTTTCTGATATGGAAAGCTTGATGAAGATATTTACTTGAAACAGTCAGAGGGATTTATGGTCTTAGGAAAGGAAGACCATGTTTGCATGTTAACAAAATCGCTTTATGGCTTGAAGCAATCACCCAGATAATGGTACAAGAGGCTTGACTCATTTATGTCTTCTCATGGTTTTAGGAGAAGCAATTTTGATAATTGTGTCTATTTCAAGAAATGTAATGATGGGTCATTTATCTACTTACTTTTTTATTTTGATGACATGTTGATAACAGCTAAGGATAGAGGAGAGATTGAAAAGGTTAAACTTCAGTTGAGTAGAAAGTTTGAGATGAAAGACTTGGGAGTAGCAAAGAAGATACTTAGAATGGAAATTATAAGAGATAGAAAAGCAAGCTTGTTGCAACTTAGTCAAAAGGGGTATATTGAGAAAATCCTTTGTAGGTTTAATATGAAGAATGCTAAGCCTATCAGTACTTCTGTAGCAACTCATTTTAGACTTTCATCTTCATCTGCTTTGTCTCCATAGTTAGATGATGAGATTGATTATATGTCAAAAGTTCCATATTTTAGTGTTGTAGGATCTCTTATGTATGCTATGGTGTGTACACATCCTAATTTATCATATGCTATGAGTGTTATCAATAGATATATAGCAAATCCAAGTAAAGAACACTAGAGAGCTGTTCAGTGGATTTTCAGATACTTAAGAGGTTGCCACGTCTCAAAGGGTACTTTAAACGTAACAGTCCGTCACATACTAAACGGGACTTAAGAATCACTACCACAGTCATTCCAAAAGTCTTGTATTAGATGCAAGGCATTCCCTTACAACAATAGAATACAAATGCAGTTGGAGATAGATAGTTCAACTTGATAGAACAAGTATAAAAATATAAATCACAGATATCTCAGGATCGTTTACAAAATTCTAAAGGGCATTTCCCTGCTAAACAAAGAATCTAGATATTAGTTTTTAATAACAACCCGAGCTTTTAAGTTTTCCTATGAAAGTCTATACAAAGCTAATTATAACTTCTAAGGGAAAACTCCTAACTTCACATTGCCTGATTTGGTTAAGTCCAGGGATGCAACCATACGTATAGGAACTACATCAAAAAGAAGCTATGGGGTATAAGCTATATTAGCTTAGTGAGTATCACTTCCAAAATTAAATACTCCATCAAACAATAGGGCAAGCAAGTTGTATTAGACAATCATATGAAATGCATAAGCACGTGAGCATACAATACACAAGACTTTCGGGAATCCTATGTTGAATGGATTTACGCCGTCCATTCGGTGTTAGGTGTTTTAGGCCCATACGACCATAGATTTCAATTTTTCCTCATTCATTTAGTAGTTGTTTCAGGTGCCCACCCACTCATTAATTATGCAGTTGATTCAAATTCCTACTCCACTTCCATTTTAATTCAGGCGACTCCGTGCTGCTATCCGACTTTTCAGGGCCACCCCTTGCCTAGCTATTGTGCCTTCTTCCTACAAAGGTATAATAACAAATGTAATGTGACTCACATATGCTATGCATGGTAAATTTAGTTATATGGTCATGGCATATTATTTAATTGAATTATAGGTGATCATAGAAGTTTCAAACACTTCAATTTTATACTAAATCATACATATATTTATAACAATTCCCATTTCGATATTCTTATCATCGATTCAACCAAGCAAAATTCACATGTACATTCCAATTTTATCTTGCCCTAGTTCTAATGCCACTATCATTACAAGCACAATCATAAGCATGAAATTTAAGGAAACTGAACTCACTCGGTCATGGACACCGGTCTCTAATAACAATACTCCGGAAACAAGAATTCCCTTGATTCAAAGTCATCTAAACGAAAGAAATACCCAAATGAGTATTTCAAACCATAACTAATTCCAACCTATTAAATAAAAACACTTAAGTTCGTAATTTTCATGGTAAATGGAAATTCCAATTTAAAACGGTCATAACTTGATCATTTTAACTCAAAATTTCTCAAATAAGCTATTGATTTCTATCTATTTCGAAAGATCTATCTATTTATGATGTCATTCTTAAGTTTTGAAAACTTTTAGGTCTTGGAAAGCTCATATCAATAGCTAAAAATTGCATTTTCGAAATTGTTTTGTGAAATTTACATTGTTCTTACCAAGTATACTATCATGAATGATATGATATGAGCTATCTACATGTATATTCTTAATGGTTTTTGGTTAAATAAAATTTTTGGAAAGTCTTTACTTTGTCACAACTTCAAGAACACTTGGTAGAGAATAACTAGCTTTATTTCTTTGAAAATCATTCATATTTTTACTAAGATAAGGTCTTGATGACCTATATACCTTATACCTCCATTATCCTAATAAAATTATTTATTTAAGAGTGGGAAAATAGATGTTTAAATAAGGGTTTTTCCTAGTTACGAATTTTACAAAATTTTAAGGAAATGAAAATATTGTTTGATCTACGTTTTGAAACCTTTCCTTTGTTTTAGGATTATACTTTGATAAAATTCATTTACTCTTATCAAAATCAAGTCTTTATTACATTTATTCCCTAAGGCTCCTATTTTTCTATTAAAATCTTCATTTTGGCACTTGGAAATAGGTATTTATATGGGGGTCATTTCTAGTTTCGAATTCTGAAACTTGTGTTTGAGATTATTTCTTGGTAAAACTCATTTAATCTTTCTAAAATTAAGTCCTAATTATACCTACTCCCTAAGGCTTCCATTTCTTTAATAAAACTCTTGTTTTGGGGTTAGAAAATATGTGTTTACATATTAACTATTCCTTATTACGAATTTTAATTTTTGTTGGTGTTGAGGCATAGCTGTAACTTAACTTTTGTAATACTTTTTTTGTTTTGAAAATTTCTCTTAGTAAATGTAAGCTCAACTTATAAAAATCATTCATTTATGATACCTATCCCCTAAGCCCTTCATTTTATATGTAAGACCTTCATTTTGGAGGTGGAAAATAGGTTTTCTAAATGGTTATTTCTCAAGATCGAAATTTCAAAAATCATTTTTTTGATAGAAACAAAATAGATCTTGAGCTTTGGCAACACCTTCATTAAGACTATCATATTGCAAATCTTTTATGTATATAAGACAAATATCTATGGCATTTAAGGACTCAAAATAAGTAGATCTATTATATTATTCATGTCATGGATGCAAATGTAACATAAACGTTATGTAGATGAGAGTAATAATAAAAATATATGCACAAAATATCCATAAGAGCAATGTATAACAATAATATAGCAAAACGCTAGTAAATCAACTTAAGTAACAAGATCCACACATTGTGATGGCAAGAATATCACGCTTTAGTGTTTCCACATCCCTAACATAAAGCTCATAGGGATTTTTGGTAGAACCACACATGTATGATCTTGCCATGACATGTTTTATTGTGGTAGGGTCAAGATTTATTACCTATTTAGTGTTTTGGAACAAGATAACTTGAAGAAAAAGTGTGTGAGTGTGTGTGTGTGTATGAGAGGGAGGGGGTCACAGCAACACAAGTGAGGGACAGAGGGAGAGAAAACTTTTCCAAAGTTTAAGCTTTTGTAAAAAGGAAGAAAGTGAAAAAGTGAAAGGTAAAAGAGAGTTTATATAGGAAATAGATTAGGGTTTTTGTGTGATTAATAAAATGGAGAAAAATAAAACAATGTGAGGGCATATGAGGTGGGGGGGTTCATGCCGGTTTTGAAAGGGGGAGAGAGAGTGTGTTGTGTGATTTGTTTTGTGTAATAAAATTCAAATTTAATATGTATTTCAAGTAGTAAAAGTTGTATTAGAAAAGAAAATGTAAGGAAAATGATGTAAGTTTGTAAGAATAGGTTGTTAGGATGTAAGAATATGGTATGAGTGGTTGTACTTGGTGAATAGTGTGATAGAAAACAAAAGGTAGATTAGACAATTAAACTATTGGTAGTAATGAAAATACGATAAAAAGGCTATAGCTGTAATTTTTATAAACCGAAAAGTTTTTATAATTATATTTTTGAATTCCTTATTAAATTTTGGTTCTAACGAGTCCTATATAATATTTTTCTATTTCTGAGTCCCGGAGACCAGTTTTCGAGAATAGATCCCGATTGAGTTCGAAACGGATGAATTTCTCTGAAATTTGATCTTTTTATGTTTTGATAAATTATCTAGGACTATATTCTAGAGCAAACTCATTTTTATTATTTCAGGGTTTTGTTCTTGGGATTGCCGGACTTAGGGTTTCTAGGTGTAAACTAGTCTTAGGATATTCTTTTAGGGTTTCGATTTCTAGTTCCAATCTCCGAAACCGAATTCAGGTTGCTGAGAGTACAAGGGCTTACAGAGGTATTACTAATGTTTGTCTACAATTTGGTAGAGTTAGAGATGGAATCTTGGGTTTGTTGATTATGATTTTGCAGGAGATTTAGAGAAAAGAAGATCTCTCATAGGGTATGTTTTTACTCTTGATGGTTACGCTATCGGTTAGAAAGTCCTATCGCAAGCTACAATTGCTCGACCCACTTTTGAAGTTGAATATATGACTATGTTGAGGCTTTTAAAGAAGCTATTTGGTTGAAAGGGTTATTTGGTGAACTCAATGAGGACTTGAAGATTACTAGAGTTTATTGTGATAGTCAGAGTACAATCTACCTCATTAAGGATCAGATGCATCATGGGAGGATAAAGCACATTGATGTTAAGTATCACTTTGTTCGTGGTGTGATTACTAATGGTGAAATTATAGTAAGCAAGGTTAGTACTCAAGATAACCCTGTTGATATGATGACCAAGACACTTCCTATAGCCATGTTTGACCACTGTCTAGACTTGGTTGGTATTAGTTCCCTTTGGGGTTTGTGAAAGAGGATGAGAATGTTTTATTTTTGTGTTGAAGATTAGAGTTTTTTATATTTTTTCTCCTAAATTTGTGTCAAGGTGGAGATTGTTGGATGTATATGACTTAAGTTCGGTCAAAGCTGGCAGCTTTGGAAGATACACTGCCGGCCTTGAAGACAGCTTTAAAGATTTCGATTCTATGAATTCTGAAGGCTAGCTAAAAGCCACCGACCTTCATCTACCGGCCTACTTCATAGAAGCTACCGGCCTTTGGTCAACATTGAAGCTAAAACACCAAATTTTCATAACCGAACTTTATGTCGGCTTACACAACATATACATATGTTTGTGTGTTGTTTTTAGGGTTTATGAGATTCATGATCAGTTGTATCATTTGTTTACATATCCTTTATACTCTGTTCTTCAACACTAGTGAATTCCTCTCTCTTCTACCCATGGTTTTTCCCATAAGGTTTTCCATGTAAATCGTGTGTGTGCTTTACTTTTGTGTTTGCTCTTCATTTTCTTTTTGCCATTGTTTGTCGTATCCATTTATAACATGTCATTAATTTGTTTCGACAATAACTGCTCTATTAGTATTGACAAAACCTCCATTTGCCTTAAGGACTTCCAAACAGGTTAACTTTTACTCCAACAAAAGACTATGTGTAATCTTTACCTAATCAAGCTTACTCTACCCCCACATGCTCTTCTTGCTTCTATTCTATCGGGAGAAATATAGCATCCTCGATTATGTCACCCACATGCAGGGTTCTCAACCATCTTGTCAAGAATCATTACATAAGTGTCAAGCTGTCCTCATCCTCTTCCCCTCCCTATCATGCCTGCAACATTGGCAAATCTACTCGACTGCCCCTTCAATAGTCATCTCATCGAGTACAAAAACACTTAGATGTTATACATTTAGATGTTTAATAATCACCTGTTAGATCTAATTTAGGGTTCCACTATTATGTTATTTTTGTTGATGATTACACTCGCCACTCTTGGTTTTTTCCTATGCATAATAAAAGCAATGTTTTGTCCAATTTTCAACATTTTAAAACATTACTTGAAAATTACTTTTCAAACTGCATTAAAGTATTCCATTGTGATGGTGGTGGTGAATTCATAAACAATGTCTTTCTCCAATTTCTTTCGTGCTAACAACATTGACCTCTAGCTTTCTTGCCCCTTCACTCCTCAACAAAACGGTGTAGCTGAATACAAACATAGACACATTACAGAACTTGCACGCAACATTCGATTGCGTACAAGCTTGCCACCTACATTCTGGGTTGATGCTACTTTGACTAGACTTTACACTATTAATTAATTACCCTTAGCTATACTTAACCACAAATCTCCATTTGACCTTCTCCATCATACTTTTCCCAATTATACGCACCTTCGAATGTCTTTGTTATCCTAACATTTCTCCTTAAGCCCTAAAAAGGTTATTGCCCCGCTTTTTACCTTGCATCTTCATTGGCTATTCTACTCAACATAAAGGATATCAATACTTGGATCCAATCTCAAGTTCTATCTACATTAGTCATCATGTCATTTTCTATAAAATTGTTTTTCCATATGGCGATCTTATCGCTTCTCCTAGTACTCCATTTAACACGTCCTCATCCTCACCCCCTCTAACCTTTACCTACCTCCCCCTACCCAACTCATCCAACCAAATTTCACCCCCTTTATCTACTACTAAAGACAACTTCCCCGAATCATCTCACATCATACCACCTCAGTACGCTAACCCTACCCTTGCCCCTACCCTTGCCACCATCTTTACATTTGACTTTGCTCATATTTTTGCTACTTCCCCTACTCTAGCCCCCAAGGGTAAACCCCTAATTTTTAGGGAAAATTCGAGTTCAAACCCTAAACCGGAAAGTCAATCGGAAACCCTAAGTCAATGAATTCCTAGGAAACACTAGCATTTTAGATCCGGTAACCCCGTGTTCTTGAACCAAGAAGTCGAAATATGAGTGAAGAGTGTAGATTGGTTCATAATAATATTAGAATGCTTAAAAATATCAAATTAGTGAATTTTTGAATTATTTCGAACTCTATCGGATACAGACTTTGAAAAGCGTGTCCCGGGGCTCAAGATACAAAAATATATTATTAGTACCCTTACATTTGTAATTTCATAAGATTTCCAAATATATCAGTTATATAATTTTTTAGGGTATAAAAGTTACAGTTATAGCCTTTATCGTATTTTTATTACTACCGATGCTTTAATTGTCTAATCTACTTTTTGACTTCTTTCACACTATTCATCAAGTACAACCACCCATACCCTATTCTTACATCCTTACAACCTATTCTTGTACAATTACATCATTTTCCTTATATTTACTTTTCCAATACATTTTATTACTTAAATTACTTTTAAATTTTGAATTTTTATTACACAAAATAATCACACACATCTCTCTCTCTCTCTTGATGGAGCCGGCGCCCCCTCCTTCTTTTTCTTCCTTAATTTGTTTTATTTTCTTCATTTTATTAACACACAAACCCTAATCCACTTTTCTATAAATATCCTTTTATACCAACTTCATTTCACTTTCTCTCTTTCTTTACAAAAATCAACTTTTGGAACAAGGTTTTTCTCTCCCTTTCCTCCTCTCTTCTTGCCATGACTACACACACACACACACATACACACAAATTTTTTTTTTTTCCTCTTTCAAGTTTCTTGTTCCAAACGTTTCATAAGTAGTAGATCTTGATCCTACTACCATAAAACATGTTATGGCAAGATCATACATGTGTGGATCCATTTAAAATCCCCATGAGCTTTATGTTAGGGATGTGGAAACACTCGAACATGAGATCCTTGCCATCACAATATTGTAGATCTTGTTATTTAAGTTATTTTGCTATTATTATGCTTTGTTTTTGAGTTATGTTGTTATTATTAATGTTTTGTACATATATCCATCATTTAACCATAGCTACATAATGATCATAGTGTATTTGCATTTATGACTGGTATAATAAACTAGATTAGTTGTTTTGAGTTCATAAATGCCTTAGGTTTTTGTTTTATGCACATAAAGGACTTGTAATAGGGTGATAATAATAGGAAAATGTTAGAAAGCTTAACATTTATTTTGGTTTTAACAAAAATGGATTTTTGAAATTCGGATAAAAAAGGAACCCTATCTAGAAAAGCTATTTTTCAAATTCAAGATGAGTATTTTACATTAAAAATGAAGGGTTTAGGGAATAGGTATCATAAAGTAATGGTTTTGATGAGTAAAGTTTAGAACTATTAAGAGATATTTTCAAAACAAGAAAAGTTTACAAAAGTTATGTCAGCATTGTGTTTCAATCCAACAACAAACTTAAAATTCGTAATAAGGAAGGTTTGATATGTGAACACCTATTTTTCAACCCCAAAACAAGATTTTTATTGAAGAAATGGAAGCCTTAAGGAGTAGGTTTGATTAGGAGTTAGTTTTAGAAAAATTAAATGAGTTTTACAAGAGAAACAAATCTCAAATATAAAATTTCAAATTTCGTATTTGAAAATGACCTATATTTAAATACCTATTTCCAAATGCCAAAATGAGGATTTTAATGGTAAAATAGAAGTCCTAGGTAATACATGCAACAAAGGCCTAATTTTGATAGGGATAAATGGAATTTATCAAAGAATAATTCTAAAACAAGGAAATGTTTCAAAGTATAGATTAAACAATGTTTTCATTCCTTAAAAATTTTGTAAAATTCATAATTAGATGAACCACCTATGAAAACATCTATTTTCCAACTCAAAAATGAAGAATTTTATTAAAATAATGAAGATGTTAACCATGTAGGTCATTAAGGTTGAATTTTGATAAAAACAAGTATGGTTTTGCAAGAAATAAAACTAGTTTTCTTAAGTCTAGAGACTTCAAAAGTTTTGCAAAGAAAAAGTTTTCCAAAAGAATTCTTGACATCATCTCATTAATATATACATATAGATAGCTTATCTCATAACATTCATGATAATAACTTGTAGATATTGCATGTACTCATAATGCACTTGGTAGAAACAAAGCTAGGAAAATAGTGCATTACACATCCCATAGAGCATTGTCTAAGTACATGAAGAGATACATTGACCCACATCCATAAATCATGCATGATATTGAGTTATATATGTATATAAAAGACTCTTTCAAGATATAACAATAGCTGAGTATCTATCAAAGCTTTGGAATGATGCTTGGATTGAATTTAGAAATTGATTTGTGGGTTGGGAATTTCGTATAGCATTTTGTACCCTACTGTTCATGGACCTAACGACCTTGTTTGATGGAAGTAACTTTAGAAATAGATAGCTCTCATTGAATAGGTAAAAATCGGTATATAATATGCGAAATTCCGAGTTAAAATGACCAAGTTATGCCGTTTTACGTTAGAATTTCTTCTTAGACGAACTTATTAGAGTAGAATTTATAAGTTCACTCAAACTTAATAGGAATACTCATTGGAGTTATTTCTTTTGATTAGGAGACTTGGGAGACGGACTAGACCTTCCCGAGGACTATTACGATTAAGTGGATTTTTCGCGCCATGGCAAAGTGAGTTCACTATTCTTAAATTATATGCTCATGATTGTGCTTGTAATGATAGTGGCATTAGATTTAGGGCAAGATAAAATTGGAATGTGCATGTAAATTCTATTTGATTGAATCGATGATAAGAATATTGAAATAGAATTGTTGTAAATATTTGTATGATTTAGTATAGAATTGAAATGTCTGCAATATCGATGATTGCCCATAAATTGTTAATTAATATGCCATGATCTTATAATCAAATTGACCATGCATATCATATGTTAAGTTACATTACATTTATTATTATATCTTTGTGGGAAGAAGGCATAATAGCTGGGCAACGATGTGCTTGAAAACTTGAATGTTGGCATAATGGCCAGAAATAAAATGGAAGTGGTGTAGGCACTTGTATCAACTACAAAAATTTGTGAGTGGGTGGGCACCTGAATCAACCACAATGTAAATAAGAAAAATTGAAATCTATGGTCGTATGGGCCTGAAACACCTAACTCCAAATGGATGGAGTAAATCCATTCAACATAGGACTCTTGAAAAGTCTTATGTATTGTATGTTCACGTGCTTGTGCATTTCATATGATTGATAATATAACTTGTTTGCCCTATTGTATGTTGCAGTATTTAATTTGGAGGTGAAACTCACTAAGCTCGTAAGCTTATACCACTATGTTTTCCTGCTTTAATATGATTATTTATGGCTATCCTTAAGAGGCCACTTTCCGTAGGTATATCTTTTGGAAGTTAAGGAGCTTTTTGAAGAAGTCGGGACCTAGACGTTAAGCATAGACTTCTAGTTAAATCTCTTTAATCATATATATGATATGTTGTTGTAAGAGAATTTTGCAAACCTAAGGACTCTTAATATTTTGACGGGAGTATGCCCCTTAGATCTTTGTAATAGATTAACCTTGATTATAACTGTTATGATTTATATTCTTATCACTATGTATGTCTCCTTAAGCTATTCGATTCAAAGTATGGCTTCCTATATGTTGAACGTGAGCTTTACACCCGGTGTCTAAACTTATGGAGTGACTAATGTTGTCATACTTGAGTTTAATATCGAGTGTGGTGGACTGTCGCGTTTAGGATACCCTTTGGGGCATAAGCTTGCCTCTGATATTACCTTGTCATTGCCTCTGATATTACCCTGCCACTACCTCTGTCTTGGCTTCTACTTCCACCATTCCTACCAATTAACATGAAAATGCACCTCTTATGCATGTTATAAACACACTCGTTTTAGGCCCACTCTTCTACCATAGACTACAGCTCCTCTTGCCCCTAGTAACTTACCTGCCCTGCTACCTTCAACATCCTTCCCAACATCATCTACCTCAACATCAATCTCTACCTCTAAATCTATTCACATCCATGTGCATCTATTCTCAGTCTGGCATCACAAAACCAAAAAGTATTATCAACCTTCACACTACCATAACCTACTATTATCAACTTTCATACTGAAGCCCTTTGAGACCTTAGTTGGGCTGTTGCCATAAGAGAAGAATTTAATTCCCTCCTTTAAAATGACACCTAGATACTTGTACTACCATAACCCAATCAAAACGTTGTTGGTAGCACATGGAAATTCCACATCAAATATAATGTTGAATGCTAAGTTTAACGCTATAAGGCTCAACTTGTTGCCTAAGGTTTCACTCAAGGAAGGCATTGATTATGATGAAACCTTTAGTTTTATTGTAAAACCCACCACTGTTTGATTTGTTATTTCTTATAGTATCTTCCTCGTGGACTATTCGTCAACTTGATGTCAAAAATGCTTTCTCCATTGTCACTTAAGTAAGATAGTGTTCATGTAGGGTTTGTTCATCCACGTTATCCCCACTATGTCTATAAACTCTAGAATTCCCTTTATGGTCGTAAGCAAACTCCTCGTGCTTGGTTTCATCGGTTCAGTGCTTTTCTCTCACACATTGGTTGCTGTCAAAGTAGGGCTGACACGTCTATTTTTACCTTCTCTTACAACCTACACTTGAGCCAGTCTCACACCATTCATGAACCCCTAAAATACCATAATATGTAACTCAACAAACCAGTTAAAACACTAATGAGCTCTCGCAATCATCTTAGTACCCATGGCTTTCCATTACTTTCTAACCTCACTCATGTCGAGAGATTATTACGGCACTCCAATACCTTACTATTACTAGACCAGATATCAAATTTTTGGTTAGTCAATTGAGTCAATATGTGCATTAACCAAATACTAACCACATGCGGGCAGTTAAGCGAGTTCTTTGATATCTGCCCAGTACTGTGACATTGGGTCTTCCCATTGTTCACATATCTTGCATGTTCTTGACTTCCTATATTGATGCTGATTGGCCTGCTTGTCTAAATACTCATAGATTTACTATAGGCTATGCTATTTTTCTTGGACGTAATCTCATGTCCTGTGTTCAAGAAACAACCCACAGTCACCAAAAGCTCTATTGAAGCATAATACAAAGCCATTGCCTATGTTGTTGCAGAATCTACTTGGATTTGTCACCTTGCACACGATCTACAAATCTTGGAGCTGTTTACATGATAGGCAATCCGATTTGTCACAACCGCATATAACATATCGATAATGACTACCACTTTATGTGTGAACAGGTTGCCACAAGTCAGGTCTTAGTCAGATACATTTCCACTCGTCAACAATATGCAAACATCCTCACAAGAATCTCTCCATTGATGCTTTCGTGGATCATTGCATCAATCTCACACTAACTCTGGCATCGTGATATTGATGAGTCGTATTAGTGTATATATATTTTATTATACATTTATTATGAAATAGCTATTTCAATCTTTGCACATTATGGTTTAAGGCTCCAATTCTTCAAAAAAAAAAAAAAATATATATATATATATATATCCAATATTGTACTATCTATAATCATTGAATCAATAAAATCATCTTCTCTTTCAAATCATCTTCTCCTCTATATTTGTACACCCATTACTTATTTTAGTAAAGCTTCATTTGATACTACTTTGATTACATCCACCTATGTGAAAGAATTAATGCCTCATGTGTTGGCTATTAATCATTAAAGACCATATTTGCTAAGAAGAAGATTTATTGTGTATAAAACCTTTTTCATTTGTTAGATCAACACATTGCAACTTTATATCAGCAACATTGGTTGCCAAAATTGTTGGGTTATGTATATGATATTCAATATAAAAGTGGAAGTGAAAATCAAATGATTGATTCTCTCTCTTGGATGTTTCAAGAAATTGAATTGTCAAGGATTTTTGGTCTAATATCAATAGATTTGTCTCTCATTGGTCAAGTTGTTTTAGCTAAGGGTTGCAATTCATCCATGGTGCTTTGAATTTACGATGGATGACTAGTTATTTCTTCCAATTCACCTTATTTACAATTATTTTTACATGAGTTTCACTTGACTCCTATGGGTGGGCATGTTGGTTTTGTGCATGCTTATTATCATTTGGCCTCCTATCTCTTTTAAGTGGTTATAAAATGTGATGTGGCCATGTTTGTTGTTTCTTGTGCATTGTTAAGTGAAATAAGATCTAAATTTTGTCTCCAACTAGTTTACTTAATTTTTGGATTTTGAAGGCTGTGTGGGAGGACATTTTAATGAATTTTACAACAGGTTTACCTTGTTTAGAGGGGTTTACTATGATATTTATTGTTATTGATTGTTTTTCAAAGTATGCCCATTTCTTTCTCTTAAAACATTCATATTCAGCAAATTCAATAGCTAATAATTTCAAGTAAAAAGTGATTCATTTACATGGTATTCCTCGCACTATTGTTAGTGATCGCGATCTGCTCTTTGTAAGTGGTTTTGGCATGAATTATTTTGCTTACATGGGATGTATTTGCATTTTAGTCTCACTTATCATCTGGAGATGGATGGGCAAAATGATGTTTTGAATTGGCATTTGGAGTGATATTTCCATTGCTTCAATCCTGATAGCCTCGATGCTTGGGCAATATGGCTTGTTTGGATAGAGTTTTCATATAATACTTAATACTTCCTTCCATTCTTCAGCTGGATTAACTCCATTTGAAGTTTTTTTTTTCGTTTTTATTTTTTTTTATGGATGTCCTCCATCCTTGCCAATTTATTTGATTGGGAAAGTGTCTAATCCATGACATACCGGTCTGCTTAAGAGCCTAATTTAGAGAAAGCTTAGTTACAAAACTATTCTTTGGCTAATAAACATTGATGAGATGCCCAATCATTATTTGGACTGGCAAAGTAGCTTATAAGTTGTATTTACCATGGGGGTATCATTTACATCCGGTTTTTCATGTCACTTCTCAAGAGGTCTCATGTTTCTTTTCCATTATCGCTAGACCTTCCTAATGACTTATCATCTAATGGTGTTGTTGCAGATGCAAATCCTGTTAAGGTGCTTAGGTGATGATTTGAGATTTGAAATGGTTTTAAGGTGCCATGAGTTTTGATTTAGTGGGAAGGTGCTTCTATAGATGGTGCTACTTGGGAAGATTCTAGTGCTATGCTTCATTAGTTTCTAGAATTTGTTTGGGGACAAGGACGATGTTATGGGAAAGAGTATTCATACATTCCTAAGAGTTCGCAAACCGCTGTTAAGGGTGCATACGAGAAGAGTAGCAACCAAGGCTTTCCCAACTTAGTTGCTGCTATTGTTTTATATAAATACATATATATACACATATGCATCGGTGTGTATGCTATAAGTCTGGGTTATATGTGTTTGTAGTTGTTTGTGTTAGTGGTGTGTGTAGCTTGTATTGTATGTGTAAGAGATTATTGCATAGTATATGTTGGTGATGTATGTGATGTTTAGTAGAAGTAACGGAGTCTGGTTTGTGGTGAAAAGGTAGAATGTTAGCCTAAACTCTATAAAAAGGGTAAGGCTTATTTAGAAGGGAGTTAGCTAGACAGTTAAGCAAGTGTGCCCTAATAGAGAGAAGTTTGAGTTCTTAGAGATTGCTTCTTTGAATTGATTAAGGCTAAGGGAATTGAGGTAAGTCTGAGTCTTCTTTCCTTTTGAAGTTTCTAGACTTTTTCTTTTGTTGGGCATGGGGTAGGTTATTATGTTATATATCAGGTATTGTAGAATCATAAATGCAAACATCAAAATATATAGTTTCTCCAATTTCATGCTATATTAGGCATCCATGTTTTGCATTTGAAGAAATCAAAGTAGCTGCATTTGGCTACTATGATATTCTTAGTTCTAGTGCTTTCACTGTTTGTGAAGCCAGCATATTTCATTCACAACTTCTATCTTAGAAATATACTATAAACCTAATAAAAATTTCTAAATAAATATGTGAAATTTGTTTTTGAAAACCATCATGTGATGTTTTCATTGTGCAAATCATCTCTTATATTTTTTTCTCGTTTGTGATCTCATTTTTTGATTTTCAATTCTTTTGTGTATTGAAGTTTTAATTATGCAAATTATCTCTTAGAATTTTTAAATTGAAACTCCGAGTGGTTTCTCTTCTAAATGGGTTTTGCATATTTTTGTATGAGATTGGAAACTGCATTTATTTATTTATTTATTCTTCTCATGCATCTATCGTCATGTTCACAAGAAAGCAATGAATTGTAGGTTCAAGCAAGAACGTGTTCTAATAGCATTTAATATAAATTAATGAAGAAGTACACTTTTTATCACTCTTGTTCGGTGTATTTGACCCTTTTAGTTGGTGATGTTTGGAAAAAAAAAAATGGAGTGATACACATGTATAAAGTTAGTAAATCTAAGGATTCTTTCTTAACAACATCTTACATGACATCCATATTATAATGGAGGTCATGAACATAGCTTATTGGATCAAGATGATGATATAAAAAGGATCACATCACAAATTTTATGCTTGTTGAATTGTAGCCATCTTCTTTGTCCATGATGCTTGCTCTAAACTTGATGTTAAGGTCAAAAATTGTATAATTTATTGGCTACATATATCAGAAGCATGTGCATCTACTTAAATGCGGTAATGTTATAGTGTGTCTTAGGCATTTTGTCATGTGTATGTCTGTCATGATTGCTGACATATAATATGGTGTTGCATGTTTCGTGTTGTTTAGATGTCATTAGTTATTGTTTTTATCCCTTTAAAATCAATTAAGTTTTTGGACAAAGTGTGCCTTTATAAATTATGCAAGAAGTAAGAGTGGTAGTTGTAGAGGACTCAAATAGGTTTACAAGACCTTTGGCTAAGCCTAATAGTGACTTGTGCTTGAGTCCTTGAATTGGTGATAAGGCTTATGGAGTTAGTTCTACATTATAGGATGGTTTAAAGAGATTTGGCATGATATGTTTAGAACTAGAATTGTTGTACTAGTCCATCCAATGTCTACCTCTCTTAGATAGGCTTAAGCATTTAATGAGATGGTTTAGATTTTTGGCCCATGGCAAACTCTTGAAGATAACTCTTCATTGAGTAGGTTTCATCCCATCTGTCAGTTATCAAGCAATTTGATAGACACCGTCTAATCCAAGAGCCTATAATTACTTAGTAATAGCTTTTCATTTGACACCTTTGGAAGAAATAAGAGAAAAATACTATATTATAGGAACTTTATTTTCGAAGATCAAATAGCTACTTAGATAGCAAGTAAGCTTAATAGGTTAAGAACTAAAATGTTGAGCCCCGAGCTCCCTTGTCTATTATTTTGGCATTTGAAACGCTAAGGCTATTTATTTCCATCCTAGTGCTTCTCTCCAAGCTATGTGAAGTGCATGGTGCACATAGGCACTACCAAATAGATCACCTCATTTATAGCAATTTAAAAATTTACTGCCTTTATATACTAATTTTTATTAAAAAAGAATGCAAGGAATGGTGAAGCCTATTTTTCTAAGGAAATTTTGTATTCTTAATATTTAAGAGATCTTTAGGTTCTTTTTTCTAGATGAGCCTTAATCAAGAAACCATTGTGGTTCTATTTTATTGGGCCTAAACATGCATTAATTCTAAATAAGTAATCAAGGGAGGAAATGCATTTAAAACAAGTTAGAACAATATTTTAGTGTTTCTAAGCCAACGACTAGCTACTCGTTCACTTCACTGCAATTGCAATTGTATTACGACCTTATTTTTTACGAATACCTATTACAGTGTTTACTTTACTGAATAGCAATTTCACAGTGAATCCTCATTACACAAAATATTGAATAGCCATTCTTTTATTTAAACCTATGAATACCAATTCAATACTGGAATTGTCTTTTATTTTTCAAAATACAAACATTTAAATAAAAAATTTAATAAAGAAAAATCTTATTACAGCTCTATTCCATTCCTTCATAATAGGACTTCCATTGCAATCTTATTCATTCAGCGAAGTGAACGAGCCACAGGAGTTTTTGAGTAGTTGTTAGTTGATCCTAAACTCTTTGCTATTCTCAATCCTGTAATACTTCAGCTTCATTTACATAACCAAAATTAGATTGGGATGCACCTACATTTCTTTTTGCTGTTCTTTTTCACCTTTTGTGGTTTAGATGAGGTTTCGTAGTCGAGATAAGGTGGGTGTATTTATTTTTGGATGTAATTTCCATTAGACTTTTAACGTATAGGATATTTGGGTTTGTATGCAAAAGTATTGTGTGAAATTTTATAAATGTTGCATCTATTTCATGTATATTGATTCACCTATTTTTCCCTTGTACTATACATATTTATGTGTAATTGAACAAAAAAATTCATGAAATAACACTGCACTTGAGCTCTGAATTTTTATATGCTGCTTCATGACTAAGTAAGTATTCAACTTGGCTTGATGGCGCACTTCATCCATTGCTTGTTCTTTTGCGACAAATTTTAAGACGTTTATTATTGGGATTAGCAGGTTAGGATCGTAAGTGAATTTAAGATCGGGGGCAGTACTTGGCAAACAAGGGATCTTGATCCTTATTTTTCTAAGGTTTTGGGAAAGGCAGATGCATAAACCTTAGCTACGCAACAATCCGCAATGACAACATTGGTTTTATTTTTATCATATGACTTTTTTACCCTATCCAAATTATTTTGGGAAAGTAAATTCCAATTTCTTATGGTTCTTTTGTGGATGTTATTGGAGGTGGTTAAGGTGTCTTCTATTGAAAATGATATCCCGGCATGTAGACCTTTAAGTCCTCTAAGCATGTAAATGTGAATGCTTAATTTCTTTCTTCCTTTTTCCTTAAGATTTTCTGAAGTCCGTAAGGAAACGCCACTTCTCCTTAAGTGTTTCATATATGAGATCAAAGGGCATCTAGAAGTTGATATGAACATTATGAAAGTCAATGATTACTCACTAGGTCATTTCTTGTTGCTAGTTTTGTCTACACGAAAACATAATAGGAAGCTTGGTCTATGGAGGATTCCTTTGCCATCTTTAGTTTAGTTAAACTACAATCTCATAGAGGATGCATTGTAAGTATTAAAATCTTGGTTGTATATATAGTAATGTGAGGTGGAACTATTTGAGCTTTGCATCTTTTTGAAGAGGCCGTGTTCTTTGCATTGCTTTTCATGAAAGAATTATGATTGTGTGAGTGGGTTATAAGTTATAGAAGTTTGAGGATGAAGCTTGGGGGTTGATTTTCCACTTATTGCTAAACTTGGAGGGCTTATTGAAAACATTTCAAGAGACACTAATCATGTGATTTTCTAGAAGTTGTGCTTTTGTTTTGACCTTTTGCTCCTTTGGAAGAAAATCTGTCACTTTCTTTTTAATTACATACTATTATCCTATATGGCTGTAGCAACCACCTACACCAAAGCTGTCCTGTCAAATGTATCAATTTGTACATGAAGTTGAATATACGTAATCATGTTTTTGACTACAAGCTAAAGTATTTATATCAATTGGATATACTATAATCAAAATGATAGAATTGATATTTGCTTTGCATACCTATATATGTACCCTTTATCGCTTTGCATACATGTATTTTCATTTTTGACTATTTTCATGTTTGTATTTTTGTTTTTAAAATATTACATAACTATATTTTATCATTGTTTGTCACCTTTTAATTGATAATAAGTAATTTAATAAAATAACATTATTTGAATACATTGTATTAAATAATATAATAAAAATTAATAAGTAAATAAAAAAAATGGAAGGGAGAAAATAGATTTTTGGTGCTTTGCTGGGCACTTCAAGACCAAGGGTTGACTGACTATCACTTCAAAGATCATGTGACATCCCACAGGTGGTGGCCAGCCAACCCTTGGCTTTAGGTTGGCTAGTAGGTGCTATTCTAGTGTGAATATACCTACATGATCCTTTTACATGATCCTCTTATAAAGCAAGTAGTCAATATCATATTGAGAAGAAACTAGCTCGAGAAAGCTATTGTATCAAGACTAAAGGGATTGGTTACAAGAGAGATTATATTGCAAGTAAGAAGAAACTTTTCCACTCATCTATGTTTGTATCTTCCATATATGCTTATCTTTTAAACATGCAAGATAGGTGTTCTAGATTAAGAGGTGCTTTATACGTGGTAGAATTTATACAATTGTTAAGCACATGCACAACACACTTTAAGTCTTCTTTTCATTAGGTGGTGTTGGTTATATGGATTATGGTTCGTCATTACACTCTATCATGTACCATATTTTCATTAGTACCTATATGTGTCTACATTTGTTTACTGCTTTCTCACTATGTCTTATTTTATCTCCCCATCCTTACTATATGTTAGTTGCTTGGTCGATGTGTTATTCTTATTATATTATGTCCAGCTTTTATGAAGTTGTAGACAAACATATCATTACATATAGTTCAACTTCATGTACAAATTGATACATTGATGGAGACCCATAACATAGAACCCATAAAAACACTTGTCCTATGAGTATAGAAGATAAGAAAATATGGACGAATACAAACATAGATGAGTGGAAAATTTTCTCGTTGTCTACAACATATATTTGTAATTAATCCCTTTAATCTTTTTATGACGACTTTTGAATGCTAGTTTCTTATCAATATGATATCGACTACTTATTTTATAAGGGGTTATGTAAGTATATCTATATAAATGCTTTATGAAACAAAGTTGGAAATTTAGTTATAAATTCTTATCTTCGATATTTACAGGAAAGAATAGGTTAAGAGCTATTTTACAATTGGTAGAACTTGAAGAATCGATAAACATACAACCAAAAATCTTAAGCCTTGTTTTAATTAGGTGGTGTTGGTTATATGGATTTTGGTTTGCCATTGCCCTCTATCATGTGCCATATTTTCATTAACAACTATATATATCATATAATTTTTTTACTGCTATCTCAATATGTCTTGTTTTATCTCCCCATCAGTCTGGTGGATGGGTTATACTTATTATAGTGTATCCAACTGTTATATTGAGAATTTTAGACAAATAGATGATTACATATAGATTAATTTCACCAACAAACTAAAACATTAATGGAGACCCATAACTAAGAACCCATAGTTTAATCAAACATTGATGCGAGAATAAAGATGTGTATCATGTTACATTGATGAGATGTAATAAAAGTATAGTTGATTTCAACCTTCATTATTTTGTGGGGTAAAAATGTTTGTACATTAAGCATGCGTATGAACAAGAGAGGAGAGAAACCAACATAGTTGCCTTTAGTAGCTTTATGAACATATTAATAAAGATAAAATTAAAAATGTATTTACAAGCATGGAAAGTGCCCTAATGAAAGTTAATCAAGACAAAATGCCTTAACTAAGGCCCATTTAACTAAGGTCCATAAATAGACGACTTAATTAAATGGGGATATGCTACTAACTTGAACAATGCACATGTAAAGGTATTTGATCATGTTATGGTGCTAGCATACCCAAAATATTTTCAGGTTAGGTTCCTTCTTTGTTTTATATGATTTTTTTATGTTTAAAAGTACCACTTAATGTTTTGGTTGTATGCTACCATTCGCCTATCATGGATGTTATATAATTTGTCTCTTCTAGAAGATGGATATGTATAGGCTTGTTTTATTTATGCTTCTGCTTTCTTTATTTTTTGGTGATGGATATGACTTATGGTATTGGTATGTCCTTATCCACATAATCTACTCACTCAATAGTATTCTTTAGATTATGATACCATGACCAATTGATCGCTTCTTTTAGGGTAACTAATGTCTAAAAGTTCTTTTCACTTGATGATAGAAGTGGATATCAAGTTTTATGCTTCAGTGCTTCTCACATGTGTATGGGAACATCATTGACTAACACCCAGGCATCATGTTGAATTAACAAAGGTCAAGTAACAACATGTACAATTGAACTTAGCAATTGCCGATTCAATAACATGTCAAATTAATATCCTATTTGTTTCATTTTTTTCTTTTCCTTGTCTTTTTTGATATCTTTCTAGCATCTCTTTAAACAATGGTTTTTTTCAAGAATAAGATATCAAAAAGATGACATAAGTATAGATATGCCCTTCTTATAAGATTAATGGCTTGTTCACTTCACAATTTGGAATAAGGAGGGAATGGAATTCCAATTAAAAAGATATGTAATTGGATTGTAATAGCTATTACAATATTCACTTATATAAAAAGTAAAAAAAAAAAGTAATTATTGGAGTAAAATGTAAAATATCTATAATGCTCATTGTATTTATTATAGAGAGATGATAACTATATAGGTGATATTTTCAAGACAAGGTATTTATGAAAAAGTTGAAAAATAAACATTGAATGACAATTCATGAGGGGTGAAGATATGGATAGCTATTCATTATTTTACATAATAGCAATTTATTATGAATTTTCATTTCTTATAAGTAAATATCATAATAACAGCTTCACGTGAAATAAGAAGGGAGTGAATAGCTATTCATGTCAAGTGAATGAGTTGCAAATATATAATGAATTCCTATAAAACTAGACTAATCTACCCTTTATTTTTTTATCGCTACAAAAATACCAGCTAAAATTTTCTTTTCTAATGAATAAAATATATATATATATATATTTTTAAACCATATCACTTAACATGCTGAAATCTTTACATTACATCCCAATCCTCATATTTTAATCATCACCTCTATCATAGTTATTAATAGACATAGATAAGATAGTTTTCTAAATGTTACTTCATACAGATCTTAGTCAAATGCATGACAGATAAAAAAAAATCCAAATTTTCTCATAAAAGTTTAAGCCAGTAAACATCTGTGTCGTTCTATATTAATTACCTCAACAATCCCCCACCACCAACACTACCCCCTTTAAGGATACTTGTAATGCAGATGGCATTTTGCAAGATATAACGCTTCATGGGTTAACCTTATAGTGTGTTTGTAAACTCTTTTTATAATATAGACTAGAGTTTGCTATACTCTTACCTTTTCTTGTGAAATGCGGTTGTATATAACTTCATTATTGATGATGGTTGATTATTTCCATTTGTGGATTCAACTTTTCTCTCTCTCTCTTTCTTTTTAGATCAATAAAAGACTCCATTGTATTCTAATGTATTTTGAGTTTGATGTATGGATTATATAGAGAAATATAAAGTTTTCACTTCATGATTATTTGGGAGTTGTCTTTTGAGAAAATCCCTAAATTGTTGGTAGATGATTTTACCTAGCAAGACAAAGGGTATCATTGCCAAAACATATTTATAAATGAATCATGGGTGATTTTAAAGACAACCAGAATAATGCACACAACATGTGTTTTTCAGTTTATGCTGTAACTTTACATTAAGCATCATTTGCCAACAATTCTTGAACCTTGATTCACATATTAACATACTGCATTTTGGAGATTTTGTTGGATATAGTTGCTTAGTTCTCCAGTTTGATTTATCTTGTGAGTATGTAACTTGTAATAGGACATTAAACTTCAAGCATTAGGTTAACTCTAATGTACCCAAAGCTTCTATTTAGCTATTGATGCAGCTGCAGCCTGCCAAGTATTTAAGCTTCTTGTGAGTTTAAAGGATAGTATAGAAAGGGTCTGTGCTGTGCTCCTTTAACGAACTATAAATATTACCCCAGTTCCATTATTCTTGTTCTTGCACCATTTTGTGGTTGTGGCTGGCTTAGCTGCAAATTGACTGGGACATGCAAGTCATATCCACTACTTGTTGAGCTTTTATTCACTTCGTTGGGATCGCTGGTGCCATAAATCTGACGATAAAATGAAATCATGATACATATAAGAGTAGAACGTAGAGCAATTTCTTCTGCTACATTATTGGAATTGATGCTGGTGTTTTAACATGATTGTGGTTCATATAAGGAGGTCTAATGTTTGAGCCTAGGCCTTGTGGGGTATGGTTATAAGGCTATTTCCCTTCTATAATATACGTAGTGCTCTTTATTAATTCTATTTTTAGCTTCATGAAAATAGATACCTTCTTCTGTAATTCTATGTTTTCTTGTTCGTTGAGGCTCACCTTCTTGCATAGTTCTATATTTTCTTGATGCATGAGATTTCCCTGCAATGAAGTCAAATATTGGTAGTTACTAAATGCAAACTGACATGGATGGATATATCTTAGCCATACCTTTCGGTTCAGCTCTTTGATTTCCTCAGTTAGAAGTTGATCCTGCAAATAAAAATGAGCGTTCATGCATGTCAAACAGTCATTTTCTAAAGGAGATGGAAAAAAAAAAAACTATGAAAAGAGAACCAATATGAATTGGACTTATGAAGGTCTCTTTTTCCCTTCTCCTCTCTCTCTTCTCCTCTTTTGCACATGTTGAGATCTAAAATGTTACCTTCTTCATGCGAACACCCTTTAAGCTCATTTCCAATTGGTGTTCCAGATTCTGAAGTTCTTTCACACCGAGTCCAGATAGTTCTTGTCCCATCAATTGTCTGCATATGCAATCAAGAGTATCATCTTAATCTTATCATCTACTGATAGAATGGGCATTAGATTTTGATAATGGCTATTGGAAATTAGCTTTGTGACTAGCGGGATATTCTTACTCTTAATTGATTTAGTCCTCCTTTTAAGCATTCATAGTATGAATGAGCTAATAAAGTACAAATGTGCCATGCTGCATGAGGCAAATTAAATCCCAATATAATAAAGCTAGTGTTAGATATGTTTACATATTGCTACTAGTTGAAATCTTATCACAAATCAATGTTATAGAACTAAAGTTTAAGTTATTTTAGTACTTATTTTAAGTATATCCAAAAGCTTTTTCCATCAATTTGTTACTTTTGTTCAATAAACTCAATACTAATTAGTAATTACACTATTGCTATAATATCTTCATGCATTGTAGTTACCATCAATGTGAAAACGGAAGAGAATGACTTTGTTACTAATTAGTTCACTTGCCGACCACCAACCATACTTACAATGCTATGTAAATTGTTGGCAAGAGTCTAACTTGGCATATGAATGGTCCCTTCAGCCTTATATGAAACTCACTATCATTAAATTGAGAATCAATCCTTATTCTTCCTGTTGATTCAAGCTTTTTATTAGTATATATTAGTTTCCATGCCTAAAGTGTGTGTGTGTGTGTGTATAGCATATGGATACTAAATATAATGAATGTGAGTGCGCAAGTAGCTCTTTTCATGTGTGTAACAAAAAATTTGCATTCTGTGTTAAAGATAAGCAGGTGAAGAGAAGCGGCTAAAGTTAAATATTTTCTTGTGGGATAAGGTTTCAACCTTGCTACTCTCATCTTCATTTGCACTTGCTGTTAATTTATTTAATATAAAAATATTGGGTGAGACCTAACTTCATATTTTAGGTTATCATCGCTTTGTCGGGGCTATGATTTTAGTATATCTCATCTATACTAGTAGAAAGATACTACGTGAATGAGTGTATGATAACATGTTCATGATTTATATGTTAATCATATTTATTATCACAAAAACATATATGATTACTTCATATTTTGAGCATATCATGTGGGCAATTGATCATAAAACAATTATGCCCTAAACCCCTCCCAATCTTCTGTCTAGAGGAGGATCTGTTAGACCGTGCAGTCATTAGTATATTAAGGTATCGAATTTTATTTTCCATAAATATGGCATACACAGTATTTATATATTATCACTAGCCCTTATCAAATTGCAGTGTTGTTATTTGGTTCAACAATGTTCTTTCATAATCAAAAACTTTTTTTTTGAATAATTTTCTATTAGAAATATTTTTTAGGGCTGACATTTGTGTGCTGATTTATTGTATCCTTCCACTATTATTATATACATAATGATATACATGTATTTTGGTATAGACATTTCATTGTGAATATTTTATGATTACTTTCTATAAATGTAAGGATTTTAACTCGGAATTGATAGATCCATAAATTGATTAAATTGAACAGGAGTACAAGATTTTTCTTGGTTACATTGTCGCATGATTCTTGGGGATGTAATTCTCACTAGCATTAATTGTAGGTATTGGTCTTTATGTTGGAAGGGGTCTCAGCTTACTACCAGTTGTTGCCTTTCTATAATCCTAGCTAGGCCTTTGTTGCTATTATGCTTTATTTATTTTTAACACACTATTTCTGAATTTTGCATCTTTTTTTGAGACCAAGAAATATGTCAAAACCCTTTGAAAATGCAACTACCTTTGTCTTTGGGACTCTATAGATCCTGCACCATGTATCCTAGTAGAGATATTTAAGGCATTATAAATCTTCCTACCGACTAGGCAAAAAGGAACTATCTTCAATGGTCTTTAATTTTGTGAGGACTTCCCTTAAAGGAAATGGAATTCAAACCCTTATAAATGGAATGGACCTGTTGCTATGGATTAAAAGTTCTAAGCTATGATGCAAATGCAAACATACTAACACCAATGCAAAAGTTTCGTAGAAATAGAATGTTTCAGCACTTGGTAGAGTAGAGATGTATTTTTTTCTTTCTTTATTCTTTTCTTTTTACCCTATTTTATATATCTATTCACTTTTTGTTGATATAAGTGTTTATGAACTTTGTCTACTCTTACTTCTCTATTCAATAGCAATACATCTAATAACTAACTACAACCATAAAAGTTAACACAAATCATGTGATCTAAAAGGAACAAACAAAATAATGAGGACTTAATCTAGTACTTAAGAGAAAACAAGAATATATTTCTTTAATAACTCTAAGCAATAAAATTGAAGACTCGGTCCTTCCTAAGTAACGATCTTTCAAGTGTTTAACATTTGTTGATGGTGGAATAAAGAATGTCTTAAGGAGTATGAGAGAGATGAAGGGATTATTTCGGAAGATATATTAGAATGGACTCATGTCTCTCTAAAACACTCATTGCATGACTAATCCCATTTATGATGAAACTCATTGCAATTCCCCACATTTTAACTTAAATAGGCATTTTCATAGGTTTGACTTTCATGGAGGTATTTCCAACCCTTCATCTCTCAAGAACTAAGTAGTGATTGGAGAAATACAAATGTGAACAAAAAATGTGGCATGTGGTTCACTAGAATGGAATTATCATTATCCTTTATTATTGTGCAATAATTATTTCTTTTTTTTAAATTAAAATATGAAATGTCAACTTTGTGTAGTGTAGAATGGATAATGACTTTCTATTCTTTCCCCGTAACAAATAAAATTGCCATTCCTCATAGAATGTAACTTTTATTTCAATAATACCCCCATTTATAGAACAAAATGACATTATAGTAATTGGTATTCCTTTTTAGTTTTATTTCATTCATTTTGTTATGAAGGTTAGAAAGAAAAGAAACCTTGTTCGTTGCTAAGGACTTTTAAGAGGTCCTCTTTTCCAATAGAAACTCTGCATTCTTCTGAACAATGGGGAAAAGGAGTTTGTTACCTAGTAGGTAACCTACTAAGGTTATCTTCCATATTTGTTTGCAAAATTAATAGACATGCTAAAGAGCAATAGTTTGGGGACTAAAACTAACCATGGACATGCCAACATATGGTTTTGAGGAAAATGCAAAACTACTTAGGTATAGGAAGATGGTGGCTGTTTCTTTAAGAAAACAAGAGAGGCCTAGTTTAAACCAATGGCATAAGTTCCAACCTCATTTGCTACTTGGTCAAAAGTTTGAAGCTTCATCTCATTTGTCAATGTATACGTAAATGGAATGAATGAAATATATAGAAATTATTTTCTCTCTTGTTTACATTTGCTTATAGGTTGGTTATTGGGATTTTAAATGAGTATTTTGGATTACCTGTGACATTCATGCAAGTACTGCAATTGTTGCCTTAAGTTTGCTGCCTCCATTTGCCAAAACTGCAATGAATATAGAGGTAAAGTAATGAATATTTTTGTGATTTTCAAGACATGATTTTTGAGCTATAATGTGAACAAAATACATATCTTCCTATAATGTAGCAAGATTTGACCATGAAAATGACTTTTGAAATGAAGGTGCAGAATATAAACAATTCAAATGGAATCAAATACGTTGAGAATGCCTTTGCTCGAGTTATAATAATTCATGGTGCTTAGATTTAGGGATAATTCACAAGTCATGCTAGATAATTTTGATCCTATATTGTCTAATTGATGATATACTTAATATAAAAAGGAAAACACCCTTCTATAGACTTAAGCGTTTAGATCAGTTTGTTGCAATATAGCCTTAGGGCAATATCTAGGTTCAAATTCCCTTGTCATTTGATTTATCAAAGCCCCCATCCCATGAATGAGCGAGTGTTGAATACATTAATAAAACACATACTCAATGATTAAGCTTCAAGTAACTAATTGGTGGGGTATATCAAACAACAACATGTGTTAATATTGCAATAAAAATGCTGCTAGGTATCCTATGGGGGCTATGGAGTCCTAATACTTCCTATTCTTTTCTATATATGCATTGATTACACATTAACTACATGCATTGTGATCTTGTATTACTTATTGGCTCATCTATCCTAAACCCCTTTATTGCATGGATAAATCTTCTTGTTAATTTTATTAAAGTGGATTTTGTGAGAATATTAGGTCAGTCCTATGAGTATGCTTTTTTTTCATTTAGTTCATTGCCTATGAAAGGTATTCCTATAATGGGTTAGCTAAGGATGAATTTTCTTTTGGTTTGCATGCTTCCTTCCATTCCATTGAGTCTATGAAAGGCTACTTGACCCAGCCTTTAGAGAAGCCCATGTAGAGAGTTTTTTTCTTTTTTCATTATGTAAGGTTTATGTGTAAGGACCGATTCGTTGGAGTAGGGCTAATCTTGTATTACTCATGGGCTCATCTTTCCTAAACTTGTATTTGCATGAATAATTTTATTTATTTGTTTATTATTATTCTTTTTTGCTTTTGTAACTTAACCCAGCTTTTTAGTGACACATGTTGAGGATCTTGAGTTTGTTCAACATTTTGCATAATTGATTTTGTTTTAAGAACTCTAAAAAATGCTGCTTTTGCTGTTAAGTATCATTAGCTTTTGGACATCTTTCAGGTTTATGAGGAAGAAAGCATTTTATTGATGTACCATCTTGTATGACTAGTTCACTTCTCTAGGAGAGATTTCATTAGTACCAATTTTGAATGGAGTGCTTTTGAGCAGATAATATGGAAAAAGCATACAATGCATAACCAACTTAGATGAAAGCAACTTTACCTTGACTTCGGAAGCTGGATTTAGTAGTTGATGTTGTTCCTCCTTTATCTTGTTGTATCGTTCAATTATTGATGTCATGCTGCACAAGAGATTTAAAGTTAGAGAAAAGTCAGTGATGATGTTCACATGCTCAATACATGCTATCTATATGTTGTATTGTTCTCCTTAGGAGTAGAATTCTTCACAACAAGCTAGGTTTCAGGGACTACGAGGATTATGTTTTTCATTAGGTCTTCAAGAAAAAGATTAAGCCATACAATGAAAAGTAGAATGCTTGATCTACTATGATTTTTACTCCTTTTGTGTTATTTATTACTTTCATTTTTTTTTTTTTTTGGTAAGTTTCTAGTAGATTAATTATTTCATGAGAAAGGGGGGGGGGGGGGGGGGGGGGGGGGGGAGAGAGAGAGAGAGAGGTGGGGAGATAATGGTGTGTTTTGAGGTAATGATTTTGCTCTAGACATAGTCATGAATTATTGTGACTATGTATACTCAAATGTGAGGAACAATTTGCTTTCATGGATTTGATGAGTTCTTTTTAATCATGTTTATTAAATTATAAAGGTGTGCCACTTATATGATAATAAGATTTTTTTGGTACTTGAAGTACATTTTTTTCTTCAATTAAATTTCCAAAACCTTAGTTTTGCCTTTTCCATTTGCTCTTTTTGGGAACTTTCACTAGGGTTATTCATTGAATCGAATCGAACTGCAAAATGTGGTTCTTTTATATTTTGGTTTGATTTGTGATTCAGTTCAAGAAGAGTATAAACGGTTACGGTTTGATTCGAGGGGTTGGATAGAACCAAATAGACTTGAAGTGGAATCAAAATTTTGAATTCTAATAACATTATTGTGTTTAAATTTATCTTTGAAATGAAACTAAGTAAGATTTTAATTTGTAGATTTATTAGAAGAAATTGTGATATTGTTCCAATTTATGAAATGTACTTTACATTTTTAACCGCATTAATGTTATTTATAAATATAAATGTTGTATATATATATATATTTCGTATTATATATTTTACATAATACACCATTAAATATATGATATATTTAATAATATTAAGCAAGCAATCTTTTATTCGTTTCAAAAGTTTCCCAGTATGTTTTCCGATTTTATTAATTTTAAATTCTTCCTAAAACTAGTAGACATGTATTAAATTAAAATAAAGCGATATAATTGAGTTTAGAACATGAACAATCATTTAATTGGCATAATGGAAATTTACATATGTTATAAGAGAAGGATATTATAAATAAACATGGAATTAATGTAAAAGAATGATTTTCTTTAGTTAGTATTATAAATTTATTAAAAATATTTATTATTTTAAATTTGCATTGAAAAATATTTTTAAAAATTAATAATGTATATCTAATATTATTAAATATACGACCTAATATAATGATAAATAACTTTAATTCTTGTACAACGTTCTTCAAACTAAACATCTTTTATTTTCTTGGGAACTCAAATGACTATTAATATTATTTATCAAAACTAAATGTTTTTAAAAGCGATTCGAACCAAATCGAATTACATTTGAAGCAGTTCGGTTCAAAACCCATTGAACCGAATCATTTCTAATGTAGTTAGATTTGGTTCAACTCCTGAATCAAACCAAACCAAACTATGAACACCACTAATATTTACATTCACTTTCTTGCAAATAAAGTTATCCATGATGAATTTATATTGATTAAACCTATGGCAAAATCAAATGAGTAGAAATTAGATTTAAGAGCAATGGATAATGTATTCTATAAAAGAAAACTAAAGAATCATGAAGATATGGTAAACCATAAAGTTTTCATGGGAAACGACAGCTTTAATGAATAACTATTACAAAAAGCATAGGATTTTAACAAAGGTCTAATGAAGATGCATTATAAAACAAAGAAGCCTAATAGCTAAAAGAATAAGGACTTAGATTTGTATTTCATTTTCTTATACCTAAGCCTTTAGTTTCTTAGTGGAAGGAAGAAAATTTATAATTTGCAATATCCTATGGTGTTTAACTTTTGAAAATGATCTAAAAACGTATAATGAAGCAATGCTTTTTAAGTGAAATGGACCCTTCAAATAGCATGTGGATTCTAATTGCATGCCTTAGGATTATAATTGATAGCTTGCATGTAGGTGTTTAGATAGGAGCACAACGAGATTGTAGCTGGCAAATTTTAAAGGTTAGATTAGTAGCCAAGAATTTAAGCAGTTGGACATGATTGATTGCTTTAATGTGTCTCCCTTGTATTGCAAATGGATGGTACAATGATGTTTTCAAATGACTTTGAGGAAAAAGTGTGTATGGAGCAACAAAAACAATTTGTCTTATAAAAGGAAAGTTTGCAAGTTTGTATAGTGTAATTATCTATTTGTTTATTGATCATTTCAGTGATATTTAAAACAAATATGGTCAATATTAATCAATCTAAGAAATATTTGACCATAAAATTCAAAGTAACGATATGAATGAGGTTGATCCAATCTTAGGCATAAATTGTTAGAAGCATATTAGAGGCATTGTGTTGAGCTAGTTTCATTATATTTAGAAGATCCTTGAAATTATTGAATAGTTAATAAGGAAAGATTCTTCAATTCCTCATCATCTTCTAGATTAGAGAAAAATTTGCGTAAGCTAATAGCACCATTAGGTCTACTTGAATCAAAAGGAGTTTAATGCATGTCATATTACTACATCAGACTTGATATTTATATATGCATAGTGGAAATTGTCAAGATCATGTGCAAACGTAGTAGTAAGTATTAGAAATATGTATTGGAATTTTTTGGTTACTCGAAGAGAGCCATGAAACTTGGATTGAACTATCATGACTCTACAACTATATAAGGTTATTTGGATGAGGGTTGGATAACAAACGTAAATGACATCAATTTAACTATTGTATGGAATTTAACTTAATTAGTAGAGCCATTAGTGGAAAATGCAAGAGTCAACATCATTTTACATCCAATTATGAAGGTTAGGTTTATAGCATTTGTTGTGGTTGATAAAGTTGGAATTGTGCCTAAGACTAATGTTAGTCATCTCACTCATATATGATAGTGAATCAACAATATCTCAGACTTATAATAACGTACAATGATACATAAGTTATATGATGATGATACATAATATAAAAATTATTTCTATCAATTATAACAATCAAATGAAATGATTGGATTTTACTATATCCATGTGTTTGATTTAATTAAGGGTAATTCTAGGACTGAACCTTTACATTAGCAATGTTTGATTGTAAGTGTGTAATTAGATTGAGTCATTCATGTAATTTGTAGTAAATCAAAGTTTGGAAAATAAAATAGTGAAACATGGTTGATGAATTAGTTTGATTATTGCATTCTCTAAAATAAATATGATTTTGTAAATTTACAGTAATTTTTGTAGAATTAATTAAGTTTTATACTAATTATCAAAAAATAGCTAAATAATTATTTATATATTTGTAGTATTTATGTGGTTTCCAATTTATATTTAGGGGCGATGCTGATCAAAGGTGATTAATAGAAAAAATAGTAATTATTTGGAAATCGAACATAATTTGGTTTAGTTATATAGTTAAGTTAAAATTGAGATAGTACTAAAAAAAGGGTATTTTCATTATTTATTATTTTTTTTTTCTTGGCTTGTTATCATATATTGAAGAGTAGAAGTTTACAAGTAAACATTTTGTGAAGATTAGATACTTTTTCAATTTGGTAGAAGTCTTAATTATCCTTAAACTTGGGATGATAGAGAAATAACATCCCTAAGACACCAAGATCTTAATATAGGTCAAGCATTGGCATTGGGAGGTAGGACCTTTCATGGATAATTTATATTCTTGAAAGAGAATCTGTATGTACGAAAAGGGTAAGCTCATGTTGGAATATTTAAGCTTGGTGTTGAGAATAATAAAGTGAACTATTCATATTATATTATTGATTCTTGTGCCTTATGATAAGTTGGATTCGGACATGTTAGTACTGATTCCATTAAATTTATGAATAAAACTAGTTACATCAATTTTAATGCAATAAGTAACATGAAGAAGCATGAAATTTGCGCTGAAACCAATACTACTAAAAAGTTCTTGAAGGAAATCAAGTGCCAGTATGATCCATTACTCAAACTAAAACCAAAAGTTTTTCAAAATTTATTTCAAATGAGGCATACATACTAGATAAATTAGGAGAAAGTGGAATTTGAGAAGCTATGCAAATGAATAGAATACATGGTGCTTGGTTTGACTAAATTAACAACTTTATGAGAAAAAAATGGTTAAATAGTCAACTTCTATGGTCAATATCCCGTGAGAGTTGTCATCATTGATTGGTTCAAGGTGTAGGCCCACATGCAAAGGGGGTTGGGTCATTTGATTCTCTTTTGGTGTTGGTTTGGTCTATAAAGATTGTGTTGTGTAAGAGTTAGTTATTTTATGGATATTTGCAATGGTTTAGCTAGGAAAGGTTATATTGGGTCAACATTTTTATTTTGTTTCTAGATTGTTTGATATGTTTGAAGTTAATAGAGAAATCATTATGGCTCAAGAAACGGTCACCTATTTAACCCCAATCACATCATGTTGGCTTTGTTCAAAATCGTAACTTTTCAATTTAAATTTGCACCTTGTCAATTCATGAAGTGAAACCATTTAATTTTCTTCATTTCAAATCATTTCAAGATATATTATCAGAGCCAAGACAAGATAAAAGTTGTGCAGGAGGAAGTAAGGGAGTTTACATAAAATTTAAGAGATGTAAGTCATAATGGTTCGTTTCAAATTGGTGCTCATTCGTGAAATGAAAAGTTCCCTTCGGTTATTATTCGTTAGTATTGAATTATTTGTTATATTCCATGTATTATTTAAGTCTTTAGTAGTCAAGTACCTTAAAAAAGTCATGCCATTCCAATTTTCTATAATTTTAATTCATATAAATGTCATGTAGCAAGATATAAAAAATGACACATAAATGAAATTTTGGCATTATGTTTTAAGCCATTTTATCTTATTAAGTTAACCAAGTTATGATGACATCAAATAGCTTAGTTCAATTCTTTTAGGTATGTGATGTCTAAGAGGGATTGTTCTTTGGGATAATATAAAAAATGGTTCTTGAACTTTTGCAAAAAGTTTAATAAGGTCTCTAAAGTTTGGTTTACAACCTTAGTATTGATAAGAAGATGACACTTGATGGGATGACTTAGATAGCATGATGGAAAGAAGAAATAAACAATCCTTGTGTCTCGAATGCTCAATTGACAAGTAAGGGAGCTTGAGCAAAGCTCGTGTGTTAACCTTGTAGTTTTTGAATAATTGAAGTGGTAGTTAACTGATTTGCCTAGTTGATTCTTGCCAGCAGAGCTTTCTCTATGGAATGTTGTTTTGTCTTCTCTCTTCAAAAGTTAAAAATAAGGAGGAGTAATAGAGTTTTTATAAATAGTTAGAGTAGATGAGGACTACCAAATCTCATGAGTAATTGACAGACGGGATAGGACAATCTCATTTAATGTTAATCTTGAAGGAGATTGCCATAGACTAATACTAGCAGCTTTTTCTTATGTGCATGAGCTTTTCTAGAAGAGGTTGGATGCGACTGACTAGTATGATAATCTCTAGCTTATCAAGCTAAATCTCTTCAAGTCACCCTAATAAATAAACTAAAATTGTAAAATCCCATCATTCAGCCACGAGTCAATCCCAAATGAATATCAATATAATAATATATTTTAAACTTATATAGAATGAACTAGACTTGAAGTACAACAATAACTTTAGGTTCTTTGAGTTTATAAATGGCACATAGTCAATTATTAGTAATTTTTTCCCCCTACTAAAGGATCTCTAAAGGATCCACAGCCAATTGTTGCTAAAACTAGTGTGTCATCAATTAGCATCTTTTTACAATAGTTTCCATTGCATGATATGAATAGTAAGTTTGTTAATGCAATAATCTTCTACGAAGTTCATTTTCGTGTAAAAAGTCCAATTGATAGAATCCATGACAATTGGAAAGAGAGCAAATTATTAAGAATAATGACATGCTAGCCAAGCAATTGCATATATATTTTTTGTTCATAAATTTATATAATTATTCAATTATCATGGAAGATTTGTGAACTAAGATTCATGTCGCATCTTCCCAAAAAAATGGGATAATGGTGGGAATCAAATGCCCATAGGACCCATTACTTAAACTACAGCAAAAAACATTTCAAAGTTAATTCCAAACACACTTGAAAAGTTTTGAGAAAGTAGAATTTGAGAAATTACGCAAGTAAATAAAATGCATGGTGTTAGGTTTGACTTAGTTAACAACTTAGTGAGGAAGAATGGTTTGATGGTTAACTCCTATGATCAATGATTCCATGAGGGTCAACACCATGTCATTATTGATTGATTGAAAGCATGGGGTCACATGTAAAAGGCGTTAAGTCATCCAATTCTTCTTTTGTATTGGTTTGGTCCATGAAGAGGCATGTTTTGTGAGATTTAATTACGATGTTTGCGATAGTTCAGCCAAAAGAGTTTATATTGGTTCAAGATATTTATTTCATTTCTATATTGTTTGATGTGTGTGTGTTATTTATTTATTTTTTTTTTTGTCAATAAATAAACCATCATAGTTTAAGAAATAGTCATCTATTCAACAATCAATCACATTATGTTGGTTTTATTAAAGGTTATAGGGTTTTAGTTCATGAAGTGAAGCCATTCAATTTTCTTCAATTCAAATCACTTCAAAACATTTTATTTGGGTCAAGACAAGATAAAAGTTGTGCAAAATGAAGCATGGGAGATTGCATGAATTTCAAGTGATGTAAATCATAATTATGTAGTCTAAATGGTGTTTTCATGAAACAAAGAGTTGCTTTGAGTTGTTGTTTGTCAATTTTAAATTATTTGCTATATTCTATGTATTATTTAAGTCCTTCGGAATCATGTACCTTAGAGAAATCATGCCATTTTAATTTTCTATAGTTGTTTTTATAAATGTCTTGTAGTATGTGAAAAATTCACCATGCACGTTACATGGAAACTAACACCCAATTTGGTTGCCTAATCATTATCTTTTTAAGCACGGCTAATGTAGGCATCACCTTAGAGATGATAATTTATCATTAGTAGATATTATAATACTCATTTCTTCTTTATTTTAACCCTTTTCTTTCCTTGAACCCACTTTTGAATCCTACATTCTCATTCACATAGCCCAGCTTATTGTAGCAGTAAGATGTAGTTCTTTTCCATAGAGTTTAATCTTCCCTCAAATCTTTCAGATCCCTTATTTGGATTTTTGCTTTTACTTCTTCCCTATCTACCTTGCTTATTAGAACTAATGCTTATGTATTTGATTTCACACCTTGCTCCTTTTGTCTGGCTTTTTCATTTGTGAAGCTATTCATTATTATTTGCATATTTATTGTACCATTTAGAGCTATTTTACATGAATGTTTCCTAACCATATAGAAAAAAACTTAATAACAGAAAAGCTTGAACTTCATCATCAAGCTTCGATTTCATAATAATCAACTAATTAATTAGATTCTAAAAATCACTTTTAAGTGCTTTGGCATATTAGAATCATTGCTATATTAGCTTAATAACTCTTTTAATTTCATTAAAGAAGTTTCTTTTAATGTGGTCTATCTCTCATATATATATATATATATATATATATACTTTGGGAAATTTAATTTCTAAAGTTTCACTTTTTATAGTTTAGTATTCCTACTTTGAAAAAAACTACCCATATTAGTGTCTTCACACTTTGCATTTTAGTATTATTATTTTATAATGAAGTTCGATTTAGTGTAACGGAGACACTAAAATGAACTTCATTTAAAGTAGAAGTGTTAAATTAATAAAAGAGACATTAAATAGAACTTTATTTCAAAATAATAATACTAAATTGCAATAAAATGAAACTTTAGACATTAAATTACTAAAAATCTTAAAGTAGACGCACGCACCTGCATTGCCATTGTTATGAAATCCATTGTTGATTATAATTAATAGTTTTTTTAATGCATATTTTTTCTATTATCATTAGACGGATCACTTGGCTTTACATTGTTACCTTCAATGTTGCATATGGCTTGCTAGAGTACAAAGATATTGCTTTTGATTTTCCATATCAAAGGATTCGATGGGTAAATCTTATCATGGCACTAATCAGACTTTTCCCTTTTTTTTTTTTTTTTTAATCACACAAATAGGACCAAGAAAATATAACGAAGCCAACTAAGCAAACCAAGCCAGATACTAGATTTTTGGGAAATGATTTGCTTATGCCACTTCCTTTCCCCGCATGATAAAATTGAAGCAATAAATATCACAAATGTTAAGAATAAAAGCAATAGAACAACAGTATTTTATGGAAAACCGAAATATGAGAGAAACCCATGGACCACATCAAGGAAATACTTCCTCTATAAGCTTGGATGAAGAACAATAAAAAACATGTAACACTATTTAATGGGAATGAGGTTATTTGGATATGTCGAATATAAGAACGTCAAATATGTTTTTCAACTTTCCCCCCATCCCTTAATGGCTCAATTTCTCCTCTCTTTCCGTGTGCATGTGTAATTTGTGATTTTCATTATGTTGCACAGTGACGCTCAAGAGCTTTATTTGCAAAATGATTACTTCTTCTTCTTCTTCTTATTTTATTTTATTTTTTTAAAAGTATTTTTCAAGTTAAAGTAAATATGGAATCCACATAAGGAAGACCTAGGACCCACAGAACAAGTTGTGTCGACATTCATGAGTTATTATGCTACCGTGAAGCAGATAGACTTCTTGTATCACTTGGTTAAAAAAAAAAAAAAAAAAAAAAAAAAAAGAAAAGAACATTCTCCTTATACATTGGATATGTCTTATAGAGAGCAACTGACTCTCCTTATGCCAATACGCCAATATTCGGCAAAGACAAGTATATATTTACTAAATTACCAGTATGCTTAAGCTCGAGTGACCTCCATGAACTTCAAGCACCATTTTCTCTAGTTTCAATCTCCATTGAAGTTGTTAGGCCTAGCCCAAGCCCTAGCCCTAGCCCTAGCCCTAGCCCTAGCCCTAGCCCAAGCTCACCCTAGTATCTACTTACTAGCTAGTTTGGTTTAAATTTTACTATGTTTCCTTTCAGTATAATGATGCTAACGTGGTAAGGACTAAGGACTCATGGCATATATATGCAATTTGTGAAAGGGTTAGTTTCATCGAATGAATTTTCAGAACTCCAAGATTAATAAGGAAAAGGGTGGAATAAAAACATATATTTATACCCTCATTCTCTCAAGTCTCACCTATATATATGTAAAATTATAGTAAGTTGGATTCTATCAAATTTTACTAAATGAAGCAGCCGAAAAAACGCTCTTTCTATCTCTTCCCTCAGTCCCTTAACTTCTCTCTACTCTCTACCTTCTACTCTATCTTGGTCTCTTTTATTAGTTCACATTTTCCGTTTTGATCATTTCTTAATATATACAAACAACAAAACGATCTTTGACAAAACTCGCGATACCACTTCTTGTTGTTTTGTTTGTTTTCCTTTGATAAAAAAAAGTAAAAAAAAAAAAAAACGTGGTTTTAACCTGGTAGATTTTTGCAGCAAGCAATTACAAACCAAATTTGCGTCCAATCTCTACTAAATGATCACAGTAATAATAAGTTTGATATTTTTGGTACTAAGATTGAATTTCAACGTACATCATTCTGTCGGATTTTTTTTTTTCCCCTTGACCGAAAAATATATGTATGCCGTTTCATATATAAGATATAAGTATAAAATAAATATATTATTTTCTACATTATATTTAGCATGTTTGTCTTATAATAAAAACAATATATACCGTATAATGCATCTCTATGTCAATATGTGTATTATTATATTAGATATATTACATTAATGCAAAAAATATATTTTGTAATACATTTATTGGAAAATATAATATATTTTATAGTACACATATGTACACATCAAACACTGTTTTATAATTACAATATCTTCCATATTAAATCATATGTTGTATAACACTTATCTGTTAAGTATAATATTCTATACCAGATGATACGTGAGTATTGAAACCAATCCAATATATTGAACAGTACAGATGTCTGTATTCACATTATGTTCTATAATATATTTAATCTCGTATATCTTACATAATCCATATGAAATATACTAAAATATTTTACACCGATATTAACGCCAAATTTTATTCATTAAATGCTATATATAGTACTTTCAATATACATATGGATACTAGTTTAAATATGACATAGCGTGTGTACATGTTATAGGTACAATAAAGATTATCGTATAATAATAAATCTCTATATCATTTATTAAGACATATTTTTTTATTATAAATTATAATATAAAATATTATATTTATATACTAAATGTGGTTCGTATGATAAATAATATTATGTCATATATTTGTATCATTATGATAACTATATTACATTATTATTAGAGCATATTTTTAATATGATATATATGTATCTGTTTGTCTAATCGTTAATTGTATTAATAAATCTTCAAGAGACTATGAGTTTATACTCACACCACTTAATTTCAAAATTCAAACTAATATGTTTAACCAAACAAATCGTTATTAGAAGGGGGTTGTGGTTCTATGACTGTTAACGCAAAATTTGAATTGTCACTCCATTTTTAATTCAATTCCGCTTTATTCTGGATCATTCCATTTTGAATAATTCTTTTATATCAAATTTGACATAATAATGCCTAATAATTATTACTTTGTTCATATAACCAAATAAAATGTATTATTTTGTTTTATTGGTTGAATGATAGAGGAACAAATAATGAGTAACAATAAAAGTACGAGAATTACCCTCACAACCATATGATTATATTTCATTATAGCATTTTGAATTCGTTATAATTATTAATTTTATATTAATAGAATATCTTGTGTGTCATATATTAAATAGTATATAACAGTCACTAATTCCATTATATATTATTTATATTTGCAATTCAATATTATCATTTTAATAAAGTAATATTTATGAAAATGTAAAAACAATTACAAATCTATTATTATATTTAGTTAATTATAATTATATTATGTGATGTTTCGCGTTGAAAAAAATAAGAATAGTCAAAAGTCAAGAAGAAATGAATCCTCACACGGTAACAATATATATGACCTGGTGGTATTGCTTGAAGGTAGACAAGCATTGAAAAACAAGTAGGTCTATAAATTGAAGACCTTCATAATCAAGACAAAAGGTGATACTGGTTATGAATGGCTTCATTTAAAATAAAAAAAAATGAAAAAAAAAGACATCGATTTTGATGAAAATTTCCCAGCTATAGTAAGCAAGTCTTTTATTTAAGTCAATTTCAAGTTAGCTACTGATTTTGATTTAGAGATCAAGTAGTTAGATATTAAAGATTAATTTTTATTAGGGTAAATTACACAACAAGGTATTAACATTTGGTAATAAGTTCATTTAAGATATCAACCTTTCAAGTAATTAAAACGAGGAATTAACTTTTGTATAGTGAGTCAAAGGGAAATCAACTTTCCAAAACATTCATTTAAGACATCAACATTTAAATATTTTTTTAGTTAATTTTCCTTGATGGTTTAATAAAGATGCCTTGACTTATTTTGCAAAATATTGATTTCTCCTTTTAATAACTTGAAATGTTAATTCCTTAAATGTACCTCCAAGTGTTGATATCTTTTGATATAATTTCTCCCCTTTTTCTTTTATGAAGATTTTGGAGAAGAGATGTCCATGGGGTAACTTAAGGGGGTTTAGCGTCATGGTAAAGCAACATCTTTTTATGTATTAAATAAAAAGTTTATGTGGGTTGAATTAGTAAGCTCTAAGGGAAGTTGTATAAGGATCTATTTGGCAAGAAACAGACTAGACATAGATCAGATACAGATGACAAATAGATAATTTTATTCATAAAAGATTAAACAAATCAAATATTAACTAGATATAGATACAAATACAGATAAAAAATAGATTATTCAAACTGACCCTAAGAAGATTGATTTGTTTACAATCGACCACGACTATACTAGGATTGTGTGAAAGCACCGTCTACTTGCAAAGTAACCATCTCATGGTGAGTTCACATTACATTTCTTTTATTATATGTGAAAGATATATTGACTAACAAGTATGGCATTAAGTAAATTTGGAGTCCAAAACAGTGAGTTGAGCAAGTCTCTCCATGAAAGACCTATGACTAGCTTAATAAATTATTAGTATGAGAATTATGCATATTAAGAAAAGATAGGATTGATTATTATAAGAGCCATACTTGCAGGAGGTATTGAAGATACTCAACAAAATCAATGCAAAACTATTAAATTCACCTCTTGCTAGTCACTTCAAATTTTTACTAAGTAATCTCCTATAAGTGAGAGAAAGGAAAAATAGAGCTATCTTATGCATGAGCTATTAGTAGTCTCATGTGCGCTATGATGTATACAGAATTAATACTACTCATTAATTGGCGTTTTCAGTTGCTAGTAATAAACACTAGACCATAGTCAATTGGATTCTTAAGTGTCTTAGAGACATCTTTAATTTCATGGATACAAATTGTGCTTAAAGGAATTTCAATGTACGGGGAGTTAGGTTGTAACAATCAAAATTACTAAATTATATTACTCCATCCAGTGCTAGACCATAATTGAAACCTGTAAGAAAATCTTATGGATTGAATTCTTTTTTTTTTTTTTTTTTTTTTGAAGAATCGAGTTAGCAGTAAAACACCACCACCAATTGCTGTGATAGTTTTGAGTGTGAATCGTACATACATATACGTTTATATATATTCAAGATCTAAATATTTTGATGTCAAATACCATCAGTTTCAAGATATTTTACGTTTGAAGTTCTTTAGCTTGAATATATCCATACAAATGACGACAGATTTGACATGATGCATGGCTAAAGTGCTCCAAGAGGAGAAACATATTAGTTATGGGCAGATAATGAGCATGGAGTAAATTGCTACAGGGCCATGAGAGCTGAAGAGGGAGATTGTTATGTGAGTCTACGTCACGTGGGTCCCACATTTATTTATTTATTATAATTATTATTTTTCCAACTACATTTAGTTAACTTTTAAGGAACTTCAAGGCTCTAAACAGCCTAAGTTGAAGTGGTAAAGAGCAATCGGCTCTTATAAATAAGGCTCAGGAGAGCCATTTTGCAACATGATTAAAATTGCAAATGACATAGACGCATACATGGAGAGAGTGAGAAATTAGCATACTAAGAGAGGAGAAATTAAAGATAGAGGGAAAATTTGTAAAAGCGATTCCATTTAAGAATTTCCATGAATAACCTCGTTTATTGAATAATGTTGTGTTTTTAATAATGCTCCACCATTGAAGCTTCTTGTATTTGAGTATTTCTGTGGCCTCTAATAATAATACTAGAGAAGATATATTTGCAACCCTATTATTTTTATAGGGAAAGTATCTTTCTCAATGCGCCCTATCCTAATTTTTGCCATTCTAGAATTTTCACGTAAAATCTTGATATTTAAATATTTATATGACATGTTTTCTTTATTGCTTCCATTTTTGTCACACACAAGAAGATGCATGTTAATTAATATAATAGTGCAAGGATCCTTTCCCATCACCTTTATTTTGTATCTATGCTACATGATCATTGAGATAGTACAATCCACGTCCTTATGCCTTGCTTACGTTTATTAATACAGAACTTACAACAATTTAACAGATATGACCATTAATTAAACTATTTGATCAAAAGAATTTCTTGACTTATTTCTATTGCAATAGAGCACGAAACATAGTGACGACTAAAGTTTTTAGTTGATCAGCGAATGCAAATCCCAGCAGTTTCATGTGTCCACTGGCTAAATTGAAAGGACTGCAGAAAGAGTAGACAAAGAAGTTCTTTGGCATCAAAAAGAAGGAAATCAGAAAAAGACTGCCCCAGGCAAGACTGGTTACAGTTGATAGAACGGTTTGCTTCCAAGCAAGTGGAGAAGTAAGGTGACACATAACCATTGAGCCTCATTTTGATATGTGTTACTCTTTCTTGTGTGCCTATGGATTGGGGAAATGTTTCAAAATTTGTCCCATGGGTTTGTGAAATCTTGGTGATCCTCATCTTAGGTTTAAAACTATATTAATGGAGATCAAGTCGAATTTTGCCATCAATTTGAATTCGATTTAATATAACTCCTTTTAAAACAAAATTGAGCCTAAAAGAACATGTCGAATCCTGGCTTCAATTTATAATCTAGAACTTGAATTTTAATATTCTCATCTTAGTAAGTTTAAGAGCCAATGGATGAATATAGCTTAAGTCCAACCCAATGAAGTTCAAGTTGAGTTCCAACTTCCACTTTACATCAATATTTATGTTAGCTCAGTCTATAATAACGAAAAGGCTAGCCTAATGAGTATGCCACGAGTTGACTGGTTATCAATTTTCGGATTTGAGTTCAACTTCGCATATAATATATTATGCGAAGCATGAAAGTTAGAATAGCTTGGCGGAATTATGAGCTTACTAAAGCTCGACTTTGAGTTTAAGTTTGGCTCTAACATTGTGAATTTTAGAGTTTATTAGGAGGAATTCTGGTTTATATTTAAGTTCAATTCCGCATAGATCTTTTTATTAAGATTTCTGAGTCAAGTTTCAAATAGGAGCCGAGCTTCTGGAATATTACCTCAATGGAGCTCGAACTCATCTAACATCACTTATATGGAGCGACCAACAATGCAATTGATGTTGAGTTTGAGCTATCCATGTATAATAAAACTTGTGCAAGCTTATCAAGTAGCATATTATGCGGAGATAGGGATGTAACTGGATTGGCTGTTATAGGTTTCTAATCCGCCTGATCCATTACAAAACCTTATAAGTTAATCCCTATAGGTTTATAAGGTCCAGCTTGAATCATATAACAAACCCGATGGATACCCAACAACCCCGTATTATAATTAAAAAAAAACAATAAAAACATTATTAAAGGAGCAAGAAGAAGAAAGAAGACATGAAGGAGTTGTAATCTCTTTCATTTCTCAAAGATATTTTTTTCTTTTTTTCTACTAGACTTGTTATGGATTTTTGAACTTTTTATTAAATTTTGTTTAAGTCGTGTTTGCTATGAAGATTAATATAATTGTTGCTTGTTATATTTTAGTCACAGTAGAATATTTAATTTAGCCATGTTTTTAAGATATTACACGATGACAAAGTAATATATTTATTTATTTAAATGTTGTGTAATGAATGTGTCTACACCATTTTCTATTAATTCTACATGCATCATTTTATTTTTGAATGTATAGAAAACTTGTGTTAGAAGCATAAGCTTTTCTTAAATTTATTATAAAAATTTGAAAATAGGTTGAAAAAAGAAATATGGTTATACAGTCGGTTCCAGGTTCTAAATCAAAACCTGTAAGGCGAGATTGAATATAGTATCAAAGTCCTATAGAGTTATAGGGTCGGGTTTAGTAGATCTTATAGCATAGCGGGTCGGGTTCCTAGTTCATATGATCCGCTTAAAACCCATCCCGGTTACATCCCTATATAGAGACAACCAAGCCTAGTCCATGTATTGAGTTCAAGCTTTTTAATATTACTTCAAATTGATCTTGAGCTCACCAAGCATCAATAGAACAAACTTGAGCTTGTTGAATATCACTCTATAATATTAATTTTAAACTCATATAGTATCACCTTATAGGGTAGCGGGTGGGTTCTTGGTTCATATGATCCACTTAAAGCCCATCCCGGTTACATCCCTATATAAAGAAAACCAAGCCTATTTATGTATTGAGTTCAAGCTTTTTAATATTACTTCAAATTGATCTTGAGCTCACCAAGCATCAATAGAACAAACTTGAGCTTGTTGAATATCACTCTATATATTAACTTTAAACTCATGTAGTATCACCTTAAACAAGGTTAAGCTTGCAGGATAATGCGTTCTGAGGAAAGAAGAGCCTAGTCCAAGAGACCTCAAGCTCAATAAATGCTAATTTTATATTGAGCTCTAACCTTGCAAGCACTTCTCTGAATCAACTTAGAGCTCGTCGATCACTATAAGTTTGATTTGATCTCACTAGAGGACACTTTAGATTCAACTCAAACTCATCAAATATATCATTTTTAGTCAATCTCAAGCACTTAACATAAGATTTTAAAAGGAAATCCAAGCATAACTTCATAGATCTCAAACTATTCAAATCCTACTTTAAATGGAGCATGAGGCTATCAAACATCCCATCAATTTGAGTTTGAACTTGTTGAGTATTACTTCTACCTAAGTTTGAGTCCATCGAGTCATTGCATTGGTTTATTTATCGAGTAGCTCCTTTCATGGAAAACTAAGCTCAACCCCATGGGTTTGAGCTCATTAATCATTTTATCAAATCAATTAATTTGAACAAGTTGAGCATCATTAAAATCGAACTTAACTATATAAATTTTCAAATTGAGTTTTCCAGTGGGTATTTGAATTGAGTTCTAGTTCATGGAGTATATAACCACCAAAGGATTAAATTCCAACTCAAACTCTCAGCAAAAAGTCTATACTATATAAATGATGGGATTGAGTCTTCCATGGTAACTTCTGCAATAATTGATTGGATAACACCCTAGTATAGACATATTTTCCAGCTATTCATGTAGCTGAAACAGATGGACAAGAAAAGCTGGAATGCACTGCCTAGAAATCTAGCCGTCATGTCTGATACAAAACCTTAATAATAAGCGTACCATCATATTATATTTACCTCGTTGATCCATTGATTTGTTATCATTTGATTGCACTGCATCTTTTGTTTTTTTCATCTTTTGTTCGACATATGGTTTATGCATGTTTTTTGCATACTGTATATAAGGTAACTAATTAAATAGGATATGGATGTGAGGTTATTCTAAGGTTAGTAAAATTATTGCGTCATATATCCTAATAACCCGCTTTTTACATACATACATACATCGTATATAATCTAAGTCCCTTCTTTTGATAATATCTTAATTTTTATAATTATTATTATTTTTTGGGTGGGGGCATGGTGGAATCCTAATTCACACTGTTAATTACATGTGATTTCCTAGGTCATAGTGTTCATGTGTCATTTATTAATTTAAAACCAAGCTTTAAGGATATCCAAGAGTAGAAATACATATAGAATAAGGATAATATTAAGAAAGAATTGCGCGGCTTCCTTCTTGTTGAGAAATGATTTCAGTGAGGAGGATTTCAAGTGTGTGTCATCATTAAGGTTCCTTTCAGAATAAATATTTTTCCTTTACACTTAGATTTTGTTTAGTTTCATAGGGTAGGAAATTGTGTATTATTTGGCAAGCATTAACTAAATAAGAATTAAATATTCTAACATTAATATCTAGTGATACATTACGATACTTTATGAATATATCATATGTATGTCCATGTATTAATATTTGAAATTTTATTTTTAAATACATGGGTTAGGCCAGAGATTAAGGAGAGAAGCAAAAGGGCATGACTTTAACAAAAGGAAAAAAAAAATTAAAAAGGAATAAGAAACAGTAATATAGAGTATAATAAAAAGAGGAGCAATAATAAAATTTTTTTTCTAACCTGGTGCTTGAAAATTCATACAACTTCCCTGTGCAGGAGAAGATTACAAGTCCAACTTCTGCATCACACAAAATCGAGAGCTCTTTGGCCTTTTGAGCAATCCATTTCTTCTCTTGGAGAAGGTCACCTGTCGATTCGTTGAATTATCGATCCTTCGAATCACAATCTTACCTCTCCCCATTTCTTTTTTCCCCCCTTTGGAAACACCACGATTGATACTTGTGACCTGTTCGATATGCTAGACAAAAAAATTCATAGTAACAACAAAGTCAATAATACATATATATTTTTTTTCATTTTGGTAGCTAGAAAATGGATTACTAAAGGTGCATGAAATATGGAATAAGATAGGCTATGTAGATAAAAGAAAATCAGAGAGAAAGGGTTATATATATCATGACTTGACATGGACAAGGCCCAAGGGGTGGATTAGGAGCTTACTTTGATGTGAGAAAGAGGGAGATAGAGAAAGTCTTCTTTCAGTCTTTTGGGAAAGGAAAGAGGAGAGAGAGACAGAGACATAAGTTGGTCCTAGGTTTCTAATGATAGGGTTTTTATAAAAAAAAGGAAAACAGGAAAGCGGTTTTCTCCAATGCGACCTTCAAAACTCACATCTGGTTTTGCGTCAGGTGGGTTCGCATCGTATTACTCGCATTTGTTCTTACGTGAAGTACGCGCCAGCAATTCCACTGTGACAGAATCACTGAAGCAGAGGGATTTTCATTAATAGATTGTGATGGACAGGTGTCGGCGTAATACAGCGAGTAAGAAAGTGAAGAATATGGCATCTATGTGAAAGAGGCCCAGGATTCGTGGGGGCGTGCGAATAGGATAATATGGGACGATACAAAGTAACCGTATGGGTGAGTGACATGTGGGCTTCGTATGGAAAACAGAGGGCGCTTTTCTTCCATCTTGTGGGAGGGTTTGCCTTCTCCATTTTAGTTTTGACCACACCCACCTGCTTCTTTCTTTGTATTTTTCTATTAAAAGGTAACATCATCCTCCTCCACCAAATGGCCAAACCTATTTATCGAGTAGTGCTGATATTCTTCTAACTATGAAAAAGTAGTTAAAACCATGTTCACTAATCATTCCCAAAATAGCGATGATTTTACAATACTAGGCTTTAAAAAATAATAAATACCTTTTTTCCTTTCTTTTTCCCCAATTAGAAAATTGTAAATAATCTTTCAGAATTTTCTATCAATATAGATTTACTGGTAAACTTTTACATATTATGAATAATCCTATGAATTCTAATAAATTAGTAACACAAATGTTGTTTGTATTGTTCAGTTAGAAAAAACACTATGGTCAAAATTAGAGGTGTTTATTGTACAACAAGAATTTAATAATTCTGGCTAGATTTGACTATAAAGATGCCAAAATACCTTACATACCCATTTTTAGTTAGGATCAAATCTTTTTATATCTAGGGTTTTCTAGAGGACAAATCAATACTTAGATGCTATAAATAGGATTCTATAGCAATATTTAATAGAGTTTTTCAATACAAAGAATACTTAAATGAAGAGAATTTCCCACTTTCTCATTCTAGGCTTAAAGAGCTCATATCGCTCCAAGTTTCTCTTTGAATTTATCTTAAATAAGAGAAAATTGAAGTTTTTTCTTCAATTGAAAAAAAAATTGCACAAATTGCTCCAATTCCATCCAAGTATTATAGTTAAAGGCTACAAGGTTTAAGTTTTTCTTCAAGGTGAAATTAGATGAGTTACAAAGCTATGGTTGCAAAATCATCTAGGGTTTTTCAAAAATCATATCATTAAGGGAGCCATCAACCAACCCCATACATGTAAATACTATTTGTTTGGTAAGGTTGCTGCAGCTGACCAATCACGTGTAATAGACGTACTAGTTGATCCAAGAGGGGTCATAATTGATGACACATATAAGATGTTTTAGAGAGATGTGCAAGAGGAGGAACCAGCAAACCCGATTTCTTGAGTACGTGAGTGTGATAAAAGATCAAATCAAATAGATTCGATCATTCTTGATTCGTTTCTTCACAAAGTAGTTGCTTTGATCTTTTTTTTGTAGACATTCTAATGTAGTTTTTGTACTGTTCTCAATCTTAACAATACACATAATGGCCTAAAATGAGAGGAGGAACCTTTTATTTATAAATGGTAGAGGCTTACACTAGCCATTGGATAGCTCCAAAATGGATGAATGAGATTAAGCATGGTTAATCAACGTTAGATCATTTACTAATGAACCGATGGTTGCTATTGAAGTCTCATTTCCTTTAGCAGTGCGTTAGGATCAGAAATGGACTTGAAAAGGGCCCGAGGGCTTTATCTTTTATAATAAACAAGAAGCCCATTATTCTTTTACAATAGCCCATTTATAGAATAAAATGGGTCAAGGTTTATTTTAATTCATATAAGCCCTATTTTAGTCAAGCAAAACCTAAATTAGCCCAATAAGATATTTTTGGAGTTTAACTTTCATGCGTGAGACAATTGAACAAGGCCAAGAGAGGAATGAAGTGATCCAACGATCCCTATTTCAAGCCTACCAACCTGAATTTCTTTACGATATCTCTTATTGGACTCGCCTTGTGGACCCTGCCACTAGCCTAAAAGACCTATTCTTTGTGTTAAATTGGGCTCTAAGGTCAGTTATTGAAATGTCCTTCTACACTATCAAAGTGTTGCCAAACTCCTACCACATATTTGCACACATAGGTAAGTTTTTTTCGCTTATTTTCTTTTTTAAAAATTTCAATTATTTTTTAAAAGTAAAATATAAAAAGTAAAAATATATATATAAAGATATTTTTTTCGATGTTATTTTTGTAATTTAATGTTTGTAGTTATCTTCTATGCAATTTTATGGCTAAAAAAATCAACCTTTTCGTAAAAATCCAAAAAAACTCAAAATCTTATTATTTATGTTCTTAATGACTTTAATTTATAACGTAGGATATGTATTAAGGTTGTTGGGGCCTTAAAAATAAGTTTACATGTTAACAATGTTAAATTATGGAATTTTGGTGCACGAAAAAATTAAAAAAAAAAAAAGGATTGATGTTAGAATCTTTCATGGTGTTTTGATGATGATAAAAGAAACTAATTGTTTTCTAACCTTTTTGCCAAGTGTTCAAGAAATATTTAAAAAAAAAATGTATCAAAGCAACTATGTTCATTGAACTTAAGTTTGAAAAGAATTTATGAAGTATTGAAGATATGAAAAGGTAAAAGTAAAAAGAGAAATTGGAGGAAAATATGGGTTTGTATCAAACTTTCCATATTTAGCTTCAATTAAGTATTATGACGGCTTAGCTCCATGAATAGAACACATTAAGGAATATATTCAATTATATTTCACTAAATGTTGTACAACATATCCAAAGGGGATTAATTGATTATTTTTTTGTCTCATTGTCATCATCATATTTCATAAGTTTGGGCTTAATCTTAATAAAAAAAATGAAAAAAAAAATTGTTGAAGCACAGTATTGAAAAAAAAAATTGTAATTATGTTTTCAGTTCATATTTAAAGACTTTTTAAGTTCATTGTGATACTTAAAGGAAGTTATAAGGCATGCCAATTAGCAAATATTATATATTTAGAAGTAGGTCTTCTATATTTAGCTTAAGAGATCTTCTGAATTGGATTTTATTATGCCATAAATCATAATATTTCAAGAAAATTTTTTCAAATAATGCAACATATGACAATAGAAAATAATAATTACATATCTATAACGACTAAATTGCAATTTTGTGGCAAGCATATAAAAAAAAAAAATCAAAGATGGTGGATCAAAGAAGAACTACCAATGTTGTCAAAACTGGATTGATTGATCCAGACATTTTAAAGGGTTAGAGGTTAAGAGGTCGAACCGGGTTCCCTCTAGTTGAACCTGGGTTAATAAAATGCTAAAAATATAAGACGTAATTTAATTATAAAAGATAAATGCCTATGACATCATTCAATTAAATTCATATTTTAATTAACTCCATCAATTAGCTATCAAATCAATATAGGATATGTATTTTAAAAAGAGAATAAAACATAATATAATGATTATATTTTATAAATTTATAAATAATATGAATATCTTTATGGATATATAATTTTTCAAAACGTAATTAATATATATATTCAATAAAATATAATGTAAGATGAATGCTTCAAAATGTAATTTATCAATTTTCTATATAAAAATTTTAGATAATACAAAAACAAAATCATGCGTTTTCGATTAAAAGAGATTTTATATCTAAATTAAATTGTATTATATAATGATTTCTATTTCACATTCAGGTGTGGGTCCCCGACTTTACAGTTTTCTAACACCTAGACTCCTGGTCTTCTGTTTCACAGTAACACATACTTCCAGCTTACACCAGACTGGGACGTGCACTGTAGTGTGTTTCAACGGTTGCCTTTTGATTCGTTTTTTTTTTTTTTTTTTTTTTTAGATTCGCTAGACCCGTTGAGTCGACCGGTTCACAGTCGAACCGGCTAAATAGACCGGTTTTAGCCGATTCACTTAAAACACGAGCCAAACGTCAGACCCAGCCCAACTTCAGCATCGATTTAATTGAATTGGTTCGAACCGGCCGGTTTAGGCCAGTTTTGACAACCTTAAGAATTACTACTCTAAATGTTACTTATATTTCTACTCATTTATGATAAAATTCGAATGGAAGAAAGAGCATTAAAAATACAAGCACAAGAAAAAAAAATATCTTTGAAACAACTCCGACATAGATTTAAAAAAAAAAAGTGAAAATTAATGTTACAAGTTGATATGTGATCATTCTATCGTGAAGAGGCACAACAAGCACAAGAGAACTGTTTATTTTTGTGTTGTATAGATATTTTGAGTATATCTTCATTGTATTTCCTCATTTGTACGCTGTGTAACAATCATAATAAACCGTTGAGTGTGTGAGAGTGACAAAATGCTATCCTTGTAGCTATGCTTAGGTACAAATTAAATAGACGATACATCTACTAACATTATTTGGAAGCAAGACTATCCATTCCTCTTTTTTTTTTTTTTTTTTTTTTTTTTGAACTTAGTGAACAAACGGGTGAGGAAGATTGGGTCCTTAGTATGAAGTTAGAAGAGTGGACTAACATAGTCGTTCAATCTTTTTTCTTTATCTCTTTTAATTTCTGTAATATAATACTATTATATGATACATTATTAGATTTTTGCTTCTAACTATTAACAGACTCAAAATCAGAATTGCTAATTTACCCTTGAACCCTGTAATATCAAGTAATCAAGAGGATTTTTAAGAGCACGTTTATACTGATTCAAAAACATATTTGAAAATTTGTATATGTAACAAATTCATTCCTTCTTGGTCACTTGTTCTTTGAGCCAACAATTGAAGTTCATAAAAAATTTAAAAAATACCAAAAAAAATGTTTTTGATTATTATTTGGTGTTTTAATGTCTTATATGACCTACGCGAGTGATATATTAGCCTCTAGGTAAGTTAGACCATGATGAATGTAATTGGATGTTTCTCTATTTTTAATTTTAAGGTGTTTTGGTTATCTTTTTCGTCACTAACTTGACGTAGTTCTTGGTGCACTAATTTTTACTAACTCATGTTTCCGTTTTTTTTACAAATTTAAATTTTTCATCTTTATGACATGGTCTTTTAACATCAAAAATATCTTTTACATAGGAAATTAGTTTGACTTGGAAACGAAATGTTTCTGGAAATTCTTGCTCCCATTAGACCATTTATATCTATATGCATTAGGACCCTAATTCACGGATAATAAAATAAAGGGATAATTGCAAAATATTTCCTCAAACTTTTATCTATGTGTGGATTTACCTCATGAACTTTCAAATTGCATTTTTTGACCACTTTGAACTTTTAACATTTACCAAAGTTAATGGCATGTAATTAATATTTTCCATATGCACTTTGAAATTTTGGGAGGTAATTCCACACAAAGATGTAAGTTTTTAGGAGGTAAATCTACATGTAGATGAAAATTTAAGAAGGGAGTTTACAATTTTTCTCATTTTATTTTAATGAAAAAGGTTAATGTCCTTAACTATGCTAATTTTTAAAAGTTCAATGGGTCAAAAAGTATATTTAAAAAATTTAGGAAGCGAATCTACGCCGATATAAAAGTTTAGAGGAGTAAGTTATAATTTTCAAAAAAAATAATAATAAATGACCTCTTAGAATTTAGGGTTTTATTACGGTTTTCTAAATATGAGACGGAAAAAAAAAGATTTTTTTTTTCTAATTTTATATTGAAAAATATGTAAAGTGAAATATTTTGTTATAATTATATATACAAATACACCATAATTTTATAAAAATAGAACTACAATTGCTTGACCCTTATTATTGTGTATTGGGCATCTATATTTCGATCATAATAAAATTAACAAAATGTGTTTTCCCAATTACCAGATAAATATAAAGTCTTCATTTTTTTTCATTTTTAATTTTGTTACACTTAGTTGAAGGCCTTTTATGATATTTCTTAGAGAACTTCTAATAGAAATCATTCAATTTAATAAGATATTTCTTAAATCCATAATCTCTAATTCCAAAATTTTTGAACCTTTTTCTTTTTTTTTTCCTGTTTAGAATATCACAAATTAGTAATAATTGAAATTCAGGCATATCTTCCTTTTAAACACTAATTTTCCAATTTCCAAATTTTGGTTGGGTAGCGGCTCCATATTTTAGAAAATGATCTTTTAAAGGACTTGTTTCTTAGTTTTGCTGAGTTACTTACATTGAGTGGGTCAGACTTGAGGTAAGCTAAATTAAGGAAACATAGGTTAAAATTTCGGCTCTAGAAATGGTATAAGTGCTTTTCCCATCATTTCGAAGCACTCAAATTTCTAAAGAATCTATAGGACATTTCAGTTTTCCCACACACTCTTCAAGACACTTAGTAGTGTGTTGTGTGTTTATCTATATAATAGGAAGCTATAAGAACCCAAACAAAAGCCACGATCAATTTGCGAAGCTTGTCGGTGACCACCTTGGCCAATCGACCAACCTAGGCTGAAGTTTGAATGTCAACCTCTTGGGTTAATGTTGACAACTGGTTATGGAGATTGACAAACCATGCTCAATTCGTGTGCCGATTATCCTTGTTCTCTGTTCTTTTTTTTTTTTTTTTCCTCCTTGTTTATAGATACTCTTAAGCTTGAATCTCTCATGAACTTAAGACGTTGGTATGTTTTTCTAGACATCATCACGGATTGGTTCTAAATCAGGAACCAACCCGACTAGTTACCGTTGGTTTCTGAGTCGGAAACCGACTTGGAGATGACTGGTTTGAATCGGTAAAGAACCCGTCAGTTTTGATAGGTCCTTACAATTCTACACCCCAAAATCATCTAACCCAATTGTTCCCGTGATTCTACGCTATAAAAATTAAAAAAAAAAAAAAAAGAAAAAAAGAAAAGAAAATTATAAAAAATATGTAATTAAAAAATAAATATTTAAAACTATTTTTGCATGAATAATAACAAATTTATTTCATATTCATGGTATTTAATGTGTTGTTATTAGTAACATAAGTAATAAATATATTTGAAATCATGTGTTATTGAATTTATATAGACTTCTAACCAAAGCGAAGATTTCTTTCTTAACAATGTGTGACTTATTTTTATATTGTTGGAACTTATTTGTATCTTGAATATTTTATAGTACCATGTTACTAACAAGACAACTAAAAAAGTGGAAGTGATTGTATATAGATAAATGCATAACTACAGAATTTCTTTTAACTAATGAGCTATAAAATATTATTGTTAAACTCAAAATTATTTCAAGTTAAAAATTTATTTTACATTTTTTTCTAATTAAATTACGTAAAGTTTTTAATTGATTTTTTTATTTCATGGTTCTTCGTTCCTCTAGAACTAGAACTGAATCGTAGGGGTTGGTTCCTAAGAATCGGGATCCGAACCAGCATCCATGGATTCGGTTCTAGATCCGAACAAACCCATGATTGTATTTTTTTTCTACCTATTGAGGTAATTTCTTTTTTTTTTTTAACCGGACGCGAACCGACCCAAGACTGCGTCTATGTTTTCTACTTAATGAGACAATTTCCTTTTTTTTTCAATCTAAAAAGGCCCTAAACTCGCCTTAGTAGGACACAAGACTTGAATCTTGCTAGCGGTTGACTCATCACTAATTGACAACTACACTTCTTCTTACATTAGTGATGCAAAATAAAATGTACACCTAGATAGAAAATTCATAACAACTTACGACTTCTGTAACGCCCTAAACTAAGGCATTACAACCCGCCACGTGTCGTTTCTTGATTAGGACACGCTAAGGCTCTAATATCCACAATTTTTCAAATATCACCTATATAACTCACAAGGTATAGAAGAAATCATATGGTCCTCATAAATAAACATTCTGATAAATATAAAATCTTCATAATAAAAAAAACTAGACATTGTTGACATAACTGCAGGTCAACAAGTCAAACCATACCCTAAAACTGTCACCACATGAAAAGCTCCAAATACAACTTAAAATTTCAATAATCAAAATATAATTCAATCATTAAAGTCTGCTCTATATCGTCTACGACTATTCAACTAGTCATCAGCAGGGTAGTCAGGACCGCTAACGCCATCCCCATCCTCATAAATGATATAAAAACCCGAAAGATCATAAATCACATTATCATTACCTGCACCTGAAAAATAATAGAATGAGCGGCGAAGCCCAGTACGATAATATCCAATCCAGTTCAAGCAAGCTTTTGCACAAACAACATGTATAAATAAATGCAACTAAACTAAATGCATACAACAGTTTATTATCTATTTTAGTCTAGCAAAACAACACAGTTCAGAATCTAGTATACATAAATCCTGAACCCAGAGTAACTCAGACTCTGCTATAAAAACAACCAACTGATTTGAAAATAAATAATCATATATACATATATGGATGAGTGGGTACTCCCCAAATATCCCAATTCCTGAACACCTAAATTCTACCGGAATTATTTCTTAGCACGATTCCACTCGGGACAACCTCACACTAAGATCATCAGGGTGCCTCACCAGTATCACTGTCTGCCAGGTCTCTACTGGTCAAAGCCAATCACAACCAGACAGATAATTATTGAGCCGAATATTTATTAAGTTTATTATGCAATTCTGTTCCTACATCCATTCACAAGAATTCTAATCTACAAGCACATACAACAAACAATGATTGGTCGTACCTTTCTAAATTTAGGAATCCGAATCAAATTCTCAGAATTTGATATCAACAACACAAAGTCAACCCAACTCCAGAAATTCCTATATCCAAATCAACCACAGTTTCACAACTCCAATGTCCATTTACAATATATATATATATATATATATATCAACAGACATGATCGCAATATCTAACATAAAACAACCTATCTAAACTAATCTGATACAGAACTTCCCAAACTCGAATTATACTGATTAATAACCCCAAGCACCTTCAATATTATCAAAGAACGGATATTTCAAATCCTTAAATCAGAATTTCCACCAAAACCCTATAAAACTCTTCATATGATCAATATCGAAATATCAAAACTATCTAATTTCGTATAAAGAGGATTCAAAACTTATACTTACTGATATGAAACGTATGATACTTGTTTCTTCTCTTCCTATTCTGATCAAAACACGAGCTAGGGTTTATTCTTCAAATTCCTTCATGAAACATTCATCCAAACCCTAAGATACTTATACAAATTTGTATATAATCCAAACGAAATGGTTAAGATCACTTACTTTTAATCAATAATACCCTCCAAATGATTCTCCAGGCCTTAGATCTCCAAAAACGCTCCAGAACTCTCTTTTACGAAGGGGAAATAATATGAAGAAAAAATCTGTCGAAATGATTTTTCGCGTCTCGTATTTATAGAAATTTGGTCATACGCCGGCCCTACGCCGGCAGCGTACCTTGCCGGCTTACACCATACGCTGGCCAGATCTACAAGAAGGCTGGCAGCGTTCATCGGGGCCTTGATTCCTAGAATTCAAACCGTCCCTTCATACGCCGGCAAATCTTGGATATACGCCAGCGGCTTTCATGCCAGTGTAGAAAAGAAACCCTATGAACGCCGGCAACTTTCCTCCCAGCGTTAAGAAAACGCTACTATTCCCATCCTACGTCGTCTGTACGCCGGCAGTGTATATTCTCCAGGAGGCGGCGTACAATGTATTACAGAGTACGCTGGCAAAATTTAAATCTAGGCCGGCGGCGGTCTTCATCAGAGATGCCAGCCTTAATTACAAGAATTAAGAAAATTAATCCAATTGTTGTCAATCTTATTCTAACACGAAATTGATCAAACTTAACCTATTTTTATCATCAACATATAGACATTTACCTCCCCCTAAAAGAATTTTCGTCCTCGAAAATTTACCTGAATTATTGAAATATCTCGGGATATTTGGATCTCATGTCCTCCTCAGTTCCCAAGTAGCTTCATGTTCTGTTTGATTTGTCCACTGTACCCGAACATATCTGATAACCTTGTTCCTCAAAATTTTCTCCTTAGAATCAACAACTTTTATTGGCTTTTCCACTGTAGTAAGATTTGGTTGAACATCTAATGGTTCAAGAGCAATGACTTCATTCGGATCTCGGACATACTTTCTAAGCATTGATACATGGAACACATTGTGTACCCTTCTAGGTCAGGTAAGGCCAATCTGTAAGCCATGTCGCCTATCTTTCTAATATTTCATACGGTCCCACGTATCGAGGGTTTAACTTTCCTCGTAGTCCAAATCTGACAACTCCTTTTGTTGGTGATATCTTGAGCAATACATGCTCACCCACTTCAAATTCCAAGGGTCTTCTTCTTTTGTCCGCATAGCTCTTTTGTCGACTTGAGCAGCTTGTAACCTTTGTCTGATCATACTAATTTTATCGACTGCATCCTGAACCAACTCGGGTCCCAATAATTGTCTTTCACCTACTTCATCCCAATGAATAGGTGATCTGCACTTCCTCCATACAACGCTTCAAATGGAGGCATACCGATCGAAGCTTGATAGCTATTATTATATGAAACTCTATTAAAGGCAAATACTCATTCCAAGCTCCTTTAAAGTCCAATACGCACGCCCTCAACATGTCCTCTAAGGTCTGAATAGTCCTTTCCACTGACCATCTGTCTGTGGGTGATAAGCCGTACTAAATACCACTTTCGTTCCCAACGCCTGATGTAGACTCTTCCAAAATCTTCCAACAAACCTCGTGTCTCGATCTGATGTAATGGATACCGGCACTCCATGCAATCTCACAATTTCATTGATGTACAACTGAGCTAACCGTTCCAACTTATACCCGTCTTGATAGGTATAAATGAGCCGCTTTCGTGAGACGATCCACAATAACCCAAATCGAATCAAACTTCTCTTTCGTCTTGGGTAAAGCGGAAACGAAATCCATCGTGATGTGTTCCCACTTCCACTGTGGTATTGGCAACGGTTTCAACTCTCCTGCCGGTCTCCGGTGTTCGATATTTATCATTTGACACGTGTGACACTTAGAGACGTATTCTGCAATTTCCTTTTTCATGTTATTCCACCAATACAACTTTTTCAAGTCCTGGTACATCTTGTTCCCTCCCGGATGTATGGAATAACTAGAATAGTGTGCTTCCTTTAGCAGTTCTTTCTTTAAATCTCCTTGGATTGGCACACATAACCTTCCTTTGTACCGTAAAATACCTTCATCATCAATATAAAATTCTGGTGCTCGTCCCATTTCCATTCTTCTTTTGATCTCCAATATACTCTGATCATCTGACTGACCCGTTTTAATTCTGTCCACAAGAGTAGGTTGTATTCTCATATTAGCCAAACGTTTCCTCATTTCATCAATACTTGATCAATCTCTCTAAATTTCCCTCATTTCATCAATTAGATGCCGTTCTATATAGCTGCCAAATTCTCTACCCTTCCTGCTCAATGCATCTGCCACGACATTTGCTTTCCCTGGGTGATACTGCATGTCGATGTCGTAGTCCTTAATTAATTCAAGCCACCTTCGCTGTCTCATATTCAATTCTCTCTGTGTGAATATATATTTGAGACTCTTGTGATCTGTGTACACTTTGCATCTCTCACCATACAGATAATGTCTCCAAAGTTTTAAAGCGTGTACAACTGCTGCTAGTTCCAAGTCATGTGTAGGATAATTCTTCTCATACGGTTTCAACTGTCTCGAAGCATATGCAATAACTCTGCCCCCTTGCATCAAAACACATCCTAAACCCTGAAGCGAGGCATCACTATAAATTACATATTCCTCACCACTTACTGGCAATGCCAATACTGGTGCTTTTACTAATCTGTCTTTCAACAACTGGAAACTATCTTCACACTTCTTGCACCATTCATACTTAATTCCTTTCTGTGTCAATCTCGTCAAAGGACTGGCAATCTTGGAAAAATCTTTCACAAATCGTATAATAACCTGCCATTCCCAGAAAACTTCTGATTTCTGACACAGTTTTAGGTCTTGGCCATTCAACCACTACTTTGATTTTCTCGGGGTCTACCGATATTCCACTTTCATTTACTATATGCCCCAAGAATGATACCTGCTCCAACCAAAATTCGCATTTTGAAAGTTTAGCATATAACCGCTCCTCTTTCAACTTATTCAAAACCAATCTTAAATGTTCCTCATGTTCTTCCTTATTTCTCGAGTATACCAAAACATCATCTATGAACACTACCACAAACATATCAAGGTATTCTCTAAAAACTCGATTCATTAGATCCATGAACACTGCTGGAGCATTCGTTAACCCAAAAGGCATGACCACGAATTCGTAGTGTCCATATCTCGTTTTGAAAGCAGTTTTCTGAATATCATCTGCCTTTATTCTCAACTGATGATATCCAGATCTCATACCAATCTTAGAGAAAACTGAAGCTCCTGCTAATTGATCAAACAGGTCGTCAATCCTTGGTAACGGGTACTTATTCTTTATTGTTACCTGATTTAACTCCCTATAATCTATACATAACCGCATACTTCCATCTTTCTTCTTAACGAATAGTACTGGAGCTCCCCATGGCGATACACTCGGTCGTGTAAACGTTTTCTTTAGCAGATCATCCAATTGCACCTTAAGCTCTGCCAATTCGGTAGGAGCCATTCTATAGGGTGCTTTTGATATCGGTGTAGTTCCTAGCACCAAATCTATTCCAAACTCCACTTCCCTCATAGGTGGTAATCCAGGTAAATCATCTGGAAAAACTTCTGGGTACTCCTTCACAACTGGTATCTCTGTCACTTCCACTATCTGTTTATCATCGATGCCAACACTGGTTTACCCCACAACTCATAACTTGGTAGTACTAGGGGTCTTTGTACCATTAACTTATACTCATCAGGTAAATCAAACTCTATCACTAGATGATGGCAATCTATAACAGCATGATATTTTGCTAGCCAGTCTACTCCCAGAATAATATCAAAATCCACCATATCGATCACAATCAAATCAACAGGTAGATGTCTATTTTCTATCACAATATCTACAGATCTACAAACTCTATCCAAAACAGATCCAGAACCCAAAGGAGTACTAACAGATACCACATCAGACATGATCTCCACACATAAGCCACATGTACTCACAAAAGATTCAGATATGCATGAGAAACTAGCACCAGTATCAAATAAAATATAGGCACTATGCTGTAGTATAGGTAACATACCCGCAACAGTGTCTATAGAAGCTGTCTCGCTCCTCTGAAGAGCATAAATCTTAGCTGGTGCTCGCTGACTCTGTCCATGTGAAATTCTGCCAAACTGCCCATCTTTGCAGTCCACCGCTCTATGTCCTCTCTGACCACATTTAAAATAGAAAACCTGTGGAACTGTCTTCTCTGTGCAAACATTGCTTTTATGTCCCAACTTTCCACATGAGAAACATGCGTTCTCTATCCATTTGCAGTCCCTCAAGTCGTGTGGCCCAAGGCATCTAGGGCATCTCTTGTCAGAACTCTGCCCTACAGATTTGTACTGCTGCACAAATGGTCTCTTTCCTTTATCTTGAGTAACGACACTGACAGCTGGTCTCTTCCCTAAATATACTTGATTCCTTGGTGGTTCTCGGCTCTTGATTCTACTCAAACCCTGCTCAATCATCTTAGCCTTGTTCACCACTGCTGCATAATTGCTCAGATCCATCAAGTTCACCTGGTACTGTATCTCGGGTTCCAATCCAGTGATGAATCGACTAACTTTTGCTTCCTCACTTTCTTTCAGTGCATCGGATAGAAACCTCATCAGTCTGTGTAACTCAGCCTCATATTCCTCAACTGAAAGCTTCCCTTGCTGCAGCGTATAATAATCTTGCAACATCTTTTGTTTAATGCTGTCGGGGAAGTATTCTCTGAAGAAAGCCTGGTGAAACATCTGCCATGTGATCATCCCTGGCATGTGTCTCTTAGTACTCGCCCACCAGTTATTTGCTCTGCCAGATAGCAAATATGATGCATATTCCACTTTCTTGTTCTCAGGAATGTCCAGTGCTGCAAATGTTTTCTCTACTTCCTCTATCCACACCTGAGCTTCCAATGGTTTTCCCGGCACTGGCTCAAACTTGTGAACTAAATCCACAAACTTGTTAAGGCTCAGCACATCTGGATGTCGGGCTCCATTACCCCCATGTCCATGCAGCCTTTGAGTCTCTTGCCTCCAAGCATCAGCATTTTCTTGAACTATCTGCATGTCTCTCCTCATATCCTGTTGCTGCTGACCTACCACTCCTATCAATGCATTCACAGCCTGCATAAGCTGTGCTACATCCACTGGCGCTTGTCCTGCGGTGGAGGTGGTAAATTCTCATTGCGAGCCTGATGTTCCTCTTCATTTTCTTCAGCATTTCTTCTCCTGGGCGGCATTCTAAAACAAACAAAACCTTATAGATTAGAACAAGGGTATCCAACTTGATTTAACAACTTAATCTAACATTAATAGCTTAACTAGATAACAACCCTATTTATCTACCCCTCTCATCTTACCTCACCGTCCTAAGGAGTTCATAACCTAATTTCCCTAAAGATCATAAACCTAGGCTTGATACCAATTAAGTTGTAACGCCCTAAACTAAGGCATTACAACCCGCCACGTGTCCTCTCTTGATTAGGACACGCTAAGGCTCTAATATCCACAATTTTTCAAATATCACTGTATAACTCACAAGGTATAGAAGAAATCATATGGTCCTCATAAATAAACATTCTGATAAATATAAAATCTTCATAATAAAAACTAGACATTGTTGACATAACTGCAGGTCAACAAGTCAAACCATACCCTAAAACTGTCACCACATGAAAAGCTCCAAATACAACTTAAAATTTCAATAATCAAAATATAATTCAATCATTAAAGTCTGCTCTATATCGTCTACGACTATTCAACTAGTCATCAGCAGGGTAGTCAGGACCGCTAACGCCATCCCCATCCTCATAGATGATATCAAAACCCGAAAGATCATAAATCACATTATCATCACCTGCACCTGAAATAATAGAATGAGCGGCGAAGCCCAGTACGATAATATCCAATCCAGTTCAAGCAAGATTTTGCACAAACAACATGTATAAATAAATGCAACTAAACTAAATGCATACAACAGTTTATTATCTATTTTAGTCCAGCAAAACAAACAGTTCAGAATCTAGTATACATAAATCCTGAACCTAGAGTAACTCAGACTCTGCTATAAAAACAACCAACTAATTTGAAAATAAATAATCATATATACATATATGGATGAGTGGGTACTCCCCAAACATCCCAATTCCTGAACACCTAAATTCTACCGGAATCATTTCTTAGCACGAGTCCACTTGGGATAACCTCACACTAAGATCATCAGGGTGCCTCACCAGTATCACTGTCTGCCAGGTCTCTACTGGTCAAAGCCAATCACAACCAGACAGACAATTATTGAGCCGAATATTTATTAAGTTTATTATCCAATTCTGTTCCTACATCCATTCACAAGAATTCTAATCTACAAGCACATAACAAACAATGGATTGGTCGTACCTTTCTAAATTTCAGGAATCCGAATCAAATCCTCAGAATTTGATATCAACAACACAAAGTCAACCCAACTCCAGAAATTCCTATATCCAAATCAACCACAGTTTCACAACTCCAATGTCCTGTTACAATATATATATATATATATATATCAACAGACATGATCGCAATATCTTAACATAAAACAACCTATCTAAACTAATCTGATACAGAACTTCCCAAACTCGAATTATACTGATTAATAACCCCAAGCACCTTCAATATTATCAAAGAACGGATATTTCAAATCCTTAAATCAGAATTTCCACCAAAACCCTATAAAACTCTTCATATGATCAATATCGAAATATCAAAACTATCTAATTTCGTATAAAAGGATTCAAAACTTATACTTACTGATATGGAACATATAATACTTGTTTCTTCTCTTCCTATTCTGACCAAAACACGAGCTAGGGTTTATTCTTCAAATTCCTTCATGAAACATTCATCCAAACCCTAAGATACTTATACAAATTTGTATATAATCCAAACGAAATGGTTAAGATCACTTACTTTTAATCAGTAATACCCTCCGAATGATTCTCCAGGCCTTAGATCTCCAAAAACGCTCCAGAACTCTCTTTTACGAAGGGGAAATAATATGAAGAAAAAATCTGTCGAAATGATTTTTCGCGTCTCGTATTTATAGAAATTTGGTCATACGCCGGCGGCGTACCTTGCCAGCTTACACCATACGCTGGCCAGATCTACACGAAGGCCGGCAGCGTTCATCGGGGCCTTGATTCCCAGAATTCAAACCGTCCCTTTATACGCCGGCAAATCTTGGACATACGCCGGCGGCTTTCATGCCGGTGTAGAAAAGAAACCCTATGAACACCGGCAACTTTCCTCCCAGCGTTAAGAAAAACGCTACTGTTCCCATCCTACGCCGTCTGTACGCCGGCGGCGTATATTCTCCAGGAGGCGGCGTACAATGTATTACAGAGTACGCTGGCAAAATTTAAATCTAGGCCGGCGTTCTTCATCAGAGATGCCAGCCTTAATTACAGGAATTAAGAAAATTAATCCAATTGTTGTCAATCTTATTCTAACAACAAAATTGATCAAACTTAACCTATTTTTATCATCAACATATAGGCATATTAGAATCTAGTAGCTTGTGAACATTTACCACTTAAAATAATTTAGTATATTACAACTTCTTTATGCTCCATCAGTTGATGAGTCAATTGAACTTTTGCCATAAATGAATCTAAATTTGCATCATAAGTGAAGTTGAAATGGAATGAAATATTAAAAAGAGCATACAATTAGATGCATATTGACCATGACTTGCAAGATAATATCGTGGTGATGCGCTTATGGAGAGCCTAAACATGACTTTCCTTTAGTGCCCTTCACACATAATTTAGTTAATGCTCACTAGTACAGTAAGAACTTCAGCCTACCCATCCTAAGATTATTACACATGATCCCTAAATATTCATCAGGTATGTTGATCTTCAACCTATAGCCACTCTCACTAAACTTCTCCTCCACTCTCAATCCCTTATATAGACCTCAACATCTACCCTCAACTTGTATATCTTTCTCCTCCATAGTAGCAGCACATCTAGTATCCTCTACCTCCATCCTTGTGACTTCCTCCTCATTTGGGGGGTGGTCCTTCTTGAAAATTCCCTGACTATGGTTGACTACTACTTCTAAAAATCCCTCCACTCCATCTATACACTCACTAGATACAAAGTCACAAACAATGTGCTACCTTTTTCCTAAGATCCTACTCTTGTATTGAATAAAGGGCATCACCCTTTTACAACAATTTGTTACCTATAATTTTGTCCGACTAATTGTCTAACTAAGTATAAAAAAATTATTAAAATTAACTTATTACTAATATTAGTAAGTAATTGAACTTCTTATCACAAAATTATTAACATTTATTTATTACTAATTTTAGTTACCTTGTATTGATAAAAAAATTCAACTATTTTATATAAAATTACTACATTTGAAATATATACACTATTAAGCTTGCTTTTTAAGAATAATGATATTTCCCACAATAAATTATATTTTATGTACCATATTAATTACATGCCTAAAAAACCTATTGGCATTTATTAAATGATTATGAAATTAGAAAAAAAATGTCTACTTGCTTAAGTCGTAAAAATAGTAACAACACTTCAACACGATATATATGTATATGTGTGTGTGTGCGCGCGCGCTTAGGATGTAATCGAGCGGGTTTTATCAAGTACTTGACTTGCTCAACCTAATCAATATCTTATATGGTATTATTCTATAGGATTTAGGACAAGCTTTAGGACCTTGTGCTAAACCCTTTGGGGTTTTTGGATAGATATAAAACCTATTAGGAACATAAACCTGTTAAAAAATAATATGTACTTTTGAATTTATAATTTAATTCAATAAATGGTATATACATTTTTAAATTTCTAGATCATTCATTTTTAATGTTATTTGATTTTAATTAATCAATGTGACTTATTGCAATTTTAGGCTAATGGAGAAAAAAGAGAATAAATTTGAAAAGATTTATTCTATACACAAATATTAATAGAAATAATTTTTCCTTGAGTAAACAAGAAAAAAAAATTATGGGGTATGTTTATTAAGAGATTTTTTTAAAGATAACTTTAAATATAAAACAGTTACAGTTGAAAATATTATTGGGTTTATCGAGTTCAGGTACTCCTATATGATCTATCGAATGAGTTTCAGGTTTACAAATAAAAACTCTTTAGGTTTTGAGACAGGTTTCGAAACCTTGTAGGGTATCTAATTCAGGTTTTGAAAAGCTTGTCACAAATTTATCTTGGTTACATCACCATAGGCTATACGTGCTATGTTATATCATAAAAATTGTTATTATATATTATATTTCGTATTATAACATATACAAGACTTCAATATCTACGTAAGATTCATATTTAAACATAAACCACATATCATTGGCATGTACAGCATGAAATATTAAAACATGATAATATATACATTCCGTTAGTCCATTTACGCGCGTGCTCGCGCGCGCGCACACATTTATATATAATATATAATATATAATACCAAGAAAATTTTAAAATTAACCATAACAACAACAATGTTAAACATCACTCACAAACTTCAAACTATATCAAATATGTTACTAAATTTAAGTATGCGAAAAAAAAATTTCCTTAAAAAAATTAAAATTTTGATATTGATTAATGATAATAAGCAAAAAATAATAATAATAAATGAAGCACGTCAAAATGTTTAAAGGTTTCTTGATTTAATATTTTAGTAAGTTTTTTGAAAACCCATTAAGATTTTGAAATGAAATTTATGATTGTAGTACACTCCATGGCGCGAGGCATGTTCATGTATTTAATTCTCTTACATGTTTAAATGGAAGTATAGAAGATACTCTTTTAATCCGTGACCATAACCCATATCAAGGACACATCACAAAAACTAATTCTTCCACTATGTGTTTTCAAACACACATTTTTGCCATGGCAAATCAACACAAAACAATATTAATTATGAGACAAGTGTTATTTGGAAAATCAGCAAACTACACCCACCAATTTGGCTGCTATATATACAGCTCCCACATCTGCAAAAGGAAAGAAGAATGTCTCTCACTAACCATTTGGAAGAACAGGAATAAGTTGGTATGAAGGGGCTCGACCATAAATATACAGGTGATTATTATTTGTTGCAACTAAAATAAACTAAGACGAGGCAGTGAAGCCAAAGAAGATGGGACATATTTTGAGGGATGGTAGTTTTAATTTATCCTGGTAACTTTTCTAAAGCGTGAAAATCCGAAGACCTGATGTCAATTGTTTGGTCCACCAAAAAAAATATAATAATAAATAAATAATATGTCGATTATAGTTATGCTATAACTTTATTTATAATGCCAAAGTTAGGTGGAAGTTGCAACTATATGCCATCAATTTAATTGTCAAGTTGCACATATTTAATACATTCACAAAAAGAGCTTTTTCTCGTTTGTGTATCATAGATTTTGCAATAAATTAATATAAAATATGCTCTCAATTGCATCAAATATCGCAAAAAGATCGGATTACAGTTGCAGATAGTGTTTACATTGATGGACACTGAAGACATATGGAAAAAACTACATTTACTATTAAAAGAAATGGAGGCTTTTGTTTCATATATATATATATACACACACACACACACTATAAAGATCTATATAATTAAGTAAAAAACAATAAAAATTGTAATTAGGATAATGAACACAAAGTTATTTGGGAGATATTATGGACACATATGTCCACCACTGCTCAATGGACATAACTATAGATGGTGAATGGATTATCAAATAAAGAATTAGGATAAAAATTAAGATATAATATGAGAAAATAAAACTTCCATCGAAGAAAAACAAATGAGAAGCTTCCATAAAAATTTTCATAGAATCCTAACTAAATCTCTAATAGACTAACAGTAGATGATGGATACTTGATGGATGGTAAGGCATTATCAAGTTCTATACCTAGATCAGCATACTCGAACCATATTTTTCCAGGACCCAATCAATTCGTTTAAAGATTTACCATGCATGTATCTTCAATATATAACTCTCTAACAATACGAAGAAACCAAAAATTCTATTCTCCTCTATCTATAAATGGGATAAAATGAAACACAAACTGAGCACTATCGTGAGATATGCAAAACCTCAATTTCAGTCCGACCTCGATATGTGGAATTGTCTTTTGCACCACAGATACTAAAGTTATCTAAGGTCCACCAAAGCTGTCATTCTGGACTCAAAAGAAGCTAGCACTTTCGATTTACAAAGACATTAAACTTAGGAGACTTGGAATCAGGAATGGTACTAGAACCTCATAGACCTTCATTACCTAGTTAATATCATTGAAACCTTTCCTATACAATGGTTCCCTATTTTAATTATCCACATTTTCAGGCTATTCATCACTATTATAGTTGAATCTTTGCAAAATGCCAAAAAGTTACTTCTTTGTTTTAAATTTTTGAGAAGATTAGAATAACTTAAAAAAAAAAAAAAATAGAGAACAAGTTGATATGAGGCATAGGATTCCAAAATAAAGGATCTTCAAATAAAGTGAAGAAACCTTTTAAGGATAGAGGCTTTTTAGTAACCAATATGATATATAATGATTTTTTAAACAAAGTTTTACCCATTATATATACTTGTACATATACAATGATGGGTTTATAAAAGGTAAAACGAAAATTCAAATCATTAAAATTCTATTAATTTTTTAGCAATAAAGTCATCAAATTTGCCATTTGATTTGGATATGGGTCTTTATTAGAAATAGATCATTTAATGACATGTTATTGGGATATATTATTTTAGTTTCCACTATCGAAATATTATTTTGAGAGGATTTTATTCTTATTTCCTAGTTTATAAGATATTATTTAGTCTCCTTTTCTATTTAATATAATTGACCTAAGATTTTATTTTGTAGCTATAGATAGGCTCAATTGTATTGACAATTAAAAAACGAATTATAGATTTATGAAAATTAATGTGTTGAATGTTAAGTCTTCTTTTCTCTTGAACTTATGAGCAATTTAAACTCTTGTGGTATTCACTTTATTTATAGCAATGCTTTTTACTATTGTATAGTCAGTAGGTCAAGGTATCCATTCAATTATATTGAAGTTCTTGGTTACCATAATTTAATGAGTCAAGTTAAATATATATATATATATATCTAATTCTTAAATTTGTTTAGCCAATGGGTGAAGTTTTGCCAACAACCTAATTTTAGCATTTCATTTTTCACGATCACGTAATTTGGTATCAAAGCTTATCACTAAAACTAGGTTTTTTTAGTTCATTTTAAGATTGGTAAGTCATATAATAAATTTGTCCATATCTTTCATTCATTAGTCTTACATATTAAAAAGAAAAAACGTAAAAAAAAATTGTGGTAGTTGATTGATTTTTTGTTATGAGTAGAATGATGGATAAAACACATGCATGTTATCTATTGAAATATTATCAAATCATCCTAGATTCAAAATACTATTATCATTTGTGCATTGATGATTATCATCATAATTATGATTCAGAGTACATGGTAGAAACACTGAGTTTAGAACTAATAATCATGTTAATACATATGGCATAGTTTTTGACAAAAATGTGCTATGAGTAACAAAGCAGATAAGAATTACATATTACAAAGGTTACTACTATGAATAGGATGTTTTAGGAAATGTCATTCCTATGGATGATTGTTATATTAGTTTACGAAGGTATTGGTAATCATATCATAAAGTTATATATCTTGATTTAGAGAACAAATATTTTATGAGAAAGAGGTGGGGGGGATTATTCTCAAGCTCATAGGTGAAGTGAGAGAAAGTGAAAAGATGGTCATATAATAAAGAGAAGTAAGAGATAGAAAAGTTTAAGTTCTTAGAACTACTAATCTAGGTAGTTACAAAGATGAATACTCTTATTTTTCAATTGAGGGAAAAAAAATTTGAAAATAACTTGAAGTTCTTAGATCTTAAAGTGAAGTTGTTTGAGAGAGTGAAAATTTTAAAGTTGTTGAGACACAAAAGGATGCAGTAGTAAAAATTCTAGTGGAGGTTGTAGCAATAGAAGAATGGGTAGTGGAAGAAGTGTAATATTTGTGGTTGAAGCTTCTATAAGTAAAGAATAGTCTCTTGATGACGTTTATATCAAGCTATTGAAGAGGAAATTAGTTGTAACCATGGTGAAGTTCCAAAAAAGATGTAAGAGATCAAAATAGTTGAAAAAGTGCCTACGAATTCCAACAATGAGATTATTGGTGTGGGGACAAAGATTGATAGCAATCTAATAATGGTCCAAATTAATCAATTTTGCTCTTGATGAGGTTAAGGTTGTTGAAGAAGAAATCAATTGTAACCATAATGAAGTTCCAAGATGATATTATTAGTGCAAGGACAAAGATTAAAAGCAATATAATAATCGTCTATATTAATCAATTTTTCATTGAGCTGAAAATTCATAATTCAACACCAATTGTACCCAAGATTCCATGTGTTATGTCAATTGAACCTCGTAAGAAATAATAAATTTTATTTAATTTAATTAATAAGGTGCATAATGTATGGATTCAGTTTTATACAAATGTACGATTTTAAGTATATAGAGTTTGTGATACCTATAAGATTTCAATATGAATCTTTTTAAAGAAAGAGGGAATCACGCATACACAACAACGAATTCATAAAGGGCAAGATGAGAATTCAAGCAATATTTCAAGTCATCAAAGTTCAATTGATTTTTAGCTACAAAATCATCAAATTTTGCCATTTGATTTAGAGATGGGTTTATATTAAGAAAAAGGTATTTAATGGCATGTCATTGGGATGTTATGTTAGTTTTTATTATTACAATATCAGTTGGAGAATTTTATTTATGCTTCTTAGTTTATAAGATTTATGAAAATCAATGAGTTGTTTTTTTAATCTTACATTTTCTTTTTAGTTTATCAGCATTCACTTCACTTATATTAAGGTATTTAATAGTTAGATAATCAATGCGTGGAGGTTTTTATTCAATTATAGAGGATTTTTTGTTAGTATAATTCAACTAGGTAAATTCAATAGATGTCTCTAGTTTTTGAATTTGTTTAGCTAATGGATCAAGGTTAATTTACAACTTGAATTTTGTGTTTTTGCTTTTCTGCACAATATTGCCAATAAAATTAAAATTGCATTGCACCTAATGAGTAGATTGCAACTTAAATCCAGTCAAGTTAGTGGAATTTACTCTCCACTAATGACTTATGGGATGCAAAACTTGTAACAAGCATTTATTATTATTTTCACATCAATTTAAGATCATTAGATTTTCTTTTACTAGTTCTTTTTAGTAGACCCTGCAGTTGTTTAACCCGATTTAGAACCAGCTCAAATTTATTAGTTCATGAGTCAGGTCAGAGTGATCCAAAACCAAAACCGGAATCGGCTGAGCCAGGGCTGATTTTTAAACCTTACTGGTTCACGAGCCATGTTTCATGCCATTGAATCAATATTATTAATTTTTTAAAGATAAATTTAAAAAATTGTAATGATAAATTTTTAAAACATAAAATTAAAAATCCACAAAATAAAATTAAATAAAAAATTAAATGAGCTAGAACAAATGTTCAACTTCAAATAAAATCAGCTGTAAAATGTTCATAGAATTGTTTAAAATGTGCATTCATTTACTTATTTTAGCAATAAAATTAGCACTTAAGACATAAACAAGTCGCACATCGTTAAGAAATAAGATTTCACTTTGGTTGTAGGTCTATATAGATCCAAAACAAATATATTACTTATGTTATTAATATCAAATATTGTGGATAGAAATAAATTTTTCACTATTTACATAAAGATAGTTTAAAAATTTCTATGTTACTTACATTTATTTTTCACTTCCACTTTTGTTTTGTTTTCTCCCCATCCTTTTATTCTTAATTATACCTCCATACCGACATCACAATTTGATAAGTCACTATGGCTAATCTACCATGGCGCGAGAAGATGTCAGATCGGCATATAGGTCATAACTCATACCGTTGGTCCGAGCTAACTATCTCAATATGGTCTTAGCAAAGCCTACCTTTTGAGTCAGTGGATCATTAACCAATTAAATAATTAAAAGGGCATGATACCATCGAATAAATGACATTTATCATATGGTCCTAATCCTTCTAAGTAATCAATGGAGGTAGCAATTTATTTATAAGTATCTCCACGATGTGTTGGAGGGATTTTCACATTTAATCATACTACAAATATGGGTTGAAGTTTCCGTATCTGTGGATGCTATTATTATCCATATTCCGTCCAATAAAACATGTTACTATTAAAGAAAAGAAGCGCAAGGTGATATTTGAAGACGGGTGAATTTATTCAAAAATATCTCCCATCAAATAATTCGCAAAAGAAAAAAAAAGTGCAATTAGTTAGTTTCGTGTATTTATATATGATATACATTGTATTTAATATGTATTTATACTGTTTGGATTATCTGTTTTTAATTTGTATTTTATTTGTATCTGAGTATCTTATTCATATCTGCTTTGTAAAATCCGTTTAAGAATAAAAATATTTATTTTTTATTTATATCTATTTTGATAAATAACATGATTAAAATAAACATAAAACATATATCAAAGTAATGCCAAACCAACAAACAAAATGCACTCTTAATTTACATCTAATTTACATGATGCATGAGTAATTAAAATTTTTCATTCTTTTCCATCAGTTTTTAATGATTCCCAGCGCAAAACAAATATCAAATACATTAAAAACATAGGGATCAAACGGGCGAATTGAAAAATAGGAAGCACTTTTATATCTTAATTCTTAACAGGGTGTCATCAGTGCGAATGGATGAGTTGAAAGCTGCGACTGGCACAGATCCACTTATCAAAAGGAAGGCTTTACAGCTAGCAATATATAATTAATTAGTCATTGAATTCTGTTCCTCGTACTACGATACGACACATGGCAACAAGTAATTTAACTTCTGTACTAAACAAGACAGTTTTTTCTTTTTTAATCGTTTTCTACACTTATGAAAATAAAAGGTGTCCTTTGAGCAGGCACGCCATGGAATTCCTCTTTTTTCGGGTTTAGTAATACAATGATGGACATTCGACGATGCTTAAGGTAGACCTTGAATCCATGCAATCTAATTTTCCATTTTAAGACATATTTTAGAGGGTTTTGGTAAAGTGAGCTCTATCTAAAAATAGTATTATAAAGGATGAATTTCGTTGTTTTTAGTACAAGTAGGCTCTCTTGACTTTTTAAATATAAAAATAAATAAATTATAGTAAAAAGCAAAGTTGTCATATAATGAAAAATAAAAAAATTTTATGAACCATCCTAATATGAATAATAATTTATTGTTATTGACATATAGATAATTAAACAATAAGAATCACCTTAGGCTGTCAGCTTTGGGATTTATGCTGTCGGCTTTGCCTTCTACGATGCCAACGTTGGATGCTAGCCTTCGATGCTCGTATTTCGTCTTTCGAGATAAGCCGCTAGTCTTCTTTACCAGTCTACAAAATATGCTTTGTTTCTTGTTTTTTTGGGTTTTTCATGTAGTATAAATAGACTCATAAGCTTACCTTTCTTCCCATAAACTACCATAAGCTTTTGGAAATCCTAAAACCTCTCTCAAATCTATAGCTTGCTCCAAGAAGGAATAAGAATCAAGTAATAAGTAGGTATGATCTTTTTCAATTCTTTTGACAATCTACAAGTGTTATCCTTCCTAAAGTTTTCTTATTAGTTTTGAAAAGAATCAAATTCGTGGAAGAGTTTTTGGAGAAACCTAAGTTTCTTGGAGATTTTGTTGTTCTATGATCAATGAAGGAAGGTAGTTGTGATTCTTGTTGGTTTAAGGGTTTAGATGACCTTAAGGGTAAGTTTATCTTGTGAAAATGAGTTTTTAGATAGTTTTTATTTATGTGATTAGGTGCTTCTATTAAAGTTAGGTTTTTTGTTCCAAAAGTTGTTTCAAGTATGTCCTTACCTTTCTTGTTGTTTGTGATTGTAGACTTAGTATTGGTAAAGGAATCTAATATTATATGGCTATAAATTGGTTTGTTGCTTGTGCTTGGTTAGGTCTAGTAGTTTGGGAGTATTGTGTTACTAAGACAGTTCCCTGATAATCCGTATCCGTCGTTGTCCCGAGTGTAGTAATACACAGAGATGATTCTAGTAGTTTATGAATGGTATGGGTACGGTACCCAGGGTGTATGAGGAGTATCCAACACTAATATATATATATGTGTGTGTGCATGGTTGTCAAACTCGCGAGTCTACTCGTACGTTTCTACGAGTTCACGAGTTGATGATGATATTTCGATTCAACTCGCATTCAAAATCGTTTTTTGAGTAAACTCGTAAGTAGAATCATAGAATCGTGAGTAGAAACGGTAGAATCGGTGGTAGAATCGGTAGTAGAATCGTAAGTAGAATCGTAGTAAAATCTTAAAGTTGTAATTTTTACACTTTTTTTTTCTATTTGAACTTTAAAAATGCAATCAATTTAATATATTTAAATTTAGGGTTTTTAGGGTTGGTTCTTGATATTTATCTTAATCTAACTTAATTTTAGTTTTTTTAATATTTTTTTCCTTTTATTTCCTTTTTTTTTGTATTTTTTAGAGAGTTATTTTCTTTTAGGTTAAATATTATGATATATTTTGAATATTTTGAATGAAAATTAAACTAATATATACAGTGCTATGTTTTTCCCTTTTTTAATAATTTTCTATCTATAAATATATTTGCCATAAATATAATGATTTTTTGTGCAAATATATAGTCAACATGAAAATATTCATTACTACACAAAACAAGCTACTCACACATGATAATTTAAATGATTTGCAATACATCTTAATAATTATAGATTATGAATCATTATTAAATAAAAATAATTATTTTTTATAAAATTGCAGTAAATATATTAATGACAGTATGTGAATTATGATTGATAAAACTTAAATTTTGGTTGTACATAATTAATTTAATACTAAATTCTTTATTTTCATAATTTATTTAAAGTTTTATTATTTCAGTAAGTACATCAATAGTTTTTGTAAGTAAATTTACATTAGTTGCAGAATCTTACGATTCTACGTTTCGATTTTACGTTCCGATTCTACGAGCCCCTTAGCGATTCTACGTAGAAACTCGAGTTTGACAACCATGTGTGTGTGTGTGTATTTTATACGTATTTGTTTTCACGGAATCATGAGTTACTCTTGGTTTATGACTAGTTACAAATGGTTCTAAACTGTGTTGGTTGTCTAGCTAATTAAAAATAATAATCTATGAGTATTGCATATGATATTATAATGCATGTGGATTTGTATATTGTTTGCTCGTACATGTGATTGTGGTTTGGCGCACTAGGCCTTATGCTCACTCTTTTTTTTTTTTAGGAACAAATGATGATCTCATAGTGTTCGATCTATCTAGATATGATTTATATGTAGATTACGGGAACGATGATGGTGAAGCTAATTACCTAGCTAATTTTTAGAAAAGAAGAAGTTATGATGGTTAAAGTTGAAGACTTTATGAAGATTTTATTTGTTATTATGACCATTGGAGTTTGATTATTATTTTTTATGATTTATGATGTTTCAAGATTTTTATATGATGTTTTAAGAATGATTGTAAGTTGGTGTTTGGTTTAATGTCCTTAATGTTATAGAAGCACTCTTAAAAGTGAGACTTTGAAGTTATATTGTGTTAAAAGTGGAATCATAACCTTAGCGTGTTCTTCTCTAGTGATGACATGTAGCAAGTTATTAATACTTTCAATTTAAGACGTTACACCTTTATAATGCCAACTCTTAAAAACAAGATAAAAAAGGAGAAAGAAAAAGGGAAAAAAAAACAAAACCCACACTATATTAACTGTGTGAGTGAAAGTAAATTAGTAAAAGATCGATAATAGGTAAAGAAAATACAAAAAATTATGTATAACTCCTTCCGAAACATTGCTTACACAACTTTTATTTTAACCCCCACAATTCTCTTCCGAAGGGAACATGTGGAGTAAGAAGTCACTGGTACTTATAAGTATCTTTGCTTAAAAATAAAATCCATTTGGATTTGGTATTTTCATTATGAAAATCACTCCATCTGTTAAGTTAGGTGTAATTTCCTTTGCTTGGCTATCAATTTAGGCAATGAAAAGCAATTTAACATAGCTACTGTGTCCACGCTTTTTGATTTGCCAGCTCTAATTGCCAACCATACTAAAATTAGCAGCATGATTTTAGTTCAATGGAATAGAATGGAATCAGTATTCTAACTTTATTACAGCAGAATATCTATTTTTTTTATTTAGTTTGCAAAAAAATTTATCAAAGAAATGTCTATTTTATGTAATGTGGAATAGATAAGAAATCTTCATTCATTCTCTTTATTGAAGGAATGGCTATTCCTAACCAAAAACATGTTTTGTTCCGAAAGTACCCCTAACTATAAAATAAGGAATCGCTATTCCTTTCATGCCTTATTCCATTTCAGTGGACCAAATGTAAAGAGTTTAACTACCAAATTGCCTACTTCATCAAATCTAAAAAAGAAGCATAAAGGCAAAGATAGTTGTCTTGGATAATGTCACGAATGATACTTGAGTTTTGATAAAATATATAATTGAGTATCTTATAATCTTTGAAATTGATCAATTTACTAATACCTAAAAAACTTAAAAATGATAAATTTAGTACATAAGAAAACTTAGCAAAGGTACTGTTAGCATGCATAAAAAATTCTTTCAAATACTAAATTAATTAATTTTAAAGTTCAGGTACTAAATTAATCAATTTCAAAATTTAAGTATCTAATTGTATATTTTATCAAAAGAATTTGAAACATAATTAATAGCCAATCCGAACCTAGATTCCAAACCATTGGCCCTTTGGTTCAAAAAAGGAAACTGTAATCGAAAGGGTGGACTCTATTACAATTTTGACTGATTGACTGACGAATCGTTGGTTTAGTTTTCTTTTTTTTTTTTTCAATTTTTGTTAATTTAGGCCCTACATTAAAAAAGAAAAATAAAAAAAGGGATAATGTGCATATATAACTTAATTGAAATTATGAAGAAAATTATTTTGCACAATATTTTATATACATACAGTTATAATATATAGTTAAAGGAAATATGAAACTTTACCTCTATTATATAAAGCGTCATTGTAAGGAATTAAAAAAATAAGATGGGGAGTTTTTTCAATAAATTTTTTAGGTAGCCTTATAAATGGCTTATCTACAAATCAGAATTCGGAATCAAATCGTTGTGGCTTATATATATATATATATATATATATATATATATATATATATGTATCTATATATATATATGTATCTATATATATGTGTGTGTGTAATCGATCACTATTTTAAAAAAAAAAAAAACCTTAAATATCATTCTTTTTGAAAAATACCAGTTAAAATTTTTTATTTATCGAAAAATTTCATCCAAGTTACAAAATATATATTTATTATGTAGTAGTGACATTATATTTGAACATTCTAATCAGCATGTGCACTTGGGAGTTGAGTTGGTCGTATTGTTACCCAGGTGTTTTAAAATTACTGAAGCACTCGTCATCTAAATTAAAGGTGTTGCTCACTTCCTGTTCTCGCTTTTACATCTTACGCTAATCATTATAGTAGGCAAGTGCTTCATTGAGCGTGGGGGATAGAGAGAACCAGTGGCTGTCCAAAACGAGCATTGTCATGCTATGCTAAATTATTGATCCACAGCAACTGTCAACACATAACCTGCCAAAAACCTGTCTAACAATGGCTTGATGGATTTCTTTTTTTCTACTTTTTCCTTACAATCTATCCCCTATAGGATATTTGTAGCTTTGATCCTATGTTTTTATTTTAATGTACCCTATATTAGACTCATGTGTATTTAGTGAGTGTTTTGGAAAAAAGACCATATGCATGTACATCCGATACTTGCCTTATCCAAACTAGGTTAGGCTGGGCCTAAACAATATATCTTATTTTTTAAATTTGAATTTATTTGAAACTCATGATTGTTTTTTTTTTAACATTTTAATTCCAAAAATGAAAATTCATTGATTTCTAAAACTGACAAAAAATAAAAATAAAATCCACACTGTGTAGAATGATCATAATTTTGGACAATTATAGTTAGTCGTTTCAACTTCCAAATTTCTAATTATGACTATACGTATTAAAAGCTGGCTTTGTTAACCTTGGATGGTGGATAACATTGTCAATTGCACCATGCTTGTACCACAATTCTCTTGCGATGCAATGGCTCATCTACAATATAACCTTTCATTTGATAAGTTTTTGTCTCTATTCTACTCCATATTTCATACAATTTGAAAACAAATTATAGCTATTAAGTTGAACAAGATCCTTCCTGAGCTCTCCAAACCCAAGCCTTTAGATGAAACTAATTATAAATGTTGGTCTCAAAAATTGCTCATATTCCTCAAGCAATTGGAAGTTGATTGAGGAGACACGCCTAAATTAAACATAGTGCAATTAAACAACTCTTCAAAAATGAAGTGATTTCCTTTGAATATGTAATTTTCAAAGAAAAATTGGCAAATCCTCTCACTAACGGATTAACAAGGAAAGTTGTTTTTGAGTCATTGAGGGGGATGGGGCATAGGCCCATGGATTGAGGAAATTTGGTGGATACTTGTGTATGGTCAAACAAAGCCATATGAGTCCTCATTGTGGACTACGTTTTCATCCCTATGACAAATGATGAGTCCATAGCCCTATATTTAGGTGGTCCTAGTGATACAGACTTGATGGATTCACTATTTAACTATAATGGATGTCGATTTATAGAGGTTGAGTCTAAATGACTTTCAATGGTTTCATAACGTCTATGTTGGAAGGTCTTGAATAGACTTATTAGACCACTAACTTGAGTATTAAGGTAGGATGCCCTTCATAAAAGACTTTTAGTTGTCTTTTCAGAGTACTCATAGGTACTCAAGGTATGTGCATGAATGTTAAAAGCACTAAATTATGATATCATAGAACAACAAACATTAAAAGGAATAATAAGAGTTATTGAGATCTCAACCCACATCCTTGAAGTTCAAGAGTAATTAAATTCATTGACTAAGTTGTTATCTCACTTTACTACGCAATAATTGAATCAGAAGACATCAATATCTATGTATATATGCGTTATCATACTTAGAATTCTTTTTCTCTTCGTTTATCAAGCAATTTATGGGGGATTGTAAGGAAATGGCTGTGTGAATTTCCTTTCTTCTACTTTTTCCTTGCAATCTATCCTACATGGGATATTTATAACTTTGATATGATGTTTTTATTGAAACGAACTTTAGCTTGGGCTCACGTGTGTTTATTAAGTGTTTTGGTAAAAGGATCAAATATGTGCACACAGCCTACCCCTTTGAAATAAGTTGGGCCTAAACTAATGTATGTTATTTTTCAATTTTCAATTTATTTGAAATTGACAGTTATTATTATTTAAACGTTCAATTCTAAAGTCAAAAATTCATGTTCTTCTAAAACCAAAAATTCATTTAAAAAAACAAAAATTCATTTCTAAAATTGAAAAAAAAAAATCATTCTTATTTGGAATAATCATAATTATGGGCAATTATAGTTTGGTGTTTGAAGCTTTTGATAGTTTTAACCTTAGGAAGAGGATGCCATTGTCAATTGTGCTATGATCGTATCGAAATTTGCTTTTAAGGCAATGGCTTATCCACAGCACAACCTTTCATGTGATAAGTCTTTCTTCCTATTCTACTTCATATTTCTCACATAATGTCCTTTATGCCTCTTCCACCAGTCTACTATGTCAAAGTCACAAATTCCAACATTGTCACCAAATTCAAAAGCAGCAGTTGAATAGTTATCAATTTCCAAATGGGACTTAATCGCCATACCAACATTATGTTTTTTTTTTTTTTTTTCAATCTTTATATCATCAAAACATTCATAATAAGAAGGTTACTAAGGGTACTCCTCTATGGGGCGATAGAGGGCAATGGGCTCACTAAAATTTGATAAACACATGTGAAGTAAAATTGGGCTCCACTTGTTAAGTATGCATCGTATATGTCCAAAAGCTAATCAACATAATCATGATATGAAGTTATTGTGTTAGTCTATTTTGTGATGAAGGTTTGAAGGTACAGTGGAAAAAACATATTGAGGATTTCCTTGTAATAATGTAACGATTTCCCACTCATATAATTTACACAAATCTTTAACATGATGTCATGCTTTTCTTCATAGAGTATAACAAGAATTTTAATGGCTTTCTAGATAAAATGAATAAACACTGGGTGGTAAAAGGTAGAAAATGTTTTTCTTACGAATATCATAAGGAAGTGCACCTATAGAGATTACAAGTACTAAAACTAACTTACACTAAACTGTCTAACCAACAATTCAAGTGATTGAGAATTAACAAAATTAATAAGCGCACACAAGAAACTAAAGTAATTAACAAGAACATATAAAAGAAATCATCAAAGTTCACCAAGAATGCAAAAACAATACCTAGACATCCCCCTAAAATTATTTATGTGATCTAAAAATATATTCAACTTCCTTATTGATTCATTGAACCATGGAAATTCTTGATGTGTATTGATAACTCTTTTAAGATTATCAACACCTAACATTAAGTTAATTAGTTGGAATGTCTTCCTCATTAAGACCCTTACGGCCCGTTTACTTCAACTTTGGAAACAGGCAAGGAATAGAAAAGTTATTCCTTGGGAATGATATTACCGGTAATAGAGTAGGAATGTTTATTTCTATGTTTACTTTGTCTAAAGTTTTATTACGGGGAATACACATTCTATTGTTTACTTTAACTTATTAATTCTAGCATTAAATTGCTAATAAAGCTAAAAATACCATTATGCCCTTATTGTGGTATTAATTCTAGCATTAAACTGTGACTAGATTAGGTCAAAAATTTGATGGTAGATGAAAGAAATAACGTGAGAAGGGTTTTTGTTTTAGGCCTGTAATATTTTTATCAATATGTAATTTAATTAAGGGTAATTTGGACAGGGTATTTAATTTTTTATTGCTTCTGGAGTGGGAATAGAAAAGGAATAAAAAGTTCCACCTGTTAGATGGAACTTTTTATTCCCTCTATAGAAGGAATAAAAAGTGCATGGGAATATTTATTACTACTCATTTAATGCAAGTAAACAAAGTAATAGAGGCATTCCAGCAATAGAAATTCTATTCCTCCTCTATTACCTCCAAGTAAACGAGCCGTTAGAATCACATCTTCAACTTGTGAATTTTACTATTAGGTTTGACTCTGATTTGAAAAATAGGGAAATTACACTTTCAAGGATAAGTTCATATAAGATCAATATTATGAGTGGTTAAAAAGAAGAATCAATATTTGACAAAGTAAATCAAATGAGGTATCAACATTTTACAAAGTTTATTTAAGCTATCAATGTTTAGATTAGATTTAATTAAGTTTCATTAACTTCCGTCAATGGTCAATTATTAATATCTTATTTGATTTATTTTGTAAAATGTTGATTCTACTTTTTAATTACTTAAAATGTTGATACCTTAATTGAACCTATTTTTAAACATTGATACCTTTTGCAAGACCTTTATACCTCAAATGAACTTACCCTTAAACTTTGATACGGTTCAATTTGATTTATTCTTTGAAAAATTTAAACGATTTGATCCCTAGGATTGTGTGCATCTCCTTATAATCTTTTAGATTTCTAACATATGATTTCTCAATCTACACGAGCATAGTTGTCTAAATCGCAATTATACTCATACGACTCTATGAGTTTAAATTTTATGAGCCTCTTGAGGTAATTCATTAACTATAACAATATTAAATCTTTTATTATTACATTCCAGCTTGTAACCTTCATTCAATTTCGATTTCTAGCTACAAATTTTACTAGAAAACTTTGTGTATTTTATTTTATTTATCAATTAAGAACTTAAGATAAATTAAAAGGTTAGATTCTCCTTCAATTTATAACTTTTTTTTTTTTCAAGCAAAATAATGGAGAAAAATTTAGTTCCAACTCTACTTGCTTGTATTCCATGCATGTTATATTTTGTACTAAGAGTTATTATGAAAAAAGAGAACTTACTTTCCTTTTTTTTTAATATCCAATATGTATTTCAATTTTTTAACCTATTTATAAGCAGATCTATGGTTTTTCAAAGCTATTTTACATATGTCATAGAAACCTATGTTTCTATATTTTAATTCTACATTTTGATTCTATAAACCCTCTAACAATTCTACGAGCTTGATAGTCTTATATACAATATATCAAACACTGAATACCTACAAACAAAAATAAAGATTTAAGTGACAATAAAACATACAAGATTAAATTCAAGAAGAATGATATTCCATTGAAAAAGGAAAGAAATTGATTATATAAATCTCCAAAGGTTCATCAAATTCTAGTATTACAGATTTACTTCTCCATAAAAATAATCATAAAAGTAAAATAAAGAAAAAAACTTAAAAAACCAATGACTAAATCCCTTATTAATCTTGAATCTTGCAATTGAGTAGGAAAAAAAAAAACATTGCTCTCTGCTTTGCTCTTGCATTCTCCTCTCTCTCTCTCTCTCTCTCTCTATTGGAAATATTGTCTTAAAAGAACTTCTTGAATGCTTTTCAAAGTTGACTCTCTTTTTAAGTCAACACATTAAGGATTTTTACATATAAGTACGGACAATTTCTTATCCAATAAACAAGTGTGTAGCCAAAGTACACAACCATGCACTTTAACCATTTTGACTTCAAAATAAATGGTCTTTGATGTGCCAATTTGCACAGGTACAATCATGGGCATACTCTTACTCATTCTTTCTTTGATCACTACAAATTTCTTTCTTTCATCTCCTATTAAGCTCTTTAGCTTCTAAAATTAAAATATAAGTTAAGTAGGCATCGAAATCACTCAAAAAACCCATGAAATACATAAGAGAAATATACAAATCAACATATAAAATAGGTATAATTAAGCATTATCAAACTGCCCCATATTTTAACTTTTGCTTATCCTCAAGTATATAATATAAAATTTCAATTCCTTAATAAATTTTACTTTTACACATAACCTTACTCATCCATATAATATTATCAATAGAATGATTAAACATTGAATATATTGGAGTTTGTATTTTAGTTCAACATCTAATTAGCGTAAAGGAAAGTGAATCATAACTTTTAAACTACTCAAACTCAATATTAATATCATCTAATCAAATGAGAGTTATCCATACTTTGTCCACTATAAGTAAAGCGTATACTTTTCTCTTTCCATCTTATTGAGCATCGCATTTTAGAGCAAATGAATTTTACATCCATTCCTCCTTAACTTTCCTCCATATTCACGATTTTTAGTTGGGAGTCTTTTAGATTTCTAAATTTTAAAATACTATTTTGAACCTCCATTACTTTAATGAATTACTTAAATTTATTAGTTAAATTTTCTCAAACTTTTACTTGACCATTTGTGAAAACTTTTAGTTGATAATTCTAAGTTCGTCACCGAATCAACACGTATTATTTCCCCAAAAGGGTAGCTCACAAGCTTAATCACTCAAGTCAACAAATCCTGCTTCTAAACTATTTTCATATATTAGCACATTCAATTTGTGTAACCTACTGCCTAATTTAGTACCCTAAACATCTTTGGAAAGATAAAAAAACACACTTGAGTAGGACTCAGAAATACTTATAACTTTATCACTTCACCTATTAGAGTAGAATTACACTTTCATTTAAACTAAGTCCTTTTTTTTTTTTTTTTCACTTTTGACTCCTAACCTATTACAGATTTTAGAAAGAATTTCAAGAAGCAACTTCATGGAACAATTTTCATTTATTTCATTCACGAAAAATAATAATGTTCGTAAAAATTTCTAAGGAATGAGTATAAAGGAAAGTAAGCTTAAAATTATAAATGATTATTGCATAACAGTAACATTCCTTTTAATCCCACAATTAAATTCTAAGCTTAAATAACAAAAGATTAAATCTCACCCTAATTTCATATATCAACTCAAACAAAGTGTATAAAGATAATAATGATTAAATAAAAGCGATTCCAAAAATTGTAAAAATTATCTCAAAAAGTTACTAATCAACGTAATCCAAAATTAAATGTGCAATACACAGTTAATTGATTCTATGCAAATTCAAAGGTTAAGTGTAAGATGTACTTTGGAAATCTTAACTTCATGCTCTTATAACATAATTAATGTCAAATATAATATTATTTTACCCCTTCCACCACTTAAAGATGCATATTGTCCCAAATGGATATAAAACTAAGAGAAAAAAAAATCCCCCTTGACATTTGAACTTTGACGAGATGGATAGTTAGGTACTTGAATTTTTAAAAAATCTAATTTTATACCTAATTAAACTTTTTGTGTCCATTTTCACTACCCCACTCTTTTAATGTTTTTTAAAGTTGTTGACACATACCAGACAATGATTGAGTGGGTAGTGTTTAGGGGCACGAAATGTTCAATTAGGTATAAAATTGGACTTTTTATAGGTTCAAGTATCTAATTACCTATTTCGTTAAAATTCAGGTACTAAAAGAGCCCTTTTCTCTAAAACTAATGAACAAATGAGAAGGCAAAACTAAAAGGAATTAAAATATCCTTGGTTTGCAAGATTCTGACTTTTTAATGTGAGTCGCCCCTTCGATCCATCTTAGGATTCCTTGTAGACACGAACAAGAAGAGAAACAAGGGTGGTGAAATGTCAAAAGAAAACTAAAGTGCAACAAGGAAAAAAAAAAAGAAAAACTAAAATGAATTCATCTACATCTAGTAAAATCTAACATGAGTAATAAGTTTATTCTTAGTATGGTGGCTTTGATAACAGCAAATCAAAATCCATCAAGCCAAAGTTGGTTGTTGCATCTCTTGCAATATACACTTTTTACATTCTCCAAAACATGGATAAATAGGTGATTTATGTATCTACCGATGTTCCTCATTAACTCCCAATACTTTACCCATTTAATTTAACTTTCACCCTTAGCATTTAAACTCTGATTTTAAATATAAATATGAATTGAAATCAACCTGCTTTATGCCTAAAGCCTTACAAGACAACTCAATGACAAAGTTAATGCTAGTGAAAACAAAAAACAAAATAATACTACTAAAAATGAAAGACAAATAGATAAATTAAACTTAGGTATCCTCTAATAAGGGCTTGGTTTAAAGTCTTCAATCTAGCTCTTTTAATTTATCCACCAAGATCCTGTGGAAGCATGTCTTAATTCCCATAATTCGAAAAGTGAAAAGGAGGATATTCTTTTTCAAATCTTAATCACTCATTTGGAGTTCTACACCTCTAAACATGCTTTAAAAGGGTTTAATTTGCAAACTTTAAATAATTAATTTTTGCACGAATTTAATTATATATTCGAGAAACTTTAAGCACTCCAACTTAAGGTTTTCTTTTCCCATCTAGATTTTTTCATTGAAAGTTGAAGAGGGCTCAAAATGCGGTAATTCTAATTAGTCATCATCCTCTGGAATATCCTCGTCAAAGTTAAAGAGTTCTCACAATCCTAAGTCTCTTTAGGAAGCAACTTTGTATTCTTGGAATTGAAACTTATGACCATTTTTTCCTCATGTTTTTCTTCACTCTTGCGCCCATATGCTTCAATTATTGACTTATCATGATTCCCCTTTTTTTCCCATGCTTCCACTCTTTACCCACTAGCTCAATTTCATGAAAAATCAAACCCATAACATCTCTTAAAGGTATAACCTTCACTTTACCTTCCAAAGAAGGCCTCTCAAAATTTTCTATCATTACCCTTAGTTTCTGAAGAGTACATGAAGATGTGGTCTGATCAGATGTCGACTCTTGAGATAATCTTTTTGGTTTGAAGGTTCAATGAAATCTTAATGGCTATTATTTGGAAAAGTAATGGGAAAGTTCAACTTTCATACCTTGTAGAGTCAATTCCTTTAAAATCTTAAGGTGTTATGATGTTGTTCTTGCTGTTTGTATAGGAGAAATGTTATTGGAATCAAAAGTTTCATACTTGTCCTAATATTCTTGGACTAATTCAAAAATAGGTATTTTATGTGGTTACTTATCTCCTTATACTTTGGATAAGTGTGGTAAAAAGGCCAGGGTTTAGACTCAGTTCTTGGAACTATAAGGAATGCCTTTTTCATGCTTGCTTAAGTACTCCAAAAGTAGATCCCTAAAAGATTCTTCCCACAGTTGCTCCTCTTGGATACACTCATAGTGTATATTTTATGCAATTATAGGCGAGTAATAAAGATATGGGTTATGGCACTCATACGAGGCATGATTATTCCCACAATACAAAAATGTATTATATCAAAAACATTTGTGGATATGAGTTCCTCGCTACTACTTAGAGCACTTAAATAGTGATGATCATGACTCTATTGATGGTACTCCATTTCAATATCAACAACCCATATAATTTAAGCAAAGAGCAAAGTAACGTGAAACCTAAGCACACTTATTGTGAATAAAATTCAAAGAATATAGAGTTCTCTTTCAAGTACAAGATTAATATCCTCAAAGTTCCAATGAATTTCTCCTATTCATGTACTAAGAAGATTGTGTAGCTAAAAACAATCACAACCAATAAGAGAGAAGGGAAAAGATTGAAAGAATGGTTAAATTAATAAGAGAATGAGTATTCCTAATGCTATATTCTCCAATGGTGATGCTAAAAATTAATTGCAGTGGATTTGTAAACCCCTGAAAAATTCCTAATTCTTAAAAATAATCCTAGAAGTCTAATATCAAAATTCAAATCCCGGAAAAATCGACTCAAGATAAAAACCCAATTCTATACCGAATCAAACACCGGAAACGAAACCCTAAAAATGGAACCAAGTTAAAACTTAATTCCAAATAAGATCAAAAATGAGATTTCTTAGTCTCGAGAAAACGAGAACCCTTGAAATAAAATATAAAGTCCAACTACCGGTTTAATCAACGTCCGTACGCTAATCAAATCATCTACCCAATTCCTAAAACAAAATCACAACAATAGATCCAAATACCGCTTAACAATGAAATGATAAAATCTTAAATCTTTCGGTAAAATTTTAGAATCACCATCTTCAATTTTCACCAAAAAGTCAAACTGAGTCAACTCATAACCCTAGACTTGGTTAAACGATCTCGAGAATTAAAAACTATTAAATAATCACAAATAAAATAAGATAAAGCATAGATGTTGAGCTAAAAAAAAATATAAAACAATCAAAATTTGAAAGTTATATGATCTTACGAATATCTGGACGAAACCGGAAGTCAAACCGGAACCCTAAAATCAACAAAACCTATAACGAACCCTGGTATTTAAGATCCGGCAATCCCGTGTTTTCAAACCCTAGAAAATGAAATTAAGCCAATAGCTTAAAATAGTTTGTAATAAGATAAGGTAACATAAAAATATCATATTCGTGAATTTCGAGTGTCCTTCGGACTCAAACGAGATCAGTTCTCGAAAAATGTGTCCCTGAGCTCGGGATATTAAAAATATTCCGTTTATACCAATAGACTCGTAAAAATACAAGGATTCTAAAAATATCAGTTTTAGAATTTTTCGATAGCTAAAAATTACAGATATCGCATTGTTACGCGTATTTTATTACTACCGGTACTTTAATTGTCTAATCTACTATTCATAGTACTTTTCTACTATTTATTACTATTCACCTATCTCTACTTTTTCTTACACCTATTTCTTACACCTACATATCTATTTTCTTACTTTTTTTCATTTCCAATACAACTTTATTCACATCAACTTTACATATTACTTCTTTTATTACACAAAAAATAAAATAAAACAATTTCTCCCCCTCTAATAAGCTCAAACCGGCGCCTCCCCCTCCCTTTTTCATCTAATTTTTTTCTTTTTCAATTTATTTAATTACATCTAAAATTCACTCCAAAAATTCTATAAATACCCCCTTCTTCTTTCATTCTTTCACACAATTCATTTCACTACCAAAACTCTCTCAAGATCTCTCCACAAATCCTCTCTTCAAGAATTCTCTCTACCAAAACTCTCTTAAACCAATTCCTCACAAAAACCACTCCTTATACATAAACTTTCTACCACATACCACTACTCACATAATACCCATTTTATCTACCATCTTCATATCATATAAACCTTAGGTAAAAATTCTCATAATCACTTATCATATTCATATAACTTAACATGAGTTTAGTGTATGCTTCTTAGACTCATGAGAGTTAAAGAAGCAACAATTTATTCATGTTTTGTTTTTGTTCATGTTTCTATTCTTTATGTTAATATTATGTCGTTGTTATTATTATTTGTTTCTAATCTAACTTATATAAAGTATTATGTATATTATGTATATATATTTATTTAGAGCATATAAGCTCATTTGTTATTTATTTATTTCCAAGTCTTGCAATTTATTTATTTATTTGTTTGTTTTATATAATTTATTAAGACTAGTCTTTCTAGTCTTAGACTTGTCCATATCAAGTCAAAACAATCTTTTATTTATTTTCTTTAATCTTTCGGGACTAATCCATTCTTAGTCCCGGGATGCCTTGATAAAGCTAAGGCTCCAATACTTGACCGGGATGCCTTGATGAAGCTAAGGTTTTCAATACTTGATATTTTATTTTCTTGCTTATTATTTGTTTTAGTATTTTCTTATGTTCTTATTATTTTATATGCTCAAAATACTTGCATCCACATAATGTTAATGTCTCAACTAATCCAAAAGTAGAATTCTATTTTATTAAAAGAGCTTAAAACTAAATTTTCTATTAAGTGACTTATCACAAAATAATGGAGTTATTGTCAAACAACACAGAAATAGAGTTTTCTCAAAACTTTCTTAAATAACAAAAATAGTTTTACCAAAGAAACATAAGAAATAAATACTTTCATTTCATATTATGGGAACCTAAGTTTTAGTAGAGTAATTTGTTAGTTTTCAAAATTCTTACAAAAAGCTTAAATATTAGACTCTTTTAAACCTCATGACAAAACTAAGAAACAAACTAGTTTTCAATCAACTCATAAAGTTATGAATCCACTAAGGAAAATAATGATTTTCAAGTTCTTAAAGAAGAAACTTATTTTCAAATAATATAAACAAGGTAAGATTAGAAACAAATGATTTTATCAATAAAGATGGTTCTTTTCAAAAGAAATGAAAGAACAAGTTTTAGAAAGCAAAAGCTTATGAATATAAGAAGACAAGACTCATTTTCTAAAACCATCATAAATATAAAATTATGAAAAAGTTTTCATCAACTTAATATACATTTGATAAATTTGATTTTATGAAAAACTAAGGTTAAAAGAAAATTTAATTGTCCTTGGAAAAAGAAAGAAGAAAATAAAATAACGATATACTCATTTGTAACAACCTAGGAAAATATAAAGTTTCTTTAAATACTTGAAAAGAAATTTTCAAAGTTAAAGTTTAAATGAATTGTTTTATGAAATAAATTGTTGAGACACTACCATTAGGATTTTTGCATATAAAGTGAGCTTACCTATATATTCAAAGTGTTATCAAATATATATTTATATACATATATTGTTTCAAAAGTATTTTCTTTAAAATGAAGTTGAGTTAGAAAATGGGTTTGCAAAAGTTTAGAAATAATTCGTTTTAAATCTGTACCTGACGTTTTCGGAACCCAAATGACCTTTTACGACAAAGATAAGTTTAGAAATGGATAGATCTTTTCGAATAGGTAGAAAACGATATATTATATGCGGAATTCCGAGTTAAAATGAGCAAGTTATGGCCATTTTAAGTTGGAATTTCCTTTTATACGATTTTACTGCGATTTTAAGTAAAGTTTAGAATCTCCAAGAGTAAAAATTTCATAAAGGACTTATCCCGGGTATTTCTTTTATCTAGGTGACGAAAGGTACGAGATTACCCTACCCGAGGATTACTACGACTAAGAAGATAGCGAAATGGACGAGTGAGTTATTCCTCCTAAATTGTTATCTTGCTTGTGCTTGTAAAGTAGTAGCATTAGTATACTAAGAAAAAATAAAAATGGATATATATTTGGGGAATTGGGGATTATGTGTATATATGTGATTCTATGTTTATGCGTGAAATAAGAATTAAGAATATCGCAACTTCGAACTGCTTGTTTAAATAGTTTTGTTTACTTACTTGTATGACTGTCTATCGTTTGCTAAATTGATTGATCGCCCCTAATAAACCTTAATAAGGTTTGGATTAAGAAAAATAAAACGCTCACGCATAGCATCCATCGAGTCACATCTATTTTGGAATGCTGCTACTCCTACGCGTAAAGTTGGATTGGCTGTGATCGTGCGGTGCCACGGGCCATGTTCCTTCCTGAAGAATCCAAATCGCTCGAGAAAAGCGACTCTAGGTTCAGAGCCGAGCCAACTGAACGCTGTGGGTGAGGACCTGGGGACTAGCAGTAGAAGGTCGAGGACCTTCAACCCCGATTCCCTAACCTTTGATACAGAGGGGTAAATCCGTTCTATATATGATTTCCGAATAACTATATATATTTGTGTAATCATGTAGTTGTTGCATTGTATGCACAGCATATGCGTGAAAATCTAAATGAACTTGTTTGATTATATGGTGCGAATGAAAAGGAATATCTCACTAAGCTAGTTGTAGCTTATACCCCTATAGATTTTGTTGAAACAAGTATACCCGTGGCTTAAATTAAGGATCATGACATTAAGGAAGTCATGGAAGGATGATTAAGCTTTTATGAAGAAATGGAATCTTAAGATGAAGTAATTTTGTAAGGTTCTTTATATGTAATGACTTATATGAGTAGTGATGTATATTTATTTGAAGATAATAGAGGAACATGCCCCTAAGAATTGAAATGTAATATGTATGTTTTATGATAAGTATTCTCTTTGCCTTGTTACCTATTTATTATCAATATAAATTGCGCTACTCCGATGCATTCCCTTGGTTGTGATGTACGCCTTGTACATGATATGAAAGCCTTTGCGTGACTAAGGTAGTCATTCCTAGGCTTTAGTATTGTGTACGGCAGACTGCCACGTTTAGGGTACCCCTCGGGCGTGACAGGATTAGATCAAGCATTGTCCTATAGAGATTACAAATACTTGTATTGATTTATACTTACCATCCAATTAGCAAATCAAGTGATTAAGAATTAATAAAATTAAAATGCATACTCAAGAAATTAAAGTAATTATCAGTGACACATGAGAGCAATTATCAAAGTTTACCTAGAATGCCAAAATAATACCTAAACATTAAATCACCTCAGAAATACTTATGTGATATTAAAATATATTCATCTTTCTTATAATTTTTTTGAACTGTGGGAATTCTTGATTCATATTAATATTTCTCTTGATGCTACTAATGTCTAACATAAGTTAATTAAATGGAATATCTTCCAAACTAAAAAACCACTTTACTAATCGAAGCGATTTACACTACCCTATCTCTAAGATTAATTACAACTCCTTCTAATGATGAAAATTAGTTCCAACATATGATCCCTTAATCTGTATGAATGGAATTTAACATTGAATCCATACACATGCCAAAAAAGATTCAGATAACAACAAAATACACATGATAAGATTAATGAAAAACAACAACTCATTGAAAAGGAAATAAAATTTATCACATAGTTTTCCAAAAGTTCATCAAACCTAGGAATCACAAATTTACTCCTCCATAAAAATAATCATGAAAGCAAAATAAAAAATAAAAAAACTAAAATATGAAAAGGTAATGGATAAATCTCTTGTTAATCATGAATTTTACGCTCATAAGTGGTAAAATTGATCACATAATTCTCTTAAGGTTCATTACATTTGTGCATTACAAATTTACTCATTTATAAAAATTATCATGGAAGAAAAAAAAGTAAAATATGAAAAGACAATAAATAAATCCCTTATTAATATTTGATCATTCTCTCACTTTATTCTTGTGTTTTCCTTTCATTAGATCAAAAATATTGTTTTTAGAAAATGTATTAAATATTTCTCAAAGGTGGCTCTCTTTTCAAATCAACACATCAAAATTTTTTTATCTAGGTACGGAAAATGTTGCAATCAATAGGCAAGTGTGTGGATAAAGTATACAACTATACATTGCATCTATATAAGCGAATGGTGCACAGGCAAGGTGCACAAGTATGATCTTTAGGTGTACAAATTTGCACGATTATAGTACACAAGCATGCTCTTTGTAACTTTTCATCCCTTGAATCACTTCAAATTCTTTCTCTAAGTGCTTAATTGATAGCTTAGGTATATTTTAAGGGTATATTCTTGATGTAAGCTTCCATCAATCTACAAATTACATTTTTAAAACTGTTTTACTGGAATTTCGTTATATCTTATAAAAATTCATTAGGTGTATGGTTAATCCGTGATTGTGAAACCATTAAGATGAATAGATGTATTTATATTATCAATGTTAGTTGTAGTCTAGTAATGGACATGTTTTATATGGTTTGGCAATGGACATATATTTATCGAGACTTTGTGTTCGTATTGTATTGAGGCTTTGCACCCATATATCACTATAAGAAATCTAGGCTTTAGAGACAAAAATTCTATCTCTAAATGTAAATTTCTGTCATAACAACAATCGCTAATTCTATTTATAGATATATAACTTATTTTACCCATTTTCCATCGCAAAATTTCTGTCTCTAAAAGCCAGTTTTCTTGTAGCGTGTATATATATATATTGATGCTTTGCTCTTGTATTATATCAATGCTTTGTGTCAATATTCTTATTAAGATTTCACAATTATTATTTTATTAGTAGAGGCTTTACACTTGTAACCATTTTCTTGTTAAGGCTTTGTACTTGCTTATGTTTGTGGCTTTGGTTGATTTTTACTAATGGCAATGGTTTTTTATAAAATGTTTTTCCTAGGAAAATAGTTTTTTGGGTCTAGTTTCAACAAATTTCATCTTTAGTAATAAATTTGATTATTATTGGTGAAAGTTAAACCTAAATTAGGTATTTGTTTATTAGTTGATTCAGTTGTAAGTTGTACAATCTATCTTAAACTGCTTGTTCTCTTCACTGTAAGACCAAATAAGTTATAATTTTATTCTTTATGAAGAGTTCTTAAGGCACTTAGTTAACTTAATAACAATTTTATAAGGAATACCTAGTACAAAAAATATTGAAGTCATTTATTATGTAAGCTTATGCATGGTAATTCACGCTATAATTTATATTTTTCTCGAAAAAAACTCATCTAATTTTTAAAATTAACAAATGAAAATCTTATTACGGGTTTATTATATTTCTTCGTAATAAATAGTCTAATTTTGTTTAGCAAAGTGAACTTGTAGTAAGTTTCATGTGGTATAACATCTTGTGTGCCTATATATACAGTTGTCAGTACTAGGCATTTCTCCGCTCGGTCCTTCTTTTTTTAGTGTTGTTAATAAAGATGATGATCAATGTCATTGCATGAGACTTGACAATCTTTTGTTGATAGAGAGATTTTCTTTAGCTATGTGAGTGAGGTGTATCATTGATCACTAGGATAGAATCATGTTTTTAATAGTTGTCTTGGAAGTTGCTGAATTTATGAGACTATTTAGTATTTTGGGTTAGTATTATAAATTTTATATTTGAATAGTTATGTAATGGCATTTAAGGATTGAGATAATATGAGTATTTTGGAGTTCAATATGCACTTTTGTGGTTGGTTTTTAATAGCTCTTATGCACATGTGCTTGCGCAAAGTGTATTATGAAGTTCATATTCCATAATTCCCTTGTTTCTAGATGTTACAAATGTATGGTAGAGCTAGTGAAAGCTATAGGATACTTACTTGGATTCTTAAATGTCACGTGAATAATCAAAGAGACTTTCAATTTAAGTAAGTCTCTATCTTATCAATGGATTCTTAAAAAGGGTTTCTTAAAAATTTTTAAAAGTTTTATGGATTTATTATTATTATTATTATTATTATTATTATTATTATTATTATTATATTATTATTATTACTATTCACTTTTAATAACTTTAACATTAAAGAATTAGAAATAATAAAATAAAGTACATATATCTTTAAGTTATAATTTATTATTAATAAATTAACTAAAATTATGAAATAAAAAAAATTAAACTTGTTGCAAAAGTTATGATGCAATAAAGAACAAAAGCCAATCTTAACTGTGACAAAGTAAAAAAAATAGGAAAAGGAATTTGTAGCTACATTCCTCTACAAATGAACGAAATAATATTTTAATAAACAAATTGAAAAATGCCATTAAATAAAAAATAATCCAAAAATAGGCAAGTTAAACTCATCTTGTCAAGATATGAGTTCAATACAAAACTCATGTTTTCTATAATCCTCGAGTTTTTTCTTGAGTTAAGTTAGAAAATTTAAACATTAATTTCCCATAGAAATAAAAGATACAAAGGACAAGGCGACATGACATTGGTAAAATCATATTCCTATGTTTATATAATCCTAAAGTATAGTGTGAACCATTAAATCTTTGGTGTATATTGAGCAATTATTGATAGTCTAGAAATAAGTTGTGTAAATATAAAAAACTAACTATTAATTGAAAATTATTTTTTTATGAGATTTATAATCTAAACTCTTTCTTTAATTTTATTGTCTTGAAATAATTAACGATTTATTTGTATATTAATTAATATATTTTTTATATCATAATTTGTTCGTCTTATATACATTATAGACTTTAATTTTCATCATCCATACTTAAATTTCATGTAAAACGGCTAAAAAAGGCTTGCAAAACTTGTTTCACCATAAATTACAGGGCAAGGGTAAATTTTTTCCACTTTTCATAAAATATTCTTCATTAAATGTTGGCGATGATATTTTCCAAAAATTTCATCTTACTTTTCCTTACTTGTAAAAGAAGAAAGGATTTTTAAAATCTACTATACTAATATAATTTAATGTAATTAACAATATCTTTTAGTAAACATAAAGCTAGATAAACTCAAACTTCTTTTACTACCAATTATATAATGGCACCCTCTTTTTCATTTTACCTATGTTTATAGCTAAAACATAAACTACTTCTTCAAACTCTCGCTTTTAATATTCAAAAAATCTCTAAGAAATCATATACAAACACTACTTCCAATAGTTTTGAAGAAGAAGGTAAAGCAATCGTACAGAACACACCATCCGAACTAAGGTAATTTTATCTTTAAAAAGGTTATAATAAGTTATCTTTGCCAAACACACTAATATACGTACATATTTTATTGTTTAAGAGGAAAACTTTAACTTTAGCAGATACCTTAAGTTACGAACTAAAACAGAATTTACTAGGTAATAATAAAAATGTATGCACACTTACCTTATGCATTTGCTATGTCTAAGAGTTGTAGCAAAACTGCAAGAAACTTATGACCAAATATAATTTTACTTAACAAACACAAAACATGAGACATTCATTCTTGGAATTTCGTTAAAGGAAAGAATGATAGATTTAAGTTTAACTAGCAAATTTGCTAGATATAGTTATGTTTGAAGTACTTATGTTGAGTCTATTTTTAACCGCATTTTAATTCGTGTATCAGTTAAAGAGGAAATAGTTTGTAAAGTGGAGTAAGATGAGTTTGTTTTTTTGGCTATGAAGCAAATCATCGCCAAGTCGCGCCCGTGGTTCTAAATTGCAGTAAACACTAAGTGAAATCAAGGGGAAGTGTTTTTTATCATAGTTTCAACCGTAACCTAGATCACACCCACAGTTTACACTACAATTAATGTTATGTGACTGTAAACAAAAATAAAAAATGAAGAGTTTGAGCAAAGCTTGAATCGCAACATAATAAGTGCCCGTAGCTGACCTACAGTTTGTTTGGTTATATGATCTATCTTATATGGGTCTATAATCATGGATATCCTAAGTATATAAGATAAACTTAGAAGAGAACATGGAAATAAAGATTTTTTGCAAAACAAAGGAGTTTGGAGGTGTACACTGGCTTTTGGAGAAGATAGGCCACTGGTCTTTTACAACAAATATAGATGGCCTCCAATTTTGAATTGTTTGCCGAGAGCACTGGATTTTGCCAAGGTCGTCTTCAATGCTGCCAGCCTTGGAGAGCAACGCCGTCGGCATTAGACGGTTAAGCAGCTGGTATAGGAACACCGATTCAGTAGTTGATCTTGAATGCCACCAGCCTTTTTTTAAATATTGCTAGCCTATGTGTGTCTATTGGTATTCTCTTATTGTTGCATATATATTCTTCTTATTTGTCCTAGGATTTGTATGAGATGAGTGTAGAGGCTATCCTAAATCCTAACGAGAGATTCTAGAGAGAGAGGGGTCTATTCATGTTGTAATCAACTGGTTTGTGGTGATGATTGAGTGATCTACTATTGTCTTCTAGTGAGGAAAGTCCATGTAATCCCATTATTTGATAGTAGAAGATTTGTGTGCTATTGGTCCCATGGTTTTTCCCTAAATTGGGGTTTTCCATGTAGATCTTGGTATCATTTATTTTATTCTGCAAGTATTTGTTATTGTGTTTATCACTTTAGGAAAGAGGAGAATTAACTTGTTATTTTAGGTTGATCATTGATTTGTCTGAAATTAGATTAGGGTTATTTTCTCTTAACAAGTGGTATCAGAGCATAGAATTCATAAAAAAATTAAGGTTTTAATGCAGTGCAGACATGGTAGAATCATCATGAACGATGATTAAATTGAATTCATCGAATTACTCCATAGGAAATCTATGATGTAAGATTTATTGTATTGTAACTTACCTTTAAGCGGTGACGGTATGAAGCCAACATATTAAACTGATGTAGATTAGGTAATCATGCATAGGAAAACTATCAGATATATCCAAGAAAATGGATTATTCACAGTGTGCATCACCATGTTGCCTAAGAAACCAGGGATGAAGTCCTATAAAAGAAGTTGGAATCCATGAATGAGAGGTAGACCGCGTGAATAAAACTTCCTTGATTAAGAGAGTAATCAATCTGAAATACAAGGATGGATCCAACATGGTAGAGCACTTAAATGATTTTCAAAAGCTTGTGAATCGGTTGTTTGCTATGAAGTTGGTGCTTGATGATGAGATCCAAGTACTATTGTTGTTGAGTTCTTTGCTCGACAGCTGGGAAATACTTGTTGTGTCTATCGGTAACTCTGACCTTGAGGGAAAGCTCACCATAGCAATGGTGCATGATAGCTTAATGAATGAAGAGGCTAGAAGGAAAGATCTTGATACAGGTTCTGAGTCTAGGGCACTCGTTACTGATCAAAGAAGGTATGGCAGAAGCAGGAACAGAGGCTCATCTGATAACGATGATAGATCAGACATATCCATGGGAAGATCTAAATCTAGAGGAAGGAAAAATATTAAATGCTTTTATGTGACAAGCCAGGGTACTCTAAGAGAGAATGCAGACTCTAGAAGAGAGAGCAGGTAAGGATAAAGATGATGAAAAGGATGAAGACGTAACTGCTACAGCAGCATTGTTGCCTAGGAGGAGGATTGTGTTAGCCTTGTATATCATGACAATGATTGGGTCATAGACTCCGGTACCTTATTTCATGTGACTTCACATGGTGAATTCTTCTCTCCTACACTATTGATGATTATGGCAATGTCAGGGTGGGAAACGATGGTATATCAAAAGTAGTTAGCATTGCTAATATTTTTTTAAAGACTAACACTGGTTAGGCTCATTCTCAGAGACGTCCGACATATTCTAGATATCCACCTGAACCTTATCTCTACAGGAAAAACTTGATGATGAAGGCTATAAAAGCCACTTTGGTGAAGGAAAATGAAAGCTCCATAATGTTTCTCTCATTATGGCAAAAGGGAAAAAAAGTAACACCCTTTACTCAATGTTAGCAAAGCTAAGTAAAGGAAATGTGAATCTGATTGATGACAATTCTATGGAATTGTGGCATAAGTGGCTTGGTCACATAAGCGAGAAAAGGCTCCAGACGCTTGTTAAGAAGCAACTTCTCCCTTATGCAAAGGGTACTCCTCTAACTTGTATTGACTATTTGGTTGGAAAACAACATAGGGTTGCATTTCATAAAGATATACCTACTAGAAAATCTCATGTGTTGGATTTAGTTTACACAGATGTTTGACATGAAAGATAGGACAGTAAGTGATGCTTTCTATTTTGTTACCTTTATTGATGATCACTCTAGGAAGCTATGGACCTTTGCTTTAAAGTCCAAGAATTGAGTGTTGGATGTGTTTAAGCAATTCCACACTAGAGTAGAAAAACAAATTGGAAGACAGTTGATATCTATCAGAGCTGATAATGATGGTGAGTAAAGAGGACCTTTTGAGGAATACTGCAAGGAACATGGGATTAAACTAGAAAAGATAGTTCTAAAGATCCCATAGCAGAACAGCGTTGCAAAGAGGATGAATTACATTATCACAGAGGGGGTGAAGTGCATGTTATCTCATGCCAAGTTGCCTAAATCATTATAGGGTGAAGCTGTGAGGACAGTTGCTGATTTGATAAATCTATCCCCCTTTTATGCTCTGAATGGAAATATCCTAGAGAGAGTCTGGACAGGTAAAGATATTTCCTATGAACATTTACGTGTGCTTGGTTGCAGGGTAATTGTGCATATTCTCAAGGATGATAGAAGGAAACTTGATTCGAAATCAAAGGAATGTATATTTCTGGGTTATGCATATGATGAGTATGACTACAGGTTATGGGATCTAATTGATAAGAAGGTTGTCAGGAGTAGGGATGTGGTTTTTATTGAAGACCAAACCATTAAAGATATAGAAAAGCTTGAGAAGTCAAAATCCTCATATGAGATCCCAGTTAATATAGACCTAGTGCCTTCCCTTGAAGATTCTAATAATGATAGAGGTGATGTAGAAGATTCAGTTGAAGAGCCCCATGAGCCTCATTAGTAGATTGAGTTGAAGAGATCTTCAAGAGATAGAAGACCATCAATGAGATACAATCCAGATGAGTATATGATACTGACTGACGGGGAAGAATCAAAGTGTTATTAAGAATCCATGCAAGACGAGATAAAATCCTTGCATGAGAATCACATACATGACTTAGTGAAACTGCTGAAAGGCAAGAGAGCACTAAAGCATAAATGGGTATACAGACTGAATACAGATAAAAAGAGCTCACAATCAAGGTATAAGGCAAAAACTGGTTGTGAAAGGGTTTAGTCAAACGAAAGATGTGATGGAACCCACCATATGAGTTGGAGGAGGAGTTTGTTAGATTATAGATCCAACTCATATGGGTCTATAGTCATGGATATCCTAAGTATATGAGATATACTTAGAAGAAGACTTGGAAATAAGGAGATTTTTAACAAAACAAAGGAGTTTAGAGGTGTACGCTGGCTTCTGGAGAAGATAGGCCACCGACCTTTACATCAAATATAGCAAGCCTTTAATTTTAATTGTTTATCGAAAACACTAGATTGCCAAGGCTGGCTTTAACGCTACTAGCCTTGGAGGGCAACATCGCCAGCATAGGATGGCTAGCCCATCGGCATAGGACAACTAGGTCGTCGGCATAGGGCCAACGTAGGAACGTTGATTTAGTGCCTGATCTTGAACGTTGCCAGCCTTTTTTTTTAATGTTGCCAGCCTATATGTGTCTATTGGTTTTCCCTTATTGTTGCATATATATTTTTCTTATTTGTCCTAGAGTTTGTATGAGATGGGTATGAAGTCTATCCTAAATCCTAGAGAGAGATTCTAGAGAGAGAGAAGAGGCCTATTCTTATTATAACCCACCGGTTTGTGGTGATGATTAAGTGATCCACTAATGTTATCTAGAGAGGAAAGTCTATTTAATCTCATTATTTGATAGTAGAAGATTTGTGTGCTACTTGTCTCATAGTTTTTCCCTAAATTGGAGTTTTCTATGTAAATCTTGGTTTTATTTATTTTATTCTGCAATTGTTTGTTATTATGTTTATTGCTTTAAGCAAGTGGAGATTTAACTTGTTATTTCAGGTTGATCATTTGATTTGACTGAAATCATAATAGGGTTATTTTCTCCTGATACGTTTAGGCTGTAAGTTATATGAATGACCACGATTTATTACGTTGTTTAACCGTGGTCATTGTAGTGGAATCACTGTATTCATAGCATTTATAACTCCTTAAAGATAAGAAAATTACAACATGAGTCTGGGATACTTAGACACTAATAGGAATTCTTGTTTAATTATATACGTAGTAATGTATGTTTGTTATTTTATAGAAACTATATATCAATATCAAGATTTTCCCATAGACTATTAGCTAAGAAAAGAATGCACAGGTGAGTAACTCTGATATTTTCTCGTTGCTTTTGTATGTAAAATAGTGGCACATATTTTAATTACAATGATAATTGGTTGTGTATGGGGATGGGAACAACACATACTGTATGGTGATTAGATGAATAACAAACTTTAATATTATAAGTGATAATTATTTGCTTGGTATTGATTGTGCAATATATATTGATGATTGTATTAAAATTGTATGGTCACTAAGTAAACTGAGATAAATCTTAATTGACCATTAAATGAAATAGACATGTATCGTATGACTACATAAATTGCATCTAAATAGCATTCACATCAAGTATTAGCATCTCAGTTCAATGGTAACGTGAAGTGTTTCCAGTGAATCTGGTTCTATAGAAGGTTACATTATTCTATCAGTCCCATGGGAACTAAGTAGACAACGAAGGACGTTGCCTATAGCATCAACGTGAGGCAGCTAATACTTAGTGGAGTTTCAAAGGTTCCAAGTTTAAGTTGAGATTATAATACTTATATATATAATAATAACAATAAAAAATAAGTTTAAATACAACTTCTCCTTCTTTAATTCTTAGTTTCTCCTACACATGAATGATTAGAGCTAGTCCTTCAATCCCCATAGAGGGCATAAATCTCCATCGATTTGGATTCTAGTCATCCAAACTATATTTGTCACATTATGATTGAGTATTGCATTGCATATATTTGTTAATTGAACTTGCTAGGCATTATTTGTATTGTGTTAAGATCTAATTAGCTATGGTTTGCTCACCTTTTTATAGATTTGTGTAATTATAGGCATCTTTAGAGTTGACCTATACCTAGTGTAAATACTCCATTTTTGACTTATAGATTTGTGTAATTATAGGCATCTTCTCCATGTTTGTGAATGTGTTTCACCATTAGGTCATTAGCCTATGCCCATTCATGGAGAAGATTAGGGTTGGATTTCGTACGAGCACATGAAAAAAAATTTCTTTCAAGCGTGTGTGTTAGCACACATATGATGTGCGTGTTGTACAAGCTTGTCGTCTTCCTCAAAGAATGTCTGGTTTTTCCTTGTGCGATGAAACCATTTTGAACTCATTTTTTATTTTTTATTTTACTTCATTTTGCACCAAATTGAGGGAAGAGAATTGAAGAAGAAATGGGATACGACAAATTCAAATGAAAAAACTAGTCCTAAAACTTGTGATTTGGCGTTTAGTTTTTTATCCAAAGTTTGTAAAATATCTGTTTTCGTGCATGAAGCATAATTTCGAATTTGATCTTGCATTTAGCTTGCATAAACATGTGTTTATATCAATTTGAACACATTATTTTCTTTCCCTATGTTCATTAAGCTAGAAAACTACAAGAACGCGTTTAATTAAGCTTGGGAAGCTCGAGTTCATGCGCGCTTCATCTTCAAAGTTAATGGTTGTATCCCACCTAACTTGACCCCTAACTAATATAAGGTTGAATCTTTCATTCAAAGGATTAGAAACATCCAACAATCACTAATAAAGCTTCGAATCAATTTTTGGGTATTTAGGATTTCCAATTTCAATTTTTCCGATTACTCTTAATAGATGTTAAGTTGGAGAAAATTAGAGCTACAGTTGGATCCATGGGTGGTGAAAGCTTTAACTAGTAGCTTTCGCCTTCATCTGAAGCTCTTCATTGATCATAACCCAAACAGCCACCTCTGACCACCACTAAAGAGCACAAAACACCACTTTGAGCTACCATTCAAATGAAACTGCCACCACTAAACTATTTGGCAACTCCTGCTTGACTAGTCCAACGAATTCACAACCGTTAATAACCTCAGGATCGCTAAAAAGAACTCCTACAAGTTGCATCTCTCTACCATGACCCGAATCCGCTCCGCTGCCTAAGCGGAACCGTACCCGAAGTCCGACCCGCGTGCATTCCTTCTAGGTAAGTCCGAATCATTTATTTATTTATTTATTAACTAACATGATTAAAAGAATTTTTAAATAATAATAATTAGTAATAAAATAAAAGAAATGTTTAATGTGGAATAAATTTATCAAACTTTTTTTTAAATACCAAAAAAACAAAATAAAAAAATGATAATAAAAATATTTTTGATTGCAAAAGTTTGAAAAATATAAAGTTCCCTTTTTGGAAACTTAGAGAAAATGAATTTTTCAAAACATATAGAAATGAATTTGGTAGCTTATAGGATCACATTTTAAATTCCTTTTTTTTTTTTTTTTAACGAAATTCTAAAACTTAAGAAACTTACATTATAAAGTCTTAAAACTCTAAAAAATAATCAACACACTAAAGTTTTCATAAAAGAACTACGTGTTGTCTGATCTGGATTAGCGGATACATAGGCATCTCCGAGGCAACATAATATTTAAAAAATTCATTTTTGTTTCATCATCTCCTTTTGTATATATAACCGATTTGTTATTTGTTGTAAGCATTAATTGGTTTATTACTAATTTGTCAATAAAATTGTAAATGTTGAAATTCGTGATATTTGATAAATTTTTTAGCATCAAAAGGATAAAATTTATTTTATGAATTTCAAATAGTAACCATATGGTTTTAATAGGAGAACCCCCGAATCTAAAAATTTTTTGTTCAGTTTTAAATCAAATTTTTTGCAAACTAATAGTTAAGTTAAGATCAACCAACTTTTTTTATCTTAATTTATATTTTTTTCTCGATTTCAATTGGGTGATGACTCCTTAAAGTTTCACAAAATTTAAATTTCTTTTAATTCCTAGTCGAGGGTTCGTATTAAATGGTTTTTGGTTTAATACGAATTGGATTAAAAAAAATGAAACCAAAAATGAAAAATCTAGGCTCGATACCTAAAAATCGATGCAAATATAATTTAGTAAGGAAATTGAGACCTGAAGTGGAGAAAGAGAATAATATCTTGTGTAAAGGACAATATATGTATAGTTTGATGTAATAGTTAAAAAGTTAATGTAAGTAGTATATAATACTATTCTTGTATGTGATCTATATGTGTGCAATAATTTCTTATTTTAAGCAACCTTTCAATCTTGTTATAACTATTCACGCCATGAGACATTCTAGTTGTATAATTATCATGTGCTTTTCAAGGAGTTTTAGATAGTTAAATACAAATGTCTATGACTCCAGTTTGATACATGGTGCATAGATACTACTAAGGTACCCTGTAGGGATGTGGCATTTTATCTCAAACCTCCAAGCTCCCATAAATCATCCCATCACATGCCTTAAATAGTGTTTTTCAAGGTCAAAATGATCTCAATTGTGAAAGCCCAATTGTTTTTTCACCAGGCTAAAGAATCAGTGCTTGAAATGGTGTAATAGGTTTCGTGACTCTTCCTGGATCAAAAGTTATGCTTATTTAAGTTACTATAGAAAAACGATTAAATTTGGCTTAATTTTTTTATATATTATTAGTCTTTCTAGCATATATAATCAATATTAATTCTATCCACATTAATTCAAGAAGAAGATTGAATTTTGTTCATTATGGCAATAGGCTAGCTAACTTATCTCTTGCAAAAATGAGTCTAGTGGAAGTGTATTGAACTCATCTCTTAAACGAGTTTATGGCAATCTCAACCCATCCTTCGAAGAGAAGCATTCAACTTGCAAATTTTTTGAATTATTGTTTACCCATTTGTGTTTTTGTAATTTTTTACTAAAAAATTTCTATTTTTTTCCTTAACCTTGGAAAATTAACCAAATTATTAATAAAGTATCTCCAGATAGATATTTTTCTAAGGTTATTGTGCCAAAAACATAGGATAAAGATATTCTAATGGCAAACTTAATAAAAAAAAGGTGTGATTTATTTTATTTTCTCCCATTTACCCATCAATTTTTTCCTATTATTTGTACCTAGGTGATGGAATCAGAGTGTTGACATGTGCTCCTATGTATACATGGACATGGGCCGGGTCAGATCTCAGCCTGAATTGTCATTGTTTAGTTGACATGTCAGCTCGACTCAACATTATGGATCATGACTTATCACATGGAAAAAAAAAGGAAAGAAAAAAAAAATGTTTGAACTATTTTAATGTGGATAGTGAAAGTTTATTGACAATCAAAACATAAAATGAGTTGTGGTTGTTAAAAATGCAAGTAATTAATATAGCTAAAAGAACGTGTGTTCCATTTATTTAAACTTATAACCAAAGGATCATTTTGATTCTTAATAACGTGGGACTCATTTTTGCTTTTTGTGGGAGTTGTTTTCTGTCTTAAGTGTTTTCAAATCCTATATTGCTAACTTTATAAGTAGAAATGGATGTGCTTATGTATAAATAAATGCACATTATCAATGATTCTTTCAATAAATGGGTTAGAGATTATTGTTTACAGGCCTAATTTTTAATTTAGAAATTTAACTAAGTTATTATTAAATTTATCATATAAATTTATTTTATTTAATCTTTTTATTTCTAATTTTATCTTTCAAAAGTATAGTTAATGTAATTTATTTTAAAATTATATTAATTAAAAAAATTATTGGCTAGTTCAACCAGCATGAATCAGCCCATAAACTGATGGTGGCTTAGAATTGAGTCGATCGATCTTGGTAGGTTTATGTCGGTTCGATCTCGTACCGATGTCTAGTCTCCTATGTCCTACGTCGCAGTCTAAACTCATTTTTGTCTATTTTGGACCAGAATCTTTTCTTACTAAAAGAAGAAGAAAAAAGTCTCAATTCCGCTGCAAATCTCTGATATGATGCTAATTAATAGGAGTCAAGGAATCAATAGTAATTCTTCATCAGCACGTTCCACTTAGCCCCCAGATTAGTAATCACCCAGCCAAGCCAACATCTTGGAGGTTTACCAGGGTGAAACTGATGAATATATCTATTTTTTTCCCCTTTTTCACCCGAATATCTATTTTTATGATCTGATCAAGAATATCCTAATTCCTATGTAAGTCAAAAGCTGGCATTTGTGTAACTTGTTCGAGGAGTCCTACGATCCTCTTTTTTTTTTTTTGGATGGGCGTTAGTCCTATGATTCTTTTGTGATTGACATCTGGCATGGCGACTTTCTCCCAATGGGTTGCGTCCATAGATATCGTGTTCCTTCCGGTTTTAAATATACTTACCTTATGAAATTGTTTATTGATATTAAAGAAAACAAAAAAAAAAGGAAAATCAGGTATTAAATATAATTACTTTATTAGGTTGTTCAATATATAATATAAGAAGAAAATACATTAAAATTATAGAAAATTTTTTTCTACATACATCAGAATATAATGTCGTTGTTTATTACGTATATACATGTTGTATAGATATATATTATATACATATATACTGTACGATTCTAAGTAAAAGGTGGATAGAAAAATGAATGGGGAAAATAAAAATGAAGTAATAAAGAAAATAAAGATTAAAAATAAATAATAGATAATTTATGAAAAATTTTATGGTTTCGTTATTAATTTTGATGAAAAAATTGAAAATTAGGAAAAGAAAAAAATTTGAAAGATAAATTTAGGTAAAAGGCATGTTGATGTGGGGCACGAAAACCAAAATTATTAAAGAACGCATAAGATATGAACTAGTGGAATAATTAATCTAGAAAATTAAATTAAATAACAATTACATAATTAACTAATTAACTAGTACCCTGCATTATGCAAGGTATTTTAAAAAATATTTGTAAATATATAATATAGACATAGCACAGTGTTTTAAAGAATATTTATCAATATAATATATACTAAATATATATGGTTATTTTTGGATATATAAAATAATATAATAGTTAAGAAATTATCATCTTTTGAAGTATTGGAAGTTTTTTATAATTCTATATCTAAAGATATGTTTTTGAATTAATGAAAGGTATACATATTATAAGTAATGTAAGTATTGTTAATGAAAATATATGAATGAATGAAATTTTTTGGAAAAATTAAAAAGTCTTAAAAAATTTAGAAAAAGGTTAACAATTGTGTTGTATAAAACTTATGCGATATTAAAAGTTAACATTAACGTGATGCTTTTCCATTTCATTAAAAAAGGGTAAATTTTTATGAAATTTAATGATATGAAAAAATAATATCAAAGATATACCATATATATATATATATATATATATACTTGGTGGTTTTTCATGAAATGTTAATATAAAGGGTATGATAACAAAATACTTTCAAAATTATTATATAATATAATCGATAATAGATTTTGTTAATAATTTTTATTCAATTATGTAATATATATTTTCAATGATTATTCATTATTTTTATTCTTTTTTCTTTGATAAGTCGTAAGTATTGAAAGTTATGATTAAAGAGATGCATTTGTTCATGAAACATAGCAACACAAAAAGTAATACCAAAAAGGCATCAATATAAAAAGGAATTATTGGTATTGATATAAAAGATTAATATTAAAATAATACAATAAAAAAAATAATGCTGAACAGGTACTGAATACAAGAAGGTAATAGTTCATGGTAACAATACTAAATAATAATATTGAAAAGATTTGATATGAAAATAATAACAAAAGGGTATAAGATAAAAAATATAATATCTAAAACATTTGATACGAAAATTAATAACGAAGAGGTATAAGATGGGAAAAGTTTTCAAAATTATATATTACACTAGATATACTAAAATATTCACCAAAGATAAAGAAAAAAAATAAAAAATATTAAAAAGAAAGAAAGCTTTCTTTTGATTTTTCTCCTTTTAAATATTTAATTGCAATTAATCGATCACAACAGTTAAAATCCCCACAATATACACCGATCAAACTTTAATGCGAACGTTGACATATCTTTGCAATCTTGGAATTTATGTGGGGACGAAGACTAAATTATCTTTCACTGCTTTAAATTTCAAAGACAACCGTTAGGTTGAATGAAAGATTAAGCTGCACAACCAAACACAACAAATGAAAAAAACAATATAAATATAATAATTGGCAGTCTCACACCACTAAGTAAATTATGAAGGTCTGACAACATCATTTAAAAAAGAAATCAACCTTTTGAAGAAAATTTCTTTATTCGAGATGTCAAGCATTCACTCCCTTTTTAAATCATAACAAAGAAACCATTTACAAGAGTAAGGTTAAATAAGAGCCTTAAGATCTAATTCAATCTAGCAAGTGACAACTATCAATTAGTCACTTAAAAGAAATAATAAAAAGAAATCTAATAAATCTAGATATTTTTATTTATTGTATCTACAAGTATCTAATTGGATAAATCTAAAATATAAAGTAAATATAATCCTTAAAAAAAAAAGCTATATATAAAAATTCGCATGCCATATGGGATGACCAGATTGACACGAGCTCCTACATTTGTATTGTTGGTCCCATTAATTCTTGCCGTCTTGAAAAAATTCATCTCTGGTGAAATAAAGCTGATATGTCGCTCATAAAGATCTAGATTAATCCTCTAAAGCTCTAACTCAATAATCTATATAACATCTGAGTTGGACAATCGACTCTTTTAACTAGAAAAAGTATCTATCATTTCTCGTGATTTGATCATAAAAATATCTTCCATCCTTTTAATCTTCCCTCTAAATGGTGGAACATGTGGAACTTGTAGAATTGGAATACTAGGAAATGTGTCATTTGGCTAATGTGAAGAATTTGAAGTCTCATTCCCTTCATGTTAAGGTAATATATTATTAACACTTGACTCTGGTGGAAGTTCCAAGATACAAACATTGTCACCGATCTTCTTCATGTAAGTTCTAGCACATGTACAAAGATAATCATACTTTTACCTTGGCCAAATATATATAGATGTATACGTATATTTACCGCTTGATATCTGGTGGTTGGGTCCAAAAATAGTTAATTAGATATACCCATAGTTAATTAAATTAAACAAATTTATTGACCAATCAAATAAGGAAGGGATAAGCGTACTAAATGACTTAAATGTTTTTAGTACTAATTAAAATTAAAAGTAAACCTACTCATTTATTAGTGACTCTAGCCAACCTACAAGAGGCCTAGGACGCATTTAGTTCGTGGTTTCACATTGGTTTGATATTTATTTCATATTTATTTCAATAAGATTATTCATAAAAAAAATAGATACAAATAAAACATAGATGTTTTTATTCATAAATAGACCATATATATCATGTAAAGATAAAATAAAAAAATGATAGAAATGAAAAATAGACCATCCAAACAATGTACGCAAGTAGACTTTAAACAAATCCAGCTTTAATTAAATTACTCTTTTACGATGCTTTTACTTTAGAATAACTTAGTTGTAGATTATAAACTTAAACATATGACAATATCTTTCAGATTTACACAAGAGAGAATTACAACAGCTTAGATCAGCCATGTTGCAAGGAGGGGTAACCACATAGCAAACTTCATGGGACCTCCATGTTTTCCCTTGCATAAAAAAGAGTACTTGGCTATTGTTCATCCATTGGAGAGGCATAGAAAAATGCAAAGAAAATGCTTACTATGGATCCTTATTGGGTTAAGTCCTTACAGCGACTTAAAATAAGGATGAACCTACCATACGTGGATATTGAACATATTATATTTAGACCGATCAATCATAATCAAATTTATCATATTTGCATCAAAACCTACATATTTGGACGAAACAAACCTATTACATTTAATCCTACCTTATTTGAACCAACTACTACATGATAAACCTATCATATTTACATGAAAACGTCATATATTAAGATGAAGTAAATCATTCATAACTTAACCCAATAATTTCCAACTATTACGATACGGATGTTATGTGGTAATAGTAGTAGTTTGCGTTGCTTTGAAGTCTAGCAAAACCTCGATGGACTCTTTTGCTCTTTTGTGAGGTTCCCAATATTATCCCCCCATAAAAAAAAGAAAAGTTCCGTATCTCGTTGACAAAAGTTTGGCCATTATGGACCTGAAATAGGAACCCGCATTCATAAAGCATACCAAATAGGTATTAAATTATTATAGTGGTGTGCTTGTTGATTGCCTTTATAGGTATACCATTAGATTAATGAATAAGATTTATTGATTAGTGCCTAAATCTATACGTGTACAATAGTCTACTTACTCTTCTCCCTTTTTCTATTTAATCTCAAAACGCCCAAAAAGATAATATTAATATATCTAATTTCTTAATTCTCTAAGTCCTAGGTTGGCTTATTGCTGTTTTCGAACAACATCGTATCTTCACCTGTCCATACGGAATCTTGTTCACGTGGGTTCCAGCCAATAGCAATCCATCAACCAACATCGGCACGAATTTCAATACATATATTAGTCCCGATGTGAACGTTGGCTGGGTTTGGTCCCAAGCACCACGTCATTGAGATAGCAACTTAAACAATTGTAAGGTGAGCCCCGTCTTTCAAACTTGGTAAAAAAGAAGTAGATAAGTTTTTATATGCATATCATTATGAAAATACACATCTTGAAGAAGTAGATAAATTTTTATATGCATATTATTATGAAAATACACCCTATACATCCGGTATAATTACACATATATATCTATATATCTTTAGGAAAATTCTATGTATATAAATTTAGTAAAAAAAATCAATCATTTATGTATAAAATTTATTCGTTACTCCACTAGGTAATGAATAAGAATATAAGTGCTTATTGAAATTTACTTAAAATATTAGTTTTAGTGAATGATCTATATAGGAAGAAAATAGCATTGAGTGATTATAAGTGAAAAAGTGATGATATTTTCCTATGTGATTAACAATAACGGAAAATTCTATGGTTCCGTTATTAATTTTGATAGAATCAATCCTATTACTATCCAATAACTCATATATATATATATATATATATACATATATTAACAATTAGATGATTGATTAGACTACCTATAACAATAACTTCTAATTTTAATTCATCTATATAATACTATGATACACAGATACATCCATGTGCGGTGTGCCCATTAGGTCCTATCAAGATATAGTGAAGAATCTTATTTGACTTTTTAAGAATTCTCTAATTACTGGAATTGTACTACAATTTTATATTTTTCTTTTGTTTAATTATTCTATTGTTGTTTGTGCATAATTTTTTCCTTAATCTACTGTCAGTGCATGATATTATTCAATATTTATTTTATCTTTTAAATTTTATTATGTCATCGTACTTGCACATGTATCGGTGTTAGTCTAATAGTATGTAATATATATAAATATTTAAAAGAGCAAATTATGATATAATACTAAACATGATTAAATGGTTAGTGCATGGTTTTAGCGATGAACTTTTGGGTTCAAATCTTTTAGGATCTATTTATTACTTTAATGACATTCTTTTTTTATTCTCTTTCACAAATAATTAATAACATTCAATTCAATAGTTTTAGAACTAAATTTAATTAAATGAACTCTATTTTATTGCAATTTTTATAACTAGTATACTATAACTAATAATTGTATTATTTGTAGTACAATTATTTTTATCCTATGTCATGAACTATTAATAATTAATATCAATTATATAACTTAGTTTAGTAACACTTTTTAATTTATAAAAATGAATGAGGATTGTTGAATGATTTATTGCCTAATAATTTATATTTAGAGTGATACTTTTTTTTAAAAATCACTAATGAAATAATCATATAAATTTATAATGAAAAGGAAATTGTACAATATATATGTCAAATTGCTCTACTTGCAACTTCTAGTTCATATATATGTTTTCAATCTATTTTATTGAAAGCTTAGGCAAGTTTTATTATTTGTTTTTACAGACTAATAGTTTGTTTTAATTAATTTATATGTCATAATAAAAATGTAAAATTTTCATCTTTAACCTCTTATAAAGTACACTAAGCACATTTAAATGATCATTTCACAAAAGAAAATTTTAATCTTATTAAGTTTTAGAAATTGTTGTAGTTGCAATTGTTAAATAAATATTTTACTTCTGGTCAAATAGAGAAAAAAATGCGTTACATATATAAAACATAATATAATTGCAATAATATAGAGAAGCTTTCTTATGGGTAATTCTAAAATACTTATCTAATTGAGGTATGCAACTCTAGAAAATTCTATGGTTTCTCATGTTTTTTATTAGGATCAATTTAGTCAGTTATTTAACAGTTTAAATTCATACACAACCATAATTGCACTACTAAAATACGTAATATATCACTTGCTATATTTATTTTAAAGATAAGGTGATTAATTGGACAATAAATCACATTAAAATGTTTATTAAGTATTTTAAAAGGAATTATGTTATACTTTTTTGAAAAAAAAAATTAAAGATAGAGCTATGCAAGTAGGGAATTATAAAGACCAACCCGTTTAATAAAAAAAAAAAAGCGCAGGTTGGGCTAAAAGCTTCATAGGACATTTGGTCCACTCTGCATAACCCATGAATCAAAGTGGGCTACTTGACGTAAATCATCATTAATATATATATATATATATATATATTATATGCATGTATTTGGTTGTTTGTTTGCATCATATTAATGAACCTTGTTTTTAAATTTAAAATTTAAATTTGGAATCGGATTGTTATTTGGACGATGTTTAATGATGAGGTATCAATATAAAACTTTTATAGTGAAGATGTTGTGGTTTATAATATTTTATTTTCTAAATTATATGTTTAACTAATCATTTATTTAAAGTAAAATTAAGACAAATATCTCTAGAAATTTTGTAAATAAGAATTTTTTTCTTAGATGTAAATAACAAATTTTTTTAATTTTAATTAAAAATAATATATACTTTTAGTATAATTATATTATAATATTAAATTTATAAAAAAAAAATCTCAACAAATTGGTGGGCCTACATAATTATTCTAGCTAAAGTAGGTTAGTCTGCATAATCCACAAGCTGAAGCAAGATAAGATGGGTTGACATGTACAGCCTGCTTGTACAACTATTGCAAGTGCGATACATCTCTACCACTTTTATGAAAATATAGATATAGTATAGATTATAGTATAAATTATCAAGATACAACACAAAATCAAATCTATAAGATGTAAATTATCTTCTTCTTCTTTTTTCTTTTTAAGAAAACGCTATCCATATATGCAATTTGTGTATTCTAATGCAGTCTTAATCGCATTTTTTAAGATACGAGTTACATTTTTCCCGGAAATTGCATGTCCTACACGATATTTACTCCAGCGCATATGTGGTGTAGAAAAGAAAAACCAAATATTCATTTCAGAGAAAATTAGAGGAGAGGGATTTGGAAGGGACCTAGCAACGGCGAATGAGAGAGCGAGAAGACGTACCAAAACCAGCATGTTTGCTTAGCCTTTTTTTTTTTTTTTTTTTTTTGTCACATACATCAAACTTTTTTCTAACAAATCATTTATTAAAAAATAGATATAAATAAAAAAATTAACAGTTATCATGAAAAAATCAAATATAGATAAAATATAAATACAAATTGGATATATTTACACATATCATTTTGATATAGATACATATATAAATGAAAAACAGACCATCCAAACAAACCTATGTCTGTTTGCTAGCTTTTTTGGGCAGATATGAACTCTTTTTTCAAACTTTTTTTCTTAACAAATTGTTTATTAAAAAATAGATATAATTAAAAAAAGTTGGTACTTCTTATGAAAAATTCAAATAGATCAAATATAGATGCAAATTGGATATATTTACATATATTTTTTCAATACAGATACAAACACAGATACAAATAAAAAACAGACCAAATATGGATGAAGAACAAAAACGTGGTGATGAAATAAAGGTGTGAAAAAAATCGATGAAACTAAAAATTCGAAGAAAACCAATTAAAAAAATATGGTTAATCAGTCTATCGATTTTGGTTTTGGGTTGGGTTTTTTTTTTTTTTCTTTTAGTTTATAATCAATAAAAACCGATAGTTTTGGTTAACCGATCTGAAATATATATGTATATATATAATAATTAATATTTTTAAAATATAACTATATAGAACTTACATTTTGAATAAGTTTTCTATTTATTATGTTGTGATTTGGAATATTGAGAAGATATAAAGTTTTAGGGTCAGTTTAGATTATCGAATTTTTATTTATCGTATTCATTATCAAATCTATATCTATAGCTTGTTTGTATCATATATATTTGGTATATTTATGAATAAAACTATCAATTTTTTATTAGTATCTGTTTCTTGACAAATATCTACTTGAAAATGATAAAAATATTATGCCAAATGACCAGAATATGATGAAACAAATAGAATTTGTGTAATATTGGTATTTAATTTTAATTCTTATGAACTAGAATTAGACTTATATTCTTGATTTGTCTGCTTTATTGTTATTTAATTTGTTGACTTGTAATCTTTTAATGTAGTTATATTATTTGAATTGTTAATTAGAGAATTTTGAATGTAATTATGAAATAAAGTGTCTAATTATTTATGGTCATAATTGAAAATTCCGTTAACTGTAACTTTTGACTAATAATTATGTTAAATGGTTAAAAACAAAAAATCGAAAAAAATTAATTGAAAAGAACATTAAGCATTAAGATGGTTAACTATTAGCAATTGATCGGTTTTGCATTAAGATTGTAAAAAACCGATATTAGATTTTAAAATAAAAAATGTGATGTACCAATTAACCAAACTGTGATCACCCTTGATGAAGGGGAAACAGAGTGCAAAGGAAAACAATTCCTCTAGTAGATTTTGCTGTTTGAGAGTTGCAATAAGAAAAATTAAAATTGAAATTCTAATTAAATCACGATTATCCATATAAATCACATGTTTGACATTAACATGTGATTTTAATAATGTATAAGATCAAAATTTAGGAGTTAGTTGCATCTTTTGGAGTTATTTTCTATTTTTTTAAATATAGGAATATATATTTTTGTATTGTGTCAAAAATTAGTAGGTTATGTTCCTTTCGATTTTATGATTATACATTCAATAAAAAGTAAGGAAAAAAAAAAAGGTATTGAGTAGCATATTTAATTGAGTTCTTGATACAATTCCGTATACTAAAGACCTATATTTTGAGGTTCTTCACCATTATGGTAATATACCTATAACCATTTTGGGTCCTTCATAAAAAACCATAAGAATTGTCCTCTATTTCTAAGTTTTTTACGGCCACCGATGCCCAAAACATATACATAATTACATACTTATTTTATTTATTATTTACTTTTAAAGTAATAAATGGAAATTAAGTTGAGTAGCATCAAAAGACTTTCAATCAAGAACTTAGACAAAGTAAAGAGGACATTGGGATAAATTACATAAAAAAGTATTAATATATTTTTGGGTGAGTTCATTTAAGATATCAACAAAACATATCATTGTTTTGCAAATAGTTCATTTGAGGTATCAATAATGTTTCAATTAAGTTTCATAAATTTTGATTAATGGTTAATTATTAATACCTGTAATATGTTGATTCAACTACTTAAAATGTTAATAACTTAAATGAATTAATCCTCATTATTTCTTTTTTGAACTACTTAAAAATTCATAACTTTTGATATAATTTACTCCAGGAGGTTAAGAAGAGGAAGTTTCTAAGGAGCTACAATGAATCTTAGCACCCTAAATAAGATCCTTCGTATTTGACACGCTCTAATATGTTTCTCCTTTTAATTATTGTAGATAAAATTAATAGAGGTCCAATACGTTAAGATATATATATATATATATATTTATATGTCCATTAACATGTAGTACTATTATTAAAATTTTCCGTTTAATCTGGTTGAATATTTTTATATACACTCCTTGGACGAGATAACAGCTAATCTGTCTTGCCTAAGTAATGCCTATAATGGCCTCAAGGGTCAAGGCCTCAGACAAATATTTAATGTGTAGCCAGCTGGGTCGTTTCAAATGATCATAACATGGTCGGAAAAGGGAAAGGCATCAAGAATCAAGAGAGATAAGAAGTTGAGGAATAAAAATTCAGGAGAATCAAAAAGGAAGGAAAAGTACTATATATTCTTTTAGATAAAAAAAAAAAAAATGTATTAAAAACCCCACTTTTCCAATCCTTCTAATTCCTCTCTAAGTTGCATGGTTGGCACTTTGTGCACAATACAAATTAGGCTAAAGGGGTGTGTGTGTGTGATACAATCCCAACTGGTAGAATATCTTTCAGTGTAGAAGTGCCATGTAAAATTCCAGGTTTTCAAAAGATAAAAAATTGAGAAAATGATTTTAATCGGTACATTATTGATTACTATGTCTATCCACAATGTAAAGGAAAAAAATAGAAGTCTATAGATACATTACATATTAATTTTTTGTGTGTAAATGTGACAGTTATTATATAACCATTTATAGATTGCCAGAAAATATGTAAGGACAAACGTTAATCCATGGATTTATGATACATGCCAATGATATGATATATAATAGTTGGATCAACTGATTTCATTTTAGTAAAAGTCTATGCGTTGAGGAAGGGGGGAATCATAGTACCTGGATCGATAAATAATTTCTTAAAAAATAATATTATTTTTGGGTGTATAAATCTGAGATCCCCTTTTGAACATTCATTGAAATATGAACATTCTATGTTATTCGGTCGTACTTTCCGAATATTCCTCGGCTAGTGCCTGGTGTTGCAATTTTTATAAAAGTTAAAAACTTAAGACGTTTTTTGGAGTCATTGTTGCAGCTTTATGGTGAAATAGCCATATTCCAGTTTTTGAGCTTATGAATCGCACGCTCAGAAGACTATTAACGGAAACTTTAAAAATGGTTGGAGAAGTTCCAATCTCATGATTTAGGAAGATTATTTCATGTTTAACCATTGTTTAGAAAAAATAAAGTTTACACAAATATAATTTGCATACAAAAAAAAAAAAATTATCAATATACCATCTCCATATGGTATATTGTACATGAGATATAGTTTTTTTATATGTATCATCGAAAGTTGAATATGTGATATATATGTAATTATATATATCGCATATTTAACTTGTGATACACGTGTAAATAATATATTGCTCGTTCATTATGTGATACTTCTATTTTTATAACTCCCAGTTCGTACCATCGCTATATTTATCTATTCTTCAATTATGACACATTGAAAATTTTGTATTCCTTATCCAACATGTCATGCAGAGGTGGCAACTTGGTAATTTTTTATAAAATTTTTATTTTTATAATGTTTTTGCAAGAACGCTAGACATGTTTTTCACTGAATTTTAGAGATAGAGCCGAGGGAAATTTAAAAGTAAAGATTTTTTTTCCTTTTTATCCATATGATATTTAGATACTCAAATTGGTTGTTATAATTTATAGATATTTTTATTAAGCACCTTGAAATTTCAATTGCTCTATCTGAGTTGGATATCGTACAAATGGCTTGGAATAGGACGAATTAAATAGAATATAATGAGTGATAAAATGATATATTTAATTCTTGATTTAGATGCATCATGCAATGGAATGAACTGATATGATATTTGTTAAAAATATCTTTAGTAATAAATGTGAATAATGAATATATAAGAAGATAAAAAATAATTTTAATAATGATTATTAATGGAATGGAATAGTGGTTTCGCCTATTCCCCTTAAAGTTAGAATCAGAATTATCAATTTTTAAAAATCATAATTTTGAATTTTAAGAATGCATATAAACATAAGAATAAGTGTAAAGACCCGACCCGCTAAATCTCAAGATTTAGTGTATCGAGTCCCAACCACATATAACATTTTCACATTATATGTAAGGTTGTCCTAAAACTAACAGTTTATGAAAATTGTTTGATTAAATCTACTAAAACTTTATAAATAATTTTTAAATAAAAGAAGATTGCTACTGAAAGCAATCTATACCTATATACATTATATGCACAAAGATTAGTGTTAATATAAGACACTAGAAAATTACAAGTTCATATAACATAAAAATGTAACTTATCACACAACTAACGCATGAAACTTATTAAGAGCTCATTTCAACATGCATTCACATAGCATATGAAACACATATATCAAGTGAAACTTAAACATGTAAAAGAACTTTTAAATATGTATGAACTTACCTTAGGGAAGCTTTAGTTGATGAATGGCGCAAGAACCTAAGACTTATTCTTGCTAAGTGTTTTAGAATGTATATCTTTGAGAAACAAAGAAGCAAAGCAAGAAGAAGAATAGAAAATTCGTGTAGCTTTTTGGGCTGCCTTAGAAAAGGGTGTTTTTGCACAAAATAAGGCTTATCATTATCTTAAAGTTTGACTTTAGTGGCAGCTCAAACATGGGCTTCAATTTGTATGGATTTAGGCTCATTTTGAGCCTTAAAATGGGATGTTTTTGGGCTTGAAATGGAGTAAAAATTCTGCTATGGCTAAGATTATATTCTAAGCTTACTTTGACAAATTAAACACTACACATGCAAAATAACATTTATTCACCACAAGCACTAATTATATTGTTCATACACATATATAATATTCAAGATACACTAACTTAAACACATTTAGCCTATTACCAAATCATCTATTCCAATATTAATATTATAACACATGACTCTCATCAATTAACATACTCATAAAGTTCAATAATTAAAACAAATAAAACATATACATGGAAATTAAATTAAAATTAGAGTCAAATCATTTCAATAAGATAATCCGAAATCGCAATTTCATTTCAAGTTAATTTTCGCAAACTAAACGTGACGCAATAATTGACCTTTATTTGATTCTTCACTTCTTAAAATTTATAAAAGATGGTAGTTAGGAAAAGAAATTGAAAGTCCTTCTTTTGTAGTTTTTATATATATATATATATATATATATATAATCTTAAAATGTCGTAGGAATTCCCACAAACATTTTAAATATGAATTTGCTCATCGTAAAGCTTGGTTTCAATTTTCATTCACCTCAAACCTAACACAATTTATGTAAATAACTACATACATAGAAACAAAAAGATTTCTTAAAAGAGAAAAGAACCAAAAGAACAAGAAAAAAGAAGGAATACATATATTAGAATAAGAACTAACACGCACAAATATATTTAGCCATAAATGCCATGTAAAGAGAAGGTTTCATATTATTATAATATAAAGCTTATTTTGGCCGTATTATTCCTTTTATTGGTACGATGTTGAGCTTCTGCTTCAGAAAGCAACCCAGTTCAAATATGGCACTTAATTTTCCATTAAATAATATGTCATGTGTACTGCCCGGCCTTGTGATTAAATAGCACCCATACTTGCTGGGCAAAACACAAATTAAGCTAAACATGGGAGGCTGTGTCATAGACCTCACATATATGGTTTAATATATGTATAATAGAATTCGTAAATCAAATTATTTATTATTGGTTTCAGTTAAACCTATAAGAAAATAATGAAAAGCTAACAAACAAATGTCAATATATATAAAGATAATTTTGATACAAGAAAAATTAATGCGTGCGTTGTTGGTATTATTATTATTATTAGTTAATCATTGTCACAGACAGAAACAGGTTAATGCAAGGAAAAATGAAATTATTAAGACAACTACTACGGAAATACCTCCAAAAAATAATTACTAATAATTTTGAAATAAAATTTATCGTATTTTTCAATCCTAAAAGATAAAATCATATGGGCAACGTTCCGTATTTTTTATTGGTGTTAGGTTCTGCATAAATCGATAAAAGAATGATATTTTGGGGTCTAGGGTCGGTTTGAATTGATTAATTAATATGATTCACAAATAATTAATGAAATGGGTGTTCACCATATATTTTGTTAAATAAATAATAAGAGCAAGAGAGAGTAATCAACTATAAGGCATTGGAATTCAACGTCATATATGCTGTTTCGATACTTCATTTAAACTATTTGAATTTAACCTTAACAACGCTTACGCTTAAGACAATAAAGTTAATTTATTCTTGTATGTTTCTCTAAATAAGTATAAAAAGAAAAATGTGATAAGATTTAAAAGATCAAATATAGTTAATAGTCTTGTAGTCTAGTAAAATTATTCTAGTCTCTGAAATGACGAGATGTGTTATGTTTAAATCCTCTTTTGCTGTTGTAAACGCTGAAAATAAATAAATAGCAACTGATGACCCTATATCTATATGAAGACTAATATAAACGGTGCAGCACATGCTATTGCATGTCTCACGGAGGCTACGACATAACATAACCTAACTCAATAAAAACCATGCAAACGCAATACTACCTATGCGCCACATCAAAGCATACACGATGCACAATGTGCATAACACTCAAGTGAATAAGCCTCACTTGCATTGTGACCAGGTATTATCAACCTCGAAATGATCCTTTCATGAGAACTATTGACCACGATTCTTATATATGTTATATATATATATATATATATAATATAAAAAAAGTACACAACGTAAAATTTGGAATATATCTAGAATTCACTAGAAAAGTGAATTTCAAAGACTTCCACAAATCAAAATTGCTAGAGTCGACCCTTCATGGGCCGATTTAGGGTCCATTAATACAAATGTCCACCATAGACTGTATCATTATCATTATTAACATTGTCACTTCATTGCCATTGCCTCAATCAGAACTTTGTAGGTCCAACGAGATTACATCATTATCAGTGGGAATCCTCAAATTTAGTTTTCCATCCATCAGCTTACCTATTTGCTCAGCTAATATTCTCATGTGTATTCCCTTCCATCTAAGCTCTTTGGCATCATCACCATCTCCCCTACAACCATCATCCCCTTATCAGATATGAAAAAATACTCATTGTGTAATCTACATCACATGTATGTATGCATCTACCAACCATACATTAACACATGGATAAGATAGTTGATAATTTTCAAAAATAACTACCATCCATACAATCACGTGTTAGAATATTAATGATAATTATAAACCGCTTGTACATTACGCGTAACATATAATACACATTGAATCCTTTCTTATTTGATACCTTTATCACCTCTTCAGTACCATCACTCTATTCCTCAAAACTATCATCATCATCATCTCCATCATCTTTCCTCCTACCATAACCTTCCTCCTTAATGCCTTAACCTTGCCAAGCCTAATCGAAATGCTATTAATGTCCCTTCATATATGCTCACAATGAGGTTGCTATCCATACTCTATAAATATACAACTTTCCCAGTAGTACAACTAAGGTAAAAAGATCAGTTGCAAACTAGAACTATTCTACATACTAAAAATAACCACTATAGTGCAAAATTAGCTGTTGTCACTCCTATTGGAGGAAGGTTAGTCTACATATTCTATAGCACTCTCCATGTTTTCCTTCAGAATAGTTATTCATGCTAGGTTCCCAAGATCTATAAAAATATGATCCATTGGAATTGGCCAACTCTACTTACTTCTTGTCAAAATGGCTCATCCTTAATGAGTCAATGATTTACATTATAATTAAAATCTCCAATCTCAAGTAAGACCCAATTGAATGGATAATAGTAATTAACATATTAGATCATTCTATAACCACGCAAATTGTGTTAGTATCGTACCATGCGCAACACATGTTAACAGATACCATAGTCTCAAAATGCTCCTAGGGTTGTCTCACTATATGTCATCCCATTTGCACTTGAATAAGAACACATAATAGTTCCCACATTAATTAACTCTTCTACAATAGATAAATCACATAAAATGTAATAAGATAACCATTGTGATCAATCAAGACATGCACTACACTATTTGTCTTTTAAGCTTTACCTCTCATGATTCTATGATTAACTTAACCCCGTTCACCACGTAATCATTTTATAGGTGAGCATGAATGCATAGATCCCATAATTGGGCTTCCAAGTAATCGAATTTTGTATAATAGAATAAGCCTTAAGTAAGAAAATCTATAGATAACATAAATAATTGGACTTATTTAACCCTCTTTATCTGCAAAATGTATAAAATATGACTAATCACCTTTTGCTTAACCCATAAGCATATTGCGTTGCTACCATCTAGCTTGAATTATGAACACTCATACTTATAATTTCTGCTATTTCTCATTTTATAATGTGTATGTTAAACTTCTCCTTAAATGGAATTTCAATGTTTAGGTGCAAGCAATGGATAAACACACACCTAATGTACAATTACACATCATCGTGGTTACTCAATACAATCTAATGCATCTAGAGTCTCCTAATTTTTTAATAGCATGCAATGATTATTACACACGTAGATTAAATTCACGTTCATTCCTAATGTTGTTAGCATCTTCAAAGCTTAGTAATAGAATGATGACAACCTTTCACTATTTTGCAATAAACTCTTTAAAGAGGTAAGCCAATTATTGAACATCCTCATAGATGATTCACCATTAGCATTTAGACTCATTATTTGAATCACAAAAGTAAAATTGAAAACTTGGAATATTCTCAATATACCTCTTGATTTGAATCTTCAAATAAACCAATCCAAACTATTCATCTCATCTGATGATGACACCCAATTCTAGAATCCCTTAGGTTTACTACTTGACATGACAATTGCATACCATAACAGGTTAAAATATTCACATCTCAATTCTAAAATACAATTGCAAAGGCAAGTGTACCTATCAATATTATGGTATAAGAATTAAGTATGAGTACCATTTCCTGAAGGACTAGTCATACTGGTATTTACCTTACCTTATTATTTAGCCAATAAAATTTGAGTCACAAAATCAATTAACAATTAAGCTAAGTATAACCCAAAGAAAGAATCACAAAAGATGTATCAAGATTGTAAGAACATCCATATTTCAAATCTCCACTTGGTAATTATATAAATATAGAAAGGATAATTCAATTGAATTACTTATGTTCTTAAACTATAGAAATTCTTATCGTAAATGGATATCCCTCTTAAGATTATCAAGTACTAATTCTGATTGATTAATCGAAATCTCTTTGAGTTAAAAACCCTTACAATTGCATCATCGTTCTATGAATTTTTGTATTATGTTTGATTCTAATCTATGAGATTTACACTATTCTATCTATAGAATTATGTACAATTGTCTTTAATTGTGACTATCTATTCATACAAGTAGTCTCTCAATTAAAAAGTATGAAATTAAGTTCATCATTAATATTCTAAATAATCAATTCAAGATAAACATGTAGAAACACAAAATTAGATTCAATAAATCAATAGTCAATGGAAAATAAATAAGGACAAACTACATAGGTTACCTAGGGTTCATCAAAATATAAATTGAAGGATTTACTCTTCCATGAGTTAAACAATAAAGGTACAATTCATAATAAAGGACATTAAATCAATAACTAAAATCCTATGTTACAAAATATTCTTCCAACCTGAGTAAAGCACGATGATATTAACTTGCAAACCTCTAATCTCTTTGTTTAAGTGTAAATATATATTTCAAAAGTTCAGATCTATTCATTATATGGAGCTCTCTATCAGCTAGAATAGGAAATTAGAGTTACCTTGAAGTGGGAAAGTTAGATTTCTCAAAATCGGAAAGTAAAATCTTCAAGAATAAGAAAGTTGTAGTATTTTATAAAGAGGAAAGTTGTAAATATAATAATTTCCCTCTTCTTAGAGACAAGAAATCTTCTCTCTTTCAATGTGGTAACTTTATTTCTTTAAAATAAACTTTTGAACTCAAAAAAATTTACTTTTATTAAGACATAGTTGTATCCAAAATCGGCATTTTTTATTTCTCTTCAAAAGGCCCATCTCAACACGGTCATGTCACTTTATCGTGTCTCTTTTTGTTCTCAACATGACCATGGAAGTTGTCATGACTTCTCTCATGTCATGTTTAGGATGAAATTCATAAAATCTTAGGTATGACAGGCATAAACACAGTCATGTCATTTTCTTCATTGAATTTCCTCACCGCATTCAACATTATCCGTAACACTATCTTGTTTCCCCTTGTTTCAAGAACAAATCACTACAAATCTTGTTCATTTCTTCTTTAATGTGCATGAAACTTGATTAAATTCTTTCCTTAATCTTAAAATACAATTTAGAAGCCTAACACCAAAATAAAACTAAATTAAGTGTTATTTTCATGAGTTTATGCATTAAAATAACCAATTTAAGTATATATTGTCACATATAATTAAGACTCTATTAGCATTTACCACTATTCCCAACAAAAGGTGGAATTTTAATTTTATATTATCAATTTGGGTTAATGTCACAAATAGTACTTGAACCTTGATAAAGCATGTGGTTAGGTATCTAAAGTTTGAAATTGATCAATTTCGTCTTAAACTTTGAAATTGATAAATTTAATACCTGGAACAACTTTTCATATACACTAACAGTACCTCCATCAAGTTCTTTCAGGTGTTAAATTTTTCAATTTAAATCTTTTTCAAGTACCAAATTAATCAATTTTAAAACTCAGGAACTAAAATGATTATTTTTAAAGTTTAGGTACCTAATTGAATATTTTACCAAAGTTCAGGTGTCATTTGTGACACTATCCTTTATCAATTCCCTTACGTTTGCCATCACTTTTACCTCTCCTTCTCCTTCTTCCATTGTCAATAGTAGATCCACTAGCTTCACTACTACTCCTCCTATCTTGCACAATAGCCTTTTTATAAGAGTTCTTAAGGTTTTTTGTGACTGATTAAACTTTTGTTTTATCACTTTTTTGCTATTAACACTTTTACTTTGCAATATCTTCCTAATATTCAAAAACTATTTAAAAAAAAAATTTATGAAAATTGAATGTCAAGAGATTATTGAACTTACCACAAAGCATGAAACCTTTGTTTTGATATAAGATTCAAATGCTCTGATGCCAAACTGATGCAAGTCTATTCTTGTTTTGAAACCAAAACTGTTGTGAATTAAACAAGGTTATTAACTTTTTCATGATAAATATAATTGAAGTTATGAATTTAATATTCAATAGATGTAAATTAGGTTGTGATCCAACTTATAATTCGATAGAGGCCATAAGTTATAAAGATACGATAGGTACTAAGAATCAATGAATTTGCCACAATTTATAATAAGATTAATAAGAATATAACAAATAAAAATTATAAGCATTAAAATTTCAAAGGAGAATGAATCAAAATCAATATTCATGAAACCCAATTTATCATAAAATAACATAATACAATATATTAAAAGAACTTAGCCTATTTATAGGCACATAGAACAATCTTAACAGAACCAAATTTGATTGAAAAGTCACTAAACAATAAGACAACAAATAAAATAAGACACTTGAATCTACAATTCAATCCTAAGATATCTATAACAAAATAGAAATTGATATATAAATAATATATGAAATTAATTTTGCAGCTTGAATATCATGAAACAACAAGACGAAATAAACCATGTAAACCATGCCTTAAAGCTTGTTGGCCTAAGCGAGTCAACTCATGGTGGTTGATTACCAATTTAGCTAATCCTCTTATTTGGGTTAGCCATGTTGGTTGGCCTTGTGTGTTCCCATTGGACTCATTTTGCTTCCCTAAGTCTTTTAATGCCAGAAATCTCTTTTGTTTTAGTGCAATTTGTGATTTCTTCCTTCGCTCTTCATTAGATCTAAAATGATTCCTACCATTGTTGTGGGGATGAAAAAGAATCACTCTCGAATCTTGGTGTTTGTGCTTCTGAATTTCTACAGTGGCTTCTTCTAAGTTATAATTGAATGACTTGCCTAGAATTAGAATCAAACTCTTCTTAGCTCGATCATACTTCTCTTGTTATATCTCTATAGGAGTTATGGGAAGCAACATTTAGACCTACCTAACTTTTTGTATGATCTAAGTGTTATGTATCTATTATATATGGCTCACCTATCATATATATCCTAATAACAACACATTCATAGCATCCATGGGAGCTATGATATGAACGATCATATCAAAATAGTCTCTAGTATATATTGGAATCATAACCTATTTATACATGTGCAAGGCACTTTGAATTCTACTAGAGTAAGATATATGACCTCAAACATGAATTAACTCACAAAGCTGTCCTCTTGATAATCTCTTGTGACACCATATTGGCACAGTTGCTTCTATCAACAACTACATTGCACATCTTCCTTTATACCAAACAATGAGCTTGATGCAAATTCTATTGCTAACTGATTTTCTTCTCCATTTAAGCAAAAATTTCTTATGCAACAAGTGCAGGCTTTTCAATAGCTAAAAGTACCTCTTTTGTCTCTATGGTTTCTATAATCTGAGACTTCACATCTTTCTTCTATAGCTTGTTCATGGATCTCGCTTACCACCTTTTTCTCATTTACCTTGTTAATCACTTACTCATCAGATCTTGGTGAATGTTCACATCTTTAGGCATATCAATTTTTGCCTCCTACTTTACCAGATTATTCCTTTTTTTTTTTCCTTCTTCTTCAACAACAACCTTACTTCATCTAGCACAATGACCTTTTCAGTCTCCTCAACCTTTTCACAAACAATTTTTCTCTCCACCTTCTTATCATAGCAAACACTCATTTTTTGCTCTATTTTCACTACCTTCACCTCCCTTTGTTTCTCCTATTGGTAATAATCTAGCATAAACTTGTGTCTCATTAACTTCTTCATCAGTGCCCACATATGCACTTTATCCTCGTCAACCCTACATCTCTCTTTTTGTAGCTTATTGACCATAGGTTAGTGTAGTCTATAAAAGCCAAAGGTGCAATCATCATCTTGGTCTCCTCATCCCACTGGTAAATTTAAAATCTTTTTCAACTCATGGCACCCAAATTAGGAATTCCTCGGCCTTACTACCCAAGCGAAAGTTGGAATTTTTCATTTGATATTATCAATTCTCATACGCTTTCCATCACGTTAACATCTTCTCTACTTCATTCACTATCAACCTTAGATTCACTAGCTCCATTACATCTCCTCCTATCTCACACGTCTGGCCTTTCCATAAGAGTTCTCAAGATCTCTTACAAATGATTAAACTATTATCTTTTCATTTTGTTGCTATTAACGTTTTTGCTCTACGACATCTTTTAGATCTCCACAAACAATAAACAAACCCATTTCTAAAAAATTGAAGTATGAAGAGATTTTCAAACTTACCATAGAGGGAAAAACCTCTGCTTTGATATCAAATGACATGAGATTCGAATGCTTTAATACAAAACTAATGTGAAATGCTTTTCATTCTAAAACAAAAAAAAAAAGGTTTATCAATTTTATTATGGTAAATACATTTTAAGGATTTGGATGTAATTAATAGTTGATAGATGCAGCGAATATTAAAAAAGAAATTAAGTTGTGATCCAAATTATAATTCAATAAAGACCATGAATTAAAAAAACTATCATGGATATTAAAAGAACAAAAGATTCAATTAATGAGTTTGCTACAATCTATAACATGATTGATAAGATTAAAACGAGAGAGAGAGAGAGAGAGAGAGAGAGAGAGAGAGAGAGAAACACTCAATATTCAAAGGAAATGACTCAAAGTCAATTCTCATAAAACTCAATATCTAACATCAAATAACATGATATAATAACAGGACTCAACCTATCTACAAGCACATAGGTCAATCTTAGCAAAACCTAATATAATTGGAAACTAGCTAAACGATAAGATATCAAATAAAATAAGGTACTCGAAAACATAACTTGATTTTAAAATATCTAGAACAAAATAGGGAATTGATATATAAATAATAATGGAATTGATTTGGCAGCTCAAATATCATTGACCAATAAGACAAAGTAAACCATGCAACCTACGTCCATGACCGGTTGCTTTAGGCTAATCGACCCATTATAGCCATCTTGGGTAGGCCTCGCTCGTTCTGGCCAGACTCGTTTCATTCTTTAATGTCATCTTTCTATGTGTGAAATCTCCTTTAATTTGTTTTGGTCCTATTCATGACTTCTTTCTTTACTTTTAATTGGACTAAAGCAATTTCTATCAAAACTTCTATACCTAAGATGTTGGCTTGCCTTGTAACCTCCCCATGGCATGCCCATGCTCTGTGGGACTAGACCATGTCTCTTGTGAAAAAAGCATCTTCATTATTTCAAAACAAAGCCAATATACATTAGACAGTACTGATTTGAAAAAAAAAATGAAAGAAACCATTGTCTCTTAAATATGGCGGTGTGCAGTTTCCAAAGTAGTCCTCATCCCTTCAACATATATACCTTCACGAAACCCTATTGTATATGTCATATGCTACATTCGTTGTAATATCCTATTAATATACATATTGGCATTTTCTTTCTCCTTATATTTCTCAAAGTGGATTGTAGAATATTGTAAAAGTAGCTAATGTGAAATTTGAATGAAAATTTAAGAAGTTGATAATTTTTATAACAAATTAACAAATAGCGTGGAACTTATAATTGCACCATATATATATATATATATATATATATAACAATTATAGAAATAATAGCCATGCTAAACTTAATGTGTTATTACATTTAGATCAATCTTATGTTTAACACTACCATCATAATTAATATATCATATTCACACAATAATAATATTAGCTAATGCATTATATATAACACTAGGTAACAAAACAAGGGGATAATGTGGTATTTTATATTTGAACTTTGATCAATTATTCAATTAACTACTTATACCTTCATATTGTAAATATTAATATCGAAAAACTTTTCAAGGACGTTTACACCACCTATATTTACTATGTATTAATTCATCTATCTAATTGACTACTTTGACCAATTATGGACATCAAATATCCTAAAGCAATTATGTTGAAGAAATTTCACTTCAAATATATATTTTTTATAACAAATATAGATTATTGCTTGTGTTATCCCCATCTTTCAAGATGTTATTTATACAATTTACATGTATCCTAAATATAATATTGATGTTAAAATAATCTTTTATGACACATAATAGTCCATAATTGGTCAGAGAAAGCTAACTATGCAAAATGCTTTAGATGAAGAGAATAACAAGTGGTATGGCTGACCTTAAAATGTTCAATCGAGTATCAAAATTGACAATATGAAAGTTTAGGTGTCTAATAAAAATAATTTTTCGAAATTCAATACCAAATGCCACACGATCCCTAAAACAAGTAATACTTTCACTTATCCATATATATATTATAATAGCAATATTATTCATTGCTATCATATATTAGTGTTATACTAGGTAAAACACGTATCTCTCAATTTTGTAGAAAAAATTACACAAATACAAATTAGACAAAAATAATGACCAAATACGAATACAAAATCTCATATTAAACAGGCATTTCAAAAATTTATATATGAAACGCCCTTTGAAGATGCAAATAAGCCAAAAGTCATATAGTCTTGAATCGCATTTTTAAAAGGCATTTCATAATTTTTTAAAATGAATCACATCTTAAAAGAGCGATACAATTATTTTGCACGTAAATTACATCTTTAAAAAGCGATTCATATTTCTTCGTGAATCGCACTTCAATATGAGATTCATGTGCAAATTTATGAAACGCTTGTTTAATATGCAATTTTGCGTCAGTATTTTGGTAATTAATTTTATATAATTACTATTTGAGTAATTTTTATGCGAGACATCGGTAATCATACAATTTTCTTATGCTCTACATTTATAATCCATAATATGATTTAACATTACAACAATGATAAATAACCACAATATACTAATTATGACACATTGGTACCACGATCCAATCTATTGCAATGCGACAAGTAGTGATCTATATTGAAATGTTGCTTATTTTACGAATAAAATTTCTACAATATTATCCTTCAGGAAAATTTAAGATAATATTTAAATATTCAAAATAAAAAATACCACTATCAATTTTAAAAAATATGTGTATATATGTCAAATTTTACTATCTTTTCTCATTTAGTAAATAAATAATTAAAAAAATCTTGAGATTCTTTGGTTTATTTTTTACCAAAAATAATAATTGAGTATTTTAAAACTTTTTAATATCTTTCTGGTTTAAATAATAATTAAAAAGATTTTGGATTTTTTTTAATTTTTGGTCAAAATAATACTTAAATATCCAAAATTTTTTCTTTAATCATCCATTTTTACAAAGTTATGCTTCACTTCTGCCACATTGAGGGAAAAAAAATAAATTTCCTACAATAATTATTTTATTAATTTCTACCAGATTTAAATTGTAAAAATAGAATTACAGATTTCCATTTTTTTTTATTATTTTCGGTCATACATAAGTCTACTCACAAATCAACGTCACCCAAGATTTTGTATATCTAACAACTCATATCGACAACAACAGGAACGCATGTAAATAATAAAAATTCAAGAAAAATATAAAAAAAGGATGCAAGAATTAGCATACATTTACATATAGATAATATGTATGTATGCTGATATATGAAGAAGAAGAAAACAAAAATAGAAACTTTCCTAAAAATTAGTATAAATTATTGCTTCCTAGCTATTCAAGCTTTTAATCTACATTATAATGACAAAATATAAAATACAAAAGGATGGCAAGTAAAATATCTCACGCGGGAGAGAACTTGTTTTGATATTGTGTGAGCCAAAGACAAAAAGAAAAAGATTATTGTGAATGCTATTAGGGTTTTAAGCAGCAATTCTAAGGGAGGTGGCAGCCGATGGGCAATTTGCCCCACCAAAAACTTTTATCCTATAAAAATTTGCTGCTATATATGCTATTAATTTTTCAATGTAAAAATCACCACTGTTTAGGTATATATGTGCGGTTAAAAAATTACTAGATCATTATAACTAGTGATTGAATGTTTTAAGGGGGAAGACATGTTTTGTTTTTCCTTTCTTTTTTTTATACATATAATGTAATCACATTTGATTTTTTTTTTTTTTTTTTTGACGAATGGAAAATGATGAAGAAACTTAAAGTGTTTTATTATATAGGAGTACTTACGACATTTCAACTATTGGATCATGGAATCAATCATTAATAAATATATATAAGTTGTTAATCGTCACAACTAAATCCATAAGGACTATACATGCATGCTATTTATCGATTTTATCTTTTATCCTGATGATATAAAGTGTTAATTCCAATGTTTAGATGGATGATGTATTTTTGGCAAAAACTTTTAGTATTGGTATATATAAGGCCAACTTTTTTACATCACTATAATTTGACTGCAACAAAAGAATATCCTATGTGTCGCTTCATCAATTGTCCACAAAGGTCCCTATCGACCATTGCAATACTCTAAAAAGTATAATTAATATCTTGCCACTCCTGCATGTGCTTTTTGTACATTTTACAAACACTTGGATTCCAAAATGTTTAAAGAAATTATCAACCAAAAAAAAAAAAAAGATATCTTTAGACTCTAGTTTACTATCATATCATTACATGAAATAATAAAAGAATTTTTAATATTTTTTGAAATGATAAAATGATTAATTACATAAAAAATCCAAAATATATGTATACATTAAAAAAATATATAGGTTTAAATACTTTTAAAAATAAGAAACTAAATATATATGAGAATACATAAATAGACATATTTGCTACGGATTCCCATTTTTCATTAATAATTAAGCACACTACATGTGATGTACCTTGTACGTTTAAACCTACATGTAATTAAAATTAACCCAACAATATTCTGTCCCCACTTGCCTTATTATTTTCATATGATGTTTCGTTGAACAATGACGACGTTTTGCTGTGTTGTTGCATGGCCTTCACAATACCTGCGAAAGAGTTGGATCTGGTACTGTCCAAGAGATCGTAGCTCTGATTCTGATGTGATCACCAAGCACAAGGAAGCGTGAAATGCTAAACAGTATTTGTGCGTACTTGTGAGATTAAGTGGATCCCAATCTTCACGCAGATGGCGACATTATTGGTTTTGCATATATATACACACTATGTCGAAGTGTACTGATATATGAATAAAAAGCAGGGTTATTAATATTGATTGGTCCGAGAAGCACGTATAGAGTATACCAAGTTGACAAAAGATATGGAAATATTATAGGTAATGTGAATATAAGTAGTGTTTCGTTTTCACTACTACATTACAAGATAACAAGAAATGAAAAAACGGAATAAAAAGAAAATAGAACAGCACAAGAAGCATAGAAAATGACAACCCAAATTTTCTTGTAAGTCATAACATTTTCAAGGTGGTGAGTAAATCACAACTATTTGTTTTTCTCCTCTTTATAGACTTTATGTTGTTTGTTATATACAAATTTTACTTTGAAATAGTAATTTTAATAGTTATACTATTTATATTTGTGAGCTATTGTAATCATGATCAAGCTGTACACAGCACGAGAAGCAATCAAACAAGAGAGAACTAGATGAATAGAGTTCAGAAGAAAAAGAAAAATATCGAATAAATTCATAGTAGTGAAAAACTAGTTTGTTACAAAAGCACTATATACAGAAAGTGAAAAACATAACTAACTAAGCTATGCTAACTATACACTTGTCATACTAATCTAACATACACGTCAAAATTAAATATAAGATAATATATCTCCACAGCCCCCTCTTAGAGCTGCTCTAAGACCCAACTTGGAACAAAAAAATTGAAAACATTCAACAGAAGGAAGCTTAGTGAAAATATTAGCTAGCTATGAAGAAGATGAAACATGAATGGGCTGAAGCAACCCATCATGCATATGATGCCTAAGAAAGTGAGCATCAATATCAATGTGCTTCATCTTTCCATGTAAACAGCGATTCTGAGCTATGAGAATAGCATATTTGTTATCAAATTTCAAAGAAAGAGGTAAAGTAAAGGGAATTCGAAGATCACAAAGGATGAAAGAAGTCCATAAAAGCTCTTTGGTAGTAGAAGCTAAACTATGATGCTCTGCTTCTATTGTCGATGTACTAACTGTGGACTGCTTCTTGAACTTCCAAGAAACAAGATTGGATCCCAAAATAATATAAAAGCTAAGATAGAAAGCCGATCAAAAAACAAAGAGCCCCAATCAGCATCACAAAAGGCATGAAAATCTAAAGAAGATGAAGTTGAATAAAAAAATCCCAATAGAGGAAGCGCCCTTGAGATAGTAAGCAAGATGCAAAGTGGCCTAATAATGATCATGGCAAGGCTTAGCAAGAAATTGACTTAGTTTAAGAATATCAAAACAAATATCTAGCCTTGTAAGAGTTAAGTAAAGAAATCTCCCAATAAGATGTCTATATGGAAGAGGATCTTCAAGGATAGCACCAGCATCTTTAACCAACTTCAAACCAATAGGCAAAGGAAGTGAAGTAGGCTTACAACCTGTCATGCCAAGATCCAACAAAATATCAAACACAAATTTATGTTGATTCAACAAAGTACCTGAGCTGGTTCGACAAATTTCTAACCCAAGGAAAAATCTTGCTAATCTCAAATCCTTAATGGTGAATTCTTTATCCAAAGAGGCTTTCAAAGAAGTAATAGCAGTATTATCATTACCCATAATCAACATGTCATCTACCTAAAGAAGAACCACAATATATAAGCAAGAATTTGGATATCTCAATGGTTCATTGACAAGAGGTTTGTTTCAAGCCATAAAGAGAATGTTTTAAGAGACAAACTTGATTAAGACCAGCTTTAAGATAACCTTGAGGAAGTTTAATATAAATTTCTCATCCAAATGTCCATGTAAAAATGCATTGCTAATGTCAATTTGGTACAAAGACCAATTATAATAAGTTGCCATGGAAATAAGTATCCAAACGGTACCTAATTTAGCAACTAGAAAAAAGGTGCCATGATAGTCGACCCCTTCCACTTGAGTGAACCTCTTTACAACTAACCATGCCTTGTATCGTTCAATACTTCCATCGAGTCTATATTTGATTTTATAAACCCATTTAGATCCTATAGCCCTTTACCATGTGGAAAAGTGGTTAATTCCCAACTATTATTTAATTCCAAGGTATCAAGTTCTTATGCATAGCATCTACCGTAATTATATAGAATAACTATTTCACTTATCATATGTAGAATTAGATTCATGAAAAATGGATAGTTATTATGTTCTATTCTTATAAAGTCAATCATGCTATGAATTTTTTGTTAATTTAGAATTCGTTTTTATCTTAAATTATATATCAAAATAGAGCTAATTGAAATTAATTACTAACATAACTTATCGAACTTGCATGTTCTAAATGCGTTTTAAGTTTGCACAAGAATCTCATGTTCCCACTGTGAAATACATGTAATATTATTCGGACTATCCTTGAAATAACACAAATTTTGCTAAGCTAAATAAGGAAAGTAACAATTAAATAGTATGAAAATACAAACCAATTTGAACCTTAAATTAATTTTGATTTAGTAATTAAACTTAGATAACTTAGTTAATTAAATAATTTGTAATATAGTATATAGTTAAGCCTAGATTAAACATATTAAATTAAGTTAGTAAATTGAACTAGTAATGAATTAACTTGAAATTAGAGATTCAATAAAACCAAATTCCTATTCTAGATTGCCAAAGTATACAGATCATATCTAAATATCAAATTTAGCCAATTTTCCAAAATTGAATTACCTAATTACCTAAACCATATTCCTAATACATCCATCACTTTCTCCTCTCAAAAGACCTCGTCCTCCGAACAAAAACAAGAAGCGTCTAAAAGACTTCTAGCTTTTAAGAACCAAGCTCGCCGAAATGATGCACAATGTGCAAATAATTCTGAATATCAAGCTCCTCCTATTGTCAGAGATTCTGTCGAACACTCACAGGTCCATATTCTAGCAAACAAGCTTCAATAATCTCTTAAGAGTTATCTTAATAGAAGTAATGCAAGAAATTCCCGTAATGAATCTGGAAATGCTTGTCCACCAAGTACTAAAGATCCAATACCAAGACAACTTTCAAATGGGAAGAGCCGAAGTCTTCTTCAACGACATACCCATCTAAACAATAGGTGAAGGCCTCATGCGAATCATACAGGTAGCTACACCAACCATTCTTTATCCCCTCACAGCTCTAGAGAGATGGTAGACAACGTACATATCTTTAGGGCTCTTATTTTTGACAGAAGAAATCATCCAAATCTAGAGATTTCTAATCCTAACAATGTTAACACCGGTGATTGGGGAGGTTGTAACGTGGATGTTCCACCCAATCAAGAGAAACCCAATAATGCTAACCACCAATGATCGTCCAAGGTGGATATGGGTAAAGATTCAACATCTCCGATACCCATTAGTATCCAATGAATCTTGATATTCAACCATCTTTTCTATGATTGATAAGACATGATAGACATCCAGAATGTTAATAAGGCAAACATGCCTTTTAAAATCATGTCTTGGAATATTAGAGGAGCGAACGCACCTTTACAACATAAAGCAACAGAGAATCTGAAACACACCCATAACGCTTAGCTTCTTGTCCTTTTAGAGACTAGAATAGGCAGATAGTAGCAACTAGAATTCAACATAGACTAGCTTATAACAAAATGTTTTGTGTTGAAGCAATGGGACTGAGTGTGGGTATTATCATCCTCTAAGATGAAGAAGATGCAGTGGTGACTAACCTCTTTTCCTCTAGACAAGAGGTCTATTTGCAAGTTCAAGTCAACTTTCTTTCCTTTCCTTTTTATGTTACCTTAGTCTATGCTAGTACAACATTCTCAGATAGAAAGATTCTGTGGGATAATCTAGTGAAGACTACTGAGATTTTACATGAACCCCAAGCTATTATTGGTGATTTTGATGAAATTTTATCCTAATATGAGAAATGCGGAGGTTTACCAATCAATCAAAGTAGCAATAGCTTACCAAGAAGGCATGAATAAATTTGGGATGATTGATATAGGGTACACAATTTCCCTTTTCACCTGGACAAAAAACGTAAGAATTTGAGTAATCTTATCAAATCACACCTTGATAAAGCTTGGGTTAATGACAGTTGGTTACAAATATTCCATGATAGTAAAGTGCTCCACCTTGATTCCTCAAACTCTTATCATAAACCAATCATCCTTAACACCTTGTTGCTAGATAGAAAAGCAAAGAGGAAATCTAAATCTTTTTGGTTCCAAAATATGTGGCTAAACCACCAAAACTTTATGGACTTCGTCAATAATAAATGGGACAAAGCACTGTTCAATATACCAACACATTTACCTGGATTCATTGAAGACTTGAAACAGTGGGATTGGAAAGTGTTTGGTAATATTCATTAGAAAAAAGAGTTAATTAATAAAAGGATAATGGACTTGGAACAAAGGATGAACATATATACAGACCATGACAACTTAAACCAAATTCACTTTGTGGAAACTGAATATCGCCAAGTTCTAAATGATGAGGAGATTATGTGGGCATAGAAAGCAAGAGCAAATTGGATAGTCAAAGGAGATAGAAACATTAATTTCTTCTACATCTCCACCATGACTAGGCATAATAAATCTTGAATTATTTCCTTGGAAAATTCTAATGGGACTCAAGTTACATGACAATCAAGTTTAGAAAATCTAGCCATACAACACTTCATTAGACTCTTTACTTCGAAGAAGGAATCCTATATGAAGGATAATCCCCTCCTCCTTCTTAGTAGAGCGAATTTGGAGGAGACTACTAAGGACATTAAACCTATACTAGAGATAAAAGAGATTTGGAATGCACCTTAAGTGTATAGGATCTGATAAATCTTTGGGTATAGATGGTTTAAATGCTAGATTTTACAAGCATTGCTAGGGGAGAGGCAGTCATACAAGTAATTTAAGATAGCTTCATAAAGGGTAAAATACTTGAGGAGATAAATAGAACACTTATTGTCCTTATCCCAAAGAAATTGGTCGCAAAAAGCCTAAATGATTTTAGGTCGATAAGCTTATGCACTATAATTTACAAGATCATTATGAAGATTCTAGTATGTCACCTGCATCTTTATTTGGATTCTCTTGTTAGTCCCACACAATCTAGCTTTATCCTAGGGCGAAATGCTTCCGATAATGTTGTGTTCATGTAAGAATTAATCCATACTTGTGCCAAAATATTGGGGAAAAAAGGACTAATGCTGATGAAAGTTAACTTAAAGAAAGTGTATGATCGACTTGAATGGGATCATATCCTTAACTCTATATATACACTTAACTTCCCTAATAGATGGATTAATCTAATTAGTTCATGTATATCGTCAACTTCTTTCCAGGTCACACTAAATGGAGAAGTTTTAGACTCATTACCAAGCTCATAAGGGATCAGACAAGGATGCCCTTGTCACCCTACTTGTTCATCATATCAATGGAAATTCTTAACAGGTAGATGCAGGCTGTTGTTGATAGAGGGATATGGAAACCAATCAAGATCCAAGGAACTAATTTGGAACTGTCTCACTTATTCTTTGCTGACGATGTAATTCTTATGGGTAAAGCAAATGAAGAAAATGCTAGTAATATGGTGGAGTTGCTAAATTTTTTCGAACATTTCTTAATTCAAAAAATGAAACCACATAAGTCGTGGCTATTTTTTTCTAGAAATACTGCTAGAGAAGTAAAGGAGAAAATTTTCCAAGCAGCAACTATGACAATGTTTGACCAAGTTGGAACTTACCTAGGATTTGATCTAACACAGAATGGCGATTTGAGCAAGGAAGCTTCTAATAGTTTTAGAGAAGTTAAGATGTAAACTAACAAGTTGGAAATCCAAACTTCTTACAATGGCAGATCGATTTAATTTAATCAAATCAACTATAGAAGGAGTCATTAACTACTACTTTCAATCAGTATATATCGCCAAAAGTACCATCAATGCAGCTAAAAGATTGATTAGAGACTTCTTCTAGAGTGATGGGGACAAAAGGAAACACATGAAATTGAATGGGAAGAACACAATAAGGTTAAGGAAAAGGATGGATTAAGCTTATGGAAACTGCGAGAAAGGAACAAGGCTTATATGGCAAAATTATGTTCGCGCCTAAAAACCGTCATCTAATATGGACAGAAATGGTTGATAGACGACGAATTCGGGCAAAAAGAAATAATAAAATTAGGGGATCCAAGATTATGTGAGAAATTATTAACACTTATGATTAGGTGAAGGAACGGTGTAAATACAGACTAAGAAGCGGCCATCAATGTAAGTTTTGGACTACAAAATAAGCAAAGGAGGGCACATCGGCACAGTTTATTTATTTCCCCTTAAACAAGGATATGATGGCGCTTATAGTGGTAGCAACATGGACGGATGTAGGTATCTAGAATGAAGATCTTATTGGATATCCCTTAGATGAAGATATTAAGGGCAAACTTAGATACCATATTCTATCACATGATTCTGGAAATGACGTGCCAGCTTGGTGCTTGGATGCAAGTGGGGAGGTGACAACTAGATCTACCTATGAAAATCTCGTTGAGGTAGACTTTGAAACTAGAGAAATGCTAGGAGTAAATGCATATGAATTACCAAGGTGTATCCAAAAAATCCAATTGTGCCTATGGAGCTACTAGAAAGACTGCATTCCATCATGCCAACATCTCATGAGACATGGTATTCTAGTTGATCCCCTCTGCCCACTATGTGGTGATCACATCGAGGATAGCTCTCATTTCCTCATGAATAGTAAGTGGTCAAAAGAAAATGGCAATCTATAAACCCATCATCAAATTTTCTAGCATCTTTCCCTCTACCTCTTAAGGTGTGGTTGGAAATAAACAGCAAAGATAGAACTAAATATTCTAACCAATCTAGCCCTCCTTGGAATACTATCTTCAGTTTTGCCCTATGGTACATTCAGAAGGCAAGGAATGACACCATATTCTGGCATGGCACTATCAGGAATGAATGGCTACACATTGTTCAATCCAGTACAAACAAATTCTGGGCTTTATGCAAAAATTCTAAACGGAAACAGAAATCATTAATGGAACCCAAGTGAAATTTGCTGATGATTGTGTCACTGAGGATCAATGTCGATGCTTCTTTCATTTCTAATAAGCAATACTCCTTCATAACAGGATGTCTGCAAGATAGATATGGATCATGCAAGGGAGCTTTTGGAAGGAAAATTAGTATGAGTTCCCTCTTGGAAGCAGAATGTTGGGGCATCTATTGGGGTATCCAACAAGCAATAGCCCTCCATAACCAGATTATGCTGTTAGAAACAAATTCACTTGAGGCAATACGTCTAATGATAAAAGCCCCAAAATACCAAACATGTTCATCTAAACCCAACAGATATATATATATATATATATTTATATATTGTAATAGTTATAGTCCACAAACTAAGCCCAAAGCCCATATTTGCATTTCCATTTAGAAGTGAACCGATGTGAACTCATTTCACTAAATCATTACCGCAAAATATCTATGAACTTATATAAACCCTCCGACACCTAATCACGCAGATTTACATCGTCACATGCCAAAATATACTATAGAATATCCCACAAACCCATACAAAAATACCCTTTCTAGCTCCCTCAAATTCCACACACCATTTTAGCTTACCCCATACCCATTTTTCTTCAACGATTTCCTTCCGTTTCATCTTCGATTAGGTAAAGTATCACCTAATTACCTCTGCCCATTCCATAATCTATTTTATTCCTAAATCTAATCTCTAATTTCATTTAATTTCTAAGGTGTGATTGAAGAATATTTGAAGAACAGTTTGAAGGTAAAGTGTTAGAGGCTTCATCAACATATAATTGTAGCAATAGTGAAGACTTGAAAATTTAATTTGATAATTTTGTAATTCTAGTAAGTTAATTTAATTAAATTGTTGTGTACGTGTATTGATCATGACGTTAATGTTAATTTAATTGTCAAATGTTGATTTGATGTTAGATATAACATATGAATATGATTTTGATAATAATATATATGTATTTCTATAAACGTTGAATCATATAATGATATATATAATAATTTTATTTAATTTTGAAGTTAATGAGAATATGGGCAATTATGTGACAGACCTGTATTTATACGTATATGTTCATGATGTTGTTTTAATTTACTCAATTAATTATGGTACATATGTATCATTTAATACTGAAATATATATAATTGATGTTTGATTTTATGAAATAATATTGAAATTCATATGTTGAATTGGTTTCATAAATAATGTTAAATTGGATTTTATGTGTGCATATATATATATATATATATAATGTCGAATATATACATAATTATACATTAATTTAATAATCATTTTATTTGATATATGTACTCATTAATCATGTTAAGTAAATGTCAATTGTGATTTGATTGATGTTATTGTTGTTGGAATTACATGATTAAACTAGGAATTTATTTTAATAAAATTCTAGAAAAATAAATCGGACTGAACTGAAGCATTTTAAGACTAAACCGAACATATTTTAGACTGAACCGGACCTATATGTATTTCAGCATGATTTATAAATTAGTGAACCGGTTGTATTTGAGTTGAATGGTGTAAACAAATTGCTGAACTGGCCTAATTTGTGCATGAACCAATGATTTAATCAACATTCCAGAATAATTTGTGTTAATCGGACTTAAATTAATAAAATAAGACGAAATCCATGTTGAACTGGCTTGTGTTTAGTCGAACAGAATTATAATTAGTTATGGCTCACCACAGACCAAAAAAAAAAAAAAAAAGAAGTCACCTAATTGGCATGAATTACTACGTAATTGGCTTAACCGAGATCCAAATATAAAACTAAAAATAATTATAAACTTAACCACCCATGAAAGCTTCTGAACCAAAAATAATCACCCTTAGTTAAATTACAATTACAATTTTGATTAGAAAAAAGTATGAAAGAATAATTATAAGTGTTAGTTAAATGTAATTTTGAGTAAAATATTGGGCTAAAAATTAGAAAACCTTAGGTCCATAAACTTGTTTCTATCATGACTAGCCCATTTGAGTTATGAATGGGTTTTTCTAATTTGCATATGGGCTTTCCTTAAGTTTTAGGGCCTAGTAACTTAAATTCAAGTTAACTATCCAAACAATTTAAATTCTAAAATATAGGTTTAATATTTTTTACCAATTCTAATTGGACTCAATACCAAAATATTTAAGCTAATTATTTTTTCTTTTTAGGTGTTGTATACATATTGAGCTCAAATGTAAAATTTTCAGCTCAAAAGCCCTGGAAATACACTTAGTTAATAATTGAGTCTATTTAAGAATTACAAAAAAGACTCGATAACTCAAAATAAAATTTAGCTCTATTCTTTTGGGTTTAAAGTCAAATATTGGACCCAATATTTAATTTTACTCTTATTGGACTTAGTCTAATATGTATATCCAATTTCACCTAATTTATAAAGTATAATTCTTAATGGACTTATGTATAATTTCCTAAGCCCACCTTAAATATAATAACATTTACTTATAAGTTATAATACTATTAGACTTGCTTTAGGATTCCTAAAGTCTAATACTCTTAAAAAAAAAAAAAAAATCAATATCTATTTAGTGGACCTAATCAAAATTACTTAAGCCCATTAACTTAATTTGATAATTAAGTTATGTTTGAAACGGAAACATTATGTTAATATAACTTATGTTGTGTTCAACTCATTTTCAAAACAAAAATATTACATTAATCAAACAAAGGTTGGAACATGGGTTATTCTACTCATGTTTACCCAAATGTTCAACTTTTCAACATTTACAAAAACATAACACATTATTTCATTATAAACATCCATTCAAGAGTAATTTATCACTTGTATGTCCTCCAAAACATAACAAACCCAAGCACGAGCACACATATCGCATTAAAAATAAAATCCTACATAGTTAAATCCATTGTGCAAAGCAAGAACTCTAAGATGTTAAAACCTACATATTAATTCTTTCTTCTAACATGCAATTATCAACTTTTCCAACATAATCTCATAATTTTCTTCGACTCACACCAGTTACCCAATAAGAAGTCTTTGAATTCTACTACTCCAATTATGCTCAATCATTAAGGTATTAAGAAAGTGTCAAACATTTAGCTTTAACACATATTTGTAATTAATAATCTGTTAGACTTGAAAAAGAAAGGTTATGGTTTGGAACGAGAAAGAGTCGTTGAATGACAATGGTTTGGAAAATGTAGGAGGGAAACAAATTGGTTTTTTAAAAAAGAATGTTTACAATAAGTTAGGATGTCAAATGACCCCTCTACACCTAATTTATTTATTCACATTTTTATTTAATTTTTTATTTGTTCCCTCTTTCTAAGTTATTCAATTATTTTAGTATAAACCATATGCCATAAGTCTAACTTTCACTTTCCAATTCTCTCATCACAATTTTTACCATAGTAATAACAAATAATAATAATAATAATCATCTATTAAACATCATATTCGAAAATCAGGCAGACTGAATGTGGTTTTCAATTATAAGATTACAAAAAAAAACTATAAAACAAGTGAAAATAATAATAATATATAAGCAAATATATGAAATGGGAGATAAATATCAAATTTGGTACATGAACTTTACACAAAAACTCAATTTAGTACCTAGAATTTGAAGTAACAATTTGATACCAAATCAGAATTTTTTAAACTATTTTTACCATTTTTTTAACACTATTTGCTCTAATTTTTTTGTTTACATCAAAGAAATAACATATCATTAAATTTTTACTACTTCACCAAACACTTGTTTAGCATTGAAAATAATTTTTTTTTCCATGTCAACATAAATAACGAATAATGCCAATATCATGACCCTAAAGGGTCTGAAAGAATTACCTTAAAGTTATCATATTACATGTACACTCATAATATGAGAACCATCCCACAAGTCAAATATTGTACGACTCTAATTAGTTACCCAATCTTTATTATTTTTTTTTTTTTAAAGGTAACTATGGAAACCAATGCCCTACAATTTACTTGAATCGCAGAGAATCATATCCCATACCAATTAGTAAAATTAGGTAATACATCCTACAAAGGATAGAGTTATAAATAATTGTGCAGTTTATCTAATCCTTCATTTTGATTTTTCTATCATTAAGGAGTCCAATTGAGGAGCACTTTTCACTCAATTCTAGCCCATTCCCAGCATACATTAAACCTGCAATAGAACTATAAGGGTATGAGCATAACCACACGTCAAGCAAGTACACGTAAGTAATTTTATATTCAGACATATGAAATGGAATCAACATACCTGATTGTCTAGAGTTAGTATGGTACGGATTTACACCCTCTAATAAGTTTCAAGAACACTATCATGTCACTAGTGCCCGGTGAACTAAGGGCTAAGGTTTCAATAGAGAAAAAGGGTACCCCTCATGATTAAAATCAATTATACATTTTTAACTTTTTCAAACACAAGCCCTAAGGCTTAGTTCTGCAAACCGTGTCGCTCTAAGTTGATATCCACTTCCTAGTCCCCACTCAATGGATAGTTTTCCCTAATGTACCGCTTAGTTTCCATTAGACAAGGTGATGGTCGTATAGAGAGGTACATGTATGCCTATGCGTAATCAAATTTCATAGGCCTTTGCCACATAGAACCCCAACCTCCCCAATCAACCTGGAAGAGCTATTGCGTAGCAGTGGTGACCCATAAAAATTTTATATGTATAAATGCAATGCATGATCATTCATTAAGATAGTCAATTAGTCATTAGTCAAGTTATTTGATGGTCAAGAAATATTCCACATGCAATCCACAATTCAATGCTATAACGCTACAAATTAACAAACAATAAAATGGATCATATTAATAGTTTCATATCTTGGATGTATACTTGATATGATAACTATTTTGCAAGTCGGAGATTACAAAACTCTACTTAATATTTTTTATACAAGTTTTAATTGTATAAAAACATTTTAATATCTAAGGAAATACGAATTCACATAGTTCACCAAAACTATAGAGAATCGATATCCCCCACAAAACAATAAAATAGAATAGATCATATACATTATAAAAAAAATTAAAACTATTATACAAAACTTCTAATTCGTAATCTAATCTATCTTTATATTACGTAATTAAAACTCAAACACTAAACATATGAATTACATACTAAGTCCAATTTCCTATCTTAAAGGACTTCATCAAAAAAGATCTCTCTCCACACCTCTTTAGCACATTCCCAACTTGATATATTCCTACGCAAAAACTATAAGGGTGTGAGCTAAATCATAGCTCAATGAATAACAAGATCAAATCACATAATAAACAAATGTCAAGTAAGTATTATTAGAAAACATATGTAATGCAACGCCCAACCATAAGACATGCACAATTGAGATTACCAAAATCCAAACCAATGGAGATTTATATCCTCTCTTGAGGATTGAAAGACCAGCTCAAGTCATTCACACCTAGGAGAAACTGAGAATGAAAGAAATGGGGAATTTCTTAACTTATTGCCATTTACGTACATATATTATTAACATAATCTCAACTTCACCTTAGAAAGAACTAAGGAATGAGGATTTCTTTTGAAACTAATTTGTTATATATATACATATTAATAACATAATCCCACTTATTCTTAGAACCTCATCAAATTCCCAAATGCTAATCCCTAAAGTTAACCCAACACAAGCAACATCCTTCGAGCCTATTTAGTTCCTGCGGAATTAACAACTCTACGATAACCCACTAGAGAAATAGATCTACTAAATTAATTTAGTAATACTAAGAATCGAAATATTAACATGTGATGTGAATACTATGCTAATGCAACTTATGCTATCATGTGATGCATGATTGTTTAATTAACTAGTCGAATAGCAATAAATCCATTTATTAAGGTGATCAATCAGTTAATAGACAATCGATGTGAATTTTTCAATCGCAATAAATCAAATTAAATTAAAACCCTATTCTTACTATGCAACTAATCCTAGTAAGCATACATATCAATTGTAGTACCAATGTAAGTACAAGGGTTGTTCCACCAGACCTATAACTACTAATACTCAGCCTAATTCTACTATTTAGCTTATTTAATTCGAGTGACCTTAATATATCTAAGCAACTAATTAATTAATTAATTAACCCTAACAAAAGTGTGTCAATGCTTCTAAGAATATTATATCACAAAACTATCCCTAATTTTTATTCACACTAACCTATTTCCAATTCCTTACAAAATATTCATTAATGATTGTTTAAGTTCTTGAACTGCATAAATCCCTAGTTCATTGACCTCTCCTTTAACATGATTGAATTCTAACCTTATATGTCTAATGGAAATGTCTTTCGTCATTAGATGCATTTAAAATTGCATTAGAGTTTATGGTTCCTTGAAAAGGTTTAATATTTATGCAAAATGTTTATGCATTCTAAACCCCTATGTTCATATAGATCTATTTATAGAGTAAATGTTTTTCTATCTAAAAGAAACCAAACATGCAATCAATTCTGGCCACAAATTAATTACAAGAACAATAAAGAATATATGAATAGATTCAAAAAACATAAATTTCCATTAATAAAAGCAATAATCTCTACATTAGGGTTAGGGCACTACTTAGAGGAAAGGGCTAAAGTTAGTTCTACATGGGCATCCTATACGACCTGTGTTTGAAGCTTATGTAGGATGTAAACTAGTGAAATTCGTTAAATCTAGGGCTGCACTACCATGAACATAGCTTATGTAGATAGGCTGTGTACTTTTAAAATCAGTTATGGTCGTTTTTCATCCTTTATATGAGTATCATGCACGACCTGTGTAGCTTCCTTATGTACTTTGAAATTACTTACTATTCAATTTTTACCTCCTACATAGTGTTCTAAATAGCTTGTGCAGAAACGGTCATTTTTGCATTAGCCTATTTTTTCATTAAATCTTCTTCTTCAACTCATCCAAAAGTCTTCACTAAGCTAAAAATCTTCCTTGTACCTAAAATTGATATTTTACCAAATAAGTATCATTTTTCTTAATAATTCACATAATATAATTATAATATTATATCAAAACAATGTGAATATAAAGGCCTTTAGACGCTTATCAACAATCATCAATAATCTCAACATCAAAGATTACAAACAATGTGTGATCTCCTTTAAATTAATGAGTCATCAACTAATTCAATCACCAAACAACAAACAAATCCATGAACCCCATGCATAATTAGTTATATTTATATTAACATAGTGCAACTACATTACAAGTACAAGCAAGTGATAAGGTCAATGTTACTCACCTGTTATTCAAGCTAAGTCATAGCAAACTCTTGAGAAAACCAAAAATTAATCCATTCCTCTTATGAAACAAGACTAGTAAAGACTCATCACATTTCTTGATATATATTTTATTAAATTTTAGTATTTAAACTCACTTTTAGCTCAACTATTCTACACTTGATTGAAATGTACACTTATACTAAAACTTATTTTAGCAAACATATATTTGAAGCAACATATTTCCTTTATCAAATAAAGTCTAATATACTATAATTATATTTAAGTCATTTACAAGTAATTTAAGTCTATTTTAATTTAACTTAGCCAAAATTGATTAGACTTAACCAATTTGATTCATTTTGGCTTAGTAAAGTCCATTAAACCATGTTAAACTTAAGTTCATTATATAAGTTCATTTTATATGTATCATTCATATTAAATCTAGTGAGGTGTTAAGTTTGTTATATTTCTAGTTATCTTCAGTATAAACATAACTTAACTTAGTCAAGTTATATAAAATTAATCATTTAATCTAATCATTAAGTCATATCTAGTTATCTTACTAACTCATTATCATATATCTATTAGGTTCTTAATTAGTCTAGTTCATGTTAATTCATTTAGATTCATTAAACTATGTTGAATTTAGGGTGATTAACTAAGTTCATTTTATGTCTAAATGTTATAAACTTGTTTTATAAGTTCCTTAGTTTATTAGTCTTTAAGAAATTATAAAATGTTATACTCAACTACATATACTTAACTAATAAAACAACTGCTCAATAGATTTGAATATGTTTGAACTTATTTTATGTTATCCTTGTTTATTCCTAAATGTTATAGCTTGAAACAAATAAAATTTAGGTATTGATACTTTTGAATTTTCAAAATTAAAGCACAAAAGTTGTAGAGCTTTTTTAACTTTTCGTAGCATCTTGAATAACCTCAATCCGAGTCAAATAAAAAAGTTATGATTAAATTTCAAAACACTGTCGCACTTCTAAGGGTTTGATCACGCTCGTTATGGAGGGTGTGATGGCCCATCACGTCCTCTATCATGCTCATGATTAGGAAAATGCATGATTAGTGGTCATCATGCCCTTGAACACCTGTTATCACTTGTCTGTCAAATTTTTTAAGAAGTCAAGACCATCATGGGGTCGTCATACCTATGATGAGTGCTCTGTGTCTTTTTTTACATTTTTCTTTCTTTTTTTCTTCAAAATTTAACTTCTTAACTATATCATACTTCATTCAAAAAATTATGCAAACATCTTGCAAATCCATTTCAAGTTTAAACAACACTTCTAAAAACATTTTTACTTCATTTAACTTTAAATCATGCTATCAAACATCTAACCTATACATATATATACTAACTTGAGCTTTGATATTCACGTTCATATATCCTTAGTTTACCAACTTTGTCACAGCTTCTACTTATATCTAACTCTAATTCATCATTTTTCCTGCATAACCAAAAATCAAATAAAGAAAAACAACAACTTACTTGTTTTAGAAAAACTTCAAGGAAATTAACTTCACTACTACTACTCCTATAGTTGATATAGTTTGTTCATGCTTAATTTCTATCTTCCATTTTTGGTGTTTATTTCTATTTTCCTTTAAGATCTTCTTGAATTTGAGATTTTTATTTGATCTTTGGGAGAGAAAGAAAAGAAAGAGAGAAATGTAGGGGAAAAAAAAGAAGGAGAAGAGAAGAGAAAAAGAAGAAGAATGAAAAAAAAAAAATGCAGGTGGGACTGGATGAAAAGGGAAAAGAGATGAGGATCAAATAGATATCTAGGGGGGGATTTATAGATAAGGGTTTTGATCTAAGCTTTTCATACGATTATTTTGAGTATTAAGAATAATTAGAAAATAATTTAAGAATATTTAGAATAGAAATTTATATCTTGATTTAGAAATCTAGTTTAGGAATTTGATATTTAGTTTAGTTTTGGGTCTAAGAACTAATATTTATAAATAAGCAGTTGATTTCAAAATTCATGGGAATTAAGAGGATAGAATTTAAATTAAAATGACTTGATAGCACCTTTTGTAAAATCTAGATAATTGAATGTTTTAAATTTAGTTTATTTGATGATTGAAAGAAAAGGGCTTCTAATTAAAATGATTGAGATGATGATGAATTTTGATTTGTTGGAAAAATAATTAATGTAAATAGACAAATTGAAGGGAATAAAACTCAAATTTGATGATTTGAAAGAATTAAGAAATTTAATTCATGAAAGGCATAAGTGAAGCAAATAGATAAATAGAAAGAAACGTTTGAAATCTCAATTGGATTAAATCCATTTATTAATCTTGATTATGTCAATTTATCTAATTTTATCCTATAATTTACTCTAATTTACTTAATTAACTATCTAAGTTTAATTCCAAATTAAGTTCAATTCATGTTTTGCTATTATTTTCATTTCTTAAAGAAATTTTGATTCCTTTATTAAACATTCATATTTATTAAGTTTATCTATTACATGTAGTATAGTTATATTATGTTGTTCTTTTATCACATTTATTTGATATTTCTTACTATTTTCATTTCCATGAAACATTTTGGAACTTGATGTTGTTTAATTTAGTATTATCTTTTTATAATTATCTATCTACTCATCATTTATGTCTTTAATTTTCCTACTTTTAAGATTTTAAATATTTTTTAACTTTACACAACTAATGTTTTATACAACATAGTACATAAAAATAATAAGAATTAGTTTAGCAATTTCAACCTTTACTTACTTGATTTTTGAAGAAGACTCGAACTTAATAAGACAATAAACGATTAGCAACTTGACTAGACTCGACTCGTTTCTAGACCTTAGACACACATGACGACACAACACTAACTCACACAATACAACAACTCAACAAAAGAGAGATGTAGATTCATTTTTCTATTCTTATCTGAATATATATGATAATTGCACATAAAACATACAGTATTCATATTCTTTTAATCATTAAATATATCATATTTTATAATTTTTATTAACGTGATCATCTTGGTAAGATTGAAATCAAGATATTTCATTTTTGCTCTTTACATATATATCAAAATTACCATTATCTTGTTAAAATTGAAATTAGGATATTTCATTATGTTATTGAATTATTATCAATTATTGACTGTGAAAAATTATGGAAAATTGTATTTTGAAATTTTGTTCTTAAGAGTTCTAACTTTTAAGCAACAATTAAAATATTCGTGTTTTTAATATTCTTAAATCATGAAAAATCAAGAGTGATTCTTGCGACTTTTCTAAAACCTCTTTAAAATTTTACATTATTTACTTAATGATTATTATATTCCAGCTGTACTATTTGGGTGATTACCAGTCTGTCTTTCTATTTTAAAATTCACATGATTTATATTATTCTTATCCTTTATGAGAATTGTTTTCAAAATCTCAATTTAATAACCACATCAATTGACTTCAAATGATGGGCTCATTGCAATTTAGCGAATTGCCTTAGTACAACATATTCTTCTTATAATTTACTAGCAGACGATACACCCGCCTTGCAGGTGTAAATATTAAATAAGAAAATGAACTTCTACAATGAACAACATGGTTGAAGTTAATTACATGCAAGATCGGTAGACAAAGGAAAAAACTAAAAATATTGCATAAATTACATAAAAATACATGAAAAAGAAATCAAAATTAATGAAATAACGCTTAGTACACTACAAAAATTTATTACGAAATTTATAACACATGAATCGTAATCACGATTATTTTGCTTTATCGAAGACGTAGCCATATAACTACAAAACAATGAGATATTAGAAAGATAATTTATTTAATCATGTTATACTTCTATATATATAGTTAAGTGATGGTAATTAATTTATTAAACTCCTTGTATAACAACTCATTTGCAAAAGTTTTGGTCTTGAAGAACTGCATTAAATAAAATATATTGGAGTAAATGAAATAAAGAGTTTATACTTATTAAATTGAAAAAAAATTGCAGTAAGATGAAACTTTGAACCTTAGGAAGACAAAAATTGACATATGTAATGGCTTTCACTCCAAAATAGAAGAAGCAATCATATATGATAATCATAATTAGATTTATCATACCTATCAGATTTCACATATTGTTCATGTTGTACTTGATGATTAGACCCATCTTCATATTTGCAAGTAATTGACAATATAATGAAAAGGCAATCATACTTTTGCAAGTAATTAGCTATACAGTATCTGAAATTATATAATGGAAGTTACGACCTTTTGTTTATATAGTGGTATATTACTTGTGCTGCTGAAGCTTTTCAATTTCTCTTAATGAATGTTCTTTTATCAGTTATTATAGAGAATGCCTAACTAAAACTATAAATCCTCAAATAATTTATCTGTAGGAGGAAGAGACTTATGTAATCGGTAAAATTTCTTACATTCTTGGAATTATAAAGTCTTAATCCAAAAAGGAAAAACAAATAATAAAAAGAAAATATATGTTATAGATATAGACACCGTATAAGGTGATTGTTGGAAACATATTGTAGAAATTTCTAAATTAGTTAACCAGGCATCAAGAGGAATCGCATAATTTAATGTGAATTAAAGTAAACATGGGTATAAATTATACTTTATTATTTGTTGGTCCCAAATAATAATTAAGAAGGGAGATTGAATTGATTATTACAAATTTTTGTCTTTAAAAATAATCCCCTTTCAGTTTTGAAAAATGGGAACAATATACCAATTAAAAAATATAAAAATAAATTGCATAAAATTAAAGAATAGAGAAAAGAAGATCAGGCAGCAATTTATAGTGGTTTCATCTTGTGCGTCAGTCCACTCTTTCAGCTCCGAGCCGGGGACCCGTTATCCTACGGGTTTGTTCCACTATATCCAATAAATTCAAATTACAAGATAGTGCAATCCTCTATGCTCGATTCTCACAGCTATCCTCTAGTTACAATCGATCTATAGAGTCTAATCTTGTAATCAAATAAACTAGAAGGCAACAACACGTTCCTTCTGTCAACAAAAAAATAACAAAATCAAGATTACATTAGAGAATAAAAATTGTACTAATAAGCTCGTGTAGGATTATAAGCAATAGTAGTTTCTATTTACTTCTTGTGGTAAAGAAGGTGTTCTTTTCTTTTATCACAAGGTTCTGTGAAACCTTATGGGTTGGTAAAGTAAGTATTCTTTTTTTTCTTTCTTTATCTCTCTTTTCTTTTTCTGTAGCAGATTGTTCATTGGTATCGTATTTCTTCCAGAGGAGAGAGAGAGGAGAGATTAGTTTCAAAGACAAGAAGGAGAAATAGCAAAGTTTTTTGAGGTTCTGTATAAGGTTCTGTATTTTCTTAGTGAAAAAGAAAGCTTTTGTTTGCAACGTGAATAGTATCAGTTGTGTTTTTCTTCCTTTTCACAATAGGTGTAAGTCTCTTTGTTTTCTTTTCAAAGCATCGTAAGTATTCAGCCTCACACTTTTCTTCTTCCTTGCTTCTGTAAATATACTCTTTCTTTAACGTTCAAAAAGCTATTGGAAGATGGATAAACTTTCCCATAATTTCGGTTAAAAATCTGATGTTCCTATCCTTTTTTTTTTAAATTCAAATTCTGCTGTGATATTCAAAATTGGTTGCAAGTTGTGGATAGGCTTTTCCTTATATTTCTTGGATGAAATCTTGTGAGCTTTATACTTTTTCAAATTCAAATTCTATAATAAAAGGATGATGATAAGCCTTGTTTGATTTTCGTAAAAAATCTAGTTGTTATTTGTTGTTGTTATTCATCATGATCTTCTTCCTCATCCTATCCAAGATAACATTTATCTTCTTTTTAATCTTCTAGACAAAATCCCATGAAAATAGATGTCTTGGACATTGTAGATATTGATAAATCACTTGTCTTGAAGGAGAAAAACTTGTAGAATCTGTCCAAACAAGGTCTGGTATTGCTCATAAAGATTTCCATCGTTTAAGATGTTGATGAGAGAGAAACTTTAATGAAAACATTAAATCCCCTTGGATTAAACCAACTTAGCTAGAACAAATGAGTATATTACCAAAATAAACTTATTTACTCGGAGCTAGGTCTTCAAGATTCATTTTTGTACTGAACTGGAATGATTTGCATCAAGTTGGAGAAGATGAACAGTGAAATCACGTGATATAGAGCTGTTGTCAAAAGTGCAGTGAAAAGTTTTGTAAAAGGTTATGGATTTTTGGAAAAATTCTTTATCCTTAAAGCAACCTAATATTCTGGATTTGAATACTCTTCATCATTTTTCTTCTTTCTCTTTAACTTGATACTACATACTTAATAAACTCATTAGTTATCATTTTTACTCTTTTGTTATCATCAAAACCTATTTTAAGAGAATCTAACATTATTCCTTCAAATGGGTGTCGAGATGAATGAGAAAATTCTCACTTAAATTATAAAGATGATCAAATAATAATATTAGAAAGATTGATAAATTACCATATAAAACTATATAATAAAAATGTGCGATGAATGAAAGGGTTTTACCTTAAATTATATAGATGAGGATTCTTTTTTTTAGTCAATATTCTTAAATGCAATGATAAGTTTATTTTCTTAAATAAAACAATCAAATAATAATATTAGAGAGATTAGTAAATTACCATATAAAACTATACGATAAAAATATGTGACAATGAAAGGGTTCTGGCTTAAATTATATAGAAGAAGATAGATAGATATATAGATATAGATTAAATAGCAATGATGATTCTTTTTTTTTAGTAAATATTATTAAATGCAATAATAAGTTTATTTCCTTAAATAATATGATCAAATATTAATATCGAAGAAATTAATAAATTATCATATAAAACTATATAATAAAAATATGCAATGAATGAAAGGGTTTTGGCTTAAATTATATAGAAGATAGAAAGAATAGATTTAAATAGCAATGATGATTCTTTTCTTTAGTCAATATTCTTAAATACAATGATAAGTTTATTTTCTTAAATAAAATGATCAAATAATAATATTAGAGAGATTGATAAATTACCATACAGAGGTATATGATATAAATGTGCAACGAATGAAAGGGTTCTAACCTAAATTATATAGATGGATAGATATAGATTAAATAACAATTAAATTATATAGATAGATAGATAGATATTAAATAGCAATAATGATTTTTTTTCTTTAGTCAGTATTCTTAAATACAATGATAAATTTATTTCCTTAAATAAAATGATCAAATAATAATAGTAGAGAGATTGATAAATTACCACATAAAATTATATGATAAAAATATGCGATTGATGAAAGGGTTCTGGCTTAAATTATATAGATTATATAGATAGATAGATATAAATTAAATAGCAATTAAGTTATATATATAGATATAGATTAAATAGTAATGATGATTCTTTTCTTTAGTTAACATTGTTAAATGTAATGATAAGTTTATTTCCTTAAATAAAATGATTAAATAATAATATTTGAGAGATTGATAAATTACCATATAAAACTATATGATAAAAATGTGCAGCGAATGAAATGGTTATGGCTTAAATTATATAAATAGATAAATAGCAATTAAATTATAGATAGATAGATAGATAGATAGATAGATAGATAGATAGAAGATATAGATTAAATAGCAATGATGATTCTTTTCTATAGTCAATATTCTTAAATGCAGTGATAAGTTTATTTCCTTAAATAAAGTGATCAAATAATAATATTCGAGAGATTGATAAATTACCATTTAAAACTATATGATAAAAATGTGTGACGAATGAAAGGGTCCTGATTTAAATTATATAGATAATCTAACGTACCATGATTGCATTATACCTTTATCAATTAAAAATTAGTGTAGCTTTTATAAGAAACTACAATATTAACTATGCTACATTCTATATTGATATGAAAATATTAGACTAATCAATAGATAGCCAGTTATATTATATTGATTCTATAAGAATTGATCTTTTCCCTCACTTTTCTTTATTTTAAATAGGATTTAGCTATAGTATAATTAACCATTCTTATTTTAGTTTTTCTCTATTATTTTAGTGGATATGCATCAATAATTCAAACTTATGTTTTTTATATTTTTTTTATTATATTAACTTTGTTTATTAATATGAATTTCAAACTAATATTTATTCCCAAGGTACAAATTCATTTATAGAATATTTATTGCTAAAATATTATTGTAACCCAGTTTTCATAACCATTTTAGCATGATACCCTAAATTTTTCCGCTCGTCTGTTCCATATTTAATTAATTATGACAAATAATTAAGTAGAGACTATTAATATAAAGATTAGATATACAAACCCCAAAATAGTAGTTCATGACCTTGATGATATATACAATTTGTTAAATATTGCTTTTATATTAAGCTTGTTAGAGAAATTTAATTTAAAACTCATACAATCAAAATTGTGGCCAGTTATTCTAATAATATCCTAGCTCAATTATCTTATTTCTTTATAATAAGCTAGTGTAAGAGTATATATTAATTATTATATGGTAAAGACTTATTATTCCATGATCGATCCTTAATCATTTTATTTAATACTTAGCTTACTACCTGGTTTTATATTATCCTATAATGCACTGTTCAATGTTTCTCTTTTTCTTTTTCCTTATATTTTATTATTAAACTTATTATGGATATTTTTTTTTAATATCACATCCTACTTATTGCAGTTTCGCTTTTTTTTATTATAAAATATCAATAAAATTTATTCATGGATATGGTAAAGGTCTATAATTATTGTTTTTTTTTCTTTTTTTTTTTTTCACTTGGACGAGTCAACTTTTCTTATAATTTATTCCATTGTTTTTAACATGTTCACTTTATTGTTTGGTCTTTATAATATTTTGTCAGAATTAATTCATAGAAGCACTTTAACATGTTTCTTTTATAGTTTATGGTTGTACTTATTATATTCGTTCCTATTTTGCTTTTGCATTTATTTATACTAATTACTTAGTGATACAAATACTTCTTATTCATTTTGAATTACCATTATAAATTCACGTTAATGTTCTCTTATAATCTCCTATGGAAATACTAAAATCACTTAATATTATTTCTTAATCCTTTCAGTTGTACTATAATATTTAATTTTATAAACTAATCATTATCTATCGTCTGTTTTAATATCTTGAATCTACTACCTCAGTTACCATGTATATAATTCCATCCACTAAGTATCAGACTAGGCAATAATTTTTTTCTTAAATTTTACCATAAGCTTAGCGATAACAGTTTTTTTCTTTTTCATTTTATCTTGATTTCTAAATACTAAATTAAATATGTAAGGTAACAAGCTAAGAATGGTCACCTTTGATTTTTCATGCCAACCATGAGGCTTCAAAGGCCCCTTAAATTTATGTATATTTAATTACTTAAGTATGTCCATGATTTATATAAGAGTCAATAGGATTGTCGAGTTATTTGTGAGCTACTCGAGTATTTAAATTTTAATATTACTATAAGTATTATTTTATATAAATTTAAGCATAATCCTCTTAATATCTTACCCCGAATCTAAGTGGTACGAATCTAACCATAAACTCTTTAATTTCATTAATATCAATATCACTAATTGGTTAGTCATACGACGTGTCTACTTGCTTATCTTCTGTAATTAACAAATAGGAAAAGTTTGCTAGCATAAGGACTTCATCAAGGCAGAACTAAGTTCGTTGCTGTACTCTTTGTTCGCCGAGACCGTAGTAATACCTAACAATAATCAATAATTTTTATCTAACGTTTTCATTAGCTTTTAGAATCATCCGATAACATTCTGGCAAGAATGAATTAATAAGCTGTACGTGATCATTTTAAGTTTCCATATTAAACAAGAATCTTATTTGTGTAAAGGCCCTAACTGAATCATATATACATATATATATATATATATGATCCGTACCAAAGGCGAGGCCGGTACTGGAAACGTCGTTGAGGCCGTTAGGCACGTGCGGTCCGTGATGGGAGATATCCGCGTGCTTCGCAACATGGAGGATGATGAGGTGTTCGCTTATGCGGAGAAGATCGCTGCACCGTACGATCTGGTGATGCAGACGAAGCAGCTCGGGAGGCTCCCTGTGGTGCAGTTCGCTGCTGGTGGTGTTGCGACTCCGATGGATGCTGCGCTCATGATGCAGCTTGGTTGCGACAGCGTTTTCGTTGGTTCTAGAGTGTTTTAGTCTTGTAAGTGTATCCTTATAACATATCTTTACCTTATTCACTAAAGCTTTCGTAAGTTTCTTTTAACCATATACGGCTAATTTTCTTTTTAAGGTATAAAGGTAATCATGCTCTAAAATCTTATTAGATCTTTAGACCATGTGATAAGGTTTTACAGTATAGGTAAACAAATTAAGGCATCTTACTTGAGTAGTAAAGCTCTAGTTACTTTAGAAATTATACCAAATGGTCGACCAAAAAACCTTTTGATAAGGTTGTTTGAGGTAGAGCTTGCCATAATTTGGCCTTGTGGGTTATGGCGTAAACATGAGGTTTATTTTCTAGAAAAAATATTGCTCCACTAGTTAACTATCTTTGTTTTAATTGTTTATCCCAATTTAAGGATTTTTGTGCCACGGGAAAAGACTTCATGGTAAGGATAAACAATTAAAGCAAAGATAGTTGACTAGTAGAGCAATGTTTTCTCTAGAAAATAAACCTCATGTCCACGCCATAACCCACAAGGCCAACTCACGGCAAACCCTGCCTCAAACAGCCTTATCAAAGGGTTTTTTGGCCGACCTTTTTAGTATAATTTCTAAAGTAACCAGAGCTTTACTACTCAAGTAAGGTGCCTTAGTTTGTTTACCAATGCTATAAAACCTTATCGCATGGTCCAAAGGTCTAATAGATTTTAGAGCATGGTTACCTTTATACCTTAAAAAGAAAATTAGCCGGACATGGTTAAAGGAAACTTATGAAAGCATTATTGAATAAGGTGGAGATATGTTACAAGGATATACTTATAGGACTAAAACACTCATAAATTTTTCTCACAAAACACTCAGATACTCTCTAATATTTTTTCTTTTTTTCTATTTCTCCGTGCCTAATTCTGAGTCCTGCTTGGTATATATAGAGAAATTTTTTCAGAACAAAACAGTAAAAAGTGCTATAGTGACTGCTACAGTGATCTACTGCTACAGTAACAGTAACCTAAAAAGTGCTACAGTACTCTTAAAAGTTGCTACAGTAACCGTTGCTACAGTGCCGCTATAGTAAATCCTTGATTTTTCTTCCACTTTTTTTGTGTTGTCTTCTACCCTGTTTGTTCCGTGCTTATCCATTTGTTCGTTTGTCTTTCGGGTTTTACTCCTTTTATTTTTCTTGTTTTGCCCTTGAATTTCCTTCGTTCTATTCCTTAAATTATTTCTTCCATTCTGATCCTCTTTTCTGATATTATATATAATATATATATATATTAATCCTGGAGCCTATTTATGTCTTCTTGTGCTTGCATTTCTTCATCCTCATCCTCTGTATAATTGGGATCATATGGATTGTCTTTTTCATCATGTTCATCTTCTCTGTTTAAGCTTTCCTTGAGTTCCTTCAAATTTGTTCATATCTTGACCAAATTGCTCCTTTTTGTTTTGTGAAGATGAATTTCGTCTTAGTGGTTGCAGTAAGATGAAATTCTGGATCTTCTAGTATAAACATGCTCATTTTGTCAGCAATGTATGGATTCAACTGTTTTTCCAAACTGTTGGTGGATTCTAACCTGTGGATTTTTTAGATAATCGAAACTTTTCCTCTAATTGGGGAAATCCAAAACTAAGTTTATGCTAGTCTGGATTCAAATTTTGACCATTCTGATGGTACGACCTTTATTTTTACATAATATTTTACAAGTATATCATATTCCTCATGTTCCCATTTTATATCTCTTAAGGCTGCCAGAATTTCATGGAACATTTTCCCCATGGGTTGGGTCATAAATTGTGGAAATGTGCCCACAATTTCTGTGACAAGCTTATAATCAAGAAGGGTAGCTAATGTGTATTCTTGGTCTTCAATCCTGAATCCTTTAAAAAAGCTGAGATCTATAGCTGCTGTATGTATATTATAGCATACATGAATTGGGCAATAATATTTATCTTGGTAAAGATTATTCATCTCAACCTATAAGTCCTTTCCCAAACATGAGTAGCATGGAGGGTTTGGAAAAGCCTTTATCCTTACCATTGTCCCAAATCCAACTCCATCAAAACATATGTGTTTTTCTTGTACTATCCTTTGGAGCAATATAAAAGACTTTAAAAATGCTTCCTTCACATATCCTTTTATCAACGATTTTGGAAGAGATGGAAATTTTGAAATAAATTGAGTACTGTAGCACTTTTAGGTTACTGTGTTACTGTAGCAGTCAATGTAGCACTTTTTACTGCTTTGTTTTGAAAAAAATTCTCTATATAAACCAAGCAGGATTCGGAATTAGGCACGGAGAAATAGGAAAAAAGGAGAAAATATTAGAGAGTATCTGAGTGTTTTGTGAGAAAAATTTCTGAGTGTTTTAGTCCTGTAAGTGTATCCTTGTAACATATCTCCACCTTATTCAATAAAGCTTTCGTAAGTTTCTTTTAACCATGTCCGGCTAATTTTCTTTTTAAGGTATAAAGGTAACCATGCTCTAAAATCTTATTAGACCTTTGGACCATGCGATAAGGGTTTATAGCATAGGTAAACAAACTAAGGCACTTTACTTGAGTAGTAAAGCTCTTGTTACTTTAGAAATTATACCAAAAGGGTCGGCCAAAAAACTCTTTGATAAGACTGTTTGAGGCAGAGTTTGTCGTGATTTGACCTTGTGGGTTATAACGTGGACATGAGGTTTATTTTCTAGAGAAAACATTGCTCCACTGGTCAACTATCTTTGCTTTAATTGTTTACCCCTGCCATGAAGTCTTTTCTTGTGGCACAACTTTCTATTTGTATACCTGCAAATTTCTTCGTTTTTTTTCAGCATAATTATGAGGTTTTCTTAACAAAATTTCTCCCCATCCTAGATCACATCCATCACTTTCAATGATCAAGAAATCTGTGTCTAGGGGTAATCTTAACCTTGGTAAACTTTTGACCTGTTCCTTTATTTTCCTTATTTGTTTTATGTCTTCTTGAGACAAACTTTTAAAACCTAAATCATGTTATAAAAGGGTCCTACTAAAGAATTCAAATCCTTTATGAAAGGTCTTGCATAATTTAGTAAACCTAAAAATGCCTGTAATTGCTTTTTATTCATTTGTTCAAGAAATTCTATCACCTTTTTGACTACGTGTTCTTATAACTTGATTTTCCCTTCTCCTATTTCTACTCCTAAAAATTCAATGTTCCTTTTAAAAAACCGTGCCTTTTTTGAGCTTATTACTATTCCCTGTCTTTGAAATTCTGCAAGCACCATCTTTAAATGCCCTATGTGTTCATGTTCGCTTTTGGAAAAAACAAGAACATCATCCACATAAATTGCAGTGAAATTCTTTAGATTTTGAAAAGCTATATCCATTTTTCTTTGAAAAATTGAAGGTGCATTTTTTAATCAAAATGGAAATACTTTCCATTGAAAATGTCCTTATGGACAGGTAAAAGCAGTCCATGGTTGTGACTCTTCATTCATCTTAACCTGCCAAAATCCTGACTTACAATCAAATTTGCTGAATATGTAACAATTTTGTATTTTGTTAACTAATTCAGTTTTGTTATAAAGATTGTAAGAATCATCCCTTGTGTTATCATTCAATTTCCTATAATCCATCACCATTCTTGATGTTCTTCTTGCTATTTCACTCCTTTTTTCTGACAATGAACGCAGGACTTTTCTGTTGACTGTCTGACCTTTCTATGACCCCTAATTCCATTAATTCCTTTATATGCATTTCAAAATCTTCTCTATCTAAATTATCATACTCTATTGCTCTAGAATAAATTCTTAAGTTAGGGTTTACTATATCTAATTTACATACTATCTTATTTCTTTCCCAAAACCTTATTGGGTTTTCTTCAAAAATTTCTTCCTTCTCCAGGCTACTAATGATTTGGTCAAGATCTGGGTAACCTGTTTCCAAACATAAATTTTCCAAAATCCTGTATATCTTTTCCCATTTTACCATTTTTCCTTTATTTATTTCTATTTCCTTCCATTCAACCTCTTCTTCTAAGAATTCTTTTAATTCTTCAAACTCTTTTGAATTTTCTTCTATTCCTTGTTTACCATTTTCCTTTCCTTGACATTCTCCTAACCTTTGTCATTCACAATCCTTTTCATTACTTCTTTCCAACAGTCTAATGTCTGATTCTGTATTGTCTAAATAATTTTGGTATACTATGGCTGGATGTCCTAAAATATTTACAGTATATCTAGTAATCAAGATACCATGGTGATTACTCAAAAGAAAATCTAGTCCTATTATACATCTAATTTTTGAACTACCAAAATTCCATAATTGTATCATTCCACTATGCATAGGTGCAATCCATTCGTCTCCTGTGAAAAAACTTACTCTATGTTTCTTTATACACCTACATTCCTTTGTTTTATTTCCATGAATATCTGAACTAATTCTACATATATCCATTTGTTCTACTTTATCTACAAGTGCTGTCCTTTCATCTATCATGTTTCCAGTACTACTTGTATCTATTAATGCATCTAGTTCTATTGTTTGTGTCTTAAAGAACAACCTAGTCCTAATATATATACCTACAAATTTTGTAATATGCCTCTCTTATGAACTTAACATCTTTAACTCCTTAAGCTTTTCCTCTTTTATCCTTTCCAAAGACGTATTGGCTACTCCTATGTAGCTTCTTATTGTATCTTCATGGCCATCTCCTTCTTCTCTTATTATTATCCCTTTGTTCATATTGTCCTTTGCCTTTCCTTTTTCTAAATTTACTATCTTTTCTTTTATTCCCTATATCTCTTCTTCTATCTGTCTATCTTATTGTCAATTCTCATTATCTTTTCTTTTATTGTATCTTGTTGAGAACTTCTATTGACTACAAACCTCTCATTAAACTGAAACCTCTCATTTCTTTGTTCTAGGCATATTTTATAAGATTTCAGCATACAGCTTTTGCACTGATATCTAAGTTTTGTTATCGGATATCCAGAACAAAATTTGCATGGATGATCTTCTGATCCACTTTCTTGAGTTCAATTATGCCTATAACCTTCTATGTTTTCTCCTGTGTTCATTATTATATTCCCTATGTCTTGTAACATCCTGTTTAGCAATTCGACCTTTTCGTCTTGATATTTTATCCCTATTTGTTCTTTGTAAGGATTTTGATAATTCTGATTTAAGAAGATTCCTGTAATATCATTTTCATCCTCACTATCAGATTCCTCCATCATCATTCCTTGTGGATCTATTATTGAAACTATACTATAGATTGTTTCCATATCACTCATGTCTTCATCTATTGCCAAAATGTCTTCATTCATGCATTCCACTAAAATGCTGGCCATAGTGTTGCTATTTTGTCTTTTAGGACATGTCTTTGCCATGTGTCTTTCCTCATTACAAGTGTAACACTTTAATTTATTTTTGTAAACCCTGTTCTTATTGTATTTCCTTACATGTCTATCATGTTTTAACCATGGCTTTTTTGCTCTGCTTTTCTTTGCAAAATATTTCTTTTTAGGCCTGTACTTTGGTTTTGGCCTCCTTTTGTTTCTTTCTTTTGCTCCATACACCTGTGGTGTATAAATAGTTTGACAAAAATTATAATTTCCTCTTTCAATTGCTTATTTATTTGTAAAGCTGTACATTTTTCTATTAACTTATCTACAAGAAACTTTATCCTAGTTCCTAAGTTATTTAACTCTTCTCCAAGAGTTGGTTCGATCTTTTCTTTCTATTATTTGTACACTTCTGCTCCTAATGGTCCTGGTAACTTTAAAAACAATTTGTCTACTATCAGTTTCTCATAATAGCATCCAGCAATGGTGCAATTATAGAAAACGTCTTGTATATACCTTTGAACAAAATACCAATCCTTTATTTGCAATTGCTCTAAATTCCTTATAGCATCCCTTTGTTGGTCATATCCACCAATCTGTGGTGCTTTCCTTGTTAAAACTAATCTTATCTTACTACAAAAATTATATGGATTTACCCTTAAAGCCTTGTCTGTGGCTACGTGTTGTGAAAAATTTTTCTTATAAGATTCCCACATTGCTCTTGCTGTTTCTCCTAAAAAAGACTCTAAGTATATATACATCTAGTCTGTGTCTTCTATTAAAGGACTATCTCTCCAAGCTCTGATAACCCTTTGTGTCCAAGTATCTACCAAGGTCTCCAACTTTGCGGATCATGTGCACTTACATTGAGATTCTTCCATTGTCTATCAAATTCCTTTTATCCAATGTTTCAAATGACATCCTTTTACCTTTATACATCCTATCTTCTGTTTCTCTTTCAACATAGTGAGTATAAGGTACTCTACTTGGGATTCCTTCCCACATATCTTATTCTCTATGTGTTACAACAGAAGGAATTGTATTTGACCCTGTATCTTCATTGTTGTCCATCATGGCATTTTCAGATACATGTGTCAAAGTCTCAATATCTCCTTGTGACCTCATTTCTGTCTCAAAATCTTGTTCTATTTGCATTACTTCATATGCCAGTTCTAACAAGATTTCCCTTTCTTGATTTTTCTTTCCAAAACAATAAACATCTCCTTGTTTTGTTTTCCTTTCAAACCTTACTTCTTGCATTTCTCCTAAAATTCCTTTTTCTTCTAACCATATTTCATAGGGAATGGGATCTTCTTCATGTTTTATCAAAAAACCATCTTTCCAATACTGAATGGGCCTTAATGGTTCTTCATCATTTGATCCTCATCTTCCTTTCTAAGATTCCATTGATTAGCCTTTATTTCTTGTGCATGGGAATTATATCTTGCATTAAGACATTTTTTCATTTCCTTTATCTTCTTAATTGTGTCGTCAACAAAACTAGAAATTGACATCTTATCTCCTCTCCATCCTAAAATGTCTATTTGTTCTAGCACATTCATCATTCCTAATGTTCCTCTTTCTCCCAAGGCTTGACTAAAATTATCTAACTCATCATCTTCATCTCCTATGGATCTTGGTCTGTCATCATATGATCTAAATCTTAATGACTATGTGCCGTCTGGGTTTGGATACATCAAACTTCCTATAGGAACTCTTTGTGTTTCACTTGCCATGTTCCTGTTTACATTCCATTCTTTTCCTTCTAAAGCAAAAGAATCTATTTTCATGGGTTCTATCATCTTTATTCCTTTTGTTGCCATAGCATCTATGATTCCTTTTATAAGATATTTCACTATTATTTGTTGTTTTACAAATAAAGCCAATATCTATAAACAAGTTTTCACCTATGTGATCTTTGTGTCCTTTGCTTTGAAGCCCTATCTCAATGTTGCTGAGATTGTTTGTTGAAACCATGAAATTAGGTGCACAGTAGAACAGTCCCTTTCCACTGTTTATATCTATTTCTATGGTTGCAAATATGGCCTTTCTTATATCGCCTTTTCATGATTTATCCATTAACATAACTAGAACCTTTCCTCCTACCTTTTCTCTTGTTAATCCTCTAACTCCTATGACAATTAGCCCAAGACGAACTAAAGTTTTGCCTGACTTTTTCAGCTGCCTTAAAGATTCTTTTGTGACTAGACTTATGTTTAATGGCCCTGTTGTGACTGAGATCATTTCTTCTCTATTTGACCTGAACAACTTGTTTTCTAACTTAAGATCCTGCTTGGTACAATCTCCTAAGGTTCAATAGAGTAATGGTATGGTTCAAATAGATTTCAATATCCTTGTTTATGTCTACTGCTTCTTCTAAATGTATCATATGATCTCCTTGTTTTCTTCTTTCAATGTTTAATTTATCCAAAATTCCTACTCTAGAGGTGGTTTCTACAAACTTACTAGGTCTAGGGGATTGTAAAACATGGGATTCTCCTGTGAATGGTCTAAGTCTATCTAAAACCCTTGCATTGTCTTGCCAGTTGTACCTTTCGCCTTGCCTATTATTTCTTTCCTCACTTTCTTCTTCTACTAACCTAGTTTCCTGTGGTTCTGTGATTCTCGAAACATGTTTACTTTAAAGAGACTTCCACTCTCCTCTCATAAAATAAGCCTTTAGTTTGTTTCCTTCTTTCTTTTCAACTGGTAACATTTCTAGCCTTCCTATTATTTCTTCTAATTCCTTTTGGTGATTATAACTATCTTCTCCTGTGCCTTTTCTTTTCAAGACTTCCTCTAAGCTACAACTTAGCTTGTTGATCTTTTGATGAAGCCTAACCAGCAATGCTATAATTGTGTTGTTTTGCCTAATTGTGGCCCTTATGACATCATTTACTAGTTCTATATTTCCATAAAACCCCCTGGGTGGTTGTATAAACTCCTTCGTGTCTTCTAAGGCAAATATATAGTCTTCATCTGGCCACCATGACTGGTCGTCCTAAGAATAACTTCTTTAATTCTTGTACCATGCTTTCTGTTCCTTTTCCTAAGTCAGCTAACTTTGTTGCTTCTTTCCTTAATTCCTTTATTACTAGATCTGGATTTCTTTTTACTTCTTCCTTCTGTGCTTGTCTTATAGCCTTTATATGTTCTAACTCCTTTAACTTTCTTTCTATATCAACCTGTGTTTGCTTTATGTAATCAACCTTATCTATTATCTCCTTTACCTGTTTACCTTTCCAATTATCCAAAAAATCCACAGGTTGGAATCCACCAATAATTTGGAAAAACAGTTGAATCTATACGTTGTTGACAAAATGAGCATGTTTATACTAGAAGATCCATAATTTCATCTTACTACAACCACTAAGACGAAATTCATCTTCACAAAACAAAAAGGAGCAATTTGGTCAAGATATGAGACAAATTTGAAGGAACTCAAGGAAAGCTTAAACAGGGAAGATAAATAGGATGAAAAAGACAATCCATATGATCCCAATTATACGGAGGATGAGGATGAAGAAATGCAAGCATAAGAAGACATAAACAGGCTCCAGGATTAAAATATATATATATATATATATAATATCAGAAAAGAGGATCAGAACAAAAGAAATAATTTAAGGAATAGAACAAAGGAAATTCACGGGCAAAATAGGAAAAATAAAAAGAGTAAAACTCGGAAGACAAACGAACAAATGGACAAAGCATGGAACAAACAGGGCAGAAGTCAACATGGAAAAAGCGAAAGAAAAATCAAGGATTACTGTAGCGGCACTTATAGCATAGGTACTGTAGCAACTTTAAGAGTACTGTAGCACTTTTTAGGTTACTGTTTACTATAGCAGTAGGCCACTGTAGTAGTCACTGTAGCACTTTTTACTGTTTTGTTCTGAAAAAATTTCTCTATATAAACCAAGCAGGATTCAGAATTAGGCACAAAGAAATAGGAAAAAAGGAGAAAATATTAGAGAGTATCTGAGTGTTTTGTGAGAAAAATTTACGAGTGTTTTAGTCTTGTAAGTGTATCCTTGTAACATATCTCCACCTTATTCAATAAAGCTTTCGTAAGTTTCTTTTAACCATGTCCGGCTAATTTTCTTTTTAAGGTATAAAGGTAACCATGCTCTAAAATCTTATTAGACCTTTAGATCATGCGATAAGGGTTTATAGCATAGGTAAACAAACTAAGGCACTTTACTTAAGTAGTAAAGCTCTGGTTACTTTAGAAATTATACCAAAAGGGTCAGCCAAAAAACCCTTTGATAAGACTGTTTGAGGCAGGATTTGTCGTGATTTGGCCTTGTGGGTTATGGCGTGGATATGGGGTTTATATTCTAGAGAAAACATTGCTCCACTGGTCAACTATCTTTGCTTTAATTGTTTACCCTTGCCATGAAGTCTTTTCCCGTGGCACAAAGATCCTTAAATTGGTATCAGAGCCATGTTATCTTTATATATTAAAAAAAACTTTGTTTGAAGGTTTCATTATTTAGTTTTATGTTATATGATTTTCAGTTAGTTTTGTTATTATCACTATTGAGCTTTTTTATTATATTCTGTTCTTATATTTTGTTGTTTAATATTTTGTTTAGATTCAAGTTTCTATCTTGTTTAGTTTTATTGTTCAATATAAGTTGTTTATTTTCTTTACTATTTTTACTTAGCTTTATCTGTTTATATTTTGTTGCTTAAATACTGTTTTACATACTGTTTAATTTTAATGATTATCCAGCTTATATTTTATGACTCTTATGCTTATGTTTATATTATAGAAAGAACATATTCTGTTGAAGAAATTTTAAATGATATGTTTGATTACGAATGGTTGTAGTAAATGTTATTTATCAAGGAATGCATGAAGGACCAAGGAAAGGAAATCAAAAGGCTAAGGGATATTATAAGGAGAACGAAAGGATTCATAGAGCAGCTTGAAAATCTTTTGGAGTTACACTTTGAGGACCCAACTCCAACTAACAGGAACTTTATAAGCACCCAACAAAGAACAAGGATATACAGTAATTTACATAGTAATTATAATTTTATTGCAGAAGTAAGAAGCATAATAAAGATTTGTGAAGATAATATAATAAGGTTCACAGGATGATATGGTTTTAAATTTTACGTTTATTTAATATCTTTATATAATAGCTGTAATTTCTGATATAGTAGATGTAGTATGTGATATAATAGTTTGTTAATAAATTCCAGAAAACATTTGATGTTTGAAGATTATAACACATAGATATATAGAGTATATTAAAAGATGTAAGGACGCAATAAAAAGGTATAAGAATCTTGTAAAAGATATAAAAAAAGGATTTAGAAACGGTTAAAAGGCAAGAAAGAATTAGAACTTAATTAAATGAAAATATAATAAAACCGACTACATGTTCACAATTTAGATTTATTTTGGATGTAATTTACACAAGAGAAAGAGAGATAATAAGGTATAATGAACTGATAAGATATTATGAAGGATTGATAAGTAGCATGATGATGTGATGCATAATTTTGTTAAATACATAAATGATAAAAAGGCTAAAGGATCACATAAAGGTAGAACGAGGGAGATTAGAATTCTGGAAAAAGGATATTAAAGGAATTGAAAAGGCTTTGGAAAAGGGAAAATATAAGACGGAATTTGAAGAAAAGGAACTGATAAAGCATCATAAAACGACTCTTTGGATCATAGACCAAATTGAAAAGGACATAGAAAGGATAACTTAAAGGATAAATTATTATGAAGGATTGGTCATAAGCATGACAAGATGAGTACGAGCTTTGATAGGATTATAGGAAGTAGTAATTATGATAGGAAGTTTTATGACTTCTTGCAATCAATAGATAATTTAAAAATTTTAAGTGTAGAAAAAGTAGAGAGTTATATTAGACAGTTAGGTTTAGAAATAGAAGTTAATCTTTTAGACTTGAATGAAAAAATTAAGGAAGTAGGAGAAGAGTTCATACACATCCACTGGTTTTTAGCAAAGGATAGCCTGTATATATTTAAAGGAAGGTATTGAAAGGTACCTTACAGTTTTAAAGAACAAGGAAGGCATAAATGGATTAGGAAAACAGTTAAGTCAAATTAGGTTATTAGATCCTTGCGTATTACCTAATACAAAACTTCATGAGTAGGAATGTTGATTGGCTAAATCTAGAAATCAAGAAGCATAATAGGATACAAGTAGTAATAGCAGTTTTTCTCATCTTTGTTATTTTAAGCATTCACCGCATTTGTTGCATTCAGATCACGAACAGTTGAATAGCATAGTAGACTTAATAATATCTTTTAGTACAACTATTCATAAGGATTTAGATAATCTTTACAAAGCCCACAACTTTTTAGGAAATTGGATGAAAGCAAAAGATAAACAGGTAAAGGAGATAATAGATAAGGTTGATTACATAAAGCAAACACAGGTTAATATAGAAAGAAGTTAAAGGAGTTAGAATATATAAAGGCTATAAGATAAGCACAGAAGGAATTCACCTGATTTAAACTACTAAAAACTACTTTAATTTAAGTAGAGTAAGGTGCGATTACCTTCAATTGGTTAAGTAGTAAAGGAAGACTCCCACATCACTAGAAAATCGTGGCACTATCCAGTGTTAAATTGAAAGGTTTTGATATTAATCCATTGAGGTTTGTGGTGTGTTGTTGTCAGATAATGGGAGAAGAAATGAGACCTTGAAAAGAAGGGAAGCAACGGTAGCAGTAGTGGAACCATGAAGATTCGGGTGGTAGCTCTTGAAGTGAAATTTGAAGAAAAATATGGTGTATGTGTCGTTCTATTTCTGCAGAAAACAGAGAGAGAGAGAGAGAGAAGTAACCTGTTGGAAGAAACAAGGATGACCAAAACAAGAAAAGGAAGATGTGTAAAGTCTATGCTTAGAGAAGTATCCATGATGTAAACAGGATGATGTCATAAACTATTTTTATTTATTTATTATTTTTGGAATTCTCTTAAGATGTTACTAACCTAGCTATATGGAGAAGTCTAATAAAATTTTGAGCCCTTGCTCTATTTTGATTCTAGAATATGGATGATAGAGATATAGGAATGCCCTTTGGTTGCTTGTTGTATATTAATTTGAGGAATGGAATCCATTGTTTCTTGTAACCTTTGAAATGATTTTTAATGATTAAGAAGGGATAAAAATTATATGCTTTTATTTGCTGGTTTTGGTTAGACTTAGGAAACAAAATAAATGTTCAGCTTAGACTACTTTTTAGAATCCTTGCTCTTTCATTAGCAAGCTAAGGATAACATTGTCCTAATAATGTAATATACATTTACTTCCTTTATAAGATTGTAGATGAAACTTTTTTTTTTTTGGCCGGTTGTAAATGTAACTTTTGATGAAGGAAAATTTTGAAGGTATATATCCTTCTCCTCGAAGCATATCATAGACGTAAATCATACATGAAACATCTCTTTATATTACATTATAGTTACTCTATCAATTCAATAAAGCTACGTTAATTATTTCGAGATTTATTGTTTTTTGATCAATTTAATATAATTATTTATTTGATTTTATATTCATTATTTACAACTCAATTCATTAAAATACTTTAGGACCCCATCAACTACAATAACAGTTATCAAATATGAATGTCTTAAAAATTCTTAAGAGATGACAACATAAGTGATGTTATATTTGAAGTTTCTATAACGCCTGGAACTTGGGTCTGTACGTATACACTCGCCTTGTATAATATCTTATATATTACATACACAAGTTATTCTAAATGAAATTATTTATCTTAAACAATTGCTAGTCAATTTTAGATTCTGAAATCATTTAATTAGATTCTAAAAATAACTGGATTTAGTAGTGGTAAAACTTATTTTACAAAAATATTTCATATTCTACTTTCATGAGTGGATAATATTTCTCATAAACAAAACCATACCATTAGGTATCCTATATACCTTTTAAGATGGTAAAACAAAGATTAAAAGCTTATTACAAAACATGAGCTCTATAACCAAGCTCTTCAAGAATAATACAAGTTACAAATACATAAATCCAATTCTTAAACAAAATAAAATAAAATAACATCAACTACCCTAACCCGCTTTACTCCTCGACAAATTCTTCAAAGTTGTCCCATAGACTTGATTTGATTACCATCATCCAAATGTCACTTGGAAAAAGAAAAAAAAAATGAGCTGAAACCCAATACAACAACAACACAAACACATACAAGATGGCATACATACTTACTCTAATGAAATGCAACAATTCCTCGTTTATTTCTTTAAATTAAAGTGAAAAAAATCAACACTGGAGCATTTATACTCCAAATCATGCCTCTCGGAATATGGGAGTCCTATGTAACAACAACTTGACCTAGGCAAGTGGGTTAAATGGACCAACCTGACCCGTCCCACTTTATCCCATAGGTTAAACGAGCCATAATTGGCTAACCCTAACCCAGCTCATGCGGGTTGGTGGGTTAAATGGGCTAGCTCACTAACTCAACCTATTTAATCTATTTATATATATTTTTTCGATCATATGGATCAATTCAACCCATTCATAAAATTTTAACTGATTGGCAAATACGGTTTGGTTTATCTTAGCCTCATATCTTCACGAAAACACTCATTTAAATAAACTAATTCTATTCTTAGAATAAACTAAGCAAGATCGTAATGTATTGTTTAACTTCTATGTTAAAAAAATGTAGTATAATTGTTGTATGTGATGTAGAAGTTAGCCTACATGATAAAGATTTCTAACACATTTAAAATATAAATAAATGAATAAAATAAAAAGATACTGTTAACTTTAAAAGAGCATCATGAAATTACAAATTAGTACCACCAAACATCACCTTCACAAAATTAACAATATGTCTTTTGTAACCAATCTCTCTCTTCAGTTGTTCAATCCATAGAAGCTATGTTACTAAAATAAAACAAATCAAATATAATATAGAATAATAAACAAAATACTTCCAAAATAATATTTATGTATAAAACATAAAAAATTGAAACCATAACTCAAACCCATAAACCTCTAAACATCATTCAAAAGTTACAAATTTCATATAACAATGAGCCAAATCTCATAACACTAACACAACTATTTAACCAGCTTATTATCTAAAAGAAACCAGTAAACATGTCCATCCATCAACCATCAATAACTACATTTGAATCCATCGTTGACAATGCTATCTCGGTCATCCTACACTTTCATCTACAAACCACTAAATAATGTATATAATAATTAGATAGAATTATTGAAAGATAAACATTATAAATTAAGTGAAATTTTATTAAAAGAACAAATATCTTCCCAAGCAAAGCCTTGTACCTAATAACATGTACATACTAAAGCTTCCACGTTGTCAGGATGAAGAGAACTTTGATACTTAGTAAGAGTACAGGCACCAATATTGAATGCTGACTTAGAGGCTACTGTAGTAATTGGAATATAGAGTACATCGGAAGCCATGATATAAATCTAGATACCTTTGATGTTGAGTTTTCCAATATTCCAACACATTCAACTTTGAATAAAAATTCACATCCATTACTGGTTCATTAGATAAAGATCTAAAGAAGATTTACCTATATTCTCCACTTCAACTTGACAGTAATCCTATATCATTAGAGAGAGAGAGAGAGAAAAAAAAGAAAGATAGTTATGGATTTTGATCATTTATTAAGAAACATCGCAACAAAAGAGAAAAGGGAAAAAAATATTAGAGTGATTATTGAACTTACATCAAGAATAGCAATATTTATACCTAAACTCTTTTCTAACATGTTTAACACACTTCTAAAATGTTTCATTCTACTGTCTGACCTCTTGACATACTTTACACTCTCTCTTATCTTGTGTAACATTGTATTAGCTATTGTTAAGCCCTCTTTGATAATCAAATTAAGTAATTGAGTGATGAACCATGGGTAGTTACAATCTTGTTTTGATGGGAAAATGTATTGCACAAATACTCTATAACTTAGTTAGGCCACATTTAATAAGCAAAACATTTTTATATGTTTTAGCTTTAATCTACATAAATGTGTATATTACATGTTTTTATGGAGATTGTGCAAGTGTAAGCATAAACATATTTATAAGTGTCATAGCTTCGGTCACGGCCTAAACTCGAGGGGCAAATCAAGGAATCAACATGTTTGAACCAAGGCGTGACAACTGTAAAACCAAGGTGTGACAAATGGAACAAAACAAGTTAAATAGGCTTAGTCGCGAGTCACGTCAAGGGCTTGATGTGTTAAAGGGTTAGGACACGACAAGCTAAAAACATATACTCAACAAACTCAAGTCTCAGGCTCAACGAGATAAAGATAGCAGACTTAGTCAAATGTTAAATTGAGACGTGACATGCTCTAAGGCACGACAAGTTTGAATCTAAAGCTCAATGAGAACAGTCATTAGTCAAGGGATAAATTTCAGGCGTGACAAGTTTGAGACGCAACGAGGTTTAGGGTACGACTATTTAAAAATTAGTTGTTGCAGACTCTTGAATTTAACCATTAAAGGTTCTTTTGGGGGGAACGACTATGTTTTTAAACATGATGTATATTGTATGTTTTTTGGTGATTTTTGGCAAGAGAGGTTAGCTTAACTTGCAGAGATTATGTCAAAATACTCTCTTGATTTGTGTTTATTTCAGTTACTAAATAGTGCCATTCGTGAGATCAGTGAGCCAATATCGTAAGGCACCATTTACCTTTTTTTTTTTATAGAAATTCAGTGAAGTCTTCATATGTCAAGGCATTGTGTAAAGTCCTCTGTCAAGGCAATGTGAAGTCCTCTATCGAGGCAATTTTTGTGAAGTCCTCTTTATTGAGGCAATTTGTTTTGTGATAAATGAAATGTGTGAAGTCCTTATTGAATGAGGCAAATTGTGGACCATGGAGACTAAGGGGTAGACCGAACTCCACATTAAATCTGGTGTTATCTTCTCCTTCCCTTATCTCTTTATTATTATTGTTATAATTGTGTGAAAATTGGCTAAAGAGATAATGGTTGGTTAAGTATGCTTAAAATTGTTTTAAAAACCCAACTTGTAGCTTCCGCTTCTACAATTATGTGTGCGTATAATCAAGCCTAGCTATGCTATAATTTTTCAACAATTGGTATTAGAATAGGTCTCTAAGGTTAATACTTAACTGCATCTTAGAGAAAAGTTTTTGTGGTTTTTGAAAATACTAGGCTCTCGTGTTTTTATGTGCTAAAAATAAGTTGTTTATTAAATGTAATTTAAGTCTTTTAGTTGAGCATCGTGTTTTTATAAATGAGCTTTTACTTAGAATGCTTAACTGAATGAGTTAATGTAAGGATCCGGTCTATCTAATACTCATTATTAAGGATACTAAATCCTCTAACCATGCATAATATTTAAGTATTATAAAACACTCAAGTAATATACGTAAGATTGTCTAAAAAGAAGATGTTTGTATCAATTTTTTGTTTAAACCTGCTTCAAAGCTTATAACTTCAACATAAAAGTTCCCAATACATAAGTAAGTTAACTTTACAAAACTTGGAAGAAACTTTAGTGTCAAATAAGTGACATCACGAAAGATTACAAAACCTGTTTACGAACAAAGCATAAGAAACAAAATTAAAATCTTGTTTTACAAATCAAGGCTTTAACAACAAGCCTGTAACAAAAATACATTTCATCTTCAAAGTCTTTAAGAAAACTTGAACTAAACATCTTGGTTCACACATGGGTTTCCTAGTCGTCTCACTCATCTAAGAAGGCTTCCTAATCTGTCTCGTAACCCATATCATCATAACAGTCATCATCAACATCACCTGTAAGGCAACAACATGAGCCAAAGGCCCAGTACGCAATAACACAAGCAAATACAAAGTAACAAGCACGCTTAAGCTAAATGCAATGCAACAATCAATAATTTATTTATCTTTGGTTAAATAAGTAAAACAACACTGAAGTATTCAAACTTCGATTGCAAGCCTAAGGATCTAAGGATCTTGAGTGACAACAGCTACTCAGGGAGTTGTTATAGGCTGTCCGAAAACCTATAACTCCTATACCTACAGAAACAAAGTAATAATCTCATTTGGGATTAATAGTCGTTACACAACTTTACTTAACTTAATCCATAATATCATCTAGTTCAACTGGTCTCATATACATGAATTAAATCATATTATTTCTTTCAAGAATAAGCAAATGTTACCCCCGATACAATCCACTCTACCAATTACCCACCTAGCCACTCATAAATCACCATTGCATCATGGTATACCATTGTATCATGATAAAAGAAAAGCCATTGCATCATGATAATGTGGTTTAAGCACCTAACTACCATGTTATTGCATCATGACGAGGTTACCACTCCCCCTCGATCAGATTCAACGGCACACACACAACCAATTCCAAACCATTTTTAACTCATCTTTGATTAAGTCGATTTGGAGTATGCCTAGCTTAACAATCACCAAACAAGCTATTACATACCTGGATACTTTGATCTATCAGACAATAGATCTATGTTTAAAGCCAATTGAATATGTGAGTCTGTCAAGAAAATCATTTTATGTTAAACTTCTTATTTCAAATATATATATATATATATATATTAGCTCATTAAATAATTACACTTAAATAAAATTCTAATCATCTCACATTTTACTCATTTAAGCATAAATACACATGTCATATTTTTATTAATCATCTATCTGTTATCATCAAGAATTTATTTTATTTTATTTTATATAAACAGTATCAAAAATTTGTTATGCCCGTGACAAAGGCCGTGATGGGTATCACGGCACCATCACGCCCTTGATCTTGGGTCACGATGAAAAAAATTGGCCTTGGTACGCTCATAACAGGCTATAACGCTCCCTATCACAACCGTGATATAGACCTTGATGAAGATTACGCCTGTAATAAGCTTTATAAAAATTTTCTAAAAACAACCTATGGAGATAACGGTCCTCATTATGGCTGTAATCTACCTTTAAAAACCACACAGAGATTAACTACCCTTGTAACGGCCGTAATCTAGGCCGTATAATGCTTTTGAAAACACTCAAAGGAGATAACGGGCCATATAACGACCATATTCGATAGGGAAATACAAATCCAATAAGATAATAGTCTTGATTACGCTCATGATGAACAAGGTAAATGCCCTATAGTACTTGTTTCAAAAATTTTGAAGTCTTATATCCTCTAGCTCTTTACCAAACTCTTATGTGTTTGTAAAAACATACCAAATTAATCTATGAACACAACATCAAACATCACAAAGCTCACTTGCTCACATAAGTACATTTCACAAATATAAACAACAAACTTATCTTAAAACATAATCTCATCATTTATGCTTGCTAACCTCTATTATTACCCTAAATATTCAAATTCTACTTACTTATCACTAACAATATCTATACATGCATCATATCATCATAAAATCCATATTTCTTTTCATCAAACACTTAAGATACATACAACTATTAGCATCTTCAACTCAACATATATAATAGCATGCCTTTAATTCACAGCAAACATCAAAGTTCTACTTCTAACATTAGCACCACTTTAAATCATGATTAAACAAAACAAACAAGAAATCAACTTTTACTTACTTTTAGGGCTACTTCTAGAAATCAAGTTTGTTTTTCCCACTTCCTTAGCTTGATTCCTACTTCTCTTAATCTTATGTCTTACTTCCTAGCTTTAAACCTTGTTTATGATGGCTTAGAAGGAATTTTAATAGACGAAATTTAGGTTTGTTGGACTTAGAAGATATAGAAAACAAAGAGAGAGAGAAACGATGGAGATAGGGTCTTATTTTTTATAGATATTTGCTGCCTATTATTTGACTTTTAGGGCATTTGGAACTCTTTAGAAGAAGTTGGAACATAGACTTAGGCTATAGGTTGTGTGTATGGGCTTGGTCATTAATTTAATTGAACTTGGGCTAAAATTTGGGCTCCAAATCTACTATGTTATGCATCAAAACACACCTACTTTAATACAATTCTACAAAAATATATATTACGAAATTGTCTTAACACACATATACTTCAATTACAAGAATTCCTCATACTAAGGATTGGTCATATCTTCAAATTAAATTATACTAACTTAACTATAATAATTTAAATCACAAAACACCGTTTAAGCATATGTAAGCAAAATTAATTTAGTATATTAAATTTTAGGTTATTTTAGTTAAGTTACAATTAATAAGTTGTTTATTACATGTAGCTTAGGAACCTTTAATTGAGCGTTACATTTTTTACAAGTGAGCTTTTACCCGAATGCTTAATTGATAGGGAGTGCTAAGTTGAGGGAGAGTAATGTTGTATAATAATTGTTCTCGTTAAAAAGGAAGAGATTAACAAACCATGGGTGGTTACAATCTTATTTTGATGAGAAAGTGTATTGTATAAATGCTCTAAAACTTAGTTTAGCTACATTTGATAAGCGAAACTTGTTTTTGATATGTTTTAACTTTAATCTTCATATGTATGCCATGTATTTTTTGTGGAGATTGTGTAGGTTTTAACAGAAACATATTTATAAGTGTCACAGTCTTGGTCGCGGCTTGAAATCAATGGGCAAATCGAGGACTCTACATGTTTGAACAAAGGTGTGACAAGTGTAAAACCAAGGCATGACGAATGGAACAAAACAAAATGAACAAGCTTGGTCGCAAGTCATGTCAAGGGCTCGACATGTTGAAGGGTTAGGGTGCGATAAGCTCAAAACATGCACTCAACAACCTCAAGTCTCAGGCTTGACAAGATAAAGATAACAAACTTAGTCAAGGGCTAAATTGAGGCCCGGCATGCTCTAAGGCACAACAAGTTTGAGTCTAAGGCTTGACGAGAATAGTCATTGGTCAATGGGGTAAATTTGAGGCACAATGAGTTTAAGGTGAGATAAGGTTTAGGGTGCAATACGTTGAAAAATAACCATTGCAAACTTTTGAATTTGACCTTTGGAGGTTCTTTTGGGTTGAACGGCTATATTTTTAAACATGATATATATTATATATTTTGGGGTGATATTTAGAAAGAGAGTTGAGCTTAACTTGCAAAGATTATGTCAAAACACTCTCTTGATTTGTGTTTATTTCTATTGCATGAATAGTGCCATGCGTAAGATTACTGAGCCAATATTAAAGGCACTATGTAACTGTTTTGTTTGAGTGGTTTAGTGAATTCCTCATGTATTAAGGCACGTGTATGAAGTCTTACGTGTGTGTAGGCATTTGTGAAGTTCTCGTGTCGAGGCATTGAGTGAAGTCCTCTATTGAGGAAATGTGAAGTTCTCTATCAAGGCATTTGTTGTGAATCCCTCTTTCTTGAGACAATTTGTTTTGTGATGAATGAAATATGTGAAGTCCTTGTTGAATGAGGCAAATTGTGGACCGTGGATACAAGCGAGTGAACCAAACTTCACGTTAAATATCGTGTTATCTTCTCCTTCCCTTATCTCTTTATTATTAATGTTACAATTGTGGGAAATTTGGTTAAAGAGATAATGGTTGGTTAAGTATACTTAAAATCGTTTTAAAAACCCACCTTATAGCTTTTACTTCTACAATTATGTGTTTGTGTAATCAATCCTAACTGCGCTATAATTTTTTCTAACAATGAGCATAGCATCTGATATGAAAAAATTCACCATCACATAATAGAGTCCCATGTAATTTATGTTGATTTTTCAAAAACTCTTGCATAGAATCATTAGTAAATGCATCATTCAAGATAAGAGAGAATACCTTTTTATCCATACCCCAATCCTTCAAAAAGTCAAACATTTTCTTTGATAATTCAAACCTAAACGGGGAGGAAGCATATAAAAAAAATGAAAGAATTTTATTATTAAGCTTCTAATTACCTTCCACAAAATGAGTAGTCAAGCACTTATAACCCTCTCCAGTGGAAGCAGTCCATACATCTAATGTCAAATATACTCTACTAGGAATTCTCCCTAAAACATGCTTCAATTTATCCTTTTTAGCTAAGTAGAGTTTTATAACATTAGATGCAACCGTTTTTCTAGATATGGGAACTTACTCAGGGTAGAAAATTTGTACAAATTCTATAATCTTCTTATATTCAATAAATGAAAATGGAGATTGTAGACACCCAATTTTTGCCCAAATGAATTAAGGCTAAAATTTAATTAAATTCATTTTTCAAAAGCCTTAAGTATTGATGAAATTGGCTAAGTGATCAAGGCACAGGCCAAATGGCCTGTTGGTTAAACACATTGACCCAAACACACATTCAAGCTCAAGGACATAGGTTCAAACCCTAGCAAAGGCAAATTTTTGCCTCTTTTTCATATTGTCTTTTCATTTTCCTCAAATGTGACTTTTGCTTTACTTTGCATCAGTTTTTAACTGACAAAACAACATTGATTATCAAAATTGATGATAGAATTGCAAAGTGGTTATAGAATGTGAAAGATTAGTGCAAAAAACAACCCAAAAGTTACAAAATTCAATGTATAAAGCATTCAATTGCATTCAATTGAGGAGTTACAAAATTGATTGGATGAATCTGACATGAAATATCAAATAATCATCAATTCATCAGTTTCAAGCAATTTAATAAAGGATTTTCGAATTAAATTCGTGGAAAAATCAAAGGGCAAAAATCCATTCATTTTCGAAACTGTTCGAAACTGAAAATTGAGCTTGCAACCTATAAATAGGAGGTCCAAGGAGCAAAAGGCACAAGTCAATTTCAGAAGAACACATATATAGCAAAGCCAATCCGAAATTCTTGAATTTAGGGTATAGAATTCGAATTTTTCAAATTCGAATTGATTGGATCAGATTTAATCCAAATTGAGTGTTATAACAATGTTAGAAACTTGATTTGGATGATTTAGTGTGCTTAGATTTGATCAAATTGATCGAATTAACCTCTGTAATTTTTTTTTATTATTTTCGGATTTGCGCCGCCGCTACCCACCACCGCGAACCGCCGCTTCTGGTGGTTCTGAGTGAACGCCACCACCACCAACGGACCACCACTAGCATAGAAGTCGGGCCGACAAGCTTAGGGAGGTCAACAACCACCAGGGACGGCCGACGAACGCTCGAAAGATCGCGTCATCGTCTTCCTCGCACCGACGAAGATCCGAATCCGACCCGAAAATCCAAATCCCAACCCGGTCAGTCATCGGTCAACGGTCGTCGGTCATCGGTCAACGGTCAACCCTGATCAGACGGTCCAGATTTAATCCAGCAGATCAGACGGCCCAGATTCAATCAAGCAGATCAACGGCTCAGATTTGATCAAGAAGATCAGACGGCCCAGATTCAATCAAGCGATCAGACGGCCCAGATTTCATCAAGCGATCAGACGGTCCAGATCGAGTCAACAAGATCAGACGATCCAGGTCGTTCAGCGAGATCGACGCTCCAGATCTCATCCGCTTCATCCGACGGTCCAGGTTAATCTGCATTATTTTATTAATAGTTTATTATATAATTAATTTCGAAAAATAATAAAAAATAGCAAAAAATAGTAAAAAATTTATAAAAATTCATAAAAAATTCAGAAAAATACAGAAAAATCCAGAAAAATCAAAATATTTATTTTTTATATAAATTTATTTTTTTTGATATTTTTTATATATTTTTTAATATTTTGATGTGTATTTATACACAAATTACTTTAGAAATGTATATTTATGCATAAAAATATTTTTAATATATTTTAAATTATTCTGGATATGTTGTGAAATTATGTGATGATTTTTAAAAAAAATAATAATAAATAATAAAAAGATAAAAAAAATAAAAAAAGATAAAAATGACAAAATTGGATTTTCCAAAACAAAATTTTTTTTAAAAAAAAATAAAAAATAATAAAAAATGATTTTTGGACTTAGAAAAATTATATTTTCATAAAATAAAAAAAAACAATTGATTAGATCATAGGGTCATAAAAATGATTTTTTATAAAAACTTGAAAATTTAATGAACTTAAAATGAAAAGAGTTCAAAAAATTAAAATTGGCCAACAAATTAAGTTTTTTATAAAGAACTACGTTTTGTCTGATCTCGATTAGCGAGTACGTAGGCACCTGCGGGGCGACATAAAAAATGAAAAAAAATGTTTTTGTTTTTTTAATATTGTGAATAATTATTTTGTAAATATAAGTTTTTGTTTTAAAAAAAATGAAATCTATTTGTTGATATTGATATTCTAAAAAAATGACTAAAAAAAAAATAAAAAATGAATGATTTGATTTGAATATTGTTTCATAATGTATATTTGATTTTTGAGCATGAAAAGGATAGATTAGAAATTTAAAATTCCAAAAGTGGTAACCGTTTGGTTTTAATAGGTTAGCCCCCGAATCCATGATATCTGGTTTTAAAAGTTTGTTTTTTTAAATCAAATTTTCGCAGACTAGTAGCTAAGTTAGGATCAACCGACCCATTGATCCTAGCTTTTTATTTTTTCCCGATTTATATCGGGTGGCGACTCTAAAATTTTTTTAAAAATTTCTTTTAACCCCTAGTCGAGGATTCATGTTAAATGGGTTCGGGTTTAATGTGAATCGGGTTAGAGAAATGAACCAGATAAGATGTGAAAAAATCCAGGCTCGACAGCTTGGCGACTCCACTGGGGACGCCTAAATTTTTTTTTAAAAAAGAGAGGGCTAGCCACTTAGGAATTTTAAATTTTAAATTTATCCTTGCTCAATTTTTGTGAATATATGATTCTTTGTATATTATATTGAATAATTGTTTTAAATATATACTAACCTTGCAGGTATGTAAAAAGAAGGCAAAAGATTGATTGTTTGTTTATTTATTTATTTAAGTATTTGCATTTTTGCATTGCATTTGCACAATGTGTGCTAGATACGGTCGGACCAGGCCGTCTTAAGAGCCTAAGCGAGGAGGACGAAGTAAGGTCCGGGGGTGTGGCTTTCCACCCTCTAGATCAAGAAATGTCCTCCCACTCCGGTTTAGTACCACTAAATCGGGGAACCTATAGAACCTACCAAATCATGCATTCATTAACATGGGATTTTGACCAAACTTTTCAAAAAAATGGAGTTGTATTTTCTTCCAAAAAATGTTTTTTTTTCAAAAAAAAAAAATTTCAAAAAAGTCCACCAAATTTTTTTAAATGTGGAGTTGTTTCTTTCCTAAAAAAGGAAGTTTTCAAAAATCAAACATTTTTTTAGTAAATAAAATTTTAGATTGAATGGTTTTTAAACCTTTATTTTTTAAAAAAAATAATACCACTTCAAGTAAAGTTTTTTTTGTCATTATCCCCATTGGCATGGATAGTGACTAATTTCTTTTTTCTCAAATGGAGTCTTAATTAATTTTGTTATTTTTCAAAAAAAAAAAGAAGATTTCAAAAAAATGATTTTTCATCAATTCCAACAAAACTTTTTCACCAAAACTTTCAGGGTCCTTATCTCCATTTATATGGATAGTGACCAAAATTTTTTTAAAAATGGAGTTATTTTTTTTTTTTTAAAAAAAAAGGTTTTCAAAAAAAAAATAATAATTTTTCATCAACTCCAGCAAAATTTTTTCATCAAATTTTCAAGGTCATTATCCCCAATTGCATCTGTATGCTTGCATCTTTGCATTTTTTTAAGAAAAAATAAAATAAAATAAAAAATGTGTACAGTAGACTTGTAAATACTCATAGAGTAAATTTTGTCCACCTATAGTTATAGGTCCTCTCCAATCAAAATTACCTTTGTCATATGTATTCCTCTCCCTTGTCTTCAGGATAATCATCCCTGTAAAAATCAACCCCCATTTGAATTTCCTTCTAAAAGAAAAAGGGGGTCTTTTTTGTTCCACTATTCTTGTAAAATAATTTTTGCCTTAAAGAAAAAAGAAAAAAATGAATTATTTTTGTAAATATCCTTTTTCCACTTTAGGATAAATAATCATTTTCAAACATTCTTTTTTGTAAATATCCATCAACAACTTTTTTTTTTTGAAGATTTTTTAAAATAAAAAGTGAGAACAAAAAGTTGTTGTCTAAAAAAAAAAAAGAGAATAAAAGTTTTTCAAACTTGTTCTCCAACAATTTTTTTTAAGAAAAAAAAATGAAAATTGTTTTCCAACAAATGAGAAAGAGAATAAAGGTTATTTTCAAAAAATAAAAAAAAATAAAAATTAGAAAAGAAGGAAAATTGCCAACAGAAAAAGAATGTTTCAAAATTGTTACCCAATGATCATTCATTTTAAGCTAAAGGCAAATGAAATCAAAACTAGGGGCAACCAAAAGGACTTTACCGATTAGGGGCATTTGATAAATCCAAATGGGGCATTTAGTTATATATCCTGAGGCAATAAAAAAATGGATGATTGAAAACCCAAAAATTCTTATTAAATAGTGGCCTAGAATGAAAAGAGGCAAACTTAATCCCAAACACAACCCTACACACTAAGAGTGGAGTGAATTGTGAGAGATAAAATGGACTCATTCCTTAAAGGAGGTCTAGTTTGAATTTGATACATAGGTCAAAGTGACATTAGGCATTCATTTCAAAGTCCTAAACACATTATCCTTTGTTAACCCATTTGAGCCTATTAAGGAAGAATTTTTTAAAATTAAGCCCTGTCAAGAACCACCCTACATTAGGGTACCCCACAACGGGGCAATTTGGAGGTCAGGGTCATTATCAAGGAGAAAAAGGATTAACTTGTATGCACTTGCCCTAGTTGCATCAATTCAAGAGTAGTCAATTGACATAAATAAATCATTTCCTTTGAAAGGAAGAAGAGTTTCTATCCCAAACCATACACAATCCATATACTTTGAGCTATAAGCCATCCAATGGAAAAAATACAAATCACCTTGCAAAAGAAGAAGAAAAAAGGGATGCATGAATAAAGTGCCAAAAAAAAATGAAAAAAAAAATGAAGAATAGCCAAGCAAGGTGATTAAACCAAGAAGTTAGAAGCATATGCTTAAAGCTCAAGGCCCATCAAAACACAAGGTCCAAAATTTATATCATGGACCCACCCACAATTCCACCCTGATGGAAGACAATCACACAAGGTGATCATACCCAAACACTGGGCACATGCTCAAAGTTCAAGGCCCATCAAAACACAAGGTCCAAAATTTATATCATGGACCCACCCACAATTCCACCCTGATGGAAGACAATCACACAAGGTGATCATACCCAAACACTGGGGGCACATGCTCAAAGTTCAAAGCCCATCAAAACACAAGGTCCAAAATCTATATTATGGGCCCATCCACAATTCCACCCTTTAGAGACTCTTTGGATCAAAGGAGTTGATTTATTAATGCTCTTGAAACTAGGAATAAGTGCATATTCAAGTTTTCCTTAAGGGTTCTTGACTTGTAAACCCGGGATGTGTTGAAAAATTTTCAAAAAAAAAAAAAAAAGCCTTTATGAAATATCTCTTTTTGATTAAAGCCAACAACCAAAAGCCCACATTACAGTCCAAAAAAGACCTAATAGATTGACCAAAGTGTGTCACTTGCAAGCCGGACCATAATTTTTGGAATCCGAGTCAAATGTGTGAAAATAAGCCTAAGAGAGTGTAAGGAAGTCCTCTTTGATTAGGTAACTTAAAATAAGATAACCAACCTTGGTGTAAGAATCATCCCAGGGGCATGAAATCATTTGCCCCAATTTGAAAGAAGTCTGCCTCAGGGTTAGGAATTAATTGCCCCAAAGTTGGAAACAATGCCCCAATTTTCAAATTAATGTCCTAAAAGAAAAACTTTGCCCCCAATGATTAAAATTTTTCAATAAAAGACCTTAGGTGGTTAATAGTGAAGCCTTAGGCTGAAAAAAAAAAATGAGTGATCAATGGGGCAAACCCTATTTATGATTATTTTTACCTGTTGGTAACTTTCAAAAAAAAAGTTGGAATTCAAAAAAAAAAAAGGAAACTTTTTACCTTTAAAAGGTCCAAGAAAAGAAGGAATTTCTTCCAAAAAAATAAAAAAAAAAAGTTTTTTCCAAATATCTGAAAAGTAATAAAAAAAAAGTAAAAAAAAAGAGAAAATAAGTTTTCTTCATTAAAAGTAAAAAAATTGCCTTTGGTTTAAATTTTTAAAATAAAAGAATAAAAAAAAACTTTGCAAAAAAAAAAAAAAAAGGGCATAAGTTTTGGTTTTTAAAAAAAAAAATTCTCAAAGGTTTTCTTAAAAATTTTCAATGAAAAAAGGGGAAGAATTTCCCACATTAAAAAATTAGCCAAAAAAATTCAGGCTACGTTTTCAAAACTTGATTTTCAAGTTTGTGTTTAAGTTTTAGGATCACCTGCTCAAAGGAGCGTCATCCTATTTGTTTTAGGATCGATTGCTCAAAAAAGCATCATCCTGTCTGTTTAAGTATTAGGGTCACCCGCTCAAAGGAGCGTCATCCTATTTGTTTAAGTTTTAGGATCGATTGCTAAAAAAAAAAAAAAAAAAGTGTGTCATCCTGTCTGTTTAAGTATTAGGGTCACCCGCTCAAAGGAGCGTCATCCTACCCTTCAATCTTTAGTATTATATGCCCAAAGGAGCATCATCCTATTTCTTCAGCATCAAGATAGTCTGCTCAAGGGAGCGTTGTCCTATATTTTTTTTATCCTTAGGATCGTATGCTCAAAGGAGCTTCATCCTATTCTTCAAATTGAGAATCGCCAACTCAAGGAAGTGTTGTGCTGCCTTGTCAAGTTGTAAGTTTTAGGCCAGCTCAAGGAGCACCTTAACAAGTCGAGTGTCAGCTCGAGAAGCGCACTAATGTTAAAACCAAACGCCAGTTCATAGGGTACGTTTGAACCAAGTTTTCCAAAAAAAGAAAAACTTGAAGCCCATCCGAGTCTTCCAAAAAAAAAAGAAAAAGAAAAACTTGAAGCCCATCCAAGTTTTCAAAACAAGTCTTCCAAAAAAAAAAAAGGAAAAACTTGAAGCCCATCCAAGTTTTCAAACCAAGTCTTCCAAAAAAAAGAAAAAGAAAAACTTGAAGCCCATCCAAGTTTTCTAAAAAAAAAAAAGAAAAAACTTGAAGCCATCCAAGTTTTCAAACCAAGTTTTCCAAAAAAAGAAAAACTTGAAGCCCATCCAAGTTTTCAAACCAAGTTTTCCAAAAAAAGAAAAACTTGAAGCCCATCCAAGTTTTCAAAAAAAAAAAAAATGCTTGAAGCCCATCCAAGTCTCCTAAAAAAGAAAAAAAAAGTCTGAAGCCTATTCAAGTTTTCCAAAAAAGAAAAACCAAGTCCCTAAGTGGATCAGAAAAACCAAGTCCCTAATGGATCAGAAAAAACCAGTTCCCCAAGTGGATCAGAAAAAAAACCAAGTCCCCTAGTGGATCAGAAAAAAAAAACCAAGTCCCCAAGTGGACTGAAAAATCACAAATACCCCTCAGTCTAGACAGATAGTCTAGTACTACCCAAATTCAAAATCCATCCTTTAGAGATGGTGACCCAGAATCCATCCTTTAGAGATGGTGACCCAAAATCCATCCTTTTGAGATGGTGACAAGATTCAAAAACTCATCTACTAAAGATGGTGATCAAGACAAAAGTCAGAAACCCATCAATTGAAGATGGTGATCAAGACAAAGTTCAGAAATTCATTCACTCAAGATGGTGATCAAGACAAAATTCAAAAATTCATTCACTCAAGATGGTGATCAAGACAGAGTTCAGAAATTCATTCACTAAAGATGATGATCAAGACAGAAGTTAGAAATCCATCCATTCCAGATGGTAACCAAAGCCCATAGGTCCGTCAAATGACCTAACCAAAGCCCATTGGTCCGGCAAATGACCAAACCAAAGCCCATTGGTCCGGCAAATGACCAAAGCCCATTGGTCCGGCAAATGACCAAACCAAAGCCCATTGGTCCGGCAAATGACCAAACCAAAGCCCATTGGTCCGATAAATGACCAAAGCCCATTGGTCCGGCAAATGACCAAACCAAAGCCCATTGGTCCGGCAAATGACCAAACCAAAGCCCATTGGTCCGACAAATAACCAAAGCCCATTGGTCCGGCAAATGACCAAACCCAAAGCCCATTGGTCCGGCAAATGACCAAAGCCCATTGGTCCGGCAAATGACCAAACCAAAGCCATTGGTCCGGCAAATGACCAAAGCCCATTGGTCCGGCAAATGACCAAACCAAAGCCCATTGGTCCGGCAAATGACCAAAGCCCATTGGTTCGGCAAATGACCAAAGCCCATTGGTCCGGCAAATGACCAAACCAAAGCCCATTGGTCCGGCAAATGACCAAACCCAAAGCCCATTGGTCTGGCAAATGACCAAACCAAAGTCTAGGTCCGACAGTTGACCTAGCAAATCTCTAAGTCTGAACTCGACAGATAAGTTTAGCACAAGATTTTGGAAGGAGAAGCTAAGCAAAAATTGGTTATCTTTTTGTCTTTGTGGCAAAAGTTTTGTTCAAACTTTACCACAAAGAGGGGCAGCTGTAGACACCCAATTTTTGCCCAAATGAATTAAGGCTAAAATTTAATTAAATTCATTTTTCAAAAGCCTTAAGTATTGATGAAATTGGCTAAGTGATCAAGGCACAGGCCAAATGGCCTGTTGGTTAAACACATTGGCCCAAACACACATTCAAGCTCAAGGACACAGGTTCAAACCCTAGCAAAGGCAAATTTTTGCCTCTTTTTCATTATTGTCTTTTCATTTTCCTCAAATGTGACTTTTGCTTTACTTTGCATCAGTTTTTAACTGACAAAACAACATTGATTATCAAAATTGATGATAGAATTGCAAAGTGGTTATAGAATGTGAAAGATTAGTGCAAAAAACAACCCAAAAGTTACAAAATTCAATGTATAAAGCATTCAATTGCATTCAATTGAGGAGTTACAAAATTGATTGGATGAATCTGACATGAAATATCAAAATAATCATCAATTCATCAGTTTCAAGCAATTTAATAAAGGATTTTCAAATTAAATTCGTGGAAAAATCAAAGGGCAAAAATCCATTCATTTTCGAAACTGTTCGAAACTGAAAATTGAGCTTGCAACCTATAAATAGGAGGTCCAAGGAGCAAAAGGCACAAGTCAATTTCAGAAGAACACATATATAGCAAAGCCAATCCGAAATTCTTGAATTTAGGGTATAGAATTCGAATTTTTCAAATTCGAATTGATTGGATCAGATTTAATCCAAATTGAGTGTTATAACAATGTTAGAAACTTGATTTGGATGATTTAGTGTGCTTAGATTTGATCAAATTGATCGAATTAACCTCTGTAATTTTTTTTTATTATTTTCGGATTTGCGCCGCTGCTACCCACCACCGCGAACCGCCGCTTCTGGTGGTTCTGAGTGAACGCCACCACCACCAACGGACGCACCACCAGCATAGAAGTCGGGCCGACAAGCTTAGGGAGGTCAACAACCACCAGGGACGGCCGACGAACGCTCGAAAGATCGCGTCATCGTCTTCCTCGCCCGACGAAGATCCGAATCCGACCCGAAAATCCGAATCCCAACCCGGTCGGTCATCGGTCAATGGTCGTCGGTCATCGGTCAACGGTCAACCCTGATCAGACGGTCCAGATTCAATCCAGCAGATCAGACGGCCCAGATTCAATCAAGCAGATCAGCGGCTCAGATTTGATCAAGAAGATCAGACGGCCCAGATTCAATCAAGCGATCAGACGGCCCAGATTTCATCAAGCGATCAGACGGCCCAGATTTCATCAAGCGATCAGACGGTCCAGATCGAGTCAACAAGATCAGACGATCCAGGTCGTTCAGCGAGATCGACGCTCCAGATCTCATCCGCTTCATCCGACGGTCCAGGTTAATCTGCATTATTTTATTAATAGTTTATTATATAATTAATTTCGGAAAATAATAAAAAATAGCAAAAAATAGTAAAAAATTTATAAAAATTCATAAAAAATTCAGAAAAATACAGAAAAATCCAGAAAAATCAAAATATTTATTTTTTATATAAATTTATTTTTTTTGATATTTTTGATATATTTTTTTTAATATTTCTGATGTGTATGTATACACAAATTACTTTAGAAATGTATATTTGATGCATAAAAAATATTTTTAATATATTTTAAATTATTCTGGATATGTTGTGAAATTATGTGATGATTTTTTTTAAAAAAGAAAATAATAAAAAATAATAAAAAGATAAAAAAATAATAAAAATAGATAAAAATGACAAAATTGGATTTTCCAAAACAAAATTTTTTTTTAAAAAAAAATAATAAAATAATAAAAAATGATTTTTGGACTTAGAAAAATTATATTTTCATAAAAAAAAAAAAAACAATTGATTAGATCATAGGGTCATAAAAAATGATTTTTTATAAAAACTTGAAAATTTAATGAACTTAAAATGAAAAGAGTTCAAAAAATTAAAATTGGCCAACAAATTAAAGTTTTTTATAAAGAACTACGTTTTGTCTGATCTCGATTAGCGAGTACGTAGGCACCTACGGGGCGACATAAAAAATGAAAAAAAAAATGTTTTTGTTTTTTTAATATTGTGAATAATTATTTTGTAAATATAAGTTTTTGTTTTAAAAAAAATGAAATCTATTTGTTGATATTGATATTCTAAAAAAATGACTAAAAAAAAAAATAAAAAAATGAATGATTTGATTTGTGAATATTGTTTCATAATGTATCATTTGGATTTTTGAGCATGAAAAGGATAGATTAGAAATTTAAAATTCCAAAAGTAGTAACCGTTTGGTTTTAATAGGTTAGCCCCCGAATCCATGATATCTGGTTTAAAATTTTGGTTTTTTTTAAGATCAAATTTTCGCAGACTAGTAGCTAAGTTAGGATCAACCGACCCATTGATCCTAGCTTTTTATTTTTTCCCGATTTATATCGGGTGGCGACTCTAAAATTTTTTTTAAAAAAAAATTCTTTTAACCCCTAGTCGAGGATTCGTGTTAAATGGGTTCGGGTTTAATGTGAATCGGGTTAAGAGAAATGAACCAGATTAAGAATTAGTGGAAAAAATCCAGGCTCGACAGAGATCATGTTCAATGATTGCCATAGTCAAAACATCGCATGTTCGTAATCTACTTTTCTAGACTTTAATTTTCCAGGTTGATTAATGATCATATCACCTACATTATGATATCTAGGAATCAAACGACATTTTTTTAAATGCCGACCTAGAGTTGACGTCCCATATATAGAACCACCAATAACATACTCTTTTCTTCATTCATTGCACTTTGTTCTTTCTTTACCATCTTTTCCTATTCTTATCTTTGTAAATGATTTCCAAATAGGAGAAGTATTTTTCTAACTCTCTTACTTTTACAATCTTTCAAATCAAGAGATGTTCCCGTACTAGTGTTGGATGGCATGGTAACATCAACCTCACAAGCTTCAAAATCATCATTTGTGTTTACATGTCAGATAGTAGTATCATTACTTGTAATATTATCCATGCTATAAATAAATCATAAAAAAGAAAGTAAGAACAAAAGATATAACAATAGTATGATAAAAACAAAGAAGAAAAAACAAATACTTGTATCGGATAATATAAACAAAATAACAACTAAATTCGTTTATCATTACTTATATTAAAAAATATAAACAACAGCACTAGGAGAGTCAACACGATCATCGTCTAATATTTTCAATGCTGGATTCCAACGAAATAAATCAGGTTCCATTTCTTCCTAATAAATAAAAAGTGTAAAAATAAAAAACGAAAAAAGAAAGGATATGTGTAAAGAATTTTATAAACAGCCTCACAAACAAAACATTTGAAATTCGAAAATCATGTGAAGGCTTCGATGAAGTCAACAATCATCTGAAATCGGAAAGTCCAAAATCATATGATGGAGTTGAAGGAAAAAGCATCCGAAACTATAAATTTTGTTATTGTTTAATTAATTAATCAATAAAAAATAAACAACCATGACCGATGGTACCTAGTTAAGTTTTGTTATTGGTTACCGTGTTCATTTCTTTTTAATTTTTTTAAAAGTGTTTGGCCATATCGTTTTGAAAGGAACTTCGTATTCATCTTTATCCATCCAAAAGTACCATTACCATTCCTATTACCATTTATTTAATTTCATTCCCAAATTTCTACTACAACCATAAAAAAATAAGAAGTGGTAAGGTTCAAAATGCTAAGCCATCACCGAAACTATTTCCCAAGCAAAATAACATTTCTCCAATCGTACATTTAAACCACCCAAAATATTCAAAAAAAAAAAAGAAAAAAAAATAAAGTTATTACATTTACACTAGAAAGAGAGAAAAAAAAAAATCACTAGGAAGCAATTTACCTTTGGAGGGGGGGTCAGGTCGCCGGAGTATCGAAGATGGTTGCGACTTTCAAACACGGAACACTGTAGATTGTACTGTAGATGAAGAAGAGGATTAAAGGATGTGGGTGCAACTTCGTTCTATTTTCTCTACAACTTGTTGCTTTGCTTTAGGGTTTTAACTTTTAACGAGCTGCCAGCCTACCAGTAGGTTTTTTTGTTCTTATTTTTGTAATTTTATGTTTTTAATATTTAAAACTCTAAACTTGTTTTTATTTAAAAAAAAAAAAAAAGCCAACCTAGCCTATGATGGGTTAACCCGCTTTAATCTGAATTAAACAAATTGGGTTCATTTGACTTGCTTTTAAACAGATTGAAAAAATTCAATCCTAACTAGTTTTAAAAACAGGTTAAATGGGCCAGCTTGCAAGCTATGACCTATTCCCCTAGCTCTAGCAGAAACTACTCAGAAGGTTCATATAGACAGTCTAAATACCTATATCTTCTATATGACCATCTCCAAAGAAAATAGTTTCATCTAGGATTCACAGCCATTATACATCTTTACTCACCTTAGTTTATAACATAATACGGCTCAACCAGTCCTAAATGTAAGCCATACTATATTACTTCTCTTCGAGCCTAGTAGATGTTATCAATATCATTTGCCTATTGGCTACCTACCGAGCCACCTACGAATTATCATTGTATTATGATAAGGGGATAGCCTAAGTACTAACTAACATGCTAGGCTCAAACAAGATTGCCGTCTCTCGAACCGAGTTAAACAACCATGCACAATCAGCAAGCATTTATTAAGTCATCTTTAAGTTTTAATTCATTTTAAGATGCCTATCCTATTACTCAACAACATATTACTACATACCTTATATAATTTCCGCAATCCAAACAAGATCAGAGGATAGATCAGCTACCAAATATTTGCTCATGAAATACTTTCATATAAGTAATTAAATTAATTATCTATTTACATTAAGCTTATATAAAAACCTATATAATTAGACACTAAGTAGAAACCCATCATGGTTGTGAAAATCGCTCCGCCAAGATATGGACAGTTTTCGTTATCTAACAAATCATCTTTTTGTTTTATTATATAAGGCCTAGCCTAACATATATTAGAAACAACATACTCCTCTTATTGTTTATTGGTTTAACCTAACATATTACATTTATATTATCTAAGTCAATTTCAAGTTAAGCCTATATTAACTTAATCTTAGCCAAGCTTGTTAAACTCAATCGTTTAGTCTAGTTACTACGTCATATTTAATTATTACTTTAAGGCAAACCCATATATCCTATAGAATCTTATTAGTCTAGTTCATTTTAGCTCATTTAAGTTCATTAAGCCAAGTTATCTAGTTAATTATATAGGTTAGGGTTGGTTTTGGGGCTTAAGTTAACTAACCCTTGATAGGTTATATTTTATGGGTCTCAATTCTTAACCTTTTAAGAATTAATTCCAAAGTCCAATAATCCTATATGGTTCTTAGTGTCTTATTCCAATTATGAAGTTTAAATGACTTTAGTTTATGTGAGGCATTTTGGACTTAATGTGTTTAGATGATGTACATCATAAATGGGGTATTAGTACTTGTTAAACTTATGATTTGAAGGTCTTAGAAGGTTACTTAAAGTTAAGGGAAGAACTGGGGAACGAGAATTGGTCAAGATATGAAGGGGTTGGAAAAGAACACGAGGAAAGCATGGGTGCACATATCTCTCATTGTTCTTTCACACGACCAGATAGATTCAATCGTGTTTCAACCGTATACTTCATTAGTTTAGGGATCATAAAGGTACACCTGGTGGTTTGAGGAGGGAGGTCACGGTGGGCAGCGGAACACGACCTCGTATTTTACTCATGCTATTCTAGGATCAAAAGTGTTTAAGATCAGAAAGGAACATAGGTAGATAGGTCATCCCTTGTTCTAGCCGTGTTTTTTTGGAAAACTAATTTTCCATGTTTTTAGGGTAGAGGGTTACATGGCTTGATCCACAATCCCATCTATTAGTCGTATTCTTCTAGGGTTTTCATTGTTTGAACCTAATATTTGTTTTTTATAACTCACCATCCTAAAATACATGTTGAATCATAAATTTTTCAAAATATCTAACATGAATCCACCGCTTTGTAGCCTTAATACCAACTACTTTGAAAATCATCACTCTCACCACTTGTTCCATCAAAAAGCAACCTTAAAGGCACATACCAAAACACTATGTAACACTACCATAGCAAAATAATTCCAAAACCATGCATAAACAACAAATTAAGCAAAGTAAAATAGTAGCTTACTTGTCTAGCAAAGTTAAGTAACTTAACATTCACTATTACTACTTTTTCTTAGTTATTTTAGCTTCTTCATGCATGTTCTTCATCTTCTATCTTCTTTTTTAACTATAATTTCTCTATTATCCAATTGAGATTTAAAGTTGAAATTTGAGAAAGAAATGAGAAATAAAGAGGAGAAGAAGAGGAAGAGAGGGCATCGAAAAGTGGAAAAGAAAAGGAAAAGAAAAAGAAAGGAAAGAAGTGGAAAAAATGAGAAAAGAAAGGGAAAGATAAGGTTCTAAAAGATATTTAAGGATAATTATTGGGTAAGGGTTTTGATTTAAGTTTTTCAGATAATTATCTTAAATATTGAAAATAATAATTAAAAAGAAATATAAGAATTTTAAAATAGGAATCAATTACTTTAATCAAAAGTCTAGCTTAGGTTTTAATTTCTAAAAATTTGATATTTAGTTTGAGTTTGTACGTAAGAAATGATATTTTTAAACAATCAATAGACTCAAAATTCATAAGGATTATAGAAATGAAATTTTGGTTAAGATGGCTAAATAGGGCCTTTAAAATTTTAGGTAATTGAACTTAAAAAATTTATTTCATTTGAAAATTGGAAAGAAAAGAAACCCAAATTGGTGATTGAGAAAGAATTGAATAATTTGATTTATGAAATTGATAATTTAAGCAAATATTTGAAATCTCAAATTTCAAGTAACCTATTTACTAATTTATTATATTAATATATCTAATCATAATGAATTATTTATTTTTGCTTGAATTATTTAAACTATCTAAATTCAATTTTTAAGTTAAATTCTAATTGAAAGTTCAAAATTAACTGTCTATTATACTAGTTAATTAAACTACTTCTAACTTAGTTAAGCAACATTTTGGGGTATTTCAGTTTTATCCTTGATGGATGTAAATCAATACGACTCCTGTTTTCCCTACATGGTGTAGACATCCTAGAAAGATTTGGATATTTTGATGCTATTTACAACTTTGGTACCTATATTATTAATGTTAGCGGGTTGTCCTATTTTTCAAACTTAATGGTAGAAAATTTTATAACTAGCATCTAACATGGCATGCAATAAGTAGCCGTTACATTATATAGGTGTGTGTGTGAATATATATTGTCATGACATTTTACCAATTAAAAGCATATAGGATATTTTAGAGCATTGAAAGTTAGGCTTTCGATTTAAGGTTTTAAATAAATTTAGAATTGGAGTTATATTTTAAATATTTATGTTAAAGTTTAAGTGCATACACAATATAGTTTTCAAGGCTTCTTAGATTTAACTTTTCTTCTTTTTATTTATTATTATTTTCTCTTTTGTGTTTGTCGCTAGTCGTCTACATATTTAGATATTACATTTACTTTTAAAGTAATATTTTAGAGAGATAATGTGACAAATGGTGCCTAAACTTTGATAAAATATGTAATTAAGTACATAGACTTTAAAATTGATCAATTTAATACCTAAATTTAAAATTGATTAATTTGATACCTGAAAAATTTAGAATAATAAATTTTATACTTAAAAGAACATGAATGAGGTACTGTAGCGTACACAAAATCCTTTTAGTACTAAATTAATCAAATTCAACTTCCAAGTATTAAATTGATCAATTTTAAAGTTCAAGTACTAAATTACATATTTTATCAAAGTTTAGGTACCATTCGTAACATTAACCATATTTTAATTCTCACCAAATGTATAAAAAAAATATAAAAGTATCATAGAAAATTAGGAGTATTTTATAGATTTTATCTACAATCAATAACACATTCCCAAAATTCTACTCGGTGTTGAAATGAGTGATTAGAATGGATTAGATTACAATGGAATGAATTCTAGAATGACGAATCCATCCCTATATTTGAATGGTTACATGGAATGGAATGAAACGGAACGGCTATAAAGTATATTTGTCAAAACTGTCCCTAATAATAAATGCAAATTCAAATATGTGATAAGATAAAAAGGTAATTACATTTTATACAATAAACAAAGCTTGAATAGAATTGCGATTCTGCCTTTGAAAAGGTGAAATCGAACTCTCCCTTGAAGCTGGAATTGTTGATTCGAAGGAATCTCGATTTCAGCTTCTAAAAGTGCATCCAAACATAAAAAATGGAATGGAACTCAGAATCGAGATTCCATTCCGGGTCTATTCTGGTGTACCAAACACAACATCAGTACTTTCATTACCAAACTATAGCTGGACAAGTCTTGGCTTAACATTATCAAATTATGAAAAATTGAGAGCGATATTGTTTAGAATTTTAGCATTGAATTTAGCAATTATCAAGTATCATGTTCACATAAAACTTAGGGGATTAGAGCCAATAAGATAATAAAAATAGTTACAAAAAATTTGATTACATGTTAAATTGACTACTTTAAACTATAGATAACAAATTGAATTTTTATACAATTTATTCAAAGCTATATATTAGTCCAGCTAACTTGTTTTTTTTTAGCCTCTGGATGGATCGTTGTTTTAAAATGCAGGTCCTTATGGATACGAAAGTATCGTCATCGTCGTTCTTGGCCGCCTATAGTTTAGTAGTACCATTATTATTATTTTATACTGCTCTGGCCATATCGGCCAAATAAATAAACTTTGCTTAGCACTTTCCCTCGATATGAAATTGTTACAAACATATATCTATATATTAATATATGAATATATCAGACTATGAAGCATCTCTTTGATGTCTTTGTATAATTAGTTATATATTTTAAAGAAGTGATAATAACTAGGTACAGATCAGATTTTGCATCTTGCTTATGCATGATTGTTATTTTCCATCGACCAAATTTTATAACTATCACACTTGTAAGGAGAAATATATAGAAATTTTAATAATAGCTATTATATATTTATTAATAATAATTTTTTAGTGAACACTATAAGAAAACAAATTTTAGAGATAGAATTTCTACAAAAAAAATTGATAGAAAAATTTTGTTTCTACAAATAGAATCAATGACAATAATTATCGCGATGAAAATTTATGTTTAGAGTATGAATTTTTATTTTTAAAACTTAGTTTTCATGCAGTGAAACCTACATATGGCAGAAGAGGGAAGCTAGTCCCGAATATATGCAGAGAGTGCAAAAGAAGAGTTGGTATAAGATTTCACTTGTTAAAATACGAGATCAATATAATCTGGAACATACTGCAAAAAGAAAAAAAAATGCAGTACTACTTTCTATTAAAAATTGCCGAATGCACAACAAAGATCAATAAAAGTTCCCACTACTTGTGAAGTAGAAGAAATGAAGGTATACTCCCAAACCAGGAGTAATTCCTACCCTACTACTAAAGGCAAGAAAGAACAAGAAAATGAAAGGGTATAGTTTACAACAAAAACCAATAAAATGAAGAAGATACGAGGAGAATAATTTTTAGAAAAGATTTTTCTATTTTCAATATCTTGTTTGTACATATATATATACTATTGGAATATCTCTCCTACCACTACATTAATTACATTGTTTGACTCTATATTAGTTATATTATTTAACTATATTAATTACATTGTTTGACTAGTCTTATCATGCCCCCACAAGATGGACGGCGGTGGAGTGAGTCTAATCTTGGTGTTGAGTGAGTGGAACTGAAAGCAAGCAAGAGGCTTCGTAAGTGCATCAACGAGCTGATCCGAGGATGAGATATGGGAGACACGAAGTGAGCCAATTTAAACTTGTTCTCATACAAAATGATAGTCAAGGGTAACATGTTTCATGCGCGAGTAGAAGACTGGATTGGAGCAAGGTTCGTGGCACCAACATTATCACAATAGATCATTGGTTGATGAACAACAGTAACACCAAATTCAGTTAGGAGGGAGCAGACCCAATGTAGTTCGACAGCTGTAGCAACAACGAAACGATACTCGGCTTCAGTAGAGAACGAACAACTGTCTGTTGTTTTTAGAGCTCCAAGAGATGGGATTGTGACCAAGATAAATGATTTAAGCACTGGTGAGGTGTAATCACCCTTGTTGCCAGCCCAGTCGACGTTAGAGTTGGCATGCAAATTAGGAGGAGAAATGCGATGAAGTGTAATACTATGATCCAAGGTGTCGTAGAGATTGAAGAAAGCCGTTTAGCTGCATTCCAGTGATCAATGGTTAGGCGATGCATAAATTGAGAAAGTTTATTTACTGTGTCAGCAATATCTGGACGAGTGAGAAAAAGATATTGGAGACTCCCAACAATAGTTCGATACTTTGTAGGATCAGTTAAGGATGTGTTTGCACTTAAGGTGAGTGTTGGACCGATAGCTAGAAGCGTTAGATAGGTTTAGCTTCAGTCATATGAGTTTTGTCAAGAAGATCAACAATGTACTTCTTTTGGCTTAGAAATATACCATCAATGTGAGGAATGACTTCTACACCAAGAAAGTAGTTCAACATACCTAGATCCTTAATAGAGAACCCATGAGAAAGTTGTTAGATAAACTTGTGTACAGCTTGGTTGCTATTCCTAGTGATAATGATGTCGTCAACATAGACTAAGAGATAGATGAGATACCATGATTATTGAAGATGAACAAGGAAGTGTCAGCCACTGAATTAGTGAAGCCATAATCGAGAAGGAATTAGTATAGTTCATGGTGCCAAGCATGGCACTTATTTGAGATCATAGATGGTTTTGCAGAGTTTACACACATGATGAGGATGATCATGATCAACGAAACTGGTGGTTGAGACATAAACACATTCTTTGTAAGAGTACCCTAAAGAAAAGCATTATTGACATCAAGTTGTCATAGGTGCTAGCCATTACTAACTACAAAACTGAGAACTAGGCACATAGTGGTGGGTTTGATGATAAGACTGAATGTTTCAGTGTAGTCAACTCCAGTCATTGATGAAAGTCTTTGGCAACTAAGCGTGCTTTATACCTGTCAACAGAACCATTAGGCAAGTATTTAGTGCAAAAAATCCACTTACACCCTACTAAGTTTTTGGTAGGATGAGGAGCAATAGTTCCCATGTGCCATTACAAATGAGAACATCAAATTCCTCGAACATTGCTTTGTACCACTTGGGATCCTTCATGGCTTGACTGATGGTGGTGGGTTCAAGTATACGTTGATATGGATATTATGTTTAGATCAAGTCATGATAATTCTAGATGGTGAAGGCGAGAAATTGTGTATGTTTGAAGAAGGATTAAGTTCAGTAGATGAGAGAGGATCGAGGCTAGATTGTTGAGGAACGGTAGTAGACAAAGGGGAAAACTGAACAGCCGTATTGGGTTGCAAAGTTGTGGGGCAGGCAGGAAGATGTGGTAAAGCTAGAACGGGCAGTAAAGGAAAGAGTGATAGAGCACCATTCGGACACAGTGGAAGAGGAGGCACAAGGAAGAGAGGGATGAGAAGTGGCAAAAGGAAAAACGATTCAACAAATTAGACATATACAAACGATTTGTAGAGAAGTGAAGACAAAGATATGCACTTTGAGTGGAGAGTAACCAAAAAAAGCAGGGAGAAGAATGAGATTTAAGTTTGTGAGTGGTGCAAGGACGAAGCCAAGGATAACAAAGACAACCAAAATTACGAAGTTTATCATAGTTTGAACAATACTAAAGAGTTTGAAAATTGGAGACACATTTTGAAGGTGGGAGTAGGGAGACAATTTATAAGATAGACTACAGTAGTGAAAGCAAAGGAGCAATACGTGAGAGGTATAGACGCATGAGATAATAGAGAGAGGCCCGTTTCAACAGTGTATTGATGGCGACGTTCTAAGTACCTATTGTGTTCTAGTGTATGAGGTGGAGAAGTAAGATGAGAAATACCAATGACTGTTAAGAAGGATAATAAAGCTTGATACTCCCCTCCATTGTCAGAATAGAGTGTTTTAGTTGAACAATTAAAGAACTTTTCAACAAGAGCCTTGTATCGAATAAAAACATCTTGGACATTAGATTTTCACTCAAGAGGATATAACCAGATGTATTTTTAAAGTGATCAACAAATATTATGTAATATTTAAAATTATCAATGGATTGAACTGGTGATGTCCAAACATCAGTAAAAACAACCTCAAGAGGTGAAGAGGTAGAGAGTGAAGAAGAAGAAAAAGGCAATTTATGACTTTTATTGTAGTAACAAGAATTACAATAGAACTCGAGATTCAAAGAACCAGAAACATCTAAATTGGCTAAAGATAAAATATGCTTGAAAGTTGACATAGATGGATGACCAAGCCTTGTGATGCCATACAGGCAAAGTAGTTTTGATACTAGAGAAAGCAAGCAACGATAAGGAAGAGGTTAGCCATTCATAAATACCACCCTTAGTTTGACTCTTTAGAAGTATTGCCCTGTGCACAGTCCTTGACATGAAAAGAAGATGGTAAGAATTCAATAGAGGTATTATTGGTCTTGCAAAATTGAGAAATGGAGATCAGATTGCGTGGGAACACATGAACATTAGAAAGTGTAAAAGAGTAATAGGGAGTGTTAAGAGATGTTGAACCAGTAAATGTAATAGGAAGTCCAGAACCATCACCAATCATAATCTCATCTATGCCATCATAACTGTTGTAAAGAGCAAGAATGTTGAGATCAGCAGTAACATGGTGCGATGTACCACTGTCAAGGAACCATGGATGACCAAAAGAGTTGAGTTAGCGACAAGAGCTCATGCTTGCTAAGGAGATGTAACGTATGATTGAGCTGATTCGGTAAGTTGAGGTGGTGGTTGTGCATGAGGATATTGTTAGTAAAAACAGTGGGCATTGTGAAACAGCATGTCCTATACACGACACCACTGGCATTTACCAAGAAACGGTGGGCTAAGCGGTGTACCCAAGTGTTAGTAGGTCTCGTGGAATGTGTTGCAGCAGGGGTAAATTGTGGAGATGAACCATTGATAGACCAAGGAGGACGGTTGCGAGCAAACCACTGATTTGAGCACATGTTGGAGAGATGTGCAATGCTAGTAGAACAGAGAAGCTTGAAAATTTTGAAGAGCCAGCTCTTTGTTGATGAGTTTTTCATATAGTTCATCAAAAGAAATGACAGGGTCACGACTATTTATCGCATCTATTACAAATTTATAATTTTCATTAAGTTTTTTCAAGACTTTTTCAATCAAATCTTCTTGATCTAGAGATTTACCAAGGGCAGCAAGCTCATCTGCACGAGTTTTAATAGCTTGCATGTAATTGTGATAGAAAGAGAGCATTTAGTTTTGTTTTTCAAATTATCCTTGAGTTGCTTGATGTGTCCTCGAGAGGGTCGAACATAAGTGTTAGTGAGAGTTTGCCATGCTTTTGAGATGTTTTTGATTGAGTGACAAGTGGCATAATATTTGGTGAAAGAGTACCTATAAGAACTCCAAATAGAAGTTTTCTTGTCTTAGCCATGTTTAATAAGCTAGATTGGGAGTGATTGTGTCATTAACTGTGATAGTGGCTGGAGAAGAAGGATGAGAACCATCAATGAACTTCTGCAGGTCATAATCGATTAGAATAGCTTCCATTTAGGTTTTCTAAGAGAGATAGTTTGTAGAGGTGAGTTTGATTGAGTAGTGAATTGTGATCATAGTTAATAGATTTAAAGGTTCTTGAGTTTTTGAATAATAATAGGAGAGTTTCGTTTGCCATTGGGAAGGAAAAAAAAGGTTGGCAGGGATTAATAACCTATGATGAAAATTTTTTACGGAGCACGGCCAAGGCTCTGATACCATGAAGAAGATATAAGAGGAAAACAATTTCTAGAAAAGGTTTTTCTATTTTTAATATCTTGTTTGTACATACATATATATATATATATATATATACTGTTAGAATATCTTTCCTACCACTATATTAATTATATGGTTTGACTCTATATTAATTACATTATTTGATTATATTAATTTATATTATTTGACTATATTAATTTCATTGTTTGACTAGTCTTATCATAGAATCAACTAACAAGACTTGAATTGAAATTTTCTAAACTTAATTTATCCATTAGAAAAATCCTTTTAGAGCTTGTGTCAAGGGAACAAGATTTAATATTCTTAATGTATCAAGTTTCAGATGACCCCACATGTGATAATTTTATTGATACTTATCATCACTTATTAATCTAGTTGACATATTAGTACGATTAAATTTAAATCCTACGAAAATTTAAAAACTTGCTTTTAGATATCTATATGATTATTTTCCACATAATGAAAATAATTAATTTAAAATTAAACATATATAAAAGTAATATAATGTTGAGTATAGTTAAATATTAATATTAAAGTATAAGAAAAAAATCGGTTCGTTCTAATTCCATTATTTTATTTAATTTTAAAATTTTTATTTTTTTATTATTTCAGCAAATGGCAAAATAGTGAAATAGTGCTAAAGAATATTTTACTTTTTAGATATAGGGTTAATGTCAGGCATAGTACCTAAACTTTGATAAAATATACAATTAGATAGATAAACTTTAAAATTGATCAATTTAGTACCTGAACTTTGAAATTAATTAATTTAATACATAAAAAAGCTTTTCATGCAAGCCAACAAGAAATTCATTAAATTCTTTAAGGCACTAAATTAATCAATTTTAAAGTTTTTCAAGGTACTAAATTAATCAATGTTAAAGTTTTTAAGTATTAAACTGATCAATTTTAAACTTTAAGTAATAAATTTATCAAATTCAAACTTCAGGTATCTAATTGCATATTTTGTCAAAGTTCAAGTAATATTTACGCATTGTCCCTTACATGTAAAGGTCTGAAAGCTTAATTTTAAAGACAAAAGGATGAGTACACATGAAACAAACAAAAAAATTTTTTTTCCATATTTTGCAACATGATTACTCATCTATCTGAAGTACCTCACTTTTGTGGGATGGATTTCCTATCTAATCATAATTTATTCCTATGTTGAAATACACAGATTACTTTAATATGATTAAATTTTAAATTTAAAAAGAAATTTTAATGGTGACACCACAAATACCATCTCATGCTTCATTTTATGTGCGAAGAAAGAGTAATCGAGCAATGATAATGTAAATAATTTAGCAACCTCTTCTAGATGGGTGCATGCTTGAAATTTGTATAATTATTGTTAGAATTACTTCATCCTCGCGCATTGAAACTCTCTGTGTGTCTCTTTCTAGTAAACATAAAATGAAAAAATCTTAAAACAAGAGAATAAAACTTTGGTAAAATATGTAATTAGATATTCAAATTTTAAAATTAATCAATCTAGAACCTGATTTTTAAATTTTTCCATTTGGTACTTGAGAAATTTTGAAATTGATTAATTTAGTACCTAAAAGAACTTGATAGAGGTACTGTTGGTGTGTGAGAAAATTTTTTCAGTTATAAAATTCATCAATTTTAAAATGTAAGTACCTAATTGTGTATTTTGATAAAGTTTAGGTATCATTTGTGACATTAACCCTTTTAGTAATGGTGAATGCAATATTTGGTACCTAAACTTTACTAGTTTGTTCGATTAATTATCTAAAGTTAAAAGTATTGACTTACTATCTAAATTTTATCCATTTTTGTAATTAACTATCTATTCTTATCAAATTTTATAATTAACTACCTCAATTTTACTTATTTTTGCAATAAACTCAAAAAGTGTCTAGGTATTAAATTGATGCTTTTAAAACTTTAAGAAGTTAATTGCACAAATTATTAAAGTTCCAAATACCAAATGCCACTTTTACCCTAAAACAATTTTTTTTTAAATAAAATAAACCAAATAAATATTAGAGTGAATGTTTCTTCTATGACTTGTATGATCCACACACAACAATGTATAAATCATAAAAGTCTCGTCGGCTCTTGGCTGTTCACGGTATCATCCACACACAAAAATGTATAAATTCATAAATGTTTCTTCGGCTCTTGTCTGTTCATGGAATCACTTATGCCTTACTTTTACAAGAAGGAATGAATGAATAAATAAATAAATGGATCATCTATCTATCCAGTGTCTCCTAAATCGGCCGGCTAAACAATGGCCAAAAAAAGACGTCTAGTTTTCATCGAAGCTTTGAAAATGGAACATCGTCCTCATTGGAATAACGCTATGTTACATCCTTAAACAAGAACTAGAAAGATCATATGGTCTCGTTATTCTGAATTTTCTCATGAATCCTCACATATGGAAGTCACACCCGTCAGGAAACCTAATGCAATAGCACTGGCGAAAGAGCTTTCTGTAATTCCATTCCTAGCAACTTTCATTTTCTTGATTGTTGGAACTGTTCCATTACCTAGTACAGCAATCTCCTTCAACATCACCAACTTTAATTTCCACTCTTCATCAATAAACCTAGAAGGAGATGCGAAGGTGGCTATGACGGAATCCTTAACCTTACTTATGATGGCTATTGTAGCTCCGGACGGGCGACCTATATCGAACCAATGCAGCTTTATGATGATCAAGGTAATCCAACTAGTTTCACCACTCATTTCACTTTCATTGTCGATTCGCATAATTACGATCGACATGCTGATGGTTTTGCGTTCTTTTTGGCGCCGAATAATTCCCATTTCCCCACTTACGAAGAGGGGAGCAACCTTGGCCTAGTAAGCACGCAAGATCAAATGAACAATACTGAAAATGATAGCAATTTTGTCGCGATAGAATTCGATACGTTCACTAATGATTGGGATCCTGATTATGTTCATATTGGCCTTGATGTCAATTTCTTGAAGTCAGTCGCCTTTGCAAGATGGGGCAATGCAACCCTATTAGGGAATATATCCGAAGCTTGGATTAGTTATGACTCCATTACAAGTAAATTACAAGTTTACTGGACTAACTTTAGTGACCATGGTACCATAAAAAATGCTACATTAAGTTACACCTTAAGTTTGAACCAAAGTTTGAGTACTCGGTATGTCACTTTCGGTTTTGCTGCAAGCACCGGAGGTTATAGAGAGTTGCACAGAATCCTGTCATGGGATTTCTCCTCAACTATAACACAAGCGGATCCAGCAAGCCTTCCTCCGAATGTGTCTGTAATTGAGAAAGATCCAGTAAAAAGAACACAGCTATGGTGTTACCGATTTGGCTGAGCGTCGGAGGGGGTCTTTTGGTTACTTGCCTCTTCATGCTCTGGTTTATTCGATATATCAAGTTGAGAAGAGCAAGAAATGAAGATAAACATTATTCAGAATTCGCTTCCTTCATGCTTCAGGACTTTGTGAAAACAGGTCCTAGGAAATTCTCATATGATGAATTGGTACAAGCAACTAATAACTTCAACGAGGAAGGGAAGCTAGGACAAGGAGGGTTCGGTGGAGTTTACAAAGGTTTCTTAAAAACTTGAATGCTTATGTTGCCGTTAAGAGAGTTTCAAAGGAATTTAAACAAGGACTAAAGGAGTATGCATCTGAAGTGAAGATTATAAGTCAATTGAGGCATAGAAATTTAGTACAGCTCATTGGCTGGTGCCACGAAAAGGGTGAACTATTACTAGCATACGAGTTCATGCCAAATAGGAGTTTAGATTGGCATCTCTTCAAGGGAATTAGCTTGTTGTCGTGGGATAGAAGATACCAAATTGCTCAAGGATTAGCCTCAGCTCTTCTCTATTTGCACGAATTAGGAGATCAATGCGTGCTGCATAGGGATATTAAGTCGAGCAATGTCATGTTGGATTTAGATTTCAATGCTAAACTTGGCGATTTTGGACTCGCACGATCGGTTGATCATAGCAAGGGAATATGGACTACAATGTTGGCAGGAACATTAGGATACATGGCCCCTGAATGCATAACATCAGGGAAGGCTAACAAGCAATCAGATGTATACAGCTTTGGGATTGTGGCACTTGAAATAGCATGTGGGAGGAGACCATTCAACCAATAGATGAAGAGAATGAAATACAAATGTTGGAGTGGGTTTGGGAACTCCATGGACAAGGAAGGATCTTGATGCAGCCGATTCGAAATTGGAAGGAAATTTTTCCAAAGAACAAATGGAATGCTTGTTGATTGTTGGATTATGGTGCGCGCATCCAGATGCAACTCTTCGCCCTACAATAAGGCAAGCCATCAGTGTGCTTAGTTTTGAAGCTCCAATGCCAATACTCCCTTCAAAAATGCCTGTGCTGAGGTACATTCCCCCACACTAGATATAGCAGCATTAGAGCACATATCATCTTTTGCTGCTTCTGTTTCAACTTTCGGGCAAGTAAATTGTCTCAGCAATGCTCACATGAGTACGACCTCTGCCGGTAACACAACATCCTCTCAAGCTGCTTCCCCTAATGGAGAGTAATTCTTCAAAACACAATGACCCTTTTTTTATTCCTCCGACGAATGCACTTAAAGGTACTGTACTTTATGTATGTTTCTATTTTAGTATTACATCTAACAAAGTGTCAGTTTTTTCTTTTTTTTTTTTGACATTCAAAGAGTTTAAAAGGTCTAAGCCTGAATCAAAAATTGCATAAAGGGTTGGAGCATAAAGCTATATCAATGTGATTTTCCAAGGTTGTGATTTTTTGTTTTATCATATATCCTATTTAATAAAGTGTTGAATAAACATTGATAAGGATCCTCAAACTTACTTCATTTGGTAGTTTCATACATAGTTTTATATTCGCTTTTTGGAAATTTCCATCTTAATATAGTTATCAAACTTCTGGTTTTACCTAAAGTTAAACATATAAAATCAATAAAATCTCATAGAACTAGTAGAACCATAAACTTATAAAATCGTAGTCCTAAATCCTTAGTAGAACTAAGTCTAAATGTCTATACCTAACTGATTTTACCTCCATTTTAATTAGAAAAGAAAACATACAAAATCACATATTCATATCATCTTATATTTAACTTGCAATTTTAACAAATATAAGAGGAAGAAAAACAAATAAATAAGAGTATGTTATTACTCCACCGATACATGCATCTTCTATACCCTATTCTTAGTAATTAAACAAAATGAAATTTTCATTTTCTTCTTTCTAACTTCTATAATTATGAATGGATGAAGACATATCATATTTCTCAAAATTCACTTACGTGTTTCATATGAGAAAATTCTCTAGTTTTACCACAATTCAAGTTTAAAATTGATATATGAGATGAATCTATTTGTATCTCAAATTGTTATCATGGGTTACCTTAGTAGGCTACATAATTAAATAACCAAGTTGAATCATATATAACGATTAAATAAACAATGAAAATAGGAGAGAAGGTTTTGATAGGATGATTTAATATGGAGAAGTCAAATTAAGAATGAGAATATATATTTAGAAATTACTAAAAGATATCGACTCCAAAAGATTAGAAAAGAAGTTGGTCAAAGCCCGATGGAGTCTAAATTTTATAACAAGGCACCTAAGCTAGTCAAAATGACTTGATGGAACCTAACTTCATAATAAAGATAAGCCTTTTGTTGGCAGAAAATTAGAAAAGAAGGCTATTTTGTGGTTTAAGGTTTTTCGGAAAAGAGAATGATAGGTTCATGTTAGAATTTTGGTTTTTGTAAAACATATAAAATAGAAAGTATTGCGTGAGCTAATTCCACTAGTAGAGTTAAAATCCAACAAATATAGAAAAAGTAGTTAAAGGTGAGTTGGGGTTGCCCTGTGTGGCCACTCTAATACTTAAGTTAGTCAGTGTGTTCTTCTTCTTCTAGAGAACAATTGTACACATAGAGAAGTTTATGGAATACCCCTCTTCTTTTCTCGAATGGGTCCTCGAATACTTCATGGCTCGGGAGCTTGAGTGAGCCGATAGTCGTCACTCCCGACAAGTTGAACCTCAAGAGTTGGTTAGTGATTGAGGAAGTTTATCTTCGAACTCAGGCTCGTGGAGCAAGTTGCCACTGAACTCACAAAGGCCTTCTGTAGATACCTCCAGGTTAGTATGAGTGACAACTGTGTTCTCATACCAGGTTAGGCTTAGATCTTCTCCGGTGTAGGCCTTTCTTGAGCAAGTGAGGCTAGTAGCTAACTAGGCCGCAGAGCCTAATTGTGACAATGGTAAGTAAAGTGGGTTGCAGCTCATATTTCGACATCAACACTTTTCCTCCTTACTCTCATTGTGCAGAGACAAGGAGAGTCGTCATCCTAGGTTTAACTCGCAAGGGAGGGACCTAATGGCCCTGATTGCCATTTGAGTGCTCGTATCTTTGGGCTATTACTCTTTTATTCGAGCTGTTCCCCCTAAATACTATTTTTTTTTATTTTTTTTCCTTCAAGCTTACCCATTGGCGAGCCACATCGCCACTTTGGATCTCACATTCGTTAGGCTTACTAAGGATGCCTCGTGCAATTCCCTAAGAACATGTCAAAGATTATGTCAGTCATGATGATTGTGTTAGGCATTTCAGTGGTGCGAATAGGCCCTAGGGATCTGAGCCCCACTATTCTCTAGCATAAGTCAATTGGTAATCTCTTCAACTCCTCCAACCCCAACCCCACCCCCCTTTCCTACATTTCTCCCACTCTCTATATATACTTATATTCCTCCACACATGAACCATCCTCATAACAAAAACCATTAACACTAGTTCTTATTTCTTGTAGGACAATTTCTTCTTCCCAAGTTTATTCTTATGTTCATCACTAAAGGAGATGTCGAGCTCAGGTAACTCCGATACTCAATCTCTTTCCCATGATACTAAGGCATGGTGCAAAAGATCATAGGTGAGATTGGGAGAGGTGAGGGAGAGGCTAGCTTGGACTTAGAAGGCTTGAGCCCTAAAGGAAGTGATAGGTCGAAGGGAAATGGTTCGACCTTTGTAAGTGGTCATGATGAGAGGTCTAGCAAGATCCTGTTGTCATCAGCAAGGAAACAGGCTATTTTAGACGTGGCCTCATTTGCGGAATTGGCCGATAGGCTCTATCAATGCCCTATTGACATATATCCCCCTCAATGGCCTAGACAAGGGGCGATTTTTCTCCTACATACTAAAATGACAACAAGCAACGATCCCAATGGGATTTGTTGCACTCTCATAAAAAAGGCCTTTTAGTTGATCCACCGAAAGGAAATGCAAGGAGCTCCTCAAGAGTAGGAGGTCATGATGCCTTTCAGTTCATATTAGGTTTGCCTTCTCGGTAGTTGAAAGTTTGCTCTATATAGTAAGCGTTTTGATTCGACTTGAAGATGCATTTTTCTCTGTTCTAAAAGCAGTTCTTCAATGACCATCGATTATGCTCAGCTTAGCTATTATCCAACGCTTGGTAATTTTAGTGGCCTTCAAGGCTATCTACCTTAGTGTGGAAATATGGCATGCCCCGACCTTGTTTCGCCATTATTTATTGTAAAAAAGGTTGTCAGAGGGGTAATAGCATCTTGCCAAGTAGCCCAAGAGTCCTCAGCTTTTTATTGGCCTCACCAGCTTGAATGGGCATGACTGGAAAAGCTAGTTCTAGGTAATTAAGTTAGAAGAGGGTGGATTAGTACGAGCCTATCCGAAGTAAGAAACCTGCAAAACTGATACTGTAAGATGATAGAGGGTTAAGGACATTGAAGCATGTGATAGAGGAGCGAGGTAGTAGGCCTTATAATGCTACTTTCGTAGTGAGAAATTTTTTTAAGGATGCACTTCTTCATGAGGGCGAGAAGGACGCTCTCTCTCTTCCCTCCCCCTTCCCCCGGCAGAGGCTATCTAGTCAAGTTCTTAACAGGGAAGGGTCTAGCTAGTTGTTGTGTTTTTCTTCTCTTTTTCATAAGCAGGATCAACTGGGCAAACTTCGTAATTTCATTGCTATTGACATTTTCTATGTTTTTTTACAAAGGTACCGATCAAGATGATCGACATTGCTGAGCTCTTTCTTAGTGCTTCAACTAAGAAAAGGAAGAAGATGGTAAAAGGAAGGTACTTGCAAAGAGACGAGCTGTTGGTGTTAAAGGGGAGGTGAACCCTGATCCTATTGTCGAGAGTTCCACATCGAGCCATTGTCGAGCCCTCAAAGGTGTGAGTGAAGTGGTGTGGAGGTTCCTGCAGATGACCTTAGTTTGCACATTATGCATACTCTACCATGTCCTTGATAGCCAGAGGTGCAAAGTCAACCTCGTTGTTCTCCTATCGCTGCTACCCCCATTAGGTATGGGTCTCCAAGTTTCAAAGTTGCTAAGAACACTAGCAACCCAATTAGGTTGGCTATCGCTAGAGGTCGGGTTGTAGGGGTTGGCTTTAGTGCTATGCTTGACGTTATAGGGGGTAAGGCTCTTAAGTGGAGTGAAGTTGTCGTTGATGGGGTAATGTTTGAAGACCTCGTCATAATGGAAAAGAGTAAGGTGAGGATGCTTTTGGGTGAGTTGAGGTTGAGGGATGAAGTTTTCAACATCTCAGCTCGCAAATTGTATGAGGTATAGTCCCATATTTGCTATCTCTCCCTTTGTTTCATCTCTTCTCTATCTACCCCTTTTTTTATGCAGTTTCAATTGTCGTAGGAAATGGTGGTCCTTTCTAAAGTTACAAGATATGCGTAGCTAGGTTGGGGTACTAAGAGTTGTGGAATCCCTTTCTTGTTAAGTACAAAGATGTTAAAAAAATTTCGGCCTTATTAAGTTAACATTTCCTTGTTATGGGGATGGTGTTACGTCCGAGAGTATCTTAAACATGGTAGTTCACCATACACAATATTAAAACCTAGGAATGACTATCTTAGTCACATAAAGACACAAAGCATGCTTCACAACAAAGCGAATACATTAGAGTAGCACAATTTATTATGATAACAATTAAACAGCAATGCAAGAGACCTTTATATCATTACACTTGAACAAAGTAGATTACGTTTCTTAAGGGCATACCCCCATTAATGTCCATAAATGATTCGGATAGTATCGCTATTAATAAAAATCTCCAAAGTAAAAACATATCATATATCTAACATAAAAGGTTTCTAAGGAAAGCTTCATCCTGAGCTCTTGGATCCTTCATCATAACCCTAAAAATCCACTAGTGATTTCCTTATAGTCTTTTTTCTTAACTAAAGTCTCAAGTATTCTTGTTTCAAATAAGATTAATGGGGGCCGTGAGCTTACAACATACTTAATGAGATACTTCACATCATTCGCAACAACAACCATTAACAAACAAGTTTATTAGTAAAAGCATATGTTATGCAACAACCATATGAACACAAAAATATGTATGGTTATCCGAAAACCACACATATAATGGATTTACCTCTCCATGATAAGGGTTAGGGAATTCAAATTAAGGTTTCTCATCCTCTATTGCTAGTCCCAAGCACTTACTTATAGCAATCGGTCGGCACAACTCCTCCCTAAGGACGCATTCCCTGAACATCTGTAATTTCCCTAAGAAGGAACAAATCTACGCCCACGGTAGGATCTCATAGGTCTTTTAGCTCTTCGCATAGGTATAGCAGCCTTCAATGATGTAATTCTACAACGTACCATGCATGCTCAATTTATTATTCGATTTTAGATCAAGTTACTTTCTATTTAGGGGTGATCAACAAGATAACACCATACATACAGCATCATGATAAAGAAAACATAGAGCATTAGTCATCCATTTCAAGGATTCGATATACTTATTATTCATTGGTCAAGCAAAGAAAAATCACAAACATAATCCCATGATATTTCACATACAAATCCATTTTATCTTTTTCCTATATTCTAGTACTTTACTATACAAGGCACACAAGATAATGAAATTAAGAGAACAATTCGCTCGTTCCTTAAAGCAATTCTTAGTCCAAGTAATCATCAAGAAAAGGAGTCTCATAATCCTTATCATCCGAACAAAGAAATATCTGATATGACTCATATAGGTTCTACTTAAATTTCTAATTCTATTTATTCTATTCGCATCACTTTTCCCGGTTATGAACGTTCCAACTTAAAATGGTTGGAATTTTGTATATAAGTAGTCATTTTCTATCTATTTCAAATGCTCTATCCATTTTTAAGGTTATTTCAAACTTTTAAAGTCATTAAGCTCTCAGAAATATGCAGTACAAATCACATCCAAACCATTCCATGTTTGTTTTCTAACACTTTTTACAATTTTATATTATGTAGACTTTCTAAGACAAGCCTATACTTTATTCCTAGATTTAAAATACATTAGAGACTTAAAGATAGCTCACAATACAAGCATGATCCTAGTAATGTTGCTCAAAAGAAATTTATTTATTAAATAAGTTCATGGAAATAGAAAATTTTCAAGTTTACAAGAATTCAATTTTTAAAATTTATAGTGAACTCTTACTTCTTAATACTTTAAAATAAATGAATTGAACTTGGAAATAAAATGTCATTCTTTATTTAATATCTTAGAATCCTTGTCCAATATTTGTATTGTATGCTTGATTATCAAAATATTGATTTTTTATGTATATTTGAGAAAAGAATTTCAAGTTGTAAAATTTCGCCTTGTGTTACATGAGGTTACATATATAAAATAAAAATAGGAGGTTGATTTTTGTATGAAAACTCGCTTTTGCTCAAATGATTTCCAAGGCTTTGAAAATAGATTTAGAAAATTATTTTCTTAAATGACCAGCTCGATTCAACCAAGAGTGCTATGGCAAAATCAACACCATTAAATGATTTCCAAGATATTCCTTTCTATAAATATCTACAACAACCTCAAATAGCTAAATCCTATCTTAATGACTCATTTGCTTCTTAGCTTCACTCGTATCCACTTTTTGACCCTTAAGCCATCTCTTGGAACCTCAACTCCTATCATAACTCCTCAATCTTGATTTTGAAATTGTGTCAATTAACATGAAACTAATCCAATAAACTCAAGTTTAAGGGATTTGATCACTATTATTTTAAAACACTAATCTAAGCTTCAATTCATAAGATAATAATGGGAAAAAAAATTTATGAGACCATACCATTTTCATTTTGAAAGATATATAAGTGAAGAAAACTCATTAATCTAATAACTTAAGGTTTTATATTAGATATGACATTAAAACCCCTCCTTTACTAGATCCATACATAGAGTTTCTCTCCAATAATGAATGCTCTTCATACTCAACTAGTGATATCAAAGCCCCATGGCTCTACTAGTGCGATGATAGAATAGATATGGTTGTTTAATGCTCCTATAATTGGCCCTCCTATATGAAGAGTAATGTGATCATGACTCAAATAAAGCCTATGATGTAAGGTAACAAAGTAGGCTACAAGTCGCTCATGAAGAGGGTTTGTGCTAATATCGTGGTTTGCACCTCAAATTGACACCTTCAATAAGTATAAATCTAAGGTTTTAAAATGATAAACCTAATTAGATAGTTAGTTATTACTATTTATATCTTGTCTCTTTCTATTAGCTGATGTTATTTTTATCATCACTAGTGCCCTATCACAATGTAAAACTTGTTAGTGATTGCGCCTTAAGCCAATTACTAGATATTGTCTTATTATATATATATTATTAATAAAGAGGCATTTCTATTATATTATTTGAATGTTTACTTTATAATAAGATCCATGAATAATTTAATTATTCCAAAAGTCCTTAGATGCTCATTATTATGGGAATGATAATGAATTAAATCTAGTCTGAGTTTTTATTTAATGGTCATGAGATGTCTATTTGTATGAGAATACAAATCAAACTCATAAGCACATATTAGAGGACCATATACTGGATTGACCCGCTATGAGATTACTATACGGATTAGTGCCATAAGTAATTCTCATAATAACGATGTCAGTGTATCCTTAGACTGAAATCGCCATAGGTTCCAATATGAGAAACATTATGATTCAACTCAATCAAACGCTATCTTTAATCAGATAATTATAAAGGTTATGATTAGGCATAATGTGAATCATATAGAGGAGTGATGGGATTTGTCCCTCTCATTATAAGGGAGATATCTCTAGGCCCCTCGATAAGTGTAATAAATAAATACATGGTCGTGCTCAAATGATTTGATAGTGTGATCAATTTCATTTGTTTTATCAATTCACTTGGAGATCGAGAAATCATAAAATTGAACGATATAAGGATGACACTATTCATGCCTTATGTTCAATCTTGATATCTAATGACATAAGTTACGGATCAGGTAAAATTTGGATCATCAATCTTCACTTAATTTGCGTAAAGATAATGTCTTGCTAGAGGCCACTTATGTTTAGTTGAAAAAAAAAATGGTTTTAGGTCAATAGCTAACATTAAGTAAACCTACAGGTCACGTACAAAAGAATGAATAAAAAGGATCATGGATTAAATTTAAATAAGTCCAGTAGGAATAATAAATTTATTTATTATTAATCTTAATTTGTTAAGAATAATAAATATATATAATTTGTTAAGAACAATAATAATTTCTAATTGGACTAAGAATCCTTATGCTAATAAATTAATTTATCCCTAATAAGACTAGGGGCATTGATGTCATTATTCATATTAACATTATTATAAATTAATTTATAACTAATTCTTATGTTTCTTTTAGGGTGAACGACATGTATTGTTGATATTAGAACTGCAGAGAAATTCTGTAAACCTTAAAAGAGAGAAAAACGAGAGTTGTGAGTAAAATTTTCTAATAAGATCTAGAAGTGCTCTAAATAATGCTAGCATGTAAAGGATCCCTTTGAAGGAGTATTCATTCATGTGGATATCATAGTGGGGATTGCAAATTCACGATATCTACAGATCCGATTTGCTAATTGATTTCAAGCTTCGAAGTTAAAGGTATAAAATTCAAACTATTTATTTTGTTTTAATCTAACCAAAACACATGGATACTAGATTATGTTTTTTTTTTTTTTAATTTCGCTACAAAGATTTGATCTTTATAAATCCTAAAACCCTATGAAAACTTAAAAAACCTTTAATGTTTTGTTCTATATTATATACTAATGTCAAGTAAATTGTCATATAACTAAAAATCTGCATATCAATACAAAGAAAAAGCATATAATGTATAAACAGTAGCAGCTAAACATCTAATCAAGTATACAAATTGATAATTTAAAACTTCAAGCGTATAATTGCAAAAGGCATAAAGTAAAGTTGTAAACCATGACAATGTCCCGAGTAGGTTTAGTAGAGTCAACTGACAAGATCTTAATAAGGCTACAAGAGGTTTCCGCTTAAAGGGAGCAAGACCCAAGCCAATTTAAGAGCCTTCCCTTATTAATCATAGAAAAGTTGCAAATACAATAATATTTATAAGAATATTAGGATGTATTAAGATAGCCCATTAATGCATCACATCAGGCAAGGCCAGCAACTAAGAGAATGTATACAGCTTGGGGATTATGGGATTAGAAATAACAAGATCAATATAGATCTTGTCACAGATTTAGAACTCACCTGACTCATACCCAACCCATAAATTCATGAGTCCAAAAATCTAGACCCAAAGCCAAACTATCTTTCATAGGTAAAGGCAACCCATCAAGTCGACAAGTTAAATTTAAGACCCTTTACTTGCAGTAGTTTTATTTTTATTTAAAAAGTTTATTTAATCATTTTCATGAGCCTTTTGTTACATAGAGTAGGAATACACTTGAGAATATTTAGAAGATTTGCAATGACTTGGTGAAATGAAATGCCTAAAATAAAATAATTTATAATAAGTTTAAAAGATAAGTTGGTTTAAACCAACTCATAATAACTATTAGAAGATGAGATAACTGCCTTAACTATTCTACCTTGTTCTTCAACATATCTTACATAAACTTCTTCCTCTTCTCCAAATGATATTGGCAACTCCTGAAGATTCTCGAAGAATCTCCAAGGAAAAATCTTTATAAAGTGAGATTTATGTTATGGGTCAAAAGAACGAAAGATTGTGAAATCTCAAAAAGGCAATGTGGATTGATATGAATTTTATTTTTTGGGGGTGCAAATTTCATATGAATAAGGATAACCTTGCATTTAAAATGGTTTAGAATTGATAAAATAAGTGTACAAAAGGTTTAAACATATTTCCTTTACCAATGGAAGAAAATTTGACAAAAAGGATGGTTTTTGGAAGTACACGACCCAAGCATGAGCTTATGTATTAGGTTGTATACTATGCATAGGTTGTGCACTAGGTCTTACACCTTTTATGGCTTGAAACTTTATGTATGAAAGTGCACCAGCCTGTGCATTTTGTTTTTCCTCCTAAAATTACCTTTTTCCTTTGTAAAAATAATTGGGTAAATTACACTGAAAGGTTACAACGTGACAGTAAGTTCATTTGAGATCACAACATTTTGAGTGTTTAAAAAGATATCATAATGTTTAGAGAAGTGAGTCAATAAAGCTCACCGTGTTAACAAGAGATATATTTAATTAAAACTCAGAAGATCCAATACGTTGTAAATATGTATCAATGGTGACCTCAATTAACCTTCTTCTTTAAATGTTGGGACCTCTTTTTAACCACTTGAAACATTGCGACCTCAAATGAACTTACCCCCCAAACATCGTGACATTTCGGTGAAATTTAACCAAAAATAATTAAAATCTATATAATATCTTTCTTTAAGAATTATTAACATTCTAAGACTTTAAAAACATAGATTTTAGAGTTAACGATGATGTGAATTGTGGGTTTTTAGCATGTTTCTAGCTATAGTGTGTCTACACTTGCCATAGACACGTAGCAAGTTGTAAGTATCTTTAAATTTACAACATTACGTGTAGATTACTAAAGACAATAGGGTAAGCAAATATTTGGGTCACCAACAAAATGGGAAGATCCAAGTGTGATGCATTAGTTATGGTGAAGGAGAAAATTGTGAATAAACTCAAAGGATGGAGAAGTTTATTATTATCCCCTAATGGACAAGAGACACTCATTAAATTAGTAGCATATGCAATTCCAAATTATGCTATGATTTTTTTTCTTTTTCTAAGCAAGTGGTGCAAAAAAGTCACTGATTTAATTACTCAGTTTTGGTGGAGTGGTGATTCTTTAGGTAAGAAAATTCATGGGAAAAAACGGGAAGAGCTTACATTGCTAATATCTATAGAGGGGGCTGAGCTTTCGAGATATAGAAGACTTCAATAAATCCCCCATCGTAAAAATGGCTTGGAGAATATCAACAAGCCCAAATGCTCTTTAAGTGAGAGTTTTGAGAAGTATTTATTTCCAAAGCCCGAGTTTCTCAAATTCAAGAGTAGGAGGTACATTGTCATGGTATTAGAGAAGTATATGTTGTGGAAAAGAGATATTTGACAATAATTTTCTATGGCAAGTGAAAGATGGAACAAAGATTAAGTTGTGGATCGATCCATGGGTCCTGGATACTTGTGACTAAAAGTTACACCAGCCATAACAAACAGTTATGGAAAGTGAACAATTGCTTTCTTCAATCATGAATAATCACAATTAAAGTAGCCATTAGAAAGGATGGGATATTAATTTCGGATGATGAGAGGGTAGCAATAGAAAGTATAATGATACACCTTAACCTACTTATGTATATATTGATTTGGCCCTATGATAGATAGAGCATGTATATTGTAAAATCATGGTACAAATGGCCGAGTACAATCAAGTTAAGAGCATATCGTTCATCCATGGGACTTTAACCTCGTTATACCAAATGAGGCCTATAGGAATTAATCTGGTATTTGAGTGTATGCCTAAGATCAAACATTTAGTTTGGCAAACTTGCACAAATATTTTAGCTATTAATGCCAACCGGTATAAGAGATACCATTGTTCCTTGCCAAATTGTTCACTCTGTAATAAATAGGAGATTATAGAACAACTATTTCTACTTTGTGAGTAGGCAAAGATTTGTTGGTATGAAATGATGGGTATTCATGTTGAAGCACTTCCAATTATATTGGAATAATAGTTATTATGTTTAGTGAAGGAGTTAAATATGTGAAGTCTTTGCTAGAAAATGGATCTTATGAGAGTTTTTGTTGTCCTGTGGTAGGATCATATGTCTTTTTGGAAGACATAGTTAATATTACCTTAGTAATTGGAAGAGTTAGCTCTTTGATTGTAGAACTCAATTGGAAAAACAAGGTTGAAGATGCTAATACGAGAGCAAGCCAATAGGAAGTATAGGCCACGAGAGAAGCAAGAATCAGAATCAAAGACCATATCCAATTCTATCCAAAATGCAAAGCAAGCTCAAATCTCTCTCAGACAAACAGTAATAGTGCTTTGATCAACATCAACCTACTTCAATTGAAAGCATTTTAAGAAATCATAGTAGACACCATAATGCTACCTAGTCAGTCTAGTTAGAAGCTATTTGACTATGTAAGTATAACTAATAAGGGTAGATGTATATGTGCATACCAGCTAGTTATAGTATGAGATTGTGGCCCTATGTAAGAACTGGCAAGGCTAATCAAAGGAGGATAGGTATGTGTGAGCGGCCTATCATTTTATATAGGAGTTTACTGAGAGAGCTCGTGAACTTGGTATTATATAATTAAATTGTGATGGCTTAGTTGATGTGAAAAGAAATGTAGCAAGGTTTCGGTTTTTCGGCTTAAAACTAAAATGCAACTTGTCTTGCTACTAAATTACAACTTATCCATTGCTTTGATGTTCGACTTCAATCTATCAACGCAATCTCTATTGGTGAAGCTACGAGTTGCACCATTTCAACTAATAAGGAGAAAGTTGAAATGGAGTTGGATAGTTCTCTAGTCATTCCGCACATGCTAAATTTGAATAAAGCTTCTTGGCATTCTAGACCTATCTCATACTTGAAACTCATTTTTTTCCTTCTTTATTTAATTGTGTTTCAAGAAAAGCTAATACTTGTGTCGACTAAATTGCTAGCCAATGTAAAAGGAGGATGAGCAATTGAGCATCATTTATAGACATAGTTGTTGGCCATTCTCTTTAACTGGATTGTTTTTTGTTGATGCAAGTCATGGACAACCCAATGATTAATGTAGCTGACGAGGTACCATCAACAAATAAGAATGTGCCATGGAATCAACTAACATGACAATTGATTTTTATTTTTACACATACACTTTTTATTTTGATAATTTTATCATTAGCATCTTTTAATGATAATTAGTTATTTTATTTATCACAATAAAAACCCAAGTAGGCTCACTTAAGACTCCACAAAGCCCAATCATGTTTAAAGTCCACTTCTACACTTTTTTTATTTTTGATAATTTTTATCATTATCATCTTTTAATGATAATTAGTTATTTGGTTTATCATAATAAAAACCCAAGTGGGCTTACTTAGGTTTCTATAAAGCCCAACCAAGTGTAAAGTTCACTTCTTAGGAGGATACATAGCCTATCCATTTCTCATCTCTAACTTAGTTTTATATATTCTAACTATAGCTTATATGTTATTCCAGTAAGCAAAAAATATAAGATGTGGGACAATTGCTTGTATAGAAAAACTGAAAAAAGAAAAGATGAGAAACTCTTCTTCTTCCTCTTAGAACTTTCTCTCTCTAGCTTATCTCTATGTCAAACCCAAGTTCGACATTACAAAATATATACGAGGTCGTGTCCAAGAAATCCAAGATCTATATGAGGCCATGACCAGTGAAGTCTTCGTAAGTAAGAACATTATACTTAGGAATTCATATGTAAGTACTGAAGGGGTCTAGGAAAACAATTGAATTCGTAGTTCACTAATTATTTTATTAGCAATAAACAACTTTTATGAGCAAAATGAAAAATTTAGGAATGAACATATAATAAAAGATACAAAAAATAAGAGACAGATAAATAAACAGCATAACTTGTTATAGTACTGGAGATCGGCACGCCATTGCTCCGATGTCTCATCTCCATCGACATCGTCCCCATTGTTATATCCTTTTTTTTTTTTTTTTAACAAGCAGTAAAAATAGTCGCCAACACCAAGATAGCTAAGGAAATAACTATAACATAGAATGATTTTTAACCAACAACAAACAGCTCCACAGTCCACATACTCTGTTTTGACCATGCAAAACAGAGGTAGAAAAACTAAAAATTACATGGCAACGTACTTATAATAAATATTAATGAACATTGAATCTTCAAAGTCTCACCTTAAATTCTCATGATATAAATCCTTAAAAATCTCTCGCTTAAGTCAATAACCATCTCACCAAAGCTCTTGTACCTATAATCATCTCTCCTATTATGTTATTTGTTACGCCTAATTTATTTGGTGTTTGATTTTTAATGGTCAAGGATTTCACATATATTATATGTGGTAGAAGAATGGATTGTGTACATATTGTGAAGTGTTGCATATGGTAGAAGAAGATTGGTGATGAAGTCCAATTGTGGAAAATGATTATCTAGTTTAGTTCATGTTGCATCCTCATTGTGTGTATCATTAAAAGCTTGTTAGTTCACGACTAAAGTTAAGAAAGTAAAGGGAGGAAGAAGATGAACACCCAGAGAGAGAGGAGAGAGAGGAAGAAGATAAGCTTGTGTGAGGAAGATAATGAATGTCCTATATTACTCACATTTTGACAACTAGTCTAGATTAACGAAGTAAAATTATAAGATTTGATGAGTTTGTTGTGTTTTACCAATTAAATTGGGCTCATTCTTTCAAGATAATAGTTACTATAATAGAAATTATTAAAATGAAAAGTGTACAAATAAAATAAATAAATAAATCAATTATCACGTCAACTAACACATGAGTTACGGTGCATGCGATATAAGCTTAGAGTAAAACTAGTAGATACATCCAATTACATATACTTTTCCTCCGATTAATTATTGGACGCACACAATATTTGGGTCAAATGATTTGTGCCGACGGTACGTCCGATCAGGTCGCTAAACTTTTCGACTCCTTATAATACTTGGTCACGTGGACCCAACCCTTAAGTAACACATCCACTCGAGCTGCTTCTCTTTATGGGGTTCAATGAAAAATATTGAACATTAATTGATTAAATGTAAATATTTTTTGTCTTTTTTCCAAACTTACTTTTCAGCTCATAATGTAGACATGGGTATAGAATAGTACAAGAAGTCAAAAGCTAAATGGCCTATTTCAAAATTTTTAGTGACTCAAACAAAAAACTTGGGTTAAGTTCCGTAAAACCATTTTCGGAGAAAAATATATTTATGGTTGGTCTTCCATAAAAGTTATATATATTTAAAAATTAATAAGTATGATAGATTAAAAAAATAATAGATATGGTAAGTTACGTAGAAAAATTATAGGTTATAAATTAAAAATATAATAAATATGATAGATCAATAATTTGATCTAAGTAGATCTCGTGACTCAAACATTGATCCATGTATAAACTACTAAAATGATTTCCTTTTTTTTTTTTTTTTCCTTATGTAGTTTTTACGTTAGAAAGCACGCACTGGGGAACCATATTCTATCGTTGTTTCAACTTTTACGACACGGAACAAGAAAGAATTGAGGATTTCTACCACCGTATTTGGATGGACGCGGTAGGCGGCTTAACTTCTTGTGCTTTCCTTGCACTGAATTTGTTGTTCGGTCTGCTCCTAGGGAAGTTGGCTAATTGTTGTAAAAAGCTTCTTCTTTTTTTCAAGATGTTTATAATATGATAATAGGTATCAGTAATTCAATTGGATTAAATTCGTTTTTTTTATTTTTTCCAATAATTGTAATAGTAACTAAAAAAAAAGGAAGCGCTTTAGAATTGCTTTAAAAATTGAAACATGTACATAAAACACATCTACAAGTCCTTCACATTCTTAAATTTCAATTCTCTCAGATATAAAGGACAAATTTTTTTACTTTAACTTATAAGAAAGGTCCAGTGTCTTACATTTCGTAAAATGACTAAAATTAAATATTTAGAACATGAACTTATACTAAGTTCACATCTACAAGTTATAATCATTTGAAACTAGGACCGTAAATAAATTGAGCTAAATCAGGTCTTTAAAAGCTTAGACCCTGCTTACTTAAAATTTATCAAGTTTGAACTTGAGTCGAGCTTTTTATTGAACTTGAAATTTATATTCAAACTCAACTGTGTATCTAAACAAGCTTTAGTTCAAGCTTAAGCCAAGCCAAGCTTTTTATCAAGATCAAGCTTTTATTGAGCTTAAGATTTGATTTCAAACTCAACTCGTTTAGATATTTCGTTTTCCTTTTTTTTTCTTCAAATCTAATATATGTTACATACGTGTTGCTATAGATATATATAATAAATATTAAATAAAAATTAGTTTTTGTTGTTTTAAGTATATAGTTACATATAATATATCATGCATAAAAAATTTATAAATTTGCTAACGAGTTTCTCAATAAGTTTGTCAATGGGCCTACTTGCAAACTTATTCATAAGTCTAAATGAGCTTGTTCATGAACTTAAATCAAAGTTCAAGCTCGACTCGTTTACTAATAGAACTAGAGTAGCTCGTGAGCAACTTGACTCGTTTGCAACCCTATTTGAAGCATTATATGGCCTTGTGTCCAAACCATAAATCATACTTATGACTAAAGGTGGGCAAAGCAGGTAAATGGCCGAGCTACGACCCTAGGTTAAATGGGACGGACCTTTTTGCCCACTTTTAAATGGGCTAGATTTTTTAGGCGTGGACTCGGCCCATGGGCTAAATAGGCCATCCAACGGCCTAAATTTAATTTTTTTTAATATTAATTTATGTGAAAATTAGAATTATTTATATATTTTAAGGTTTTATATATATTAACGATTCGTTTTATTACTATTTTGATTATTTATATATAAAACAAGTTTTTAAAATGATTTATTGGATATCATATTACATTTAAATTAATAAATATGTAGTTTTAAAAAATGTTATAATACTTATGATACATGCATCCATACTTCTTTCATAATATATATCAACAATCACTAAGATGTTATATTATTCTTATTTTTAAACTTCTCCTCTTGTGCCTAGCTTGGCCCGCTTTAGCCCGCGGGTTAAACGGGCCAAAATATTTTGGCTGCAACCCGCTTTTTTAAGGGTTGGCTGGCCGGTGCACGAGCCGCGGCCCATATTTCCATCTCTACTTATGACTTCATTAAAAAAAAAAAGGAAAAGGAAAAAATGTACTCCTTAAAAAAACCATCTAATTTTGGTAACACCTTCCATTAACAATATACCAAATAAAATTTTAGTACTGTAGTGGTAACTTTTCTGAGCTATAAAGCTTCAACAATAACAACAACAACAACAATAATAATAATAATAGTAATAGTAGTAGTAAAATAAAGTAGACATTAATGTAAAAGTATTTACAAACAACACACACAAATCACTGAATTATCTTAGGAATAATACTCACATTTGATGCATGAATTTATATATTTTATAATTAACGATATGAAATTTAAAAATGCTAATGTGACCTAAATATTATTCATTTTTGCAATTAACTACTTAAATTTTATCAAATTTTACAATTAGCTACTTGAATTTTACTTATTTTCATAATCAACTATTTCATTTAAATATTATAAATGAACTCAAAAGGTCTATAGATAATATATTGATACTTTTAAACTCCAGTTAGTTAATTGCATAAATTGCAAATATAAAGTACAAATATGACATTTACATTTATCTAAGGGAATAGTAAGGATAAATGACATAACATTCTTAGCGCAAAACCAAAACAATAAATTATTTGATCCCAAATCTCAAAAATAACATAATAGAATTCATCTCATACTTAATTCACTGCCTTCTTTAGCCATCGATGACCTAATAGACTACTAAACATCCCACCATAGCTTCCGATAAGCATTATTGCAATCTACCGAAGCAACAAACATTAGGATCAACTCAAAGTTGATTAGTAAATGAATTGAGTTCAAGCTTAAAATAAGCTCATTTATCTAAAATAGTTTGTTTATTTAAATAAACTATGCTCAAGCTTCGATTTAAGCTCATTAGTAACCTTATGAGCTCGCTAATAAGCTTATGAGTTTTATATTTATGATATTTTATATAGAAATATATAACTAATCTAGTTTTTATTTAACATATATGCATATTTCATAGCTCTTGTCTCTTACTTTTGAGTTTGAAAAAAAATTAATATATGAAAAATTTAAATGAAAAATGAGTCAAACTCAAAATCGAACTAAATTTTATTTATTTCAATGAGTCAAACTTAAATTTCAAACTTAATAAAAAGTTTTATTTCACTTTAAGCTTAAACTTGATTTGTAAACAAGTTAAACTTGAGTTCGAAATAAAACTAATTTATCTAAACAAGTTGCACTCAACCTTAAATTTTAATCTCAATAAAACATTTAGCTTGAGCCCAAATCTTATAATTTTTAAACAGGTCTAAACCAAGCTTTAAAAACTTAATTTGGTGGAACTCGTTTACCGTCAAAATAATATTATTAGTTGTTGAATTGATGGGTTGAAAAATTCAAACTACAGGCATTCAATGAAGTTTGATTGAAATCGAAGATTCCAAATTACGCGTAAATCCAAAGCAAAGAATCGCATTAAAGAACTTTAGGAATATCACATCAGGCAAATTAACATTTCAAGTAGTATTTTTTATGTTTTTCCCAGGTGATAATATAGGTAGTACTCATACAATAGTATCTTGAAAATGCACTTGTACGTGTTATATTTGCTTAAATTTATGTTTCATATAATAAAATATATGTGTGTCATAATCTGCTAAAATAATCTTGCCATCAAATATTTTAATGTAATATAATATCAACATTTAATTTAGACCAATTCTATGAAAAAATTAAAAATGTACAAAAACATACGTAAGTTTGTCATATACATTTACTTTATGTATTAGTATATTGTTGGTACTACAATACTTTTTTATCATAAGTTTTTCATATACATTTGTTCTATGTATTGTTATCAATGTATTTACAATAGGGTTAAGGTCACGAAGAGCATCTGATTTTAAAGAAATATATAATTAGATATATAAACTTTAAAATAAATTACCCGATTAACTTTGAAGTAAATCAAGTTAGTATCTAAACTTTTAATTAAATCACTTTAGTAACTAAAAAATTTTTCATACACATAAAAAATATCTTAATGGTATTAGTTAGCATACATGGAAAGTAATTTTAAGTTCTCAATTGATCAAATTTCAACGTTTAAGTGTCTAATTGCATGTTTTATCAAAATTTAATTACTATTTGCAACATTTATCCATTATAATATAGTAGCATAAAGATAGGTCTCGTAAGATGATCATGCTCGATTTTCTCCTCTCCAAATCATGCTATGAAAAGGTAGTTAATATATGTGTATATATATATTATGTATAATTAGTAGAGCATGTTCAAAACTAATAATCTATTCAGGTTTTCAGGTATCATATCAACTTCTTAATAACCTCTTTCTCTTGTAGATCTATTTACTTTGTCGGAGGTCCTCATTTTAATGTCTTACGTATAACTTGAACCTATTATCAATTTATTTTTTTTTTACAAAATAAACAAGATGAATATATAACCATGTATGTTTTTTTAAATCGTCAACATTTGTAAAAGGCTTGTAAATATAAGACAACATTTTAGATCTCCATGGAGGACTCTAAAAAGTTAAAGGATTTTATCTTAATGGTGAAGAATCTAAAAAAGATTGATTCTTAGTTAATGAAACTATGTATAATTATCTAAATTTAAAGTTATATCTATATAACAATTATGTTATATGAAGTGAAGTGTTAACAATCAACAAAAAAGAGTAAATTTTTACAATATCTAAATAAACAATTAAGTAGATAGACTAACTCATGATAACTTTTGTAGATGAGGATTTTTTCATATGATTCAAACTAACTAAATTATTCTTAAGCTAATTGCTTAGATAGGTGGGCTTAGAATAAGGTCCGTTAAAATTATCTTGCATAATTATCTTTCACATTTTTAACCTTTCTTAGCAGGCTTAAATGTCAATTAGGTTCCTATATATAATTAGGCTTTGTTTATCCTTGTTTAGCCCATTAGGAATATTAAACCTGATTAAACCAAACACTATCTTTTGATAACTTGTTACTGGCATCTAACTAGCTAAGATTGCCTATTTCACTTATGTTATCCCTTTCTAAATCATTCCTTTTATTATTTGATAATCATCACATGCAATACTAATCCTTTAATATTCATATCATGCGAAGTACGTGGAGATTTGTTACACACATGTGATACATATAAGAAACCCTTACAATTATAACCTTAATGTGTGTTAATTTATCTATTTAATTGTATAATTTTATAATTTTTTAAGGTTAATTACAAGAATATGACCAGTATTATTTTATGACAAATAGATGACCAGAGTTTCATAAAAAAAATGCCAATATTATTTAATAATTGTAGAATATCATATGTCAATATTTTATTTGCTATAAAAACTAATTATGTATTGTTTTTAGTTTTCCCCTTTTTAAAATATATTTTTTATATTTTATTTAGTAATGTATTTTTATTAAATTAATATTTTTAGACCAATAAGACTCCAACACATATCTTTCTAATAGTAATTAATTAAAATAATACTTTTATTTGAAACTAGGATCACCTATTTGTAAAAAAAAAAAATAACACAATTAATATATTTACAAATTGGTCAAAACTCAGGACATATTTTTATAATTAGTCCTTTTTTATTAGATAATTGACGGATGTTATTTTCCTATTTCTTGGAAATCTCAGCTCAAGAAATAGCTTGATGATATTAATGAACATAAAAACTTTGATTGGGAATTAAATAGATTATTTAAGGCTTAAATAGTTATGGCAAAAAAAAAAAGGTTTAAAAAGTTAATTGTACGTTTGAGAAGAAAATATAGATACAAATATGACATTAATCTCGATTATATTGTAAAAAATTGAGATCTTATCCATTAAGATAGTTTTAATTTAAAGTGTTTACTTTGCTGGAAAAGGGAGAAAAAAGAAAAGGGGAAAACGTGCTTAAATCTTACAAATGGAAGTTTTCCGGATCCCAAGGAAGGTAAATTTCACAATGGGCAAATCTGAAGGCGTAATTCAGATGGGGATTTGTGAACTAACAGCATCGCCAGTGTATGCAAAGTGGGTTCGTTCGAATTCGGCCTTCCCTCTGAAGGTCCGTCCAAATTATATAATACCGATACGTAATTTATACCTACTTTATACGATCTGTGCATGATTAATTAAATTTTCATATAGATATCCAAATAATTATCATCTAAATGAAAAATAGATAACGGCAATGAGACTTCTTGTAATCTCATATTAATTAATTTATTTATTTATTTATCTATATTATTTAGGCCGAAGCAATATATTTTGGTGTCTTTTTCTATTTTTCATCACTGCTCATAAATTAAATTTTTTGTTTTTATTTACATTAAGACTTAAAAAGATAATATTTCAACCTTTTGAATATTTAGATATTTTGAAATTTTAGATATTTTCACTCACATCACTTTCTCTTGATTCCTTTATTTTCTCTCCTACTCACACCACTTTTGACGTTTCCTTTCATTTTTTTTTCCTTCTCAATTATTTTTCAAGATAATAACTCCTACTATTTCAAAATAATAAACCCTCATTCTTTCTTCTATCTGATTCTAACAAAATCATTCTTATTCGCTTTTTTTTTTTTCCCTCAATAAACAATGCATTCAAATTTTAAATAATTATAATAACTATTTTATTATATTTTTATTACATTTAAAATTATTATCTAATCGAATGCTTTATTTTTTTTTTTTTCACACGCAAAGCAGACTGTTTGCTAGTTTATTTATTTATTTATTATTATTATTATTATTATTACCACTCTAACAATTGTAATACAGCCGTTAAGATAAGAATGTATACGGCCACGTGTCGAAAAATTCCGTCCTAATCAACGTATCCGTACTCGCCCTCTCGATGTTTTCGCCATTATTTTTCACACGGTTTCGCTTTCCAAGTACCCGTTCCCCATTCCCACCCTCTCACTCTCTCTCTATCTGCAATCATTCCACCCACCATCTCTTTTCACTTCTTTTTGAGTTTTGATTTCTCTCTCTCTCGATTCCTGCTATCTTCCTCATGCATTGATATTTGAGTCATCATCACTGTCATTAATATATAAAAATGGAAGTTACAAATTTTTTGATGGGTAAGGAATGTAGAACAAGAAGAGATTACTGGGACCACCATATGCTTCCTATTCTGATACTTCGTCGGTTCTGCTTATTGGTATTTGCGTGCTTAATTCTCGACTCGTTGAAGAGATTGTCACTATTTTTACTTACACAGTGTGCTTCGATTTCCATGTTTCTCTTTAAAAGAGACGATTTTGTTCCTGTTTTCGGATGTTTCACGTCGCTATGCACTGCTTCTGCTCTCTTATTAATATCCCATCTGGGGTATTTCAAGTCCTTGCAATTTGGGGTTGTCCGGTCTCTGTTCGGAGTTAGAGGAAAGAACGGTGATTTAAGAAATCGGTCTGGTTCGAACTGTCCTTTACGTTGTTCCAATTGTGATTCTGATCGCAAGTTCAGTCCTTTACATGTTTTGAAAAACCCTAATCCTAATCCTAGATTGAAACTGTTGGGTGAGAGGAAGGGAGTGATTTGTAACGAGGGTAGGATGATTTTCAATGGGGAAGTTAAGGAAATCGATGAGTTCGAGATGGAATTTAGAGATGATGAGCAATGTTGTCCTGAAGACGAGATCTTTGACGTAATGTCTCTGAGGAGGTTAGTCAAATTGGAGAGGCGGAGAGCGAATGCTGCTCATTTGGAGCTTGAGAAGGATCGGATGGCCTCCTCTGCTGCTGCTGATGAGGCAATGTCTATGATTCTCCGGCTGCAGAGTGAGAAAAGTTTGGCCGAGGTCGAAGCCAATCAGTTTCGGAGGATGGCGGAGCAGAAACAACAGTATGATCATGAAGTGATCGAATCATTGCGGTGGATTGTATCCAAGCTGGAGTCAGATATTAGAGTTCTGGAGGATGAATTGAGATTGTACAGGAAGAGATTGAATATCGATATGTACACCGAGACCAATGATAACATGATGGAAGGGGACGACCAGAAGGTTATTGGAGATGAATCCATTGTAGAAGAAGATGCTGAGAATGATGATTTCTTGTTCAGCTCTTATGAGTTCGATGAATCTGTATCGGAAAGGATCGAACAGCACACCCCATGATGTAACTTTCCAGAACTTCTTCATGTATTGTCATCATCATCAATTCATCATCATGGCAAAGTTACTGTTCGATACTTCAATCTGAGTTTTTGGAGCATGGTGTACTGAATTCTGTAAATAATCCGAGCATAGGACAAAGAAAATACAAGGAAATAATACAAATCGAAAGATCATAATTTCTTCTTTGTAGCACTAAGGTAGATGTCGGTCCATGTTAGTTAAAAATGTAATACAAACATGGATGATTTGCTACCTCTGTTACAGGGATAAAGTTTTTCTGTTCCCATTACATGTACCTTGTCCATTTACAAATCTATCTGGGTTGTGTTCGTTATTGTTCTTTTTAGCACAAGGATGTGGATTCTTGCTAAATATGATAATAAGCTGATTGATTGGCTTCATAGATGCAAGATGTGCACTTTGCAGGAGTTGAGCCTTTCTCATCTTGGCAAAATGATAACTTCAAAGCTCAAGGCTCTAAGCTGGGCATCTATCTTGAGCAACTTTTTGATGGATTTCTTGAGATCTTGTCAGCTGAATAATGAACCATAAGACTGAATTACTTGTATGTCTGTCAACTGTGATCGAATTCTTGTGCGCTGTGGCTGATTTTAGATCTTGTATGATGAGTGTTAGTCGCATTTTTTTCCCCTTTATAAATGAAATTGATTTTCAGTAACAGATATTGTAGGATTTTATTTGTAATATAATGTTGTATATCAGAATCTGTTGGCATATTAACCAATTGCTATTTCTTTTACTTTAATTACCTTTTTGTTAAGGGCAAATTTTATAAATAGAATCAATTTGCCATTCGTTATTTATTCTATTGCGTTCCATTTCTTTGATATTAATCCATTCTATCTTATTCGTATGATTTTAATCCATTCTATTCGGAATGGTTCACATGAACCAAACCTCACGTCGCAAGATATAAATGCCCTTGCTTCCTAACAAGTGTAACTGCCACCAGTCTTTCTTTAAATTCCTCTGCTTATGAGCCCACAATTCCACATCAATAGTAAAGCAAGAATCTAACCATCTCGACTTCTCCGGTCCTCCTCACCTAAAATTTCGTCGATTTCTTTCTTTTGAGATTCCAAAGAGCGCATGGACAAATGTACAAGTTTGATATTTTGCTTTAATCAGGGATGAAATTCCATACTACGTAAGCTCAAAAAACTGCTAGGGTTGTTCGATTTGCTCCAGATTTCTTTCCTCCAACTGCACTCCTTAAAGAAACGTGGAGTGCTTTCTAGAGCCTCTTTGCGTGGTACACAATTGGTGTTCGAGATCGACCCTTTTGAATAAGCTCAGACCCGTCGATATTATCGTTATTAATTCCTACTCCTTTTCAGGGAGCAAACTATGTGATTAAAGTCACTATTTCAGGACTCATTTGAGGGAATGACAATGACAATGAAAATTCATGTTCATACTTATGAATTTTCCTAAATTGCTATTCAATAATTTATTTTTCAATTTAGTCATAAATATCTCAATTATGAAAATATTACATATACAATTATGCTTTCTTTATGATAAATATAAAATATATTAAAGATATTTTACTTCTTACTCCAATACTTATTTGATTTATTTTTTATACCAACTAAACATTATAATGGTTACTACAACTCTATATTATATTTTTGTTGAATTAGAATTCAATTTTTCTCTTATTCTGTACGGTGAAATGAAGGGACCATAATTTAATAGAAGCATATTGTAAGTTCATAAGATTATCATTTCATTCAAAGTCATGAGTTTGTGATTATTCCCTCTAGTTTAGAATTTTTGGTTGCGTTGCGTCCATGCTTGATATGCCTGTTAATAATAAATCTAATGGAGAATTTGTCGGTTTTATTTTTTTCCCCTGAAATATATTTTCCTTAAAATGCCAGAGGCACTGTCAAGATGGGATCAGGTTGATCTTAAAGTATAAATTTGTCGGAAATAGGCTAGATGATGAATCGTCTTAATTATGTGGTTCGTTTTACTTCTGAGCCGGTAAAAAAATCTTATATTTGGTGCCCAAATTTTATGCTCTCTTTAATAAACTATTTAAATTTTGTTTATTTTTGTAATTATGATATTAAAAAATTTATAAATATTAAATTAATACTTTTAAATTTTAATTAAAATATTAAGATATTACATATAGCAATTACCCTTATTTTTTCACACTTAACATAATGTTAATGTGGTGACATGAGTGATGGGAGATAAAAGTGATATTGCACTTTTTTAAGTTCTAGGGTTGATAGTTGCAATGCCAATATCCGCTTTGTATTGAGCGACCTTGCTTAGTTGTGTTAAAGATAAGTGTGTTTTGCACTAATCCCAAGATTGATTTTAAAAGGTGCAAGAGTACAATTATACCATAGAAGAATGAAGATGGATAAATATGAGTGAGACATTCTAAGAGAGAATAGTGTGCAAGTGTTTTCAATAGTGGTATGATAATTTTATTATATTATTTAGCTTGATTGGGCTTTTAATTGAATAATGTTTAAAATCCAGAATTATATAGAGTTTTCCATAATAATATCTAAATTCTTTCAAAATCTCATAAGATTTTACTCTATAAATTTTTTATTGGATGGTATAGCTCGGTTCTCTAATCTAGTGTGACCTATAAGGCTAACTTCCGTTGGTTAGTAGTGTTATAGGTAGATATGTCTAAGGGCTCGGTCCAAATTGAGACCTGACATAACCTAACCATGGCAGGTCTATAAATATATCCACCCTTATAGGATAGGTCCATTGTCTGGACCCACCAATAACTAGTCGTGTCTTGCGACAAACCATGGACTCGACAGGTCCACTAGGTCCTTTTTATAAAAAAGAAAAAAGAAAGCCAATGCGCCTATCATAAAAATATGTATTATTTATTATAAAAATAACAAATAAAATGCAAAGTAAAAGAAAAGGTCAAATAATAAAAACATTTAATGTTTAACTTATTTTCATGCCGGTTATTTATTATCTACTAACAATATTTAATGTGATACATATAATAATAAATGTAATTAAAAACATGGGATATGCTTTATAGAGAGTTATGATAAGAGAATAGTGATAATTTTAAACAATGGGAACTTTTTCTTTCTTTCTTTTTTTTTTTTTAACTCTACTCTTTTCAAATGTTACACTAGTAGCTAATATTTCAACTCAAATAGAGTCTATTCATGTTTACATAATTAGATTAATAGCATTGCATAAAAAAAAAGGGCTAAAGAGAAGTGTATTCTTAGGCTCAGTTTCTATTTTAAGTTTTAAATTTTATTTTTAATTAAGAATCCATCTTTATTCATTAATTAAAAAAAAGGAAAAAAGAAAGAGATGGATTGGATCCATAGGACCCAACCCAGTCTAAGATACAACAAGATGTATAGAAAAGGACACTTATTTGGTTTAAACGTCAAAAAACCCTTATTATTTACATTGTTTTGATATTATATTATATTATATTATATAGTTTTATGTGAATTATTAAAGAAAAGGACATTTATTTGGTTTAAATGTCAATTTTAAAAATAAAGGAAGATATTGAGCCTAATGAAGATATTTCGATGAGTTAAAGGAGATTTTAATGAAAAAATAGGCAAAGTGAAGATTTACATTATACATGACCTTTCTACACAAGATATATAGAATACTGGTGTAAAAGGAGAAAAGTGACTAGCAAGCAATTTTAAAGTATACAAGAAAGCTATACAAGCTGTGCAGAATGCTTATGTAGAAGCTCGGAAAATATCAAAAGCAATTTTCATTGTACACAATCACCCTGCACAGGTTGTGCTTGGGGGTCGTGCAGACCTTAAAGTCTCACTATTTTGCCAATGTGCATCCTGCACAACCATATAGTGACCATTACCCATCTTTTTGGAGACCCATCCTTATTCCTACGAATCCTAAAGAGAAAAATAAATATTTTAGAGTGGAAAAACACAAAAGCTCATTGAAGATCACAAGACTTCACTCAAAGGGGGTTGTAGTCATGATTTTTTTTTCTATTTTTCTTTATTCTGTCACTGCAATCATCTTGATATGGAAAATAGATTTTTATTTTCTAGGTCTTGAGGAACCTTAACCCTTATCTAGAGACTAGATTATTTCGTTAATTGAAGTTTATGTTTTTTGAGTCTATTCATATTTTCTTTATTGTTCTTGTGATTAATTTGTGACTAGAATTGATTGCATGTTTGATTTTTTTTAGATAAAAAAGAGATTTCATCTAATAGAATAGATCTATATGAATAAAAAGTTTGAATGTGGGTCTAGACACATACGATGTGGACTTTATGCATAAAGATTGAATCTTTCTAATGAATCATGAACTCTAATACAATTTTGTGTGCATTTAATGATGAAAGATATTTCCATTAGACATATAGGGTAAGAAATTCAATTATCTCTTGAGAGAGATTGATGAAATTATGGATTCCTATAGTTCATATAGTTCAAGAACTTAAACAATCCACTAATGAATGTTTCATAAGGAATTGAAAATAGGATTAGTGGTGAATTAAGATTAGGGGTATGTTTTGTGATTGATATATTTTCAAAAGCATGATATCTTTTGTTCTAGGGTTAGTTAATTAAGTAGTTATTAATTCTTCTTACTATCATTCAAATTAGGTTAGCTGGATAGTTGAATTAGGGTGAGTAATAATAGTTATAGGTCTTGATGGAACGACTCCTGTGCTTACACTGTTTCTACTATTGATAGATATGCTTGCTTAGAGATTAGTTGCAAAGTAAGTGTTAAGTTATATAATATTGTTATCATGATAACAAAAGGAAATTAAAGTGACTAATGTGTTTATTCATGGAGTGCAGGTTATTAATAAAATTAATGTTGTAAAATGAATTTTATAAGTATGATATGACATAACTTAGTTCGGAACCTTTGAAAGTATAGATAACATAAAGATCAAAAGGTCAAAAGTTTTTTCAGAAGTATTGAGAAAAGGTCAAAGTCTAGCTAAAAGCTATATCAAAAGTTATCATAAAATGTTTAGCAAAGAACACAATATGCTAGACAGAAGCTACTTTAGAGTCTATAATGAGAGAAAAATAATTTCAACAGAAGTTGTCTCAGAACCTTCAAGGTTAATACACTATATGGTCTTAGAAGCTATTTCAGAACTTTCAAGTTTGACACAAATTTTTCCAAATTCGCATTAAGTTTTTTTTTTTTTTTTAATGTAGAATTTTATCATTTTTCAAGACCCAACTGAAGAACATGGTATATCTCATAATTTCTTAGCTCCATATACTCCTTAAAAATTGGAGTTATGGAACGTAAGAATAGAACAATATAAGAAATGACATGATTTTTGTTAAATGAAAGTAGTATTGCTGAGTATTTTTTAGCAGAAGCCATATCTACAGCTTGCTATATCATCAATAGAGTTTATATTCTGCCCATGACATCAAAGACTACTTATGACCTCTTTCGAAGTAAGAAGCCTACCATTTTTTATTAAGTGTTTTGTGAAAAAGAATCCACTTAATATTGGTAAGTTTAATGAAAGATCCGATGAAGCTATATTTTTGGCATATTCTTTGAATTGCCATGCTTATCATGTTTTTAATAAATCATCTAAGACTATTGAAGAATCAATAAATATTAAGTTTGTTGAAGATATGAAGGATGATGATTCTGATGAAGAAAAGGATTCTAATCCTAAAGAAGAAGCTAGTACAGAATCTAAATATGAAGTGCCTGTTGTAAATACTCAGGAATCTGGTCATCCAAAAAATTATTCCAGAGGCACGAACTGAAGGTACTTCAAAGGCTGTGAGATCTAAACCAAAAACTTCTAAGGCTTGGAAATATAAATCCGCTTATCCTTTCGATCAAATAATTGGTAATTTTTTATCTAGTGTTAAAACAAGAGCTAATTTACAAGATTTTGAAAATCATTATGCTTTATTATCGAAATTTGAATCTAATAATGTTGACGAAGCTTTAAATCATAATAGTTGGATTGATGCCATGCAAGACAAGTTAAGTTAATTTCAAAGAAATAATATATGGAATCTAGTGCCTAAACCTTGGAACTAAATACATGTTTAAGAACAAATTAGATGAAAATGGCAAAATAATTAGAAATAAAACAAGACTAGTAACTAAGGGTTGTTCACAAGAGGAAAGAATTGACTGTGATGAAACATATGCACCTACTGCTAGATTAGCACTAATTCTTTTGATGCTTGCATATGCATGTTATGAAAAATTAAAGTTTTCCAAATGGATATAAATAGTGCTTTTTAAAATGATTTCATAAAAGAAAAAGTATATATTGAATAGCCTCTTGGTTTTGAAGATCTTTTCAAATATGATTATGTTTACAAATTAAATAAAGTTTTATATGGTTTAAAACAAGCCCCATGAGCATGGTACGAAAGGTTAAGCATGTTTTTAATTTCATAAGATTTTCAAAGAGGAAAAGTTGACATAACTTTATTCTTAAAAACATATACTAATGACATCTTGATTGTGCAAATTTATGTAGATGATATAATATTTGGATCTACTAATGAAATGTATTGTCAAGAGTTTACTAAGACTGTATTGGCATAATTTGAAATGTTAATGATGAGTGAATTGACATTCTTTCTAAGCTACAAATAAAACAAACTAAGGAATGAATTTTTATTCATCAAGAGAAGTACACAAGACAAATTCTAAAGAAGTTTGGATATGTGTAACATAGCTACAACACTTATGAGTACTTCAACAATGTTAGATCCTGATTCAAATGGAAAGAAGGTAAATGAGAGAAGCTTTATAGAAGTCTTATAGAATCTTTATTGTACTTGACTGCACCTAGACCTGATATTTTGTTTAGTGTGTGTTTGTGTGCAAGATTTCAAAGTGTACCAACAGAAACACATTTATCAGCTGTTAAGCAAATTTTCAAGTACTTGATAAATACTTATAAATTGGGCATCTGGTACCCTGAAAATCAAAATTTTGATTTAATAGGATACTCCGATGCAGATTATGTTAGTCATAAAATTGATAGAAAAAGCACATCGGATACTTATTAATTCCTAGGTAACAGATTAGTTTTTTGGTCTTCTAAGTAATAAAATTCTGTCGCTTTGTGTAAAGCTGAAGTAGAATATATTTCAATTAGTAATTATTGTGCACAAGTTTTATGGATAAAATAACAATTAAACGATTATGGAATAAATTTTCAAAATATACCAATTAATTGTGATAACACGAGTGCAATAAATTTAACGAAAATCCAGTACATCATCCTAGATCAAAATTAATTAGCAGATATTTTTACTAAACCTCTTGAAAAATTGAACTTCAAATTTATTAGGAATGAGATTGGAATTTGTAATCCTTTTTGAAAATTAAATTTAATGAATGGATGAATTTTTCTGTCATTTTATTTGATTTCATTTCTTAAACATCAATTGAGGGGGAGTTTTGCTTCTTGATGATAACAAAAAAGGGGGAGAATTAAAGTGAAAACAAATAATCTAAGTTGTTTTGATGAGATTGATTGATGAATACATGTTCGAAGTGATGACTTAAATGTTGACAAATATGTGATGTGATTTATGTTTTAATTTTATTGAAAGGTGTTTTGTTATCATCAAAAAGGGGGAGAATGTTAAGTTTTCTAATATTGTTTTGAGGATAACAAAGGGAAATTAAAGTGACTAATATGTTTATTTGTGGAGTACAGGTTGTTAATAAAATTAGTGTTGTAAAATGAATTTTATAAGTATGATATGATAGAACTTAGTTCGGAACCTTTGAAAGTATAGATTACATAAAGATCAAAAGGTCAGAAGCTTTTTCAAAAGTATTAAGAAACGGTCGAAGTCTAGCTAAAATCCACGTCAGAAGCTATTCCAAAATGTTTAGCAAAGAACACGACATGCTAGACAGAAGCTACTTAATAATCTACAATGAAAGAAAAATAAATTCAACAAAAGTTGTCTTCGAATCTTCAAAGTTAATACGCAGTATGGTCTCAGAAGCTATTTCAGAACCTTCAGGTCTTACACGAATTTTCTAGATTTGCATAAAGTTTTTCCTTTTTTCTTTTTCAATCTAGAATTTTATCATTTTTTAGGACCCATCTCCACTTGTAAAGTATATTTAGGAAATATACTCGATGTGTTTCACTAAAGTTGGATTTAATATCATGGGGATTGCATCATATCAAGTTTTTCTCAAGAATTTACTGAAAACCAAATTGTTTCTTCAAATCTTTTTGCTCTTGGTAGGTGATTTCAACAAAATTTATAGAATGTTTCAATATTTTCTTTTGGGATTATGGTTGAAGAAAATAAGGATAAGTTGTTACAAGTGAAGACATGGTCTAGGATAAAAATAAGGTTGTTACAAAATAAGCCTTCGCAATTTAAGAGATATCACAATAAACTCCATTCAACTAAATTTCGGATGAAGATCATAACATTTACAAAGGTTATCTTATCAAGTTTATCAAGATTTTTTTTGAATTAAAACTACAACAAATATCAAGGAAAAGATCTTGACAACAATAAGATAAACTCAAGGACAAGATCTTGACAAGAACAAGGTAAACCTGAAGGAGAAGATCTCGGTTAAAGCTTATCTGGAATTTTGAATTCAAATCAACAAAAGCAAGAAAAGTGTGCGACGATATTTATCAACATTATCCTTTACTCAAATCAGAAGAAATATCCCGCACATTTTGATAATCCATCCCTTGATTTCAAAATTGATTCAACATTGATATATAAAAAGAAAAAGGGAAAGAAGCATGGGTAGAACTTACAACTACAATAGCAAGCTCTCTTTAACGCAAAAAGCAAAAACTTGTCTCTCTTATTATACTTTCGTTTTTAATTGAAGAGGAACTTTATATCTATTCCTCGTTGATTATTTTTCTTTTTTGAGAAATGGTTGAGAGTTGTAAATCGTTGTAGTTGAGTGATTAGCTTAGTATAGAAACTAGGGAGACTCAGCAATGAGACTTTGCCAAGTTGTTGGTTGGATTGTACTCTCGATTTGTTTTGATATAGTGAAACACAACTGACAAAAACAACCAGGTCCCTAACATAAAGCTGGAAGAGTGGACTAACGCACAAGGCAAAACCACTATATAACGCTGGCTGATTCTCTTTCTCTACTCTTTTTAATTCTTGCATGTTCAATTTCATTTTAATTGCTAATCTTGTTCTCAATTGTTTAACTAAAAAGGGATTTTAATTTTAAATGATTAAAATTTCAGTTTTTGATTATAATCAATTCAACCCCTCCCCTCCTCTTGATTATAAAAGTAGGACTAGTAGTAAGAATAAGGTTTTTAGTTTTAATTTGATTGATTGCGATTGGTCTAAGTCATCACTAAGCTATAAGCTTTGACTATTTTATTGCTTGAAATTTAGTTGTTAAGAAACTAGGTCTCTATCTATGCATTGAAACGAAAGTTAGTTGTAGTTATTAACATCCTACTTTCCAATGAGACTAGTACATAAGATAGATTAGGCTGATCTCATGGGTTACATCTATAAGCTGTTGATAGATCTTAAAAATGAAATAACCTTTTCGAAATATGAGAAAAATCTGCTATAGCTCATACTTGTCTATTTGTAACCCTACGTTTAGTAATGAGTGCAGCCTCACACAATATCTACAAGCAATAGCTTAAGAGCTTTTAGATCAAGCATCCTTACACTAGAAAAACCTTTATTTAAGGAGCTTGATATGAGAAAAATCTAAGAGTTGTGTCCCATTGGCATAGGAACTAGCGAAATAAAATTTTGGAACAAGAAATTTAAAGGAGAGCTTTTCTTATATAAATTCAAGCTATTATAAAGCTAAGCACATTATTTATCACTGATTCACTAGTGATTTTTTTTCAATGATTGAAAACAATGGTGATTTCCTGTCCATACATGCATCTGTGCATTAGCAATTGTGATGATGCTATTACGTTTCACCATGAAATGACTCCATCCCATTGGTTTCTTTTTTATCCACAAGCTTGTCACAATCCAACGAGAGTATCTTAACGTGGAGGTTGACTAAAGCGAGGTTGTCAAAAGAAAAAGGAAAGTAGCCATTAGCAAGTGACAATGGCCAGGGACAAGCACAACTCTAAGCAACGTTTGAAGATGTAGAAAGTGCAAAAATATCATAGATGAAGAAGGCAAGGGAGAAGCTCCCTCTAAGAAGGCAAAGTAATCGAATTATGATGGACAATTTCTACCATAGGAAAGAAACAACGCCGGTTTACCTACGCATTGATAGCTCAGACGATGAATAAAGAGGGAGAAGCGTTCCTACTCAGCAAAGTAGAAAGAGGCGATGATTAATAGTCTAGAGTTGAAGGATGGGTGTACTCTGCAAGACTATCTCGGTTAAGTTAGAACTAACATTTATTTATAATGATTTCCACTTAGTGTGTTGCCTTAGTCATGGATAATATGCAAGAATTGCTTGCATTTAACATATTTTGTGTTTTTGGGCGTCCATCCTATGACAATGGATGCACATGGTAGATGCACCTAAGGCACATTACAGAATAATTGTAGTGCTACCTTGATGGCAAGGTATTTTATATAGGCGGGCAAAGTCACGAAAATGACTTCATTACCCACTTTTGATAGAACCCAGACATGTTTCCATGTTATAAGAACAATGTAGCCCTAATGTACTCATGTATACAATCGAATAAGCAACTTTGAGTTGGTTTGGAATGATGCTTCAATGTTTGTTAATTTGTTTAAAATCTGTGGTTGTTAGTATGTCTAAATTGCAATTTGTTCAAAATCTATGCTAAATATTATGTTTTTGAACTCGTTTGGGATGATCTATTCTGAATGACAGGTTTATTAACTCATTTGGGATGATGCTTCAAAGTTAAAGTTAGGTATGAAAATGTGATGCAATCAACTAAAGAGATGCATGCTTGTCATGTGAGCTTATTGCATTAGAGTGGGAAGGAGAAGCCATGGGTGAGGTTGGATTCAATTATGACTTGACCCTTAGATCATCTCAGAAGATAGAGCAAATATCTTTACAATATGTGTATAAAGCTGAGACTTGAAATGAAACACACTTTCGAGATTAGAGAGAGAGAGAGAGAGAGAGAGAGAGAGAGAGAGAGAGAGAGAGAGAGAGAGAGAGAGAGAGAGAGAGCGCTAAAACTAAATGTGATCAACTAGCCAAATGTTTAAATAAGAACTTGAGTGTGACATATAGAAGAGGGATGGGTGGGAATGATTATGTTTGTCCCATTTAAAGATCACCTTAAAATGTGATGTCAAATTTGTTTCTATTGTTATCAAGATAGATGAAACATGCAAGAATGAGACACATAGGTGAAAATATTACAAAAGCAAAGGATCAATACTGATATCCAACAAAAGTATAATAACATTACATCAGGAAGCAAGTACAGGGTTATTCTGTGCACGATAGTCAATCATCGTAGAGTAACAATGACAAGATAAAACAACAACATAGACTTTAGGACTTCTACACTATGTTAAACTAAATCAATACTATCATAGAATAGAAAGCCACATCATGTCATTCTCTAATCTTAGTGCCAATCTACCAGCACAGCGTAAACCCTATCCAAGTGCCAAAAAAAAAAAAAGAACTTGTCCATATTGAAGTCTCGGATGCTCCATATCTATTATATGATGCGTTATGTGGGTTAGTGCATGCAACACTGCGTCCACCATGTTCATTATCTTCCATTTGGACTCCATCCCCTTGTACCAAGGCTTGAAGCATGCTCATCTCTTCCCTTGACTTCATCCTTTTGGTTCTTAACTCTTCAAGTTTCTCTTTGATGTATGTCTAGGTAATCTATCCTCCTTCAGCTGCTTCTGTGGTCACACCGTTTTCGTCCACATTGTATTTCACCTAATGGAAGTAGTTGCATTAGGTGAACGCCTAAGGACATATGGAATAATTGGAGTAGGTATTTTAACAAGAATTATAACCTCACCATATTGTATCTTAGACAACCGGCCATAAAATAGACGGATGTGCTTCATCTCTATCCGTGAAATTGATAGCCTTGCCTTTTACCTAGATTTGCACAATATCAGCCCATTTGCACTATTGATGAAACGGATCGATGAATTGGTAGAAGCTTCACTGGACTTCACTATTTTGATCACATAAAAAAATATAACCAATTACAAGGGACATCAAATAGGCTAGCAACAAGCATTATTGAGGCTGAAGTTATGGCAAAAATTTTACACTTCTCCAGTTAAAAAAGGGCAACACATGGATATGTATTTTCCAAAAAAGAGATTAAAAAAAAAAATTCGTATTGTTCGATAGTGAATAAAGACATCTCCCACACAAATCATATTTTTCTCACGAAGATCATGAGTAGACTACTTAAAGGATGTGGGCATGGGTTACCACAACCCTCAACAATTAACCTTTTTCCTCAGTCATTCCCATCGCAGAATATGGCAGCGTAGTAATGAAAGAAATAAAAAAGGGATGGTTGTGATTTCATCTTATTTCGAACGGTTCGAAGCAGAGGAGATGAATATGAGACACGGATGGTGGCAGGAAGGTCTTCGGTTTGTGCAGTAGCTATGGTCCATCCTTCATTTTCAACTTCTAAGGTTTCATCATGGGCTTCCCCCATTTTATTTTTCATTAACTAGGGTTGGATAGTGTTTGCTTAACATTTCAATATAGGGTTTAATCAAGAAAAGTATTAAAACACGTCACGGATAATTTACAACACTAGCAATTGTGATGCATGCCACGTGGCCTTTTGTTATTGATATCTCATTCCATGTAAGCTAGCGTTATAATGGTGTTAAGGCATGTACTAAAAATGTTTGATATCTCATTCCATGTAAGCTAGCGTTATAATGGTGTTAAGGCATGTACTAAAAATGTTTGCAAAAACTTTTGTGAGGTATTAAATTATTCAAAATCAAACTTAACATACATGATTGTACTTTTTACGAAAGTTCAAGTATCATTTTGTCATTAGCCTATTATTCTATTTACTCTTTTTTAACTTTATATCATATAGACTTATTTGTTTAGTTATGATTCTTATTATGTATTGTAGTTTTTTGATAAAATATTTTTGTTGCTAGATGATTCATTAGATGGTTTTATAGGATTATGGATTATGGCTCGCTATATGTTGGTTAAAGAATGTAATTTGTTGGTAGATAACTAGATAATAAATAAATGATTTTATGGAAAACTATGTTATGAAATACTTTATTGTAATGTGCAATTTGAACTTTGTAAAGAAATCTTTGTTCTTATTCTTTTTTTTCTTTCTAGAACAATTGTTTTTTTCTCAAAGAATTATAATAATTGAATTATATATAATTATACTTATATACTTCCATGTTTGATTTACAATAGCGATATCAATTATCTTCATATCAATCTTTATCTCTAAATCTTTCTCCTTTTTTTTCGACTTTCAAATATTTGAATTTTCACATAAATGTAAAAAGATTAGAACGTAACTTTCTATATAGGTAGAAATTGATATAATTTGTAATTCAAACTGAACCAAACCATTAATTAATTATTTGGTTTGGGATAAGAAAAAACCAAACTATAATTATAGTTGGTTTGATTTTTAGTAAATACTAAACCAAACCGATCCATGCCAACCCTAACTGTCCTTCCTTGAGGGTAATGGTTAGCTATCTTGAACGTTGTTATGTCTTTTTTTTTCCTTTTTTTTATTAAAAAAAAGTTAATTAACATTACACATAATATATTTAAATAAAATTATCTTATGAAAATTAATTACTATGATCCATTTTAAATATATATAAAGTGTAAAAAAAAAAAAGATAAATTACATCAAAACGTTTGAAGGTAAGTTCATTTAATGTATCAATATTTCAAGTGATTAAAAATAAGAATCAAAGAGGAAAAATTCACTTAAGGTATCAATTGTTCATATGATAAAAAAAAAAAAGGAATCAACTTTTTAAGTCAAATAAGGTATTTAAGGTATCAATTGTTCAAATGATTAAAAAAAAAGTCAAAGTTTTAAGTCAAATAAGATATTAGTAATTGATTATTAATGAAAATTTATGAAACTTAGGCCCCATTTATTTCACAAATATTTTTCAAAAAACTTTTTTTTTTTTTAATTTTCCTTGGTTTGTTATGCATAAAATGACACTTTAAGTAGAAAACATTTTCCTTAGTAAGGAAAAATAACTTTCGCTAAAGAGCAAATCCTATTATTTTTAAGGAAAACGACTTACTCTTTTCAAAACAGAAAGTTATTTTTCGGATTAGCCCCTGTAAGCATTCTAACTCTAGAAACCTGATACTTATTTGATTTTTATCATAATTAACCAATAAATTATATTTTAAATATAAAAATACTTTATTAGAAAAAAAATGAAATATCATTAACAAAATTATAAATATCAATTGATAGTTTACAAATAAATGCTGTAAAATATGTATTTTTCACTTTTACTTTAAATAAATTTATTTGGCATAAATTACTTATATAGTAACTTGCTAATAATAAATTATTTACATATAACGACATATTATGTAGTATTGGTAGTTAAAAACAGGAAAATTTTTTCAACATAATTCCATAAATGCAACCAAACATATAAAAATATATTATTTTCAGGAAAACATTTTTATGCAACACTTTTCTAAATACAAGTTTTTTCCCTTGATTAGTTGAAAACTAATCAAAACCTTGATATCTTGAATGAACTTTCGTAGATACCTTATTTGATTCACAATATTGACATTTAAATAAACTTATAGTCTGTTCATTTGATATAAATAGTTATTCATTTCCTTATTATTAAACTAAAGCTGCTATTATAATATTCATTTGAGGAAATGACAATTCATAGTGAATTGCTAAAATGATTTATAACAATTATTCTCCCCATTTCCATGAATTACCATTCACTATTTTATTTTTAAACTTTGTCATTTATTTTTTAATTTTATCATTAATATCTTGTATTGAAAATATCACATATATAATTATTTTCTTGTTAAAAAAAATGATGAATGAATAAGAATAAGGGATCAGAAAAAAGGAAATAATTGAAGAATCAGAACAAAGGAAATTCACGAGCAAACAGGAAAATAAAAAGGAGAAATACCCGGAAGACGAACGAACAAATAGACAAAGCATGGAATGAACAAGGCAGAAGAAAACATGGAAAAGGAGGAAGAAAAATTAAGGATTTATTGTTCAGCACTATAGCATAAGGTAATGTAGTAACTTTTTAGGGTACTATAGCACTTTTTTACTATAGCAATAAGTTACTATTTTACTGTAGCAGTAGGTCGCTGCAACACTTTTTACTATTTTAGTTCTAAAAAAATTTTCTATAAAAGGCGAGCAGGATTCAAGTTAAGGCACGGAAAAAAAAAAGAGAAAAAAGGAAAAAATATTAGAGAGTATCTGAGTGTTTTGTGAGAAAAATTTTTGAGTGTTTTAGTCCTGTAAGTGTATCCTTGTAACATACCTCCATCGTATTCAATAAAGTTTTTGTAAGTTTCCTTTAACCATGTTCGGCTAATTTTCTTTTTAAGGTATAAAGGTAACCATGCTCTAAAACCTTATTAAACCTTTGGATCATGCGATAAGGTTTTATAGCATGGGTAAATAAATTAAAGCACCATACTTAAATAGCAAAGCCTTGGTTCCTTTCCAAATTATACCAAAAGGGTCAACCTAAAAAAAACCTAAGGCTGTTTGAGGCAGGATTTGCCGTGATTTGGCCTTGTAGGTTATGGCATGGACATGAGGTTTATTTTCTAAAGAAAACATTGCTCCACTGATCAACTATCTTTGCTTTAATTGTTTACCCCTACTATGAAGTCTTTTCTAGTGGCACAAAGATCCTTATTTTGGTGTCAGAGCCATGCTATCTTTTGTATCTTAAAATTTTGTTTAACAGTTTCATTTAAGTTATCCAGTCTTATGTTATATGATTTTTAGTTTAGTTACTACTTTAATATTATCACTATCTAGCTTTATTATTGTAATTTGTTATTATATTTTGTTGTTTAATGTTTTGTTTAGATTTAAGTCTTTGTCTTATTTAATTTTATTGTTCAATATAAGTTGTTTATTTTCTTCACCATTTTTACTTAGCTTTATCTATTTATATTTTGTTGTTTAAATATTGTTTTACATGCTGTTTAATTTTAATGATTATCCAACTTATATTTTATGACTCTTATGCTTATGTTTATATATAGAAGAAACATATTTTATTGAAGAAATATTAAATAATATGTTTGATTATGAATGGTTGTAGTGAATGTTGTTTATCAAGGAAACATCAAGGACCATGGAAAGGAAATTAAAAGGCTAAGGGATATTATAAGGAGAACAAAAGGATACATAGAACAACTTGAAAGTCTTTTGGAGTTACACTTTGAGGACCCAACTCCAAGAAATAGGAACTCTATAAGTACCTAACAAAGGACAAGGATATATAGTAATTTACATAATAATTATAATTTTATTGAAGAAATAAGACGCATGATAAAGATTTGTGAAGATAATATAATAAGATTCACAGGATGATATGGTTTTAGATTTTACGTTTATTTGGTATTTTTGTATAATAGTTGTAATTTCTGATATAGTAGATGTAATATGTGATATAATAGATTTATTAATAAATTCTGGAAAACATTTGATGTTTGAAGATTATGACACATAGATATATAGAGTATATTAAAAGGTATAAGGATGAAATAAAAAGGTATAAGAATCTTGTAAAAAATATAGAAAAGGATTTATAAAGGGTTAATAAGCAAAAAATAGAATTAGAACGAAGATTAAATGAAAATATAATAAAGCCGACTACATGTTCACCATTTAGATTTATTCTGGATGGAATTTACATAAGAGAAAAAGAAATAATAAGATATAATGAACTGATAAGATGTTATGAAGGATTGATAAGTAGCATGATGGTGTGTTGCATAATTTTGTTGAATACATAAAGGATAAAAGGGCTAAAGGATCACATAAAGGCAAAACAAAGGAGATTAGAATTATGGAAAAAAGGATATTAAAGAAATTGAAAAGGCTTTGGAAAAGGGAAAATCAGACGAATCTGAAGAAAAGGAAACTTTTAAAGCATCATAAAACAACTCTTTGGATCATAAACCAAATTGAAAAGGACATAGAAAAGGATAACTCAAAGGATAAATTATTATGAAGGATTAGTCATAAGCATGATAGGATGAGTGCGGGTTTTGATAGGATTATAGAAAGTAGTAATTATGATAGGAAGTTTTATGATTTCTTGCAATCAGTAGATAAATTAGAAATTTTAAGTGTAGAAAAAGTAGAGAGTTATATTAGACAGTTAGGTTTAGAAATAGAGGTCAATCTTTCAGACTTAAATGAAAAAATTAAGGAAGTAGAGAAGAGTTCATACACATCTACCAGTTTTTAGCAAAGGATAGACTATATATATATTTAAAGGAAGGTTAAGAAAGGTACCTTACAAATTTAAGGACAAGGAAGGCATAAATGGATTAGGAAAACAGTTAAGTCAAATTAGGTTAGTAGACCCTTGCATATTACCTAGTACAAAACTTCATTAGTAGGAATTTTGGTTAGCTAAATCTAGAAATCAAGGAGTATAATAGGATACAAGTAGGAAATAGTAGTTTTTCTCATCTTTATTATTTTAAGCATTCACCGCATTTGTTGCATTCAGATCACGAGTAGTTAATAGCATAGTAGACTTAATAATATCTTTCAGTACAACTATTCATAAGGATTTAGATAACCTTTACAAAGCTCACAACATTTTAGGAAATTGGATGAAAGTAAAGGATAAACAGGTAAATGAGATAATAGATAAGGTTGATTATATAAAGCAAACACAGGTTGATATAGAAAGAAAGTTAAAGGAGTTAAAACATATAAAGGCTATAAGACAAGCACAGAAGGAAGAAGCAAAAAGAAATCAGGATCTAGTAATAATGGAATTAAGAAAAGAAGCAACAAGGTTAGCTGAATTAAGAAAAGGAACAAAAAGAATGGTATAGGAGATAAAGAAGACATTCTTAGGATGACCAGTCATGGTGGCTTAGATGCATATGAAGACTATATATTTACCTTAGAAGACACAAAGGAGTTTGTACAACCACCCAAGGGGTTTTGTGGTAATATAGAACCAATAAATGATGTCATAAGGACCACAATTAGGCAAAACAACACAATTATAGCATTACTAGTTAGGCTTCACCAAAAGGTCAATAAGTTAAGTCGTAACTTAGACGAAGTCTTGAAAAAAAAAGGCATAGGAGAAGATAGTTATAATCATCAAAAGGAATTAGAAGAAATAATAGGAAGGCTAGAAAGGTTACCAATTGAAAAGAAAGAAGGAAACAAACCAAAGGCTTATTTTATGAAAGGAGAGTGGAAGTCTCTTTCGAAGTAAACATGTTTCGAGAATCATAAGAACCACATGAAACTAGGATAGTAGAAGAAGAAAGTAAGGAAAGGAATAATAGGCAAGGCAAAAGGTATAACGGACAAGACAATGTAAGGTTTTTAGATAGACTTAGACCATTCCCAGAAGAATCCGATGTTTTACAATCCCCTAGACCTAGTACAAGTTCTGTAGAAACCACCTCTAGAGTAGGAATTTTGGATAGATTAAACATAGGAAGAAGAAGACAAGGAGATCATATGATACATTTGGAAGAAGTAGTAGACATAGACAAGGATGTTGAAATCTATTCGAACCATGCCATTACTCTATTAAACCCTAGGAGATTGTATTAAGCAGGAATCTTAAGTTGGAAAACAGGGTTGTTCAGGTCAAATGGAGAAGAAAGGATCTCAGTCACAATAGGCCTTTAAACATAAGGTTAGTCACAAAAGAATCTTTAAGGCAATTGAAAAAGTCAGGCAAAACTTTAGTCCATCTTGGGCTACTTGTTATAGGAGTTAGAGGACTAACAAGAGAAAAGGTAGGAGAAAAGGTCCTAGTTATGTTAATGGATAAGTAATGGAAAGGCGACATAAGAAAGGCCATATTTGCAACCATAGAGATAGATGTAAACAGTGGAAAGGGACTGTTCTACTGTGCACCTAATTTCATGATTTCAATGAACAATCTCAGCAACATTGAGATAAGGCTTCAAAGTAAAGGATATGAAGATCACATAGGTGAAAACTTGCTTATAGATATTGGCTTTATTTGTAAAACAACAAATAATAGTGAAATATCTTATAAGCTCGACATAAAAGGAATCATATATGCTATGGCAACAAAAAGAATAAATATGATAGAACCCATGAAAATAGATTCTTCTGCTTTAGAAAGAGAAGAATGGAATGTAAACAGGAACATGGCAAGTGAAACAAAAAGAGTTCCTACAGGGTGTTTGATGCATCCAAACCTAGATGGCACATACTCATTAAGATTTAGGTCATATGATGACAGACCAAGATCCACAGAAGGTGAGGATGATGAGTCAGATAATTTTAATCAAACCTTAGGAGAAAGAGGAACATTAGGAATGATGAATGTGTTAGAACAAATAGACATTTCAAGATGGAGAGGAATAGAATGTCAACTTCTAGTTATGTTGACGACACAATTAAGAAGATAAAGGAAATGAAAATGTATCTTAATGCAAGATATAATTCCAATGCATAGGAAATAAAGGCTAATAAATGGAGTCTTAGAAAGGAAGATGAGGATCCAAATGATGAAGAACCATTAAGGCCAATTCAGTATTAGAAAGATGGTTTTTTAATAAAACATGGAGAAGATCCCATTCCTTATGAAATATGGTTAGAAGAAAAATGAATTTTACGAGAAATGCAAGAAGTAAGGTTTGAAAGGAAAACAGAATAAGGAGATGTTTATTGTTTTGGAAAGAAAAATCAAAAGAGGGAAATCTTGCTAGAACTAGCAGACGAAGTGATGCAAATAGAATAAGATTTTGAGATAGAGATGAGATAACGAGGAGATATTGAGACTTTGGCACATGTGTCTGAAAATGCCATGATGGACAACAATAAAGATATAGGGACAAATACAATTCCCTTTGTAGTAACACATAGAGGACAAGACATATGGGAAGGAATCCCAAGTAGAGTATCTTATACTCACTATGTTGAAAGAGAAACAGGAGACAGGATGTATAAAGGCAAAATGATGCCATTTGAAACATTGGATAAAATGAATTTGATAGACAATGGAAGAATCCTCAATGTAAGTGCACATGATCCGCAAAGTTAAGGACCCTTGGTTGATAATTGGACACAGGTGGTTGTCAGAGCTTGGAGAGATAGTCCTTTAACAGAAGACACAGACCAGATGTACATATACTTAGAATCTTTTTTAGGAGAAACAGCAAGAGCAATGTGGGAGTCTTATAAGAAAAATTTTTCACAACATGTAGCCACAAACAATGCTTTAGAGGCAAATCCATATAAGTTTTGTAGTAAGATAAGAGTAGTTTTAACTAGGAAGCACCACAGATTGGTGGATATGACCAACAAAGGTATGCTATAAGGAATTTAGAACAATTGCAAACAAAGGATTGGTATTTTGTTAAAAGGTATATACAGGAGTTTTTCTATAATTGCACCATTGCTGGATGCTATTATGAAAAACTGATAGTAGACAAATTGTTTTTAAAGTTACCAGGACCATTAAGAGCAGAAGTGTACAAAGAATGGAAAGAAAAGGTCGAACCAACTCTTGGAGAAAAGCTAAATAACTTAGGAACTAGGATAAAGTTTCTTGTAGATAAGTTAAGAGAAAAATGTACAGCTTTACGAATAAATAGGAAATTGAAAGGAGGAAATTATAATTTCTGTCAAACTATTTATACACCACAGGTATATGGAGCAAAGGAAAGAAACAAAAGGAGGCCAAAACCAAAGTACAGACCTAAAAAGAAATATTTTGCAAAGAATAGTAGGGTAAAAAAGCCATGGTTGAAACATGATAGGCACGTAAGGAAATATAATAAGAACAAGGTTTGCAAGAATAAATTAAAGTGTTACACTTATAATGAAGAAGGACATATGGTAAAGGCATGTCCTAAAAGGCATAATAGTAATACTATGACTAGCATTCTAATAGAGTGCATGAATAAAGACATTTTGGCAATAGATGAAGACATTAGTGATACGGAAACAATTTATAGTATAGTTTCAATAATAGATCCATAGGGAATTATGATGGAGGAATCTGATAGTGAGGATGAAAATGATATAACAGGTATGTTCTTAAATCAAAATTATCAGAATCTTTACAAAGAACAAATAGGGATAAAATATCAAGATGAAAAGGTTGAATTATTAAATAGGATGTTACAAGATATAGGGAATATAATGATGAATACAGGAGAAAATATAAAAGGTTGTAGGCATAATTGGACTCAAGAAAGTTGATCAGAAGACCATCCATGCAAATTTTGTTCTGGATATCCGATAACAAAACTTAGATATCAGTGCAGAAACTGCATGATGGAATCTTGTAAAATATGCCTAGAACAAAGAAATAAAAGGTTTTGGTTTAATGAAAGGTTTGTAGTCAATAAAAGTTATCAACAAGATACAATAAGAGAAAGGATAATGAGGATTGACAATAAGATAAATAGGATAGAAGAAGAGATACAAAGAATAAAGGAAAGATTAACAATTTTAGAGAAAGGAAAGGCAAAGGACAATATGAATAAAAGGATAATAATAAGAGAAGAAGGAGATGGTCATGAAGATACAATAAGAAGCTACATGGTAGCAGCCAACATGTCTTTAGAAAGGATAAAAAAAAAGAAAGGCTTAAGGAGTTAAAAATGTCAAATCCAGAAGAAAGGCATATTACAAAATTTGTAGGTATATATATTAGGACTAAGCTATTTTTTAAGACATAAACAATAGAACTAGATACATTAGTAGATACAGGTAGTACTGGAAACATGATAGACGAAAATATAGCACTTGTAGATGAAGTATAACAAATGGATATATGTAGAATTAGTTCAGATATTCATGGAAATAAAACAAAGGAATGTAGGTGTATAAAGAAACATAAAGTAAGCTTTTTCACAGGAGAAGAATGGATTGTACATATACATAGTGGAATGATACAATTATGGAATTTTGGTAGTTAAAAAATTAGATGTATAATAAGACTAGATTTTCTTTTGAGTAATGATCATGGTATCTTAATCACTATATATACTATAAATATTTTAGGACATCCAGCCATAATATATCAAAATAATTTAGACAATACAGAACCAGACATTAGACTGTTGGAAAGGCGTAATGAAAAGGGTTGCGAATGCCAAAGGTTAGGAGAATGTCAAGGAAAAGAAAATGGTAAACAAAGGATAGAAGAAAATTCAAAAGAGTTTGAAGAATTAAAAGAATTCTTAGAAGAAGAGGTTGAATGGAAGGAAATAGAAATAAATAAAGGAAAAATGGTAAAATGGGAAAAGGTATACAGGATTTTAGAAAATTCATGCTTGGAAACATGTTATCCAGATCTTAATCAAATCATTAGTAGCTTGGAGAAAGAAGAAATTTTTTGAGAAAACCTAACAAAGTTTTGGGAAAGGAATAAGATAGTATGTAAATTAGATATAATAAACCCTAGCTTAAGGATTTATTCTAGAGCAATAGAGTGTGATAATTTAGATAGGAAGGTTTTGAAATGCACATAACAGAATTAATGGAATTAGGGATTATAGAAAGGTCAGACAATCAATACAAAAGTCTCGCATTTATTGTAAAAAAAAGGAGTGAAATAGCAAGAGGAAAATCAAGGATGGTAAAGATTATAGAAAATTAAATGATAACACAAGGGATGATTCTTACAATCTTCCAAACAAAACTGAATTAGTTAACAAAATACAAAATTGTTATATATTCACTAAATTTGATTGTAAGTCAGGATTTTTGCAAGTAAAGATGGATGCAGAGTCACAACCATGGACTGCTTTTACCTGTCCACAAGGACATTTTCAATGGAAAGTTATGTCATTGGGATTAAAAAAATACACCTTCAATTTTTCAAATAAAAATGGATATAGTTTTTCAAAATCTAAAGGATTTCACTGCAATTTATGTAGATGATGTTCTTATTTTTTCCAAAAGCGAATATGACTACGTCAGGCATTTAAAGATGGTGCTTTCATAATTTCAAAGACAAGAAATAGTAATAAGCACAAAAAAGGCACAGTTTTTCAAAAGGAACATTGAATTTTTAGGAGTAGAAATAAGATAAGGAAAAATCAAGTTACAAGAACATATAGTCAAAAAAGTGATAGAATTTTCTGAACAAATGAACAAAAAGCAATTACATGCATTTTTGGGTTTACTAAATTATGCAAGACCTTTTATAAAGGATTTGAATTCTTTAGTAGGATCCTTTTATAACAAGATTTTAGGTTTTAAAAGTTTGTCCCAAGGGAACATAAAACAAATAAGGAAAATAAAGGATTAGGTCAAAAGGTTACCAAGGTTGAGATTACCCCTAGACACAAACTTCTTGATCGTTGAAATTGACGGATGTGATCTAGGATAGGGAGAAATTTTGTTGAGAAAACCTCATAAATATACTGAAAAGAAAACTGAAGAAATTTGCAAGTATACAAGTGGGAAGTTCAAGGAAGAGAATTTACCAAGTATTGATAGGGAAATAATGGTTGTTATAAATTGCTTAGATAATTTTAGATTATTTCTGATAAATAAGAAAGAGATGTTAGTTAGAACAGACTGTGAAGTAATAGTTAAATTCCATAAGAACACAGGGAGTAATAAAATGAGTAGGAGAAGATGGTTAAAGTTTAAAGATGTAATAATAAATAAAGGCTATAAGGTAGAATTTGAACATATTAAGGGAAAACATAATGCTGCAGCAGATGAGTTATCTCGCTTACTAATATAAATAATTTTCTTTTCAGGAAAACATGGAATTTCAAAGAAATAAAGGATTTAGGCCACAAAAGAGGCCAATGTCTTCTCAAGGATCACAAGCAAGCAGTTCTAGTGGAACAAGGTTATCAGAGGTTATGGATGGACCATAGGTTATGATTGGTGATATAGCTCTACCTATAATACCAACAAGTTCACCAAGGAAGTTTAAAGTACCGTTCCCAATTAATGTCGAGGGAGAGACCTATATGGCTCTCATAGACAGTGTATAGTCCCTGACTAGCCAAGATAAGTTCAAATATATAATTTGTTGTGCTCTGGCTAGATATTTTAATGAGATAGAAACGCAGGGTATCAAAGGAACACAAGAAACCTATTACATGAAAAGGCCGCAGGATAATGAATCATCACAAATGAATACAAGGGCATAAAGGGACAAATTAAAAGAAAATATCAAATGTATGGAGTCGCAAGGGGATATTTGATAGGAGTTTTTTGCTACTGACATGACATTCAAACCCAAATAACAGATTATCCGAATCCTTCATGGAGAGGATTCCATGATCTTGAAATCGCAGCAAATTGGGTCGAGCAAATAACAGGGAAACAGGAAATTTATGTAGATCCAGCTCTTGACAATTTTAGGAGTATTAAAAGTACTATAGGGTATGTCAAGGACACACAAAGGTATACAGATTTAAACTCTTTAGAAAAAGAACAGGAAAATAAAATATCTTCTTTTAAAATCATAGAAAACCCAAATAAAAAGAGAAGTATTGGAAGCATTAAGGGACACAGTAAGGACTACAGGAAAGCGTTCCCATTTCAAAGGAGGAAAATAGGAAAAACACCTCAAGAAAAATATGAAAATGCAACTGCATTCCTTTTCTTTATTAGAACTGAATTTATTTGAAAACTTCCATCCTTTCCAAAATCATTGATAAAAGGATATGCGAATGAAGCATTTTTAAAGCCTTTTATATTGCTCCAGAAGGCAATACAGGAAAAACACATATGCTTTGATGGAATTGGATTTGGGACTATGGTAAGGGTAAAGGCTTTTCCAAACCCTCCATGTTACGCTTGTTTGGGAAATGACTCATAGGTTGAGATGAATAATCATTATCAAGATAAATATTATTGCCCAACTCATGTGCTTTATAATATACATACAGCGGCTATAGATCTAAGCTATTTTAAAGGATTCAGGATTGGAGGCCAGGAGTATACTTTGGCAACCCTTCTTGATTATGGGCTTGTCATAGAAATTATGGGCACATTTTCACAATTTATAGGCCAACCCATGAGAAAAATGTTTCATGAAGTTCTAGTAGCCTTAAGAGATATAGAATGGAAACACGAGAAATATGATATCCTTGTAAAATATTATGTAAAAATAAAGGCAGTACCACAAGAATGGTTAAAATTTGAATCCAGACTAGCACAAACTTGGCTTTGGATTTCCCCAATCAGAGGGAAGGTTTCAATTATCTAAAAAATCCATAAGCTGGAATCCACCAACAGTTTGGAAGAACAACTAAAACTATACATTGCTGACAAAATAAGCATGTTTATACCAGAAGATCTAGAATTTTATCTTACTACAACCACTAAGACGAAATTCATCTTCACAAAACGAAAAGGAGCAATTTAGTCAAGATATGAGACAAATTTGAAGGAACTCAAGGAAAGCTTAAACAAGGAAGATGAATAGGATGAAAAGGACAATCCATATGATTCCAATTATACGGAGGATGAGGATGAAGAAATGGAAGCACAAGAAGACATAAACAGGCTTCGGATTAAAAAAAAATGATGAATGAAGAAGAATGAGGGATCAGAACAAAGGAAATAATTGAAGGATCAGAACAAAGGAAATTCATGGGCAAACAGGAAAATAAAAAGGAGAAAAACTCGGAAGACAAACAAACAAATGAACAAAGCACGGAACAAACAAGGCAGAAGACAACACGGAAAAGGCGAAAGAAAAATCAAGGATTTACTGTTCGGCACTGTAGCATAAGGAACTGTAGTAACTTTTTAGGGTATTGTAGCACTTTTTTTACTGTAGCAGTAGGTTACTATTTTACTGTAATAATATGTCACTGTAGCACTTTTTACTGTTTTAGTTCTGAAAAAATTTTCTATAAAAAGCGAGCAGGATTCAGGTTAAGGTGTGGAAAAAAGAGAAAAAGGGAAAATATTAGAGAGTATCTGAGTATTTTGTGAAAAAAAGTTCTGAGTGTTTTAGTCCTGTAAGTGTATCGTTGTAATATACCTCCACTGTATTCAATAAAGCTTCGTAAGTTACCTTTAACTATATCCGGCTAATTTTCTTTTTAAGGTATAAAGGTAACCATGCTCTAAAATCTTATTAGACCTTTAGATTGTGCGATAAGATTTTATAGCCTAGGTAAATAAATTAAGGCACCGTGCTTAAATAGTAAAGCCCTGGTTTCTTTAGAAATTATACCAAAAGGATCGGCCTAAAAAACCTTTTGATAAAACTATTTGAGGTAGGTTTGTCGTGATTTGGCCTTATGGATTATGGCGTGAACATGAGGTTTATTTTCTAAAGAAAATTATTCACTGATCAACTATCTTTACTTTAATTGTTTACCTTTACCATGAAATCTTTTTTCGTGGTACAAAAATTCTTATTTTGGTATATAATAATAGCAATATTCTCATTAAATTTAAATTCTATTTTCTCTTTTATTCTATATAGCGAAGGAAATTGACCCTTATTTAAATATTGATAATTTCTGGATAATTTATATATATATATAATAAAGACATTGATAAAGATGAAAACTCATATGCCAAAAGTGAATTCTCATATTATAACAAAACAAAATTTTCCACATCCATTACTCATGCGTTACTTTTGACTTTTGAGTCCACCCCCCAGTCTCTCTCACTCGGCCCCCACTCCACACTGCCTAAACCTCCAAAGTCCTGTTCTAGTATGAATATGAAGTCCACAACACATTGATCGCCATAATTGGTAAGGTGAAATGTCTTTCTGTATCTTCTTTGTTTTCACTTTCTGTTTCTAGTATGAAACTTTTTTTTTTTTTCTTTCCTTTTTTCTCATCCCTTATGTACTCTAAAACTAGAGGTGAGCTTGATTTCATTTTCAGAGGTCTTGATTAAATTTTCGCACCATACTTGAATCGTACATGCATTCGACGCTTCCATCATCACTCGGATCATTAATTTTGTTTTGGTATATGGTGTTAAAAGTGTTAATTCACTGCCTGCTAAATTCTTAAACATCATTTACAGCACAGTGCTGACTGAGTACTCAGTAATAAAAAAATTGCCAAAGTTAGACAGTTAATTGCAAAATTTAGGTAGATTATTGCAAAAGTTGGACAAAGCTTTTGGAATTCAATAGTAATAAATAAAATTATCACACCAAACGTCTGACAATTACCCTTTTGTTTTGTAAATGTGGCACTCGTACTGGAACTTTATCCATTTTTGTAATAATTTCAACCATGCCCCACCCTACCAACTTGACTTTCTTGCAATTGCTATTTTGTAGTGTTTAATCAGTCAAGTTCTGTTTGGTCTTAGCATATTATTTTTATCATTTTCAATCTGAACGAGTATTTTTACTTATAATCATTTCAAATAGATTAGATACAAATAAAAAAAAGATGCAAATGAAAATCAGATAATCCAAACAGACAGTGACCATGAAAGCTGAATTTGGTGGTAATAAGTGCCTGTCATGCATGAACTCGAACTGAGTATTTTTAGACAAATGCAAAATAAGAGTAGCTCGGTATTTAGAGAAGCATAATTAATGATTTTTGAAACCCTGGCTTATGCATTTTGTTTAGAGTTCAGGGTTTTACCACTTAGCCTACTCTTGGATTCTGCAATCAATTGTGCTAGCAACTCATATGCAAAGTCTATTGATGAGGGGTGAGCTAGTGCCAATAAAGATTCAACACATGACAGTTTCTTGGTCTCATGCAACTTTGTTTCCAAAACCACACACCACTGTTGCGATGTGGGAGATGTTTATAGGTAGATGCAGCTGCTCATCAGTATATATATATAGCATACGTGTGCCGGCATATCTTTTTTTCATTGCTTGTTTGGGCTAATGTAGCAACAGGGGGGCATGGCAACAAGACGCTCAATTCTTATCTCGAGTAGTTAGGGTTGCTATACACTAATTTATTTTCATTTGCTGCTCTCCATGTCTTATATTATAATAATGTCAAAACTACATTAATTTATTTTCTAAGAACGTGTTTGATTCATTGGTTTAACCTCGGTTTAGCATTTATTTCATATTTGTTTTAATTAGACTATTTGTTAAAAGTAAATACAGATGAAAAATAGACAGTTTTACTCATAAGCAGATCTTACAGATCGGTACAAATAAAATACATTAATTTATTTGCTATTGCTGCTCTCCACATCTTATATTATAATAATGCAAAACCTACATTAATTTATTTTCTAAGAATGTGTTTGGTTCATTGGTTTTGAGATCGGTTTGACATTTGTTTCATGTCTTTTCAATCAGACTATTTGTTAAAAATAAATACATATGAAAAATAGATTTTTTACTCATAAGTAGATCTTACAATTGGAATAATAAAAAACGACCATCCAAATGGACTTGTTCTCTCTGTGGAATCTTTGCTTTCTTTGTTCCTTGTTTCACTCAAAATGTGATCGATTGCTAGGTTATTTTATTAATCTTTTTCTAAATTTGAATCCACTGGATTAGCAGAACTGATGTATGTTTGCAAAGATGATGGCTACTGCATGGTAAACTTGCTTTCTTTGGGTTATTTTTTATCACAAGGTTGTTATTGAGGTCTAGTTATGCATCAACAATTTGTTCATATTGTTGCAAATGCTATGGTCATCATTCATTTCATCTAAGTTTTGGTATCTTAGCTCAGGTTATTGAGGCTTCTGTCAATGCATTCTTTAACTCTGTGGTTCTTCTTGTTGATTATCAAGCCATGCCAGACTAGCCAAGCAGACAAATGACCCTGCACCTTTTTTTTTTTAATATCTCTTCTGCATTTAATCCTACTTTATCCTCAGCTGTTCTTTATTGGCAATGTCTGGATAAGACCACATCTATAAAGCAGAAACTTCCTGAAGCTCCACAACACTTCATCTTTTACTATAATAAATTATTCCCCTTTTATGTGGAAGTATTGAAGGTATGATAATAGCTGTGAGAGTTTTTGTTATTCATATTGAAAAATTACTCTAGGAAGAAGTTTAACCCCTATAGTTGCTTAATGGGTGCTATTGCTGTTGCTCATCGATGATAAAATCTTTATAACACTTCCTGGGGCTAATTCTGCCATCATTATTCAGGTAAGTTGAAAGGACCATGACCATGACACATTTTGTGTAAAACTAGATTTTGAGGAATGTGAAAACTCTGGTGATGTATAACGTTTCCATTTTATGTCCCTCTTATTTTGTTTACATTTCACACAAAGGAATTAGTTTGGATGTTATTGGCGGCTGAGAACTGACAAATAGTTTCTATAAAGATTAAATGTTCTCAGCTTCACTAGGGTTTGTGTTTAAGGGAAGATCCATATATGTATCATATATGAGCCATCAAATTTTAAAACACTCCATTCATCTCAAATGCATCTAGTGATGTAGGCCACTTTAGGTAAATGGAAACATTTGGTCAAGTGACTGTTTAAATTTTTATTTCCAAGTTATAATGAGCAGGTGTTCTTTTTGCTACCTGTAATGGGCACTGAAACTTTCTTGGAGCAACCTCGCCTAATGCTTCCACCTCCACCTGGAACTTTTATAGACCGTGAGGAACTTATCCGCCATGTTGATGACTTTGCTATATCCCAGGGTTATGTGGTCACTATCAAGCATTCTAAGAGAGGCAGGTTTGTTATCCTTGGCTGTGACAGAGGAGGCGCTTACCGTAGCAGGAAGAAATCTGGTGATGAATCTTCTGTAGAACAAAGCCGTCAAAGAAAATCAAGTTCTTGACTCACAAACTGTCCATTTGAAGCTGCAGGAAGGAAGAATGATGGCTTGTGGGTTCTTTCCATTAAAAATGGAACACATAATCATGAGCCTTTGAACAATATCCGAGCATCCTTCTGCCTGTCGCTTCACTGAAAAAGAAGTTGTGGAGATCAAAGAGATGACCGAACTGGACTAAAGCCTCGGCAGATTCTGAAAAGGTTGAGACAGAGCAACCCAGAATTATTGTCAACTCCAAAGCATGTGTACGATGTTAAAGCCAAGCTGCGCAAGGAAATACAACAGGTGGTCTTATTATGGTAATATGTCTTTTGATAGTAATTGCTGCAAGATCATCTCAAAAAGATGTTTATTGTTTCTTCAAATTGGACAATGCGTCAGCACTATGTCACAGGGCCAAGGATGTTCTCTTTTATAATGTGAGATTTTGGCAGTGTGGCTTGACGAAAACCTTTTTCCAAAAGCAATGCATATATTGATATGTAATTACTGCATGTTTTGTGGAATTGGGCCGTTCTCATTAACTTAAACATTCTATAAACGTAGTTCATTTTAGGGATTTGCCCTTTTCTCTTTTCAGTTTTTACTTCATTTGTAAGTATATATGATACAGTGAAATGCATGTCTGATAATAGTTTCATGCTTTCCCTACTGGGAGTTGTAGCGAGAGGGGGGGGGGGGGGAGGGAAGGGAAGGGTGGCAAAGAGAGAGGGAAGGTGAGACCTCTTTAGATTAGTGTATAGATTGATGATCATCTCATTTCCTTAAATAACATATAGAGCTTTTCTTCTTTCCACTATTTTAGTATGAACTGCATTTCTCTTGTTTTGTTAAGAGTTCGGTAAATAGGTGTCTCAACACCTGCTAAGAGGCAAAACGAATAAACTTCGACATTATTGAGGTTGATAGCACATTTCACCCGAAGTAAGTACTTGGAAAAGTGGCAAGTTTTTTGTTTTTGCTTTTTAACAAGTGCTCTGGTCAATCATCATCGTTTCCTATTTTTTCAACTTAAACAATAGAGTTATATAGCTCAAGCCACTCCCCTTATTAGACTGAAAATTCCTTTTTGATTTTATTTGTTTGCCGGCATTTTCACCTTTACTCCTTTAGGAAATTATGTATGAAAGTGCCAATCTTAAGATTTGACTCGCATAAGGATTACAATACAAATGATTTCTTAAAATTTTTCCATTTGTGTGTCAGTATAAGCTTTTGTCCCTTTTTTATCCCTCCTGTTCACTAAGTAAAACAAAATTTGGAGAATAATATTTTTCATTGTTGTTGCTTCTATTGGCTTGATGTTGCAGTGAGAAACTTCAAGTCGCTAAGAACTCAAATACATGCTGTTAGAAATTACTCTGAAGCTCAAATGGAGCGTGCCTGGAGGCAACGTAGCCACCAGTGAGTATTAATTTTAACTTTAGGTTACTTGGCTTAGTATTGATGTTGTGTTTGATTCACCAAATGGAAAAAGGCTGGAGAAGGATAGTAAAACATGTGATAAATGGAAGGAATAGAAGTTTCTCATCCATTCCATGTATAGAATAGACATTTGCACACCAAACAAGGGGATAACTAATTTTCAAGTAATAGAAGGTTGATGGTGGTACCATTCTAGTGAACCATATGCAATGTAAGACTATTCTAGTAAAATTACTTCATGCTTGGAAGCAATGGATCAATCAAGGTCTCTCTAGTTGCTAAAGTGACAAGATCGCTCTTATCCTTGAGTCATTCTATTAGTTGAAATTTCATGGTTGCAGATTAACCAACATTGGCTTCTACTTGTGTCAGCATGTTCCCAATTTTATTGGTGGGAGTTTTGTAAATTCATCATCACATATATCCATCGATGTGATAAACCCTGTGAGTGACACGATTGTAGTTTAGTCATTTTAGTGATTACTGGAGATGGATTTCAAGTTTTTTAGAGTGCGTGATTTTATAGGCAACACAACAAGTTGTCTCTCAAGTTCCTATGACCTCAAATGAAGAGTTCAAAGCTGCTGTGTATGCTGCAAAAAGGGCCTTTCCAATATGGAGGAAGACACCGGTTTCAGCTCGTTTACGTGTAATGTTTAAGTTTCAAGAGCTTATTCAAAGAAATATTGTAAGGGTCTAAATTGCTTGTTTCTTGACAATTTTTTCTTAATTTGCTTCTTTTGAACTCATTTTCCATTTTGTCCTAATAATTCTTTCAGGAGAAAATTGCTGTTAGCATTACAACCAAACATGGGAAGTCACTGAAAGATGTTTAGGTTTGTTTGTCATGTGCATGCCCTTTGTCCTCTCAATCTAATTTCTTACAGTCCTGCTTCCTTTTTATTTACATCAGTTGTAGTATGTCCTGTGATGTTCTTCTGTAAGTTGCTTTGGTCTTCCCATGGCAGAGGGGGTTGAACGGCGTGTGGACTAGCAAATTTGCTAAAGGGCGAATTCACTTTGAATGTTTCCAGTGGGATTGACTGTTATTGTGCTAGAGAGCCTCTTGGTGTTTGTGCTGGTATTTGTTCCTTTGAGTTCCCAGCAATGATTCCTTTATGGGTATGCTTGCTGTGGCCTGTAGATAAATCCTCACCATTTTGTTAAATTTTGAATGCACTTTTGTCAATGGAAGAAACTGGTGGTTGATTGATTGTATGAGCCGTTATTAGACAGTTTATAAGCTTGAATGACAAGATGACAGAGCTGTTTTGCCTTGATAATATATGCAGACTTCAATATTTTCGTCCTATACAGCTTCTTTTTGCAGATGTTTACGATTGCCATTACATGTGGTAATACCTTCATTTTGAAGCCTTCAGAGAAGGACCCAGGTGATTTTTATTCATTGTCATGCTTGAGCATCTTTTTTTTGGTTAAATCAATAAATATGCTTGAGCATCTTCGTGCAACTAGTAGCTGAAATTTACCCTCTGATCAAAACTTTTGCTTGAGTAACTTGCAATTCTAACTTTGCTTTTGCTGCTGCTTTAGGGGCTTCCATTCTGCTTGCAGAGTTGGCTATGGAGGTTGGTTTCCCATGTGGTGTCTTAAACATTGTTCATGGCAGCAGTGTAAAGCTTCAACTTAAAAATTTTCCTTCCTTAGCTTTAAAACTGAATAATAGGAAATCAAACATTCTACACAAAATGTTTAACCATTGGGTGCACTTGTATTTTGCACATTCTGTAATACTCTAGTTCTGATTCTCTGATCACATCTGTGCTTTTTAGGTAGGGTTTATTTATCTTTTTGGGTAAAGATGATCTCCATGGTTTTAGCATTATGCATTATCATATTGATATTTTCATTTTTTTCCCCTGTTGGGCAGGAAATTGTTCATTCTATCTTTAATCATGAGGATATTAAAGCAGTTTCCTTCAATGCTTCAGATGCAGTAAGTTACTGCTGAACATCCTTTTTCTTACAAGCTGCGCTCATATCCGTTCTTTCTTATAAATTTCAAGTTAATGCTGTATGTACTCTTTTCCATCTCTCTCTCTCTCTCTCTCTCGGTTGGGGCTGGGGTGGTTTGGAGGGAATTCAATCGTTTGCTTGATAGAACTTTAACTATGCATTTTTTGCTTTCTGAAATGGATCTGGTAATTTATATTCTCTCCAAATTCTATTAACAAAAGCATTCTCTTACTGGCCTGAATTTTGGCTATGATTTTGAAGGCTGGAGTTTATGTATATGAAAAGGCCTCTGCCAATAGGAAACGGATTCAGGCAAACCAATTATTGTGTCCTGCTGATATCTGCTTTCCATATGAATGCAAAGTCTACTCCAGCCTTTGAAAAAATTACTTGAGGTGACATGACATTGCTAGATGATTATCTCAGATCAAAACTGGAGTAAACAATCATGCTGTTGTTATGCCTGATGTAAACATGGCTGCCACTTTAAATGCCCTAGCTGCAGCTGGTTTTGGTGCTGCTGGACAAAAGTGTGTTGCACTGGATACGGTTGTCTTTATTGGAAATTTGAGTACTTGGTGATTGCTGGCCCTTCTTTCACGTTAATTTTTTTATAGCCAGGAGTCTTTTGTTGCCTTTTAGAAAGAATTTCGTTGCAAAAGCATGATCAAAATATGAGATCTGTACGAGAATTTCATTGCAAAAGTGTTCAAAAAGTGTGACATCTGAATGTGACTTGGACAGGCCAAGGAGCCCTAGGCTGATGGGTTAGTTTTTGACCTTTCTTCTCGTCATATTTGTTTCATTGGAGCAGCTGTTATCCATGTTTTTCTTTAAATTTTTGTGGCTAGTTACATTTCCACATAAAATTTTGCTTGTTTAAGATCCTTGCTCATCACGAAGGAAGAGAAGGTGCAAAGGCAATGAAGTTTCTTAATTCAGAATAAAGCAAAAAAATCCATAATGAAAAGATATGTGGTAGATCTATCACATCATGTACATGTAAACACGTGAAAGGACTGGTAATATGCATGTGTCAAATGTGTTTATAAGCATAATACCATTCTATTTTATGTAATAATTGTTGGCCCTTCCCTTCGGTCCTAAACTCATCAACTACTGATAAGCCGGTATCTTACTCCAAATCAGTCAGTTGAAAAAATGCCATCATCAGGAACATGATGATTGTTAGTAACTATCTCAGTTTTACTGATGGAGAGGATGAGGAGGACAAAAACTTTTCATTTTCTCCTTTGGTACAGCAAGACTAAGATTTATGTGCAGATTCTAGAACTGTTAAATTTTAACTCATCTCGTAGTTCATTAACAAACAGATTGTCAAAGAAGTGATGCATAGAGGTGTTGCCTATGTGATTGTTATTGCTAGGGAAGATTCTTTCTTTTTTCCTAAATGGGGGCAAACAGGATTTGATTCCCTGGCTGCCTCTGAATTGCAAAACATCTTATAAGAACCATACCATAGTCTGCCTAATTATGTTGCAGCCCCAAGATACACTGGATTTTAATCTTAGGACCTCGTGTCAGAACTCCTACACCTATGCCAGCCTCTTGGGATTTTCAAAAAAAAAAAAATTGACTGCCCAATAACTTAACAATGCCTTTTCTTTCCATTAAGTTTGTCTGATGGGATACTAAAATCTAAGAGGTTTCTGTTGGGTTACATTGCAGCTGTTTTGGTAAAAATGTTAAGTTTCTAATAGAACACACTAGGCAATTCTGGTCATATTTTCAATTCATCTTTAGATATTACTGCCGACCAAGTTGATAATATGAAGGTTGTATTTGGATATTTTATCTAAATTGGTTTTTTTTATGGCCTCTTTCCAGGGAGAAAAAGCTGGTGGAGTACGCAAAAGCAACAAAGTGAATGTTGGAACACAGCCGGATACAGAGCTTTATCCAATGATAAGTAATAATGTAAGGATGATTTTATCCTTGTTGACTCAATGAACTTAGTTGAGATAGGGAGCAATGTAGTGGTTAGGGCTGTAAATAGTCAAACTGCTCTTGAACTACTTGAGTTTATCTTGCTTTAAGCTTGTTTGGCTCAAGCTTGATTAGTGGACGAGTTGAGATTAAGCTCAAACTGAAATTTGTTTATTAATTAATGAGTAAAATTCAAACTCCTATCTATGTTTGCAAGCATGCTCATGAGTTGGCTTTTAGTGAACTTATAAGCTTTATATATTTAATATATATAATACAACTCATATATTAATATAATATGTACGCTTCGAGCCTTGGCTTGTCTAGACTTAATCACGTAAACAAGCTCATGAGCCGAGCTCGAGCTTTAAATTCTTCATTGCTCGATTTGAGTTTGTGATTTTAAGTGCGATAAAAACTCAGCTTGACTTGGTTTGGATTGTCTTGGCTTGAGATCTATAATTTTTTAATCGAGCCAATCCTGAGCCTTCAAAAACTCTTTTGGTTTGGCTTGTTTGTAGTTTTAGTAGTAGTAAAGTTTGTGTATGTATATGGATCTTTCTCTGCACCATGGTCTATATACTTCCTGTTCAATCGGTGACCCAAATTTGTGGATTTTATGATTTCTAGACAAAGGAGAAAGTCTCTAAATGGATACACTCCCGTGTTGAAAATGGTGCCAGACTTATGCTTGATGGACGAGAGACTATGGTATGGATGCTTGATGTTGTGATTATCTTTTGAGACATTCCTTGATGTGCTGCATTTTGGAGCATTTGCTGAGACTTCTTGATATCCTCCAATCAAAAAGGTTCCAGGATATGAGCTGGGAAACTTTGTTGGTCCCACCATTCTTTCTGATGTCACAGGCTGCATGGATTGCTACAAGGTTGCTTATTAATCTCATTGTTCGTGAAGCTGTCATCATCAGATGAAAATAAGTATCTAATACCTATATTTATTTTTTATTTGCATCTGTTGTATAAATTTGCAGGAGGGAGTTTTGGCCCAGTTCTTGTCTGCATGCAGGTTAGTAATTAGCTGGGACATTTGAAGTCTAGTTATAAATTGATTAAATTTCATCATTTTGCTAACTTTTCTTCTTTTTGAATATTCTTTATTAGGCTGGCAGCATTGAAGATGCAATCGATATAATTAATGGAAATAAGTGAAGCCTATGTAACTTTTTCTTTCTTATGAGCAAGAATCTATAGAAAGAATGGCAGCTTAATCTGAAATGGTCATTTTGCAGGTATTGTGGTGGAGCATCTGTATTTACTACCTCTGCTGTAAATGCTAGGAAATTCCAAAGTGAAGTTGAAGTTGCACAGGTTGGGACATTAGGTTCCTTGTATTAAATTTCTTGCTGTTTTATCTTTTATATGTGTTTAAACAATGATTTCAATGATAAAGAAGTCACAGTTTTCCATGATTCAGAATGCTGAGAAGAAGAATGAACTTGATTTACTAAAAGCCCAATACTAATGCTCCATCAAAAAGTGAAATGGAAAAAAACCTTTATCTTTTCATCTGTTTTATTGAGAGGGGATAATCAGGGAGAAATTTTTTTGCTTTCCTTCTATATCTCCCCACCCCCCCCCCCCCTCTTTCCTTTTGGTCTTGCTTCTTAACCTTTACAAATGACAGCTCAATATCTTGTTTTTGCGTTTATGTGGCCAAGGCCTGCCTTTTCATTGACTTTTTACATGATCAGATAGGGAAGGCAATTTCAATACCTTGTAATATTATCACCGATATCTTTGTTATATATCATGAGTGGATGTGTTTGAAGAGGATAAGATGGGGGAACTGAGCACATGGGCAGGAATACGAAACATACATATGTTATGCATGTGTTAGAAGATGTGACAATTGTGTGTGTGGCAACACTTGAAAATGGCCATCTCTTGTAATTGAACCAAATGCAAGATTTATACTGATCTTTCACCATGGACTTGTTCTGCACAGGTTGGGATAAATGTTGTCGTCTCAGATTTACCATTTACATCATGTTGGTTGCAAGTCATCCTTTGCTGGTGATGTCCATCTTGATGGTAATTCATATGAGCCTCCTGCATATTTATTGCCATAGAGAAGCTTAGAGAGAATGTGGAAGATGTATACAAATCTGATACTGTTTCTGGTACTGCAGGGAACGCCGAAATTCAGTTTTACACCCGGATTAAGAAAGTGTCCCAAAAATGGGATCATCTTCAGGTCAATATTGGAGGATCTCATATGGAGGTTATGGAAGCTGCTTGAGGTTTCCATTTTCGCTCTGCTCTTTTTCCTAGAAAGCACGCACTATGTGAGTGTACTTACCATCACAGGAAAAAGGGCAAGATCCTCGAATTGTAGCATAATGGTAATAGAGACACCCATGTTCGATCTTACTCCCAGTAGTAGTATAGCATTTTTAGTGGAACCCTCGTTAGTCTCTAGTATATCATGGTAGTTCTTCTTATCCCCGCACAGGGTCTTTATCCCAAGAGAGAGGTGAATGGCCCATCTATTTTTCCTTTATCCCCACCCAGATAAAGTCTGCTATCATTACTTTATTTACTTAAAATAAGAGTTGGACTTGAGTCAAGTCACTTACAGAGAAGATGCAAGATCCATCGTCGAATCTTGTATAAAATTATAGATTTGTTTAAATAGTTGTAGGTGTGATAGATTATGTATAAAAGTTATATTTTATAAGTTGAAAAAGTGATAGGTATGATAGGTAAGTAACTAATCCCAAGTAGGTCCCTTTAAAATAGTTTTTTCTAAGTTTTTATGGAACATTACTATTTCAATTATTATTCTTATTATTAGAATTATATAATATCAACTAAGCATAGTGCTATTTGAATAATATAATAATTAACACTACAGATGCTATTGAATGAGCAAGGCATTACCATGGTATTAACATCATTTATATATATTTGTATTAATAAAATGCTAATACACACACATATATATATATATATATGATAATAAAATGGATATGATGGGATGGTTTCTTAAGGATATAAATAATATATTAATCATATAAATTTTAATCATTTAATAGTTAAATTGGAGAAAAATTACTTTGTGTAGATACGTGAAAAATGGGGAAAATTGCAAGTTCATCTTTTGAACTTTTATTTGGGTGTGAATTTATCTCTTGATTTTTTAAAGTGCATTTTTTGGCTCATTAAATTTTCTACATTTGGTATAATTAAGGATAATTAATATTTTTGTGTACTTTAAAAGTTTTAAGGATAGATTTGTATATAGATGAAAGTTTAGGAGTGTAAATTCATATATAAGTAAAAGTTAGAAAGGGTAATTTGCAACAAGGAAAGTATTCATAATATAATATAATATAATAAAAAATAAAGTAAAAATTTTTGTCACCTAAAAAAGTCCTATCTTGTTTAAAAAAAAAAAGTAATTGATAGGTTGGTAAGATTGCTATCACTTAAAATTTTTATTTTGTTAAAACAATAGAATGTAATGAATTTAAATTGCAAAGAATTCAAAAATGAAAAAAAGAAAAAAACAACCAACATATTGAATTTTTGTCAAAAAGAATTATTAAGGTCTAATCCCAATTAGTAGTTATATAGGCATCTATACATGATCTAAAAATGGAAAAAAAATATAATTTTTTTTTATAAATATTAAATTAATACTTAGAAATTTCTATCTTTATAAACGTTTTGGGTATCAAAAGAACATGACACAACTTAGTAAGTAGTAACTGTTTTAGATTTTAATATTTAGTCCTAATACTTGGATATCTAGTTTTTTGAAAATTGGTTTTAAAAATCAGTTTTCTTTACAGACCATTAGCTAAGTTGTGATCAATCCAATCCATTGGTTCTACCTTTATACTTTTTCTATCTTGACGATGATCGGGTTGCAACTCTAAAATATCAAGAATCAGTTTACTTTAATTCTTAGTCAAGAATTTGTATTAAATGTGTTAGGGTTTAATGCAAATTGAATTAAAGGAAATAATACCAAAATTTTCACTGTGTTTGGCTAGCTTTTTGAAATAGAAAATCAAGGGAAATCAAAGAAAAGGAATGAAGGGAAATGGAAATCAAGAAAAATGAAAATAAGTAGAATGTTTGTTTTGTATTTGGTAAGCTATGAAGGAAATGAGAAGAAAATGAGAGAAATAGAGTTAGTGATCAATAAAATTATTCTTATGTTATTTTTTATAAAATATTAGTGAAAGAAGAGGGATGGGATATTTTTATTCATTCAATATATTTCTCTTGGTTTCTCACCATTTCATCCCAACTTTGGATGGAAAGTTGGGAGGCTCCATTTTCATTTGATTTCTCTCTATATCCTCTTATTTTCCTTCCCAACAAACATACAAACACAACACTTTCATTCGATTTCTTTTTTTTTTTTCCCTCCATTCCATCAGACTTCTAGCATCCCAAACACAACTTTAGGCTCGAAAGTTGATACACGTTAACGATCTTCTACTACTCTATCCTTTGCAACTTACCAACTCGCATCTGTTGCCTACGTTCCATAAAAATTTACAAGGAATAAGAAACAAAAATTAGCTGAGCATGCAATGCTCCAGCAGCAATAAGCCTAGTTCAAGCGGTTTCTTCTGCTTTCCCTCCATTTCATCAGGCTTCTAGCATCCCAAACACAACATTAGGCTCGAAAGTTGAAACACGTTAACGATCTTCTACTACTCTTTCGTTTGCAACTTACCAACCCACATCTGCTGCCTACGTTCCATAAAGCATTTACAAGGAATAAGAAACAAAAATTAGCTGAGCATGTAGTGCTCCAGCAGCAAGAAGCCTAGTTCGAGCACTTACATTATATGTATGATAGGAAAAATTCTTCAAAACCTTATAAAAAACCCTTCGTGCAAGTTTAAACACAATGTCATCTATATCCTTGGTAGCAAAGTTGTCCCTTGCTGATAGCAACGTGTTATCTGAGCACATGTCCTGGTTTGAACAAACCTTGTCACGCCCTAACGGTACCCCAAACGTGACAGTCCGCCGTACGCAATATAAAACTTAAGAATGACTACCCCCGTCACTCAAAAGCTTCCATATCGGTACAAGGCGTATGTTCACATCAAAGAGAGACCGGTGAAGTAATGCATTTTAAGGTATTGGCAGCGGAACATACAAAATATCACTTAATATAATTCATAGAAACATAAAGTCTTACAACTTCTAAGGGCATTCCCCCGATAAATTCATAACAACATGGTTCTACTAAAGATAAAAATAACTAAAGCTAGAAGATTTTAGAAGAAATCTACTCTATGACTTCAAAATAGAATTCCTCCAAAATCTTCTCAAAATAAGGATTCTACCCGGGGGATCAAGGTGGTCTCGAGTACAAAAGATAATCCTGCAATATCAAAAGTCTATAGGAGTATAAGCATAACTTGCTTAGTGAGATATTCCTTGTGCAACAGTACTCAAAACAAACAATCAACCAAGTTTATTAATTCAAGCATATGAAATGCAACAACCATATGATTAAACATTACATACGACTATCCGGTTTCGTATGTATGATGGATTTACCCCTCCATCGGTTGTTAGGGAATGCTTTGAACTGGACCCCAAACGACCTCCTTAAAGTTGCGCGCGTCTTGGGGTTCCAACGAATCGTACTACTAGTCTCCGGGCTTTCCATACCCAAAGTGATCGATCCGGCTCGGCTACACCTTGAGACCGTATTCCCCGAACATCCTAACCCTTAAGATGTAGCTAGGCAGCTTACCTTTCCGATCCCACGCTGAGGAGTAGTAGCAAAACTTCGAAATGATATTCTAAGTGATATGCATGAGCAATTTATTATATGGGGATTTCAATATGACATTAAATCATTTAAAGCGATCAAACAATATTTGCACACATAACAATACATACATGGAAACATTTATATCAATCACAAATCGGGTTCTGATATACTTATTGTTCATTGATCGCACACCATGATTCACATACATAGTTCCCATGATATCCCATATGCATATCAATTTTATCTTTTCTTAACATCTAGTGCTCTATTCTACAAGCACATACGCGTATACATAAACGTAAAGGAAACTCACTCATCCATAGCGATCTAGGAGTTGAAGTAATCCTCGGGGAAGACAAGATTGTGATCCTCGACACCTAAACAAAAGAAATACCCAACATGAGTATTTCATCCAAGATCTATTTAGATTCTATAATTCTATCGTAAAGAATTCGTAAAAATCGTATGAAATGGAGATTCCAACTGAAAATGGCTATAACTTGCTCATTTTAACTCAGAATTTCGCATATTATATACTGATTTCTACCTACTCGAAAAGAACTATCTATTTCTAAGGTTATTTTTATCAAAAGAAGTTATTCGGGTTTTGGAATAGTAACGTACAGATTTGATACGAAAATTCCAATTTTTAAAACTAGAGTTTTCAAGCTTTTCTTCATTCAAGAGCTTTCGTACAAAATATAGATATATTGTATGGTTGAAAAATTCCTTGAATACATATATATATACTCAAACCATATACATGAATTTAGTGGTGTTGTTCAACAATGATCTTGTAAAACAATGTGTCTTAAAGGTGAGATAAGCTTAAAACTTGGAAGGAAATTGGTTTTATTTTGAAAAATTTCCTAAATTATCATAAGTGAGTATTTCCTTCTTTAACTCCATTTCTCAGTTATTGAGAATAATTAAATTTTCAAAAAAGAAATTTGCATCTTTTAAGATTCTCATAACTTTATTTCTAGTGGTTTGAAAAACATAGTTTTTCTAAGTATTTCATGATTATATGTTCTAAAGTTTTTCTAAAGTTTTGATTCACTTTAAAAGAATAATATCAATAATTTTATAAGTTATTTATTATTTTATTTCCTAAGTAAAGCTTACCATTAGAAAGGTTATTTCTTAATAATTTTGTAAAACTTATATAAACCTTAATATGTTGATGAAAACCTTACATATGAGTTTAAGAAAGCCTTTGTTTAAACAAAGAATTAAGTTTAAAGAATTTGTCTTTTTTTCATTGGTTTAAAAGAGAGTTGATAACTTATTTCTATTAGTAAAATACCATATAGTATTATTACTAAAAATGAGTTAAACGTGTCTAACTTTAGCAAATATTTAGTAAGATAAAACTTTAAGTCTTTAAGGAAAAATAATTTCTTATGTGACAAAATTTATTTTTAAAGAGAGTTTATGATGGGGGTTAACAATTTTTTACAATCTTTTTGGGTTTTCTGATTTCAAAGGAAAACAGAAATAAATGATATGGATGATATTATTAGTCGATAGGTGCCACGACTAACAAAAATCAAACTGGTTTGTGAATGGAATCATAAATCGATATAACTCACTATTTAAAAACTCTCACGAATTGCTAAAGGAATATAAAAATTCAATCAGCAAGAAGAATAAAGAAAATTATAATTCTCAATATCCATAACATGTATTGACAATCCTGACAATTACAAGAGAAAACTCTCTCAGATAAACTCACCAAAATAGAAATCAATTATTTTTATTACTTAAGAAAACTCATTTTCGTTATGGTTGAGACAATATCAACATGTTCATGCATGAATGAGAATATGTAACTATGAGAAATATAATAAAAACAACATAAATAAGATAAACAAAATAAGAGCATGAAAATAAAGTCAAGTACTGGGAACCTTAGCTTCATCAAGGTATCTCGAGACTAAGAATAGACTAGTCCTCGAAAGAAAAGAAAAACAAAAAAAGAAAAATTGTTTTGACTTGATATGGACAAGTCTAAGACTAGAAGGACAAGTCTAAGACTAGACTAGTCTTAACAACAACATGAAATAAATAAATTGCATAACTTGAAAGTAAATAAATAACAAATGAGCTTATATGCTCTAAATAAATATATATACATAATATATAATACTTTATATATGTTAAGTTAGAACAAAAATAATAACAATAACAACATAACAACATAAAGAAAAGAATAGAACATGAACAAAAACAAAACATGAATAAATTGTTGCTTCTTTAACTCAATGAGTCTAAGAAACATACACTAAGCTCATGTTAAGTTATATGAACATGATGAGTATATGGAAGAAACTTTTACCTAAGGTTTATGTGTTGGTTGAAGGAGAAAAGAATGGTTGTAGTATTATGTGGGACTTGGTTTTCTAATGAAAAGAGAGAGCCTGGGAGAGATTTTGGGAGAGTGATTTTAAGAGAGTTTTAGTACGAAATAAGTTGTGTGAAAGAATGAAAGAGGAAGGGGGTATTATAGATTTTTAGAGTGGAAATTAGATGTAAGAAAATAAATTGAAAAAGAAAATGATATGATGAAGGGAGAGAGATGGCCCGGTTCTAGTACTTGGGGGGGGGGGGGGGGGGGGGGGGGGGGGGGGGGGGGGGGGGGGGGGGGGGGTGCGCGTGGCGCGGGGGGGGGGGGAATGGTGGGGGTGGGGGAATTAATTTATTTTATTTGTTTTGTAATAAAAAAAAGTAATGTGTAAAGGGTTGTGATTAAAGTTGTATGGGGAAGGTAAATTGTAAGCTATAAGTATGGTAGAGTGTAAGAAAAAGTAGAGATAGATGAATAGTAATGAATAGTAGAAAAGTACTATGAATAGTAGACTAGACAATTAAAATACTGGTAGTAAAGAAAATACGCATAATTAAGCTATATCTGATATTTTTAGTTACCGAAAAATTCTAAAACTAATATTTTTGAAAACCTTATATTTTTATGAATCTATTGGTGTTGTCGGAATATTTTTGCTACTCGGTGCTCCGGCGCATGGTTTTCGAAAACTTATCTCGTTTAGATCCGAAGGACACTTGAAAATTACGAATCTGATATTTTTAGGCTTTCCTATATTATTACGAACCATTTTCCACAATTATTTCAATTTTTTTTCTAGGATTTAAGAACACAGGATTGCCATATCTAGATTCATTAGACTAAACATAGAACTAGGTTAATTTTAGGGTTTCGTTTTGACTTCCGATTCTAGGGTTTTCTTATATTATTGAAAAAATCTAGGGGCTTACAAACCTCCTACTCCCAGTAACGAACATGTTAGGGCCCTTCCTCCCTTATTTCCTTCCTATCAACCTCCATTCTCAAACTCAGAGTAACTTAGTCTACTAAAGAACCTAGTTGTTCATCTACATTGGAGACCCTAGCTTTTACTTGCATCCGTATAGCTAGGCATTGGCATGGGTCGTGACCAGCGGGTTATGGGTTGTGACCAGGCTTGGCTATACGGGTCATGACCTGCCAACCAACTCGTTGGCTCGGCTAGTTAAAGCTGGTTCAAAGCCTAAACCCCGCGACCCCGGCGAGTAGAACGAGTCAAAATAAAATTAAAAAAAGTAAAAAAATAAAAGCAAAAAATTAAGAAATAAATATTTAAACTCATTTTAATATGAATGGATAGTATTTATTATGAAACTATCTTTTTTTTTTCCTTCATTTGTTCAAGTATGCTTTTTTAGCCTATTCAAGTATGCTTTCTTTAATAAATTTTGTTTGTTTTGCACAAGTTTGTAATTTAAAATTCCTTATATGTTGTTGTATGATGATCTAATTATGTATTTTTCTTATTAATTTAATTAAAAATTTTATGAATTTCTTTTTAAAAAATCATTTACTGGCCCTGAACCGCCGGTTTGAACTTGCCCAGCCCAGCACTTCATGTCCACTGCCCAGTTCCGGTTCAATCTTGACCTAAACTATGGCTCGACAATTCCAAACCGGTTTAACTCGGTGCTTACCTCTACGTGTAGCCTTTAGAGAAGTTTTTTCCTTAGGATCACGTGGATGCTTCTTCAACTCCTTAGTCAAATACATCTTTGCCCCATGCATCCTGCTTCACAAGGTTAGGAAAGGCCTCTGAGTCTTTGACTCATTGATAAAAAAAGGCATTCTAAAGAGTTAAGAAAGCTTTTTCCTAGTACCCTTGAGCTCAGCTTGCTAAGTTGTCAGCTCTACAGTTAACATAACCCTCGGAACCATACCTACAACAACATGAATATAGAGATTAGACAAGAAAGAGAAGGATTACGTTATCAAAGCCAGGCACAAGTCTTTGGGGACTTTGCTCCTCAACAATCATAAATGCCCTATAAGATTTGCTCTCTACTATTCTACAGAATGTGGAGATTCAAACCTACGAGGCCTTAATAATTATCTACTTCCATAAATACCTCGCTGTATACATGACACAGTTATATTGTATCATCCGGTACCTCTTAATCTTTCTAATGGTTGACAAGTTTTCATATTCTCTTTAAGTGTTGGAATGATAACATCGGGGTCATCCTTATGTCTCTTAACTCATATTTGCTCGTTTTGCTAACTAACTTCACCCATGGATGGTCCACGATATTGGGTTTTATAGGTTAAAGATAATACAATGGAATTTACAATATTTACAAGACCTATATCCATGTAAAATGAAAAATAAATCACAAGAGATTAAAAGAAAAATTCCTTTTATTCAAATGCTAATGCCGTCTCTTCTTGGGGATAAAGCTCAAATGAGATCCAAGACTATAGTTTTTGTGAAACTATGTTTAATTGTTCACTATAAAATTTTCAAATTTAGGACTTCTAGTCATCTTCATATATACAGGAACAAGATGTATTTGACTTAAACATGGACACGGTTCTGAAACCAAACCAAATTGGAATCAAAACCGCCAATTCTAAGTCTTGGATTAAAAAACCAGAATCAGAACTGTCTTTCAAGATTTCGATTTGGCTCTATGGGATCGACTGTTTTTAGTTCTAGTTTTGAAACCGTGGAACCGCCTTTTCTATTCAGATAAAAATAAAAAATTATAAATAAAGTAATACTAGTTTTTAATAAAATAATTATAAACATAAAATAATTATTGGGTCTGAAAGTATTAAATTATTTAACCAATTTTTAAAAAAAATTGTTTAGAATATGCATTCATTTATATACAAACACATCCAATATCAATTGTAGTAAGTAATATAAGATTAAAAAAATATTCTAGAGGATTAAAAAATTACAATATAAAAAATAGTCTCACATGATTAAAGAAATGAATTTTTCTTTTAGGAGTAGTTTATATAAACTAATTATATATAATGTTAAGTTATATTTATTTGTATTGTTGACAATAACACATTAAATATTGTGAATTAGTAATAAATTTTACCATTCATAAGAAATAGTTTAAATATTAGTAATTATATATTTTTACTTTTTTTTCTAATTTTATTTTATTTTTAATGGAACCGGTTGAAACCGCTAGTTCTAGGTTGAAGAGTCACCTAGGAATCGGAGGATCGGTGGTTCCTTAGCCAGCTTTAAAATTGACTAATTGATCTGATTCTGGTTTTGGAACTGTCGATGATGGTTTCAGTTTGGCTCTCGGTTTGGTACCGAATCGTGCCCATATCTATTTGGCTCTTATGCTACTAAGTAATTTAGATTAAATAATAGCTCTTAGAAGCCATAAACTCATAACCACACACACACACACACACACACACACACACACACACACAATATGTTTTTTTATTAACTCATGAAATTTCAATTGATTTTTTTGGCACATTTTTGTAGTTAAAAAGAAAAACAAAGGGGTAAACATCGGCCTGTTCACTTCGCTGTATAAAATAATGAGACAATAAAATTCTAATTCAAAGAGAATGTAATAGGGTCGAAATGGGTATTACAATGTTCACTTACTACAAAAAAGTAAAACAATTAATTATTGAAGTAAAAGGTAAAATATATAATGCCCCTTGTATTTATTATTGAGAGAGGATAATTGTATAGGTGATATTTTCAAGACAGTGATATTTATGACAAAGTTGAAAAATAAACCATTGAATAGCATGGATAGAGATATAAATTGCTATTTATCATTTTACATAATGGCAATTGAATTGCCATTCCTTTCAACTAAACACCATAATATCAACTTTACGTCGAACAAGGTTTATCTCAAGTAAACAGGATGTGAATATATTTATTCAATTCATTTAACTGCCACTTATAATTAACCAAAAGAATAATGCTTCCAGTATAATATATTATCCTTTATTTCGAAATAAATTAATTTGAATCCTAACATTTAAAATTCATTATAATTGACATTTTGTTTATGTCGATCGTGTTATTATGTGCGATCCTCTAAATTTCATATATGGATGCAATGTCTATCCAGCCATTGATCAATGTAATCGTTAACAATGTTTGTTGGGCTGAGGTGATCAAAAGATTATGAGCCATAAATCACTATGTATAGATTATTATGTAATTAAATCTCTTCCAATTGTGTAATTGAATCTCTTCATCAAAGATATCATAATCAAACAATTGCATGTAGTGTCATCAATGTTAGCACTTTGACTTGGTTTTTGAGATAAATTTAACTTAACAAAACTTGTAGTGGCCAATGATTAAGAGTCACCGTTACTCCAACCAAGTAGTATTATCTTCTAAATCCAAGAGAGTGATTACTTTCATTTTGACTAATCACCATTCTTTATATTTAATAGCATACCCTATAACCATATTAGTTACAATATACATATAAATATATATATATATATATATATTAAGATTCCATGTTTAACAGTATTAAAGTACGGCATTCCATATACAATATATATGCACATAGGGATTATTTATGCTCATTTAGATAGTGTAGAGACCAATGACATTGAAGGTATAGTATTTTCCATTAGCATGTCATATCTAGTATACTACTTAACATTTGAGCACTCGTTTGTATAACCTAGATATCTTTCTATAAGAATGTGTTGGTCTAAATATCTCTATCTCCTTTACATACTTATCTAACTAAGAACAAATTTTGATAATATGATGTCATGAGATTCCCACTAACAACCTACCTTGTTATTACTCCATACACTTTATAATTATTTATGAAATTTTATTGTAAAATATATATACAAACAATGAAGTATATATAAAAAAGCTTATTTTTTATTAATAATATTCGTGAATACATAAAAAATATCTTATCACCTTTACATGGGTTGCCTGGACTAATCACCATTTCCATCCTTCGAGAATTTAACATTAACAAGCCGCATAAAATAGAATTTGAATTTTGCATGTTGAGGTTTTAAACAAATCAAACAGAGACATTATAATATTGAATTTATAAAGAACACACACGCACACACACACACACATATATAAAAAGGGCAAGTAACCCCAAAGTCACTCTTTTACAATATTAATTTTTCGTGTCATATGCCCACTGTGATGTTTACACATATGCTTTAATTCAATATCAGTCAAGTTATAAATGTCAATTAACATTATATATAACATTTTTAGATTTATTACAATTACCAATATTATGTTTTACGTTTTATTATTATTACTAATCATGACAATAATTATTTTATTTACATTTAGTTTTGTATTTTAAATTATAATGCCATTAATCTTTTATATAACCTTAATTTTTTTTTCATAGATTCTTTTAGCAAATAATGTTAGTCATTTTAATTTTCTCATATTTTCAAGAAACGTTTATAATGTGCAAGGAGTTCAAAAGTGCCTTTTTATTATTTTTTTTCTTCACTTTAAATAGAAGGAAGCATGAACATGTTCAATAATTTAAATAATTAAAGGATAGAATAAAGTAGAATATGTTAATAGATTTATTCTTTCCTTTTATGTTTTAAATTGTGTTATTAGCATACACATCGCGTAGGTGACACTTTTACTAGGTGTGTGTATATATATATTTTGGTCAATTAGATTCAGATTAACTCAATATATTCTGGATGATAACCAAAATAATTGGATTCAGATTCTCCTCTGAATCAAAATAAGAGGAGTGCTAGGATAATATTTCTACAAAATAATAATAATCATCTCAATTAACCATGTGGCCAGGTCAATGCTTGCGTATACTGTGTCTATCACTTTAAAAAATAACAATTCCGTAAGAAATCAAAATGGAATCTTTTTCTTTGTTTATTCTTAAATTTTCTCGTCTTTTTCTACTTTCAAAAGACTAGCTTCCCGTTAGAAATCAGATTATTTATTTATCAAAACAATTAATACCGATCATATATTTATAAATTGACATGAAATTCAATTTTATTTATCATGAAATTCAAATTATTTATTTATCAAAACAATTAATACCGATTATATATTTATAAATTGATAAAAACACTTACCATTATTTTTGTAATTAACCCGTTTTATTTTCCTCAAACAAATACTATTCCGATTATGATAGCATTACCATTTGGCTGGCAGGCGGGACGGGACAGAGCAAACAGACGTGGCATTTTGTCTTTCCTTGCCATTTACTGTTATATATAAAAAGATTAAGTTGAGCTGCGTTTTCAAGTGAATCCCTTTTGTCCAGTCCAGCTCACTCACTTGCAATCATGTTGCGAATTTCGTTTCAGAAAGGTGATCAGACTTATTTGAATTCAATTTTAATCCTCTTTTATTCATATTCTTTAATTATGTTTAATCCATTTTGTTTCTGATTCCGATTCTAATGGTTGTATGTGTGTGTGTGTGTGTGTGTTTTTTTTTTTTTAATTAACAGCAGCGATCAATCTAAGGGTTTTGAGACCTCAGATATTAGGCTATGGAGGAAACTCGCTTTACTCTACTGCTACTGAACCCTCTTCTCGACATAGGAGCAATCCTCCGGTTAGCTTAACTTTTAGTGTTCTTGTTATTATTGTTGTTTCGATTGTTATCAAGTGCTGGTTTTTTTTTTTTTTTTTTTCAATTATCATTTTTTCCCTCTTTTTTGTGTGTGTGTTTTTAAATGAAACGAGAAGTGGTCATAAAGGAGATATCTTTTGACCCGGAGTCTTTGCATTAAGTGGGATCAAGAAATCCCACTTCCTCTAGTGTAGCTCTAAAGCATAAGGCAGTTATTTGTTATATCAAAGGAACTTCTGATCAATGGTCGTTTTCCTCCCGTGCATCCAATCCTAATTTGCGACGCATTTAGTTACAGTGATTGGGCTGGTTCCCCTGATTCCCGTCTTTATTGACTTTGTGGCTTTTCCATATATTGGGCATTTTATTACTATGTTGGAAATGTATGAAACAATCTAAAATAGCTGTGCAGTAGTCCAGAAGTTAAATATCACACGCTTTCTTTTGCTACCTGTGAGGTTATTTGACCATTGTGATAATCAGATTGCACTTCATTTGATGAAGAATTCTTGAACTGTTGGTGCACATTTCTGAGCTTGAGTCTCCATCTTATTTGTGGGAAGGTTTTGTAAGGAGTTATTTAACTATCACATGTTTCAACTAAGTTTCAGTTAGCTGATATTTTACCTAGGTTTTGCATCTTTATCAATTGCCTTTCTTATTGTCCAAGATGTGTGCTCTTAACATCTATGCACCTCTTGGAGGGGGGTGCGTCAATGACCTATTACTGGTACACGTCAACAGCAACAGAAGCCTGCGGATCAGCATTAACACAAGTTCACAGATCAGCAGCAGCAGTGTGTTCACAGCGAGGAACTGTAGTTGGAGTTACTTAGGATATTTTACTCACATGTTTTATTTGTTTTAAGTAAATTTAACTTTTAGTTAAGTTAGTTATACATCTGACAACAATTTCTTGCATATAGCAGTCTAGAAATGTTATTTGTGCTCTGGTGAAGTGGTGTGATGGTATGGAATAATGATGAACAAGCTAACCAAACATTTCGTATGTTGTAAAACATTATTTCAATATGTGGATGACTTTGACTACATTGGCTTGGAAAAATCCTTGCATGGAATCTAGATTGTTGAATTTTTTCGTGATAATTGAAATGATCATTCTGCTTGGCTTTATTGTTTCTTTAATTGTCTTCTGTATGTGGATTAGATTGGCTATATAAACAAGACTTCTTTTACTTGTCAGAATAATACAGGATTCACAGTTATATCTGTTGGTGATGAGATTGGTTTTCCTGTTTCAGAGGGTCCCTAATCTTATTGGTGGTAGCTTTGTTGATTCGAAATCATCTACCTTTATTGATGTCATAAATCCAGTAAGTCAATCTATGCCTCCCCTCCACTCTTGCAAGCTTGATTTCTGATTCCATATTCTCTATTTGGTAGTGTTTCATATGCGAGTTAGCTGATTTTTGTTGTTTATAGGCCACCCAGGAAGTTGTGTCACAGGTACCATTGACCACCAATGAAGAGTTCAAAGCTGCAGTTTCTGCTGCAAAATTGGCATTTCCATCTTGGCGTAATACGCCAGTGACAACCCGTCAACGCATTATGTTGAAGTTGCAGGAGCTCATACGCCGAGACATGGTAAGCATGCGAACCTGTTGAAGATGAGATTTATGCTGTTCCATGTATTAAGGCTAATGTGTGGACATCATCTTAAATCCTTTCAGGATAAGCTTGCCTTGAATATTACTACAGAACAAGGGAAAACACTGAAGGATGCCCAAGGGGATGTATTTCGTGGATTGGGTTTGTACTTTTATCTTCTATGATCAACTCATGGATTAATTAAGATGTGCAAAAACTTTATTTGCCCCTCACATCCTATGATACACTTCCTTTTTGTGTGTCAATGGCCACTCCATTTAGCAGTATCTACTAATTAAGCCCTTTCTCCCTCCAAAATAATGTGCAGAGGTGGTCGAACATGTGTGTGGTATGGCAACCTTACAAATGGGAGAGTATGTCACTAATGTTTCAAATGGAATTGATACATACAGCATTAGAGAGCCACTCGGTGTTTGTGCTGGAATATGTCCCTTTAACTTCCCTGCAATGATCCCATTATGGGTAAATCTTTTGTCAAGTTGCTTTTGCACCTACTATTTTGTGAGGTTGGATTAATTGAGGGTGCCACCAATTCTGCAGATGTTTCCAGTTGCAGTTATTGTGGTAATACCTATGTCCTAAAGCCATCAGAAAAAGATCCGGGTAATTAATTTATCCTCGACTCATTTTGTTTCACATGGATCATCTTTCTTCAATTGTTTGTATGATGCATTAGTTTTGGTGGAGATATGTTTCCATCCTTGCTGTCTACTATGAATATCCTTCATCTATAGAAGTAAACCATAAATTCGATAATGTGTGGTTGGCAGAACACTGTCATAGAAAATAAGCTGGGGCAACTTTCAAACTATGAATTGCAAATGTTGAATTCATGCATTGCTAGCTAAGTGTTTGTTCATAGACTACCATAGAATCTAAATTTCAATCAAGCCTTTTTGTATGTAGTAACCTAGATGCAGCAAAGAAACTTATGAATGAGGTTGAATCTTCTGGAAACACGATGCATAAAAAGGCAACAAAATGAATAAAATCCTGTCAGCTGTGTCACATTTAGTGTATTTTAACTTAATGAAAAGACCGGATAATGTTTTCTGAATCTTGATTTAATGGAAGAATTGTGAGATTTTTGGCTTAGTGTCCTGCACTTACATGGAGTTAGATTGGCCCTGTGAATCTATTTCATGTCAATGCCATTGTTAGCTCTGTCAATGAAAGTGACAGATGCATTGGTCATACTGCGTTTTAAGTTTCATAAGCTTTTCCAGTCTTACTTTGAATGAAACATTTTTTGTTTGCTGCCTTTTGCCAATTCCAGGGGCTTCCATCATGCTTGCAGAGTTGGCAATGGAGGCTGGTTTGCCAAAAGGCGTTCTCAATATTGTTCATGGAACCAATGTATGATCTCCTTCTTCATCATTTATTTCATAAAATGGATGACTGTTGATTGACAGAGAAAGGCTTGTTGAATGATTTATGTTAAAATCAAGATATTGTAATCTTAATTCCCTTTCATCTGAATTTCTTTGTTTTTGCAATTTACAATCAGTGTTTTCCTTTTCTGTTTTTCTTTGGGCATGTGTCTTGCAACAACTGACCTTGTGTGTTCTTTCTTCACCCTCTGGCAGGATATAGTTAATGCTATTTGTGATGATGACGACATAAGAGCAGTATCATTTGTTGGTTCAAATACAGTGAGTGAACTTTTAGATTTCCAAAGCTTTTCCTTAAATCCATCTCATGTATGCTTATTCTAGACTTCAAACTTTTTATTTATAAAGCATAGATAATTTGGAGGGGGCTTTACTTGGTGCATTTGAATTATCTGAAGAAATGTGTAGAGCCCAAAATAAAAGCACTAATTGTGTGAAGTTTACATATATAGCACAAAATAAAAAGTACTCATTTTGCAGTTAGTGCTTACTCTGTAAAAATCTCTCCAGTACATGACAATGCAGTAGAGAAGTAAGAAAAAAGCTATGCAAGTGTAATATATGCAGGTGACAAGTTTATGCTGCAGTGTCATGCTCATAGGAGCATCCTTGACTGGCATAAACTTCTTTTTCTCAGATTTTTAATTATTCACTTTTGCTCTCCCAATTATTTTTTCACATACTGATGTATGCAGATTGTACAATTCCTAAAATTAAAATGTGATATTTTGTGTTTGCCTTTGATTTTATTGCAAGCTTATAACCTGATGTCCCTCAATATAATGCTTTGATATTTTTTGAAGGCTGGCATGCACATATATGGAAGAGCATCTGCTAAAGGAAAACGTGTTCAAGTAAGTGCATGTTGCATTGTTAAGGAATATACAGAAATCCTTTCCCCTTTACCTCTACTTTTTCTCCCCCTTGTTTTTGGTTGATTGAGGACATGCAACTGTCATACTAATGGGTCGAATGTTTTCCAGTCAAATATGGGAGCAAAAAATCATGCAATTGTCTTGCCTGATGCAAGCATAGATGCTACTTTAAATGCTCTAGTTGCCGCAGGTTTTGGTGCTGCTGGACAGAGATGCATGGCTCTTAGTACAGTTGTCTTTGTTGGAGGATCAAAGTCATGGTATTACTCAGAAGATTCATAATGTTTGTGCACTTTGAGCAAACTTGCGATTTTAGTACATCTCTACTGTTTCTAACAATCCAAAGTATATGCGTACAATTACATCCTGACATTATTTATATTTTATCATTTGTCTAGAATGTAGTATACCTGTATGTTGGTGCTCTTGATGCATGTATGCTTTGATCAATATGCCTTTTCATATTTTTAGTAATATTCTTCTCTTCCATGTTCCAGTCACCTTTTGTCATTGGTTCTGCATGCACATTAATTCTAATCCTATATTCATTGTTATAACTTCTGATTGTAATCAATGTCTATGTGGAGCCATAAAAAACAATTTGGTTGTTTGTTTGCATCTCAAATTTCAGAAGACAAATGTTTATTTGCAGGGAGGGCAAATTGGTGGAACGTGCAAAATCCCTTAAGGTGAATTCCGGAATGGAACCTGATGCAGATCTTGGTCCAGTCATTAGCAAACAGGTATGTGTTTTTGAAATTCTTGGTGCATCATAATTCTTCCTTGTGTGATGGATCTTTGGCTAGCCAATTTCACTTCTATGGATCTTAGAGCTCTGGACTTGCATAACAGGCAAAAGAACGCATTCACAGACTGATTCAGTCAGGTGTTGATGATGGTGCTAGGCTGCTGCTAGATGGGAGAAATATAAAGGTAATGGTTGAGCTTGTGAAGTTACAGGATCTTACCGATGATGATACATTTTCACTGGTTTAACAATATCCATGGTTTGCATAATGCATGATGTGATTATTGAGTATTGTGCTAGTTTAACTTAAAACTTAAGATATCATGTCATGTTTAACTGAAATTATGAAGTGATACTTTCATCAAATTGATAAATGCATGGAGATGTAGAACATGATAGCGCAATTGCTGAAGTATGTATCTCTGCTTCCTATTGACACCCGATAATGAAGCTAATAATTCCAATATCTCCAATATTCATGAACTTTTAACTGGATTGAAGGTTGCATTTTTCTGCTGAAAAATGGTTATTATTTCAATTAGAGGTGGGACGAAGGAATGTTGTTCTATATATTGTTTCAGTCAGTCAAGATTGATTAACTGCTTCCAAAAAGAGATACGAGTTGATGGCAATGAGGCAGTTTTGAATTAGGCTAAAAAAAAAAAAAAAAAGAAAAAGAAAAAACCTAGGATTTGAAGGAAAGTGGGACATTACTTTCTTTTGACCCCCAAGATGTAGTCCTTTGTGTATACAATTGTCTAGTTGAATTTTTCTTGCCTTGTCGCATGTTGTAAAAACAGTTTATTTCTGAAGAATTTGTTCATGTTATTAATACCGGTACTTTATTTGATAAATAGGTTCCTGGTTATGAGCATGGAAACTTTGTTGGTCCCACCATCTTAACTGATGTCACTGCTGACATGGAGTGTTACAAGGTATGTTTTTGAGGTTAATGTATTGCTCATGTCCTTATTCTTTGGTTGGAGTTGGTTATGGTCTGTTTCCTTCATAAGCATAGAGCTGAAGCCTTCCATCTTGTTTTGTAGGAGGAGATTTTTGGCCCAGTTTTTCTTTGTATGCAGGTCGGCCTTTGTCTTATGCATCTATCTGATATATGTCTCCTAATTAAAAATTAAAATTTACTGACATGCATGTAATTTGCCATACTGACGTGCAGGCTGACAGTTTTGAGGAGGCAATAAATATTGTCAACCAGAATAAGTATTTCCTCGTGTTTTCCACTGGAATTGACATTCCTCTCTCACTTTAGTGCATTTTATATTGTCATTTGTTAATTTTTCAGATATGGTAATGGAGCATCTATATTTACAACATCCGGTCCAGCTGCAAGGAAATTCCAAACCGATATAGAAGCAGGACAGGTGACATTAGTTACCGTTTCTGTAAATTTTCCATCTTTTTCTTAATTATTATTTCAACAAATTATTTTAAAGGACTAGTAGAATGACGTTTTTATAGTTATATGTGTCTGAATCCACCATGTGAACGCTGAGCATCTATATGTACTTGACTTTTCAGTTCTTAAGATTTTACAAGCGCTATGAGCCTTGCTAATACATATATTTCTTCTTACACATTGTGCAAACATCAACATATCTTTTGTTGCTCTGGTACAGGTTGGGATCAATGTTCCTATCCCAGTACCTCTGCCATTTTTCTCATTTACTGGTTCCAAGGCCTCCTTTGCTGGAGATCTCAATTTTTATGGTAATTGCGGCTCCTTTAATCCCTTCTCTTTTCATGACAATTAGCCAGTGACTTGTTCTTATGTAGGTGTATGACTGTCAGAAATAAGCGATTATCTGAGTTAATGTTTGTGTAAATGCTCAAGAACTCATCTCTTCATAATTTAGGCAAAGCTGGAGTTAACTTCTACACCCAGGTCAAAACTGTGACTCAGCAATGGAAGGATTTACCGGATAGTGGCAGAGCTTCGCTTGCTATGCCAACTTCTCAGAAGTCCTAGGATGCACAGATAATGTAATTGATTCCTTTCAGGAAATAATAAAAAACTTTGAGCAAATCAATATCAGTGCATATCCTTGCTTGTGACGATATTTTTGTTGTTCTCGATGTTCTCTCCCATTGCTAAGGCTTTTTCCTTCAAATCCATAATAGGGAAAGATTATTGTCAGATAAGAGAATTGAATTACTTGGAAAAAGATACAAATAGGATTCGGTGTGGTTAAACCTCAAGAAGCTTAACTTTTGTCATTTTGAGTCGAAGTTCAAGTAATTAAAATCATGATTGGAATCCTTGAAAAAAAGCAAGGCAGGAAGCTGTCTTATGATATCAAATGTTTGAGTTACAATTAATGGGTAAGAACTGGGATATGGATCTTAATCGTGGTGTTACAAATTTTTCCTACTTAAAATGAACGGAACAAAAGAAAATTATTCAATCGAATGTGTCAGGATTGCAGTGTTATCATATTCTCGCATCACAATTTTTTCTTTCTTTTATTATTTTTTTTTTCCTTTTCCCTCCTCAAGATGTCACACGACACGGATAGTGATTCGTGTGGGCGAGTTGTGTATCTGTTTTTTGTTGAATTCACGTCAATGATATACTACACAATGATGGAGATTACGTTGTCTGATCCAGTCATACAATCATAGGAAGCTTCTCTTCATTATGGGCAAGTGAATCATGTTGAGAGTGTGTGGATACATATGGATGCTAGTAGGTTTTTGCTTCCAGATTCATGAGTTTTGCAAAATTGATTACATTTTGGCTTCAAAGTCACCATGCTACAAATAGAAATTGCACAAAAAAGAATAAACTTATGACTCCGCAATCATCTTTGCTAGAGTATTGAAACTATGGGTAGCTTTACCATTAGGTCCACCTGCCTCTTGGATAATGCTTTTGAGGACTTGGGCATTCTTTCTCATTTCAGTCCCTTGTTCATGTGCTAAAATACGATCAAGGCTCTTGACCATACCTTCCTTTGTGATCTTCCCTTCCTCTAGAAAAATACCAACACGCCATACTTCAGCCACAACTCGTCCATTCATCTTATGATCTCCAAAGAAAGGCCTACAGATCATTACAACTCCGGCTGCGATGCTCTCGTATATTGAATTGCTTCCAGCATGAGTTACAAACACTCCTATGGAAGGATGTGCCAAGACTTCAGCCTGTGGTGCCCATGCTACTACCTTCCCTCTCGTACTTGTTCTTTCAACAAATCCATTTGGGAGCATTTCGTACATATCATCTCTAAGCGACCAAAGATACGGAGTATTGCTTTCTTCCAGTGCTTTTGCCAAGGCTGAAATTTCATCTTGATGCAGTGACGCCACGGTGCCAAAGCTGATGTATGCAACAGATCTGTCCTTTTGGCTATCCAACCATAAAAGGCAAGCTTCCATGATGGTTGAGCCCGATGACTGTTGTGATGGCGTCGGAAATGATGACACTGTGAGGAAACCCATATAGAGCAAGTTTGGCGTATTAGTCATGATATTATTTGTTAGGGGAGTAGGATCTAGTTCCTCATGGAAGTTCATGAGAACGACATTGGCACGATTCGTAACAGGTCCAATGTGACATAAGATATCTAGAAGAATCGATTTTGTGAACTCTCCAGGGGTCAAGATCCTTCAGGTAAGTCAGTCTGTTGTACTGCAGGCAATCCAGGAATGAAGCCGATGTTTGGTTCTTGATTCCCTTGAGTTCTAGTGGAATTCAAGCAAGCTTGATAGATTTGTTCAATGTTCTTGTAAGCATAAAGAGTGTATGGCATAGAAACCCATAAGAAGCCCCAAGGAATGTGCCTTTCTTCTGCCATATCTCCTGCAAAAGGCAAGAATGAATCAGTAAGTATGAAACTGAATCTTGTGCCTTCCTCTGCTTCAACCATATCCATGGACTCCTGGAACTTAGATGGCGCCATCTTAAGAAATGTATTCATTTGTTCATGCGGTTTTCCTATGGAGACAGGATTCTCGTCCACATTGGCTTGTAAATCATAGGCTTTTACGTTGTGGGGAATGCTACCATCTTCTTTTGAGAATAAGATCCTGTTAGATTTTCCGGTGTTGAAGAAAGAAAATTTTACATCGGGCAGCATTCGTGCTAGCTTACATACGAGTCCTAGCATCGGCCGAGCATGGCCACCAAAAGGAAACGCTAAGACGCCACAATGTCGCTTCTGTGGACTCTCCATTGCCATTGCTAATGTGTTAAATTGATGGTGATGATTCAACCAGAAAATGAGGTGGTATTACTTGCCAATTTATATAGAATATTTAAGTCATCACTTTTCGAAACTTAACCTAAAGCGTGGCAAAATAATTTGAAGTCGATTCCTAGATAAATGCACAAAACGACTTTGTCATTACCCCTCGGCGTTATGGGAGTTGCTTCTTCAGCGCAAATGAATTGAAGATAAAATGATTAAATAGCTAAAGACGTTTAGCTCCAAAAGCAAGTAAAAAAGCAAACTTCTTATCTGTTACTACTATATTTAGGTAAAATCCTTCTTTCAACTCCAAAAATAAATACACAGGTTTTTATATCTTCCCTCCAAGTATTTATTTGTTTATCAATTAATCTTTTCTGCCCCCACCCACGTTTTCAAAACAATAAATACAACTCCCAACGTTTTCAATTATCAGTTAATCTTCTCTGCCCCCACCCCACGGTTTTCAAAAAAATAAATACAACTCCCCACATTTTCAAAAAATTTTCTCCCCCCAAATTTATAGGCTGATGGTTTGCCCATCAATTATTTTCAGTTATCCACATTTATATCCTTTTTACTAGCTATGTCTTCTCTTTCTCTCTTCCTACTGTTCTTCCAAAACTGCGCACCTTTCATCCATCACAGATTTATATTTGATTGTGCGTCTGTTTGTTTGTACATTTATAGTAATAATATCCGTTTCATATTTCGTTTCCATTTCGCTTCGTTTGTTTTCTTCCCTATTCGTGACTTCTCATATTCAGTGTTTGTGACGAGATATCAACTTCTTAGCATACTTTTTCTTTTTCTTTTTTTTTTTTTTGTGTATAATAAACAGTGAATTTTCATGATTAATATGAAACGAAAAATAATTTTAATTATTTTTGCATACGTAATGTAGGTGCATCGACCGATGGTTCTTATTAATCTCTCTTTTGTGGTTATTGTATTTCACTATTTTTATTGCCGAAAACGAAGGTAATAAATTATCGTGCACAGGTTCGAACAGTTTAACATGTTCTTTAAATGAGATAGGGGGCTATATGAGAGACTGTAACTGAATAGTGATACTTAATCACCGTTTATGAAAATGTGAGCACGGGGTTTGAGTATTAAATGTTTTATCTTTTATTTTTATTTATCTATTTATTTATAAATTAATTTTACAGTTAAGTTGAAAACAATATAGAGTGAGGTTAGAACACAACTTTGAATTTGGAATTCTAAACCAAACTTGAGTTGGTTTTGGTTTTGTCATTTTAGTATTTATCACACGTTGATGACCAAATATGGATCATAGATTTCTCAGATTTAGTCCAATCTATTGCTCATTCGGGCCAACCCTTTGGCCCTAGACCTGACCTACTTTGACCAGCCCAAAGTTTGACAAAAATGTCGGTTCCTTGGCCTGTGAAACCGGCTATCGAATGCTATGACCAAATGGACTTTGACCTAGGACCACTCAATACATCCGTTTTGATTACTTAGGATTGACACAGCTAAGCATGGATTAGTGGGCTTAAACCCATGTCCACAATAATCGTCACCAACCGCCCATTATCCCATAATCCCGCTATACGTGTAGCCATTAGGATTTAATCCACTATAAATATCCCCTTTTACACCATTATGATAATAACATCATCTAAGCACCTACATATATCTTTAGCTATTATATCATCAATATGTCAACTAATTTAAACATTAGAGTTGCTACGTTAGGCCTACCCTTGTCACTCTACTATCCATCTTTTGTATACAAAGTTCACTTTAGTGACTATAATTGCCTCTATTGGATTCGAACTAACAACACCATGTTAAGTTGAATTGGGCTAATGTCACTTTTGGTACCTCATGTTTCACCCAATGTATAATTAACTACTTGAACTTTAAAGTAATTAATTTAATATCTAATTAAATTTTTCGCGTTTATTAACACTACCTTAGTTAACAAATTTAACTCAGTTTGTTGAGCTAACACTCCTTGTGAATGAGAAGTGACATGTCCCATGTACCCAACAAAAATACTATAAAATTAGACAATTAAACAAACAGATTAACCCATACAATAAAACCTCTATAATTTAATAATTTTGAGATCATGAAATTTTATTAATTTAAAGATGTATTGATTTATAGATAAATTAATAATTTATTAATTTAAGTGCTTTTTTGATTCAGCGTATATAAATTTAATTAATAAAAAATGATTGTATATCATTAATATGTTATCATATTTTGTGAATTAATTTAAAAAGAAAAATTCATTGCATATATATATTTATGAAAATAAGTATTCACTGTTTTTAATACTTGATCTATATTAACTAATTAAATAAAGTTTCAATTGCATTTATGGGTTCATTGTAGTAGAACTAAGTACATTTAACATATGATAATAAAGGGAACTACTATATATACAACATAGAAAAATTATGAAAAACATACTCAGTAATGGCTTCTTGTTTATCCAGAAATCAACCATGATAATCAAATGCGTATAGAATTATGTGAGTATAAGAGAGATTACCCACATGCGCTTGAAAATATTTACAATAGTGGCTTGATCAATAATATCATTTAAATGTTAGTCAAGGTGCAATATTAAAGACTCTCAAGCAATCATTTGAGTACCTTTTGGCTAATTTAGAAAAAGGAGCGAATACCAATCATCACAAACCAGCAAAATTTTCAAACATAGGGAAGGTTGTTTGAGTGGTTTCCTTAATATCGAGACCATGCAAATATAACTGGCAAGCTAATTTTGGAGAAGGTAAGGAAGATGATGAAAATTTTATACTCTCACAACCTTTTGAGTACAACCTTTTTCAAGGTTAGCTTGAATTCAAGCTAAGACATGGTATCAAGTCATTTTATCTTGTCGAAGAGAGTGGTTTTGTTGACACACAAGAGATGGAGAAGAAATCAGAGTCTATGGGGAAAAAATAGAGCAATTCCCTATGAAAGATGTTTTCAATATGGACAAATGGGTGTGTTTTACAGGTTACATGCTGATGATTCTCTTGCAACAAAGCAACTTGAAGGAAGAAAACAATTTAAAGAAAGGGTTACAATTGTTATTAGTTGCAATAACGATGACATAAAAAAAATCTTTTTGGATTATTGGAAAAATATGCAAAGCCACATTGCTTCAACAATGTTAACATGAACGATTTAAGTTATTAATACTGTGCAAACAAAAGAGTATGGATGATTAGCATGCCTTTTTTTAAATATGTTTGTTAGCTAGATTGGAAAATACATGATAGAAAATTTTTGTTGATGATAGATAATTTTTTAGCCCATCCATAAAATATCTGAGCAATTTAGCTCATTTGCAGCCTTACTTCCAATATCTTACGGTAAAATCTCTTATGCTATTGCATCTTGAAAGCTCTCATTATCACAACATCATATAGTTGAATTTCTGATGTCATGTTAGGTGTAAAAAAAAGGAAAAAAAAAAGGCTTCAATCAAGCTTGATTAGTAAACCCTAAGCTTAAAATAAAACTCATATATTTAAATGAGCTAAACTTGAGTTTCTATTTACACTTGCGAGCTAGCTCATGCATAGACTTGTTTAGGCTAGTAAATAGATTTATTAATATTCTCGTTAGCAAACTTGTGAAAAATAATTAAAAAAACTAATTCCTATTTAATATATATTTAGTGGCTCTTATATATTACTTTTAAGTATGAAAAAAAAAATAAAGATATGGAAAACCAGCTATCCACATGAACTAAACTCGAGCATAAATTTCAAACCCCATAAAAGCTCGATTAGGCTCCATAAAAAACTTGGTTCAGCTTGAGCTCATAATAAGACTCATTTAGTTAAACAAGCTAAGCTTGAGTTTGAATATCATGCTTGATAAAAAAGCTCAACTCAAGATTGGCAATTCTACAACCCTAATTGGAAGGCTATGAGTTGGGACAATTTGATCTAGAAAAGAGTAATGTTTTAGATGTCATCAATCTTGTAGTCTCATCTTGGAAAATAAATGTTCAACAAGAGACAATAGCAAATTGTTTCCGACACTGCAGAATTTGTTTGGGGATAAAGTAGTCTCAACGAGCTTAAATAAAGAAACTTTTGAAAAAGGCATTCATGAGTTTTAGAAAATAATTAATGATCTCAGTTATTGCAATAAAATGAAGATCAATCACTTGTGGAATTACTTGGGTGAAAATGATGAATGTTCAGAGGTCTAGTTTAGAAGAAATTATCACTAATCTCATAGAAAATCCTATTGAGGATGAAGTTAGGGATGATTCAGTACCTTAGTAGCTAATGACACAAAAGGAAGCACTTATAGCACCAATAACTCTTCATAATTTCATGCTACAATTTTAGTACATGATACCCGAGCTTTGAATGCAATAAGAAAAGTTAAAGATAGATAGAATCTACCTAGATCAAAGCTTTAAGAAAAAATAAACAACGATAGATTCATATTGTAAACCCCTGATAATTTCATATTTCTTAGAAAATAATCCTAAGAGTCAAACACCGAAATCGAAACCTTAAAAATCGAACCAAGTTAAAACTTAATCCTAAATAAGATCAAAAAACGAGATTTCTTAATTTTGAGAGGAAAAAAAAAAGGGAACCCTAAAAAACAAAATAGAAAATCCAACTATCTGTTGAATCAACATCCGTACGCCAATCAAATCATCTACCCGATTCCTAAAACGCAAATCAAAACGATATATCCAAATAACGCTCGATAACGAAATGCAAAGATCTTAAAACCCTCAGTGAATTTTAGAATCAGAAATTTTAATTTTCACCAAAACTCAAACTGAGTCAACTCGTAACCCTAGACTTGGTTAAACGATCACGAGAACTGAAAACTATGAAATAATTACAAATAAAATGAGACAAACCATAGATATCGAACTAAAAATATAATACAGTCAAAACTCCAAAATTATATCTTACGAATAACTCGACAAAATGGAAAGTTAAACCGGAACCCTAAAAGCTAACAAAGCTTACAAGAAACCCTAGTGTTTAAGATTCGGCAATCCCGTGCTCTTAAACCCTTGTCGAGCCTGAATTTTGAAAATCATCTAGTTTATTTCTTTTAACCCGATTCACATTAAACCCTAACCCATTTAACATGAAATCCTCAACTAGGGATTAAAAGAAATTTAATTTTGAAAATATTTTGGAGTCGCCAACCGATAAAAATTGGAAAAAAATGAAAAGTTAGGATTAATGGGTCGGTTAATACTACCTTAGCCACTAGTCTGCGGAAAATTTGATTTTAAAACCAAACTTTTAAAAAAAATATACCAGATATCTGAGTCCGGGAGCTAACTTATTAAAACCTAAGCGGTTACCACTTTAAGTTTAAAATTTAGAATTTATCCTTTTCTAAAAAACTTGCAAAAAGAATACATCAAAAAAATAATAACAATATTAATAAGTTAGAAATCATTTTTAATAATTTCTATTTAATTTTTAGAAAACATATAATATTTACAAAGAAAAGCAAAACATTCAAAGATTATATATATATATATATATATAACTTATAATTATACCCAGAAATAATCGCAAAAGTTAAATATTTATAAGAAAAATTAATTAATAAGAATAATATATCAAATCCATTTTTACCATATTTAAATTTTAGAAAAATAACAAACTAATAATATTTAAATTTATAATATCTAATTAACTAAAAAGAATAAATAAACAAATAAATAACCTTATATTTTTTAACGTCGCCCCGAAGGTGCCTACGTACTCGCTAATCGAGATCATACAAAACGTAGTTCTCTTATAAAGAACTTAGTTTGTTGATCAATTTTATATTTTTGAACTATTCTCACTTTAAGTTCATTAAATTTTGAATTTTTATGAAAATCATTTTTTTGATGATCCTATGATCTAATCAATTGATTTTTCATTTCATGAAAAACATATTTTTTCTAAGTTCAAAAATCATTTTTCTAAAAAAAAAATCAATTTATGATAATTCATGGCTAATTTAATGCTACATGAAAATCAATTTTGATTAAACAATATTAAATATTTTCATAGCAAATTTATGAAAACATTTTCGAACAACTTTAATTATTTTCAAAGTCAATTTATGAAAATAATTTTGAAAACTTTGAATATTATCTACATAGCAAATTTATGAAGATAATTTTGATAAAAACTTGATTAATATCTTCATATTAAATTTATGAAGATAAATTTTGATAAAAAACTTGATCAATATCATGATTCTAAAAAATATTCAACAACAATTCTTTCATCTTCATTCATTTCTTTCATCATCCACAAATTCAATTTTTTAAAAAAAATCCATTTTATTCTATTCAAAAATTTTTTTTCATTTTTTTCTTTTTTTTTATTCAAAAACAATTTTGATTTAGAAAACCCATTTTCAATTTATATTTTTTCAAAATTCAATAATCATCACACACATTCAAAACATGTTCAAAATATATCATATCAAAAATTAGAATACAAAAACAATACATCTTATGTATCAAACATACATTTTAAGATCAATTTATATATAAATACATACTCATAAAATATTCAAAAATATCACAAATTGCTAAAACATGTAAATTTACATTAAAAATAATTATTTTAATTTTTCTGGATTTTTCTGAATTATTATTATTTTTTCTGAATTTTTTCCTATTTTCCGAAATTAATTATATAATAAAAATATAATAAAATAAACGGACTGACCTGGGCCGTTGGATGGAGCGGATGCGATCTGGATCGTCTGATCTGAAGACCAATCCTAACCGTCTGATCTCGTTGACTCAATCTGGGGTGTTGATCACCTTGATCAAATCTGGACCTTTGGATTTGAATGATCGAATCTGGGTCGTCTGATCTGGGTTGACCGTTGACCATTGACCAGGGGGTGGGTTGGACTTCGGATTTTCGGGTCGGATTTCGGTCGGATCTGATCCCTATCGGGCGAAGAAGATGAAGTCGGTGGTTTCGAACGCTTCCTCGGCCGTTTCTGGTGGTCTTCGAGGCTGGAGGGGTTGTCGGCCCGACGCCTGTGGGGGAGTTACAGCTGGTGGCGGTGGTGGATCGCGCCCAGATCTACCGTGGACGGCGGTCCGAAGTGGCTGATCGGCGGCAAGAAATGCGAAAAAATCCAATAAATTTCCAGAACTTAATTTGATCAATTTGAACAAATCTAAACACACTCGATCATCAAAAACACTCCCTATATCATTCCTATACACTTTAATTTGCCCATAAATTCATCAATTTCTTCGAATTTGGACTTTCTCACTCTAACCCTCAATTCGAAAATTTTTGAAAACTCTCTGATTTTGATTGTGTTTCTTGCAATTGAATTGTGCTTTCTGCTTGTGGGGTGATCCTATTTATAGAGTTCGAATAGATTTGTCGTTTTGAAGCTCTATAATGGTTCAATTTTTGAATCACGAATCGTTTGTGTTTTTTCAAATAAGAACGATTCAAAATTGGGACTCGATTCGTGATTGTTGGTTCAAATTGATCACGAAACATGTGTTTATACATCATGACTCTTCGATTAAGTATGATTAATTTGATCAAAGGACACAATTCAAAAATTTTCAAATTTGAGGAAACATGTTCATTCGAATTTTTTCCCAATTTTCATGCCTTAATTAAGATGCCTTTTGGAATGAAAAAATACATGAATTATGTACAGATGTGATGTATCCCATGCCTAGTTTGTGTCTATACAGTTAATTTCGAAAAAACACAAAGATTCATTGATCAAATGGTGTCTCAAAGTAGATGAACCGATGTGTCTTTTGGGAAAAAAAATTGAACAAAAAGGAGGCAAAATCTGCCTTGGGTTAGGATCGAACTCGGGTCCCCTTGCTCCTATATCCATGGTTTGAACCGTTAGGCCGTTGGCCTATGCCTTGGTCATATAGTTAAACCACTAGTACTTAAGGCTAATAAAATATATGTTATATTGAGCTTAAATAATTATTTATTTTAATTTTTTCTTACATATATTTTATTTACATTACTATTATCATTTAATTATATTATTGTTTTATTATACTTATTTTATTCCTCTATTTTTTATTTTTCTATTCTATATTCTCTTATACCATTTATTATTATTATTATTATTATTATATTTTTATGAACTCAACATGACATTAATTTATTGTAAACTTAAGCCTATTTTTTAATTGGGCAAAAATTGAGTGTCTACAGCTGCCCCTCTTTTGGTAAAGTTTAAATAAAACTTTTGCACAAACAAAAGGATAGCCAATTTTTGCTTAATTTTTTCCTGCCAACAAGATATATTTTTTTATCCTGAAAGGATGGATTCTATATTGGACACCGTGCTAAACCATCTGTCGAGTTTAGACTTTGATATTTGCTAGGTCAACTGTGGGACCTAGGCCTAGAAAATGATAGACCATCTGTATGGCCTAGATTTAGAAAAATGATAGGCCATTTTCGAGCCTAGACTAAAAAACTGATAGACCGTCTGTCGGGTCTAGATTTTAGAAACTGTTAGGTCATCTTCAGACCTAGGTTTGGTCATTTGCCGGACCTATGGGCTTTGGTTTGGTCATTCGCCGGACCTATGGCTTTAATTTGGTCATATTGCCGGACTTATGGGCTTTAATTTGGTCATTTACCGGACCTATGGCTTGGTTTGGTCATTTGGCCGACCTATGGGCTTGGTTTAGTCATTTGCCGGACCTATGGGCTTTGATTTGGTCATTTGCCAGACCTATGGCTTTGATTTACTGGGATTTTTGAAACCTTAAAGATTGGTTCTTGATCCCATTTGGAATTCTTGATCTTCCGGGAACTTGATCTTCTAGGAAACTTGATCTTCTGATCACTTAGGGGTTTTGATTTTCTTGGAAACTTAACTTCTGATCCACTTGAGGAAACTTGATCTTTTTATTCTTTTGAGGAAACTTGATCTTTTTGATTCACTTGAGGAAACTTGATCTTCTGATCCACTTGAGGAAACTTGATTCTTCTGATCCATTGAGGAACTTGATCTTTTTGATCCATTTGAGGAAACTTGATCTTTTTTATCGATTTGGGGGAATCTTGATTTTCTCGGAAACTTGACTTATTGATTCATTTAGGAAAACTTGATCTTTCTTGATCCACTCGGGGACTCTAAACTTCTTGATCCATTTGAATAATCTTAGTCTTTCGTTGGTTAATGTGTTTAGGGCTTTTCCGTTGTTCACATAACCGTGTTCAAAAACTAGTTATCTTGTGCAATACAATCACCAGATAAAATTGCATATATGGATTTTAAGCCATATGGGATGCTCAAATTACTTTCTAAAAGATTATTAGGGTTTGGGAATTTATTTAAGTGACATGTTGAGATTTGATCTGGTTTGAGAATTTTTGGAAATTTGTTTGAATGGGATGAGATTTGGTCTGATTTGAGAATTTTTGGAAATTTGTTTGAATGATTTATTTGAGAATTTTTGGAAATTTGTTTGAATGATTGGGTGATTTGACCTGAGTTCAAAGTTTTTGGAAATTTGTTTGAATGATTTAATTAACGGGTTGAGATTTGACTGAGTTCAAAGTTTTTGGATATCAACTTTGCTTGTAAAAACTAAAAATGAAATCAACTGAACACAGAAAATGACAAATTTTATTGATCATTCATAATACATCTTTACAGCATCTGAGTTTACAGGATCCTTTAAATCAGGTCCATCCATTTGGGAAAGAATCAATGCTCCTCCCGACAATACTTTTCTAACTACATACGGTCCTTCATAGTTTGGTGTGAACTTTCCTCTGGAGTCTTGTACATTTGGCAGCATCTTTCTCAAAACCAAATCACCTTCTTGGAAGCTTCTTGGCTTGACCTTCTTGTTGAATGCTTTAGCCATTCTTTGCTGATATAACTGGCCGTGACACATTGCAGTCAGCCTCTTTTCATCTAACAGATTCAACTGTTCAAATCTTTGTTTTATCCACTCAGCTTCATCGAGTTTGGTTTCTACTAATATACGAAGTGATGGAATTTCAACTTCTACAGGTAAAACAGCTTCAGTTCCGTATACCAAGGAATATGGTGTTGCCCCGGTTGATGTTCTTACAGACGTTCGATACGCCATTAATGCGAGCGGTAACATTTCATGCCAATCTTTATAGACAATGGTCATCTTCTCAATAATTCTCTTGATGTTCTTATTGGCGGCTTCAACTGCCCCATTCATCTGTGGCCGATACGGAGTAGAATTCCGATGCTTGATCTTGAATTGCTGACACAAATTTGTTACTTCTTTGTTGTTCAAATTCGTACCATTATCAGTGATGATACTTTCCGGAGTTCCATATCTAGTGATGATGTCTCTTTTGATAAACCGCACAACCACGGACTTTGTTACACTTGCATAGAAGCGGCTTCTACCCATTTAGTGAAGTAATCGATTGCAACCAATATGAACCGATGACCGTTTGAAGCTTTAGGTGAAATTGGCCCAATAACATCTATCCCCCATGTTGAGAAAGGCCATGGGGTTGACATTAACTGTAATTCTTTTGGAGGGGCACTTATCTTGTTTGCATAGATCTGGCATAAATGACAAGATCTCACATGTTTGATACAGTCTGATTCCATAGTTAACCAAAAGTATCCTAATCTCATAATCTTTTTGGCTAACATGTAACCACTCATATGAGGACCACAAATTCCTTCGTGAACTTCTTCCATGAGCTTCTGGGCCTCTTTTTCATCTACACATCTTAACAAAGTCGTGTCGAATGATCTTCTGTATAACGTATTTCCACTTAGCAAAAAATGACTGGCCAAACGCCTCAGTGACTTCTGATCTTTCTTGGTAGCACCTTCAGGATAATTACCCGTTTGCAAAAGAACTTTAATATCTTGGAACCAGGGTTCATCTGATTCAATCATGGCAGAATGCGGGTTCACTTCTCACCCGGACTTGCAAAGGTTGGATTCTTGCTCCTTCAGTAAACTGAATTAATGAGGCCAAAGTAGCCAGAGCATCAGCAAACTGATTTTGAGTTCTTGGCACATATACAAAGGAGATTTCCCTGAATCTTTCTATCAATTCTGCCAAGTGATTATGATAAGGAATCAACTTGGGATCCTTTGTTTTAAAATCTCCTCGAGTTTGAAAAATAATAAGTGATGAATCTCCAAAAACTTCGAGCTCTTGAATTTCCATTTGGATTGCCATCTCTAAACCCAAAATGCATGCTTCATATTCTGCTATATTATTCGTATAAGGGAACATTAATCTGGCCGCTGTTGGGTATTGGTTTCCTTCAGGTGAAATTAGGACTGCCCCTATTCCACATCCATACATTTAGCTGCTCCGTCAAAATACAATTTCCAATTCGGCATTCTTTCATCTTCCGTTTGTGTTACCCGAATCCCTTCATCGGGGAATTGATCTTGTTCCTTTAGTTCCTCATCAACCGGGCTTTCAGCGAGTTGATCAGCCAAGGCTTGTCCTTTAATTGAATTTTGTCTAACATAGGTAATATCAAACTCAGACAGCAACATTTGCCATTTTGAAATTCGACCGACCAAGGCGGGCTTATTTGCCAGATACCTCAAAGGATCATGCTTTGTAATTAACTCGATTGAGTAGAAGAGCGTGTATTGCCTGAGTCTATGCATAGTCCATACTAATGCACAGCAAGTTCTTTCTATCTCTGAGTACTTTTGCTCTCCATTTGAGAATTTTTTGCTCAAGTAATAAATAGCTCTTTCTTTTCCATTTCATCTTTTTGCCCGAGTACACAACCCATGGATTCCGAAAAAATTGTCAAGTATAAGAACAAAGGCTTTTCGGGTACTGGAGTGATCAAAACTGGGGGATTTGTCAGATACTGTTTAATTCGGTTAAAGGCTTCTTCACATTCTTCATTCCATTCAATTTGGGCATTTTTTCTCAATAATTTAAACAGTGGTTGACATTTATCCGTCAACTGGGAAATGAATCGAGCAATGTAATTTAGTCTCCCCAAAAGACCTCTAATTTCTTTCAAAGTTGTTGGGGGAGGTAATTCCTGAATTGCTTTGACCTTATCAGGATCAATTTCTATTCCTCTTTGACTGATCACAAATCCCAATAGTTTCCCAGAAGTTACTCCAAAAATGCATTTTCTGGGTTTAATTTTAATTGAAACTTTCTCAATCTTTCAAAAAGTTTCCTTAATACTTCTACATGATCTTCTCCTTCTTTTGATTTGGCAATCATGTCATCAACATATACTTCCACCTCTCTATGCATCATGTCATGCAATATGGTCTGCATTGCTCGCTGATAAGTTGCTCCGGCATTCTTGAGACCAAATGGCATGACCTTATAGCAAAAAGTTCCCCAGGCTGTGACAAATGTGGTTTTGACTTTGTCCTCTTCGGCCATCAATATTTGATTGTATCCCGAAAATCCATCCATAAATGAGAATAGATGGTTTCCAGCTGTATTGTCTACCAAGACATCAATATGTGGCAACGGGAAATTATCTTTTGGGGTCGCTTGATTCAAGTCTCTAAAGTCCACACAGATTCTAAGTTTCCCATTTTTCTTAAGTACTGGTACTATGTTTGATACCCAATCTGAGTAATCCGAAACTTCAATGAATCCAACTTCGAGTAACTTCTTGACCTCATCTTTAATTTTAAGTAGCAAATCGGGTCTAAATCGCCTTAGTTTTTGCTTCTTAGGCTTAATGCCTTCTTTGGTTGGCAATTTATGGACCACAATTGACGGATCTAAACCGGGCATATCACTATATGACCATGCAAAAACATCCAAATACTCTGCTAGTAACTTAATCAAACCCTGTGTTGTGTCTTCTGGCAATTTACCCCCAATTCTCAAATTCCTAGGATCTTCACTTGTTCCCAAATTAACCAATTTAGTGGGTTCAGGGGTTTCAATCCTTTCATGATCAAAGTTTTGCCAATTTTCTTGTGTTTTCAATTGATAATCGATATCATCTTCAACGACTAACCCAGTAGGGTTGGAGGTGATATCGATATTTTCAGTATTTACAGACGCGAGATATCCCGGAACTCATTACAAAAGTCGGATCTGGTAGAATATGAATGGGGAAAGAATAAGAATATGGAAAAAACAAAAAGAATTTTTTAAATTTGAAATGGTGTTTAAGTACACTTATTTGAGCAACACATAAAGCAGAAAAATACAAAACGCAATCTAATATCGGTCCTTACTTAAGAAAATTAAAACTAGCACAAGGTATGGAAAACCAATTCTTCAAAGCTATCTTCTTGGGTGGATCATCTTCCTTGGAGTCATCTGTCTTCTGGACATGATGAGGCTTTGGAAAGGAGCTTCTGATGTGCGGAATCTCGATGTCTGGATCATATTCTTTATTAAGTTTCCTTGTTCTCATCTTATTCTTCATGTCTGCTACCTCTGTTTGAGTAGGAGAATATCCTAGGCCAAAAGTTCCTATCTGAGCTTCTTTTTCTTCATTTATTACACAGACTTCTTCAAATATTTGGAGCCCAAAGTCTTCTTCTTCTCCTTTTCCAATGTATGGAATAGCCGTTTCTTGATAGATGGCATAATCTTGTTCTCCCATAACGGTAACAAGTTGGCCATTTGCTACAAATTTAACCCTCTGGTGCAAGCTTGAGGGTATTGCTCTGCTGCATGAATCCATGGCCTTCCAAGCAACAAATTAAATGTTCTTGGGATATCTATCACTTGAAAAGGAATTAGGAAAGTTTGAGGCCCAATAGTGACCTCTAATTCCACTTCTCCAATTATTTCCTTCTTTGATCCATCAAATGCTCGTACTACAGTAGGACTTGGCTTGATATTTGACGGGTCTACTTCCAACAAATTCAGAGTAGCCAGGGGGCATACATTCAGAGAAGATCCATTGTCAATAAGCACTCGGGAGACGATTCTACCATTGCTTTTGACAACAATAAAAAGAGCTTTATTATGTTGGCCACCTTCTTCTCTAATTCTTCAGATGAGAAGCTAATTTGCTCATTTGCAAAGACAGAATTAATGATATGTTCCAAGGTTTTTTCTGTCACATTCTCTGGAACTTTTACTTCTTTGAGAACTTGAACAAGGCCTCACGGTGAATATCAGAGCTAATTAACAAACCCATGAGTGATATTTGGGCTGGTCTTGACTAGTTGTTCAACTACTTTGAATTCACTTGCCTTCATGAGTTTAGCCAATATTGCTTTCTCATCTTCCTTCTTTTCTTCATCATTCGGCGCGGCGATGAATCCATGGTCACCTTCTTTGCAGTTGGTTCATAAAGTCTTCCCGAACGGGTAAGCCCGCCAATCATAGAAGCGTGATTAACTGTCTGGTAATCAAATGGGGCAGCTTTGTAATCCTTTACAGCAATTGGGATTTGAAAAGTATAACTTCTAGGCTTCGAGACAGTTGCCTCTTCTTTACTGTTGTTCATCTCAAATTTGATTAACTTCGGTTCACATGTGATCATGCCAACAAATTTTTCTTCTTTCTCTGGTATAGGCTTTTCTTCATCTTCAGACTCTGATCCCCATCCAGTGGCAGGAGCATCGCATATACGCGTGGTTCAAACCAATAGTCAACCAGATATTGGTACTTTCCATCATCTCCTAGAGTTCCGACAGTTGGGTCTCCAGCTTGGTATCTTGCCCACAATTCTGCCTGTGTGCTTGACTTTCTTGGCTTTGGGACCAGCATTTCCATGATATCTTCTTTCTTATGATTCCATTTTGCAACAAGTTGTAAATGGCTGGTCTGGTTTTGGTGCGATCTCTCAGATTGATATAGGGTAAATGCCCCATTTGGCGGAGATTCCATGCCACTTGTTCTATGGTGATAGGCAATTCATCCAAGTTGACTTCTGGGTCGGCGCTTCGGCAGTGATCATATTAATAACCGACCCATGATTTGGCAATGGATTAGTAGAACATTTGGAGGCTGCAAATGGATTTGTAAAACATTTGGAGGCTGCACAAAGTCTAATTGGATGGTCTTTGCATCAATAAGATCTTGAATCTTATGTTTGAGTCTCCAACAATAATCAGTGGAATGCCCGATTTGCCCCATGTGATATTCACATTTTAAATCAGGATTGTAGTTCTTGGCTTATAATCATCTTGGGGACTTCAAAGCCAATCAGATTATCGGCTCTCAATTTAGCCCATACTTGGCTGAATGGAACCGGTATTGGAGTAAAATTGCGTCGGTTAGGCCTTGATTGTTGATTCGAAACAACCTTTGTTGATTTTGACCTTGATTGGTCGGCAGACTATGGATTTAGTAGGTTTGCTGGACTTGAGATATTGACCATACCAACAGTCGAGTCCTTTCCTTTGTACGAGACAGTTTTAGGTGCTGTATATTCTTTTCTACTTGCAGCTTTCCGGCTGAGATAGCATTCTCAATCTGCATCCGGCTACTACCACTTCTGAAAAACTTGCTGACGCATGCCCTATGAGATGAGAAAAGAATGGCTCTTCTAGTGTGTTGATGAAAGTAAAAGTGAGATCCTTTTCGGCATCGGATTGGTGATTCTTGCAGCTAAAGCTCTCCATCGCTGAGCATATTCCTTGAAAGCTTCGTCTTTCTTCTTCTTCATAGTGCTCAAATCCCAGACCGAAGGTGCCATTTCGATATTGAACTTGTATTGGTTGAAAAATGCCCTGGCTAATTTATCCCAAGTATCAATTTCTTGTGAATCCAATTGGGCATACCAGGCTAATGCTGGACCAGTAAGGCTATCTTGAAAGGTCTGTACCATCAGTTTATCAAACTTGGCATACTGCCCATACGTCGTATATATATCTTGTGTGCATGTTAGGACAGCAGTTCCATCATATTTTTCGAACTCGGGTGCCTTAATTTTTCAGGAAAAGCACCTTCCTCAAACTGTGGCAGCTTAAAATCACAGTCTGATCAAAGCCGTCAAATGCTTCATCTTTTCAAACAGTTCTTCTCCATGTCCCTGCTTGGGCTTCAAGTTCTTTCTTTAGTCGGCCATATTGAACTCGTTGGGAATCATCAACGTTGACTGGTTGCTGCATGATTCTTTTCCTTTCTGTTCCCCGGAAGATTCTTCATATGCTATAGGGGTCTTGGACTGGTAATATTTTGAGTAAGGGTCTGCATCTGTTCGGTAATTCTAAGCAGTTTGTTCCATGGCATTGAGTCTCTGTTCAGTGGTCTGATCTGGGGTAGTGTTCCCGTACTAGCCATCTTTGCTCGTGATCTAGTATAAATGGGACTTCTAACTGGTTTGGAGCTATCTTTCAGGATTCGAATTCGCTAGACTTGATTCGTAACTGGACCTTAGAAGTAAGAAAATAAGAATACTAACATACAAACACAAGGATGCAAATGAATGCAAATGGGGATAATGACCATCAAATTTTGATAAACACATTTATTGGAGTTGTAATAATTCAAAAACAATCTTTCATACATAGTTAAATTACTATACTAAAAGTTCAAGAACTCGATTCTAAAACTAAACTCAGACTTCTAAACTAGTCTTCTGTCTTGGCAGGGCAGATATTTGATCCTCAAGCAGTTGAGTCCTTTTTCGAGCTTTCTTCAATTCATCCTCTAACAGTGCAATCCTATTGTGAGCTTTTTCCAAGCGATCATTCATCTCTCGATCTCTTTGCAGGTAATCCCGATGACAGACTTCAAGCCGAGCTGAAACCATTCCCATGTAAGCAATCATTTCAGGATCAGGTTCAGGTGGTGCTGGTTCAAGAATGTTAGGAGCTTCATATTGGATGTCCTTATTCTTCTTCATTTGACTGGCTATGTACCACCTGGTTGCTCTATAATCCTGAGTCACTTTATTTTCTGGCTCGACTTCAAAAACTGGCTTGATTTCTCTATCATCCCAGATGGCTTTTATTTGGTTTACCTTGGACTGCTTTGCTATCTGAGTCAGGGTTGGATCCATATAGTCGAGAATAACTCATCCCAACTCGGCTTGACAGTAATGTCTTGTAGCATGCCATATTGCCATAACACTTGAGGGGTAATAGCCCGTACAGCCAGTGATTCCAATCAGGGCACAGTTAGGTACTTCTTGCAACCTAAGATAGCAACGGGACACTTAAACCAACGGGCTTGCCACATAAAGTCTTCAGGTCTCATGTCTTCAAATATTGCAAGTATAGACCAGAAAGGCTCGTTATCTTCCATATGGACCCGTTCAGCAAAAGACTGGATGAGATCATAACTCGGGCGGATAAGGGACCCATTAGCTAGATCTTTTCCGTAGTACTTGGTGTGACTAGCGAACCAAACCATCAACAGATGCATGCTGCCTTGAAGCTGCCCCTGCCCTTAGACTTGATGATTCAAACTCTGATTTGTTCTGCTAGGAGGGCGGGAACATATGACTTGCCAATTAAATATTGTGCTACAAGCTCGATGACTCGAAGTGAATGAACAGGTTCCCATGTGGAAAGAGTATGGTAGCAAAAGCAGCCACTATGAAAGCATTAACTGTGTTTTCACTCCAGGTCACAACTGATACCGTAAAGGAATTGCGGTTGCTTATGTAATTATCAAAGTTTCCAAACCAATCCATCAAGGTAGTTAATCGGATGGAGAATTCATTGCAACCCTTCATGGCTTCAATTACTGCTTCTCTTTTTAATCCCAAAAATTCTGAAATGATGCGGATCGGACTATGAGTAAGGCTTGGTACATAGATCCCCTCGGAAGTGGTGGGGCTTGAAGCAACCTAGCATATTCTTCAATGGTAGGACTTAGCACGTATTGACCTAGACGAATGCCACTTCATTGGGTTCCCAGAGATGAACAAGGGCTCGAACATGGTAAATGGAACTTGGACCTTAGGTAAATTGAGAATCGGGCCCAACCTATCCTTAATGAATGATTGTTCATCGGGGTCAAAACTGACCAACCATCGGTCTAGTAACAGCATTGGATCGTTGAAAGTCTCTACTCGGGGTTCCTTGATGAGACGAGCCATAGGCTATTGCTACTGTCCGAACTCGAGGAAATCATTTCCTGAGGATTTATAAAGACCTATTAGGAGACAAATCTTAAATTAAAATTTTTTCTTTTCTTTTTTTTTTTTTTTAATTTACAACTCCATTTTTTTTGAAAAATTTGGTCAAATCCCATGAATGCATGACTTGGGTAAGGTTTTATAGGTTCCCCGGTCTAGCAAATCATAAGGCTAAACCGGAGTGGGAGTCTTTTCTTGATCTAGAGGGTGGAAACCACAGCCCCCGGACCTTACTTCGAACTCCTCGCTTAGGCTCTTAAGACGGCCTGGGTTCGACCGTATCTAACACACATTGTGTACATGAATGCAAATGCATATGCGAATGAAATGAACTAATTTAAAATCTAAGTTACAGACATATATACAAGAACACATACTAAATAACTACACAATATACAAAAATAAAGGATAAATTTTAAATTTTAAAACTTAAGTGGCTAGCCCTCTTTTTTAAAAAAATAAGCGTCTCCCTAGTGGAGTCGCCAAGCTGTCGAGCCTGAATTTTGAAAATCATCCAGTTTATTTCTTTTAACCCGATTCACATTAAACCCTAACCCATTTAACATGAAATCCTCGACTAGGGATTAAAAGAAATTTAATTTTGAAAATATTTTGGAGTCGCCAACCGATAAAAATCGAAAAAAAATGAAAAGTTAGGATTAATGGGTCAGTTAATCCTACCTTAGCCACTAGTCTGCGGAAAATTTGATTTTAAAACCAAACTTTTAAAAAAAATATACCAGATATCTGAATCCGGGGCTAACTTATTAAAACCCTAAGCGGTTACCACTTTAAGTTTAAAATTTAGAATTTATCCTTTTCTAAAAAACTTGCAAAAAGAATACATCAAAAAAATAATAACAATATTAATAAGTCAGAAATCATTTTTAATAATTTTCTATTTAATTTTTAGAAAACATATAATATTTACAAAGAAAAGCAAAACATTCAAAGATTATATATATATATATATATATATAACTTATAATTACACCCAGAAATAATCACAAAAGTTAAATATTTATAAAGAAAAATTAATTAATAAGAAATAATATATCAAATCCATTTTTACCATATTTAAATTTTAGAAAAATAACAAACTAATAATATTTAAATTTATAATATCTAATTAACTAAAAAGAATAAATAAACAAATAAATAACCTTATATTTTTTAATGTCGCCTCGAGGTGCTATGTACTCGCTAATCGAGATCAGACAAAACGTAGTTCTCTTATAAAGAACTTAGTTTGTTGATCAATTTTATATTTTTGAACTATTCTCACTTTAAGTTCATTAAATTTTGAATTTTTATGAAAAATCATTTTTTTGATGATCCTATGATCTAATCAATTGATTTTTCATTTCATGAAAAACATATTTTTTCTAAGTTTAAAAATCATTTTTCTAAAAAAAAAAAATCAATTTATAATAATTCATGGCTAATTTAATGCTACATGAAAATCAATTTTGATTAAACAATATTAAATATTTTCATAGCAAATTTATGAAAACATTTTTGAACAACTTTAATTATTTTCAAAGTCAATTTATGAAAATAATTTTGAAAACTTTGAATATTATCTACATAGCAAATTTATGAAGATAATTTTTGATAAAAACTTGATTAATATCTTCATAGTAAATTTATGAAGATAAATTTTGATAAAAAACTTGATCAATATCATGATTCTCAAAATATTCAACAACAATTCTTTCATCTTCATTCATTTCTTTCATCATCCACAAATTCAATTTTTAAAAAAAATCCATTTTATTCTATTAAAAAAAAATTCATTTTTTTTCTTTTTTTTTATTCAAAAACAATTTTGATTTAGAAAACCCATTTTCAATTTATATTTTTTCAAAATTCAATAATCATCACACACATTCAAAACATATTCAAAATATATCATATCAAAAATTAGAATAAAAAAACAATACATCTTATGTATCAAACATACATTTTAAGATCAATTTATATATAAATACATACTCATAAAATATTCAAAAATATCACAAATTGCTAAAACATGTAAATTTACATTAAAAATAATTATTTTAATTTTTCTGGATTTTTCTGAATTTTTTTATTAATTTTTTTCTGAATTTTTCCTATTTTTCGAAATTAATTATATAATAAAAATATAATAAAATAATATAGACTGACCTGGGCCGTTGGATGGAGCGGATGCGATCTGGATCGTCTGATCTGAAGACCAATCCTAACCGTCTGATCTCGTTAACTCAATCTGGGGTGTTGATCACCTTGATCAAATCTGGACCTTTGGATTTGAATGATCGAATCTGGGCCGTCTGATCTGGGTTGACTGTTGACCATTGACCATTGACCAGGGGGCGGGTTGGACTTCGGATTTTCGGGTCGATTTCGGTCGGATCTGATCCCGATCGAGCGAAGAAGATGAAGTCGGTGGTTTCGAACGCTTCCTCGACCGTTTCTGGTGGTCTTCGAGGCTGGAGGGGTTGTCGGCCCGACGCCTGTGGGGGAGTGCAGCTGGTGGAGGTGGTGGATCGCGCCCAGATCCACCGCGGACGGCGGTCCGAAGTGGCTGATCGGCGGCAAGAAATGCGAAAAAATCCAATAAATTTCAGAACTTAATTTGATCAATTTGAACAAATCTAAACACACTCGATCATCAAAAACACTCCCTATATCATTCCTATACACTTTAATTTGCTCAGAAATTCATCAATTTCTTCGAATTTGGACTTTCTCACTCTAACCCTCAATTCGAAAATTTTTGAAAACTCTCTGATTTTGATTGTGTTTCTTGCAATTGAATTGTGCTTTCTGCTTGTGGGTGATCCTATTTATAGAGTTCGAATAGATTTGTCGTTATGAAGCTTTATGATGTTCAATTTTTGAATCACGAATCGTTTGTGTTTTTTCAAATAAGAACGATTCAAAATTGGGACTCGATTCGTGATTGTTGGTTCAAATTGATCACGAAACATGTGTTTATACATCATGACTCTTCGATTAAGTATGATTAATTTGATCAAAGGACACATTCAAAAATTTTCAAATTTGAGGAAATATGTTCATTCGAATTTTTTCCCAATTTTCATGCCTTAATTAAGATGCCTTTTGGAATGAAAAAATACATGAATTATGTACAGATGTGATGTATCCCATGCCTAGTTTGTGTCTGTACAGTTAATTTCGAAAAAACACAAAGATTCATTGATCAAATGGTGTCTCAAAGTGGATGAACCGATGTGTCTTTTGGGAAAAAAAATTGAACAAAAAGGAGGCAAAATCTGCCTTGGGTTAGGATCGAACTCGGGTCCCCTTGCTCCTGTGTCCATGGTTTGAACCGTTAGGCCATTGGCCTGTGCCTTGGTCATATAGTTAAACCACTAGTACTTAAGGCTAATAAAATATATGTTATATTGAGCTTAAATAATTATTTATTTTAATTTTTTCTTACATATATTTTATTTACATTACTATTATTCATTTAATTATATTATTGTTTTATTATACTTATTTTATTCCTCTATTTTTTATTTTTCTATTTTCTATATTCTCTTATACTATTTATTATTATTATTATATTTTTTATGAACTCAACATGACATTAATTTATTGTAAACTTAAGCCTATTTTTTAATTGGGCAAAAATTGGGTGTCTACAACCCTAAACAACGAAATGAAAATAATTGTTGATAATAATTTATAATAATATAGGGAAGCTTAAAATATCATATTCGCAAACTGCTAGTGTCCTTCGATCCAAACGGGATCAATTTTTAAAAATCGTGCCCTAGTACACCAGACGATAAAAATATTCTGTTAATACCAATAGACTCGTAAAAATATAAGGTTTTCAAAAATATCAGTTTTAGAATTTTTCGGTAGCTAAAAATTACAGATATCGCATTTATACGCGTATTTTTATTGTCTAGTTTAGTATTCATAGTACTTTTTTACTATTCATTACTATTCCCTTATCTCTACTTTTTCTTATTACCTATTCTTATACCTACATACCTATTTCTTATAATTTTCTTTTCCTATAAAAATTCTACGCCACATTTCATCAAACTTCTCTCGCATTTTTCTTTTAAAATTAATTTTTAATCACTCCTCTCTCTCTCCTCCCATGCTTGCCATCCACCTTCTCTCTCTCTTCTCTCTCAATTATTTTCTTTTTTACTTAATTTAATTACATCTAATTTTCACTCCAAAATTCTATAAACACCCCATTCCTCCTTCATTCTTTCACAAATTCATTTCACTACCAAAACTCTCCCAAAATCTCTCCACAAATCCTCTCTTCAAAATTTCTCTCTACCAATACTCTCTTAAACCAATTCTTCTCAAAAATTATTTTTTATACACAAACTATCTACCACATATCACTACTCACATAATACCCAATTCATCTACCATCTTCATACCACATAAACACTTTAGGTAAACTTCTTCCAACCATTTATTTACTTATGTCATGTAACTTACATGATTATGGTGTTGTTTGGAAACTCATATGAGTAGTAAAAGCAACAACATGTTCATGTTTTGTTCTTGCACATGAACTTCCTATTTTATTATGTTGTTATGTTGAATTTATCGTTGTAATTTCTTATTCATATTTAACTAAATATATTTATGTATTTATATATGATCTTTAGAGCATATAAGCTCATTTGTTATTTATTTAATTTTATGCTTTACAATTTATTTATTGCATGCTATTTCTTTAAGACTAGTCTTTCTAGTTTTAGACTTGTTCATATCAAGTCAAAACAATCTTTTTTTTTTTATTTTCTTTATTCTTTTTGGGACTAGTCTATTCTTAGTCCCGGGATGCCTTGACGAAGCTAAGGCTCCCAATACTTGACCAGGATACCTTGATGAAAGCTAAGGTTCCCAATACTTGATATTTTTATTATCTTCCTTATTACTATTTGTTTCTAGTATTTTATCATATTCTTATTATTTTACATGCTCATAATACTTGTATCTACATAATGATATTGTCTCAACTAATTTAAAAGTAGAATTTTACTTTATTAAAGGAACTTGAAACTAAATTTTTTATTATGTGACTTATCACAAAATAATAGAGTTATTATCAACAACGTAGAAATGGAGTAATACAAGTTTTCTCAATATTTTATCAAATAACAAAAATAGCTTTACCAAGGAAACATAAGAAATAAATACTTTCTTTGTATATTATGATAACCTAAGTTTTAGTAAAATAATTTGTTAATATTCAAAGTTTTCACAAAAAGCTTAAGATTAAACTCCTTTTCACTCCATAACAAAACTAAGAAACAAACTAGTTTTCAAAGTTAAGATGGATTCAACCCATAAAGTTATAAACCCACTTAGGAAAATAATGATTTTCAAGTTTCTAAAGAAGAAACTTATTTTCAAATAATATAAATAAGATAAGATTAAAAACAAAAGATTTTATCAATAAAGAGAATTCTTTTAAAAGGAAATAAAAGAACAAGTTTTAGAAAAGAAAAACTTATATTTTAAATAATAAATATAAGAAGACAAGGCTCATTTTCTAAAGCCATTCTAAATACAAATTTATGAAAAGGTTTTCAACAACTTAATACACTTTTGATAACTTTGATCTTTTATCACTAGAAGTAAAATTTATGAAAGACTAAGGTTAAAGGAAAATTTATTTATGTTAGAAAAAGGAATGAAGAAAATAAAATAAGAATATACTCATTTATAATAACATATGAAAATATGAAGTTTCTTCCAAATACTTGAAAAGAAATTTGTCAAAGTTAAAGTTTTAACAACTCAAAATTAATTGTTTTATGAAATAAATTATTGAGACACTCACATTAGAAATCTTGCATATAAAGTGAGCTTATCTATATACTAAAGGGATTTATCAATCATATATATATCTATATTTTCATCAAATGATTTTTTAATGAAGTTGAGTTGGAAAATTATTTCGCAAAATCTAGAAATATTCGTTTTAAATATGTACCCTACGTTTTCGAAACCCAAATGACCTTATATAGCAAAAATAACCTTAGAAATGGTTATATCTTTTCGAATAGGTAGAAAACGGTATATTACATGCGAAATTCTGAGTTAAAATGAGCAAATTATGACCATTTTAAATTGGAATTTCATTTTATACGAATTTGACGAACATAGTGAAATAGAATTAGAAAGTTTAAAATGGAATATCTAAGAAATTCTCATCTTGGTATTTCTTTTGTCTAGGTGGCGAAGGATACGAGATTACCTTTCCTGAGGATTACTACAACTAAGAAGATCGCGAAATGGACGAGTGAGTTATTTTTCTTAATTTCGTTACTTTACGTGTGCTTGTAAAGTAGTGACATCAGCATACTAAGAAAAGATAAAAATGGATATATATATATATATATATATGTGGGGAATTCGGAGATATGTATATATATATATTTATATGTGATTCTATGTTTATGCGTGAAATGAGAATTAAGAATATCGCAACTTGAAACTGTCTGTTTAAGTGTTTTTGTTTACTTACTAGTATGACTGCTTATTATTTGCTAAATTGATTAATCGCCCCCTAATAAATCTTAATAAGGTTTAGCTTAAGAAAAATAAAACGCTCACGCATAGCATCCATCGAGTCACATCTCTTTTGGAAGGTTGTTACTCCTACGCATAGAGTTGGATTGGTTGTTATCGTACTGTGACATGAGCCATGTTCCTTCCTAGAGAATCCAAATCGCCAGGAGAATGCGACTCTAGGTTCAGAGCCGAGCCAATTGAACGCTTTAGGTGGGGACCTGGGGATTAGCAGTAGAAGATCGAGGATCTTCATCATCGATTCCCTAACCTTCGATAAGGAGGAGTAAATCCGTTTTATATATGGTTTCCGGATAACTATATATATTTGCGTAATCACGTGAATGTTGCATTGTATGCATAGTATATGTATGAAAATTTAAATAAACTTGTTTGAAAACATGGCACGAATGAAAAGGAATACCTCACTAAGCTAGTTGTTGCTTATACCCCTATAGATTTTGTTGAAACAGGCATACCCGTGGCTTAAATTGAGGATCATGACGTTAAGGAAGTCATGGAAGGATGTTAAGCTTCTATGAAGGCAATGGAAACATAAGATGAAGTTACTTTGTAAGGTTCCTTGTATGTAATGTATGCTATATTAGTGTTTTAAGAATTCTAAGAAACGTATTTATTTTGATTTGAAGACAATAGAGGGATACACCCATAAGAATTGTAATTTGCCATGTTTATGTTTTATGATAAGTATTTTCCTTGCCTTGTTACTTAATTATTATCAATATAAATTGCACTACTCCGATGCGTTTCCTTGGTTGTGATGTACGCCTTGTATATGATATGGAAGCCTTTGCGTGACTGAGGTAGTCATTCCTAGGCTTTAGTATTGTGTATGGCGGACTGCCACGTTTAAGGTACCTCTCGGGGCGTGACACATATTTTACCAAATTATCCTAATTATGTTTGCAATTTTAAAGAATTATCAATTTATGATATTAGCTGGATTATAGATTTATACAGGAGTCTTTTTATAAATTATTAGCTTATTAATTTATCGAAATTACTAATTTTGTAAATTAGCCTAGATTAGGATTAGAAGAAAAAATTATATTATAGTGGTTATTAATTTATCAAGTATTAATTTATGGAAATTTAATTATACATCAAAGTTGATGGGGTTAATCTACATACTTAACTATTCAATTAGACAATACATCTGTTAATATGCTTGCTTAATTAGTTGATATTCTAGCTTTTTATTGATTACTTGACATGTGCCACTTCCCATTTATAAAGTGCAAGTTCAACTAATAGAATTTGAAAGGTAGTACTAATGGATACAAAAACTTTGATTGAGTTTAAAGTTCAAGTAATTAATTGTATATTTGCAATAAAGTTCAGGTACCAAATGACACATTAATCCTAAAGCCAAGCTTAATTAATGATAGATTCTCATAAATTAGAGCTTATGTCAACAAAACTAGTTTGAACTTTTATTTGGTTAGAATTGAATAAAATCAAGTGAACATAAAATTACACTCTCAACTAATTGCTTATAAACCTTATCTCACCCTATCATTTTCATTTCTTTTCTTTCCTTTTTTTCTTTCTATTCTTTTCTTTTTAATGGAGGAGGCATGATGCTGGTATGGCTGGCTACCTCCAAACATATGATCCTACAAGCCTCGTATATCAGTTTAATATGTGTTTGTCTTTCTTCACAAGAATTTAAGGGAGAGTGCCTCACATTTTATATCCCTTTTATGATGTTAGACTGTTATTTTATTAATTTCATTCATAAGGTTCCCAAGGGAAGACATTGCACGTGGTTCAGCCAAAACTTATAGTACATACGACTTTGGTTCTTAAATTTTTCTTTGCTATGAAAGACTTTATTATTTTAGAATGAACCACGATTGATTAGCTAACATGTTTCATAATCAAATAGATAAAACAAGTATCACAATTATTAAATCCATTTACAAGATTAAAACATGTACAAGTACGTAGTAATTACCAATTCATACAATACAAAGAAGGAATTAATTATGTCTCAATAATTTTTGTATGTCCCAAATGGCAAACAAGAGGGGAGGAGTGAATTGTTTGCAATTAAAAATTTTCTTTTATTAAATGATTGGACTTAAACTAATTGTGCACATGACCATCTTATGTCAAACTAAATCCCAACAATATATATGAATCAAAATAAAATAGCAGGGAAATTAAAGCGTGTAAACTAAATGAAGCTTAAGATTTATAAAGGTTTTTTCTTGTAAGTCAATTCTCTCTTCAAGCTTTACTACTGATGATCTAGTCATCCACACTGAATTGTTTCATTAATCCAATAAAACAAATGAAAGATTATAAATACTAATGCTATCTTACTTTATCTTACAAGCTTCACACCTAGAGTTATATATTCTTTAAATGTAATGGCTCGTTTTTTAGTAAATCTCTCTTAAATAACAATATAACAGCTCTATTTGTTGAAGACAAATTGCAACTAGATTTGTTGAAGAATATTTTCCTAAAATCTTGGTGATAATTATCTTGACCATTTGAGGATTGATCTTTTCCTTGAATATCTTCAGTCACCTTCCATATAATTATGCTTCAATAACTATAAATATTACTTTTGCTTAATTAATGGATAAATTCAAATAAACTTGAAAAAAAAAAAAAGAATTTGAAACTTCAATAGCCATTAGATTTTTCAGTTATGAAGATTTGCTTCATTCATCCTTATCCAAAACTTCTTAACCATGCTGGACTTGTATATAAGAAAAAAAAAAAAAAACCTCACCTTCTGTTCTTGTAAAGCAAACTACAATATCCATTCTTGAACCTTGACTGAAGACATAAAACTAACTTGTCTTTTATAAAGGAATTTTTCTTACAAAGAACTTTGAATATAACCGACTTAAATTATCCCCATGGATTTTAAGTCCTCCTTTAGTGGAATGCATTAGAAGCATTACCCAAATGCATTACCAAGATACATCTCATAAGTGGACCTAGGTCTTCATTATTAAGAAAACAAGCTTCATAAGAAAGAAGTTCACGAATTCATTCCTGTAACTCATTTTGTTAGTTTAAAGATTTTGACGTAGGTTCTAATGCAAGTTCTAACAAGACTTTTAACACTAGACATGACTTCTAATATTACTTCTAACACCGCTTGAACACTTGAATAAGTTGTTGCTGCACATTTAGTCAAATTAATTAGATAACTCAATTTCTTTTTATTATCATCAAAATCAATAAATAGAGAACTCAACAATTTTCACCAACAAAGTTAAAGAAGTATAGTAATTTTGAGTTAAAAAAATACATAACTTATGATCAAGGCTGAAATACGCTAAACCTTCACTTAAGATAGAAATTAAGTTTAGACAGATTAAATAAGTCAAATGAATTATAGAAAATAATTAGACAAATTGGCACAATTAGATTAGTAATTAATTAAGTTGAAATTTAAAATTTCAATTCCTAAATTCCTAACCATGTTGTTGAGATGTTTAGTAGATTCCTAAACCCTCAAATTTTAGCCTAAATCTCAAATCCTTAGTCTTCATAAAATTTGAGTTCATTTGCTTGTATCAAAATATCAGTTTTTAAACCCAAACTTAAATTAAATATCAATTTGATGTAAATCAAATTCCTAAATTAAGTTCTTATTTTAAGATATCAATTTATAACTTATTAATTCTGAAATTATCTTCTAAATATTTCTAGAATTAAAGATACTGATTTGAAAGTTTTAAATCTAATACCCTTAAATCAAAATGTCTTAATTTTAATCCTTATCCTTTTCTCTTTATATTTCCTTTTTTTTTTTGTGGCCAAACTTTTTATTTTTGCTTGCCTTCCTCCGTTTCTTTCATTCTTTTTCTCTCTCTTTTCTTTCCCTTTTTCCTGTATCCTTCTCCTTCCTCTCCTTCTCCTTTCCCTTTTCTTTTTCTCTCTCAAAATTTTCTCTCAAAAATCTCAAATTCAACAAGAATTAAAGAGAAATCAAGTAGAAGATGAGATAGGAGAAGAGGAACTCAAAGTTTGGAGTAGCCCCATAAGAAGAAGAAGAAGAATAAGAGATAAGTTTTGCTTTTCTTTGTTTCAATTGTTATTTACTTTGTTTCAGTTGTTGTTTATTTTTTTTATGTTGTTTTATATGTTTGTATGTGTTGGTTTGTTGATGGATGCATGTGGAGTTGTTGAGGAAGATGATGAATAGTACTAGTAGGGTTTGATGAAGTTGTTAGATGTGTTTTGATGATGAGAAATGGGATTTGAAGTGTTAGAAGTCTTGTTTATGTGTTATATGTTGTTTAAATGATGTTTTGATGGAATTAATGCGTAAAAATTGATAAAAAATGTAAAAGAAGGGAAAGAATTTCGTGATAGGGGATGCATGGCTTGTGTAAGGGGACCCGTGATTGATCAGAAGCTTGGAATGACATGTTACATTTATACACTATCCCCTTACATGGGGTCGTGTATATCCACTCTGACTCTATAGTAACCAAAATTCTTTAGCATGGATATACATTATTGATGTACATGGGTCATTTATATTCCCCTGTAGCAACATGTTTTTGTAAATTGATCATAAATTTTTCATCCGAACTCAGATTGAGGTGATTCAAAATTCTTGGAAAGCTTAAAAAGATATATACAACTTTTATGTTTTAAGTTTTTGCAAATTCAAAAAGTATCAAAGCCAAAAATTTAATTCTTTTCAGCTGCTACATTTTTCAAATAAAGTTAAAACTTGTGTTTGCCTATTAAATGTGTAGTTAAGTATAAAATGAATCTTTTGAGCTAAAATAAAATAGATAAGTGATATTTGATGTGTTATACTTGTTGAATGATATAATTAAGCATGATTTTAGTGAACTTAAAGACTTAATAAATAATTTGATTAAGTATAGAGTTAGATATAAAATAAACCTAAGTAATAATCTAAGTTTAACTTGGCTTAATGAACTTCAGTGAACTAAAATAAATTAAATTAATTAAGATTAATCAACTTGGCTAAGATTAAATTAACATAGACTTAAGTTAATATGAATCTTAGTTATAAAAAGAATTAGTTAATAATATAAGTCTAACTTAGCTAAATGGGCTTGAATAAGTTAAAATAGATTAGACTGAATAATTTTGATTAACTTAGCTTATTAATTAGATTAAATGATTACCTCTAATCAAATTGGTTAGGATTAAGTTAAAATGAGTTTAATAGCTAATAATTGGATTAGAATGATAAGTTAGGATGACGTTAGTATAACATGGCGAATATGTTGTTTCAAATATGTGTTTGCTTAGGAAATGAATGTTTTTGGTATATGAATTATTTGTTGATGCTTTTGTAATAAAACACTATAATCAAAGTGAAAAGAAATACTTTGACAAACAAAGGAGAATTGTTCGTATTTTTACGAAGCGATCTTCGCAGCCATAGTAGGGTTCCTATTTAGTGTCTGATCAAATAGGATAATAAAACAAGTTTGAGAATAGTAGATATTTAATTAGATTTCTTATATGAGTTTAATTATTGAATAGTTATTTGCTTCTGATTTGATTCTCTGATTTATCTTCTAAAAGGAACTTTAGGCAACCTTTTGATTTTGATTGGTTTTCAAATAGACAAGGTACGCAGTAACTTATGTGGTGATTATTAGGATAGGTATCCCAAAAGGACTTGAAACTTAAACTTGGCTTAATAATTGATGAGTGCTGGTTGTGCATGCTATTAATCAAGTCCGGAGAGCACCAACCTTGTCTGAGTGGGCACAGTAGTTTAGACGCTTAAGCCACTCATCATGATGCAATGACTTTCATTTGTGGCTCAGCGAGTAATTGATAGGGAGTATAGTATCGTTGTAACGCTTACTTATCCTTAAGAAGATATAATAATTTAGTTTACATTTATGGGGACGATTAAACTAGATGATATTATGACTAAGTTAAGTAAATCTGATAACAGCTATAAACCCTAGATAAAATTACTTTTTCTTTATGAGGTTATATCATAATATAAGAATTGGGGCTCCTTATATCAACCCCCTGAGTAGATGCGGTTATTCAGGACCCCACGATTCCTGCTCAGGGTGGTCTGCAGGTGTAAGGGCGCCCCTCTACTGTGGTAGAGCTTGGGATGGTAAATCGTTTCTTGAATTGTTTCGGAGTGTGAGTACTTTCGTGATGCTTGATTTACTTAAAGAAAAGATAATAACTCATTAGTTGATGCATTGCATTTAGTTAGACTTATGTGTCACTTCGTATGTGCCTGCAATACTGCGTACTGAGCTTTGGCTCATTAGTGTTATTATTGTTCTTTTTCCAGTGTTGAGGATGTTGATAATTTGATGATCATGAAGATAATGATGTTGATGATAATGATCTTTTTGTTGTTGATGATGATTGATGGTGATGATGCTTGGCTCAGGTTTTAGGTGATGTTGGATGAGTGAAGTCGATTAAGACCGAGAATTTAATTTATATTTATTTTATTTTGTTTTAAGAGCTAGATTTATATTTTGAAGTTGAAATATTCTTTTAGGAGACTTGTGGAGCCCAAATGTAAAGTAGATTATAAAATGATTTCATAAAATTTTGTTTCTTAGAAAGTTGATTTGTTACAGTAGGAGTATTCTTATTTACCGTGTTTTTATAACAATTCGACTTATTGAACTAAATCAGGTTGTTTTAGAAATCTAAACAAATGATTTCATTAATTAAAATTTATTAGCAATGTTTGATATAAACATATCATTCTAGGTTGCCTGAGTGTGTAATACTTAAAGTATTATACGTGACAATAATACCTTAATTAAATTTAGGGCGTTACAAAGGTACTCTTAAAAAAAGATTTATTCTATTAATAACAAGCAATAAATAATTTATACAAATATATTGGTTTGGTTTATGGAATTTGCTTCATTGGTAATCATTCAAAAAATAACAATTATATTTAATCGTGGCAATTGTTGAAAGTTGAAGGATTCAAAAGTAAACTTTAACATTGTGTTTGGTATAGGATAATTGGTTGAGATTTGTTGGGGTTATAGATCCAACTCATATGGGTCTATAACCAATAAATCCTAAATATATATTGTATATATTTAGAAGACACTGAAAATGGAAATCCTAAATATATGTGATATATATAGATGGATATATGTGGGAAAATGAGAAGGCATGGAAGAGATAAATGCGAGAAATTAATGCTGGTCAAATAGAATAAATGCGGCTAGCATTAAATGTGAGCCTTCCTTGTTTTTCTTATAAATTATCTTTATTTTGTCTTTCAGTGGAGACATACCCCAGGGAGGTGTAGAGACACGCCATGAGGCGTGTGGATTATATACACTGGAGAGATGTAGAGACATGCCATGAGGCGTGTGAATTGTATACACCAAGAAAGTGTAGAGACACGCCGTGAGGCGTGTGGAAGATATACACCAGGGAATGTAGAGACATTTTGTGAGGCGTGTGGATTATATATACTGGGGGAAGTGTAGAGACACACCGTGGGGCCTGTGGAGGGACAAGATGTTGACCCTTGTTCGATGTACCACCGGTTAACGGTGATGAATGGTGTTTCACCTAAAGCGGTGATGAAGAGAAGAAACAGGAGAACAAGATGGGTGTCTCTTTTCAAGTCTAGATAGGATAGATCTAGAGACGAGAAAGAGAGGGAATCCTAGAGAGAGAAACTCTAGATGAATAGATCTTGTTTCTGTTTGTAATTCCATCGGCTGAAGGTGATGAATCGGTAATCCACTAGAGAGATCTAGTGCTGAACAACAATCTGTAATCCCATTATATTGTTTATAGTGGATGAATCCGCGTGTTGCTGGTCCGTGGTTTTTCCCGCTTTGGGTTTTCCACGTTATATCCTGGTGTGTGTTATTTATTTTATGCAATTTTGTTTATTGCATGTTTTTGCCTTTTAGCAAGAGGAAAAAGATCGAATTTTTTTCCCTGTCAAGATTAAACTTTACCTTCTTGTTTATTTTGAAAGGGAAAGATAAGGGAAAAGAAAATTCATGTAATATTTTACTTCAATCTCATCCTTGTTGTGTCCTTTCCTAAATGCTGAGAACAAAGAAGGGATGGGGGGGAATTTTTCAAATTACTCTTATTCCTTTCTTTGTTAAATCACTTATTATCTTTTAGACATATACAAATAATTTACTATTATATCTTATCTTATTTTTATAATAATTAAGATTTCATCCACTTCCTCCCCTCAATTATCTAAAAACATGGAAGATTCAAATTTCCTAATAATTCTTTTCACAATTTTTCATTTCTAATTCATTTTGTCATGCTATATAAAGTTCTGTAGGTAGAATTTGACAAAAAAACCAACCAGACCGAATGATATTTCAAACAATTTGATTTAGAAAATTCTCAATCCAAACCAACCCGTAACTTTATTGTTGATGTGGATGGGTAAACCAAATCAATTTTTGAAACCAAACAAGATTGCTTTAAGAAAATAATAATAATATTTTATATGTAACTACAATTTTTTTATGATGATTGATTAAAAGTCATTTTTGTTTTTATGGATTTATTATGATATTTGTTATTTGACAACTATTGGTTAATATTAAATTGTTCCTTTTTAAATTATTTTTTAAGTTCAAGTATATTATTTTATTGGTAACTTAATGTTGTCTTTATTAACCGTTTTAATAATGCAAAGTATGGAATTTGTTATTTAGTATGATTTATGTTTGTTTCATCATATTTTTGTTATTTTAGTATTATATTTTTATCGTTTTCGAATAGATTTTTATCAAGAAATAGATATCGATGAAAACTAACAGTTTTACCTATAAACAAACCAAACATATATAATATAGATATGATACAGAGATAATACAGAGAAGTTGCAAATGCAAATCTGATACAGATAAAAATCATACAATCCAAACAGACCCTTGTTCATTATATTTGTTAGTATATCAGTTTTATTCATAGATGACTTTTGTTTGTAGATTTTTTTTTGCCTATTTTTTTAATAGATTATTGACTAGATGATTCTCTAGAGGATTATAAATTATAACTTACTACATATTAGTTAATGAGTATACTTTGTTAATGGATGATCGACTAATGACTGAATAATTTTATTGAAGACTATGAATTACGAGTGTGATATATATATATATATATATGAAGTATTTTGTTATAATTTACATTATGAACTTTGCAGAGTTATTATCGATATTTGAATATCTATACAGATGTAAAATATTATAATAAAGTTTTTCTTTAAAAAAATAGCAAAGATTTTTTAATTAAAAATTTTGATTTAATTTGTAATTCGAACTGAAGTAAACTCTATATAATGGTTTGAAAATTTTTTTAATCCAAGTCAAATCGTTTAGTGTATGATTGAAAAAAATTGTAAATTATGATTTAGTTTGATTTTTTGTAAATATCGCACTAAATTGATCCGTGCTTCATCCTTAGGTGGCAGGAGATAAATCTGCACACCTAGGTGAAAATTCTGGAAAATATTTCTGCAATTTTCCCAAAAATTTATTTACAGTTCATCTGACAATATGTTTAGATTAAAGGAAGAAATCAAAAGGGGAAGTATTAGAAAGGAAAAAATTCCTTTTTTCTTATTTGGAAAAGGGAAGAAAGCAAAAAAGAATGGATTTTGTCAAGAAAACTCTCCCTTGAGCTAATCAAAATATTTTCTTCAAAGAATCGAGAGGGAATATAAATAAAAAAAATTACATCCTTAAATAAATGTACAATATTAAATATAAGGATTTTTATCCAAAAAATTATTAATTTTTTATTTTTTTTCCTCTTGCATTCTTTCCTCTTTACTTTTCTCCCTTTTCTAATTCTTTTCTATTTATGAAGCATTGAGTAAAACTAAATATTTCGGACATGAATAATTGCAACAAACACCAAAGTCAAAAGTAAACTTAAATCACGACATTAAAAGACTGAACAAATCCTTGTACTATCAAACTAAAACGATGCATGCATATAGAAATTAGGTATAATTAAATATTTAAAATCTCAAAAATTTATGCCAGGAGGCAAAATGATAAAATAAGATTGAACAACCATGGAAAGATAGACAAGTTCACTTAACAAAAAAAAAAAAAAAACCATTAATGACGTGTTGTCTAAATCGAGGATAACTTTAGTCGTTACTTGATTGGATAGCTTTAATTTAATGAGGAATGACTTTACTACTTCCTTATTTTTGACAAAGAAAAATAATCTTTAAAGTAGACGAATACTTGTTGGAATTATCTAATTTTTATGTATATTTAATTTATTTATAAATAAAAATATTTATATTTTTTTTTGTATCCATGTTTTTTTGTAAAGTAATGTTCTCAATTTGACCACTTGAAAATTTCGGAAAGAAGTTAAGTAAATGATTATTACATCTACTTTTCTTTTTGTTGGAATTTTCTACTTTCATAATTTGATTTTTCTTGAAGAGTATTCCTATAGTTGTTTTTATTAAATATTTTTTTTTTCCGGTTAAATATTAAATATGTTCAGTGTTGGTTGTATTTTATGTGGAACGTTTTTGTTTGGCAAATTTAATACTGTCTAGTGCTCACTCTAATTTTTCCAAATTTAAGAAATTATCTAATAATGGAAAATTTTAACCGCCACTGACATTTACTAGATGTTAGATGAATAAACTTTTCGAATTTTTTTTTATAGTTTAATGATTTATACCGTGTTTGGCACCAGTGAAAACGATCAGAAAGCAATGAAAGCTAGAAAAAAAAAAAAAACAAAAAATAGAAAATAGTGAAAGTGATGGAAAACAAAGAAAATATTTCTCTTATTTTCTCACAAATTTTCCTTTTCCTTTCTTTTTTTTTTTGGCTTAAAATCAAACAGAAAACAAAGGAAACAGTTTGACAAGTTTCCTTCCATTGTTTTCGGGGGCTTTCAATCAATCACCCATAAGATGTCCAATCACAGCGTTAATCAGCATAAAGCATTTCTCACATGCAAAATGATTAGGTTGCGAATTTTTAAGGAGGTGAGACCAACAAAATTATTTTTTTAAAACCTTTATTTGGAGAGCAAATTGAAGCCATGTGGTAAAAGTTGGTACGTAATTGGTGACATGACATGTGTATGTAGCAAGCAAAGTTATGTCTAGTCTGTCTAGCTGGATTCCAATAACAATCAATCTAAGCAGGAAAAAGAATTAAATAAAAAAATTAACAATCCCTCTGAGCTTTGATTATTATTTTTCAAATGGTTAACAACAAGAATATTATCCGTGTTTTACCCCATTTATAAATATATGATCTATATTAATATTTTTATAAATATATGATTTGGGTTTAATTAAAAATATTGATATAATTTAATAATTTTAAAGTGACATGTGTCAATTATTTTCGATTAAAAAAAATCAATTTTGACATTATTTTCAAATTTTTGGATTTTTAAATAATTTTTAATATATATTTTATTTTATTTAGTAATATTTTTATTAAATTAATTTTGTTAGATCAATAAAATACTATATATATTTCTTAATTAGTATTTAATAATATTGATATTTTTACATAAAACTCAGTTTATCTATTTATAAAAAAAAGTATAGTTCATATGTTTGTAAATAAGTATGAACACAAATAAAGTTTTTATGATTAGCCTTATTTTCCAATTGCATTGTTAGGAGTTTGTTTTATAACATGTCCTAAGACACATGAGGAAGAGTTAGCTTTGGTTTTTCTCCATAATAAAATATATATACAGTCATGAAATATAGGATAATAACTCTCTATTTTAAATTTTCGCTAATTTAATGTCTTATTTTTTTATTTTGAAAAATTTATATTTATACTTTTAAAGTATATGCGATTCAATATATTTCTTAAATGATATTTTATAGATATTTATTTTGATAATGAGATAATAGTAGACACTTGAACAAAAATGGTCAAAATCTAAAGATGCCAGACTAAATTGTAAGAAAATTAATAGTATAGATACTTGATCTGTTATTATCCTATCATTAAAATAATTTCCCTATCAAATACTATTTAATGAAAATATTGAATTGCACCTACTTGACAAACACTATTTTATCAAAACCAAAAATAGAATATTAAATTACCAAAAATTAAAAATATAAGTATATATACCATACTATTATCCCTACAAGTTACAACCCTAACTTAGATCGATCTACAATGACACCTTAAACACCGGAAAGTAAACGAAATCAATTTATTTTGTACTTAAACTCATTTGACTTGGGTAGTTTTGAGTTTAACACCCCCCAAAAAAAAAAAACTGTACTCCTTTTAGCATTTAAGTTATTTTCATGGTCAACTTCAATTTGAATTTGGAAAAACTCGATATATTTCTTAATTCAATTTCAAGTCATTTATACAGGCTGGTAAGTTTTAAACTAAATAGATATCTTTAACACGGTAAGTATTTTGATGACTTAAGATGATTCGTTGGCAATTTAATCAAGATGAAAAAGAAAAAAGCCAAAAAATCATGGTAACTGATCTTGATGGGGTAGGTGGATTAAAATAGTCCCAAAGAGCAACCGTAGAGCTAACGCTACCTTTCAGGTGGCCAGCACTCAGGATGGAAACAACCCTCTTTGGTTTATCGTGCTCAAATGTGGGGGCATAATGAACATTTTTTAACAAGTAATAATAATAACAACCAATTATGGGTTGCCACTCATTAGTCTTCCATCAAGTGGCAACCCAATCATAAATAGTAAGCTAATCTATTTTATCAAGTGGCAATCCAATCATAAATAGTAAGCTAATCTATTCTATCAAGTGGCAATCCAATCATAAATAGTTAGCTAATCTATTTATCACCTTAAGTACAAGAAACTTTTATATATATATATAATATATATATAATTTTTGTTTCAAGCTATTCCACATTCTAAGTAATATGGACTTCAAAAACATTTCGAAAGCAAATTAAAGCCAAGAATACTCATTTTAAGCTGTTGTTTACTCTACACAAGGTCTCAATCTTTTAGGTGAAATGAACAAAATGAAAAGCGATTGTTCTCCATTATTAAAGATATGTTTGATCATTTTCGTCTAATTTTTACATGTCAACCTTTTTATAATTTCCAAAATTTGTTATAGTAATTTTAAAGTTTATGTCACTAAAAAATGTAGAAATATATTTTAATTAATTATATATAAAGAAAAAAGAATTTGAACAGTTTAAACTACTTGACACAATTTGTCCTTATTTAATTTATGCTTCTTATCAAACACATGTTTATTGGGAAATAGAAGCCATATGCCACATGGTTAAGTGGATTGATAATATCTTACAATTTAGCCACGGTCTTTGGCTCTACTAATTAGTAATCGATCTTTTATTATGTTAAAGCAACAAGACAAGGGAAACCACAAGAGTTGATAAATTTCAATGTAGATGGGATTTACAGGGTAGAATTATAAGACATCCTAACACCAATTTCAAAAGATTTAAAAAAATTAAAAGAAAAATAAATGTAAGAAGTTTTAAGGAAACCTTCAATTATAGGATTTTGTGTTGTTACAATAACCATCACCTTAATTACGTAGAATAACACCAAATAAACAACATTTTACTTATAGTCATTAAAACAATCTTTAATAGAATATTTTTTTTAAATGCTTATTGAACTCATTTAAACCCTTGATTATACTTGATTTGATCCTTTTAATCCTTAACCCTATTGTATGTTTGGATTAACAACTTGTGTTAGGTTTGACAATGATATATAAAAGTTATGTAACCATTTCTCTCCATTTATTAATACTAAACAAAAAACTTGAAAGGCTCATGAATTAAGTTTGAAAATTAAGTCTTTAAGGAATGAGGATTAACAAGATGAATTCAATTGAAAATTCTATAGTCTATTGGCCAAACATGAAATAATGGAAGGTACAGGTATAACTAAGGTGAGTAAGATAAAGTTTAAAAGAAATTGAGATTCGAGAGCTTTGAGCAAGATTTGTTGAGTCTTTAAAACATATACAATGGCCCCTTCTCACTTCACTATTCATCTATGTAAACCCCGGAAATTTCCACAGTATGAGATGACTCTAGATTAGAAGTTATGAACTAACTAGTAAACCTAGAAGTTAACAAAAACCCAAGATTAGATACATAATTTAAATTTGGCTGGATTAGGATCCATAAATTAAATAAAGAATTTCTTTGACCTCAACTGTACCAAAAACGAGATTTCGTATCCTGAATTGATAATTCAAGATATGATTAAAGGAAACTTCAAATCCCAAACCCGAATCCTTGTCAAACAGACAGATTAAATAGGAAAACCTATATATAGAAATTAAGTGACCACTTTTGTATTCAACAAAGACCTGAGATTAAAACAAGGAATAGTAATGAACCTATACTTAGACTTGAACCCTAAAATTTGAGATTTCTAGTTAGTAATAAACTATATTGATAAGATTTCATAGTGGGTATCCAAATCTAATATATATAACTAATTTAGCTTATATATAAGTAGTAATATTAATTAAACGACCTAATATGATTATAGTTAGAAAATGGCAACTTTAAGATAAACTGTTAGGATTATAAATACACAATAAAAATATAAACCGATATATAACTCAAGATCTAGACTTCAAACAAAGATTTGAATCATACCAGTATTCAAATTAGGGTTTTCTTAAGCCTTGGAGCCTGAAACGAAAATTGACCCAACAAGCTTAGAAAACCTAAATCGCGGGAGATAAATCTTTCTTAAACAAATAGATATGTACAATTAAAACTTAATTTGTACTGTTTGATAAACTAAACATCTTGTGGGATTCTTTGAAAATATTTTTGCATATAAATTTACCTATATTAGTTAAATTATACCCTATTAGTGTAATAAACTACCCGAAAATTCAACTAAATAATATCTAACTAATATTTAATTAATATATTCATATGATAAACTTGCAGGAGACGTTCCAAATTTTTTTCAAAGGGCTTGGATCTTCTTAAACTTTGTGAGCCGAAACTTCCCAATAATGCAAACAAAAGTCAAGCAAAATGTCCTGCTAAACCAATATAAACATGCCAAATCATCCACACATTTATGACAACAAAACAAACAGAGGAAATGGCAACAATTACAAACAATTCGTATCAATTATGGAGTATGAAACACGGCTGCATGTTTACGTTTTACTCTCTATATATATACATACTAAGAACAAGAAAAGATTAAGCAAACGGACCTCAACTCCTCCCAAACTTTCTAGAATTGAAACACTCCTTATTAGTAGTCGAATCAACCTAGAAACCGATTTTTAAACGCATCAATCAACCTAGTTCGAAAATTAAGAACAAAAACTGGGAAAAACGCTTAAAAAGGAGCTCAAGGTAAGTTGATCTAATTTTGTGTGTTTCCTTTCGAATCTAAGGATTAGTATTGACTTCTAAACATCTTAAAAACCTAACCAAGTCCATTAGAAGCTTCGGATTTCATCGAGGAGCCACGACGAAGGTGATTTTCGAAAACCCTAACCGACTTAGATGATTCGAAAAAGCTTGTAACATGTTGTTGTTTTAAGTAGATATTTAAGTAGATTAATGATATAGGAGCTGAATGGAGCAAGAAAACCGACTTTCTAACGTCGGAATCGATCGGGTCTCATCGGGGAAGACGATGAACAGTGTTCCCGATGAGCACGAGGAGAACACGGGATGTGTTCCACCCGTGTACCTCTCGGAAAAATCCGAAAAAAAAAAACGAAGTTATTTAAATTTAATTATAGAATAATTAATAATATAAATAATTTTAGAATTATTATTTATTTATTTATTTATTTTTTTTCTGGAAAAGTTATCATGAAATTAATATATAGTAATATAATATCAGAATTTTTTTAATTATTTAAAATTAAAAATAAATTATTTTCTAGTATTATTAAATATATGATGTTTAAATATTTAACCTATTAATAGTAATCAGAAAAGAATTTTTAGATATAAATTATCCTTATTAATTAACTTACGTATAATAAGTTTTCTAATTATAATTATTAATATTGTTAATATTATTAAAAGAATTTTTAGAGTTTTTGAAAATATCTTTTCTGAAATAATATTATATATGAATTTAAGATTAAATTATTTTAGTAATATTATAATTAAAGTATAACACTTCATACAAAATACTAATATTAAAAATATTATTTTACTTTATTATTTCGAAATTATTATTGTTGTTGTTTATATTATTATTATTATTATTGATAATAATTACTAATATTCTTATTATTTACGGTAAAAAGGAAATTTTCGAAAATAATTGTAATTAAATTAATAAATCCTTATATTAATAATTTTATTTTCATTAAGAGTATATTTAATTAGTTTATAGGAAAAATTTTACGAGCTTAGTGAATACTAAAAATGTATTTAAATAAATAGTTGTAGATAATTAGATAACAATGGAAAGTTAAATAATCCAAACTTGTGAATATCGAGATATCTATATTTTACAAGAAAAATTTATTAAGTAAATAAAAAGAAAACTAATAATTTTAGACAATAGAAATGAATTAACTAAATTATTAAACTTTCTAAGTACCCAATCAATAAATTCAAGTATCAAACCAAGATCCATTAAGTAAACTGAAATAACAATGATTTAGAACTTAAGGTTATCCTCAAAGAATTAGTTAATAACAAAACAGAAGTCCAGCCGACCCTTAGGACACCTAAGTGTTCATAGGAGCTAGGCTATATAGTATTGTATAATTAATGACTATATTACTTATCTCAATAGATAACTCGGGTATTGGAGAGGACTTTCTTGACAATTACTACGACTGAATAGCATGGGCAGGTGAGTAACTCAGTCTTATTACATTGATTGTGCTTGTAAAGTTAGTGAATCTTAAATAAAAAAATAATAAATTTGGTGTACTATTTGGTTTGTGAAAAACTGTGTATGGTATTATATTGATTGCCAAGTCACTCTATTATAAGTGATAACAGAATTGTATATGTCTGTATTGCCTATATAATATGATTGAGTGTCTGTAATGTTTGATCACCTCCAAATTGCTTAAAAACAACCGATACCATAAAGAAAATCTGTCATGCATCACATATTTTACATAAATAGCATTTGAGTAGGTGGTAGCCTACTACGTGTTAGTTTTTCGGATCTCTGGTAATGCTTGAATTATCTAGGTAAGAGAGCTATTAGTTAATTGCAAGGTTACCTTTGTTCTGCTAATACCATAGGAACTAAATAGTAAATGAAGGACGCCGCTTATGGTATTACGTGGAAATAGCTAACACTTAGTGGAGTTTCTAAAGCTAAAACAGGAAATAGATGATAAAACATGATAAATTTAAAGAGATAATTAAATTGAACGTGACTATTTCCTGAAAGCTTAGTCTCTCCTAGGTAGGTGGACCATAGATTGTGATCCTTCAACGCCGATGAGAGGGCGTAAATCTCCATCCTATTTGGATCCGGAGTTATCCAAGCTTGTAATGTTCATATGTTTGAGTGGTGCATTTCATATGATTGATAAATAACTGGTATGAAATATGTGGTAAGTTCTAGTTATTCACTGAGCTTGTGTTTTAGCTCACACTCCAACAGTCATTTCAGGTTTACTTTACGACCCTGGCTCATTACTAGCAGAAGCATGGTCCCGGTAAGAGATTAGAAGCCAGAAGCTTAAAGACCAGTATAAGATTAGACTATCTATATCTCTATTAATCTTTTAATGCAGGTGATGTGCATTAGAATTATTAGCTAAGGTTTTTAAGGATTTATAAAGCATATGGTCTGTAAATATCTTATTTCGTGATAGTTGTTTACTAATTTATGCCTTATGTATGCTTGTTCATCCTATCCAAGCAACTAAAAGATCCTGTTTATTGAAATCATGTCATTCCTGGAAGGTGAACTAGTAATGGAAATCAAGTGTTTCTTGATTACTATTATTAGGATACCCTCGGGGTGTGACAATCTATGCAAAACCACAAATGCTAATGACTTTTTCTCTCTTCGTTGCTACTGTATGACTAGTAAGTACTCCCCATCTTCCTTACAAAGATATGCAAGCAGTACATTATTGAGTACAACACTGTCAAAGCCTACTAGGAAACATAACAACCTAAACAAGAAACACAGTACCCTACTCACAAAAGAGATTACCCCTAAGCAAAAGATAGTCTGAGAAAACCATTAGGGGAGATGATGACAAGAAGAGGTTGTTCCCAACTAACTCAGAGTTCACCCCCCTTAAGCAAACCATTAAGGGAGATGTTCCTTGAAGTCCATCACAAGAATATTTTGCCTTACCCACCCAAGATGAGGCCTAAATCCATTCAAAAGAGCTGTAGAAGGTATTGCAAATACCATGCAAACTATGGACAAACCACCAACGATGCTACAAGCTCAAAAGCACTCTATAAGATGTGGTTTAATGAGACTACCTCAAAGAGTACATCCTTGACCAAGCAATGATAAGTGCCGACCTACCCAGCAGTGGCATGAAGAAACAGACTTCCATAGGAGAGATGACAAACACAACGAAAAAGGTAACCACGATCGAGCCCCCAACAGAGCCATAAATAGGATTGTTGAAGGGGCCTACAAGGAAGGATCTATGAGCCAACTCCATAGCACCACCACAAAGGAAGAGTGTTAAATTTGCATGCTAAAAGGCAAAAGATTGACAACTCTATCTCTTTTTCCGAAAAAGACTTCAAAGGTATTTATATATTGCATCAAGATGCCTTATCATCTCAATGAGAATCATTAGTTTTGATGTCAAGAAAGTCATGATCAACAACGACAGTTATGTTAACATCATCTTTGACAATGTTTATAAAAAGATGGCGCTTAAGTTACGAAAGCACCGAAAGCCATAGGAGTACAACCTTTACGACTTCAATAATCAACCTATTAAAGCCAGAGGTATTATCATGCTATTAATGAAACCAACACCACTACACACAGTGTTAAGTTTGTCATAGTCAACTATTAAGCCCCTTACAATGTTCTCACAACTGAAAGCAATGTTCCAAGTGCCCAATGGGATTGGAATCTGTAAGGAAGATCAAATACTCTCCAAGAACTTGTACATAAATGCTTTAACATGAGAGGAAGTTTACCAAATCGATACAACCCTCGGAAAGGTGAGAAGAGTTAAGAGGCAAGGTAGTAGAAGAAACGAAGGAAGTCCAACTAAGCAATGAACTTACGGAAAAGACAAGGATTAAGACGATCATACCTCCTGACCTTGCGGAAAGCCTCATTGCGTTCCTTTAGGGTAACTCATATGTATTAACCTGGTCACTTGTTGATGTGTTGTGGATCTCTTGCATTGTTATAACTTACTGCCTCAATATTGACTGCATAACTAGGCTAGTAAAACAAAAGAGGAGACGCTTTGCTGTTGAATGACATGCAACCTATAAGGAAGAGGTCTAAAAGCTTCTTAAGGTTAAATTCATCAAACAAGAATGATACCCCACATGGTTGACAAACATGGTCTTTGTCAATCCTATCTAACAACTAGAAAAAAAAATTCAAGAGGAAGGTGAATTTAGTTTTAATACTAATTTATTTCTTTATAGAAAATTTATTACTAAACTAAGCAAATAAAGATATAAGCAATAACAAGTAAATTGTAATAAGTAAAGAGATAAGGGATAGAGAAATCAAGTTGTGATTTAATATGGAGTTCGGTCTGCCTCCTAATCTCCATGATCCCACAAATGCCTCCTAATGGAGGACTTCACGACCACTTTATTCACAACCATAAATTTTGCTCCTAAAGAGCTACATACAATACAAAAACAAAATCACACACAACCTCACAAGAGTCATGCCTTTACAATTGATTTCCCATCACACTAGGTGCAACTCAATACTCTTTAATGCTTACAAAATATCCTAGAAAAGTGCCTTATAACAATTTTCAAATATACTCTCAACGACACTAATCAAGTCTCTCAAATATGATAATTGCAAAAACTAATGAATAGGAGAAAAAACAAATAAGCAATTTAATACAATTTTTTTTTGCAAGTAATAACCTCTTCTAAGTGTATTAATTTTGCTAAACAACTCATATTTATTGTTTCTCAAAGAAATTTAGTCGTTGGTCCTTTATCTCCCTTCTTTGCTATTGCATTAAATGCTTTAATGGCTAGTTTCTTACTAACTAGCAACCAAACAATATAGGCTACTAGGGAGATACCACCCGAAACACAAGCACAAAGAGTTATGAGCCCAATTGGCGTTTAAATGCCACACCTAATGTACAAATGATAGCCTACTACACCATGAGCAGAACCATTATGATCATGTAAAACATACGTAGCATTCGAACGATAACTATAGTTCACAAGACGAAACTTGAAGTCATGTTAACAACCAAATGTCATGCCCCAATGCATGTACCATCCAAAAACTAGTCGCAATGCAACATGGTCTTGCAACATTATAAACATACACAAATCTAATGCAAAACTTGCACAAGCACAACCATCTCATATTAGACACATGTTTTGCTACTTAAGTGTAACTCAACACAAGTAAGTAATTCAGCAATGTATTTCCTCATCAAAATTCAACTTGAATCCTTTGGTTCAATAGTTTTAATTAAGAAGGCAACTGGAAAATGGAGGATGTGAATCGTATACACCAATCCCAATAAAGAAAGATTGTTTTCCATTACTTAAAAGAGACCAATTGGTAAATTTAACCTTGGTTCACACACTTTTGAGCTTTGCGGACACCTTCTCCAACTATAACCAAATTAAGATGGAGCCTAGATGAATATTTACTTCCTTTATCACATCTTTTGGCTCCTATTGCTACAGGGTGATTCCCTTCATCTTGAAGAACATCAAGCCAACTTACTATTGCCTTGAAACTAAAGTATTTAAACATCAAATCAGAAGAAATGTGAGAGCCTATGTTGATGAGATAATCATCAAGAGTACAAAATTAACCAAACACTAAAAGACTTTAGGGAGGCTTTGACTGACTATGACACTACTAAATTAACTAAAGTGCATTTTCGAAGCTACATGTTAAAAATTTCTAGGATACTTAGTCACTCGACAAGGAATTGAAGCTTTCTTAGAAAAAATCTAAGTTGCCTTAAATATGTTGCTCCAATAATTACAAAAATTCAATGGATGAATGGGAAGATTATTGCCCTAAAAAAGTTTGTATCCCACAGAAAAGATAGATTGTCAAAATTATTTAAGCTACCAAAAAATCCAACAAAGTTCCATTAGAAAGAAAAATGGGGAAATTACACTACAAGGTATCAACATTTTGCAATATTCATTTAATGCATCAACATTTGTACTAGTTTTCAATTAAGTTTCCTAACTTTTCATCTATAGCCACTTATTTATACCTTCTTTAACTCATATTGCAAAAAAGTTGATATTTTTCTTTAACCATTTGAAATATTAATACCTCAAATGAATTTTATCTTTTTTGATGTAATTTACTAGAAGAAAAATATGTTACGTAGTTAAAGAAGATGCTCACTAACCTACCCATTCTCTTAAAAACCTCCCAAGCGAAGAATTACATCTATATCTTACAGCAAGGACCTAGGCTCTTTCATCAATACTAGTATGCATCTGGGAGGTGGCGCGTTGGGCGCTAGCCTATTTACTTTGCAAGTCATGTCCTATAGGGACTAAAGTTGTGGTACACCAAGATGGAATAAACCTCCTTACCAATGGTCATCACAACAATAAGACTAAGGCCTTACTTAGAAGCACATTAGATTGTTGTGTTGATGGATCAACCTTGAAGGAAAATGCTCCAAAAGTTAGGCACGTCTTTAAGGATGATGAAATGCATTATGGATTTAAGTGCTGATAGTATATAATAAAATCTAAAAGAGGCAATTAAAGCTTAATCTCCTGATGATCTCATTATTAAGTTCATTGGCTACAAATCTGTAATGAGACAGATTAACCCCTGCATTGGACCTTAGGTTGTTAACGAGTTGAGTCAATTCGATATAGTGCCAAGCTTGAATTCAACTTGAATGAAACAGTCAAACTCGAACTTGATCGAGCTTTGATTTTTAAGCTCAAATTTAACTTGATTTAATACTCAATAAGCTTAAACTCAATTCAATTAAGCTCAATTATTCTTTTAAATATTGATCTAACTATGAAGAGTATTTAATACTCAATAAGCTTGAACTTGACTCACCTCGATTTAATATTCGTTTAAGCTCGTGAGCTCTTCGAGCCGAGTATTTTAAAGCTCAAACTTGAGCTCGATAACTACTCAAGTAACTCGAACTCAAGCTCAACTCGATTGTAAACAAGTCGAATTTGAGCTTTCACTAAGTCGAACTTGAGTCACTCATAAACTGTCTCGACTCACTTACAGCCTTAATTGAACCCTTTATGTAGACGGATCTTCCATAAGGATAAAAAGCAGTGCTAGCCTTATTCTTAAGGGCCCATTCAGAGAAAAAGTTTTATATGCACTAAACTTCATCTGTAGTGCTAACAATAACAAAGTAGAATTAAAGCCTTAACTACGGGGTTAAGACTCGCCAAGCACATCAATGCTAACAAATTAACAATGCTATTTCCTTATATTCTCATCATGTAGTAAATGAACAATGAGTATGAAATAGAAGGCAACAGTAAGGAAAAATATCTTGCCTTCATTAAAGAGCTATTGAACAAATTTCCCTGACAATACACAAAATCCCAACTAGAGAACAATGAGATAGATAAACTATTAAAATTTGACTCATTGAACATACCCCATCCAAAAGGAAAAGACAACAAAATTTTGATAGAGTATCACCTTTTTAGAACAGTCAATAAGAAAAATGACATGATGGTAGATAAGGGAAATGAGAACTAAATAATGCCCATCACCATCTATTTAAACTTTGGTTCCTTGCCTACGGATAGAAAAGAGACATGACAACTAATGTACAATACCACCAACTATACCCTACTCGACAACATACTATACAATCAGGGATTCAAACACAACCACACCCCCTCCCCCCACTCCCTTCTTTCTCCTCCTCTAATGCCTCATACTGGTGTAAGGCTAAAGGGTCCTCCAAGAAGTACATGTAGGAACATGGGGTTATCATGTAAGAGCAAAATGTTCTAGCTACGAGTACTCAAAAAAACAAGATGTTACTAGCCAATCGTGAAGAATGATGCCAAGAAAACCGCTAAAAGTGCCATTAGTGTTAGAAGCATGACCAATTGGAACATAAACACAGTAGTCCAATGCAACCATTAACAAGTTCATGGATTTTTTCCTAGTAGGGAATAAATATATTTGGCCCCTCCCCAAAGACTGCAAGGTAGAGGTAGCACACCATGGTGACTATAAACTACTTCATTACATGGGCCGAAGTAGAAGTAGCGATGAAAAACACAAAAAAAGTACATTGATAACTTCATGGTTAATCACATTATAACATGCTTCAGGGTATCATATATCTTAATCACGGATAATGAGGCACAGTTTGATAACCAAAAGTTTCAAAACTATTGGTTAAAATACCAAAACAATATTTAGTATACATCTATGGTGCACCCCCAATTCGACGAGCAAGTTGAAGCCACAAATAAGATCATACTAAATAATCTCAAAAAGCAAATCAACAAGCAAAAGGGATTTGGGCGGATGAACTTCATAACATCATGTGGGGGTATAGGGTAACTCGCTGAACCACGATGGATGAAACACCTTACCACCTTGCCTTTGGCACTAAAGCTATACATGCCTTTGAACTTGAGCTCCTAAACATTCAAATTCAAGTAATTGATTCCACAATAAATCAGATCAGACTATATACCAATCTAAACAATCGGAATGAAGTGCACAAAGTTATGTAAACTCACCTAATAGCCACTCAACTATGGGTTGCATGAAATTATGATAAGGCAATCAAGTAAAATGTATTAAAGTCTGGTCACCTAGCCTGACAAAAGCTTGAAGTTATGGGATCTAGAAAATGTTAGGGTGAACCTATATGCCACTTGGGAAGATGCAGTATTAATAAAAAAAGACCTAAGTAATAGAGCCTACAAATTAGAAAAACTAGACAACTAGCTTATACTACACACATGTAATAGTAATAATATTTAACAACATATTTTTGTTGATCATAATAAGAGTTTATTTAGAAAATTTGGTCTTTCACACCTTAAATTCCCTTCTCAACTCATCCTGCTCTTGCAAAACCAAGGTCATCTGCTCAAAGGGTAACTCCCATAAAATTAAGCTCCCCCTATGCCTAACGTGTAACTCTTATAAAAACGAAGTGCTTCTACTCAAAGGGTAACTCTTACTCTCGCAATGTAACTCTCATAAAAACCAAGCTTTTCATCTCAGAGGGTAACTCTCATGCTTACGGAATAAAACTAATTAAAACCAAGTTAAGGGTAACTTCCACCCTTAAAATGTAACTCCTATAAAATGGAGCTTTTTAGCTCGAAGAGTAACTCACACACTTAAAGGGTAACTCCTGTAAAAACTGAGCTCTTCAGCTCGGAAGGTAACTCCCATACAAATCAAACTCTTTAACTCGAAGGGTAACTCCCACACGCTCAAAGGATATCTCTCAAAATATCTAAACTCTTCAACTAAGAGGGTTACTCTCATACGCTCAAAGGATATATTGTATTAATATCGACCACTTCATCTCGGAGAGTAACTCCCACATTTAAAAGGGTAATTCTCATAAATATCATGTTCTTCAGCTTAGGGGGTAACTCCCATAAAATCCGAGCTCTTAAGCTCAGAAGGTAACTCATGCGCTTAAAGGGTAACTTTGATAAAAACCAAGCTCTTTAGTTTAGAGGGTAACTCCAATGCTCAAAAGGTAACTCCTATAAAGATGAGCTCTTCAACTCGGATGGTAACTTGTAAACACAACTAAAGGTAACTCCCACAAAAATCAAGCTCCTCAACTTGGAGAGTAACTTCTAAACGAAACTAAAGGAAATGCCTACATAATCTAAGCCCTACAACTTAGAAGGTCACTCCCATACGAGAATACAACGCTTTTTAGCATGGAGGGGAATCTCGCTACATGGATCCTAGCCTTGCTACTAATCACTCACATACATATTAAAAAGAAAAGCCTAAGCTCTACAACTAGGAATGTCATCAAAACAAATGAACTATAGAAGGGATCCACACAAACAACATTAAGCCCAAGAAAAACATAAGCAAACTTAGATGATTACGAAGAAAAGCTTATACATGAATACGAGTCTACAATAAATATTAAGTGTAACAAGCCAACATATTAATGGATAAAAATCTTTTAGGAGACCAAGGTCCATAAGTCCATAAAAAAATACAAACAAATAAAACTTAAGCATTTGTGCCTAAGTAGAAAGAAAACACATTCCTAGAAGAATGTTCCTTTTCATCAGGTTAAATAGCAGCTATTAGAGTAAGCTTTGATGCACCAAGACTAGGTTACTAAACATCCTCTGAAGGCATGACAAAACAACACATTTGTCCACAGGTGAAGGGGCATCATTAAAATCTTCCCCTGCTATCTCAACTTCCCCATCATCATCCAAGGAAAGCTCCTAGTGACTCTACCAAGACAAATCAAGGTCAAGATAAGTATCTCAGATCTCAGCCAATAACCATGTCATCAATTCCCTACCTTCGTATAGTTGTCATTAAACAAGTTACCCTCGACATACGCCTCAATGACCTTAGAGCAAACAACTTCCAAGATGACTTCGTCATGCTCGTAATGGGCTACCACCTCCTCATGCTTCTTCTAGGAGTCCTTCAACTTACCTTGAAGCTTAACCTCATGAACCTCCATCTGCTCCTCCAAAAACTTTAGCTTGCCTTGAGCATCATCAAGATCCTTCATTGTCGAGTTTAACTCAGTCTCAGCATGATGCAACTAATCAATTAACCCCTTATTTGCATCTTCCAAGTCTAAGTATGCACCTCCACATCTTGCTACCTCTCCTTAGAGGATCGTAGCTCAACCTCCAGTCTATGTTGATGCTTAGAATATTATGCCTGAAGCTTATTGAACCTCTCTTGGACATATATCTTCCTTTGTATACCAACTCTACTATTAACCTAATCCTTGCCACCCTTACCACCACTACGAAAATTGAAGTTAAGAAAATCATACTCTACCTCATCGTCGCTGCCTCCCCATCACACCAAGTATATGCATGAAAAACTATAAGATATAACAATGATTAAACAAAGTGCGGAGAAATAAGGATGAAAAAGACAAGAAGTAATGAGTCACCTTATAAAAAGTAAAACAAAACCGCCCTTGCAAATCAGGAACAACAAAAATATTATGCCAGTCTACCAACATTGTCTCGTGATCATGGTGATTAACAAAACCAATCAAATGCCTTTTTGACAACTCAAGCTTTACTGCATAATGAAAGGTTTATTGCTACCATTGCCGAATGGGTTAGTAAGCTATCATGCCCTATTGTCCGATAAAGACAAAAGCCCCATACTCTTAATATTTTAGCTTTATTCATGCTTTCTATTTCATTTCAAGTATCAAAACACATTAAGATACAAAAGCGTTGCTTCTTTTATTCAAGTAAAGCAGTTTTATTTAGATTCAAGTGGTTTGAATGGTTTATATCAAACCATAAATCGTTTAAACTCTCTAATTAAATCATGAACTAAAAAAAAATATAAAAGAAGTGAACTTTGTATTTTAGTTTGGTTCAGGTGTTTAAATAGCTAAACTAATAGCAACAAATGATGCTTTAATTTGTTTCTATTGCTATTCAATGAAATTTTACTTTTTGTTCATCTTTACTTATGACATGGTTTATTGTCGTTTTAATTTTGTATACTGTTGTTTATTTTTTTAACTAGAAAGTACTCTTTCGTAGTGTGCTGTATATGTTGATAAAGAAAGAGTGACTCATTGAGATGGTTTATGGACTAAATGCTATTAAAATTCTTTTCTATAATTATGTGTTGATTCTTTTTCTATAATTAATTGATCCCATATTTTAGGTGTATATCTTTTATTTCCTTTTTTGTATCATGTTTTTTAAGGAATTAGTTATATATTGTATTGTAATTGCTGTATGTAGTTGTAATTTCTAACTTAGCTTTATATATAAAAACAACAGTTTCTTTATTAATGAAATTATCAGTAGGAGGTTTTTCCTAACTTACAATTTCTTATGGTATCAAAGTGGGTTTCTTATTTGACCCTCTTTTAACAATATCACAAAATAATATGTCAATAAGTCAAGATCATCTAACGATAGGAGATAGATCCTGACTACAATCGATGATGACTCTCCCTATGTCCTATACCCTTCAAATCATCCATGTTTGTGTTCTTTACCACACCATTTATAGGGGAGAATTTTGCAATATGGAAAAGCACCATGGAACACAGCCTTGTATGGGAAAAACAAAGCTGGCTTCATTGATGGCAATCTAACAATGCCAAGTGCAACAACATCAGATTTCTAACGATGGAAAGAGAATGATGCCATGGTTAAAGCCTGGTTGAGGAACTCGTTGGCCAAGGACATACAATGAAGTGTTGTTTATGAAGACACAACACAAGAGATCTAAGCAGAAATATGTGAAAGGTATGTAGAAAGCAATGCATCATGACTTTATAAAATAAAGAAATAATTTTCCATTTTGTTTGAAGAAGATGGGCAGCCTCTTACTTAGTATTATACCAAGTTAAAGAAGGTGCTTGAGACTGGTTATATAAGACTCAAACCTAATAGAGTTCCCTATAGGGTCGTCTAAACCCAACCTACGACCCTATAGGATTTTTTATACAATACCCAAACTCGCCTCTATATGGTCATAGTCTTGACCCGTCCTGCCTTGCCGAGCCGATTGCGTTTTCACTCTTTTTTTTTTTTTTCCTTTTTCATTCTTATTGTATAGTGGTTCTTGCAAAGCAGATAAATAAGATAATGTAATATTAGATTCACATTACATATTCTATACAATACCTTTGAAAAAGTGTAATAATAAGACAATGTAATATCAAAAGCTATTGTATATGTGTAACGCATATTTCTTCTTTTGCAATTTTTTTATTTTAATATATATTTATTTAATTTTGGTGTAGGATAAGATGTGATTGTTTTGCATTTATAATCCTATATCAAAATATGTGATTAAGTATAATTCAAATATAAACACCATTCTAAATAAGGAAAATTTTATTTCAAACTTTGTAATACAAAATTTATGAAGCTAGCCTTCTATCTTTTCGAGTTGCAGGTGGTATTTCATTTTAATTTTTCTAGTTAGAAAAAGGATATTAATGTCAAAATATCAAAAGCAATAGAAAAGATGTGCTTAATAATATAGTTAATAAAATACACACTTTATATTATATGAAGTAATAAATTATGTCAATTAAAAAATAATAAAATTATTCCTTTGACATGCCAGCACCAATAATAAGTTGGTAACAACAATATTACTTGCCCTTCTTGTCACGCCCCATAGGGGTATCATAAACGTAACAGTCCACCATATGCCATATAAGACTCTCGAATTACTACCCAAGTCCTTCGGGAATCTTATATAGATGTAAGGCGTCCCTTTACGATAATAGAATACTCGACTCAATAGAGTTAAGGAGTTTAATTCAGCATTCAATAGCAATAGATAATAAATCAAAACACATAAGTAATTAGTTACAAAGTCTAAGGGGCATTCCCCCGCAAAAGAATATTTAGAGATCCATTATAGTCATCCAGAGTCCCTTGGTTTTCTATGGAAGTCTAATCAAATCTGAATACAACTTCTAAAGGAAATGCCTAGCTCCTGTACCTGAGCTATAGCTGGTATCGGCCTAAGCCATATGAATTCGTGCTGCAATAAATAGAAACTATAGGGGCATAAGCTACACTAGCTTAGTGAGTGAAAACTTCCATAATCACAATTATAACACATCAATCAAATAAGTGATTAATCAACAAGTGATATGTATCAAACACGTGACATCAACAAACATATGACCAGTCGAAAATCATATGTGGATAGACTTGCACCCTCCATCCCGGGTTAGCAGATTAACGAATCCTGCGGTACGATGCCATTTAGGCTCACGGTTAACTAACTTATAAATTCGTTTTATAGATCACGATTAACCAACTCATTAATTCGTTTTATAGATCACGATTAACCAACTTTTGCACCGTTTAGGATTACGAAAAACCAACAAATGCTAATGCTCTAACCCTATTATGATATGAATGAGTCCATATTTATTTTCAATGTCGTATAGTCAATTATACCAATTCTTTAAGTGACCAGTCAATATTCGCAGACAGTCAATCCTAATTCGTCTACACAAGCAATGATTAATCACCCGGCTTCGATATTCTTAATTTCAATTTCTCATATCAACAACAATCATATATAATTCCCAATCATCCCATCATGCATATCCATTTTATCTTTACTAAGTATCTAGTGCAACTAACATTACAATCACAAACAATAATTGAAATCGAAGTGATACTCACTCAGCCATGGTTTACCGGTCTTTTAGTAGTAATAGTTCGTGGTAAAAATTCGTTGGTTTCGGGATCATCTAAAAAAAGAAAGAAATACCCTAATAAGTATTTCATCACTTAACTAATCCAAACTATATATCAAAGCTTAGAAAATTCGTAATTCTTGTTATTTGCGGAAGTCTCAACTTAAAACGGTCATAACTTGGTCATTTTAACTCGGAATTTTGCAAATTATATATTGATTTCTATCGACTTCAAAAGATCTATCTAATTCTAACATTATTTTCAAGTTTTGAAAATATTTGGGTCATGAAACAGAAGGATTAGTTCTGATCAGTAACGGTTTCTAATTCCGAAAAATAGTTTTGTAAATGTTTGAAATGTTTCTACTTGACAAATCAATTATACATGCAATATTAATGATTTCCTAACATGAATGACATGTGATGAGTTAATGTATGCATGATCTTGATAATTTTTACTAAAAGAAAATTTAGAACTCTTTATTTTGTAAGACTTCAACAATCACTACTTTTGATAAATCTAGTTTCCTAACTTTGATAACTTGCTTGTGTTTTGGGATTAATTTTTAGGAATTCCTAGTTATCTTTTTTAGAATTGAGTTTTCATAACATCTACTACCTAAGACCTTAATTTTTACATAAAAATTGATATTTTACACTTTGAAAATATGTTTTCAAATATAATTTATTCAAAAATCCGAATTTTTAGAAATCTAATTTTTGAATGATTCATTTGGGAAAAACTTGTTTAATGCATTAAAATTTAAGACTTTATTATACCTATCCCTTAAGGACTTCATCTATTACATAAAACTTTCATTTGGAGCTTGGATAATAGGTGATCTTATGGTCATAATCCAAAATTACGAATTTCATAAGTTGACTAGTAACTTAAATTTTTTTATCTTGTTTCCACTCTTTGTTTTACACATTAATCTCATCAAAACTCATTTTAACTTATAAAAATCATTACTTAATGATATCTATTACCTATACCCTTCATTTTTTACATAAAACATGAGTTTTAGAGTTGATACAAGGGTTTTTAAAACATGGCTTTGAAGTCATGCGAATTTTTTTTTTTTTTTGGAACATTTCAAACAAAAACTTTTCCTTTTTAAGTTCCTTGTCTCATCTACTTAAAGATATACTAATTACAACATTTATATATATAAGACAAAGCCTTTATTAAGCATTAATGCATAAAAACATAAAATATTCATGAGATCATGAATGTCAAGTATATTATGAGTGTCTAAATGCTAGATCTACTACTTATGATGCATGAAAAGAAGTTTAAAAGCATAATCATGGATTTTTATGCAAGATCTCTACTTTACTCTACTTTTATATGCATGAACATTAAAATATTTCAACAAAAACTCATTCAAATACAAGATCTACTCTTGTAATGGCTTGATATTCATGTATTAGTATTTTCTTATCCCTAGCAAATGCTCATGGAGGCTTAAAGTGAAAATACTCATGAATAATCTTGCCATTACAAGATTAAATGGTAAAAAGGCTTAGGATTTATCACCTAAAGTTAAATCAAGTAGAGAAAGGAAGAAGAAATGAAGCTTGTGTGTGTGGGGGGGGGGTGTGGGAAGCTCACGGCACTAGAGGGAAAATAGAGAGAGTTTTGTGAGTTTTTTTAAACAAATGTAGTAAATGAAGGAGAGAGAAAAGTAAATGATTATTTATAGTAGGTAAAATTAGGGTTTGTTTGAATTATAAAAAGAAATAAAATAAAGCAATTTGGAGTCAAATTGAGGGGGGGGTTGCACTGGCTTTACTTGGAGTTAGAGAGAGGGAGAGTTAAAATTGTTTTAATTTGTAATTTTTGTAATAAAAAGTATTAAATGTAATAATTTGTTAGATACAAAATCATGGAAAAAAAAATATAGTGTTTGTAAGGATGTAAGACTAAGGTATGGGTTGAGTGTGTAGTAGGTTGTACTTGTGAATAGTAATAAATAGTAGACAAGACACTTACTTTACCAGTAGTAAAGAAAATACGGGAAAAAGCTATAACTATAATTTTTATGACCCAAAAAATTATAAAACTTATATTTTTGAAATCCTTGTAAAAATTCGGTTCTAAAGAGTATTCCAGAATATTTTTCTGAATCCGAGGCTCGCTTTTCCATAATGGAGCTTGGGAAGGCCTGGTAAAGAAAATTTTTCAAAATCAGAACTTTTTATGGTTTGAAATATACTTTAAAACAATATTTCATATTAAATTATTTTATAAAAGTTTTTTTAATTTGAAACCGAAGGAAAGCCGGATCTAGGGTTCCTAGAGTTCTCTCACCAAGCTTACACTAATCCGGTTTAGGGTTTGGGTTTCTAATTTCCGAAGTTTACTTGATTACCAGGAAAACCGGGGTTTACACTTCTATCATTACATATAAGTTAAAAAAAAATCCACTTACCTATAGCAACTTGGTAATATGTGAATTATGACAAACATTAATGTTTATTAAGTCTTTTTTTTAATTTTAAATTTTAAAATTGTATTTTTTAATAGTAATTTTGGTGAGTTAAGTTGATCTTAAAGGGTTATAACTACAACTCGAACCCGACTCATGACCATATATGGTTACAAAATTTTTCACTAAACCTGTCCGATAACCTTATAAGGATTTTAGTGGGTCGGGTACTCTATAATGACTCACTCGGTTGCATCCTATGAGGAAGCTAAAGAACATTTGTACGTCAAGAAAGGGGAAAGGCACATTAGTTCTTACTAAGACCCAATAGCGATTTTGATAATCTAAAATCTAATATCTCATCAATGGAGCCTACACCATCAGTCAACAAAATCTTCTTCTTAGCTTTGCAGAAGAACAATCTTTATAGAAGAAGGAATCTTCATAAGTGAATTTAGAGGGAGTAGCTCTTGTAGCAAAGGCTAGTGATAAAGGAATATAGAACGTACGTACAAATAATGATAGGACAAGCAACCGGAGCAACAAGAGATGTCAACACTATGATAAATCTAGACATCTTAAATAGGAATGTTTTGAGCTAATATGATATCCATCTAGTTGGAGAAATGATCAAAAAAATTGAGGTAACAATGATTGCGAGAACAAAACCACTTCAAACAAAAGCAAAGCCATGGAAATATAGCGGCAACTAATTACTAATTATCAAGTTCCAATAAGAATCTTCATAGACAGATCCAACAAGCTCTTGGTTTGACAATAGAACAATGCACCAAATCATGTTAATGAGTTTAGCTAATTTTCCAGGTAAAAATTCCTTATTTCACAACTCTTGGATGGTAGATAGTGGTGCCTCCGACCATATGGTTGGAAACATAAGCATACTTGATGGTGTTAAACCTATTTCTTCATATCCATATGTTAAAATAACAAATGGTTCTAGCCTTCTAGTATCCTATATCGGTAACATCTACCTAATGCCAAATATAAAATTGAAAAATGTCATTTGTGTGCTTAGATTCAACTAAAACCTCCTTTCTATTACTAAAGTTAAAAAGGCTCTAAAGTGTTCGGTAACCTTTTTTCCTAATTTTTTTTATCTTTAAAGACCTACAAACGAGGACGTTGATTGGAGTGGGTAGGCTTTAGGATGGAGTTTACCAGTTGGAGGAAAGCCGTGGAGTTGCCAACCACAGCATTTGTGAATCGGATGTTACATTATGGCACATGCACTTGGGTCATCCTTCTTTTAGTAGATTGAAATTAATCTCCAACATTTCCTCTCCTAGTGATTTTAACCATATTCGTGATGTGTGTCATAAGGCAAAATAGACAAGATTACCTTTACATATTAGTAGTAATAAAAGTACCAAACCTTTTGCTCTTATTCATATTGATCTTTAAGGACCATATTCTATTCCTTCTCTTAGTGGTGCACATTATTTCTTTACTGTTGTTGATGATTTCTCTCGTTGTACTTGGATTTTTCTTTTGAAGAATAAATCACAAGCTTATAATTACTTAACTATGTTCTGTCACCTTGTAAAAACTTAATTTGATCATCAAGTATAGGTGATAAGAATTAATAATGGAAGTGAATTTGTCTTAGGATACACAAGGAAATTTTTTGCTTGGGATTGATTATCAAACATCGTCATATCCTTGAAGCAGCACGAGCCTTGCATTTTCTAGCACATTTACCTCTAAAAATTTGGGGTAAATGTGTTCCAATAGCAGTACACCTTATCAATTTAACACAAGATCCCATTCTTGAGAACAAGAGTCCATATGAGGTACTTTTAAGTAGAAAACCTGATTACAGTCATTTGAGAGTTTTCGGATCACTTTGTTATGCTCATAATCATTATAAAGCATTTAATAAATTCTTAGCTAGAGCTTATTGATGCATCTTTATTGGTTACCCACATGGATAGAAAGGTTACGTAGTTTATGATATAAAGAGAAAAAGAGTGTTTGTTTCAAGAGATGTGAATTTTTATGAGAAAGAATTTCCTTTGAAGTCTAACAACCAACCTGAATCCCAAAAAATAGATACACAATGCCCTTATCTTAAAAGCTCATTTTTTAACATAACCCAATTTCCTAAAAATGTCACATCTGCTGACCATGTGAGTAACCAACAAATACAACAAGATCAAGATCATCATGAGCTTAAATAAACCCATACATCTAAGTCCATTCAATCACAAGACACTCCGGGAACGAACCCATCGATTACTTCAAAGACCATCTCATCACTTCCATTGCAACGACCATAACGACAAAGGCATGTGCCCGGTAAACTTGCTAGTTTTGATTATAAATTATTATCCTCATTGGAACCACCCCGGGACTTTCCTCCATCAGTAGACTCAGGTATTAGCTATCTTCTTTCTCTTAACTTACCTTATTCTTGTTTCACTAACACCCATAAAGCCTTTTTAGCTTCCATAAGTTCTTTAGACAAACTGAAGTGTTTTTCTCGGGACATTAAGGATTCTTATTGGAGATAAGAAATGGAGCAAGAAATTAAAGCATTGGAGGAAAATCAAACCTAGACCTTAGCGTCACGAGACGGGAGTTTTACCCCTGAAAGAGTTCCCGTGTGGCACTCAACCACCCCTCATAACATCATTTGCCGCTAATTTGAATAGCGAGCCAGCCTTATCTTTCCTGACTTCCCAGGTTTATTTTGAGCCCCACATTCTCATAAGAAGTGCCCTCTTGGCTTTGCCACGATCCCCTATATATTTGGAAGGTTCAACTATTACAACTGGTTTCGGCCTACCTTGGCCTTATTAGAAGAGCGGCATCAACTCCCAACTAGTTGTCCACAGGAGGCTAGACCTGCCTTTAGATGTAACCCATACCCTGAAAAAACCCTCTGTTGATGCCACTTGTAACTTAATATGCCCAAGTTAAACACCCCCATAAAGCCCTCAACTCTCAGACCGTGACACTTTCCCTCACTTAAATTCATGACGTCCTTGTTAAGAGGCAAATTTGCTGCTACTGCTGCTGCCCACTCTCAAGCTCTCACCCCTTCTGCATACCCATTATCAATACACCCAAGATTATCTCACAAGGACTTCGGGCTTCCACAGGCTTTCTCTTGCCCTCACCTATTCCTCCATCCTTTAGGATTGCCTCTTATTGAGTTGCCTAACGATAGGGTTTGAATATAAAATTTTCCTTCAACCCCAACTTGTGACACAGCTGCTCTCGAGCAATGATATCCTCACTCTAGTGGTTGCTCCGCTTGAGCTTCATCCACACGAGCTGAATTGACAACAAGATTAAGGTTAAATCTTGTCTCCATGACTCGCGACACAGCTGCCCTTTGGCAACAGTATCCTCTCTCTGGTGGTTGCTCCTCCTAAGCTTTACCCACACGAACCACATCCACAATACAAATTATCCACTCGTTAAGAACTCTGGGTAGCATCTAAACGATCTGATGGTGTTAGGAACTATCGATCTGATACCATTTGTCATGGGACGGGAGTTTCATCTCTCAAAGAGTTCTTGTGCGGCACTTGACCATCCTTCATATCATCGTTTGCTACTAATCTGAATGGTGAGCCAATCTTATCTTCCTTAACTTCACATGTTTGTTCCGAGCCCCATATTCTTATAAGGAGTGCCCTCTTAGTTTTGCCACGATCCCTCATATATTTGGGAGGTTTAACTATTACAATTAGTTTCAGCCTGCCTTAACCTCATTAGAAGAGCAACATCAACTCCCAACCAATTGTCTATGAGAGGCTAGACCCGCCTTTAGATGTAACCCATATCCCGAACAAACCATCTATTGATGATAATATGTCCAAGTTAAACACCCCCATAAAAGCCCTCAACTCTCGGACCATAACACTTGAAGCACCTGCCACAAAACAAACATGCCATTGATTCAAAATGGGTATACAAAATCAAGTATAGGTCTAATGGAGAGATTGAATGCTTTAAGGTGCATTTAGTTGCCAAGGGCTTTACATAAATTGAAGGCCTTGATTACCATGACACCTTTGCTCCTATTGCAAAGTTCACAACTATTGTTATATGTTGACAGTGGCTACCATACGAAATTGGGAATTGCATCAATTGGATGTTAATAACGCTTTTCGTCATGGTGATTTATAGGAAGAGATGTATATGAAGGTACCACAAGGCTTTGCTAAATTAAGTGATAATTGTGGTTCTCAGCTTAGAAAATTGCTGTACAGATTGAAACAAGCTTCTAGAAATTGGTTAAAAAAAATTTCTAGTTCTTTACGAGCTATTGGATTTATACAATTAGGTGAAGATAATAGACATATTTTATAGCTTTACTAGTCTATGTTGACGATGTAAATCTTAGCTGGCAATGATTATGTTACCATCAGGAATGTAAAACATCATCTTGACTTAGATTTTCACATCAAGGATCTTGGAGAGCTAAAATACTTTCTTGGCATTGAGGTAGTGAGGAACAAAGAGGGAATTGTACTTAGCCAATGAAAGTATACTCTTGACCTTCTAGAAGAAACAGGTCACTTGGATGCTCAATCTACTAAATTTTCCATGGAGCAGCGACATAATTTAGAAGGAGGAAAGGATGAACCAATTAAAGATGCAGGCCAATAACATCGTTTGATTGGAAAATTTCTTTATTTAACAATTACACGGCTAGACATTAGCTATCCCATGCAAGTTTTGAGTCAGTTCAAGCAAGATCCTCGTGTGCTTCACATGGATGCAGCCATAGAGTATTGTGATATCTTAAAGGAGCACAAGCCAAGGCATATTCTTGTCATCTAGTAGTTCTTTGAACTTGATTGCTTATTCTGATATGGACTGGGTAAGTTGTTCAGCTAGTAGACGTTCCACAACTAGATATATCATATTTCTTGGCCATAGCTTGATCTCCTAGAAATTAGAAAAAAAAAAAAAGACTATAGTTTCTCACTCATTGGTTGAAGTAGAATACAGGGCCATGACAAATGCAACAAGTGAACTTCTTTAGTTACGTTCTTTATTTGAAGACCTGAAAGTTTCTTTGTCCTCACTTGTCTTTTTTTGTTTTTTCTTTTGAAAACCAAGCAGCACTCTACATTGTTGCTAACCCAATCTTTCATGAGCGCATAAAGCATATCGAGATAGATTGTCATTTTGTTCACGACTGTCTTCTTTGAAATAAGATGCATATATCTCATGTTTTCTTGTATCATGCTTTGTAAGGAATTACTTATATCGTATTGTAATTGTTGTATTTAGGTGTATTTTCCAACTTAGCTTTGTATATAAAAATAATAGTATTTTTTTTTTTTTTTTGTTAATGAAATTATTGGTTGGAGGTTTTTCTCAACTTAGAATTTCTTAAATGCACTAATAACATGGACATAGCAGAGGTCATTGATTTAAGAAGGCAAGCTTTGACTATTTAATGTTGCTATGATGTCAACAGTGAAACTTGTTTTAATTTCCATTTGTTTTTCTTAGATAATGTTCTTTTCACATTTAAGTGATGTGTTTTGGATCATTCATTGGCTCATTTATATTGATATATTTCTAATGATTTCAGGTTTCTTACGGGCTTTTGACTTATCTTACTATATGTATTTAGTTGAGTACATCTGGAACCAAATAAAAATACATTGATATAAACTACATCAAATGGTTTTGGTTTCTTTTTTTTTTTTTTTTCGAATGCACTCTTTTAGGGAGGGCAACAAATTTATAGAAAATAAATTTCTACGACGTATTGGGGACACTGTGTAAGCGCAATATGTATGTATATACTTTTCAGGCGAGCAGAATTGCCTTAATATAATCAAGTAAAAGATTTTCTAGTATGGCAATTGGCAATAAGTATATTAGGTTTTAAAACAGGCAAAAGGTGCTCTAATATACTTACGGTAAGTGCTTAAAAATAATTTTTACTAGCTTTGTTGCATTGGTAGTACGACCATTATAAGCTATTAGGATAGTTGTTGCATGTTGCCTACTAAAATTGAATTGCGATTACCATGTTACACTTTCATTTCTATTTTCATGTTTGGATGTATTTTCAAATGCCAGAATTACGATTTATAGGAATTAATGATTTTAATTTTAAAGAAGAATTTAATTCTACCTACATTAATAATTATTATTATTATTACATTTTTATCCTCTAATATATTTATTATGCACATATGTTATTAAGGATATTTTTTATAAATAGCATATTCAATCCATTTGATGGATGTATCCAAATAAATGAATAAATTTATTATTTTCCCACCACTCGTTCCATTTCTTTCCTCCCATTTTAATATATTCTATTATGAACAATTCATGTGTACAAACATGATATAATAGGTTGAAAGATAAATGGCTTGTTATGGGCTATTTCCATCGGTAGGATTTGTTTGGGAGTTGAATTCTCATCCAATAAATTTGAAAGAAGAAAATTTATTGGCTCATTATGGTGATCAACGCATTATGAAAACTTTATACTAGGACATTTATCTTTAAAGGTGGCTGTGACTATTCTTATAACCCATCATGGTACTCCTACTCCATTTAGGATAAACACTATGTAAGCATGGTGCCGAAATATTCTAAGTTACTTGTATAAGTTTCTGACATCTTCTATGATTAAGAATCCAATCTCCGAGTCCGAACTAAATATAAGTTTGATTTCCGAAAAGTAGTTTTATAGATTAATATCATTGGAAATAAATTTTTCACTTGAAAGAACAAAAGATGAAAAAATGGTATCGCATATGGGATCATTGTAGCATCATTTTTTACATGACAGATCCTCAATGGAGGGTTTTTCTAAGATAGATAGACCAAGGATCCACCTATATTTTTTTCATCTTTAGGATAAAGGCGAGAATATATATATATATATATATATTTAAATGGATAAAATACAATTTTCCTGTAAAGGTCTTGAAATGTAATTTAATTTCCGTTATTGTCAAATTTTTCCTCGTACCAACTTATTACATTTCAAGAATAAGAGATGAGGAATAAGTCGTACTTATTGTGACTGTAGTGTGATTATCTATGCTATTGGACTATTTAATTTCAAATAGAAATTAAAACAAATATATTTTATTAAAAAAATAAATAGAGACAAATAATGTAGTTTTTCCCTTTTTTTTTTTTTTCCATGCGATATCATCAAAGACCTAATTTATTAATGCAACTAATGTCTGGCAATAGAAACACCCTGTTCTACAAGAAAGTGTGTCGGGCAACATGGGATCCTGCATATTAATGGAACGAGTCATTCAACCACCAGATAAAAATCGACAGATATTACTCTTAGTCGGCCAGAAATAGCAGTCCAACACTTGAATTTTCTTCTTTTTTTTTTTTCCAATTTAGTTTCTAAATTTAAAATTTTCTTTAGTTTTATAGCATATTATTTTATGAGATAAATTAGTGTGTATGCTCTAACAACCAACCAATATAAGTACTCAAACTTTCATATTTTCTTCATTTTAATACCTAATTTTATACTTTTCGATTTAGTACCCTAACTTTTGGAAAAAAAAATGAATTAATATCACCATTATTACAATTGTACATTAGTATAAGTATCTCAACATTGTCTTTTTTATATCAATACGCAATCCTTGTTATTATTATTTAGGTACTTTGACCTATTAAACTAAGATAAATAAGTATTTATTATAATAAAATTTGCTAAAATGTCATAAAGAAACCAATAAATAACATGGAATAACAATGACATATATTATTATCTTTTTCAATGTTTCAATTGATGAATAATAATTTACCAGGAAAAAATGATAAATAATAACGATAATAATAGTAAATGTATAATTTATTGAATGATATAGAAACCAGCAAAAGTTGAATATAATAGGCAAACACCGCATGCAAATAAAATTTTGAAACCTAACCTACTTTTTTATTCTTTAATTTTTCTCAACATATTAATATTAGGATAAATATAACAAATTATACAAGTAATTTGACAAAATATACAATTAAATAACTGAATTTTGAAATTAATCAATTTAGTATCTAAAAAATTTTTCATACACAACAACAAGACCTTCAACATATTGGTTAAAAGCTCCATGGCGAATAAAGGCATTAGCCAATTGGATGAGATACTATTAACATATATAGAAAATTAAATTAATCAATTTTAAAATTTAAATATCTAATTATATATTTCATCAAATTCATATATTGTTTACAACATTAACTCCTAATTTTATTTGTTTTCTATAATAATATTTCTATAAAAGGTTACTACAAAAATTACTTATCGGTCCCATTTTTATAGAATCAAAATACTAAAATAAGAGTTGTTAAGACACTTAGTTATATTTTTTCAATTAAGATAACAGTTGTTATAATGGTAGTAAGTTGGGTATCAAATTAAAATAAATAATAAAATAATACAAAATTTTGAAAACTTTCATTCATTTCATCCCGTCCAATTGCATAATTTATGCACGTGACTAAAACGGTACAAATGTGAGATAGGACACCACGTAATGTCCTTCCTGAACCTTTCTGTCAGTTTATGAGTCAGATATCAACTCAGAGCCTGAGTTGGTGGTAGGAAGTTAAATTACTAATTCACCCTTTCCTCTTTTCTAATTTTTGTACAGTGATATGTGTCAATTCATACCATCCTGTCTCTTGCTTTATGTTATTTTCCCCATCAAATTAATGAATAAATCTCATTTCGTACCTCAATTTTAATTAACTGCTTCAATTTTAAAATAACTAATTTTAGCATTTGATTAAACTTTTTAAGATTAGTGATAATATAATAATCCTATTTAAATCTTTTTTTTTTATTTTTTCAATTATGAGTTGAGCTAATGAAAATATTCTATTTATAATATAAGTAGTGGAAATAATATTTTTTAAGAAGTTAATACGAGTGGTGATTCATAATTGTAAAAAGAAAAATTGATAACTAAGTGTTTATAATATATGTACATCTTAATTAATAATAAAAAAAGGTCAATTTGATAACCAATTCGATACAGAGTTGACCATAATTAATAATAAAAAAGGTCAATTTAATAGCTAACCCGATACAGAGTTAACACATGTCTATAAGGTCTAATAGTAACAAAGTTGACAATAGGATGATACAAATAGTTAATTAAAAAGTTGATAAAAATTCAATTATTAGATACTAAGTGTTTATAGTATATGTCCACCTTAATTAATAATAAAAAGATCAATTTGATAGCCAACCGATACAGAGTTAACCATAATTAATAATAAAAAAAGGTCAATTTAATAGATAACTCGATATAGAGTTAACACATATCTATAAGGTCTAATATTAACAAATTTGACAATAGCATGATACAAATAGTCAATTAAAAGTTAATAAAAATTTAATTATTAGATACTAAGTGTTTATAATATATGTCCACCTTAATTAATAATAAAAAAGGTCAATTTGATATCCAACCGATACAAAGTTAACCGTAATTAATAATAATAATAATAATAATAAAAGGTCAATTTAATAGCCAACTCGATACAGAGTTGGCACATATCTATGAGGTATAATAGTAACAAATTTGACAATAGGATGATACAAATAGTCAATTAAAAAGTTAATTAAAATATAATTATTAGATACAACATTGCCCTCTAATGAATGGGTTAAAAGGTAAGACTAAACAGCAAGGTTTTAAGGATTCTTTGTATGTTTTTTTTATCAAAAAGGTGTCAAATAATATGTTTGCTCTTAAATAATGTTTTCTTTCTCAAAAATCTTTTTTTTTTCAATTCAAATATTCTTTTTAATACTTTTAAACCTTTAAGGGTCTCATTCTATCATTGCTTTCTATTATTCCTTTTAAACTAAACATTTGAGATAAAAAGAAAATATACGGAAGATTATTATTTTATTTTTATGTTAGCTAGAATAAATACGATTTAGTTATTATTATTATTTATTTTATTAGACTTAGATTGATATCTATTTGTTGCCATCAAATTTTTTAGTTTTCTAAAATATTATATTTCTTTTTATTTTATAAATATTCATTGCTTATATTAGGCATAACAAGTCATTGAGATATAAAAGAATTTCATTTATATGCACGATACCTTTCTTTTCAACAATGGTGTGACAATAGCATTGGCATCTCTATTGATCTCTCATGTGAGATGTTCCAAATTTGAATTCCTCTTCCTCGTTATAATTGATAAAAAAAAAAAAAAGAAAAACGATCGTAGGACTTGTGAGGTCATCATAAAATCTAAGTGTAATGTTGACCACCATAAAATTCATCATTTGTTGTGAGACATTAACAAATCAATCTAATACTATAAAGTTGATAAATATATCTTTTTAGATTCCTTTTCAAAGGTGTGATTTTTTTTTTCATCAATGGTATTGACCATCATAAAATCAATTGTGTAATGCCAAACCATATAATTCAATAGTAGTGTGAAGCCATAATAAAATTCGTTATATAGTGTGTGGTTATGCAATTCAATATAGGCGTATACTATCAACAAGTTAATCTAGTGGTATGAGTGTAAAGATTCGACATATATATAATTAAAACTTCACATGTCAAGTTCCCAAACACGTATAATATGCAGAGGTGTTATATGTAAGATTATCCAAAAAGAAATGAGTTTATGGAAATTACTTGCTCAATCTCTTAAAATACAAGATTTTACAAGAACTACTCAATTAAGAGTAGATATCTTTATATAAACACATATGATAGTACCAACAAACATGGTACTTTAAAGGTTACAAAACCAAACTTGAAATATATATGTTAGAGAACTTAAGTGCCTTCTATTACAAAACATAGGCTTTTAAGAAGGCCGTAGTCTTTATTATTACATTTCAACACAAAGTCTTGCTTTTTGTCTTTCTTAGAAAACAAAGTGGAATAGTCCATCACCCTAATTGTCCCACTCATCCAGGAATGCGTCCTAATTAGTACCATAACCTATATCATCATACTATTCATCATTATTCGTACCTGTAGAGGAAAAAGTGAGCTAAGGGCCCAATACACAACAACACAAACAAATACCAAATGACCCACAATCTTAACTATGCAATGCAAGAAACAATTGAATTATTTATCTATGTTTAAGTAAAGCATTTCAACATTAGAGTATTTAAAGTTTGATTTCACTCTTTAAGGATCTAAGGTCTTGAGTAAAAACAGCTACTTAAGGGGTTAATATAAGTAACCCGATTACTTATATCTTCTACATAACTTTATAATTAATAACCTCATCTAAGATTCACGACCCTTACTTAATTTAATCTATAATATCACTTAGTTCAATCGTGCCCATAAATGTAAACTAAATCAGATTAATTCCTTTTAATAGTAAGTAAATATTACGTTGATACCGTTCCTCCTATTGATTACCCGCTAAGCTACTTATGAAAGTCATTAAATCATAACAAGGATAGCCTAAGCACCTAATCTACTATGCCAATCTCGCTAATAGGATTGCCGCTCCCCGAACCAGATTTAACAACATACGTACAAATAATTCATGCAAATTTTTAAGCCAATCTTTAATTAAGTTTGATTTAATAATGTCTAACCTAACACTTAACAAACTAGTTACTACATACCTAAATAATATGATTTATCAGATAAAAGTTCTATATTCAAACCCAACTGGGTATGAGAATTTATAAAAAAAAAATCATTGCATACAAAACACGTTAATCCATAATGAAACATTAATTCATTAGATATTCATTAAACTTAAGTAAGATTCAAATCATCACACAACATCTTACTCATACAAGTACAAATATACATATCATATTTCATTATTCATCTATCTATCTATTATTATTATTATTTTTTTATGAACAGTACTAGAGGATTTGTCATGCCCATAAAAAGAGGCCATGATGTATATCATGGGCTCCATTACGGGCGTAATTTTAAGCCGTGGTGTATCCCACTTCTTATCACGCCCATATTAGGAGATCACACCCCTTATAATAGCCGTCATGAAGAATATACCCATCATGGTTTTTTTTTCAAAATTTCTCTAAAAATCATTCGATGAGATAACGGCCTTTATAATGGCCATAATCTAGGCCATGCCTTTAAGAAAAAGAGGTCAGAGGAGATCAGTCTTAGTAACGATATTGATCAAGCTTTAAAAATCACAGAGTAGATAACGACCTCATAACGGCTGTGTTTAGAGTCGTTTCATGTTTTAAAAACGAACAGAGAAGATCACAGGCCTCATAACAACCGTGACCATAAGGAAAATATGATTTCAAAGAAGTAATAGCCTTTAACATACCTGTTATGAATAAGATATTGGTCCTTCGATACTTCATAAAAATTTTTGAAGTTCTATATCATCTAACTCTTTACTAAGACCTTATTTATTTATAAAAACATATCAAAACTAACCTATGATCACAAGACCAAATATCATCAAGTTCACTTGTACTCATATACTCATTTCACATGTATATACATAATAATCTTAACCTAAAACATAAATCTATCATTCATGCTTATAGAACTCTATTATCACTTTGATCATTCAAATTCTACTCATTTATCACTATCAACATCAATACACATATCAATTCATTATAAACTCAAAATTTCATTTCTTCAAACACCTAAGATACATGTGTCTATCTGCATATCTATTATAATTTACATGTCACCAAACGATCAACTTGTTTAACACACCAAAATTCTACTCCTATTCAACAATTAACATCAAGTAGAAACTATAACTAAACATAATTTGCAAGAAATCAACTTTACTTACTTTTATGGCTATTAGAATCAACCAAGTTTTTTTTTCCTCTTTCTTGATTTAAATCTTACTTCTACTTTTTTCTTGGATTAATTCTTTGCATAAAAACTGGTGAGGTAAGATTTAGAAGAGATTTTGAGGTAGAGTTTGGGCTTGTTTGTAGTTGAGAAGATGATAAAGATGGAGAGAGAGAGACGATGATTTGGGTCTGCTTTGAATTGATATTTTTGGTTACCTTTTTACTTTTGTACAACTTAAGAAGCTTATAGATGATGCTAAAACATGGGCTTAGGTTATGTGTGTGGGGGCTTGAGTTTGATTTAAAAAGAAGGTTAGCTTTAGGCTTTTCTAAAAATTTTGCAGCTAAAAGGTCTCCTAATTATCACAAAATAAAACATATCATACTATTTTCAATACAATTCTATATATATTACTACAATCACTTAACTTCGCCAACACACTTATAATTCAATTATAACATATTCTTATCCTAATAATCTATCATATTTTCAAATCAAATTATCATAACTTAACTATAACAATTTAAATCATTAAATCAATAATCAAACATATATTTAAATTAATTTAGTATTTTTAATTTAGGTTATTTCAATGAGACTATAATATATTTTTTTTCTAGAATTATCAATTCCTTACATCATTTAAAAAAAAAATTTCCTTTCTAGGAAGTTATACGATTTCATCAATGTAACTATGTAGTTAATGATGTTATCATTAAAATAAATATAGTAATTGATTTAGTGATGTGATCATATCTCAATTGGGTATGGGTATAAGTCATCTAATAACCGAAAAGACAATCCTGTTTTTTTTTTTTTAAATGGCTAAACCATATAATTTTCCTTCCTTTTATTTGTTAGTGATTTTGTTAGTCTTCTTTAGACTGTTCTATAGAACAAATTACACCCGAAGGTCACAACATTTGGGGGTAAGTTTATTTTATATCACAATATTTCAAAAACTGCAAAAGAGGTCAAAACACTTGGACAAGTGTCTTATGAGATTTCATTAAGTATTTTCCCTATTGATACATGTCAATGGGGCCTTAAAAGAGAGGTTTCTTGAGTTTTAATTAAATATTTTTCCTATTGACACATGTCAATTGTGACCTCAATTGACTCACTTCTCTAAATGTTGCGACCTAAAATGAACCTACTTCCAAATATCATAACTTAAAATGAACTTACTCACTCAATATTGTGACCTCTTTTGAGCTTTTCGAAATATTGTGACCTAAAATAAACTTACCCCTAGACGTTGTGACCTTTTAGTATAATTTACTCCTATTCTATGATGTTCTACAAATATACATACTTCCCTTTGTCTCTTTATCTTTCAACTTCCACTATCCTTTGTCAATATCTTTTAAAATCTTTGTTTATTATGACATTTTTCAAAAACTTAAAACAAATAAAACAACTTTTTCCATACTTTAAGATGATCCATATTTTACATGACCAATATGCTTGGGATAAGTGATAAGGAAATATTAATATTCTTTTGATAAATGATGGTAATAGTATATAATTTAAACTATAAAAATGATATAATTTTATCAATACTTACACAATAATAATCTAACTCAATAACCTTATTTGAATTTTTACAAAATATGAATCAATCAATTTATTACTAAAACTATTTTTTTGTGCAGATTATGTATACCTCATGTAACATCATTAATAACTTTTGTATACATGGATGAAATGTTAATGACATATCACCATGTGTATACTCCAGTGACAACATATCGAATTTAGCGAGAGCTGAGGGCGGGGGGAAGTGGAGGGAAGGGGAAGAAAAGGCAAAAGTAAATGATAAATAAAAATGAAAACGAAACAGTAACTATGGTCAAGTAGTGAATAAAACATAATCCTCAATTGGTGAATCGAATAGAACCCTAATCTAGAACTTGGTGATATCTAGATCTATAGGGAGTTTGAATATGATGCAATTGGAAAGTTTAATATAGGTTGGATGGGTTGTTGCAAAAGGCAACAGTGGTTTGGTGTTCAAAAGTTAATTGGTTAAGCTTTTATATAGTGATTCAGTCATTGTAGTAGGTAATAATGCTTAGTATATGCATTGTGGCTTGGTGATAGTGAAGGCGATTAAAGAAAGAGAGAGAGTATCTTAGAGAGAGAAAGTCACATCAAGGAGGAAGAGGATAATTTCTTGGATAGAGGTTCAGAGAGAGAAAGTGAGAGGTGTGGAGAGGGAAACACAATTCATACAAACTCTTCTTATCAAAAACATGCAAAACCTTAAATTGACTTCTCAGTTACCATTAGTTTGTATAAGTACATGCCATCTCACTCTTTCCACAAAATTCATGATCTTGTTAGGTATTAGGATTGAAACTTTGTCGAAGTGTTTTCACAATTTCTCGAGACGAAGGGGTGCCTATTTTTAATCACAGTTTACGTGTGGGGTTTGAGAGCTTTTTTTGTCTAGTACTTTTTTCTATACTTTACTTTTACTTTAATTTATCTAACCCTAAAAAATTAAGTTACTTTTTCATTTTTAATATTCTTTAAACTCAAACCTACCTAATGCTGGCTTCCACACATGGATTCGTTAAATAAGGAAAAAGTGAATGTCTTAGATCTTTGTTGGACTAATCGTCCACCTAGGCAAATGAAGCTAATGAATTGGACAAAATTAGGGAAAGTATGCACGAAAAGTAGTTTCATGTACTAAATTTATCAATTTCAAAATTTAGGTACCTAGTTACATATTTTGTGAAAATTCAGGTATCATTTACTATGTTATCCCAGACCTTTATTGGCAAGAAATCGGCATTTTGTAACAAACTCTTAAAGAGTAGTGTGTTCTTCCTAAATTCAAGTTATCACTATTCTAATCAGTTTTCTAATGATGACTATCATAATATATGAAATACCCCAAACTTCTACCTATCTAAGTTAGAAATAGCTTTAATGAAATAATATAATAGATAGTTAAAATATGGTATTGAATTTGTGCTTAGTTAAAATTTTATCTCAGATAGATTATGATCAAATGATTTAACATAAATTAAATTAGTGAATAGATCTAAATTGAAATTGAGATTTTCAATGTTTTGCAAACTCCTAAACCCTTGAATTTTAGTTAACTTTCATTTTCTTAAATCTCTGTAATTTTTTAAATCAATTACTTGTTTAAAAAAATATCAATTTTAAACCTGAACCAGAATTAAATATCAGATTTTCATAAATTAAACCTTTGAATTGTGTTTTTATATCAAGTCATAAATTTCTAATATATATGTTCTTAAATTATTTTCTAACTAATTACGGTTTTTAAAATAAATATAAGAAAAACTTAATACATTTATTTTAAAATATTTTTATATTTTACTTTTTCCTTTCCTTTTCCTTTTTTAGCCAACTTCCTCTCTCTTTTCTTCTAATTTCTTGCTTTTCTTTCTTTTTCTTTCTTTTACAGTTCTCTTTCTCTCCCTTTCTTCTTCCCTTCTTTTCTTCAAAATCAAAATACAAATCTCAAGTTCAATAATATTATAAGAGGAATTGAAGATGGAAAACAAGATTGAAGTAAGGAATTGACTTGAAGAAGATACATCAACCCAAGTAATAGTAGCAGTAGAGAAGACCAATCTCCTTGGATTTGCTAAAAAGATAAGTTAGTTATTTTTCTTGTTTGATTGTTGCTATTGTATGAAAATAATAAGTAGATATTAAATATATGTAGAAATCAAGATAAAATTGATAAATTAAAGATATAGAAACACATATGTTAAAGCTTGGATGTGTGCATGTATGTGCATATTAGGTGTTTGATAAAATGAGATGATGGTATATGAAGTAGAAATATATCTAGAAGTAGTATATATTATAGTTGTAACATGTGTGTTGAATTTGTGATACAAACAAGTAGATAAAGGAGATAAATTTTGTGAAGAACAAACAAGGAAAAATTCGTGAAAATCAAAGACAAGACACTCATCACGGGCATGATGGAGCCCGTTATGGCCTCAATCACTTGAAAAATTTCAAGAAAATATGATAACGAGCATGATCAAGGGCGTTATGCCCTCTGATCACATTTTTATATCTGATCACACCCTTCATCATGTCCGTGATGGAGGGACTGATGGCTTCTAATCACCCTTTTTCTCTCATCACACCCTTCATCACGCCTATTATGGAGGGAGTGATCAGCCTTAATGCCTGTCACACCCTCCATCATGGGGGTGATGGAGGGAGTGATTGCGACTGATAAAAAAACGTAAAGAAAGAGAAAGATAAAATGAAATAGATGAATGATAAACAATATGACATGTTAGTTAATCTATATTATTAAGAGTAAGTTAAGAAAATTTATAGATAAATAACTAATTATATTAAATATAGAAGTTAAGTATAAAATAAACTTAGTTATATTTGATAAACTTAGATTGATTAAGATCTTAACTGATATATAATGATTTAGAAATAAATTTGAATATAACCTAGCAAGTGAATTAATTGACTAAATCTAATGAACTTAACTAAGATTAAGTTATGTTTATATTAAATATAACTTGAATTATAATAGACTTAATAACTAATTAGATTAAACATAGTTTTTAAGTATAAAATGAATTTGTTAATAAATCTAAGTTCAACTTGACTAAATACATTTTAATGAGCTAAAATGAATTAAATTGATTAAGTTTAATTAACTTGACTTAATAATTGAATTAAATGATTAATTCTAATCAAATTGGCTAGGATCAAGTTTAAATAGGCTTAATAACTAATGATTGAATTAGACTAAAATATTACGGTGAACCATGAATAGTATGGAGAGTATGTTGTCTCAAATGTTTATTTGCTAAGGAAAATGAATGTTTTTGGAAATAAAAGATATGATGATGCTTTTGTAATAAATGATCATAAATAAAGAGAGAAGAAATAATTTAACAGATAATGAGAATTGTTCGTATCTTGGTAGGCCAAATCTTGTAGTCATTTGGGGGATAGGGGAGCAGAGGGAAGTTCCTACTTAATGTATGATCAAATAGGATTTTAAAATAAGTTTGATATAAGTGGATAAGTAATTTAAATGCTTATATGAGTTTAATTCTTAAACAAATATTGATGTTGTTATCTTCTAAGATGTATTCTAAAATACGCTCTGACTTTGTTTGAATTTTAAATATGAAAGGTATATAGAAACTTGCATGTTGTATGCTAGGATAGGCATTTTAAATAAATTAAAACTTAAAGTCGGCTTAATAAATGAGTGTTACTTGTGTGTATGTCGTTGGATCTGATCCAGGGAGCAGTAACCTTGTCCAAAGCGGACACGGTAGTTTAGGTACTTAGGTTACTCCTGTCATGATGCAAGGACATTCATAAATGGCTCGGTAGGCAACTAATGGAGCAAATGGTATCATTGTAATGACCACTTAGGCCTGGAGAGAGGTAATATGATCTGGTTCACGTTTTATGGGGATGACTGAACTAGATGGTGTTATGGAGTGGGATGAGTAGGGTTGTGTAACGGTTGTAAACACTATGTGACACTATTTTCTTGTAAAGTTATGTAGGAGATATAGGTATTCGAGCTGCCTATATCGATCTCCTAAGTAGCAACTGTTAGTCAGGACCCCCAGATTCACAAAGATTGCTCCGGAGTGTGAGTGCTCTCGCATTTTTTGATTTACTTTAATGGTAAGATAATAACTTGTTATTTGATGCATTGTATTTAGTTAAACTCATGTGTCATCTCGTGTGTAGTTGTTGATGAGGATCTAATAGCGTCAACATTAGAGTCGATCGACTCTAAATCCAACAATCAATTTTGAAGAGTTGGAGACCTATTAATTGTAATTTCAATGATAAAAATACAAGTCAAGCAAACCTATAAGCTAGTTTAAGCTACAAAGGATTAAAAACTTGAAGAATTGGAGCTGCAAGAAGCTGTACCCCACCCAATGACGCCTACCTTCATTTAGTTTTTGTGTTTTTTTTAATTTCTTTATTTTATTTTTTTTTAATTGATGTAAGGATTATTTACAATTATGTTTTCAGTTATGTAACTCCATAATTATTTTTTTCAATTACGTTATTAGTTATGTAACTGCCACAATTATGTTTTTCAATTACAATTATGTAACTACCTTATAATAAACCTATATATGAAGTCTAATAAACACTCAATGGGATATAGACAAATTAGATTACAGAACATATTTTCCTTTGAAAATATAATTGAGAGAAATCCTTTCTCTTCAAGAACTTGTGAATCTCTTCAAGAATTTGATTTCTTGTTGAGTTCTTCAATTATACTAAGGTTTTTGGTTGATATTTCCAACAGGGTCGCAATATTCATATCAAGGTTTTTTGGATTATTCAACCATAGGGTCAAGGTCAATTCCATCTAATTATACCAAGGTTCATAAAGTTTCAGATCTGATTATAAATATTTCATTAGTTCAAGGTCTGTTATTTGATTATGAAAGTTCGAAAAATTCAAGATCCATGCCAAGCATGCATCGGTTGTGTTGCTGTGTACCGAGCTTCGGCTTATTATTATTGTTGTTGTCTTTTTTTTTTTTTTTGCAAGGTATTTTAACGATGATGATGATTTGATGATGATGATGATGGTGGTGTTATTGTTGATAATGTTGATGTGGATGATGATGTTTGGCTTGGGTATGGGTTGAAGCGAGAAGCTTTGTTGATGAGTGAAGTATAGTAGGGCCGATGGATTATTATTATTTTTTTTTTTACTTTGTTTTAAGGACTAGATTTATATTTTGTAGTTTGTTATATTCTTTTGAGGGCTGATGGAGCCCGATTTGTGTAATTTAAGTTCTTTAAGGTATTGTTTTACCATCATGAAAGATATATGAGATACTTGATGGTATGATTTTGTTCTGATAGTGAATCAACTCATGGGAGTAGAATACGAAATGTTTTTAAAAAGCCTATTTCCTTGTTAGAAATTCAGTTGTCTCTAGAATCTACTTAAATTATTTCATAACTTAAAAATTTGGATAGAATTGTTCGGCATAAACAACTTCTTTTTGGACAACCTTATTTATAATACTCAAGTATTATACATGGTTAGGGACTAGGCGAGCTTGATTATTGAGTTAGGCATGTTAGGTCTTTACAATACATTGATAAATTTTAAATTTTATCGTTGTTGGGAATTTCAAGGTTCCACGTAGGGATTAATCACCACAAACATTAAGATCCCCTTCTATGTTCATCGACACCTTCAGTTATTGAATTTTTCATGGAATTCGTGTATGTTTTTCATCAGTTATATTAAGTGACTTTTTTTTTTTTGACAAAAGAAAAGGAAAAAAAAAGGGCAACAAGACAAGGCTAATCAACCATTGCTACGAAACAAAAATGTTCCCAAGACTAGCCTGAGACCTTTGCTACAAAGAAGAGAAGGAAGAATTTTCAGGCCTCCAGCCTACTATTGTGGGCAAACAAAAATGGATGCAATACATCTAGAGTTCTCTTTGGAACATTATTATATAAAGAAATAAAACTAGCATAAAAAAGATCCGCATTTACACTTTCTTTCTTCCCTAAAACAACTAAGTCATGGGCCGCCCGGTTGCTTTCTCCACTCGTGGACTTCAGACATATCATTTGATTAGTTCTTAGCTATATCCGCATCAAATACCTGCAATGTGCCATACTATAAGGAGCATGGTCATTTAGATCTTCGTGTAATATCCAATCTATAGCCTTAAGCGAATCTGATTCAACAATTTCCTTGGTGATATTATAATATTTTAACCATGTTAAGCCATAAAAGATTGCCCAAGTCTCTACAATTATGGGGGAAGTGGCTAGAAAACACCAAATATATCCCCCTGATAGGCCCCTTGATCATTTCAAACTATAAAGCTAGCTACTCTATATGCCTTACTCCATCAAAAGTTATGTCATGGTTTATTTTTTAGTACCAGATGGAGGTGGTTGTCATTTATCCTCTAGGTATGTCATAGTATTCTTTATTTTCCTCCTAAAGAGATTCCACAATTCACAGCTTGAAGTGTGACAGTTTTCAACCCAATTTAGGTTGCTTTTATAACGCTTCGAAACTTTTCCATAGAGGTATTGTCCACTTTGCCCACACGTTGTATGATTTTGTCCTTTGGTGTCAATGCTTTCCTAGGAGGTTACCTATCTTGAGATTGCTCGACCTATAGCATGTTAACTTCGAAGTTCCGACGAACTCTAAACCATTACACCAAAAGACACCTTTATTATTATAGTTCTATCATCTATATTTGAGAGGTATCACATACTCTCCCACTTATAAAACTGACATCTACGTTAGTTTTGTCACATAGGTCCAAAACCACATCAAGCAGTGAGGATAAACTCCTCCACTTCTAGCTGGTATACTGCTTTGATACCACCAGTAACGCTCCAGAACTCCACCTATAGAGGTATTGTTTATTTAGTTACACACTGTACGATTTTAATTGAAGGTATCACATACTTCTTACTTATAAAATTGACAAATATCCTAAGACCTTTATTATTGGTGCATTATTGAGCATATTTCATATGCTATTTAATTGATTTATTGAAGAAAAGGATTATTATTGAACTAATTTTGTGTTTCAGGGACAATCATGGAACAATTTGGCTTTTCAAAGGATTATTAATGAAAGGAGCCATGATTTTGGAGAGCTTTGGAGACTTTTGTGAAGTTGCTAGCCATACACTAGTATTTTTATACTACTAGTGTACTTTTGGAGGAGAAAAATTGAAGACAAAGTTGAAGTTCCAGGATACACGACCCCACATACACCAATTGTGTACAATAGATCGTGTACATATGCCAAAAAAGGAAAACGCACGAAGTTAATGAGTACACTACCCCAATGTACACGGATTGTGTACATACTAATATATATATACCCACACCCTATCTTGAAAGAACAGATTTCATTCACTTGTTTTACCACCCAAAAACCCTAGAACGCATTTTAGAGAGCTTTTTAAGGAAGAATTTGTGCTAAAACTTGGAGATCCACAACAATCACTTCTACAAAAGGGTTTTATCATCATGATCTTTCCTCTTTCTTCCATTGTACTTATTATTGTCGTTAATTTCTTCATGGAAGAGTAGTTGTGTATGCCCTAGGTCCTAGGAAACCCCAGCCTTCATGTATTGACTTGATTATTAATTGAATTAAGTTTGATTTTGAGTTTGCTTCATGATTTATATTGTTATTTGTGATGATTTTAGACCGAAGTTATTACAAACTTGATTCTTGTTAATTCAAAAGAAGATTTCAATTAATGGGTTTGATCTCTCATGGGCAAAGAAATTGAGTAATCCACCTAGAAATAGGGTTTTTCCAACTTTCTGTAAATTAAGATTCATAATCTTCATGTTATTCTAAGTTGATAACTGTGAAGGAAGAAATTCCCACTTTTGCAATTAGGGTTAGGGGTTAATTAACTTGAAGAAGTAATTAATCTATATGAGAAACCTGATAGTTCAAGATCGAGTTTTGTTCAATTGAATCTATCTTTAAAGATGAAGGAGGCTAGGGTAAACCAAAACTAAGGGCATTATTTGTGAATTGTTTATCTTAAGAAAATTGTGCTTATCTTTCAGCTAAGGTTTTTGGGCTTGCTTTTAATTAAATTAGTAGAAAGTTTAGTATTTATCTCTCAATTGATTCGGCTAGATAATAGTTAATGGGTTATTACTAGTAGCTGCACATAGAATCCTAAGACGATATCTGAGTTAATTTCTATATTACACAATAGGTGCACTGCCTTGTGTGGGTTAGAATTAACAAGATTATAAATTTAAAACTTAAAGATCCAACGCATCAAAAACCGACATCTTCATTGATTTTTTAACATAGATCTAGAAACACACCAAGCGGTAAGGATAGATGCCTCTACTTTTGGCTTGTAAACAACTCTGATATCATCCGTAATGCCCCGGAACTCCACCCACAGAGGTATTGTTCGCTTTAGCAACAAGCCACACAGTTTTGTCCTTTGGTGCCAGCGCTTTCTAAGAGGTTACTTATCTGGGATTACTCTACCTAAAGCACGCATAAATTTAGACTTTCGACAAACTTTAACCCATTTCACCAAAAGGTGCATCTATAATTAGAGTTCTACCATCTACATCTAAGGGATATCATAGCTTTTTTCAATTATTATTCTCTTTTTACGCTCACATTAGACATTCCATCGGAGGAAAGGTCCCATTACTTCCATGGGACACTTGTGTTGTTGTAGTTAACTCTTCTTCCATTTGAGCTTGCACTTTAACCAACTTTCAAAATCGAATTCTAGTCTATATACATTTGGCCTGCAATTCCAAGTTTTGTAGCAATAGCTTTAACTTCTTGGCAGTTTCTCATTAGATGTTCAATAGTCTCAGGTGAACCATAAAACACACAGTTATCTTGTAAATCCATTCCGCTTCCAACAAGATTGACCTTAGTAAGAAGTACATCCTCAATCAGTCTCCACTATATAGGTTTTCTAAATCCATTTAAAATCCCTTTGGTTATATGGTCATTATCTTTTCTCTAGAAGAGCATCACAGACGGTTGCCATTGTGAACATACCATTAGGGTGATGCTTCCATACCAGTAGATCATTTGACTCTTCTTCTAAGAGAACAAGGTCAACTAGTTAAGAATTTATATACTCATCAATCAGATAACCTTTCGAGTCTTTGATCCAACCCCTAGAATTTTCCAATCTCTGTAACAAAGTTACGTTCTTGAAATTTGAAAGTAAAGGTCCATATAGGATGTTGGTGACTATACCATTTCCTAGCTAGTTACCCTTCCAGAATCTAATAGTTTGACCATTTATTGTCTACCAAGAGAAAAAATCCTCCAAAATTTCCATTCTTTTTGAAATATCTCGGAAAGTTTTGCAGAAAACTTTACTCCTTCTAGCAATCTTACTTCCATTTTTCTTTAGGAGAATTTTGGCCCAGATAAAAAATTTGTTATGCAAGGCCCACACATGTTTCAAGAAGGTCGTTTCATTTCATTTTTTTTATTTCCCGGAGTCATATACCTCCATTAGTGTTCCCTTTCTTTTCCTCCCAACTAATGACATAGAAGCCTTTTTTATTCTTCCTAAATCCCCAAAGAAAGTCCCTCATTTGTCGTTCAATTTTGTTCATTATGTTTCAAGTTATCCACATACCTTAAATATACTAGCTAAGAATGCCATGCACAACTGAATCCAAAACACTTTTCTTACCTGCTAAACTCAGCATATGAGCTTTCCACTATTGAATCCTCGATTAGGTTACTATTTGATTCTTATTGTGTGTGAAAAAAAAAACATATGGAAAAAGAATAAGTGACTTAATTATTTATATCCAAATCAGATGTAGATATAGATTAAATACAAGTACTATTGATGGTCAATTTTCATTATAGGTGTTGCAAGGCCCGTTCAACTTCTCCATCATGTAGGCCAACTTGGGACCAATCGGTCTGGCATGATACTTGGCTTTACCCATGACCCAAAGGTGCTGCTGTGAAGACCTTTCCCTAACCACTCGTTTACTTTAAGGTAATAGAGGAGATATAGAATAACCATTCCTAGGAATCAATTTATTGCCTTGTTTACTTGCACAAATGGACCGGGCATATTTATTATTGGTAATCTTTCTATTCCCTATGTAGAGGGAATAATAAAAAAAAACCCTTCTATGTTCCTCGACATCTTCACTTATTGGATTTATCATAAAAACAATAGAGATAGAAAACAAAGCAAGCAAAGGACAAAAGAAAAGGGAAAAAAATGGGGCAACAAGACAATGCTAACCAACCATTTTTAAGAGAAAAAATGGTCCCATGACTAGCCCGAGAACTTTGCCCCAAAGAAGAAAAGGAAGAGTTTATGGTCTCCAGCCTACTACTATTGGCAAACAAAATGGATGCAATACATCTAGAGTTCTCTTTGGAACATTATTACATAAAGAAATAAAACCAGCATAAAAAAGATCCACGTTGGCCCTTTCATTCTTCCCCACAATAGCTAGGCCATGGGCTGCTCAGTTGGTTTCTCTGCTCATCTACATCGTTTGATTAATTCTCTAATGTGTCCTGCATCAAATCTCTACAATGTGTCCTAATGTTAGGAGCATGGTCATTTAGATCTTTGTATAATATCCAATTTATAGCCTCAAGCAAATCTAATTCAACAGTTGCCTTGGTGATATTATGACCTTTTAACCACATTAAGTTGTAAAAGACTACCCAAATTTTTGCAATAAGGGGAGAAGTGGCTAGAAAACATCAAATACATCCCCGTAGATAGCCCCCTTGATCATTTCTAACTATAAAGCCAGCTACTGCAATGCTTTTACTCATCAAAAGTCACGTCATGGTTTATTTTTTGAGTATTAGATGGAGGTGCTTACCGTTTATCCTCTAGGTATGTCAAAGTATTCTTTATTTTCCTCCTAAAGAGAGTCCAAAATTCACAGCTTAAAGCATGGTAGTTTTTAACCTAATTTGGGTTACTTTTGTAATGCCCCTGAACTTCGCCTATAGAGATATCATTCACTTTGGCCATACGTTGCATGGTTTTATCCTTTGATGCCAGCACTTCTCAAAAGGTTACCCATCTTAGGATTGCTCTACCAAAAGTATGCTTAACTTTGGAGTTCCGACAAACTCTAAGTCATTTCACCACAAAGTGCCTCTATAATTAAAGTTCCACCATCTATATTTGAAGGGTATCACATACTCCCCACTTATAGAATTGAAGTTCTCGTCAGTTTTGTTACATAGGTCCAGAACCATAGGAGAAAGTGAGGACACACGCCTCTACTTTTGGCTAGTGAACTGCTCTAATACTACCTATAACGCTCCGAACTCCACTCACAAAGGTATTATCCGCTTTGGCCATAAGCCCCGTGGTTTTGTCCTTTGATGCCCACACTTCCTAAGAGGTCACTCATTGTAATATACAAAAATATAGGTGAAATTATAATGAATTATGAATCATGAGATGATATAGGATGAGTTTAAGGTCAAAATAAGTAAATTGTAAAGGTTTAAGTTTGGTTGTAGAACAAATGTTGATGTTCAGATTTCTACAATTTTTTACAGATTGTACGCCGCCTCCTAGAGAATCTACACTGCTGGCGTAGAGATGGTGTATGAAGGAAACAGTAGCGTTTTTCTTAACGCTGGGTGGAAAGCCGCCGATGTATACTAGGGTTTCTCTCAACGTCGGCTGGGAATACCGCCGGCGTAGGGCATGGATTTATTAGCGTATGTAGTAGGATCGAAGTTCTGGGAAATCAAAACCCTGATGAACACTGCCAGTGCTCGTGTAAATTTTGCTAGCGTATGGTGTACGACTACAAGATCTACACGTACGTCGCCAGCTTAGGGCCGGCGTATGACCAAATTTTTATAAATATGAGACGCGAAAAACAGTTTCGATAGAAAATTGTTTTATCTTTTCTCCTTCTTATAAGAGAGTTTTGGAGTGTTCTTGGAGATCTAGGCTTAGAAAATCATCCGGAGGGTGTTTCGATCCAAAGTAAGTGATTTTAACTTTCTCTCATTGATTAAATACGAAATTTGTATAAGTCTTTCTTAGGGTTTTATGGATTTTCATGAAGATTTTTGGAGAAAAACCCTAGCTTTGTGGAATCCAAAATTTTGAGAAAGAATTCGGGTTTGGTGATCCAAGCAAGTAGGTAAAGTCTTTTAAACGTAAAGATTCAATAAAAGTTCATTCTTGATATGAATGTGATTATTCTTGTTGTTATAAATATTAGGGTTTTGGAGGATTATTGAGTTTTGTAAATTGTTGTGGAAGATTGATTGGGTTAGATGATGCAACTTGGTGATTTTCTTTGTCAGGTTAGGATTTCGGGAGTTGTAGTACATAAGGTTTGTTTATATTGTATTCTTATATGTTCTATATATGTATGTTGTTGACAGGAATTGGGAGATTTGGGTTGTTCTTATATTGTCATTATTGATTGAAGTGTTGTAGAGATTCGAATATTTGGTTGTGGGTGAGTGTTGTTGATAAAGGATTTTTAGGAGATACAGATTGCAATTTCCTAAACTAAGAAAGGTACGACTAATCCTTGCTTGCTGTTTTTGCCTGTAAGTTTAGTATTGATTGAATGCTTGTAAGAACAGAATTTCTAAATAAACCTAATCATTATTTGGTTTAATAATTGTATGGATGATTGTGCTTGGCTTTGACCAATAAAGACCTGGCAGACAGTGATACTGGTGAGGTACCCTGATGATCTTGGTGTGAGGTTATCCCTAGTGGACTCGTGCCTTGGTATGATTCCGGTAGAATTAGGTATTCTAGATTCGGGGTGTTTAGGGAGTACCCACTCATCCATATATATATGATTATTATTTTCAAAGAGTTGTATGATTTTCAATGGGGCCTGAGTAACTCTGAGTTTAGGATTAGAGTATACCTAATACTAGACTATGTTGTTTTGCTGGCTTAAGAAAAGATAATAATATGACTGTTTGCATTAGTTTAAGTTGCATGAATTACCTGTCTATTGTATGCGCATATGCATTTGTTTTTGGATTGGAGTTATCATACTGGGCATCGCCGCTTATTCTTTTAAATTTCAGGTATAGGTGAAGAAGATATAGTGTATGATCTTTCCGAATATGATTTATTCTTTGCTAGCGGGGATGGCGATAGTGGACCTGACTACCCAGCCGAGAGTTAGGCTTTATAAATCAAATTTCTAAGAAAAGACATGTTCTGATCATTTAGATTTGTAGTTGATGTTTTTATTGGTTTTACATAATGTAAACAGTATTTAGTTTATGTTGAATTTGTTGACTATGATGTCAACCTGGATTTTATGCTTGAATAAGGAGTTTATGTTTTATGAAGTATGAGTTTTTAGTTTTAACAGGTTTCGTATCCTATGAGGTACCCTATGAGTATTTACATGTTATGATTATATTATTATAGATAATAGAGGCTTTGCGTGTCCTATATAAGAGGAGATACGTAGCGGGTTGTAATGCCTTATTTTAGGCGTTACACTCATCTTGGGATTGATTTGCCTAGAACACACGTAACTTTGGATTTCTGATGAACTCTAAGCATTACACCAAAAGGTGCATCTATGATTAAAGTTCCACCATCTATATTTGAGGGGTATTACATACTCCTTTATTTATAGAACTTATATCCTCGTCAGTTTTGTTACATAGCTTTAGAACCACACCAGGAAGTGAGGAAACATGCCTCCACTTCTAGCTGTTGAACTGTTTTAATACCATATGTAATACATCAGAACTCTACCTACAGAGGTATTGTCTGATTTAGCTAGAAGCAACACGGTTTTGACCTTCGGTGTCAGTGCTTCTAAGGAGGTCACTCATCATGGGATTACTTTGTCCATAGCACACGTAACTTTAGAGTTTCAATGAACTCTAAGCCATTACACTAAAAGGCACATCTATGATTAGAGTTCTACTATATATATTTAAGGGGTATCGCAGCTTTTTTTAGTTACTATTCTCTTATTACATTCACACTAGACATTCCATAGGAGGAAAGATCCTATCACTTCCATAGGACTCTTGGTGTTGTTTTAGTTGGCTCTTCCTTCATTTGAGCTTGCACTTTAACCAACATTCAAAATACAAATTCTAGTCTATATATATTTGGCCTATAATTCCAAGTTTTGTAGCAACAACTTTAACTTCCTTGCAGTTTCTCATTAGTAGTTCAATAGTCTAAGGTGAACCACAGAACACACAGTTATCTTGTAAATCCATTCCTCTTCGCACAAGATTGACCTTAGTAGGAAGTACATCCCAAAGCAATCTCCATTATGAAAGTTTTCCAAATCTTTTTGAAATCTCTTTGGTTATGATGGTCATGATTACTTTTCTCTAGATATCACCATATACATCTTCTTCTTTTCAAATCAATATCACACAACCTAAATCCATGTGACAATACATCTTTTCTTTTTCCAAATCAATATCATGGGATATACCATGGTATCATTTTATATCTTTTTAGTATCTTTCTTTCTTTTTTTTTTTTTTTGTCTTCTTCTTCTTTTCAAATCAATATCACCAGATATATCTTCTTCTTTTCAAATCAATATTTTTACACAGCCTAAATCCATATGACAATACATCTTTTCCTTTCCAAATCAATATCATGGGATATACCACAGTATGATTTTATATCTTTTTAGCATCTTTTTTTTGTCTTCTTCTTTTTTTTTTTTTTTAAGATCTTGAGCAAAAGATATTCCATGGTAATAATGAATCTTCCCAGATAATCTCTATGAATCATTTATATATCTTATATGTCTATGTAGATATATATTAAATATACATGCGTCCATCATCCTTTTTAGTCCATCCACTTGCTATTAAAGAAAGAAAAATTATATGGTTCCGCCATTAATTTTGACAGTCTTATCACCATCTAACGACTTATACCATACTCAACCGTGATCAAATCTCTAAAATAGTTAATATTTATCTACTATATTTATTTTAACAATTAGATTATTGATGGGATGGTCCTGTCGACGGGACTATAGAAGCTCCCTTGAAGAAAAATAGACAAGAGCAACTAATAAATTGTGAGTGATCATCCGACTTAAATACATTCGCCAATGACTTAATCAATTTCTTCTACTTTTTATATACTTTTACTGAATCTGGTTCTATAAGCCTTGCCATCACAGGACATGGGGTGACTTGCTTGTGGCATCTACTTATTAACTCTAAGGATTTCTAAGGCCTCATCACGAATAAATGTGACTATCTCCAAGACAAACCATCTGATTCCAAACCTGCTCATGACATTCAAGAGGTTGAACAAATCTTCCTGATTTTCCCCTTTTTCTTTTCTTTTTTTTTTTGTAATTTTTTTAACTGTAGTAGTCTTTAACATCATCTTGGCATCACCAATACTTTCATAATACCAGCCTCAAAGTCGGAATAAAACAATTGGTGGAGATTCATGATCTCATGGTTTCGATCACAATAAACAAGATCCAACATGCTTCAATCTTTACCTTGTATTTTCTCATCTCTTATCTCTAAATTTCATGTTGCAAAGAAGGAACTAAATGTGAGGCAAAGAAGATGGTTAGAGTTGATCAAAGATTATGATATGGGAATTAACTATTGTCTGGGAAAGGTAAATGCAGTTGCGGATGCTCTAAGCCGAAAAAAGTATGGAGAAGTGGCTGCATTAATCACAAGTAAAAAGGAACTAATAAAAGAATTTGAGAAATTGAAGATTGAATTTATAGGACAAAGTGGGGAACTAGAGATAGCTAATTCGGTGTTGGAACAAACCTTGGTTGAGAGAATCAAAAAGGCTCAATGATATGATGAAGTAATGCAAAAGCTCAAGAAAGAGGTTCAGGAAAGAATATACTCTAACTTTATAATAGATGAGGAGGATGTAGTCAGAATGAAAGGACAACTATGTGTAAAAAAGATGAGGAGTTGAGGAAGGAAATTATGAATGAAGCCCATAACTTTGGCTATACTATACACCCCGAAGGTACCAAAATATATAAGGACTTGAAAGGCCACTACTGGTGGAATGGTATGAACTGGGATGTAGCAGACTACGTAATGAAATGTATAGTTTGCCAACAAGTGAAGGTAGAACATCAAAGGCCAGAATGATTGTTAAAGTCTTTGCCTATCCCTGCATGAAATGGGATTAGATATCCATGGATTTTGTGCGGCTTTCCAAGAACTCTAACGGGTTGCGACGCAGTATGGGTAATTTTTGATCGATTAACAAAGTTGGCGCACTTTTTACCAATCAACATGACATATTTTATGGACCAGTTAGCTAAGATCTACATCCGAGAAATAGTGCGGCTACATGGTGTACCCGTGGGAATTATATCAGATCAAGACCCAAGATTTGTATCTAAGTTTTGGATAAGTCTCCAAAAGAGTTTGGGTACAAAGCTACATTTTAGTACTGCATATCACCCTCAGACCAATGGACAGTCTGAGCGGATGATTTAAACCCTAAAAGACATGTTGAGAGCATGTGTTTTGGAATTCAAGGGAAGCTGGGATAATCGCATACCCCTGATTGAGTTTACTTATAATAACAGTTACCACTCGACCATTCAGATGTCACCCTACGAAGCCTTGTATGGACAGCATTGTAGGTCACCTCTATTCTGGGATGATCTGAGAGGCTTGCTATTGGGCCATAATTGGTACAAGAGGCGACCGATAAAGTGAGAATCATACGGTAAAAGATGAAAGAAGCTCAAAACCAGCAAAAGAGTTAGGCAAATCTGAAGAGATGAGTTCTCGAATTTCAAGTAGGTGATCAAGAGCATACGAAGAGTACCTACAAAGGGAAAGTTGAGCCCGAGATATATTGGACCCTTTGAGATACTGGAAAGAGTTGAAGATCTGGCATATCATTTGGCTCTGCCTCCAAAACTATCGGGAGTACATAATATGTTTCATGTCTCGGTATGAAGGAAATATGTACTAGACCCAGAAAGAATCATAGAGTTAAACCCATCTAGTTAAAAGAAAACCTCACATGTGAGGAACATTTAGTGCAAATCTTGTATAAGAAAATGCAAAGGTTGTGAAATAAGGAAATCCAGTATGTGAAAGTGTTGTGGAGAAACCACGCATTTGAAGAGACAACCAGGAGGCTGAAGAGGAGATTCAAAGAAAGTATCCTGAGTTCTTTCAGGAAAGAGGTACGTAAGTTTCAGTTTTGAGGAAAAAACTCTATTTAAGGTAGGTAGGTTGTAATCCCCCATTTTCTTAGCGAACCAAACTCGGTTTCTGAAATCGGAATCGGAAAACAAAACCCTAAATGAATACCCTAGGACTAGTTTAGACCTGAGAACCCTAAGTCCACCAATACCAAGAACAAAACCCCGGAACATTAAAAATGCGTTAGCTTTAGAATATAGGCCTAAATAATATATCAAAACATAAAAAGATCAGATTTCGAAGAAATTTATTCGTTTCAAACCTGAACGACATCTGTTCTCGAAAACCGGTCCCTGGGACTCAAAATAGAAAATATTATATAGGACTACTTAGAACCGAAATTTAATAAGGAATTCAAAAATATAATTATAAGAATTTTTCAGTTTATAAAAATGACAGTTATAGCCTTTTATCGTATTTTCATTACTACCGGTACTTTAATTGTCTAATCTACTTTTTTATTTCTAATCACACTATTCACTGAGTACAACCAACCCATACCCTACTCTTACATCCTTACAACCTATTCTTATAACTTTACATCATATCACTTACAATTTACTTTTCCAATATATTTTATTACTTAAATTACTTATTTAAATTTGAAATTTATACAAGCAAAACATCTCTCTCTCCTACCCCTCCAAACCAACACCCTCCCCCCCCCGCCCGTCCTCTCTCTCATTTTGTTTTATTTTTATTCATTTATTTAATCAAAAGAAACCCTAATTTCATTTCTATAAATACCCCTTTATGTCTTTCACTTTTCACTTTCTCTCTTTTCACTTAAACAAAATTCTTGCAAAATATTTTCTCTCCCTCTCCTCCCCTCTCTATGCTGTGAGCTCCCCCCCTCCCTTCACACACACACACACACACACACACACACACACACACACACATTTTTCTTCAAGTTTTCTTACTTCATACACTAAATAGGTAATGGATTTAGACCTTACCACAAATAAAACATGTAATGGCAAGATCATATATATGTGGTTCCACCAAAATCCCCATGAGTTTTATGAAAGGGGTGTGAAAACACTTGAACATGATGATTCATGCCATCACAATGTTGTGGATCTTGTCATTTATGTTGTTTTAAGCTATTATTTTGCTATATATTTTCATATTGATATTTTTGTGAATATAGCTTGTTACAAACCTCATCTACATAATTTTCATCTTGCATTTGCATCCATAACTTGAATGACATCATAGATCTATTTGTTTTAAGCATATAAATGCCATAAATACTTGTCTTATGTACATAAAAGACTTGTAGTAGTATGATAATGATGAGAATATGCCAAAAAGTTCAAGATCTATATTAGTTTCAACAAAAATAAATTTTGAAAATTCGGATGGAAAAAGACACCTATTTTGAAAACCTCTTTTCCAACTCCAAAGTGAAAATTTCATATTAAAAATAAAGAGCTTATGGGATAGGTATCATAAAGGAATGATTTTGATAAGTTAAACTTAGTTTTACTAAGAAATATTTTCAAAATAAGAAAAAGGTTACAAAAGTTAAGTTAGAACTTGTTTCAACCCCAACAAGAACTTGAAATTCGTAACTAGGATGAGTTGCTAGATAAACATCTATTTTCTACCCCAAAACCAGAGTTTTATTAAGGAAATGAAGGCCTTAAGGAATAGGTTTGATTAGGACTTAATTTTAGAAAGATCAAATGAGTTTTACCCAAGAAACAATCTCAAACACAAATTTCAAAATTCGGATTTAGAAATGACGCCCACTTAAACACCTATTATCAAATGTCAAAATGAGGATTTTAATGGAAAAATGGGATCCTTAGGGATTAGATGAAGTAAGGACTTAATTTTGACAAGAATAAATGGATTCTATCAAAGTATAATCCTAAAACAAAGGTAGGGTTTCAAAACATAAATCAAACACTATTTTCATTTGTTACAATTTTTGTAAAATTCGTAACTAGGAAAAACCCCTACTTAAACATCTATTTTTCAACTCCTAAATGAAGAATTTTATTAAAATAATGAAGGTGTTAGGCATATAGGTCATCAAGGCTTTATTTTAGTAACAAAAAGGGTGATTTTGTAAGAAATAAAACTAATTTTTCTAAGTCAAGTATTCTTGAAGTTTTGCAAAGTTAAATTTTTTTTAAAAAATTCTTTTTAATCAAATATCATCAAGGATATATATGTAGATAGCTCATATCATGTCATTCATGATAATAACTTGTTGATATTGCATGCACATATAATATACTTGGTAGAAACAATGCAAATTTCACAAAACAATTTTGGAAATATGGTTTTTAGCTACTGATCAGATCTGATCTGAGCTTTTCTAGACCGAAAATGTTTCAAAACATAGGAATAACATCATAAATAGATAGATCTTTCGAAATAGGCTGAAATCGATTGCTTATTTGTGAATTCCGAGTTAAAATGACCAAGTTATGGTTGTTTTAAGTTGGAATTTCTATTTACCATAAAAATTACGAACTTAAAAGTTTTTGTTTGATAAGTTAGAATTAGTTATGGTTTGAAATACTTATTGGGGTATTTCTTTCATTTAGGTGACTTTGAATCGGAGGAATTCTTGCCTCCGGATTATTACGATTAGAGACCGGTGTCTATGGTAGAGTAAGTCATACTTCCTATTTACTATTTCATATTGTGCTTGTAAATTATAGTTGCACTAGAATAACAAGCAAAGATAAAAATTGGAAATGCATTATGGTTAATTATGGAATTATGCATGCTATCTGATGTGTTGAGAAAGATGTGCTAAGTATATCGAAACTGGGTGATTAATTGATGTATTCCATATGCCATGATTATGAGTGTTTGCAAAAATTGATTAGTCATCTATGAAATTGAATAAATGATTACTCGAATTAACAAGTAATACAAACATAATCACTTTACGATGGGGATGGTGCATTTAATCATGTTTGGTTCTCCATGATCCATAAACGGTATGAATGAGATGGGTTGCCGTGAGCCATAAAAAGGTACAGTTGATGGGTTATCTGTGAGCCATGAAACGGAACAGTAATTCAAGATAGTACCGCATGATTCATTAATCTACTAACCCCGAATGGAGAGCGTAAATCCATTCAACATATGATTTCTGGTTAATCATATGTCTTGTTTGCCCCTTTGGTTGTTGCATTTCATATGAATGATTAATCAACTTATTTGTATGCATGTAATTGTGGGATATGTGTATTCTGGAAGTATTTACTCACTAAGTTAGCGTAGCTTATACCCCTCAGCTTCTTTTTGTTGCAGTTCCCGTATCTATGATTGCGTCCCAGGAGGCCAACTTAGGTAACACGAGATTAGGAGTTTCCCCTAGAAGTTTAGGGCTTTTGTATAGACTTCTATAGAAAACCTTAAACGCTCAAGTGGTTGTCAAAATTTAATACATTGACTGATTATTATTTTGTGAGGGAATGCCCTTAGTATTTTGTAAATGATCCTAAGATATCTGTCGTTAATATTTTTATGCTTATTCTATTAAGTTAAACTATCTATCTCCAATTGCATATGTATTCTATTATCGTAAGGGAACGCCTTGCATCTAATACAAGACTTTTGAATAACTGTGGTAGCGATTCCTAAGTCTAATTTAGTATGTGGTGGACTGTTACATTTAGAGTATCCTTTGGGGCGTGACACTCTTCATGCATCTTGAATAATCTCGATATTTTGTCTAGACGATGGCGAATGTGTGACTTCCGTAGGAAATGACTTAAGCATTTCATATCCTTTGACATACTTAAAGAAATATACTTTAATCCGTTGTGTGTTAAGTTGGTTTGCCTTCTTTCACTAATAATTTTTTTTTTTTCCTTTTTTAACACCATTGATGACGATGGCATTGCATGTCTTCACAAAGTGCAGTCCACAAGACTATAATCTTGATATACCAACAATTAATATCGAAAGCAAATGTCATGCGGTCTTGAGTTATTGATGATGTTCAAAGTCATAATCTCTAATATTTACGTGTATATATATGTTGATCATATTCTCTCACAAGTAGATTTCTTAGTCTCCTTTCTTCATTCTTTCATGAGGATCTTTCCAAATTGAGATGATTTATCTCAATAAACTCATCCCTTCATTGAAGCAGTGGAGCAACATCACATACATATGGTGAAGGAGGTAAAAAATAGTCAAGTTCAATGCATAAGAGTTGTGAAGCGAAAGGAGACAAAGACTAGCCAAACTGCCAGAGCTCAAGTTGCCAAAGGTGATCAAACTTGAGGTATAGAAATCATCAAGCAAAAGGAGATGAAGCATGATCAAGTTTAAAAGGCTTGAGCTTTCAAGCAAAATGAGACCAAAGGTAGGCAAGCACTAAGTGTTAAAGTCATCAAGCAAAGGTACTTTCTCGTGTGCCAAGATAGTAATCTGCCACAAATTCAGCTTCTACGACACCGGTGGGCGGATGATACTATTTTTGAAAATACATTCAATGATAAAGCCTCTCATCTCAAGTTATGTGCAACTCCTCCTATTGAAGGGAAAGCATCATGAGGCTAGTATGATACCCCTTATTGAAGGTTAAGCATCGCGTGCTCAATGCAATACTCCCTATCGAAGGCCAAGCGTCATGAGCTCAATGTGACACCCCTTATTGAAGGCCAAGCACCATGTACTCAGTGCAATACCCCATGTTGAAGGCCAAGCACCGTGAGCTATGCATAACACCCCTAACTGATGGTAATTTCCAATAATCGAACCCATGTTGCGTACTAATTCCGAAGATATCATTAAGGGGGACTCAGTTCTATGTTTCAAGAATGAGTGGAGAGAGCTGCCTCTTTTAAGCACACACTTTGCATTTCTCAAGGATCCACCACAGGGATGGGGTTCTTGGATAGATTACATCATCTACCAGCCACAAAATGTGAGCTTTTTAAAGTAAGCCACAATTTATAGCATCATCATCACCTCCACTCGCTTATGGCATGTAAGCACATGTAAGATTGAAGTTTGACATGCCAACATCTCTCATTGAAGTATCCAGAAACACATTTATCTTGGCGTAAGGGAGATACCACCAACTCTTAAAGATATGGTCATGTTTTTTATCGTATACTGTTATAGGCTGACCAATGTTGCCGTAGTTATGATTTACACACAGAGTGTGCCTTTGAGACATCTTTATTGGCTACTCTGAAAGTTGCTTATGATAACACGAACCATGATTCTCTTAGGTAATACACTTCTCTAAAGAATGAAGGAACAAGCATGCCTCAAATCATGGACATGCTTGTAAGGAAGAGTAAGTCCTTTCTTGTATATTATTTGAATTTTAGATGGACAACCTTTTTTTTTTTTTTCTTTTTTTGATTTATAGGTATGAACTTGCTACTTTCATTGCATTTTGGTTGTCACTGTTCGTGCTCCCTGGTGGGCCAAAAAAAGATGTAAGTCCTTGACTTTTTCCTTTGACTATATGCATTGTGTGGGGTCAATGCTTTTCAATAGCTCCATTCTACCGAGTGTCTTTATATTGATACCTTGACCCGTACTACTACGTTTATGTTCATTCCAAGGGTTGATATGTGAACGTGTCACATGTTGACTTACTTTTCTTATAGTTATTCTTTTGTAAGCGATTTCATAATCACCTTGCACCACTTGCCATTGATAGGGATTCGAATCTTACCCTTCCTCGAGCATAGGCTTGGATCGAAGTAGAGGTCAAGTAGCCACTTCTTTAGCTCATCAACTTGAAAAGGAATTCACATTTCATCCTTACATGAAGCCTCTTGAAGGTTATGAAGACATCAATGGGCTTTATCCTCTAGGTTCCAAAGGCGAGGTCATCTCGGTTGACAACCGTGAGAGGTTAGATGAAAGCTAAGTTGGGTTCATGCTTTAGTACATCCTAGGGAGCTTGTCATCTTTGCTTGACAATGGAGATTTAAATGGGCACTTCCTGAAGCAGAGAGTCATGGCATATTCTCCTCATAGAGTAGGGCACCATTTTGGCTTTGATCAAGAAGTGCCATGTCTTCTCAACATTACGTAAAATTCCGATTCTTGTTGCTAGTCAATCTCACCATGTGACTTCAAGAATATTTATCCCATAGTGTGACAACTAATCTTTCCTTTTATGGAGTATCGTAGAGTTGCCTCTGTTGGTTAGTTGACACATTGGTCCAATTATATAGCCATCCTCTGTGACTATGCCTTTGCATCTGTAGATGATATGTTGCAAGCCTCACTCATATATCACCATGAGTTTTATCTCAGACTACTAAGGAGCAGGTACCATAGGTCAACTAGTAATATTCAAGTAAGTGAAGAGCATGCATCGGACAAATTAGAACCTTCTGCCAATGCCAAGCACATGATACCTCCTTCAAAATGAAAGAGTAATCATCTACCACCTCAGCTAGTGGATTCTAGGTAGGCAAAACGTGCACTCATTGAGGTGATAACGGTTCTTTTCTTTCATATAACTTGTTGTTACTACTTTTGTTTTCATTTAACACTTTGTTCTGCTTTTTTTTTTTTATTTAGGTTAAGACAGATTATTTTCGAAGTTCACATCACTCAAATGGTGCTGTTACAATGTGCTAGTAATAGTTGATGAGGGTTATGGCTTGGATAAGATTGATTATGAGTTGTCTCCTAACCCTTGTGGTGATGATGAAAGTAACGACGGCGTCATTGAAGAGTTTAATTATGAAGATGATGAGCACACTCCCGATGAAGGTAGCAAGAGTGTTTCTAATGTTAATGCATCTACCGAAGTGCATCCTCCCCCAGTTTTTGACATGTTTTGTGAAGACATGGTAGCAACTTTAGAGGGCATTTTGCATTGGAGGAGATGACTTCGTTTCATGGCTTTACTATTTTGTCTCATTTAATTGCACCCTTGGAGAGTCTTAATGCCATGGACAAGTAATTATGAGCCATGCAACTGATGGATAAAGGTACCGAATGCAATGGTAAAGATGATTGGTGAAGCCATGCTACTGATGGACAAATGATGGAGTTCTTTATTAGTGGTAGAGCTAGAGCAACTTGTCAAATGTGTAAAGGGGTCTCGTTTGTTACAGTTTAAAGTTAATAGCTTATGGCTTGTTGTTGGCAAGGCCGAGAGGTTACCAAATTACTAGGATGCCAATGGTCATCATGATAGGTTGATAGTGAATCTAGAGGAGATTCAACTAAAGAATACAGTAGCAAAGGCCAAGATAGAGACCTCTTTAAGAGATGATGACATGGAGACTGTACTAGCTTAAGTTGCTAACCTTTAGTTTAGATTAGCTTATTCTTTTACTTCCATTTTTTAACAACATATTAACGTTCCTCTTCGCTTAAATGAATAGATTGCTTTCCTCTTGACTTTGCCGCAATTATTGCTTGCTGCTTGTTCACATCTGTGAATGTCAAGATATTACTTAGGCCATTAGTAGTGTACGCTTGCGCTTAGAAAGAAATGCTTCCACTTAGCAGCAATGATTCAAGGAGTAATAAAAATTATTTAACTCTTGTGTCACGCATCGAAGCAGTACTCTCACTTGCTAATAACAATATTATTAGCGCTTAGAGTAATAGATTGATTGTGCTTTAAGCAACGATAGTATCGTGTGCTTTATAGGCTTGTCGCCTTAATAATTGAGTTTAGTTTGTTAAGAGGATATTTCCCAATACTTAACCGTTCATAACATGTTTTTAAAAGCATTCATTTTTGCCCATGCTAGGTGTGACATCATATTGTCATGAGCCTGAAAGATAATGCTTCTACCATTCAGCATGTCATAGGAGTATCATCGCGCACCTTAGAGACTATGCTCTTACTAAATAGTAGCAACGTATAAAATATTATTCTTGTAATTAGCTATAATGAATATGAGACTTGCTTAGAATCAATGATCTAAGGGCCTCATACAATGTAAAATGCATTAGAGTAAGGCTTTGGGTTTCCAATGATAGTATTTAAATGATCCCTTTTAAGAAAGTAGTCAATCTTGTGCATAAGCGACGATTGTGCCATTTGTTGCCTGGATGAAAATTTCTAGTTTTATTAGTCATAGGGGTGTTTCCCACTACTTGATTGCCCAATATGAGTTACCAAGGAGGTTGTCTTTGTAATGGCTTGTAATGCGCCCAAGAGTCGATACTCTTAACAATCTGCAGTACATAAGCTTAACATATCGTTGTGCCTCCGGGAGTCAATGCTCTTACTAGTCAGCAGCAAGATTTAGATTACCCCTTGTATACTTTGATTTATGAAGTCTTGAATCTCGTATGGAATCTAAGATGATCATCACATATGATGCAAGCTTAGGGGTTAAGGCATTGAAGCTATCATGCTAAGGCATTGTCTAGGCTTAAGGTGTAAAAGCTAAGATGGTGCTAGAGCGATGTAAAGACCCGACATGCTCAATTTTCAAATTAAGCACACCAAGTCCCCAACCACGTATAACTCTTACGAATTATACGTAAGGTTGTCTTAAAAGAAGATGTTTATGTTGAACATTGCTAAACCAATTTTAGAATTTGTCAAATCGTTTAGTTAGATTTCTAAATAACTGGATTCGGCAGTGGAAAATCAAATTTAATAAAACAACTTATAAACTTCTACTCCCTATAGAGCAAACCAGTTTTCTAAGAAACCAACTTTGTAAAAACACGTTATGATCTACTCTTAGGGGTAGATAATCATTTACAATCAATTGGGCATTAACAAGCCCTTAAAAGAAAATACAATTTATAAATATATCCAGTCCTCTTACAAAACAAAACAAAAGAAGAAACAAAATACAAGTAATATCTCGATCCTATCACACTTCACTCATTCTCCCATATCTTCAAAATCGCCCAAAACCCAGGACAAACATCATCACACCAATCATCATCACCATCACCATCCTCATCAACATCAACATCAACATCAACAACAATAATAAGAACAACAACATCAACAACCTCCACATCATCATCAAGTCATCAAGTCATCATCTCATCATCATCATCAACAACAATACCTGTAAAAAGAATAACAACCATAAGGATGAGCCGAAGCCCAGTACATAGTAACACAATCACACACGGAGTGGCACACGAGCTTAACTAAATGCAATGCATCAATCCACAAGTTATTATCTTTTCATTAAAATAAACAAATCAACAATGGAGCACTCACACTCCAGAACAAACCAGTGGGAATCTGGGGATCCTGAGTAACGCTCACGACGCTCAGGGGGTTGATATAAGCAGCCCGAATACTTATATCTCCTAGATAACGTTACACTGAAAAGAAACAGTAATCTCATAGGGCTTATAGCCATTACCCAACTCTACTTAGACTCAGTCCATAACATGAATCTAGTTCACACGCATAAACTTAAAAAACAATCTTGGTATTCTTTCCAAGTTTTAGTAAATGTTACACTGTTATTATATTCCCTTCGATTACCCGCCGAATCATGTCATTGCATCATGACAAGTGGCCTAAGTGCCTATTATAATATTGTCGTTGCATCATGACAACCCGCCAAGCCAAATCATTGCATCATGACAAGTGGCCTAAGCGTTTATTCTAACATTGTCATTGCATCATGACAAATTGTCGCTCCTCAGACCGGGTTCAACGACGTAAAGCACAACCAACACTCATCAATTATTAAGTCGTCTTTAAGTCTAAATCAGTTTGCAATGCCTATCCTAACATTTAACACGTAAGTTACTGCGTACCTTATATACGAAATCCAATCAGAGTCTCAGAAGGAATTCTAGAAGATAAATCAGATATCCACTTCTGTTAAGGGAAAAACTCGTATAAGAAACTAAACTAAACTAATCATCTACTTCGTCAAAATCATATAAGAACTTAAGTTATTTATTCATTCATCTCAAACTCATTTTATTAAACTCTATTTGATCAGACACTAAATAGGAACCCCACTATGGTTGCAAAGATCGCCCCACTAAAATATAGACAGTTCTCCTTTGTTTGTCAAAGAATTTCTTTTCTCTTTATTTATAGTGTTTTATTACAAAAGCATTAACAAAGAATTCATAAACCAAAAACATTCATTTTCCAAGTAAATACACATTTGAAACAACATATTCCCCATATTATTCAAAGATCATCCTATTTCATTCATCTAAGCTAATTAATAGCTATTAACCCATTTTAGCTTAACATTAGCCAAATTGATTAAAATTATCATTTGATTCATTGACTAAGTCAAGTTGATTAAACATAGACAATCTAATTCATTTTAGCTTAGTAAAGTTCATTAAGCTAAGTTGGACTTAGATTAATTACTAATTCATTATATTTCTAAGATCTAGTCACTTAATCCCAAGTTAGCTTAAACCTAGCCAATTTCATCAAATTTAAACAATCTAATCCATTTTAGTTCATTCAAGTTCATTTAGTCAAGTTGAACCTAGGTTTGTTAACTAAGTTCATTTTATAACTAACTTCTAGATTTAATCTAATTTTTTGTTAAATCTATAAATCTACTTAACCCATGTTTAATTACATGAATTAATTCACTTAGCACATCAAATATCACTTATCTATCTCATTTTAGTTCAAAAATATCCATTTCCTAAGCAAAAACACATTTAACAAACAAAAACAAGTTTTTGACTTTGTTTGAAAAATACAATGGCTGGAAAGAACTAAAATTTAAGCATCGATAATTTTTGAATTTTAAAAAATAAAACATGAAAATTTTAGATCTCTTTTTAATCTTTCCAACGCAACTTGAATCACCTCAATCGGAGGTTTTATGAAAAAGTTATGACTAATTTACAAAACAATGTCGCAATAGGGAAGAAATCCGAGAGCGCAACGCCCTTGCAAACGGGGCCGTTTGGGAGACCGTTTGCACTTAGGGAAAATGAAATTTTTGATCCGAGAGCATAACACCCTTGCAAACGGGGCCGTTTTCAGGTCGTTTGCTTCAAACACTCCCCCAAACGGGGCCGTTTGTACCAGTGTTTGACAGATTTCTTGAATTCCTTGTTTCAAACACGAATTTTACAAAATTTTTACACTTCAAACCTTCACCAAAACACTTTACAACCACATACTACACCGTACATCCATTCTAACATCTTCAAACATGCATAAACTTCACATTCACCATATCAAACATCTCAAACTTCATCAACCTCCATAACCACTATTCATCATCTTCTTCCTCATCAAAACCTAACTTCCATCAACCATGAAACCAACAAATACATATATAAACAGCACTGTCAACCCATTTCAACATCAATTCATCAATTAAATAAATAAACAACAAAGATAATAAGAGAATAACAACTTATCTTTTTAGAACATTTGCACACTTGATCTTTCTTTACATTTCTAACTTGTTTTTCTTCATCTAGCTTCTCTCCTAGCTTTGATTACTCTTCTAGATAGCTTTAATCTTGAGATTTGTGGAAGAAATTGGAAGAAAAGAAGAGAAAAGAAGAAGAAAGGAAGAGGGAAAAGAAAGTCTCAGTTGAGGAAAGGAAGAATAAAGAAAGAAAAGTGAAAGGAAGAGAGAGAGAGCAGGTGAGGAAAAATAAATCAAAAGGGAAGTTTAAAGCTTAAAATTAGGATATTTTAAAATAAGGGTATCGAATTTAGAACTTTCAGATCAATATCTTTAGTTCTGAAAATATTTAAGAGATGATTTTAAAACAAATAGGTTAGAAATTAAGAACTCAAAGTAACAACTTAATTTAGAAATTTATTTTGGATAAAAGATATTTAATTTGAGCTCGGGTTTAAAACTGATATTTTTATTCAAGCAAATGAACTCAAATTTTGTAAAGATTTAGGAATTAGTGTTTAGGCTAAGAATCAATAGTCTAAGAATCCTCTAAACATTTTTAGAACACGTTTAGAGATTTTAGGAATTTTAAATCTTAAAACCAACTTAATTATTAGCTAATTAAATTAAGCTAACTTGTCTAATTAATCCTATAATTCATTTGATTTATTTAATCTATCTAAACTTAATTTCTAATCTTGGTGAAGATTTGGGGTATTTCATTATGCCTGGGCTTGGAGGTGAGGAAGTCGTGATGCCAGGGTATTGCCTGAGCTTGACATGATCTTGCTTGAGGTAGAGCAAGGGGAAACACATAATGATGAAGACCAACTAAGTTGGATTGTTTGCATTCTTAACTTCAAATGCTGGTTATTGCTAGGCTGCAACCTATGATGGTGGCCTTTGTGCATCACTCCCTAAGGTATGTTCACCTTAATGGTAGGAGCAAGAGCTAGCTGACATAACGAGGGTTTACCTTGTTACATAGTTAGGGTGGGGCTTAGCAAGGCAGCACCTTGGAATGCAGTAGCATTAGTAGCCATCCTTGATATGAGGTGAGGAAAAATGTCTATGAATTGGTTCAAAGCCTTAATGTTCTCCTACATTATTTACGTCACTTGTGCATTGGTGTCTTTGTACTGTGTGCATTATCTAAGCATTGTCAGGCATGGTAACTTGTGCATTAATATTAAGATTGGCATTGACATGAGGGTTGAAGCCTTCTAGCACTAGCATGTCTTGATCGATTAGATTGGGAATAGTGTTACCAACATCTTGATTCATGCTATCGTCAACATTACTTTGCTTTCTTCTTTGAGGTGCCATCGTAGTTGTGTCAAGTTCCTTAGTCCCTGGTAGATTCGCCAAAATGTTGATGCCATGGGTTCTTATTGGGGTAATTACGTGCATGTTGCATGGGTCTCGCACTTAGCATGTGACTTTGAAGTCCTATTGAGGAGATGATACTTGATGACGGATTGTCTTGGAGAGAATGATAAGGGAAGAGGAACAGACAGTCTCAGTATCTCAAATGCATAAAGGATAGCTAAGAGAGTTTAAGTAGACCTCATGCATCAACCTTATAATTCTTGAGCAGTGGGGTGGAAATCACTTGAGTTGCCTTGTTTGATCTCCTCTATAGATTCGTGTTTGTCTTCTCTCTTCCAAAAAAGTCCGAAATGAGGAGGAATAACTGAGCATTTATAGGCACTTGATATGGATAACAACTATCAGGTCATTTTAATAATTAACGGATAAGATTGAGTTTCTCATGGGCTAAGGTCAAAGTTATCTCCTATGTGCATGAGCTTGCCTAAGACACATTGAATGCGACAAACTAATCCAACAATCCTTGTTCCGAGCGTACAAAGCCAAATTTCTCTAAGTTACCCCAAAGATCGGACTAGACATGCTGAGTCTTGTCACCTAGCCCGCGAGTCAAGCTTAAATAAATAAATAAATTATAATATATATAATTTTAAGCCCATTTACAATATTATTCATAAATTCTCAAAATCGATGGAGGATTTCTTGAACAATTTCATAAGAGTTTTTTAAGGACACTATAAAAAAATAAAGAAATATTATGATATATAAATGTATATTATTAAAAAAATTTTGGAAATCATGTTACAAGGAAAATGATACATGATTTACAAATTATAACCACTTAAAAATTGGATAAATTATACCGAAGGTATTAACATTTGCAGATGAGTTCATTTAAAGCATCAACATTTCAAGTGGTTAAAAAAAGAATCAACATTTTTTAAAGTGAGGGTTTGTTTGTATTGTACGTAACACGTTGGTTCAAAGTTGGTTTTAAATTAGCCACTTATCTTTTGTTTAGGTAGGAACATATTCAATACCGAAGAGTGTGAAATTACATTGATACCCTTAAAAATAAAATCCAATCCTCTTATACCCTCCATTTCACTAACCATAATATCCTTGTCTTCTCCAATACATCAACCATCATTCAACACCTTCTTCATTACACATGCCTCCAAAGTCTATGCAAAGCTTCTTTTTTTTTTCCACCTTTACAAGTTCAGATTCTATCCTTAGCACTCATTCGTCTTATCCGTCACGAGGCAAAAAATGGCGTATCGGTGTATAAAGAAAGGAGGACAATGGCAAGTTAGATCCAAGATAGTCTTCCAATTGTGTGTCGAAGGAGTGAGTGTGAGACCATAGCTTTTTTCTCTTTTTTTTTTTAACATAAGTTCTGCTGAATTGGTTAACAATTTGATTTCAAACGGATCTAGGGTTCATATCATCCATAAGCTAAAGTCTTCTCTAATCTTCCTCCTACATCGAGTCCTTGGTCTTGGGTCTCAAATTACTCAACAATTTAATCTCACAAGGTAAAATCTAATCTCTTCTTTTCTTTTTTTAAACCACAATACGCAGCATAATTCTAAAATGATTTCTTGTTATGCACTTAGAAATGTTCTTGAATTCTAATTGGGTTGCCAACTTTCACTATTTTTGCATCTAGGTGCAATTGTGTGTGTTTGTTCTGTGTAGAAAGGTTCTGTGTGTGTGTGTGTGCAGTGAGCAACAGTGGTAATGTACATGTGTGCACTTATGTGAGTTGAGTGTTCAAATGTGTGTGTATATTATATGCAACAAAGGTGTAGGGTATGTGTGTGCGGTTTATGTGTATGTTATGGTTGTGGTGTTTGTGTACCTTAAGTGTATGTGGTGAGTAGTTGTGGTAGTGTGTCGTACGTGTGTGCATTAATGTGTGTTTTGGCATGCATGATAGAGTGTATTTTTTTTTTTTTTTGTGAAGCAAGTGCGTGTGTTGGTGTAGTGAGCATGGAGCAACAACAGCAGAAAGTGTGTGCTATGACACTAATGCATGGTAGTTATGTTGTGTCAATGTGAGTGTTGTGTTTGTGTGTGTTGTTGTTGTGTGTGTAGTTGAGGTGCTGGAGTGGTCAATGTGTGTGTGAGCTCCTAGTATGGGTAAGCGATGTTGGTATGCATGTATGTGTTGCTATGTGATGATTGTGTTGTGGCCTGTGTGTCTTATTGTGTAGATAGTTACATATTTCATTTTCTTCAAATTATTAAAAACACTAGTCACTCATTTTAACTCAAATATATTGAAAATGCTAATTATCTATTGTGATGAGCTCATTGGAGTAAGGGTGACACTGTTGCTTTCATTAACCTTTGCTTAGGGTAAGTTCGCTTGGAAAAATGTGTAGGTAGACACCTTAAACAACCTACATTATAAGAAATTGGAAATAAATTGCAAGAAAGTAGAGGAAGATCATTTACTGCGAAGCAGCTACAAAACAAGTAGGACACTTTGAGAAAGCAGTAGAACAAATAGAACTGGCTTAAGCTGTATGCTAAATCAATGGTAGGTCGAAATGACCATACCAAAAATTTTAACTTGCCTATCAAATGATAGGAAGCAGCAGATAACATAAATTTTTATACTCAAGTAAACAATAATCACTCTTGTTTAATCTTGTCTAAACAACTACTTTTTTATGCAGGATAGAAAGACTAAGAAATTAAGTATACTCAACTTCTGTAAAGTAAGGCTATGACACAAAGAAAGTGTCGATGAGCTTTTCAAGGGCACAAAGGGGACAAATAATAGGTTTGGGCAATAACCAAACCCCTCCCCTCACACACCCCCCCCCCCCCCCCCCCCCCCCCCCCCCCCCCCCCAAAAAAGAAGACAGTGCCAAAGGCAATAGAGATTCATATTGGGATCCACAATTTGTGGATCTACTCGATAATTCTCCATCCCATCAAATTGAAGATGATGGCCTGGTTCCTCATGCATTGCATAAGGGATATGCTTCTTCAAAAGGAAAACAACCAGCTGCTACTACAAGAAAATGAGGAAGGAAAATGTTGATACTTTAGAGATGATATGAATAAAGATTTAGGCAATTTAATTTCGACAATGCATGCAAGAAGTTCCAATAGTGTCATGTCTTTTGGTAATGACAACGATCCTTAGATATCAGAGAGTTACTGAAAGAGGTATGGGCTCTACCACTTATGTTAGGAAATAGATGGTTAGAATTAGATGCAATTGACATTCTAATGGATAGAAGGATGCATGAGTTTTTTTGTGCCTATCCAAATGATGAAATGAAAACTCAATTTCTATCGCTGAGATAGGAAACCATAAGAGTTACAATAAGTTGTGACATTTGATACTTATTTGTAGTGCATAAGTAGGACCATGATATTTTTCGATGTTGTTGTATTCATGTTTTTCCTTTTCATGCATGAATTTTGATATATTTGCTAGAATTCATTTTGTTTTTTCATTGCCACGAATCATTTTGATATATTATGATATAACCTTCACTTTTTCCAATAAAAAAATGGAGATCTATATTGTATCTTCTAATGGAGAAATACTTATACAATAGAATTTCATGCTACAATTCTTACAGAAGTGGAGTATATTTTATCAACAAGCTTCTAAACCACCCGAACCCATGTGTAAAAAATATGCTCTAAATGAACCTAACATTGTTTTGCCACTTATTTAGGACTTTGTCACAATATGGTGTTTGCAACAGTAGAGGTGTGTTAATTGAGGAAAAAAATAAGGATATTGTTGTTTATTGTCGAGCAAGGTGCCTCCACAAGAGTAGTGCAATTGATGTTCCAGCATTCATCAAAAACTGTCTTCCAACAATTTAATAAAGTGTTTAGTGCAGTTATGGGATTCTTGAAAGATATAATAAAGCCTGAAGATGCTGAATTTCATGAAATTCCTACACAAATACATTAGAATTCGAGATATTATTCGTTTTAGGTTATGAAGCTATGTGCACTTGAAACATTAACGGGTGGGAGTGTATACATTTTGTCAAGGCATTCAGTACTAACGCGTCATTTCTTTCTTAATATTTCTTAAGGATGTATTGGTGCATTGGATAGAACACACATTACAACACATGTTCTAGAGGATGAACAAATTATACATAAAAAAGGGTAAAGTGTCTCAAACATCTTACCATTTGTAATTTTGGTTATAGATTTACATTTCTAGTTATAAGTGTAGATGGCTAAAGCCATAATTAAAATGTGTTGGCTCTTGTACTCTTTGATCCTCGATCAATTTTCCAATGGCACCCTCGGTATGTATAGTTGATGTGTAGAACATTGTTTCAAAATATTCCACCCTATTTGAATTTTTGGTTTATTTGCCAATGAGAAAAATATATATTATAAGTAAGTACTACTTGGTTGACTCTGGATTTCCAAATAAGAAAGGGTTTTGCGCTCCTTACAAAGGAGAAAGATATCATGGTTCTAAGTTTTAGTAGGGTCACCCACCACGTACTCCAAAAGAGCTATTCATTCATGTGCATTCCTGACTTAGAAACATTATTAAGTGAACATTCGAAATGTGGAAGAATAGATTCTGTATTCTTTACAGCATGTCACAATATAAAATGGCTAAACAAATAAAGATAGTAGTTGCACTATATTATTACAAATGATGGTAATGATCCATACATTACAAGTAGTTCCTTAATAGAGGAAATTAGGGGATCAAACAATAAACCTAAGAGGAGTAATACGCCTAATTTAACTAGTAATTTATGGATGAGTGATTTGGGAGATTCTACTGCACCATATAACTTGCATTGTCAAATAGGATGCCAATAGTTGATACTATGTATGCATTTGAGTGTTCCCCGGTGTATGTCATGTAATTGGTCGGTGTAATGGTAATTCTCTTTTTCATCAATCTTAGTGCATTAGCTCTTTCTTTTGCAAATAAATTACTTGCTTTAACAACAACAGCAGTAGCAGTAGCTGTAGCAGGATGGAAACAAATCAGAAATAAATCGAACATTATATCCAAACACCAGGTTAAAATTAGAAACTAAGCAGATACATATTAGATAGTTTCCCAAATACCCTATTTCAAACAGACAGATCGGATACAGATACAAATACAAGTGAAAAACAGACCCATCAAATTAGAAACCAGCATTTTGCAAAATTCATTTAAGGTAGCAGTGTTTCAATTAGTTTTCAATTAAGTTTCATTACTTTTTATCAATAATCAATTATTAATATCTTATTTGAATCACTTTGCAAAACGCTTATACCTTCTTTTAACAACTTAAAACATTGATATTTTAAATGAATTTATCTCTAAACATTGATGCCTTTTTTTAACTATTTAAAACGTTGATACCTTAAATGAGAATACCCTTAAACGTTGATATATTTCGATGTAATTTACCCTTTAAGAATTTTACCTAGCCTTATAATTTAAAAACACATAATATGATCTTATTTTCATATAAAATTGATGTTAAAGGCTTTATAATGATATAAGATTTTATCAAAATCTAACATTATATGCAAAAAGTTATTCATGATTAAAATTACTGCATACAAATAATTTTCTTATTATTTATGAAATTATACATCAATCAAAAATCTAAAATTAATTTTTAATGAACTAATATGTGAATTTTATTTAATTTTAAATAATATATCAATTAAAAAAAGTAAAATATTAATTTTATATAAATTAATTAGTGAACATACACTAAAATGCATCAAAATCAAAGTATAAACATCATAATGCAATTAAAACTAAAGTAAATACTAAAATATAGAAAAAATGTAATGAACATTGACATTTCTTTTAGCAGAGATATATACTAAAGTGAAGCTAAATTGAAAAAATAAATATTCAATTATTAAAATTGAAAGTTAAACACTAAATTTACAATAATCAAAATTACTAAAACTTTGGCAAATTTGCCAAATTAGATTACGATGTTCCCCACTTTGCAAATTTTATAAGCACGGCCAACGAAAACATTTTTTTTTTTTCCCTTAATTGGTGGAAGCAATAGCCTAACCACGTCATCATCCATCTTGCTCTAGGAATGATTTTTCTGCGCCTTAAATTCCAAGAAAAATGATTTGCTACATTCATTTTTCTTTGGACCTTCAATTCAGCTGTCTAAATCTCTCTCTCTCTCTCAAGATAAAATTTTATAAACCTATACTCCATAACTTATTTTACGAAAATTTCCATAATCCAATTATTAATTTTAACAAGACCATTTTTATGTAATGACTTATAATTATACTCGTATTATTAAAATAGTTAATATATTAAATATCACATTTAGTTTAATAGTCAAAAATTAACTAAACGCTCCATTAATAAGATCATAAAAATTTTCCTTATTATACATATATATATATATCCAACTTGATAATAGTATTATAGATATTAAATATTGGTTAATGATCTATTAATAAGCTTTTACGTATCAAAATAGAGAATTTCTTTTTTAAGAAAAAAGAAGAAAACCCTTAAAAAATAATTGATTTAGGTTTTTGCTAAAGTAATCTCATTCTCATCCGTGACTGTAATTCAACGCAAGGACACGTTTTCACGAACTTACCCTCTTTATTAAAACCCGAGTATTAATATATAAACTAAAAGTCTATATGCGACTTACTTGCATCCTTGGATTTGCATGCCTCTTTTTACATTCTCATCCTTCCTATGGTGACCCCAGGTTAAGAAAATAAAACCTTTGATTCTGCAAATGTGGATTTTTCGGATTTGTCCTTTGATGGGTTCAGCGAAAATTTGTGTGGCAGAGGATGCTTTGGAATTATGGACACAAAACATCAACATTACAAAATAAAGAAAAATGGGGACACTTATCTGAGACTAAGGACAACACAGGACCAGCAATATGGGGACACTTATCTGAGACTAAGGACAACACAGGACCAGCAATTTTCCATTTCCTTCAATAGTAGAGTCCATTATCTTTATGGGTTAATTTGATTTTTATATGTATCGTTTTGTATCAAATTTATATTTGTAACTTATTTATATTATATAGATATCATATTTGTTTAGTCTGTTTATAAGTAAAATTATCAATTTTTTATCAATATATGTCTTATCACAAATATTTATTTAAAAATAATAAAAATATAAAATAAAAATAACCAAATTATAATAAAAAAAAACCAACTATATATATATGCACAAACTTTTCATGTGAACTTTTCGTATTTTAACTTTTCTTAGTGGGGATGCAGGAACTACGGAGTATCTCTGGAATGTGTGATAACACACATTTATGCAGCGTCGTACATTCGACTTTCTTTCTTTCAGCCAGCCAACACAATTAAAGCTTCCTTGTACTCTTTGCCTTTTTGGCCGGAAGGATCTCAAATAAACGAAAGCATAAATCAACGTCCCCACATTCCTTTTCCTTTGTTCATTAATTTTTAGTTTTTATACTAATATATACTTTTTACTTTAGGGGATAAATATTTATTATCAGCGCAAATTTCTTATCTTGATTGTATTTCCATTTGAGCACATCTATATTGGGAATTAATACATAACTTTAGAAATTTGCTTCATTAGATTCAATTTGTGACACCAAATATGTATATATGTATATATATGTATAACATGGGAAAAAAGAAAAAGATTAAAAATTTGCATATTCTTGAATAATCAAATGAAGGTGTATTGATATTTTAGTTAAGGCTACAAATCAGTCAATCTATTTGCGACTCGCAAACTAGCACACTTTAAGCTTGGTTTCACTCACTGAATCAGTTTAGTAATGGAGTCAAGCTTGAGTCCAAAATAAAATCCATTTATCATGACAAATCGAACTTGAACACCTATTCAGGCTTATGAGCCCACTCATTAATAAATTCGTATAAACTTCCGAGCAAACTTATGAATAGGCTTACAAGTAGGTTCCTAAAGTTATATGTATTGTATATTATATGTATAAAATATAATTAAAATTAAAAAAAATAAATTTTAAATAATATATATACATAACCTAATCTTTATTCATCACCCACTCTTTTACTAATTTATGCATTTATTTATTTATTTTGTATATTTAGATTCTTAAATTTTATTTTACCTTTAGGGCTCATAAGCTACTCAAGCAGCTTGAGCTTAATTTGTAGATAGACCTAATTCAAACTGAAAAAATAACTAACTCATTTAGCTAAATAACCTAAACTCAAACTCGAATTTTCAAAAGAGAGCCCAAATCTTTTAGAAACTTAGCTTGGCTTATTCATTTGTAGTCCTATTTTTAGTTATATTTCTAATTTAATACTACAACAAATAATGTAATGTAAGTGTACAAATAGATATATTCTACAAAGAACTTTCATTAAAGCAAAGATGACATATATATTCCTAACTTATTCACAAGTAGCCAAGGCCCTAGTAATCAAGTAACATTAGGGATGTAATTGAAGCAGGTTTGGAATATGTCATATAAACCTTATCCCGTCTCAATTCCTTATAAGGTTTACCAAACTTGACCCCAAACCCTAAATGTTTTTTTTTTTTTTTCTATTATGATCAAACCCTCTCCTATAATGACCTACTAAATATCATTTGCAGTATTTTTTTCCCCCTCTTACATTATAACTATTGGTATTCTTGCAATAGCACTACTAGATATGTTATATAATATCTACATGAAATCTAATCTAATAAAATTTCTTCATGTCCCCAAAAAAAAATTCACTAGAAGATAGAGATATAGGTCAAAATAAATATTTCATAATGAGACAATGATCAACCCTCTAGGACTTTATGTCTTAGATTGGATTCCCTATAGGATTTTACATTAGATTCAAAATGCAACGTAAAACCCTATACAACCCGTTCTATTTTTTTAGTAAGAAAAGACAATATTATTAGAACAAGGTTTACCAAGGCAGCAGAGTACAAAATTAGCTAGGATCAAACTGGCTTGCTAAAATACCCATACTCGGGTGTACCCCCTGGTCCCTATTATAGAAAGCCAGCTATCTGAAAATAGAGTTTGAGAGCGCATTTCTTAAAACACTAGGAAAACAAGAAACAAAAGATCAAAAGAAAACATCTTGTAAAGCTAGATCCGCCAACTCATGCGCAAAATTGTTGGCTTCCCACATCGTCCATTTGACTTTCCATGTCTAATGAGTCGAAATCTAATGCCTGCTAAAAATAATATCATCCAAAAGAAGATCAGGAGCAGACGGCTTTGTAAACCAGTTAAAAGCAGCCCATGAGCCATTTTCAATAATGATATTTTTTTTTTTAGATTCAAGTTCTGTGCAAGTTCCAATCCAATATGGATTGCTTTAATTTCAGCTTCCAACAGTGAGGCAGCCGTAATGCTCTTCATTGCACCAGCAAAACACTTTCTTTGTCTATCGCATAAGCATGCGGTTGCACTTGTCTTTCTATTTTTTCCATTCCAAGCACCATCTCAATTCAATCTGTGCTACCGTTCCTTCGGTGGTTGTCATTCGTCCTGTTCACGCATGCTTCGGGATTTCGTCCTTTCCGTCTTCCATGTCACCCAAAATTCATTTGCCGAAGTTCTGTAACCTGGACATCAAAAGGCTTGATCTATTCTCTGAACATTCTTTCGTTCCTTTCCTTCCAAACTTGTCATAGAAAGAAACAAAGTAAGGATTGTTCCAATATTGGAGAACTTCTAAAAGTCTTCCTGCTGCAGTAAATGTTATCAAAAATCCAAGACCGTATCTGGTTCTGTAGAACATTCAATCTTTATTGAAAAGCTTCTTAAACTGCCCCTTCGTCCATCGGCACTAAAGAAAAATGTGTTTTAAAGTCTTCATTTCCTCCTTACACAAGACACAACCTTGGGGACTCTCATGTTTCTCTTGTTTAGCTGATCTCGAGTTGGTAAACATTCTCATGCCATTTTTCAAAGGAAAAATTGTATTTTTGGATGATAAGGAGCCTTCTTTATCCTCATCCAAAGATTTTTCACGTGTTGTAACATGGAATCATGCCACAACACCTCATTTGCTTCTTTTGTTTTGAGTTCTCCATTGGCAGCTCCATCTACAACCCATCCATCATCACCATCTGTAAAGTTGATGACTCCTAGATATCTCCTAATTTCCTCATCTAGTGGATATCTAATTAGATATTTCCTCCAGCCAGTAATTATAGACCAAACTTTAGCAACTATCCTCATCTCCATTTCTTTAGTTAGAGGCCCCACTGCTTGATCCTACACTGCCTTTGCCATTCCATGAGTCAAACTGAAAGAGAGTGTACTCACCATTTCTCAACCTCATACTTCCCATGCTTTCTATCTTTTTACTTATTTCAATGATCCCCCTATTCAATTTCGATCAAATCCTTCTTCTCTAACAACTTTGTTCAGAAGATTTTCTTATTTTTAATTTCCATGCAAGTCGCATTAGACATACCTTGTTTCTTTTCTTTAGGTTCCAAATACATGTTCCACCATACTCTTTAAGGCAAGTAATTTTTTTTCATTCCCTTCTCGTTTTATGTGAAGTTGTTATTACGATATTCATATGAGGTGATTCATAATTCATAATGAATTATTATTACTTAAAATGATGTATAGCAATCCATATCCCTATACTCATGAATTGTCATTCAATAGTTTTTTTTTTTAATTTTATCATAAATACCCATATGTTGAAAATGTCACAGATACAATTATCCTTTCTCTAATAAAGATAAGAAAATTATAGATATTTTTCTCTGTACCCTAATAATTACTAGTTTTATTTTTTACACCAAGTGAATGTTATTTCATTACTATAAAATTGGAATTCAACTCCCTCCTTAATCCATACAGTAAAGTGAACAATTTGATAAGATTTTGAGGAGAATGCCCAAACTCAATCCTAAAACCCTATAGGATTAACTCCATAGGGTTTTTTAGGGGATCAAGTGAGTTTTCTATCCTATAATAACCCACCTCGACTTGATCAGCTGCATTCCCAAAATGAGAAGATTACTATCTTCTAATAATATTAATATGGATGAAAGGATCCAAACATCACCCATAGTTAATTAAATTCAAATAAAATAGCTGAAAAATAATTAGAAGAATTTAATAGAAGCATGAACAAAATTAAATAAGGGTCAAGGTAAAATAGAATTCAAAGATGGATAATTAGTATAAATTAAGGCAGAAAAATCTACAAAAGAAAAGGCCTAAGGTCAATGGATGGTTGTGATCGTGCCAAGTGGCACTTTAGGGAGAAACCCTAGGGACCTTAGACCCTAGCCCTATATAAATGCCTCATTTTTCTGCTATTACATTTTTAGGAAGCCTATAGAAATCTTAAGATAAGAAACCTAGACCCTAACCTTGTTTATATTATAATTAAGTGAGATTAAGAGACAATTAGCACTGATCAACTAAGATTTCCCATGTTATGATAGGAAATGTGGATGATGAAGATGAACTAGAAGAAAGAGGAGCTCAAGGAACTCAAGAAAATTCGTAACAAGGTGAGTGAGCTGTTTTCAAGTGTCAAAAAGCCATATTTAAGGTGTTTTAGATGTAGAATATGATATACGGATGTTGGTAGGAAGTGAAGGAACAAAAAATGAGTTTTGTAAGTGTTTTAGATTTGGAATATCACCCTATAGCTGCTACAACGAGCTAAAAACCCAAAACTCGACCTTTGTCGAGGTGAACTTGTGATAATGAGGAAATAAGTCATGTTTGGAAGTAATAAAGAGGAAGATGAACATGTTTTCAATTTGAAATCTGCTATAGACTAACTTTGAGGAGAAATAAATATTGTTGTGTTTTGAAATTATGGACAAGATTATGAAATGAGTAGAAAGTATTGCTATGGATATTGGAGTAAGTTAAGTAAAGAATTTCACTAGAAACATTTGGAAAATTTCAATGAAACCATGATAATCTTAGTAGTTGCTATCAACATAGATGATTTGAGCTTTGATCTTGAATTTATTATGCTTTAGCACATGGAACATGAGAATACTTAATTTTAGGCATATGTACAAACATCTAGTACCATTAGATCACCAAAGGATTGGTTTAAAAACACGTTTTGATGGAAAAAATGAAGTTTAAAACGTAAAAACACAAACCCAGAAGAGCACAATGGAAACACAATACCGTGTTTCCCACCATGTTTCTAACTAACCTCTAAAACATGAAGAAATAGTGAAAAAAATAGGACAGCATGAGAGAATCACGGCATCATGTTTCTAACCATACTTCTCTCGGACCAAAAATGCAAAGGAAATTCACAAAAACAGAAAAAAAACGATGAAAACACGATGTCATGTTTCCCATTGTGCTTCTCGCTATGTTCTACAATGAAAAAAAATTCGCTGAGAAACACAGTAGCATACATCCAGCCGTGCTTCCCCCGTGTTACTCTCTACTTGCGATATTGTTTCGTAAATTGATCATAGCTTTTTCATCCGAACTCAAATAAAGGTGATTTAAGAGGCTATAAAAAGCTTAAAGAGAAATCTAAAACTTTCATGATTTAAGTTTTTGAAAATTTTAGAAGTATTAATGCCTAATTTTTTTTTTTTGTTTCAAGTTGTTATGTAAACAAACAAAGTTGAAAACTTATTTTACTAGTTAAGTGTATATAATTAAGTATAAAATGAATCTTTTTGAGATAAAATGAGTTAGTTTGATTAAGTTTAGTCAACGTAACCTAGTAATTGAACTAAATGATTAAGTCTATACAACTTGGGTACAACAAACAAGATAAATGGGTTGAAGATGGTTAGTCATAAATTGATTTTAATCTCGATTATGAACAATTATTAGACCTTGATTTGGAAACATATAACAAGCTCAAGTTGACCAACAGGTATGCAGTAATTGCGTGTTGCTTGCTAGGTTAGTCGTAATAATCAGAGTAAAACTTAAACTTGGTTAAAATGAGTGTTGATTGCTGCTTGGCCGCTTACTCCAAGAGTAGCACCCCCGGACTGGGTTACGAGTCTGATTGTAACTCCGGGATGATGTGGTAGTAGTAGGCGCTTGTGCCGCCACAAAGTACGTAGTAAAGACAAGTGGTAGTTTATAGGGGAGATTCCGAAATCTGGCGGTCCATTAAGAGCTGAGAGAAGTTGTAATGGAGTTATGCGGGGGTGTGGGCTCTTAGATAAAGCTTTGCAATAGACCGTGCTCATTGATGGCTGTCTGTGAGGGGTTGAACCGTATGAGACTACTTATTTCTTTTCTTTCTGGTAAGTAGTGGGGACTTACCGAACCCTCTTTTTCAGTGCGTCATCCGTTGAGGGAACCTTACCCCATTTGTTTGGCAGGAATCATGAGTACTCTTGTGCATGTTTATATTTCTATGATGTTAGGAATACTTGGTTGTTGACTTAAAATTTATTAAACTTAAATTGTGTTTGTTGCATTAGTCTAGGCATATGACATGCGAGTATGTGCTTGGTTACTGTCGTACTGGGCTTCGCCGCTCACTTTATATTATTTCAGGTACCGATGAGGACTTGTATGTAGATCTCCACTACGACTTTATGAGATATGGGAACAACGGATACGGAGGGTAGTTCCGACGAGTTGAATATTGAAAGGGGACTTTGAAAGAAAAAAAAAAAACTAATTAAATGTTTGTTGTTTCATTTTTAAGAATGATTGTAAATCCTTAACTTTATTATTATTTTTTTTTTACCATGAGGTCGAGTGCCAAACTTGTTTCGGGTTGAGCCTAGCTCCCCACTTATGACTGTTATATTAAAATGTTTTGAAATTTAAAATCTTCGTTCACTCTTTCTTATGGAACTTTTATGCCGATTGATATAAGATGGTTTCTAAACTACTTATAAATTCTCTTGAACTTGATATGATATTACTAAAGGATATAAATGATTTCTTAGTTAAATGATTAGAAATTCACATAGATATCGGAAGCCCTGTACATGTCATTTGGAGGTGAAGTGTGCGGCGAAACAACCTCACCCTTAAGCACCCTAAGGGTCGGGTCATTTCACTGGATTAAATCCCTTCTTTCTAAAATTGTAATATATAAAAATTAAAACTAATATCACCTTTTAATTCCTTATTTATTCTACTCTAGCAAATAAACAACTGTTATTGTCATCTTTTTATCACACTGCCGCGATGGGTCTGCTCAAATTGATTGCTCCAAAAAATGCCGAGGTCCTATAAATTTGCATCGAGAATGTGCATAGGCTGTTAAGGGACCATAAATGAATCTTGCTTGCATTCCATGGAAGGTACAAAGAGAGATATGACATCTTCATTGTTTTTGGGAAAGAAAGATTCTCAACTACCATCTTATCTGATTTTCAATCGCTATACTTACTAACGCTTTCCCAAACCTCTCCATACATTTTTTTTTTTTAATTGTCTATTGTCTGATTTAGCTATTATTTAAGGTGATGTGACGCCCTGCTTTTAGATATGTATTCATATACTAATTTAATTATATGAGCTTTTATGAATCATGTATATCCAACTTGGTTGAGTGAACACTCATTCATGCAATATAAAAGCGCATATATATATTAAGGTATCTGGACGTCTATATATAAAGTTTGTATGGAATAGGATATGATAAGGACAAGATTTTTATATAATAGTTTCTGGATGAAAGTGGCAAGATAGATGATCATGGTATCAATATTCAATAATACGAAAAAAAATTTTGCTGTCTCAAGACATTGTGTTCCAATCATGTTCCAAGTAATAATAACATGATACGTGTACATAAAGTAATAATAATTATTTTTTTATTTTAGAAATATTTTCATTTTTTAAATTTATTTAACACTTATCAAGTGCTATTAGCTGGGATAGGATAAGAACATTATTTCCGGAATAGCAAATATTTTTTCCAATAATACCATAAAACTTTAGATTATGAGGTAGATAATAATGAAAATAATATGGTGAAAGGATAGAGACGCATTAATATAAGGATCCTTGGTTGAAGACAGCTATTTTGTCTGGCCAAAACGCAGAAGACTTAGTGTTGTGTGTTATTGAACATTCTTTCCAAAGGATTCTAGGTCACTAATAGACCACATTAAGATATGAATATAATGGAATCCACGGTTGATGGAAGTGGGATATTGCTGGTTCTGTGCCGTCCATAGTCGTGTATAAGTGTCCCCATTTTCATGTCTTTTGTATTGTTCACCGATTGTGCCTGTTATGTCAAAGCATACTCTGCCACAAAATATTGAACCAAATAAAGTTGTTATCACCGACAGCAGGTTTTCATTTTTGCTACATGAGTGCTTTCAAGGTTTTAGCTTCTTCTTTTTTTTTTTTTTTTTTTTTTACCCTAGTGTGAATCTATAAAAAGGTTTACTTTCTTAATTTGAATCCTTTTAACCTTAAATATTAATAAGAGTCAACCAAGAGGTGATACATAACAGAACTTTAACAGAATATTTGACGGGGCTACTAGATGGAAATAACTCGAATTAAAAGAAAAAAAAAAACACAATTTAAAATAGACAAAATTTGACTCTTTTTTTCCCATATGAAAAAGATTTTATATTGAAAAAAGTTAAAGCTTAGGGGAACTACAAGAGAAATGAAATTTCAAAGGAATCCTTCTTTTAAACAGTTGATGTTTGACAGCCTTGTTGTCACCAATATGGAAGATCGGCTCTGATTAAATATTTAAATTAACTATCAAGGTTCAATAAATTAGTATTGACAATGCACGTAGCATAGGTCACAGAGCTAGACATGGTACCACTGATGAATCTTGGTCACATTCCAGGGCAGGTGCATAAACATATATGATTATGATATCCTCATTCTTATGGGGAAGGAAATATTCAAAACAACCATTTTGTCATTTTAGTCAAATGAGATCTTTGATTTTTCAACATTACCTATTATCTAATTTGGTTATTCTTTAAGGCGCAATGTGATGCCTACTTTTAGGTACTTATCCATTTACTCGTTGTTTGTGAGCCTTGTAAATGATATTTAACTCAGGTTGCTCTTAACAAGAATGAATTCGGTAGATACGATATGCTATATGTAATATATACATAGTATTTTAACATGTGAACGCATATAAATGGTAATTATTTTAAAAATTACTCATAATTCCGTTCATATATTAATATATGTACATGTTATGGAACTATAAAGACCGGCCAAGTACACGAGGTTCATCAAAATCCAACAATACCCAAAGTCCATATCAAATGTTGGAACAAGAACTAAGAAGATTCCAGAAGGAGCTGAAAAACTTTGATGGTCTCCAAAGCAATCTTCCTTGTCTAGATTTGATGTATATTACTAGTAGAAGTAGTAGGTAGGGCGATAGATAAAATTGTATCTTAGCCATTAGATCGCAATAATCTTGACCATTCATTCATAGAGGCCTTTTGTACATATGAGGAAATCTTCCTCATTTGTAAAGCAAGGACATTATTGATTACTTCATTTTCCCCCGAGCTTCTATCTCTACTTTCTCTCTCCAAAGCTTTTATGTGTGAGTTTTAGGTTGAACTTAGCCTTTGTGTGTGAGGAATAGAAGGCTAAGTGCCGCACAGGAACAATATAAAATTTCAATCCCGTGACATAAACATGGAGCCTATTACATTCATCCATTCGATATTTTTCCATTCTTAACGCTCGTCTATCATCACATATAAAAATTAAGACGCATATATATATACACACACACAAGCAAACGATGCACCGGCGATATATGTGCAAATAAAATAACCTAACATATATAAATTAAATAGATGTATTCTTTTAACAAGTTGGAAGAGGATAATATTAATTAATTCTAGAAATTAGGAAATTAATTACAAATCATGATTACAATTTTATTTTCCATAAGTAACTTCTCCATGTTTGGTAACTACCATGCAGTTATAATATTAAAAGCATTTCCACTAAAAATATTTACACTAAAGGCACCTACTAGATCTGTATATAAAGATATATATGCTTAGGCTAAAAAAAAGACTATATTTATTCAACCCCTATTTAATTCTATTCAAATCATATTTAATTTCATGATTTCAGGGATACCAAAAATATTTTAGGCCCATATGCTAAAAAAGAAAAAGACTATGTTTATTCAAAACCTATTTAATTTTATTCAAACACTATTTAATTTCATGATTTCAGGGATACCAAATATATTTTACGCCCATATGCTAAAAAAGAAAAAGACTATGTCTATTCGACCCCTATTTAATTCTATTCAAATCTATTTAATTTTATAATTTCAGGAATACTAAAAATATTTTACGTCAATATGCTAAAAATATGATATTAAAAATATTTACACTAAAAATATTTATACTAAAGACATCAAAGCATGTGTTTTTACTTTAATAGTATAAATATAGTGTTTGGACGCCTATATAGTAAATCTGTACATATAATTTGATAGTGTCAGGATTATTGGTCGTGGTAAATATCAATCACATACCATGGAAAGCTGCAATTTAGAGGATTTCCAATATATCACGATTTTGTATGCCTTTACTTTAGCAAATTGTATAAAAGATTGAATAGTATAAATGTAACACATGTTAGGGTTTGGTGAGGACTGATTGATAGAAAAATACCATAGAACACAAGATTAATATTGCGAAGGGATAGGGATAAAGGTCGTGCAACAATACATTAACGCAGCTGCATGTTTAATGTTATGTATAACATGCACAATGCACTATGACATTACACAAGGGATGAACAATTATCTAAAATTTTATGGTTATACGGATTATTAATGTTAACTGTAATGGGTTCAAGGGCACTGAGTTATTGAGACTGCATGCTCAGTTGTCTTTCAATTTCTTCTGATTGAAGGAAGTAGTTGCTGTTTGGTTGGCCATAGTGAAAGAAGTTTGAGTTCGAGTTGGACTAGAAATTTTAAAATTCGAGTTCAACTGAATTTGAAAATTTTAACTTAAAGCCAATTCAAAGTGATATTGCACAAATTTAAGTTCAACTTAGTAAGCTCATTTAAATTTAATTTATCAAAAAAAATAAATTATAATTGAAAAAGTATTTTTATTCAAACATGGTTAATATTTATATTCGATTTGAGTTCAATCAGTCTCAATTCAATTAAGCTCACGAGCTAATCAAGTTAAATATTATAAAGCTCGAGTTCAACTTAATAAGCTACTCAAATAGCTCAAACTCAACTCAATTATGCCATAATCGAACTTGAGTAAAAGTTGAGCTAAATCTAATAGTTTGTAAACCAACTTGATTCACTTGCACCACTAGCAATGCGAAAATTCAGAACGAATATCTTCCACCATTCTAGCACTAAACGAAATACATATTTGCTGTCCCACGAGAGAGTTACATGCGCGCACCTATTTGGTGTAGAGAAACAAAGCTTGATAAGTACACATTAATTCTTAATGCAAGTATGTGCATATAATTCATGGAAATATACTTGAGACAAGATTTGTAACAACAAATGTTTATCCATTCATGTATTTAGAGAAGGTCTTTTTATACATATTTCCATTGTAGTCAAAACAGGCCTGGATCGGCCGATTCAACTCGGTTCGATTGGAACCAGCAATAAAGACGGGCTGGGCCTCGCCTAAGACTCGTTTTTGAGTCAAACCGGCAAGACCTGGATTGATCCGATCAACCTAGGCTGTCAAACCAAGTTAAACCAAGAAACCGGAGGGGTTGAACCAGTTGACTCGGACTGCAAAAAAAATAATAAATAATAATAAATTAGAAATTTAAATATTTATTCATACTTTATCATAAATTTATAAAATATAATCATTATATTATATTTATTCAATAATTAATTGATGAATTTGATCCAAATATAGATTCAATTGAGTGATGTCATATATATTAGTCTTTCATAATTTAATTATTTCTTATATATTTACTTTTATATGACCCTGATTCAACTCTCGATTAAACCCGGTTCAACCCTTGATCCCTTAGTTTGTTCGGATCAAACCTTGGTCCGATTTTGACAACATTGCATATTTCTACTTACAAACATATCATATATATAATCTACACACACACACATATATATCCATAATCTATATGTTATAATTATACATTTTTGTTATACACACCTATATATATATATAATATGTGTGTGTGTGTGTTAAAGATATGTGTTATACATGTAATACGATTATCATGTTACATTCATAATTTATTTATTTGTAATATGTATGTACAACAGATACATATCATATGTAATCTATAATGTTATATATATCATGTATATGATCTATAATATATAATAAAAACTCTTACATATATATAAATATATAATCTAGATAAGAAGTTGGTGAAGGCAAAGTGAAATAACGTAAGATAAAACCTAATTTGAAAAAAAAAAAAAGAAGTTTTGCTTTCACATGGATAATATGGTCAATTTATGATTTCATTAAGGGAGCAATGATTACATTGTTTGAACTTTTTATTACCTTTAGAAAGAGAATTAAAAATGCCACATTATAATGGTAACAATTATTCTCTTTGTAGGCATTTTAACCTAGTGGCATCTTTCTAATTTCTCAAATAAATGGTTCTAGGTTCGAATCCCTCTCTCCTTTGTAATAGAAAAAAAAAAATATATATATATATATTCTCTTTGCAAAGAGAAGGGGAAGTTTATTAGAAATAAAAAATTTTACTACAGTTTCCAAACGAAAAACATAATAGAGTTTACTCTACAGATAATTATTATATTCTTTCTCTAGTACCTTAAGCCAAATGGTGTTAAACACAAACTTTTCCAAAAGAAAAGGGTAATTGTCAAATTTGGTAATTGAATTTTGTATAAACTTTTAATTTAGTAGATCAAGTTCAAAGTGATCAATTCAATACTTAATCCATTTTTTTATGATCACTTTTATTACATTTTACATTGTTTACTTTATTTTTAGACATAGAAGTGATTGAATTATTAGGAATGTTCTTAACACTGTCTAGCACTTACATGTTGCTTTTTTTAAGCCATGAAATAGAGTAAATAAGTGTTCATAAAATAGAAAAATTGTCATAATAACTTTGATTGGGTATTGCATTAATCACTTTAAAGTTTAAGTACCAAATTAAATCTTTAGACAAAGTTCGAAGACCAAATTTGACATTCAACCAAAAGAAAAAGCATTTGAATTTATTTATTTATCTCCTTTTTCACATAGCATCAATTAGGTTATAAGTTTTCTATGGCTTGTTTGGTTGACTTAACTCCATTAAAGTGAAATAAAATATTACTTCCCTGAAAACCTATATATTTGGTTTGCAAAATTGTTGTGATTGCAAAATGAGGAATGGCAATTCTTTTGTACAACAAAAAGAATGAAACTATTCTTTGGTTTTTTAATATATTTTTATACTTACCTATGAGATTGATAGGCCCTATCAATGACCAGGTCTAATATTCACTCAAGAAAAATCCAAGTTCGAGAATAACAGTTGACATATACCGTCTGAAAACTACAACTCAAAAACAAAATAGCTAATAGAATGTTCTACAATTGACTTCGTACAGACATATACAAAAGTAAAGTTTAAAAAACCCTAACTACAAGTGTGGAAAGGAATACCATGATTGAACACCAAAGTTGCTCACAAGAGATACCATCCACTCGATCTAATAAATGTTCTTGAACCATCAATAGTTAGCAATGTGGACTTGAGCTCTAGTAGTGTCATCCTTCATATTTGAATAAAAAAGGTGAAATCTTCACCTTTAATGTTTTCTTTACTTTTCACAGTACATTTGTCTTGGGCTCAACTCTGAAAGATCGAAATATTCAATGTAAGTGTTTATTATTTGATCAAAAGGAGGTAACTAATTATAAGGTTTGCTAACTGTGTTTTACAAGGTGAATGTTGAAGAGAAAACTTACTGGATTCGAATTCCGCGATTGTTAAGTTTTCATCCATATCATTCAATCCGGATTGCATATTACTAGACTTATCATTGAGTTCTTGAATTTGTTTAGAATGAACAAGAACTTCTTCTTGAAAGCTTTCTACCTTTCTTGTTGCATCCGCCATTGCAAGTATCATAAAAAAAGCCAACAAGAATTAACCAGGAGTCAAGAATTCAAGGTAAGAGCACCAAATTGATAGGCCCCATCAATAACCAAACCCAATATTCACTCAAGAAAAATTCAAGTCTGGGAATAACAGTCCACATAGACAATCCAACAATTACAACTCAAAAACAAAACAATTACTAGAATGTTCAGCAATTGACTTCGTAAAATGTAGACTAAAGTAAAGTTTGGAAAACCCTAATTACAAGTGTGAAAAAGAATACCGTGCTTGAATGCCAGATTTGCTCACAAGAGATTATAAAGGATAACTTTAGAGTTATCCTTAGATTAAGAATATGAGTTGTACTTAGATCATGCATAGCACACAACATACAATTGTTTACTTTTCAAATCATGAGTTATGTTGTATTGTCTCTACTGTGACGCAACACGGAAAGCGTAAACAAATACAGACTCAACATACTAGTTGAATCAAGAAACCAAGATTGCAAAGGATTACAACTTTACTAATAAAAGATCTCAAAAAAGTGTTTTTCAATGTCAAAATATGATAGTCTAATGAAAAAGGTCGAAACTTGCTTATAAATACCATTACAAGAAACCCTAAAACGAATAAATAAAAACTAAGTCGGTTGAATGTATGCTAGTCCAACGCTAGCAGCTTAAACAATGTATGCTGGCCTAAAAATATAAGCTAGCGGCTTAGGAGCCAACTTTAAAAATTTACTCTCAGGAGACTTTGTAAATCGGCTCAAGGCCGATGATGTACAGCAGCAAGGTCGGGGCCTTTATTCTAACACTAGCAGCGTACTGGCTGGCGTACGCGCAATCAGCAAGGCTAGTGACCTTCTTCAATCCTGCCTTCCTTTGCTTCTTTGATGACTCTAATTTCTTCAAGAATGTATCAATCAATTCCTCTACATCATTGCATAAAGACATAAATCAAATCACCAAATGATTTCTTAGATACACTCAATCGTAAAAACATGTAATTTCCAAGTGAAAACTCTCTCAATTAGGGTTTCAAGATAATGTAAAATGTTTTGTGTTGAAAAGACAAGCCTAAACACTATTTATACTATTACATGAGGAAACCCTAAAGATAAATAATAAATACAAATGAATCGTGTAACAATAAGGTAGGCTGGTAATAAAAGTTGGCAGCAGATAATTAATACTGATGGTATGAAAAATCAAAAAATGAAACTGTCAGCAATAAATATAGGTCGGCTCCAATGCCGGCAGCGCATCTACCAAGGTTGGAAACGTCTCTTCCTCTTCTTTTTGGATAACTTCCTCTTATTCACATATGCGTCATCTAGGTCACCTGCATCATTCTCCTTTGAACATAAAGATGTATCTTCTTGGTAGAAAGGGAATATATAAGCCCAAATCTCTTAGAAAACATCAGCTTCATGCAATTCTTTCAATTTTCCCTTATCTATTTTCTTTTTGTTTTTCATTTTCAACAGGTTTACTTTCAGACTCCTCCTTTGCTTCTTTTACAAGTACTTCCATTTTTTGTTTCTCCTCTTACACTGATATTATCAAAGGTTTACTTTCAATGACTTCAGGAGTCTCAGTATCTCTTATGACAATTCTAGACAGTACATCAGGAATAGATTCCTTTTTATTAAGTTCAGTAGAAATAATTGGTGGATGTTCAACCTTTTCATCAACAAGTTTTTCTTCTACTTTAGGAGGGACGGTTTCTAAAAATTCTGATGAGGTCTCTTTTGGAGTAAGACCTTCTTCCTGTTTCAAATTATTCTATTCTCGATAACATCTTTGCTCCTGTTGAAACATGATTTCCTCATAATTAAGAGGATGGAATTCATTTTCCAATAATAGCTTCATCCTAGATCACGTTCTAATAGGTGCTTTTCCTTCACGACTTCTCATTTTTCTGTAATCTCTCTCACCATGTAGATGCGTAGCTTTTTAATCTATAAGTCATCAATTTCACCTTTTTTTCTTCAGGAACTCAATCTATTTAAAGATCCGCTCAATCTCAACAATCAAATCAACAAAATCTTTAATCCCTAATTCTCCTCTAAAGTATGGAATTCCTACATTTAACTTAAAATCATTCCTTCCATATTTATTCCTACATCTAGAATAATTATCAAAATTACATCTTCCATATACCTTCTCTATTTTAGATCTGCCACCACAACCCTGTCTTCATGGTTGTTCATCTTCCATCAATTTAACTTCTTCCTTAGAATCATATTCGTAATAATCATCAAAATTTCGAAACTTACATCCATAATGACACCTACGATTTGTAGCAATAGATCTAACAATAGGATTGTCGTGAGCATACTCTACTCGTGGTCGTCTCCCATAACTATTCTTGTTCATGTTAGCATCGGATTGATTGATCAAGTCATCAAAGCATTGTTCCATATGCCGGAATCTCTGACCTATGCTACCCAACACCGCCTTTTAAACACTTGACTTGGTTCACAAGACTTCCACATCTCGAGCACCATTAAGGGTGTAACTGCCTCTTACCTTACTCTGATACCAATCTGATGCAGGCGAAAGCATAAAGACAAAAATTAAATCACTGAATGATTTGTAGAACACACTCAATCGCAAAAACATGTAATTTTCAAGAGAAAACTCTCTGAATTAGAGTTTCAAGATTATGTAAAATGTTCTATGTTGAAAAAACAAGCCTAAACACGATTTATACTATTACATGAGAAAACCCAAAAGACAAATAATAAATACAAATGAATCGTGTAACAATAAGGTAGGGTGGTAATAAAAGCTAACAGCAAATATTTAATACTGATGGTTTGAAAAATCAAAAAACGAAACTGTCAAATAAATGTAGGTCGATTGCAACGCCGGCAGTGCATCTTCCAAGACTAGTAGCATCTCTTCCTCTTCTATTTGAGAACTTCCTCTTGTTCATATATGTGTCAGTTGGATCACCCGCATCACACTGTGTGATTCGCCTATGTACATTATAAAAGGACCTTCCGTCCTCTATTTGTAATAGATCAATGTTTAATAGATGAGGTATGCTCCTATCAATTTTTTTTTTTTAAAGAATAATAAAAGTCAAAATATTAATTTGCAATTTTGCATTATAGTAGGCGGTGAAATTTGCGTCATTGTGTAACAAAATTGGCGGACTTTTTTTTATTATTATTATTATTGTCCTTTAGAAATTATTTATATATGCAGAAAAAATTCCGCCGTTCCTTTATTTATTTATTTTTTTTAACTCATCATTTAAAAAAGAAAAAAACAACAATCTGGACGTCTATATAAAAAGTTTGTATTGAATAGGATATGACAAGTACGAGATTTTTATATACTATTGTCTGTTCGAAAGTGGCAACATGGATAGTCATGGTATCAATAATACCTTCAAAAAGCTGCATTTTGTTGGATATATCACGATTCTCTTTGCCTTAACTAGTAGACTATACAAGACAATGAATAGGCTAAATACAAATACTAAATGGATAGAAAAATGCCATAAAACTTTAGATTATGAGGTAGATAATAATGAAAATTATATAGTGAAAGGATAGAGACGTATTAACATAAGGTTCCTTAGCTGAAGACTGCTATTTTTTCTGGGCAAAACGAAGAAGACTCATTGTTCTGTGTAATTGAAGATTCTTTCCAAAGGATTCTATGATGTCTGCTTGCATAAATTTATGATATCGCTTCCTCAATCAAGAGATAATCTTCAAGCCAACTAATAGACCACATCAAGATATGGACATAATGGACTCCACGGTTGATGGAAGTGGGATATTGCTGGTTTTGTACTGTCCCTAGTCGTGGATAAGTGTCCCCATGAATGGACAATTCTATTCATGGCCCCTTTTGCTAACATCAAAGCTATCTTGACAGAGCTAAGGCAAGCAACGAAAGAAAGACAACTACTCAATTTTATGCTTTTAAAAGGATAATATAAATTACAAAATTGATCAGCACCCTTCTTCTGTTTTTCTATATGAATGCTTAATATATATCTATATATATATAATATATATTCTTTTTCTTTTCCAATTTATGGTATTAACATTTGTAATTGGATAAAATAAATTACTCCATTAATTTTGTTAAATATTACTGTGAGTTAACCAAGAGGTGATACATAACAAAATTTTAACAGAATATTTGATGGGGCTACTAGAAAAAAAATCGAATAAAAAAAACACAATTTAACATAAACAAAATTTTAGACCTTTTTTCTCATACGAAAAAGATTTTATATTGAAAAAAGTTTAAGGCTTACAGGAACTAAAAAGAAATTAAATTTCAAAGGAATCCCTCTTTTAAACAGTTGATGTTTGACAGCCTTGTTGTTATCAATAAGGAAGACCGGCTCTGATTGACCATTTAAATAACTATCACGGTTCAATAAATTAGCATTGACAATTGACATAGCATGGATCACAGAGCTAGATATGGTACCACTAATGAATCTTCATCACATTCCAGGGAAGGTGCATAAACATTTAATAATACGATAGCCTCATTGTCGAGGGGAAGGAAAGATTCCCAACTACCATTTTGTCATTTTAGTCGAATGAGATCTTTAATTTTTTGACTGTATCAGTTATCTCGTCGGATAATATAATAACTAGTATCTAAACTTTGATCAAATATGTAATTAATTATCTAAATTTTTAATTTGATTAATTTGATATCTAAACTTTAAAATTAATTAATTTAGTAGCTAAAAAATTTTAAATTGATCAATTTAATACCTCGAATAACTTAACGAAGATACCATTGATATGCACGAAAAGTTATTTCAAGTATAAAATTAATTATAAGTTTAGATAGCTAATTCTACATTTAGTTAAAGTTTAGGTGTCAATTATGACATTAGCCTTATATCTAATTTGGTTATTTTTTAAGGCAATGTGATGCCTACGTTTAGGTACTTATCCATGTACTCATTCTCTATGAGCCTTATTAATGATACTTAACTGTTCTACAAAATTGATCAAATTATAAGTTTAGGTAGCTAATTCTACATTTAGTTAAAGTTTAGGTGTCAATTATGACATTAGCCTTATATCTAATTTGGTTATTCTTTAAGGCAATGTGATGCCTACGTTTAGGTACTTATCCATGTACTCGTTCTCTATGAGCCTTATTAATGACACTTAACCCAGGCTATTCTTACGAAAATGGATTCAATAGGTATTATACATCATTTATTATGTACTTATATATATATATATATATATAGAGAGAGAGAGAGTATATAATTACTAATTATATTTCAACATATAGTCATTTGAGTATTTTGAGAATTACCTACTACTCCATCCATATTTTAGCATATGATTGATAGCTAGTTATACACCTCATATATACACACACATACGTGGCATGTATTACTCATTAAATAATTTTCTTTTCTTAACACTCATGTATCATCACATATAAAAGCAAAGACATATATACATACATATAATCATTATTTTGATAGTGTCAGGATTATTAATCGTGGTATATATCAATTACATACCATCCAAAGCTGCAATTTAGAGGATTTCCAATGTATCATGATTTTGTAGGCCTTACTTTGGTAAACTGTATAAAAGAATGAATGGTATAAATGTAACGCTGGATAGGGTTTGGTGAGGACTGATTGATAGCAAAATACCGTAGAACTTGCAACAGGAACCTTGTCGGAATTGCTTTTCAAAGTCTATATGTTAGAATTTGTGGCCCATTGTGTAAGTTTATTTTGGAAGAGTCGTGACTTTTAATCTAAATGACATGACTCTTCATAATGGGTGTCTTGATGGAAGACACCCTTACCATTTCATGAAGAGGTATGGTCCTCTTCCTGCCCTTATATATATGTACAAGAGTTGACAATAAAGTTGATACTCACTCTTGTCTTCACTTTGAAAATCCATCATAAAAGTTAAGGGAAAGGAAGAGAAATCATTCCTTTGGTGAAATAAGGTTGGATTGGAGGGATAAGGTGATTTGAGGAAATTAAAGTATTCTTATTCTTGTTCTTCAAATTCAAGATATTGCTATGGCTATAGATAAAGGTATGTATCTTATCTTTTTGTTGTGAAAATCATGAAGTTCAAAGATCTGAAATTGAATTCATGAAATATTGAATCATAAATTATAAATTATCTTACATGTGGTATCAGAGCAAGGTTGTAGAGCACATGATTTTCCAATCATTATGATTCATAATTTTGAAAATTAATAAGTATAAGGATGTGTACGAATAATTAAACGTGGCGTATATTGATATATATGTGTAGCCTTACACTGTCAAGAATTACCAAAATTATGGATGATAGTATCATGTTTATGATATGTAAATTTCTTGTTGTGGTTAAAAAAAAAAAAAATTACACGTAACTGCGGATAATAAATCCATCCAGAATTGGTAATGGTGCCAATTTACACTGTCCATTAATGTTTGGGATGGTGACAGTTATTAAAAATAAGTTTTAATGAAAAGTTTTTTTTTTTTTTGAAACGGAACATTGAATTGTTACCATTCATTGAAAAATATGAATATAACGGTTCGGAAATTATTTTAAGCATTAATTGCTTGTCAGTTTACTAAAACATTGCTTTATTCATATTTGAAACCAAATCATTAACTCCACTGACTTTGCCAATAAAGTTACTCCATGATTGTTAAACGGTGGATTTTCATTTGCGGAAACGACACGAATGCAAATTAAGGCATCCCCATTTCAATACCATTCTTGAATTTGCACAGAAATCGTATAAACATGAACGTCAAATTCAGTTGTCCCTAATTTTTAAAGTTGCTGAAACGGCCTCGATACCGTTGATAACTTGTTTTCATTAGTTAATGTTCATCCGACCATTGAACAATTGTTGTCTAGATTAAATATTTGCATGATTACTTGTATATGATAGTTCTGATATATATGAAATTTATATCACGTGTGATTTGTTAGTCACCAAAGTGGCCAAATCATTAAATCTATAAATTTCATTATATTTAAGTTTTAAATTAAATTTACCCATAAAATTTCATTTATAAATGACATAATAGATAATATTTGGGTAAATTAAAGTTTGTTATTATAAGATATTATAAATCATCCAAAGATGGTTTTGTTCTTATAATACATAATGCAAGTGTTTATGATAAGTATATTTTATTTGATTTATTTGTATATCCAAAGATAGCAAATATATCAAATTGTATGCATACTTATTTGTTATGATTAATGTTTATATATATTTTAGTATCACCCAAAGGTGGACTTTGATATATATATAATTATGTTATTCCATGAGTTGATTGAATCTGAATTTTATGATTGTTCAAAGCATTAATGGCTACCGTATCTTTTATTATTGCAGTATCTGTTCCTGTTTCTCTGCATTCTCATGCTTCATCTGTTCCGATATTCAATGGATTGAATTTCTCAGATTGGCATGAGCAGGTCCAATTTCACTTAGGTGTTTTGGATCTTGACTTGTCTCTTCAAATTGAGAAACCCATTGCTATTATTGATCAAAGCAGTGATGAGGAAAAACGTCTCCATAAACTTTGGGAGAGGTCGAACAGATTAAGTTTGATGTTTATGAGAATGACAGTAGCAAACAACATTAAAGCTACTCTTCCCCAGACTGATAATGCTAAGGAATTCATTAAATTTGTGGAAGAGCGTTCTCAAACTGCTGACAAATCTCTTGCTAGTACATTGATGGGTACTTTGACCAACATGAAATTTGATGGGTCTCGTACTATGCATGAGCATGTCCTTGAAATGACAAATATAGCAGCAAAATTAAGGACTTTAGGAATGACTGTGGATGAGTTCTTTTTGGTACAGTTCATATTGAACTCCTTGCCTCCTGAACAATATGGGCCTTTTCAAATGAATTACAACACTATAAAGGATAAGTGGAATATCAATGAATTGACCAGTATGCTAATTCAGGAGGAAACAAGATTAAAGAACCAAAAGACTCATTCTGTTCATTTTACAAGTCATCAAGAAGTTGCATCGAGTTCAAAGAAAAGGGCTAGAAAATTCAAGAAGAAAGGTTTACACAACCTGAATGAATCTTCTAAAGATGCACAAATCCACAAAAAGGAAATCAAGTGCCATTTCTGTAGAAAGATTGGACACTTGAAGAAAGACTGCTTGAAACGTAAGGCTTGGTTCGAAAAGAAAGGTAAGCCTTGTGCTTTTGTTTGTTTTGAATCAAACCTTACACAAGTTTCTTATAATACATGGTGGATTGATTCTGGCTCGACAACTCATATTTCCAATACTATGCAGGGATTCCTTACGATCCAAACTATAAAGCCAAATGAGAATTTTGTATTCATGGGAAATGGAAACAAAGCTTCAGTTGAAGGAATCGGGACTTATCGCTTGATTTTGGAGACTGGGCATCACTTGGATTTGTTCCAAACCCTTTATGTTCCTACATTTTCTCGCAATTTGGTTTCTTTATCAAAACTTGATGTATTAGGTTTTTCTTTTAAGTTTGGATTTGAATCTTTCAGTTTGTATAAGGACAATAAACTGTATGGTTCAGGAATTTTATGTGATGGTCTTTACAAGTTTAAACTTGATGATTATTTTGCTGAGACCTTAATGACCTTGCATCATAATATTGGAACTAAACGTAGTTTGATTAATGATAACTCTGCTTACTTGTGGCATAAACGTTTAGGTCACATATCCAAAGAAAGTTGCAAGAATTAGTAAAGAATGAAATTCTTCCTACTTTGGATTTTACTGACCTTGGAATGTGTGTTGATTGTATTAAAGGAAAACAAACTCGACACACTAAGAAAGGAGCCACAAGAAGCACACAGCTTCTTGAAATTATACATACAGATATATGTGGACCTTTTGATGCTCCATCTTTTGGTGGAGAAAAGTATTTTATCACCTTTATTGATGATTTTTCACGCTATACTTATGTCTATCTTTTGCATGAAAAATCTCAATCTATGAATGCCCTTGAGGTGTACATTAATGAGGTTGAGAGACAATTAGATAGAAAAGTGAAAATTATAAGATCCGATAGGGGTGGTGAATACTATGGGAAGTATGATGAATCGGGGCAATGCCCAGGTCCATTTGCCAAATTTCTTGAAAAGCATGGCATATGTGCTCAATACACTATGCCAGGCACACCAGAACAATGGTGTTGCAGAGAGGCGGAATCGTACATTATTAGACATGGTTAGGAGTATGTTAAGTAATTCATCATTACCTATATCCATGTGGGTTTATGCATTAAAAACTGCAGTATATTTGTTAAATAGGGTTCCTAGTAAAGCAGTTCCAAAGACTCCTTTTGAACTGTGGACTGGAAGGAAACCTAGTTTACGACACCTACATGTGTGGGGTTGTCCTGCAGAAGTAAGGATTTATAATCCACAAGAAAAGAAATTGGACTTTCGAACAGTTAGTGGATTCTTTATAGGATATCCTGAAAAGTCCAAAGGTTATAGGTTTTACTGTCCTAATCATAGTACAAGAATTGTTGAAACTGGAAATGCCAAGTTTATTGAAAATGGTGAAACTAGTGGGAGTAAAGAACGACGTGATGTGTGCATTAAAGAAGTTAGGGTAGAAGTTCCTATACTTTTACCTTCTAAGCCAATTGATCCTAATGTTGTAGAAATTCACCAAAGTGAAGAACAACAAGTAACGGATCAAACACATCATGAAGTTATAAGCGATACCCCTATAGTGGAGGAACCACATGAAATAGCATTGAGAAGATCTCAAAGAGAGAGAAGATCTGCTATTCCTAATGATTATGTGGTTTATCTACAAGAGTCAGAACTTGACATAGGAATTGACAATGATCCAGTTTCATTCTCACAAGCCATTGAATGTAATGATTCTATTAAGTGGGTAAATGCCATGAAAGATGAGTTGAAATCTATGGATCAAAACCAAGTCTGGGAACTCGTTGAATTGCCAAAAGGATGTAAAAGAGTTGGTTGTAAATGGGTCTTTAAGACAAAACGAGACTCAAATGGCAATGTTGAACGACATAAAGCCAGACTTGTTGCCAAAGGCTTCACTCAGAAAGATGGTATTGATTATAAAGAGACTTTTTCACCGGTCTCAAAGAAAGACTCACTTAGGATCATTTTGGCCTTGGTTGCTCATTATGATCTAGAGTTACACCAAATGGATGTCAAGACTGCCTTTCTTAATGGAGATTTGGAAGAAGAAGTTTACATGGACCAACCTGAAGGCTTCTCAATTAAAGGAAAGGAGCATATGGTATGTAAACTTAAGAAATCAATATATGGACTTAAACAAGCTTCTCGCCAATGGTATCTTAAGTTCAATGATACCATAACTTCTTTTGGTTTTAAAGAAAACACCGTTGATCGGTGTATATATATGAAGGTTAGTGGGAGCAAGTTTGTCTTTTTAGTCCTATATGTTGATGATATCCTAATTGCTGCTAATGATTTTGGTTTATTACGAGAAACCAAAAATTTTCTTTCAAAGAGCTTTGAAATGAAAGATATGGGAGAGGCAACATATGTGATAGGAATTGAAATATTCCGTGATAGATCACAAGGATTGTTAGGCTTATCCCAAAAGACTTATATCAATAAAGTTCTAGAAAGATTTAAGATGGACAAATGTTCGGCAGGTATAGTTCCAATTCAGAAAGGAGATAAATTTGGAAATATGCAATGTCCAAAGAATGATTTGGAACGAGAACAAATGGCAACAATTCCTTATGCATCTGTTGTTGGGAGTTTGATGTATCTTCAAACTTGTACTAGACCCGACATCAGTTTCAGTGTTGGGATGTTAGGCAGATATCAAAGTAATCCAGGATTGGATCACTGGAAAGCTGCAAAGAAAGTTTTGAGATACTTGCAAGGAACGAAGGACCACATGCTCACTTATAGAAGGTCCGATCAGCTAGAGGTGGTTGGTTATTCAGATTCAGATTATGCTGGATGTGTTGATACAAGAAAATCCACATTTGGTTACCTGTTTCTATTAGAGAAGGGCAATCTCATGGAAGAGTGCGAAGCAGTCTGTCATTGCTGCATCGACTATGGAGGCAGAATTTGTGGCTTGCTTTGAGGCCACAATTCATGGCTTATGGCTGCGGAATTTTATTTCAGGGCTTCAAGTTGTCGACACTATTAGTAGGCCGCTGAAAATTTACTGTGACAACTCCGCAGGTCTTCTTCTCAAAGAACGACAAGTATTCAAAGGTGCAAAACACATGGAGATCAAATACTTGGCCGTTAAAGAAGAAGTTCAGAAACAAAGGGTGTCAATTGAACATATTAGTACAAAACTGATGGTTGCAGATCCATTAACAAAAGGATTAGCACCTAATATTTTTAGAGAGCATGTTGAAAGAATGGGCATTAAAGGACGTCCTGATTAAAGATTATTGTATTTGTGTATATGACACTCTTGAGCTCAATTATAGTGTTTCTGATATTTCCTGTTTTTCTATATTGTATACATGATTGTAATAGAATTATGTTAACAGGAATTGTCTTCATAAAGACATTAAAGTTAGACCTTTATTTATCTCTTCATTAAGTTAAGGTCAAATTAGAGATTAATTATGTAGTACATGGAAGGAACTATGTCGAGATGATGACGTACAACCGCCATGACTCTAATTAATTTTTAATTTAATTAATGTGATATAACGGTACAATCAACATAACGAAGACTTAGAATAATGTTATCGTGCACATTATGTTATTCTAAGTTATTAAGAAACATATATGGGCCAAGTGGGAGAATGTTAGAATTTGTGGCCCATTGTGTAAGTTTATTTTGGAAGAGTCGTGACTTTTAATCTAAATGACATGACTCTTCATAATGGGTGTCTTGATGGAAGACACCCCTTACCATTTCATGAAGAGGTATGGTCCTCTTCCTGCCCTTATATATATGTACAAGAGTTGACAATAAAGTTATACTCACTCTTGTCTTCACTTTGAAAATCCATCATAAAAGTTAAGGGAAAGGAAGAGAAATCATTCCTTTGGTGAAATAAGGTTGGATTGGAGGGATAAGGTGATTTGAGGAAATTAAAGTATTCTTATTCTTGTTCTTCAAATTCAAGATATTGCTATGGCTATAGATAAAGGTATGTATCTTATCTAATTTTGTTGTGAAAATCATGAAGTTCAAAGATCTTGAAATTGAATTCATGAAATATTGAATCATAAGATTATAAAATAATCTTACACAATAGAGTTTACGATGAAAATGGAAACTCATGAATTTGATAGAAAAACATGGATCTATTCTAGAATCGGAAAGAGAGAAAATAAATAAAACTTTTGCACTTTTATGTACAGCATATTTCAAACATATATATATATATATATATTTGAAATAATACCTTTAACAAGTTTTTTTTTTTTTAAATGGAGTAAGTAGAGAAAATGATTTGTTTATATCAAGTTATAATCACTTTTGTAAATGTGGAATTGGAAAAAAAAAAAAAGAGTTTGAAATCAAAACTTTAATAAGTGTTAATAAGCCTACAAATAAGGGTAATCTTGGTGTGTTTTGGTATGGTTTAATTCCAAAGGTTTCAAATCAAATCAAATCAAACCTAATATTATAATTATTCAAATCGAACTAAATTGAATATGATGATTCAATAAACTTAATCATATAATTTGATTTATCATTTTTTTTCAAACATAAGTAGCCGATTGGATATATGATTCGAACTATTAATTTAATAGACATAACATATATATTTGGATTAGAAGTCGCATTGCTTTGAGGAAAAGAAAAGAAAAGATAATAAAAATAGAACCTTGGAGTCATATGATTGCAGATTGCCAAATATATTAGTTGAATAATTATTTATTAAGGTGAATAAATTATTTTAATATTTTTATATCTTTAAATGTGAGTTAACTTCATATCCAATGATAAAACTAGAAGTTTTATTCAACTTACCATATCCAAGTATTCCACTGAAATGTTTGCCATATAAAATAAATAAATCAACAAAGAAGATATGAACTTAAACTCTTTCGCATTTTTAAGGATGCGGATAATTCTGTAAAATGTAATCTATGATGATTAGATTTATTTAATTGTTTATTTAAATTGGCTAGACTTAATTTAAGTCCCGCAGCACAAGTCCTATGATTTGGCTCGATTTGGTCATAATACATCTATATAAGTGGCCAAACTAAGGGTATCCTTCTTTCTTCCTTCCTTTTTTTTCTTTTCTTTTACATCCTATTTTTATTTTTTTTCAAATTGATGTTTATCAAGAAACAGATACAAATAAAAATAAATATTTTTACTTGTAAATAAATAAAATACATATGATATAGATACAAATCAAATACAGATGAAGATAAGATGATCCTACGGATTAATAGGTTTCAGTTTGATTCTATCCGATGTATTTTTATTTTTTATTTTTTTTTTTTGCACAATCCTAAGGATCGATTGGAAGGATAATATAAGAATGTTTTAAAAGAATTTTGTGCAGTTTTTATTAATAATTGTCGTAAAACTTGACTAACTTTACAAATAACGAAGAAAAACACAATTTTTATTCAAAATATTGGTAAAGTTATTATAAATAAAAGAACATTTTCATTCTCTGACTTCAATTGATCTTCCTTAATATTCCGTTGTAAGCATGGAAAGAATGAAATTTATGGGCTGCCTCATCCCTTTGTCCATGTTATTTCAAATAAGGGGAGAAAAATAAAATTCCACTTCAAATCCCTTTCCTCTAGATGCTTTCCTAAAGTCCAAACATGTCCTAAAAAGTGAAAGTAGGTCTGGTTTAGTGTGACCCAATTGCATACTATAACTAACATCACAAGATTCGCAGTCAGACCACCCGTCATACCAAAAGTCCACAAACAACAACAACGACAACGATAAAAGTTAGCATCTCCTGTCCCCTTCTCTCTCCAACTCCTCACTCATCTCCACCCAACCTCAAACGACCCAGAGCAAACATACATACAGAGTCTCCCTCTCCCTCTAAGGAAGAAAGAGGAAAAGGAAAGTTCAAAATAATCATGTGTTGCTCTCTTTGCTCCAGAAGAAATTTCTTTTTACTCACAGTCCTATCGGCCATCCCCATAGCATATCTTATCTCCCTTGAACTCTCACCACCCACCACCCACCACTTCCTCTACCACTCCAACGGATTCCTCCGTGAGTGTGCCAAGTGGGACCATGCCCACCGCCGCTTCCTCGTCTCCTTCCTGGAGGGTGGGATCGGTGAAATCCGCGTGCCGGAAGACTATCCCCCAGGAGGAGGGAAGGTACTGGACGAGGTTGTTGTGGTCAAAGACAAAGAGTTGACCGGAAATGCGTCGCTTGGAGTTGCGGTAGATGGGACTAGGAATAGAGTGTTGGTGGTCGAGTCTGATTTGATCGGGAATAGGTATTCTGGTTTGGCTGCTTATGATTTGTCCACGTGGGAGAGGGTGTTCCTTACCAAACTCAGTGGCCCAGGTAACCGTGAAATCACGTTATACTACATAGGTTTTATTATATTCTTTGTTTATATTGGATTGCTCGTTACGATGTGTTTTATAATTACTTTAATTTTTAACGTGTATCTCTAATTTAAATAAAAAAATTTAATAAGTTTTTCATAAAAATATATAAAATTAGTAAACTTGTAAAAAGATAAAATTATCTCTTTTTTTTTTTTTAAATTAATGCATCTCGACAAAAATAATTAAGTGGTGTAAATACGATAAGTTTTTGGTTACTCAACGGCCAGGTATGGTGGAAGAAAAATCAATGGTATTAGTAGATTTACTGTTTACTTCTATAAACCCATTGAATTTGATAATTCTGATCTTTCCAATTAATATATATATATATATTATATATTATATGGCTGATCCGGTTAAGTAGTTTGATCTGTCAAAATGTTAATAAAATGTATCTTCATCTCTCCATTTGGATTCTTTTTTTTTTTTTCAATTCCATGGGTTTATTTTCTACAGTTGGGACAAAGATGTTGTAAAATATAAAATTTAAACAAAATTGATTAAAATATAAAATAGGAATTAAAAGGAAGAAAATGGAAAGATCCATTTCCTCAAAATTGTATTTTAAATTCTCATTGCTTAGTAATCACGAAATATACTTCACATTTTTACTTATTTTCGTTGCTTTTTTTTTTCCCTTATTGTTGTTATTAATCTAACACCAAAAAAAAAAAAAAAAAAAAAAAAACAATAACCGCAAAGTTTCAAGCAGTTAATAGTCTTCATGTGTATATAGGTATAATATGTTGTTACTAATTTTATTAGGATCAGTCATCATTATTTAACATCTTATATATATCATTTATGATTGAATTATTAAAATAATTATTATTTTAATTATTATATTTATTTTAATAATTAAATGATTAATGATATTTGATTCTTTCGTAAAATACATCTGCAAAATTTAGAAAAAGGACCAGCTACACCCAAAGTAAAAATATCATCAATCCTAATGAATGTAATTTATAATGTGTAGATTATTTGACACGACATTTTTGTCCGATGCATGCGTCATTTAATTGGTGTGTGTTAGCGTGTTACCATGACACGGAGTAGGTGATATATTTGCATGTTTGATTTTTGGTTTTGATATCCATTTGGTATCGTTTTAATATCAAATCGATATTAAATTGATACAAATATAATATTGATGAAAAATTAATAGTTTACTTGATCAAACCAAATAGATACTGAATTGATACAAATCGGATACCTAACAATCTAAACAGACTCATAATTAGACAGTTTTCTTCATTATCAATATTGACTTATACAATGAATATTATTAATTTTTGGACATTTTTAAAGATATCAATAATATAAATAAATATATTATTACATTGAAATCTTATTTTGTCATCTTTGATGTAATATATACATTATTGTTTCTTTTTTCTTTAATTTTCCATGCATTTTGAGACAATTTATGCAATTCTTTCCCCGCTCCATTCATTGATAATGTATAGAGTTGATTTGATTCATTTATAATAAATTTTGTTCATACTACTTGCGGAGTCATAAATTAAAATACAAAGATAAATTATATATTTTTTTATCATAAAACATTCAAGATTAAGGAAAAAATATATTTCATAAAAAAATTAAAAAAATACCATCAAATCGAAAATAATTTGAAAATATATGAGTTGAACTCGTTTATTTAAAAGACGAGTTTATTGGAGTTGTTTTGAACTCATTTCCTAAAGAGACAACTTATAACATGAACTCAACTCTATAATTTTTTTGAATTATTTTCAATTTGATGATATTATTGTAATTTTTTATTTTTAAAATATTATTTTTTTTCTTTAACCCAAAACACCCTAGTGTGGTTTTATGTTTGGTTTGAACTATTATTGTGTACACAATAAATACGACAAAATATGTAATCATGGCTGATATCATAAATTAAAAAGAAAAAACAAACAAACCAAGTACAATTAAAGAATTGATGATAGAACTAAAATTAATGATATTTTTGGTTTGAAAAATTTTAAACAAAAATATTTGGTTTGAGATCATTTTCAAAAGCAAAAACCAAATTTAAATAGAAAAGAATTAATGATATACATCATGTTATATATTATAGAACTATATGCATATAATATGATAGTCTTGTTTTTAGGAATGGCTTGTACAAAGTTAATAACATATATTTATATGGAAATTTAGAATAATATGACAATTTTTTAAAAAACAAAAATGTAATTTTATGCCTATAACTAAAACTACTATAGAGCTCATTATAGATTATGTATCACGTATAACTAAGGTTGCAAACGAGTCAACCCGGGCCGAGCTTAGTTTTTCAAGGCTTGGGCTAGGCACGTTTAAAAATTATCGAGCTCGAGCTTGAGCTGAACTTTTTATAAAGCCTGATACCTAGACTCGAGCTCAGCTTGTTTACAAATCTAGCCACAGTCGAGCTGAGTTTTTTATCGAGTTTAATAAACTTTTATTGAGCTTGAAATTAAAGTTAAAACTCAACTCGTTTAAATAGCATATTTTTTCATTTTTTTTAAAACCTAAAAATTATATAAAAGACTTTCTAAATACGTATACACATATATTACGTAGAAATTAGTTTTGTTTTTTTAAATTATATATATCAATATATCATAAATATAGAACTTATAAATTTACTGACGATTTTATTAATGAGACTGTGCACGAGCATACTCACGAGGCTGTCCACGAGCTAAAACGAGCTTGTTCACATATCAGCTTGCGAGTCTAAATTGAAGCTCGAACTTAGCTTGTTTAGATAAAGGAGCTTTATTTTAGACTTAAGCTCGGCTCATTCACTCTCGAGTAGCTTGACTTATTTGTAACCCTACATGTAATAGTATTCAAGAGCAAGATTAATATAAAATTTAACTGCATAAAAAATCAATTTATATTACTATACATATAGTTCTATAGAAAACAAATTACACACATAAGTAGATTTGGGTGTTAGCTTAAAACAATATTAGTGTATATTACATTTGATTTAAACCTAAACTAAACCAAATTGAAAAAGGAATTTGGTTTGGTTTAAAAATCTTGGTCTCGTTTAATTTTAGTGAAAAAAGTTTCTACCCTGAAGGTTGATTTGGTTTCAGAATCGTTAGAATTTGATCAAGTCAAATTTTGTCTATCCATAGATTTAGAATAATAGGTGTTTGTCGTCATGTATTTTTGTAAATTAAAAATGTTTTTCTAATGACTATACTCATATTTGAAATATCACAATATGTTTGGTCCAAGAAAATGGTCTTGAAATATAATTATAATTATGGATTTCATTCTTATTATCCCTAAAATCTCAATTCTGACTCAAAAAGAAAAATTCGTTATGTCTTTGATAAGGTGGAATTGTAATTTTATTGTACCTTAATGAATTATATAAGCTATGCTTTGATTATCATTTCATCTTATTACAATTGCATAAGATACTTTTGACAAATAAAATATATATACATTCAATTTTTTTTCTATTTCGTGGATATTTCTCTATAAAGATCAATGTAGTCAGAACCGGACTGGAGTTTGACCCGGGCAGGCTAGGAGGTTAGGAGTCGAGGGGTTGGGTCGGGTTCAATTGGGGTCGAACCGAGTTCACGAAAAAGTAAAATATAAGGGATAATTTAATTATAAAAGATCAATATATGTGTTATCACTCAATTAAATCTATATTTGGATCAAATTTATCAATTGATTATTAAATAAATATGATTTAATGATTATATTTTATAAATTTATAATAAAGTATGAATAAATATTTAAATTTAAATTTTTTTATTTTATTTAGTTTTTTATTTTTATTTTTTTCGATTTGGGTCAACCGGTCCAGGTCGATCGGGTCAATCCGAGTCTCGCTAGTTCGTTGCGAAAACGAGTCTTGAGCGAGACCCGGCCCAGCATTAGTGCCGATTCCGGTGGAACCGGGTTGAACCGGCCTGTCCAAGCCGGTTTTGACAACCATGATAAAGATATAAAATTGTTATTCCAACCTCATTCCATTTTAATTTATTCACATCTATTTTATTTTAAATAATTTTTGCATACCAAACATATAAAAAAAATAATGGGCGATGCCTAATTTGGTACTTAAACTTCGACGAAAATGTTAATTAGATACTTGAACTTTAGGAAGTTCCATTTCATATATAACTTTTGTATCTCTAAATACTACCTCATTTAGTATCGTTAAATCATTACTTGACATGTAGTTGGGTGTGGAATTGAATTTTTAAAGTTTAGATAATTGATTAACATTTTATCAAAATTCTGGTACAAATTAATCATTTGAAAAAAAAAAAAAGAAGATAATAAGGTGTTTGCTTTTTGCTGTGCATGGTTCTTTTAGAAACTGATTAGCTAGCCAAGTATTCGAAGGAAAGCTAAATGAATGTAATGGAAGAAAGAGATAGATATCCACTAGCTAGCTAGGACGGCTGGCTTGCTTTACATGACAGGACACTTTGGGCACCACGCCCATATGGGCCATTTCGGCGGCAAATACTAAGCCTCTATTTCCTAAACAAAAGTACATAAAAAATTAATTTGCGTTTCAATTATTTCCTTCTTTAGTGTGTAACTGAGGATAATGGGAAGAAAGGACTTTATGCACTCCCCATTAATTAATTATGTTGTATTTATCAATCTCGTGAAAATCCTTCATGTGTTAGGATACTTGTAGCCAAAAGTGTAATAAGTGCCAAATATAAACTATAACTTTTAAGCATTCAAAGGGAAATTATGAAAGATATATGAGTATAGGATAAGAGACTAAAAGAAACTTTATATGCATCTACTTTTCATAAAGTTTGCTCGAAAGCAGAGTAATAATGCCCCCATTTTCACCTGACCTTTATATGTTCCATCATTTTTATATTTTTATAGTTTGAAAATATTAGATGTAAATTTTTTATTGAACTTTTACTCGTTGCATTTTAGTTCTATCACGTCCAATTGAATTTCTACTTATAAAAACTCTACTATCTTCATAATGTAATGTAATAAATAGATTTTTGGTCGAAGAGTTCAAGTTGAAAGTAAGGTCATCAATTTGATAAGTACAAATTTGATTAATACCATGCTTTTGTGTGTAAAATAAAAAAGAAAAAAGAAACTCACGATTTAGGTGGTAAATTTTGAATCATCTTCTCATTATTTTGTCAAAATAAACTTAACAAAGTGCCAACAGATCTGCCAACAAATCCCTAGACAAATTACAAGATGCAATAGGTATCAGAAGCTTTCACACTTAATTACTGCTTGCATCTATTCAACTTTCAGGCATTTGTTTGGTTTACATTATTGGAATTAATTACTTGAATATGAAATCGATAGCTTGGTCTTTTAGGATTTGATTAACAATCACATCGATCCCTTTTCTGTTGCTAATGATGTTCTTCCTGACAAATTTTGTCATCCCATTACAGGCGATGAGAAGTCCTTTGCTGATGATGTTGCAGTTGATTCGAATGGCATTTCATACGTGACGGATGCTAAAGCGAGCAAATTTGGAAAGTAGGAGAGATGGAGAGCTTTTATCCATAATAAGAAGCCCCTTGTTCATTGCAAAGGAGTGGTACAAAAATTAGTAGGACTAAATGGTATTGTGTGCCATCCAGATGGATACCTTATTGTCATTCATACATTTAGTGGCAATCTCTTCAAGGTTGATATAAAAATGGGAGATGAAGTTAAGTTGATCAATGTGATTGGTGGTCCATTATCATTTGGAGATGGTCTTGAGCTTCTATCTCGACTAAGCTTGTAGTTGCTGGCAATCCTTCAGGGAGGTTGGTTGAGAGCAATGATGGGTGGGAGACTGCGTCGATCATTGGGAAGTTTAAAGGCCCCGCCCACAGGTTGGCCACGGCAGCCACCGTGAAGGATGGCAAGGTGTATCTTAGTCATATGTTTGGAATTGGTTACCCAAGAAGAAGCATGCACTTGTTGAGGCTGTTTTCTGAAGTACGTTTAGAGGGAAGAGTTGTTGATGTGTTTTTCGTTTCTTTCCAAAGGACATGTTTAAGGTTGGATGTAGCTACATGGATAAATCGATAAAAGATTGATGTTTCTTTTTCTTTTCCTAACCATTTTTTAATGCAAAGACATATACTACTCGATGAATTGGAGTGGACTGCTTCAAATGTTTGTAATTAGACAAGAACTAAACTTTGTCAAGCAAAATTTACATGCTTTTGCTTTTGGCAGTTTTAAGGAATGCTGATTATTTATTTTACAAGAACAATTCGTTTATTATGCCTAAAACACTTTAATATCACATCTCAATCCTAGAAAAGTTAGACAACTTACTAAACTGCAATTTTTAATCAATCTAGAGAATTTCATTTGAGACATTTTAAACTTGTTGACTATTTATGAAGTGTCTAAATTGCTATCAACAAATCTATAACCTTCCACATATACCAAGTCTCAAATTAGGGGTATATAAATCTCAAATGAGTACGATTTTCCAAGTATTATACAAAAATAACATAGTAGTAGATATGATTGTCAAATTGCGATTTCATTATTCATTGAAATGCACGGAATTGGTAAATCGCACAAAATCGTGTAAAACAAGTAAAATCGTAAATGTGTAGAATTGTACACCTAATTAATTTTGCATCCATTTTAATTATGAATAAACATATAAAAATCATAAACTAGTAGAAACATACATTTGACTTGCGATTTTGATAACTGTGGCCGTAGGTATTGACTAGTAAAAAGGAAATTTCCAAACATTCATCTCCTCGTTTCTAAAATTGTTACAAAAAAATGTTTATGTGACTGAAAAATATAAGCTTACTCAAAGTGTTTTAGTAGGTTTGATCTCAAATATAAATAATTCTATATAAGAATGAGTAACCACAACTAAGTAAAATGGGATACACTTTCAACATAATAAACACAAGAAATTGTTTTAACATGCATTATGCATAATAAAACATATTGATGCAAACGGAAGCTTTTAATAATAGAAACCAATTCAATGGTTAATTTCAAAATGTGAACTTAATCATACAATTACTAAGCAATTGCAAATTCAGAGAAAATCTTCTCAATTCAATATAAAAGATGTCAAATATTAGTTCTGTCTATAAAGACAAGCCTAAAGGCCTATTTATACTATTAATGAAAATCCTAAAAAGATAATAATAAATACAACATTGACTAATAATGAATACAAATAATAAATACAAATCTAAAAAGGAAAATAGTAAATACAATTTAGATCAATAATAATACAAATAAATCGTGACATAACTGACAAAGTAGGCCCGTTTAAAGGCTGGTCAAGGCCGGC